>OZ023161.1:25847851-27177850 GCA_963678695.2 Diplodus puntazzo
TTCTACTGCTGCGCTCGACAGACAAGGATGTTTTTCTGTTTTCATCCGAAAGCTTTGAGTTTACAAGTGAAGCTGACAAGGATGCCATGAGCCTCTTAAACTGTGAACAGGAAGGGCAAGTGCGAAAATGCTTAAGGGCAGATTTCTATGGTCAACTGTCTTGGCGGATGAAAATGGGAAACAGGACTCTAAGGCAGTGGACATTCTGAGCTACAAAACAATGAATAAACAGCTCTCATTAGCAACATTGGGCTAACAATTTGCTATCATTTCAAAGCAGGCCTGGCATTTAAGGAATCAGAGCCAAATATTCAGAGTCATTGTGTGATTATATAAAGTTTACTGGCACCACTTCTCCCCGGCCTTTTGCTGAAATGGCCTCAATAAAGTTATTCACCGTTAATGTTTGCTGGAATGGGTCCATGGAAAATGAGGAACTTTGAAAGTCTGAGGTGTATAGGGTAAACATACATTAAAAAACATGTTTTTCTTCCGCTGCCTGCATGGTTTGCAGCTAAACCTACAGTATGCAAAGAGCTGAACCAGGAAGCTCTGTAGCCCACATTTAAAAGGGTTCCCCCACAGATCCAGTAAGCCCTCACAGACACTAAACAGAACAGAAATAATCTGGAGTGAGAAATGCATCAGCTCAAAAACCATACGTGTACAACCCAGAATGTTTTTCTGAGCTTTCATAGTTTATAGGTGTCATGGTCTTTAAGTAATACGTGGATTATGGTCTGCACTCTCTGAAGATCTTTTCCAGACAGTGGAGTGATGGAGCGGTAATAAATTGCAGGGGCACTGCAAAAACTCAAAATCTTACCAAGTATATTCTTCTGAATTCTGGTCAAAATATCCCATTACATAGAATATATGACACAATCAGTCAGAAACGCTGTATCTCAAACTTTTTACACCTTGTGCCACTTCAGAAAATTTCAGCCTGTTCAGATCAACGTTAAAACACAGTGGCGTAGGCCTGCTCTACTCAGCTAACGGCTTTGCACAGTTTGCTGCTAATGGTAGCAGGTTAGCGGCCCTGCTTGGTAGACTTTCATTGGTTCGGTTCCTTTCATTGGTTCGGTTCATTGACAAGTTTAGTTTCAAAAGGACTACTTAAAAAGTCCTACTCCTTATTCACACTTCCCAAAAGTTTGGAGCTGCATTTGTGTTTTTTTTTTAGAACCTTTCATTTTACCTCAGCTTAACATCTTGCATCACAGTTCGAGTTTAACTCATACCTTAACTGGTAACTCATGGTTGACATTTGCACACAACATGCATGAACGTGACTAAGTAGCGGGCTGAAACAAAAATATTAAAGGAAAGACAACTAATTTCAAATTAAAGTATCAATTTAAAGCTGCTAAACGTGATATATTTGTATTAAAATATCTGTTATATATCTTTATATTCCAAAAACCCCTTTTCAATATTAACCCATGTCTCTCCTCCCCCTCTTCTTGCAGTAAAAGAGGAAATACATTTTTCTGGTATCCCTGCACAATTTATCCAATCAGGACAGGGAACTCCATAAAGAGGCCGTCCTGGCTGCTCGTGACCATGTAGAGAGCAGGATCCTCCTGTTTGCTCCCATGTCTAATGATTTTACTGTTGGAAAGTTGGAGCAGCTTTAATGTAGTTCATTTTTCAAATAACATAATAGTGATTCCTCTGTGAAACACTAGAAGGAGCTTGCATACTACCAGTGGTACCGAGTCCACAGTTTGGACCTAGAAAGTAACATTTCAGTGAGATGTAGGAAACCTGTTTCTGGACAATTTTCACTTGTTCAACTGGTAAATTTCTTTTTTGTTGTTACTACAAGCAGTAAACACCTTGTTTTCATTATTCCTATACTTATTTTTGAAGTGCCATTATTTCCCTCCTGATGAATTCAAATAAGACATAAAAAAAAGACAAAGCAAGTTAGGCTGGAGGAGGATACACGCCAACCAAAAATCACTCAAAAAACAAAGACTCATATTAAAATCTTTCGACAGGATGATCTATTATGTATCCGCGCATCCTACAGAATGTGAAAATGTCCAAAGATCTAACAATGAAGCAAACCAAACATTCTTCTAACGAATGGCGTACTGCTGCCTTATTATGTATTAACTCATTAACCTTTTATAAACGCATGCTTTATTTGAAAACTTCACCAAGAGTTGTGACCGCAGATGACAGGATATTTGAAAACTGCGTGCGCAAACAGCACCTCGCGTGACCCTGCTGCTGCTGCTGCTCTTTCAGTTTAATGTTTCATTGATTTAAATAACCAAAAACGCTGCCTTACGTGATATGTCATGGTGCCTGAAATTCAACTCTGAAAGCACGTCACTTAGCCTCCGCGAGCCAATGTGGAAACCAGATAGTAACATGAGATGAAAAACGCAATCCTTTCAGCCATTTGTCCATTTTCCCTGTAAACGAGGGGATCGCTTTGCAAGCCTCGCAGCATAGTTGGACTAAAACAGAAGAATGATTAGAAGTGTTTGAATGGAGTTTGGCAAGGGTGAGAAATTTTAAGTGCTCACCCTCCACCTCTCATCATCCACCCACACACACTCTCTTGAATGTCTACACATACACACACAAACACGCAGATGTCAGAGGGGTCTGAGTGACTCTACCCCTGTCACTGGGTGCCTGCTGTGAAAACAGCTCCCCTCTTTTCCCTCCCTCCCTCTCTCCCTCCTCTACTTACCCCTCCTCCCCTCTCTCCCTCTTCTCTGGACGCCAGCCTGACATACCAGACCTTGTTCGTTAGCACATATTTTTACCCACCGTTACTAAATTAGGAAGCCAGAGGGAGCAAATGGAGTGTGGCTGCCAAGGCAGAAGAAGAAGGGTCTGATCGGGCCTGGGTTTGCTGAGGGCCCATGCCAACCCTACCAGCTTCATTAAGAGCCACTTGGGTTGCAGAAATAGAAGCTCAACAGGGACCGGGGCCAAACAGAGCCCTGAACGGCCAGCCAAAAACTCACGGGACAAACAAACAAATAAACGGGCTGTCTCATGGCCTGCCAGAATCAACCGACAGCAGCCATCCCAAGGAGCCATAAGAAGTTATCTTGGGCAGTCTTGCACACAAAACAGGCCCTGCCCCGAGTTTAAAAGTGGTGACAGTACACACACTGCCAGCCCGATACAGAATAAATTAACCTAGAAAGCTGTCTCCGGAGACCAATTTCTCAAAGCAGCCACAGAGACGTTACTTCTTGTTTATCTGGCATGGAGTCTGGGCACTGATGTAAGAAAGGATATTTTCACAAGGAAATGTACATTTCCGCTTCTCGCTATTGGTATATAGTGTTAACACGGGCACACAGACATTCCTTATCTGTATTTTTAAAACCGAGATTTATTTTCATTTCGAACAGCCTCTCAGTTCTTCGTCTGCATTTATACATACAATACATAATTCTATACTTGTTAGGAAATAGATAAACATTATGCAGCGCTGTTTGAATTGTAAACTCCTCTGCGGTAGAAAAATGATTGAATGGAAAGGAAAGGATGTTGCTTTGTAGAAGATTTAATCAGTTTTATTTGCAGGAGATTTGGACAGAAGAGCCTGTGAGCAAATATCATTCTTTTTTTTTTTTTTAAAAAATCTCTGGCAGTGTAGTTTTATAGAACCACAAACCATTATAGAAAAAAAACACTGTAGACACTGTTAAAAAAAGGTTTTTTTCTGGGGAAAGATATTTTATAAAGGGTTACCAAACCATAGAAGAACCTTTTTCAGGTCCGTTGTTCACCATTTCATCTGTGTGGCACCCCTCAACCTGTACACTACTGTGACTTCAGACCATTTAGCACCCATCCAGTAAAACTAATGAGCTATTAGCAGCTGCCTTTGAACAACTTCGAGGTCACCGTTGCCACTCACATACAGTACACTAACCAATAAGCAGTCAATATGTAGGCCTGGTTTCTGTATCAGATGGTTCTGATTAACTGATAGCGCGGCATATTCTTCCTTCTATTCATCATGGTGCTTTTGATTATTTTGGCCCCTTGCTGCTACCCGTCATCATAAAATACTCGATAGGAAAAATTATGGTCATGTTTTACCATTTGTCAGACCGTTGGCATGTGAAGGCGACAGAATTATGGTTAACTAAAAATAAGAAACATCTTCAGCGCTCTGATAGAACATGAAATAAATGGTCTGATGTGTGCTGAGGACGCACTTCGGATAATACTTAAGAAAAAAAAAAGAAGGATGAGCCCGGGGGGTTTACATATTGCCAGTTTAGCACTTTGAAGTGTGCATGCCCTTAGGAGAGGCCGAAATCCCAGCATCACTTCTTGAAAGAGCCCAACAATATTACTGTGTAATTCTCCCTGGAGTACAAGTGTAAAGCCTCTATTACATCGAGGACCATTACTCTTGTGTAACTGTATACTGACATCTTGTGGTGATATTAGAATACTACAGTTCATCCTTGGAGGGCTGGCATGATTTATACAATACTCGGGGAGCTCTTACAGTGTTTCCCAATTGTTTAAAAACAGTTCCTGAAACACACAGCTATACAGAGTATTATTTAAACATCGGTGTACAGTATATCACAACACTTACACAAATCATATAAATATTGCACTGACACAATAATTGTAACTCACAACAGAGTCAGAAATTGAGTTGGAAAAACCTTTTTTGATTCACAAATGCATAACTATATCCAGCAGTGGAGGCCACCTGCCTCGCATCTTTCAGTTGTTGCCCTGCTCCAACACACCAGATTCAAATGAAATGGTCGTTATCAGGCTTCAGCAGAGCCTGATGACGAGCTGATCATTTAAATCAGGTGTGGCGGAGAAGGGAACCATCTAGCACATGCAGGGTTGGGTCCCCTAGGAACACATTAAAAAACACAGCATTATACGACTCGACCAGGCATTTTTTGCAATGATTAAATCCAGCACCCTCTGACCAACATGGCCAGATCAACCTGTTAGGGGGCCTTGGTGCAATAATAAAATAATGGGCTCCTTGTTGTCACAGCTCTGTGTATTAGGTGCCATTTTTCAATGATTCCTGATCTCAGGTATGGTGTGTACAATTTGATTAACACAAATTAATAAAAGGGATTTTCAAAAAACAAAACTTTGAAAACCAAGATCCTAAAATCGGATTTCAACACATGGGCCCTTTTTGAGATGGGGCCTACAGATCAGGCAATAATGGCCTACCTTAAGGCTTTAATTATGTCATTTATTGTGATTTATCTACTGCTGCATATTCCCAGACAAATGTTTAATTAGCCAGAAGGACCTGCACACCAACACCAGGGTTTTGCAATTACTCTGGCTAAATAGACTCAAAGTTTCACTGGTTTGGGAATAACTCACGCTCATTTCACCAAACTTCATGAACCAATAATAATAAGTAGAGTGTTTCCTTTCTTTTTAAAGTTAGCATATATATTCAGAGATGCATAGGGGTCATCCCATGCCAACTCACCTAGGGCCTCCCAGTTCATGTCATGAATTTTCTTGGAAAAAAAGTTAAATTCTATTAAATTCAAAATTGATTATTTGTTAAATTGTCCTGAACTTGCAAGAAACCCCAAGGAAGCTTGTCAACATGTATTTATCTAAATATCTGTTACTGAATGTTTACAGTAATCAAATTAATACATGAACATCATTTCAAATCCATGGCATGAAGTGGGACAAGTTCTGGATACTGGGTGAGTTGGCATGGGATGAACTATAGTGGTTGGCTTTAAATTAGCAGAAACCAGGAGAGAGCAAGAACCATTAGCGAGTAACATCTAAAATACAAACTTACTATTTCCTGGTGTGCTTACCTGAAAACGTCTTTTTTCCCACTTTTGTCGATTTACTATTGGAATATCATACTGTAAAACCAATGAAAGACATCTACATTAAGTCATTTTAAGAACAGCACAGTTCTTGAATGCACCCCACTTCCATGACGTGCCCGTGTATGTTCAAGACAGGCATTGTATCACCTACTTCTCTCCCACAACGACATACCGCAAGTCTGGCTTTAGGAGACTATCTCCTGCAGAGTGGCATGAATTTCGACGTATCACGTAAGATATAATAACATAGTTGGAGATATACTTTTTCAGTTCTTTCGAGCACAGTAGCGGACGAGGAACAGCGCTAAGTTCACGCGAGATGACACGCAAAGTGTAACCACGGTAACAACAACGTGAAGAACACAAAGTGTAGATGGCGCCGTCAACGATAGCTAGCTGAAATCACACATCTCTTAACTGTGTGTGATACAAAAAAATGGCTGATAGTCACCAAATGACAAAAACACGCCCCAGTTCCTCCGTGTCACCGGCTGAGTAAGTAATTTCTTCTCACTGGCATGTTTGTTTAACCCATGAATCCATCAAGGTAGGTGTTAAAGTTAACGTTACTTACTATCCCGCATTATTGTGTCTATAAAGTCTTCATAAGAGGCTTTCAGATTGGGTTGGCGTGTTAGATGGGGATGCCAAATGTTTTTGTCCATTAAAATGTGCTAAAAATGTATCGACGTAACTTGTTTGACAGCACGGGGATCACCGACGGGGGCGTGAACACATCTCCTCTGTGTGACTCAGGTGTGTTGAGTCCCTCACAAACAGGCTATGCAAACAAGGAATTTCTTATGATGCCACCTGAAGGAAAGCTCAAACACTTTGACAGCCGAGCTCAGGCCCACGAAGACAACCAGGAGGTAGGCACCATAACAAATCCACACTGATAGTATTTCACATATAGGTATGCTCAGAATATGTGTATGAACAGACTTTATGTTTATTTACAGAGCTGATGATAATGCAAACTGCAGCCAGTCATTGTCACTGACTCCATTCTAGGGGTCCACTGATATGCCAGATATAGAAATCAAAGAGACTGAAAACTGATATTTGTGACCGATATTGATTTGCAGTAAAATATATTTGTGTCATAAACCAGTGATAAAAGTAATGTTCTTAGGTAAGATTGAGGTACATTATTAGATAACGATGTTCCATTTGCGCTGATACAAAATTGAAAAAAAAAAAAAACGTTAAATCTTCAAATTCGAGAAGCTGGAACCAGTGAAAACTTGCTATTTTTGCTTGATAAATGATTTGAACAATCAATCAGTTATCAAAATTGAAGGTGATCTATCTTCTGTATAAAAAAAAAAGTGCTAATGGCAATCATTTCCTGTATCTGCTCAGTTTGATGCCTGCATCCAGGACCTGGTGCGTTGCGTGGCTCTGACTAGGCTGGTGCATGGGGAGGGACATCTGAAACTAGCCCAGGCCCATGTCAGACTGGCTAAGGCATATTTCCAGCTCAAAGGTAATTTTAAAACATATGATGAGTACATTGTGTGTATATATATATATATATATATATATATATATATATATATATATATATATATATATATATATATATATATATTTAATAAAAATGACCACAGAAGACACAGGCATTTGGCGGTCATTGAGTGATCACACCTGCTGTTTTACTTATTTTTATCCACGACAGATGACTCATCGCGTGTTAAAAAAACAAAAAGTATAACTGTAGGACAGTCCTTCCAAATTACTTCTGCTTACTGTGATTAATCCATGTAGCCATCTATGATTTATTGTTATTTATCTAATACACTAGATTTTCATGTGGTTGAGATTTGTCCAGATTGAGAGTTGGCTTTGCTGTTCAGTTCACACTCATTGGTGTCTCTTTGTTCCCTCAGGTTGGGGACTGCAGGCCAAGGAGCACGCGGACCTGGCCAGAGAGCAGCTGCCTTTCTGCTCCTCCGTCTCCTGCAGGGAAAAAAAGCTTGAGATTCTCATGTGTCTCCTGAGCATACACCTCACACAGGGAGCTGCTTCACTGACCACAGCCAAATATCCTTGCAGTGATATGTATAACATTAAAGTAAATAATGGGAATGAACAGAAATATCAACTCGATTAACAAGCCAAGTAATGCCTTGACTCTTAAACTCCTGAGGAGGCAGAATCCTCTTTTTTGGAGGCACAACAGGTTGTTGAGGACCTTCATCAACGCAGTGGCATCGGCCAGGTAGAGAAGATAAACACAGAGGTGGAAATCTCCACAGGTCTATCCAGGTGCAGTAAACAACTTTGTGATTTTTAATTTCCTTTTAATGTTAGCAGCAGGAGCACAAAGCAGATTTTTAGATAACATACAAGCACAACCACTACTGGATTTTTGGGGCCGGTACGAATGTTAGAAAGTAAAACAAATTTGAATATCTATATATCGGTTGATATTCTTCTATAAACAGAAATATAAACAGAATCTTCTGCAATGATCCTCAAGTGTAGCTATCAAACACATGACAAAGATATGCACATGATGGAGGAAGTATATTTTAAAGTAAAAAAATAACATGACCAAAAAACTAAATGGAATCACTGTGCACATATTGAACAACATATATGCCGTTGCCAGTATATCGGCAATGGGTCAATATCTAGTAAAAATAGAGGTAAATATACAGTAGACCGGAGGTTGTAACGCAGTATTTGTGGTAGCAGCTGCTGCTTTGTTTTTTTAGCTTCGCTGCCTGGTAATCAGGTGATATGCTCTATTTATTTCCTGTGACTCTTGTATCATGTTCAGACTGATCCAAATAAATTGTCCCTATTCCCAGTAGTGCCAAAGGTCAGGCCTTTTCAGAGGTTACTTAGAGTATAGCCAGGATGGTTTTACAATTTCACAAGTTGTTATTATACATAATATTTGTTCTTCTCAAACTCTCCCAATTTCAAATACAGTACCTTGTGTTTACATTTGACCACAAGATGGCACTACATTCCTTCTTAATTGCATCACATGTTTTTTTTTTTCGTTTTTCTGAGAGAAGGGGGTTTTTGCCGACAAAGTTGTGCTGATAAAAACAACATTATTTCATGTTATCTTAAAAACAACAACTTAACAGATCAGGGTTTTTCCCTGCTAGCAGTCAGCGTGGGTGTTTTGTCGTAATGATGCTCAGAGACCTGCTGGGTGGGGTTTCTGCACGTCCAATCATCCAGTCACTGCTCAAGCACAGGCACAGATGGGAGCGGGGCTTTCCTCTTCCTTTTTAAAAGCATTTCCCCCCCTTATCCATACGGTTTCTGCCTTCTTCCCTTTTTCTTTCGCTCTAGCTTTCACTCCCTCCTTGATTATTAACCTCTCTCACCTCATACCACTCTTGGACATTGCTTTTACAGACTGGTTTACTCCTTGAGACACTGCAGAGCCCTTTATTTCCCTGTTAAATGTCAGCTGCTTTGTTTGCTTCTCACCATTTCCATATTATTGATTTTGCGTCCACCAATTTACAACGTGCATTTGTAACCTGATGGTGGTATTGACAGCAGAGGTCCCAGGGCTCAGAGAAAGATTAAAGACTTAGTGGATCATGTTGAAGAGACCAAGCACACAGATCAAGTGTAAGAGCAACTGATAGCCTGGGAGCTGTGGAGACTGGCAACTTAAAAAATAGCAGCCACTTGTCATAGCTTAGATCGCTGTGGGTGAAATTAGAAACACAACCAGGAAATGAAGTATAAACTTACCTGGGTTGAGGTCATCCCACTACTGTGTTTATATTAATTTGTATCATATTAAAGGGGAATTCCAGTATTTTTAAACTAACTTCCTATGTTTACATATTTTGGGATCTAAATGCCTAATATGCAGAAAAAGTTTTGAAATCGGTCCAGTTGATCTTTGAGGGCAACATTCGCGGTCGAAGTACATCCACTTAAAGTGCTTGTTTTTGCCACTGACAGGCTGAGATTGTTATTTTTACCATCTATTTGATCCCTGCAAAGAACTTTTTTATGAAAGAATAAAATTTGTACCAGAAACCAGAAACAGAAGCTATGTTGCTTTTGCCAAAATCCACCAGACTCCATATAAACATTCATTCATATTTTTTCTTTTCATTGTTACAGAAATCCTTATTAAATATTACATTTCTGAAGAGTGAAGAGGCTTGTAGATCTAGACCATTTTCATTTCTAATTCAATTTCGCCGTTTTGACTCCGTAAATAATTTTTGCACTCATTCTAAATGTTGGTATTCATAATTATACCTTTAACATGGGAGTATGTATCATCTGTAAGTTTTGTGGAATTGCAAAACCTGGTAAAATGCAGGCCTGTCTCATCAAAACATTCGACAACGCACAATGTTTGTGATGCCTTATGAGCAGCATATCTTGTCAGAATTTTAAAATGTTGTTAAAAACAAATTTGAAAGAACTGCCCTTGTCTGAAAAAATAGTATATAAGAAAAGACAGTAGCAGGGTTACAGTCTTTCAACGGGGGTGCCCATCTTACAGGAACACTCTTGAATATAAATCTTTGACTTTATATGTATGACCCCATGTTTTGAAGACCAGCTGAGAGGTAAAGAGGAGGAATATTCCTGCTGCCTTTACAGTAAACAATCCTTATCAGCAGCTGAGGTGAGCTACACTCACAGGAATTTGTAAATGATGCCACCTTGGTCTGTTTCAGAGAGTCAGAGTTTGTTGACATGATGTGTGTAATTGAAAAAATGTGCAGACTCTGGCTGGTGTGTAAGCTTACTAAATCTCTTTTGTTAGGTGATGACTAAGAATTTGGCATGCTTCTAAAAGCTCTGTCAGTCAACACTGTTGTGATGGAGGGGAATGTTCCCACCAAAGCCTGGAACAATAACCCAAGCTCAGCTCTCTTACAGATCCCGGTCCAAACATTCTGCCGGGTTTTCGATTCACACTCAAGGTGTGCACTTATGATCAGCCAGATGGGCACTTTGATACAAGGAGCCTTTATTGTTAGGTTTAAATGTATTGTGTGGGTCTTGGCCATGGTTGCTAACATGACTTAATTTCTTTGGTTCGTTATGACTGCTATCATAAATCTATGTTTAAGCTGACAGATTTTATTCAATTAAACAATTTGAGAATGTATTTAATAAATTATCTCGAGTGATAAATTCCAAAAGATTTGTTCATATTATCCCACCCTAAACTTAATTACATGCATCGTATTAGCATCAGCATACTCTCTGTATACCAAATTTGTGCAGAGAGTTTCCAAAGTTTGTGCTGTTGTGGAAATCAGCAGCCATGTCCCCTTATCCTTATAGTATATGTAGGCTATTGACTAAATTCAGTCATATACTGCGTTCCAATTCTCATACTACTTAACTTTTAAAAAGATTCAGCCCAGCTATGCCACAATACATAGTGCGTGCCAAAAACACCAGGATGTCCTAGTGCATCTGGTTGCATTTTTGCAGTATAAAAGCCAGCATGCTTTTTTGACTATTCTGACCCACAATCCTCTGCACAGCAGACGATATGTCACATTGGCTGAGCCTCTGTAAGAGCACAAACCGATTACAGCTCAAACTGCATTCTTTTTATTTCTACTTCAAATTTCACTCTCATCCTTGAGTTTGGCCTTCATTTTGATCTCCGTTACAAACTGTGAGGTTTCATGACTGCATCTTAGGTGGTTGTGATGCTATCGCGCTGAGAAAACCTGTCCACAGAGAGACAGACAGGTATATAAACACCTGGCAAAGTACTCAACACTGATTCTGTGGTAAAGGGTGTGTCCAGGGTCACGTTGTGTCATGATGACACACACACCCACACCCACACACACACACAGACTCACAAGGTATAAGCGCCACATTCGACATTGTCGCGGCTGGAAAAGTACAGTTTGTGATTTGGAGTGCAGCTACGGTGTAAATACTCATTGCTGCTGTACGGTAATTAGCAGTGTTATTCTTTGTTTAGGATCCACACTCTGCTTGTTTTCCTTCCAAAAAGGTAGCTCTTGTTCCAGATGTAAAATTGTCTCTGATTAGTTGGCTGAAATAAAACCAGCAGGGATTTCTATTGTAAGTGGCTAGGATTGAGTCACTACCAGAGACTGAGCAGGTAGTTTTGTATTCATACCCATATCCACCTGGGGGAAAACACTATAAAAAGCCTCATCAATCAATATGCCATCTGTGTAAGGCACCATACGAACTTTCTGGAGCAAGCTGTTGTGTTTTGTCCCTCTGTTTTCACTTTTGCTTGGCCTTACTGTATCATTTTCAGAGTAAAAAGCCCTGAGCAAACTTACATCAACCATGTTCGGGAAACGTTTACAAAAGAGGGCTGTGTAGCTTGTTTGGCAACAGATCTTTGAATCCTTGATTATATTAATTCCCTTCCCCGTGTACTCTTAGTCGATTTCAGCTGGATGTGGCATATTACCGTTCTGCCAGGAAGTGCATAAGGATGCAGAGTGAATGAGAGGATAGAGGGGTATTGTCTCCGTCCGTCCATGCAGGCAGAATGGCAGGACTCAAGCCATGCAGGAATGTAGCTTGGCTTCAGCCATCCTTGCTGCCCTAAAAGGACCTGAAGTGCCTGCCCCGTGAACACTTTTGGGAGGGGCACTCCGAGTATCCATCATGGCATGTTAGATGATCTTGGATTCATGGGAAAATCTGAAGAAAATTAACCATTGCAATGTTTTTGTAACCTGTGCTGCAGGCTTTTAACGAGTGAGCCATGAATATCTAGATTCATGTGGTGCTGGGATGTGAGCGTAACGAGAAAGAAAGGCATGTTGGATAAAGCCTTACTTGACCCTGGTGTGTATTCTGTAGGTAAATGAATTGTCATTCAGATAACTACAGACAATGATGCTCCACACAGGCTGTGGATAGACTTGATATGTGAAAAGGAGTTTCCTGTACCACTACGTGACAGCCGTGTAGCCAGAGATTGTACAGTAGAGAGCACTGTGTCCTCTGAGAAAGGCCGTCCCCTTGACTGGAGAGCTGAATTAAATTTAGAGTCCATGAGATTGGTTGAAGCTGTTAGCCGAGCAGCCTGATGGATCCAAGGTCCTTGCAATGGTTAATGCAGCCATCATCTCATCCTCTCTCCCCCCCACTATACTGCCCTGTAGAAGCCCTAGCAGCTTTACAGTACAGCATGACACGAAGTAAGTGTCTTTTAAAAGGGCAAAGACATCATCAGCAAAATATGTGAAGCCTAAGAACTTGTACACATCGTTGACGAGTTGTAATAGATGCACAACTCTGAGTTTGAACACACTGCAGGAGTTTTCCGTCAGAGTCTGCGAGGCTGTAGTTAAAAAAAGAGGACCAGCAGCGTAACCCTCAGTCCCAGAGGAGATGGTTAAAGATTTGTGAACGGAAGCAGCCAAAAACAGTTAAAAGGCCAATGTGAAAGCTTTCCCTATTATAGTCTGCACTCCACCAGGCTTCAACTGCCACCTTCACCACTCTGTTGGGTCTAGGATTGGCTGGACACCAAACAGTTTCTTCAGTGATGTAAAACAGCCTGAAAGTAATGAAGTGCAATGCGATGGTTTTAGTGTTATGCTCCAGTACACTTCGGCAGAGACTAGAACTACTTGAAGCGTTACTCACTAATCATTACTCCTCCCTGCTGCCTTATATAGTAGGCTGAACTGGTCACTATCTTTGTTTGTTGTTCTGTCTCTGACAGGCTGTCCATTTCTGCTCTATAGGGTCTATAGGAGACAGAACAGACCAGAGGACGCATTAAGCCAGTGTGAGAAGTCTTTGCAACTGCTGAAGGACTGCGATCAGCTGGAGAAGACATGTTCTGTCTATAGGGACATGGCCGCTGTCGAACAGGACAGAGGTCATCTGGACAGAGCCATAGAGCATCTCACCAAGGCAAGAGGCACATCACTTGAAAATCACACACAGCTCTTATCTAACATAAAGAAGCACATGAAGGTTTCTTAAGAGGGTGCCAGCCTTTGTTGTTAAAGCAATGTTCCAACACCTCTTAATTTTGACATGTGAGCTGTCTTATTTCACATGGGGGTTTCTGTTAGGCTCATGCCATTGCTGTGAGTCACAGTCCAGAGGAGCTGGAGGGGGCTCAGATCTCCCACAGCCTGGCCCTCATCCTCTCTGCTGCAGCAGAGCCCAATCACAATGGTGAGTTTATGCTCAGATATAGGCCAGGCCCAAGCAACAAGAGGTTAATTGGGATTTGAATATCTCGTTGTCTTCCTATATGTCAAATTCTTTGTGATGATGTTATGGAAACCAGACTTATAATAGTCTTATTGAAGACGAGTTCAGGCATGTCGTCATGATGTCAGCTATCTTGAGGCAAATGCAGTATATGCTCCATGGTAGTTACATCAAACATTACATCTGGAAATAAGACAATAAAAATGATTCATGTAGAAAAATCTAAAAATGAATTTGTTGCATTTACATTGGTAATGAATAGTCGATTAATCGGTTGGTCAATCGAAAGAATAAATGCCAACTATTTTGATAATCTGTGTAATAATTTCTGTAATTTTTCAAGCAAAAAACATTTCCAGCATCTAAAATGTCTAATTGCATCAATTATAGCAGCACATTTTGCAGTGTTCTTGGTTTAACTTAACATGAATCATTTGTGTGTTTTTCTCCATGCCGGTGTAGAGTCTGCAGGTCACTACTTTGAGCAGAGTCTAAGTGCTTATGAGAACTCTGCAGGTCCACATGATCCAGCCTTTCTTGCTGCTCAGGATGACTACTGTCGTTTCCTCCTCTTCAATGGCCAACAAGAGGTCACACACAATGTTACCGATATAGAAATCTGTAGTAACAGTGAAGCAGTGTCACTATACTGATAGACAAACAGTATCTTAGACATTTAAATTTTGTAATGTTTTTTGCCAATTATGTTTTGTCCAGAGAGCAGCACCTTGGAAACGCCCTCAGTATGTGATCATCTGGTGATTTATTCCACCTGCTAAACAGGGTGTGGCTCTCACCACTGATAGCAAGAGATATTTTACCTGATTTTACTGTACCTGTGTGCAGAGATGCATGGAGATCCAGAGGGCTTCACTTGCTACAAAGAGATCTACATTCGGTGAGCTGAGTGCTGAGGTAGCAGACACGCTTCAGCTCATAGGAAGTGTGGAGATGTCTGAGGGCAGGATGAAGCTGGCTCACAGGACCATGACAAAGGTAATCACAAGTTCCAATAGACAAACGGCACAGCTAATGTTTGTCTTGGCTGCAACCTGTAAATTCTTATTAGAGATGCCGGGCAGAGTATAAGTTACTGTTATCAAACACTGCCAAAAGTATGTGGGAGGATTTAATAAAAGGCCAGGAGTCAGCGGGTGTGTCCATCTACACCAGTGAGATTCCTGTTCAAAATATACACACAAAGAGTCCCTGTCATGTTGAGATGAGCTATTTCCACCATCGTCCCTGAAGCTCGGCGCTATCAGAGTCGCAGCCTAATCTTAGAAGGGTGCAGTGTGCAGAGCCGTCCTCCCTGGTGTAAAGTATCACACGGCGTGACTTTGTGTTTCCTCCGTCTGGATGGAGCCTGACAGATGGGCCACACAACTTTGGAAGGAGAATGGCAGTCTGCTAACTGCTGTCAATTAAAGGGACACCGACCCCAATTAGTGTGCCGTGCAATTAAGTCCATAGAAACAAAAAGTGACATTCTTATGACCTACAGGAAAGCTGGATTGAATAGAGAGCAGCCTTCTACTTAATTGAATCATGGTCCTGGATATGTTAACTGTGTATTCCTTATGTAACAAGTGTTTTTGTTTTTCACATTCAGTTTTGCCACACATGTTTGCCATATGAGCTCAATTTTGCCGCCCGCCAAATATACTACACTAGCTTCTTCATGCTGGTAATTACATGCTTGTAAGTAAAGGAGCCCGGTTGCTATGTTGATTTGTTTTGACAGAGGGGCTCCAAGTCCCCCTCAGCACTGACAGGGCTCGTCAGGGCTCACTCTCTCCACACCGACTGGTAACCTTTCCGAAGTACCCTGACACAGAGCAGATATGTCGGGACATTTGTTTCCTGTCATCGTGACACAATCCTTACTCTGACTGAGTAAGTTGTTTTTCCAGAGGAAACCTGGCTCATGCAGTAGATACAATACGTGAGAGTTACTACAAAAACAAAGCGAACAATAGCACACACACTAACATACAGTTGACATTTCCCTCTCCCCTCTGTAGTGCTGCTGAAAAAAAGAGGTCTTCCATTACATCAACCTTAGCAACGGTGAAAACATGCAAGAGGCCAGCTGGATCTGTTCCAGATTACATAGTGTTTTACTTTCCCTGGTGAAGAGGAAAACTTTTCTCTTCCACTTTCCCAACTTTAACAAAGTTCTCCTCACATCTTGTTTTTGATAATTACAGAAACAGCAGGCACTTGTTTATTCTGTCTGTTGCATCACACACTGCTATCAAATTACATCTGTTTTTGGTTAGACTTTTCCGTTTTTTGTTAAATTACCCAATATATTTTAACGTCACAGATTTAGGCAGTCATTGCTCACTCCTCTCACTGGATTGGACCAAACTAAATGAGGAATGGAAAGTGACTCAGACTGCTTCTTTAATTTGATGAGATAACAGCCTCAGATTCCTGGGTTGTTGATTTGGAGTCCTCGTAATATATCTAGCAAATCCCCCTAGTTGACCTGACACTCCGAGTGGTCAGCACAGGTGTTATATAAAACTTGGACAGCTACAGTGGTTATTTTGGTATGTTTAGTGCTTTCCCATGTTGCTAGGAAGTGTTTATTCCCCCTCTTGAGTATGACTTACACCTCTCATCTTCCACGGACCACTCACTCTGCTGTTGTTAATGTTTTTTCTTTTTTTTTTTCTTGTAGTGCCTGGAGATTCAGAGTTTGTTGTATGGTCTTCAGCACAAGAAGACAAAAGCCACAAAAAAAGCTGTGGACATGTTGGCTCGGTAAGTCTGCATGACTACAGTTGATTTTATTTAGTGGTATGATTACAGTAGAGGAAAATGTGTAGGAATAACAAGAAGAAAAATAAAATGAAACTCGTGTTTCAGTAATGCAACCATGTATGTATGTTTTGCAGGGCACCTGAGGTGGCTGAGAGACAAAAGAGGCAAGGTAGAAAGAAACCTCACACATTCTCAGTCTTACCATCCAGCGGCAATGATGGAAACTCTATGTCTGATTCTTGAAATTTTCTTTTTTTGATTGTGTCACTACAATAAGTTTGCTGGTATGTACAAAAAAACGCTGACATAAATCTTTTTTTATAGAGATGTATATATCTGTTAGATAACACGGGCTGCTACCAGCACAAAACACAAGCCACTATCTACTGTCAGCACAATTTTTGTGTCCTTTGTCAGCTTTCAAGAAATACTCACACTCAAACAGATTCCCACAATAAGTTTTTATTATGTTAAGATATAAATCAATTTCCAAATGAGGGCTCAAACCTTTTTAAACCAAAGCATGACCATTTGTTAAATAGAAATCCTTATGTCAATAAAAGTAATGATGTTGGGCTACATGTAATAAACATTTGACTCATTAAACATTGTTCATACATCCATGTAGTTTCTGTTTGCTGAATTTCTCATGCCGTGAAATGGCACATAGTATCCAGATTACACTGTTTCCTAACAACAGTTCCTTGTTAAGCCACAGTTTAAGTGCACTGATGTTACGGTTTTGTTTAAACTGGCAACAGACACATTTTCTGTTTAATGTACAATTATGAAGTAAATGTTTATGTGCAGTGTAACAGCAAATAAACATCAACATTTAAATTGGTTCCCTTTAGGCTTCACTGTCACAATATAATTTTGTCTGCTACTGGGCATGAACTCTCCCAGGAAAAGGAACAGTTACATAATCTAATCTAAGTTACTTAATTCCAGATCAATGTAATTATGTTTTGTCCTGTGTTGTTGTTTGCAACTCTGATTAAAACGGAAATTATCCAATTGTCTTTGCAACATCAGCGCCAACAAAAAGATCATTTGGAAACACTAGGGGTCGGGAAAGTTGTCTGTTACCACTTTAAAATTGTTACCATTTGCAGATGAGCTCATTTTATGGAGATATGCTTTATCTGGGCACTTAATGGAACAGTGTGTTTTGAACATATTCATAACAGCATGGCCTTCATGCTAAACATTGCACATTTACATGAAAGTGTCAAAAAGCTAAGCAGTGTAGTCATCGCTCAACAGTCAGAAAGTGTAAACTTTGCAGCCAATGTGGAGAAATATGTAACAAGACTGTAATCATAGTGGACCGTTTCTGTGCCTGCTACTAGTACACAACACTACAAACTGAAACAGTCAGTGCCACTAAGCTGATGATCCAAAAATAGTCACGGTCATGAGCACACCCTTATGTTAGAGCAAAGGTGAATCCTTCAAGCCAACACGGTGATAACCAACACCTGTCTACGAGCAAAAGGTGTCCAGACAAGACGTACTGTACATTAAAACCACATGTGATGATAGTTTCTTTCTCAATGATGAATCCTTTTAATTCGTTAAGATTCTGGTACTTCTTTTCATTCTTTCATCTTTGACAGTCATTCTATTAAGTTCTTAATGGTGCAATTCATCATTTTGAATTCCCAGCTCCCTAATCACTTGTTCTGATCAAAATGTTGGGAAATTACAAAATATATGGCAGTCACGGTTACATTCCATGTAAAGACAAACTTTTTTCACAGCAATCACATTGACCATGTAATCCAGCTTTGGTTATATAACGGACAGTTTTTTTTTCTGATCAATCAAAATGTGTAATGTCACTTTTGTTGTGAGTAAAGTAAAAATAAACTGCAAATACCTAAAATTGTTAGTAACTGACCAACCACTTTTTTCTTTCATATTCACTTGCACTACACCTCGATTTCAGCATTTCAAACTTTCTTAAGACAATTATCTTCTTCTCTAGTCCCACTGTAACATTCTCAACTATATTCTGTGCACTTCACTCACTATTGTGAAAAATAAACTACTGTGTTTCCGGCATATATACTAAGATCATACCATTTGGCAGCAGTGCGCAAGTCAAAAGTAAAAATTAAAGCCCCCAATCTGCAAACAGTGCGCAGCACCTCATGACCCCTAACTATCATATGCTGACTTGCATTAAATGTAGACTAAGTAGATTCAACAACATGGCAGACACAGCCGTGATGTGATCGGGTGCCGTGCAGAGGATGTTAAAGCTGTACAGCACAGGTTAGTAGAAAAATAGAGAAATGTAGAGAGAATAAACAAAACTCTTCGAAGATAAACGGGAAACTATATAAAACATAAAAACATTCCAGCGTAGCACTCCGTCAGTATTGACCAAAATAAGAATTTGCCACAAGATCTAGATTTTACAATTCTAACTAAAGTTGTCCATATTAGTTAGCACTCAGTATTTGTAATAGCAGTACTGCCACAATTATTATCAAAAATATGTATTAATTTGGTTATTCTGACCGATGAACTGAATGAGTTGCAGTTGAGTACTCCCAAGTTACATGCTAGTAAAAGAGCGCACTAAAATCAATTAGATATCTAATATTTTACTGCAAAACTTGCAAAAACTGCAAACAGCTTAAATGCCGTGTGTGTGTGTATGTGTATGTGTTTTTTAGTGTGGACTGCTGCATCAGAAAAAGCCCAACAAGTAACATTGGCAAGTTTGAAAATATTTCTGACTGACTTCCTAATCATCTGTCGGGCTTTCCAGGTAAACAATTCTTTTCTCTTGCGAAATCTTCACCGGGGTCTCCAAGATCTGAGATTGCCGCTCTTTCTCTGAGGCCGCCTCAGCACGGCTGCCCTGTGTGTCCATCTGGAAGGTGAAGGACTTCTCTGATGGCCCCAATTTAATATGTTTCTCAGTGATTTCAGACACAGACTCTCCTTCTTTAGTGAAACCTTCAAACTCTTTACCATGCGCAACATCTTCTTCTGTGGAGACTCTGACGCTGTATCCTCCCACTCCACCCTGGAAGGCTTTTTCAAGCCCAAGGTTAGAAGATCGGAGAGCTGCCATGATCTGGTCTTCGGATAGATCATCTCCTGCCTCCAGCAGCCCAGAGTCTTCCAGGCTTTGAGACACATTCAGCTCTGCAACTATAGTCATGGTGCCATTGTCACTTGACTGTTGCACTCTTTTGACATCGACAGCCACACTATCTGGACTTTCACGACTGACTTTGGTGAGGAAAGCCAACTCCTCCTTCAGTGGACCTGACACTGAGCTTTGTAGCTTCTCTAGAGCTCCTTTCAGCTGCTCTTTGGGCTCCAGGGAGTCCTCTCTCAGGAACTCGAGGACTGACTCCTGCACGACGGGGGAGACCCGAACCTCTTCTTCAATGATGCACTCGGGGAAGCTCTCTTTGACAAACGAGCGATCACCCGACACAAACTTGTAATCATCACTCTCCTCTACAATCACTCTTCTTGAGGGAAGAGCTTCGTCTTGATAATACCTCTCATCCGACAGGTCATCTAAGATACCGTAATGTCCATATGAGGTAATGCCGCCGCCCTCCTCGGCTTCAGAAAGATTATCATCCGGTGTGGAGACAAAATACTCGTCGGGCTCTTGATCCTGGGAGAAATATGAAGGTTCAGCCTCTCTAGAAACCTCTTGAACTTTCACAGATCCGCCCTTGCTATGATCTGGATCTGTCATGGAGGTTCTCGTGGCATCAACATCACTCTTCTGAATTTGAGCGTCATGGGGGATGTTTTCTAGCTCCTCAATTTGGAAATATGTTGAGGAGGGCTGATAAAAAGTAGATCTGGACTTCTGTTCAACCTCGATCTCCTCATCACTGTAGGACTCCACTGGTTCCTCGATGATTTCCACATTGACAGACTTATTTTCCAGGTCCTCACGTCCCTGCAGACCACTCAGCAGGTTCTTAATCATGCTTCCTGTTGCTGTGTCCTTGATATCCTCCAGTGACACCTTCTTAACCCCTAGGCCCAGCAGCTCTTCCAGTGCTGTGTCCTCAGAAATATCCACCTCTTCCTCCACTTTGGACTCCAGCACAATCTGTGTCTTAGTCGTGCCGTCCTCCTGCTCAGTTTTCTCCACGTGATACCTTACCTTCGATTCTCCTGAGGAGCAAACCTTAGCGTCCAAGCCTGCCGGTTTTATCACTTTCTCGATGATCTCCTCCACAGACACCGAGTCCAATATCTTTTTCTCACTTGGGCCACCCATGGACTCGGTTTTCTCCTCATCTTTGAACTTGCCTTTCTCTTTTTCATTTGACACTTTCCAATCACTTTCTGCCTCAGTTTCGGTGCTCAGGCTCATCATTGGCGGTGACACCACTCTCACTGATTTTGTATCAGTAGTGGTGGACTTAATGGGCCTGGCTTGGTTCTCTTGCTGAGAGACCTGTTTGATTTTCACTGTTTTCTCCTCTGTTTTCTGTGCATTTTGACCAATTTGGTTCCCTTTCTGGCTTATTTGTTTATCTTTGGCAGCGGCAGAAGCAGCAGCAGCGGTGGTGGTGGTGGTGGTGGGGGCAGCAGAGGCAGAAGTAGAAGCACGAGCTTTGGTGAATGAGATCATGTCCCTTCTGGATGCAGGACTCTCATGCCGAGCTCTGCCTGCAACTGAAATAGGAATGACCCTCGAGGGACTCCTGGACCCGGAAGGAAGCACGGGGGATCTTCTCAGGTTTGAAGCTGGCGGTGTGTACCTGACATCAGTATGTTGTCTGGTGGTTAAGGTGGAAGCTCGTGGAGTGTAGGGCTGGGCAGGCATCCTGATTTCTGAGGCAGAGAATTAAGCAGCATGAATTATTCGACGGATACAACAATGGAATCATTGGACATATTAGGTAATGTGCTTATTTTCTTGGCATGCAATGGTTGCATGAAGGCCAATGAGCATTTGCCAAATGTCAAATAGATCCTTTAAAAGCAGTCTTACAAAGTATTCTTTAGTCAACATGTAACAACAATAATACTTGTAAACACTGTACCTATTACTCTTTCTCTTTGGTGTTGATTCGCCCTCCTGTGAGCATCTTGCAGACCCACTCTCTCGCCTTCCAGAAGAGCCCTGAACAAAACAGGGTACAGGACAAAACTCCTTTTGAAGACGAAAGCAAATAAGTCATTGTAAATCACTGGTAATCCTCCTATTTCAACACAATTATTCGTTCCCATATAAAGAAAAAGGAAAATCGAAGACAAATACCTCACAAGACGTTCTACATCACTCAGCTCTGCCATCTCAACCTTCTCGACTCAAACTAAACGCAGCAGGCTTACAAGACGGTGTGAGCCCAGGACCTGACCATATAGGGTGGTAATCACCAAAAACACAACAAGCCACTATCATGTAATAAAGACCTTGCAGTAATTAGCTTTAGCAGCTCACCTTCCCTTGGCCATGGTTCAACAAAACCTACAACCGTTTGAGCACAGCAAAGTCTATCAAAAAAGGGACAACCTCTCTGGAGAGTGCCTTCCGAGAGACTGACCTAAAAATAACAGCTACAATGCAGGGCGGTCCATACTTCCCAGTGAATCCCCGAGCAAAAGCTGACTCGTGACACAGACAAAAACACTTGTCACGGCCACGTCTCCGAGCAAGCATTCCGTCTATTCCAACGATTCACAACAAACCTTTATGTGCCAGCAGAGGAACTGCCATATAGAGACAGACTGGAGTGGAAAATCTTCAAAACAACTTCCTGGGAATAGGCTCGATTCTAATGACAGTTCGGTAACAACTTAAACAATTGTTGAAGACTGTATAGATGTCCTGGGATATGAGGTTATTTTTATAAATAACTTTGCCTTTCAGCTAAAATAGTCTTGTTAGTATGTGGCTCTGTTAGGAGCATGACAACTTGGCATGCTGTGCTATTACAGGATATGAAATGCCAGATATAATGTGTCCTGCTCCGTAAACACTTAAAATAAACCACAGAGAAAGTTTAAACCACTCTACTTTTCAGTTTGAGGGTTCAGATCAGACCACTGAGTGCCAAGACCGGCAGGAAGCAAGCAGCTGATTTCTTCTAATGTTTTTTGTTGAAATCGCTAATTAAGCTAAGAGTCATTTCAGTAAGTGCAGGGTGGCTTTCAATCTGTTCTTGAAAGCATGGAACTACTCACTGAAAAGGGAAGACTTACCTGCAAACTTTTAGAGTTTCTTAAAGGTAGGGAAGGCAATTCTGGAGAGAGATAGTTGATTGTTGAGTCTCATTCCCAAGTCCCAACGGTTTGGGTCGGTATCTGGCCCAAAATTCTAACCCGAAGCATTTGATGACCTGAATTGCCTTCCTTACCTTAGGTCATGAAAAAGCACATTACTTAGAGCCAGACATTAGTGAGTGGACTCACACAGAAGCTTGTACTTCCTGAACCAGAGAGCACCCAACTCTGCTACTTAAAACATAGTAATACTCTCATGAGCCCTGTTAACGGAAGACATTTTTACACATATAAATAATTGAAGTTAATGATGGATGAATTCCATTACGCTGCCTTGGTTTAAAGGTCTTGTTGTGACTTGTGCAACTCTTTTCCTAATATGACGAGTCAAAATGTCTGCTGTGGAAAGGATCAGTTCAGGAAACTGTTTTGACTCAATACCGAAATGAATAAACCATCATCACCTGTAGGCAGCAACCTCCATGCCCAGATCCATCTTCACCTGGAGGAGGTGCTGATGCTCTCGCATCTTTTCTGCAATGGTGTCAGCCATCGCGTTCCTCTCGCGCTCCAGCTGCTCAATAACCATCTGCGAAAGAAAGAAGAAAAAAAGAAAAAGTTTTCACTTTGCACATAATTTAATTTTACAAGTCTGCGGTCTTTCCATTTTTTTATGTTTATCCCTGCAGTTAAACTGAAAATACTGTAATCATTCTGCTCCCTTGTTAACCATAAAGTTTGTAACCACTTTTTATTTGACTGCAGTCTACAGTAGCTGTTAACTTGGTCAATCTGTGTTGTTTCTGTTTTGAGTTTATTTATGTCGACTTCTAATGCAGAAAGATGGTGAACATTGATCACTTCCTGTCCAAATCAAATCTGATCCAACCACCGGACCGGAAATATTCATGTGGGACCCCTTTTATCCTACATCCTGACGCCGTACAACAGACATCATGTCCAAATCTGTATTTTATCACAGGGTTAAATGCGAGAACTGTGTTTTTGAAACGAAATCGAACACCCCCGCAGTGCACAGCCAGTGTAATCATTGGCAACTGACTGACCTGCTTACGGCTCCATCTTTAGGAGGCTAATAAGGATTTGTCAGTCTGACAGCTAATTGGTTTAAGTGGTCGGCGTAATCTAGCAGCCGTAAAGTACTGAGGAAGGTAGACTGTCTTTTCGCTACTCAAGCTATTCAATCCTTTAATTCTGAGGTCAGATGTTGCACGCAAGATCCAATGCTTTTTACAGTTAGAGGAACACAATCGGTCAAGCAGCACCTACTGTGGTAAATGTCATTAATGTTTTGTGGTGGGGAGAGATACATTAATGTCAGAGGCGACATCTACGGCATGTGTGTGCTTTAAGGACAGGCTGAAGCCAGAATGAGCCGAGTTCCAGGATGCAATAGGTCGGGGTCGCAGCGATACAATGGTTTCAGAGTATACCGTGTATTTAATTCTACTATTAATTGCATTAAAAATATGTATATTTCAAGTTTATATTTTGTTCAATCAAATAGAAAACCCTTTGCTTCCATTTCTTTTAGAGTCATTGTGACTTATTCCGATACTATTAATGCACTCAGCAGAGTGCATACCTCCGCCAAGGCGCAACAGTGCCCTTTAATTCAATCAAGCCTTATACAGATATCAAATAAAACATATTTATTCTTCATTTTTATTGGATCTGCACCTCATTGTTCTCAGATAGCCATCTACATACGCCTGATTCTTTTCATCCGGATCAATCCATTTTTCCCTGAGAATTTAATTAAAATGACGCCCTGTCTCCTGATCTGAAAGAAACTACCCGGATCCATCCCTTCATCCAGATCCACACCCATCCTCCATGCGAGCATCGCTGAAATCTGATCTGTAGTTTTTGTGTAATTCTGCGATCAAACCAAACCAAAAATAAATGGACACGGTCGAAAACATAACCTTTGGTTTATGATGGTGTGGATACTGGGATACCATGAAACTTGAGTTCGATATTATTCGCCGCTATTGGTGTGTCACGTATGTATATCGGTATCTACGCATATTTTAGAGGTTTTAATTTGGGAAAAGATACTTTATGGTGATTAAAGATTTTTTATTGAGTGCACTGATGTTTTGGACAGTAAAGTCTGCTGCCTCCATTAGTACATATCTTTGTCATAACTGTTTGATTATTGCAATATATGTGTGTATACCGACTGATATATTTGCACATTTAAATATTTGACTCCCTAATATCGGTTTTGACCCCAAAAAGGAGCATCAGCCAACTTGAAACCATGATATTTTCAGAGATTCTGACACCGTTGCAACCCCAGCAACGGAACATCAACAAAGTAAGTCCTATTAGAGATGTCAGCCTGGACTGTGATGCTGTGATAATCATCCACATAATGTTCTTCAAGCAGCCGCTGACAGCTGCAGCAGCACCAGTGCCTTTACAGAGCAGAGTGGGTGTGGCAGCTCCAAGAGGGAGCGGCCTCTCCTCTCTGCTGTGGCTCAGTGCGATGCAGAGGACATTATTCATTTAGATGCGCACATTTATAATGTCAGATGATAATAATAAACTTCCCCCTTTTACCTGATATTCAGTGCAGTCCACGCGGAATTTGTCGTGCATGTGCATCAGTTGCTCCTCGAGGTGCGCCTGGAACTGGCCTTGGTTTTCCGCCTCCGCGCGTAATTTGTCCAACTCTGAGGCGTACAGCATCTTCTCCCTCTGCAGGTCGCTCAGCATCGCCTGGTCCGCCCTGATCGACTGCTCCATCTCCTCCACCTTCTGCTGGTACATCTCAAAGGTCTCCATCCACCCTTCGGACACACCCCGGGCGTACTCCTGCACCTCCTCCACGGAGGCCGCCGGAGGCCCGCGATAAGTTTGCGTGATGATGGGCACCACCCGGGACTCCACCTGGCGCCGGAGGTGGTCCATTTGCTGCCTGTGCGCGGTCTCCATGCACTGATACTCGTTCTCCAGCTGGATCAAGCGCTGCTGGAGTTCGGTGTTGGTCTTGTGAGCGTGGTGGAGCTCCGTCTCGCAGCCTTTCAGCTCGCCGCTGATGTCCATGCACACCCCGGTCTGCTCTTTGCACAGGGACTGAACCATCTGCAGCTCCCGCCATAGCTTCTCCCTCTCCATCTCAGCCTGGGACTTCTCGAACGACAGCTGCCCCACCATTCTCCTCAGGTCCCGCATCTCGCTCTTGTACTTGGGCTCCCGCTCCGCCGTCCTCGTCTGTCTCAGCTTGTTGATTTCGGTGATCAGATGCGCATTTTCCTGCTCCAGTTGCTTCGTCCGGGACAGATACTGGACGAGTCTGCTGTTGAGCTGCTGCAGCTGCTGTTTTTCGGTCTCAAAAGTTCTCTTGAAAGGCAACATCGTGGCTTCTGGTCATAAGACTTGTGAAAAAAAAACAAGAGTTTAGAAAGATGTCCCGCTTGTGTAGATTTAGGAGGCAGGTTGTCTCGGTGTCATCTGCGTGTGCGTCTGTGGGCACGACTGTGATGTAATATGCGACCAGTGGCCTTTGACAAGTGCAGGAGGAGGAGGAGGAGGGCGGGTCCTGCCTCACAGGATCGTCCCAAACGAGACCGAGTCCCTGGCAGATGTGAGGCCGCATTCAAGGGCTGTCTGAAATATGAACATCCTGATCTCGCAACTATAACCACAGATGTAAACTGTAGACTGAAGCTCGATGCTGAAAATGTGTCGTGCAGAAAATAACTGGCGTCATCAAGTTTATGTGGGCTAGAAATTAAAGAGACAATGGGTCTGAATATTTGTCTTGTGTAGCTGCAGCTACTACGGATGTGCTATAATAGTAAATATAATGTTTACATCGATATTTATTATTTGTGGACATGTTTTGTCATGATTTTTTCTGACCAAGCTGCCATCAGAAATGTATCGCGGGACGCACAACATGGATTTTTTTCAGCCGATCCGATAACCGATGATTACCTGACTCTCATGGCCGATACCGATAAAGTAACCGATAATAGAAACCAACATTTTAATTCTTTTTCATGCACGTCTGAGTGGAGGATGGCAAAGATGCAGCGAGCAATCTGTCTGATATATCGTCTATCCCTAGTTGTTAAACTTGCCATTTTTCAGATTTGACCTAACCTGTAAAACATTTGCTTATAAGATGTAAAATAAGGTAAGATGTTCCTTTATTGATTCCCCCCGGGAGAAATTCACAGGCAACACATACAGAGGGAAATAAGTAGAAGCACAAGAGTAAGTCTCAAAAAATACAGATAATAATAGAGAGATATTGGAATGATAAAACAACAATTTGAATAGAAAGTATAATAAAAACTTTTAGAAATGCAAACTGTCCTTGCATGTAAGTTACTTGTGTAATATATAATAAATGTGCCTGTGCAGGATGCCAGGGATAATAAATAATAACAGAACAAAAGTAAAAAAACAATCCGTCGAATGTGGCTTTAGGAACAATCCAATAATATCCGGTTTCAAAGTACTCTGCAGGACAATGACCACAGAAGAAAAAATGAAGGACCTCGAAACAGAAAACTCAGTTTCATTGCATTGTAATTTATTATTTAAAATGTAAAAATCCTGACAGGCCACTGAATGACGAACTTTATCAACAGGTTTTTAAAATTATTTAAAAGTGTGCAAGCCAGATTATGTGTAGGACAAACTTCTTCAAAAACAGAAATTCCGCCTCTTTATCAGGCAAATTAAACGTATTTACTTGGATGTGCGAACTTAACGGAGGCCCCTGAATGCATCACTCCCACATGGGTTCCTCATCATGATGAGCCGGGGAACAGCTCCCCCCGGCGGACCGACTCTGAGCTGCTGGAGCTAAAATAAACTTTTCTGTTTTTTCAGTGACATGAAATGAGACTCTCTCCTCTCACAGACTGTGAGGCTGACTGCGCCATGAATGGAGGAGAGACTGTGCTCGTTACAGGTAAAGTAAAGATTTTTCCTCATGGGTAGAAGATTTCCTTAAAAATTTAAAGCTTTTCTCTTGTTTTAAGGTTTTGGACCTTTCAGACAGTTCTTAGTGAACCCCAGCTGGACAGCAGCTCAGGTAAGAACCCTGTGCTTTAGCAGAAAGTGTTGAATGTCCTCCTGTGAGGCTCACAGACTTAAATGTTATATTTCTTTGTTTAAAGGGACTGAAGTTGGTCGGTTTGGGAGAGATGAGGGATGTTTGCATCCAGGAGTTACCTGTGAGTTATGTGAAGACTCAGAGAATCATTGCAGAGGTTTGGAAAACTCTTCGACCAAAGGTAAGACATACCGTGTCCGCTGTTGGAGATGGTAATCCTCTAGAAATACTGAAATTATGAGCAGATACCAACTCTTAATTATTTGGATTTTTTTTATTATGACTGTCCAGTCATGATATTTTGTTATTTCCCAACCGTAAAAGCTGTTTCAAACCCTAATCAACACCACCAAGGATGAAATGATCAATCCTTTATGCATTCATTTATGTATCAACCTAAAACGAGTCTAATTTGAATAGATTTAGTTCAGTATTTAGACTCAAACTATAATTATAGTAGAGTTGCAACAATTAATGACTTAATTGGTTCGTTGTCAGCGACTAAATAAATCACTTACAATTTTTAATCAGTCTGAGGAAATTAAAAAGTCAAATCTAAATTTTTGGATTCCAGCTTTGTAAATGTGAATATTTTCTGGTTTCCTTACTCCTCTATGACAGCAAATTAAATATCTTTGTGTTGGTGGACCAAACAAGACATTTGAGGATTTAATTTGGGCTTTATTTTAATATTTTACCAACCAAATGACTAATCAACAGATTCATCTCCAATGAAAATAATTGATACTTGCACCCTGCGACTACAAAGAACATGATCTCAATGTCCTCAATGTCAGCTGCTGCCCTGGTGGGGATACATAAAGTTAAAATGCGTTGGATTATGGTATGAGAAGGTGGATATCTCACTCTGACCTCTGTGTTTGTGTGTGCCAGTTTGCTGTACATCTGGGCGTAGCCAGAGGCTCCAGTGTCGTCGTTCTGGAGCAAACAGGGAAGAACAGCGGCTACAGAGACAGAGACGTGTGCGGCTTCTGTCCTGAGAGTCACCGCTGTGTGGAGGGAGGACCAGAGAAACTGGACTCAGTCATCAACATGAGGGTCGTCTCCAAAGAGTTCAGGCAAGCAGGGAAGGATGTGGTTTACTCAAGAGATGCTGGCAGGTACAGCAGACATCAGTTTCTTTGCTCATGTTCGGACGCTCAGGAATATGAGATCACGCTCTCTGTCCTCCAACTCAGGTACCTGTGTGAGTTTGCGTACTACTGCTCGCTGTATCACGGTCAGAGGAGGGCGGCCCTCGTCCACGTGCCTTCGTGTGGAGGCCTGAGCTCGGCCGACAGACTGGTGCCTCTGCTGCAGAGCCTCATTCAGACCATGCTGGAGCAGCTGGAGGACCCTGTGTGAGGTAGATCATCCGGTAACAGCACACAGGGAGAGAAAAACCTCAGGGGGAATGAAATCGAACAAACAACCGTACTTCTCATTCATTTATTTATTCAAAATTTCAGGAAAAAAAAAAAAGAAAATACAAGAAATTCTCAGATACACATTTGGAGATGGCATGTCAAAAATACACCATCTCAGCTATAGGTGTGAAAAAACTTTGAGGCCTCAGATACAGAGCTTGAAAAAAAGACAGTCTAGTGAAGGTTTTCATTTTTTTTTGTTTGTTTTTTTTTTGTTTGCTTTTGATTATTTCTTTCCCCAATCAGGTAATGAACACAGACATTTTTTGTGAAAGTATTTATAGTAAAAAAAAATCATAGCAGTAGACCAAGGCCCCCTCAGAAGGTATAGGAATGCAAAAAAAATAATAATAATAATCATAAAAACAGAGGCAATGACAATGATAAAACCTCAAACTTATTATTGCAGTTTGAATGCACCGACGCATCCTCCATAAACCTGAGGTTTGCACGAAGAACATTCTGAAGAGTTGAAATGATAGAGACGACTAAGGTTGAGTGTATTTCGAGTTAGTTCCTGTAAATCTGCGATTGCGAAAGAGCAACTAGTGTGAAGCTGTAAACTTAGGCCTATCATCTGTTTTCTAATCATGTCGTTTACTCTTTACCATGACTACCCGTAATCTACGTCAACATCCCTGTCCTACGTATGTCCATGTGTTTATTTTTAAATGCTTTGTGAGCTAGCGGTGACTAGTAATTCACCTCTACAACAGGTCGATGTCATGTCTACTATTCCCAGAACTGAAAGAAGTTGAAGTAATATCATAAATGTTTGTTGTATCGTTACATAGAAAGAAAGAAAAAAGTAAACGCAGATATTTAAAGTAACTACACAAGCTGCTTGCTTGTCAGTGGTGATGTGTGTGTACCAATGTGATATTCAGCAGCAGTCAGACTGTTTTTCAACCAAAAGATGGCTCACTCTTTGTTATCCTCAAAAACTCATGCACGGATAGAAAATGCTTCACGATCGAGCACCCAGATTTCACATTAGAAGTTACCCGGTGGCCTATTCATAATTCCATATCCTTATTTATTTATTTCTTTTATTGCTTTTGGGTTTCAATTGTTCCGATAATTCTTTCGCTTCCAGCCCAGAAGCCCTTGCACTCTGCGAGAGTATTTTTTCACGGGAAGCTTTGCGGTGGAAAAGCTCCTTTGCCACTTTCACAGTCAACATTTTTGACGACAACATGAGATCTACTGAGGTTGACTGTTTGTTTGAACCAGCAGCATTAAGTGTTGAGTAGCAGTACAATGTGCCGGAAAGACGTGACGAGCTCACTTCCAGGGTGCGACTGTTCTGGTCGCACGATGCGCCCAAAAACCTGTCGGATGCGACTACATTTTTTCATTGGTTGCACCGGTGCGCCTGGAATTTAGTGAATAATTTAGTTCATATCCTTTATTCCTGTTTACAACCATTCAATAAAGTGTTAAGAATTACAATGTTTATTATTAGGTGCACCAGAATGATGTCCTGGTGCACCTGAATGAAAGAGTTAAGCGCACCAGTGCAATCACTGTGAGAAGTTAGTCTGGAGCCCTGCAGATGATCATAAAGGCATTCACCTCTATGACAGTGGAAATTAGTTACTACCAGACCTACAGTCTTGGACTGGGGAAATGATGGTGTTTACATAAACACATTGAGTTCACATGTATAAAAAAACCAACAACAAAAAAAACAATGAAATCTGATCCGACATTTGCTGATAAAGGATCGTCCGATCAGGACCGAAGGTAGAAACATGAAGGAGGTGGAGTCGCTGCTATCGCTACAAAGATTTTGTGTCAAGACCGAAGAAACGTCGCTGTTACATTCACAGTTCTGATCCATATACGCGACCGAATGTATTTTTTTTTTGAGAGTGTGAACGACGAAGCTAACGTTGTGAAATGTTGTGGTTGTGCTGCAAACAGCAAATGCTCTTGTTTCTTAGGAGGTCAATAAAAGATTTTTCCCTTTTTATTTAATTTTTTACACATTCCCCATAATACCTGTTTAGACTTCTATATAAATGCATTTTTTTTAGATGAAGGTTTCTGTCTGTTGAGGGTTTGTGGTTGTGACAATATGTTCAGCGGAGATGGAATGTCTCACGTCGTGGCGTTGCGCTCCGGCCTCTCGTCCGATCAAACACCTGCTTTAAACCTTTGTGACGCTGTAAGCTTTCCAGTCAAATTAAAGAGGAGGATGACGTTATTGTGTAATAAGTACCCGGCAACAATTTAAAGTCCTTTCCCTTCAAACTTATCAGCCAGAAATCGGCGCAACGCTTCGACCTCCACACAGACATTCCATCTCCCATCCTAGTCCACTTTGTGAGGTTGATCTAGATCCCCGTGGGTTTTATCCAGATGATGAGGTTTTCTATGCAAACTGATGAGAGAGAGTGAGATGTACTTGTTTTCCATACGCATACATATATATAATTTTTTTTAAAAGAGTGAGGTAGATATATACTCAAAGGGAAAAAAAAAAGGTTTTTAAGTCCCCCAGTCATGACACCAAAGAAAATACATACAAAAAAAAATCCAACTTTATACTGAATCATGGGGCATTTTTTATACAGTGATTTAAACTGATATCACAAAAAAAATAAAATAAAAAAATAAATAAATAACAATCCTACAGAAAGAAAAAAAAACTTCAAAAAAGAAAAGGAAAAAAAATATTATTAATAATAATAATAATAATTAATTAATAATAATAATAATCACCAGGCAACATTTTCCAAAAGATGAGGAGAAATCCTTCAAAAAACACTTTCACTGTTCTGCCGCCGCTTTAAGACCTTTTTTCTTATTTTTTTTCCCATTCATAAACATTTGAAATGTGTTCCCTTCCCTGGACTTTAACCCATCCTTTATTTGGTTTTTCAGAAGCAGTGATTATGAAGACAAACAATGAGACCTGTTTCACGCTTTGAAGAGTAGCAGGAGTGGCGTCGTGTTGCGCTCGATAGTGTTTAAGTTATAAAAAAGAAAACAGAAAGATGTGGAAAAAACAAAATCAGATTTTAAATGCTCGAGAGATGTTCTGGCATAATTAAGGCAAACGAGAACAACCCAATTAGCCCTATTGAGTCAAGAAGAAGCAGGAAATGGATGGGTTAAAATACCGGATCTGGTGCAACGTAAATATCTTTGTTTACTGGAACTGATCCTGACTTCAATAGGAGGCACTGGGGGATAGGGGGAGGTGGGGAGTGAGGGGCCAGCGGGGGAGGAGAGAGGGCACTACTGGACTCAGCAAAACACGATGAGGGGGGAGGAAAAAAAAATGGGGGAAGACAAGTAGAGGACGATCATGAGAATGTGTGGAGAAAGCAAAGCCTTTACTTTGACCTGAGATTGAGTCGCACCTAGAGGGCAACGCTAGGCGCAGTGCTAGACAACAAGTACAAAAAAGGGTGCAGAAAGTACACACTCACACGTCGAGCTAAGGTGTCCATTCCAAATAATAATAATAATAATAATAATATTAATATTAATAATAATAATATAGACATCCACAAAACAAATACAAGAGGAAAGATTTCATAAAAATAAAAGGCAATGAGCAAAATATAGTGTTACAGAAAACCTTTTTGGGGTAACAGAAGGAAAAAAAAGTTTTTTTTAATATCTAAATCATCTTATTTTTTGTTGTTTTATTTTTATTTTATTTTCTTAAACAGAGTTTGAAGATATAAGAAAACGGACTGTAGTGGAGACCATAAAATACCAAACCTGAAGGATTTTTCTTTATATATAACATCCAAAAAAGAGAGAAAAAAAAGAATAAAATAGCAGCTTTTGTTCTGTACAGACATAGAGGCAAAAACATTTTTGAACCGTAAAAAGGTTTGTTTTGTTTTTTTAAAAAGTGACAAAACCAATGATGTGTATAAAAACGATCCTGCAGTCTTAAAATACAACTGTAAGACCTTTTATATGTGTTTGAAATGTAGAGAAACTAATGACTATTCCAAAAGAGACCTGCTGTGATTTCAAAGTTGTCTCTAGGCTACTAAAATCCAAATCCAACACCTTCTCGTTTTCTGTCTTTTAGACTCTCTTTGTTTTGTTTGTTTGTTGTGGTGTATTTGGTGCCATTTAACTTGAACAGCAGTATCAGCGAAACCCATGTTCACCTCCCACATGAAATGCACACTTATAAAACGTCAGGTTAAGGTCTGAAAGAAAATGAAAGTGGAGGCAGAGTCGTATCCCTTGATTGTGAAGTTCAGTGATTTTGCAGTGTGAGACTTAGAGATGTTTCAGAGTTTTTTTTTCTTCTCATTTCTAAAGCAAAGACAGACTGAGGCTGTGATTCAGAGTCGGCCGGCTGGTTGGAGTCACACGTGTGCCTCCCTCAGAGAGTTTTATTTATGCTACAAATCTGAATGGACTTTGGTGGCGCATCGGAAAGTTTTGGTCACCAGAATGCCGGTTTTTCAAATGTAATGGAAAACATCGGGCCACAGTGTGGGACTATTTTCTTTATTTTCACGATTGGTTTTTATTCTTTCCTGATTTAAACATTAACTGATCCATTGTTTTTTATAAGACATTCCTGAAAATAGTGAAAAATGCCACAGATCAAAAAACCCAAAAGTCCAAAACAGCACGAAATCTGTCAGGAAATGTCTGATGAGCGAATGGAATTTGGGCACTGTTGTTCAGTTAGTAAATTGGTTGCAAATTTTCAGTCTGTTGACACATTCAATCAACTTATACCATGACATTTCTAAAATAGTTCTTTTGATGATCCCCCTGATTAAATCATGGTCTGCTACATGTCGCCTGTGTACACAGTTGATCATAATTCATGTAAACTTGTAAATCAGGGCTATTGAAGGCTATTTTTGCTTGACTTCGTACTTAAGTAGCTGTCAGTATTATTTAAGAGCCCACTTGCTTGTGGTATAATATTGTTAACTTATTGAATTTGTGTCAATTGAGTCGAAAGAAACTTAAATTCCTCCATGAAACAGACTCAGTCCTGCTTTTTTTCTACTGGCCTCTCCGTGTGCAAAACACTTGACAGAAATTTAGTGTTTCTCCTCAGAGTACCACGAGGCTTGCGAGATTAATTCCACCCCCCAGTGCAGACGCTGCATATTCTGAGAAAAACTTTGACTGCAGGTGTGAACGCAGCCCCAACAGGAACACTGTTTTATAGCCTCTCTCACACACACACACGCACAGCTGCTCTGTCCTAAAGATAAGCATGAAGTCTGAATACCACCAAACAATTTTTGGCATCATTTCCCAGACAGGCTCATCTCGACTCTGAATCACAGCCTCCAACAAGAAGGGAGACGTGTATGAAACTAAAGCAAAAAGCTTGATTTGGCAATAGTTTGGCAAATTAGACAATAGGCCCTCCTCTTCCATTTTGACCCACCCCTGACGGGATCTACACCCATAGAAATATAAACAGGAAAATGAAACAAAGATCTTAGTCCAAACTGTCTAACTGAGGCGTCCTCGCATGACACGAGCCAGTCTGCTAATGCAAACAAAGTCATTTTGATGGAAAGTCTTTTTAGAATGGAGCCATTACCATATTATAGAGAGAATCACGTGTCCGTATAAATACACACTCAGATATCCACAACATCCTCTCTGAAATCATCAGGAAAAAAAGTGCTCTTCTGTTGGATTTGCTGGCAGATATGCTTAAAAAAAAAAAAAAGAAAGATTTTCTTTGAGTTCATGTCTGTATCTGTATGTCAGCATTCATGCCTGTATTGTTTTTCCTCCTTGAAGGACTTGTGAAATGAAAAAAAACAGGCCGCACAGGAAGGAGTTCCCCAGCTTCCAGTCTGAGCCACTGAACTCCAAATGCTTTAGCAGGTTTCTGTGCTATTTTCTCAGTTTTCTAGAGTTTAAGTTTGACCTTAAAGGAGTGGAGAGACCGTCTACTGGCACACAGTAGAAGAAGTCATTTCTTACCTCACCCATCCCTCCTTAAGAGATGGAGGAGAGGTTTGTGTTACCCTGTGTAAGAGGAGGAGGAGGAGGAGGGGCTGGTCTGATATCAGCAGGCCGACGACTGGGGCAGTGGTAACGCCCGTTCGTTCTTTCTGCCCCCGTTCATGTGTGCATAGGGTTGCATCTCGTCGAAGTTGGGCCGCAGCACCACCACAGGCCCGTTGGCCGAAACATGTCCTGAGTGCTTGTCCAAGGCCTGGCCTGGAGACGCCAAGGCTGAGGCCACCGGGCCGGGGGAGGAGGGAGACACAGGTCCCAGCAATGGAGTATTCGGGCCTTGCATGGGGGATAACTGCTGGGTGGAGGGAGGCGGCGTGCCTCCTGTACACCCCGACAAAGGGGCGGCGGCAGCAGCAGAAGGGGGCTGCCTGGTGGATGCAGGGTCCAGTGGAATGTTCTCCATGTTTTCTACCTCCATGTCCAGCTCCTCTGTGTCCGGCGGCTTGTTCTCCTCGCTGTAGAAGAAGCTCACTTCCCTGAAGGGAGGATCCAGTTCGTCTTTGATGCTGCTGATGATCTCCAGGAAGGACGGACGCATCTTGGGGTTGTACTGCCAGCACATCCTCATCAGCTCGAACCTGCAAGTGACGCACAAAAGGATAAATCAGCAATGTGAAGAAGATTGTTACAGGTTTCTCATGTGTCAGACTTATTGTGGTAAGACGGGAAGAGGAGGAATAAGTGTAGCAGCTGGAGCAACTGTTTTGTTCGCCGCAGCTCTTCCTCCTCCATCATCACCTTTTACATATGAACACAAATTACCTCTGCAGTTCCTGGATTGGATGGGTGAATGTGGGGAGGAAGTTATTACTCTGTTCTGTGTAATTATCACTGCTATCTTTCAGTGAAAATCAATAAAAACGTTGTTTGAAAAAAACAATATGGACGTGAGCTTTGTGTTTAAAAACAAGTCTGGAGACACCAGCAGGTGGCAGCAGACACTGAAGGTTAAGCCCATTTCTCTGCCAATGAAACTCAGTTAACTTTAGTTAATCTTTATCAAAATAACAGATTTTATGTTCCACGTCTTGTTTAATATTATTGAGCTTCCAGGTGCGAATGCAACGTGTGATCGAACAGCTCATACACAATAACAGGCTGTGTGAAATCACAAATATCTGCTCTCATCCCTCAGATTAGCTGATTCATCTCAGACAGGTTTGTTGTTGACAGACACTCTCCTGCCGCAGTAACTACAGTCCATTCGAACAGTAGCTAGAACGCTCTGAATTGCGTGTGTCGAGCCAATTCAGAAATGCCTGTTCAAAGAAGACGTATCAAAAAATTTGGAAAAACGTTTTTTGTTCGTTGCTGCATTTACTGTACAAGAAAAATCAGCACTGTGGCATGAACTCAGCGGCGCAGTAAATCATACGTAAGGTTACTGTGCCAGGCCAGCAGCCGAGCTTTGGGAATGTCAAAACAACATCATAAAAGGGAGAATTATTACAGTTTTGTGTGGTGCTACACCGCACACCGCAACTTCAATTATACACAAACAAGCTAAGAATACTCTCCAAGGCCCGCTGACATAAACACCTCAGTCATCTCTCCTCCACCCGCTCTCTTCCCTCTCTCTTGTTTTCTTTCTCTTCCCTCTCTCTCTCTCTGCCGTCTACAACAGACCTCTACAGCTGGGTGCCAGCTCCTCTCTTGCACAGAGGAATTATGGGTAGAGCTTTCCTAAGCACGCGTCTCCCTTCACCCTCTGAAGCAGTGCGGCAAGTGTCTTAAAAGTTGATGTTCAGATGTCCAAACCCCCACCCACCCCCACCCCGAGGCAGCGAAGACCTCCCATGGACAGACACGTAATGGCTGGAGGCGGGCCGGTGCTCTACTGTAACCTGTTGACTCAAAAACTCCCCCCCCCCCACCTCCACCGCCATCTGTTGCTGCGCACGAGGCTTGTTGATGCAAATTTAGAAAACAAACACGGCAGTAAATCTGGACTTCTTGTCAGCGTCCCGTCAGTCACAGCGCACGCAGACACATGCTATTGACATCAGGCTAAATTGACTCATATTCGACCTGTCATCGGTGACGTTAGCGACATGCCATGTTCTTCAGTTGGCATGAAAAGAGGCTCCTCAAGGTCAAACAACAACCTCTCCTTCTCTTCTTATGAGTTATTTTCCACCATTCGTTTTTAACTGCGAAATGTGGCCGTTTCTTTCCTGCTTCTCACGTGTGTTCGTTTACTTGTTCATGCACATTTTGGCAGATTGAATTCCGTTCTGATAAATCAAACATGTTGTATAAATAAGGCTTCGCTGGCTGAGTCAGGGTGACGCCTCTGTTCTTTGCTCTCAGACACTTCTTGTTCTGTTTAGCTTAGTATGTTTATCCGTACAATTGTATCTTAATCATATTTGAGTATAGCAAGGACTAATCAAATCCTGTGTGTGTTATTCTGAACCTTTATGTCACATCAACAAGCTGAGTGACCAAGTGTGCTCTCCGGGGACGTGCCATCTGCAAAACTCTGGGTCGACACCAATGTTTCTTTGCTGTTTGTGTTTATCTTGTTTTTGATGTTATTAATTTGTTCTTTAGTTTCAGGGAAACAAAGAAATCTGCACTCTATAAAGTAACCTCATCTGCTCGTCAGCCTTCGACAGAGCACAAATTAGATCATACAAACAAATAGTTTTCAGCATTTAAAACAATTTTTTTTACCTTAAAATAGCATCTTTAAAATCATTGTGATGGTACGGTGTCTAATAACAGGATGAATGGTGCCACTCTGCCCCCCTATCGCTTGTTTCTGCTCTATGTAACTTCAGTGAGAGGGTCGGATCACAGTGTTACATCCATGTTTACTTCAAAATATAAGTTTTCAACACATAATATTGTTATGATTTAATGAGTTTTGTTTGTAGTTTAGGTCTGACTTATTGTTACAGGCCTGGGATTTTTCTATTTATGACAGTGGTGTTTGCATTCAGGCAACTGTGGGGGGCGCCAAATTGCACAAAATGCCAATTTCCACATAATGTTGCTTTAAATATCCTTTAAAAAACTGAAGGGATCACAAAATTGTTGTGACAAAACATAAACACATCGGCCACTTTCCTCTGTGGATGTCAGCCTCGTCTCTGTTGCCCGATACAGACGTTACGATCGTTGCATCCCTGATGCTTCCATGATGAAAGGCTTTCACAGAAATAATCTGCACTAGTCCAGACAAAATCTCACCCGATTAAAAAGATGAACTAAAAAGTCCTTGAAACAATCAGATAAAATAAGAAACAGACACGTTTTCGGCCCAAATGAGAGTGCAGAGCAGCCTCCAAACACCGACGGTAAACGTTTAATGAACCTCGGCAGCGCTCTCTCGCAACAGGCCAGCAGAACTTCGCACATGCAACATCCTCTGCATGATGAAACCTTGATGTATAATAGCACTGAAAGAGATACCGCGCACTCCACAATAAATCATGATGTTTAATATGATCGCAGAGTCTGCCTTTCATTTTCGCCCAACCCTTGCAGCGGAGAGAGAGCAGGAGAGCGAGAATGCACTTTTGTCTTTAAGGAAACTGGAGACAGAACCACGGGAAACCCAATCAGTGACCCACAGCTACCTGACCATGGGAAAGAAGACAGCACAAGGAGGAGACATTGAAAGCTCTCCAAATATGACTCATCCCTTTTGTCTTTTATCCTTCCTGCTCTCTCGTCTCGTATCGCTCTGTTCGGTCTTTGTGAGGACGTCGGGCTTTACTACACTTCGACACTCTTCTTGAAATCTCTCTTAAGTCACTGCAGCAGAGGTGACCAGCAGTGGCAGCCTTGACATTCATGAGGCAAATCCCCCCCACCACCACCATCACTAGCACCACCACCTCTGTAACACAATCCACACACTCCTGTAATCAGGACAAAACAGTCAGGCTGCCATAGAAACCAGAGGTCTGTGTCTGCACAACACTCGGCCCTCTTCTTTTTTCTGCTCGCGCTCTTTTTCTAAGGTGAGGTCAGCCGTGGAGAGTGGGAGGGGAGAGGGAGCAGAATGCCTTCTCATTGAGGTCAGAGAGAGAGAGAGAGAGAGGGGTGAGAGAAAGGGGGGAGACATGCATATATGTAGCGTTGCACGCCGGCAAGCAGGCTGTGCTGTGTTTTCTCTCCTCCAACAGCCAGGGTGATTCATTATCAAATTAGAAATGAATTTATGAAGGTTGTCTCTCCAGCTCCCTTTTTGCTGACGGACAGACGCCATCGCCTTTCCCCGACGGCAGGAATGAGGGGCATCTTTCACACACGGGCCGTGGCATCCCTTCTATGGGCCGAGGCTGACGGGTGAGGAGGCTTCGCACTGCCAGCTGACCGCCGGGGGCCATGCCGTCAACGGGCCACATTTAACCCGTGACGTTAATGTCAGGCCTCATCTTGGCTCTACCTTAGCGTACACACCACATGATATCCTACACACTTAGACACACAACTTAAAATAGACGCCGGGTAAAATATTAATGGGACAGAAGGCGGGTGAAGCGGTGGCAGCAGAGGATGAAACAATGCATCCTTTGAGAGAACATACACCCGGAAGGTCTCAAAGGGTGATCATGTGGAGTTATTGATCACAGGGAAGAAGGAGACTCACAGCATGTCGGGGCAGTTGTCTGGTTTGTCCAAGAGTCCTCCCTCCATGACAAAGCGCAGCACCTGTTCATTGGACATGCCCTGGTAAGGCTGCTCCGCTAAGGTGGCGATCTCCCACAGCACGACGCCAAATGACCTACAATTAGAAGAGAAACAACAGGTTAATAGGTTTTTGCAACAGAAAACGTTTAAAGCAGCCATATGAATAATTTGCTCATCCTTTATGACATAAACTCAATTAAAAACAGATTGTTTAAATTTAAAAAACATATTGTTTTTAATTGTGTAAGAACACGTGATTGTATGAAGGTTATTGCTACGTGGGCTCAGGGGCACGTGTCGGTAAACACAGTTTTGTTTGCGAACGATTGCGTTGCATTTTTATCTGCAATTTAAACCGCGCCCCAACTTTTTTGGGAATCAGGATTGTGAATAAACATTACATTTAAAAGAACCAAACGTGTGTTTTTGAATTGATCTTTTCGCCATAGTTTTTTTTTAGTATCAAACTAAAACTGTATGATTAAAATAAAACAACTCTTGACACATAGGGTTGCAGCAATATATATCATATTGAGTATGTTTGCTCATCTACCCTATTGAATTCTACTGTGTGTATTTTTTTTAAATGAGAATGAGATGTTTGTTCAACCAAATAATCCCTCCTGCTTTCAATCCGTTCAGGGTCATTATAACTGATTGACTGACTAATTGTAATAACTGTGTAACACCATGATATTTCCTCAGATTATTATCGTCCCGTGAAATTCTCATGCCATTGCAACCTCCAGCTACACACACTCTCGCTCATCGGACCTCGCTTCATTGAGGACGTTTCAGCATGCAAACCTTTATCAGAAAATTCATTGAATTTGTTTATTCAATAGCGTCTGACGAATGTCTGAGAGCAATAAAATCATTAATGAAGTGAGCAGAATTCTTCACTTTCCATACAGTAAACCTTCTGTCAGTGTTTTTCACTTTTGAATTGTGTTTTTTCCTCACCTTTCAGGCAGCCAGTGGTTTATTAGCCTTCACTAAAAGACTCCTCGCATGCTTGAATTAGGTCATCCATCACAGTGAACATAATGTCTTTGTGCTTTTATGCAACTACTTTCATTACAGAACAGCAGTAGCAGCTGTTGTAGTCTATATGTGATTTCTTTATGTTAACTGGCCAGTAAACCAGCAGAATGTGCTCAATGAAGCGAGAAAAACTCTGTTCTGGTCCTTTAAAGCTGCGTCGATATTTTTACTATTAATATCGGCTTGAATGATGCTCACGGGGATGAACTCTCACCCGACTCTGTGGACCCACACAGCTCCACACTTTTGAAGATGATGTTGTGTCTGTGATGTGTTTAGCTTTAAGTAGCTAAAAGATCCATTAGTTCAGCTTTAACAATATTCTAACATTCTAACATTCTCATGTTAGATTTACATTAACGATTAACTGTATGTGTAATGTTCAGCTTGATGTGATTTTCTGCCCTCAAGAGGCCAAATCAGCCAATACTGCACCTTTAACTTCCTTCGTTACTTAGAGCACAAGTAACCTGTCGACTAAAATCGCAAAGTCATAGTGACCTGACAACATTTAACAGAGGGCTAAATCTAAAACCTGGCAGCCTACCCATTGTTTTGGTGCACAACTCAGTGATTCACTGTAATTCCATTACTGCAGGTCGAGCCTCAGTTAGAGTAAACATCACCTCAGTTTAACCTCGAGCTACGCTGCTCTGAGATTACTGCGAGACTACTCCTGAGGAAAATTTCTGAACTCGACTAACAAGGACCACAATATTTGTTCACCCTTGCTAGTCATAATCTCACCACTGGCACGAGTTCTGAGAGTTCGAACTCCACCGTCTTATTACAACACTGCAGCGCATAAGTGGCTGAAACGGCCTCGCGTTGACAGACAAAGCCACGTTCAGACAGCTCTCCTGATCAACAAAATAAAAGTCACCTACTTGTGGATTCCAGAGGAGACCAGAGCGGGCTCGTCTTACAGCGAAGTTCATCTGTGCAACATCAAAGACGAAGATGCAGTACGCAAAATGTGGAGGTGGGTTTGTGCTGGCACTGCAGCCTATCATTTGAAAACATCTGGAGCAGTTTAAGACCACTCTTAGGGACTGACCCGTGGGACAGTTTAAGTTGGGAAACAAAAACTTGCGAGGGAGCTAGTAAACACTTATATTTTTTTTCTCGAGAACTATATCGCTTCACATAGAAAAACGTGGCAGAAAACGCTGCCAGCTGAGATTTCACCGCAGGCTGGCATTCGAAAAAAAAAGAAAGAAAAAGAAAAGGGTTTCGGTAAAAAAAGATTAATCCTTGTTCTATACTCTTCTATCAGGGAGAGAGGAATTTCCAGCTGGAAACCACAAGATTTTTGATGGTTTTGGAAGTTCTTGCTGTCAGAGCACACTCGCAGAGGACGGAGGGCAGGAAATGCATGTTCGCACTGTTAAGCAAAGAATGTTGTTAAGAATACGGGCCGAGAAGTGATCTGTGTGTTTTTATAGTTTGGACTCAACAGCATGAAATGTTTAAGCGTATCCACACGCAATATGGAGACATTTCTGGAATACTTTTGCAAGCCCCCTGGATTAGGGAAGGTTTATACATGTATAATGCAGGATTGCGAGTGTGTGTGTGTAACAAAGTGATGTGTTCTCATACCAGACATCAGACATCGTTGTGAACACGCCATCTTTTAGTGACTCTGGAGACATCCAGCGGACCGGCAGCAGGCCCTTCCCTCCTTTTCGGTAGTAATCCGTCTCATAAATATCTCTGGTCATGCCAAAATCTAAGGAGAAAAATGAAGAAAGAGGTTGGGGAAGCCACTAAACATCTCTCACTCTGTGTGGGAGAGGAAGCTACTCAGAACCCATCCGTTCCTTCGCCTCCTCCCTCCCTCTGTCCATCTACATTAAGACACCGCTGCCTCAGGCACTCACTGAAAATCCAAACACTTATTTTTCAAGGCCCGGTGGAGTGGGTTCAGCTCCGAGCGACCAGGGACGGCTCACGGCATCGCATTAACTCGACTTACCTCCAATCTTCACAGTGAAGTCCTCGGCTACCATGCAGTTCCTGGCAGCCAGATCTCTGTGGACAAATTTGTTGGCATTTAGGTACGACATGCCGTCAGCGATTTCCCCCGCCATCTGGATCATCTTTTTAAGCGGGGGCAGGACCTGGCTGGTGCTGTTCTGTTGCAGAGTGAGAGGGGATGAGGTGAGAGGGGAAAGAGCACCAAAAAAAAAAAAACACTGTTCAGTCGGTCCTCTTGTTATCTTGTTTATGCTTTCCCCAGCACGGTGGTTACAGTTCAGCATTACAAAGTGAGGGATGGAGGCTGTGTGTGCAGGATGACTACACGTGTCAGACTCTCAAATGTATTGCTTTTTAAGATAACTTTGACCAAATTTACAGGATCACCACTGGTCCTTGAAATCCTGGACAGTTTGTGAATATGAAAGGGGAAATAAAGGGCTTAAAATATTGGAATTTACAATATATTTTGTGCAGGAATATAAAATAAGCATTAGATAACAGGCTACGTTCCGCTGTCTGCATGTGTAACACAGCAGCACAATTGAGAAGCGTTCACACAATCGAGCCTCTCTCTCTCTTTTTTTTTTATTTGTCATCTGTGAGCTTTTCTAACGCCTGTGATTTCTCATTATAATCTTCTCACTGTTGTAACAGTAATTCATCTTGATACATGTCTCAAACTATGCTGTGCTTTGAATTTGAGGGAATTAGGCCTTAAAAGTCCTCGATCTTAAAAAGATGTGGGAACCCAGAATTAGATTAATTTTTGGACAAATCCACTTTTACCTATTGAAATACTGCGAGGAAGTGCGAAGCTAAGTAGTAAGCATGTAGTCCTGTATGGAGACAGGTTTCATGTTAGAAAATGTTTTAAGGTTATTCTACATTTTGCCAACAGTTCAAGTATAAAGTAAGTATAAAGACAGTTCAGTGGTAGGTTTAAAGATTTGTAACATCTCTTACCCGGAGACGCTTGACTCGATATGAAAAAGACATAGACAAGGATGTTTGTGAGACCCACTTAATCACTATTTATTGACTTTAAGGTCTTACATGTAAGACTTTTTAAGACACCCTGTGGAGGACAAATCACGTTGACTTTTTTACTGTAGGAGAGAGACAACATCTGATATACAGCGGAGGTGTGTGTTTATGCGTGCGTGTGAGCAGAAGCTGCTTACTTCTTTGCGCAGTGAGCGCAGGTGGCTCTTGAGATCTCCACGGGTCATCAGCTCCATAATCACCAAGGTTGGCTGTCCCTGAGAGACCACGCCCAGCAGCCGCACCTGAACCAATCACAACACGGCGCAGGTCAGAAGGGACGAGTCCAAAACTTAAACATGTTAGATGTGTGTGTTCGCAGAGGAACACAATGACAAACTCAATGGTGAACTCTGAACAGTCAGTAAGCACTACACCAAAAAAAACAAAAAACTTTTAGTGTTGATAGACATAATTCACCCACAATGCAATGCACAAAGGGAGGAAGGAAGAAGCTCACAGCTGGAAGACAAATCAAACTAACAACAGATGGTGGTGAAACAGCTCCAGGAACACATCAGAAAAACAAAAAGTAAGTATTACATTGTTGGAAAAACATTCAACTCTCTCTCTGTTTGGTTCAACTGTTGTCACGGCTTGATTGATGTCTGACGGCGCATGTATTTCATAACCGGTGTTCTTCATTATCCATTAGTTTATAGTATAATTCCTCTTTCTTCTGGCTTTGAGACTCCTCAATTTATTCTCCACAACCCACCTGACATAATTGGGTTTATTGTAATGATTTATTATTCAACCATCCATTTATATGATTTTGTATCATAAAAGGGGACTACCTCCATAATTTCACTGGACAGTTCTGGTTGTATAAAGACAATCACATTAATCTTGGATATTGAATCCTGATTCCTGAATACTGTATACAATTAGGGAGTCGACAGCTCATAATTTACATGCAAGTATATATAAAATACACTTTCTCTTTAACTTGCTTTGAAGATTATAAAAAAAAAAAAAATCAATTTCCTTTCAATTATTCAAATATTTGATTGTTTAGTTTTGTAGCAGCTGGGCTTGATAATTTTTTTTTTAAAGGTTGCAGCAACAGTAACAGCAGCTTTCCAAAGGGAAAATCTTTCAACACATCCATTTAACGTAATTAATGAGGCTGTCATCATGCTGATGAGACAATGTACACAATCTCCAGGAGGCTGAATCCGGCCTCAGGCTGTAGCCGCTGAAGTAAAGGCAACCACCCTGTACTGGTGACCCGCTGACACCCTTCTCTATGTATGTATGCAGATTAATTAGGGAATAATGACAATGGAAAGCACCTTCTTACAAATGGGTTTATATATCGCTGTTTTTTTAGCCATATTGTGATGACTGATCTGCATTTATTGAAGGTGTCTTTTCTCTTACCACGTGGTGACAGTTGAACTCCTTCATGACGGAGGCCTCGTTCAGAAACTCAATGCGCTCCCTCATGCTCGCCGACTCGTTCACCGTCTTGATGGCCACGCGTGTCTCGGGTTCGTCCTTGACCACTCCCTTGGCGATGCCTTCATACACCATGCCGAAGGAGCCCTGACCCAGCTCCCGGTGCATGGTGATCTTCTCCCTGGCCACCTCCCACTCGTCCGGGACGTACACTGACATGACACGGAGGGACAGCTCGTCAACAGCACGTACAAGCACCAAAATGCAACAGAGGAACTGTGGAGATGTTCAATATTCTTACTCTCAGCTGCACTGAAGTACTCTGGGTTGACGGACGCGTACAGGACTCCGTTCCCCAATCTGTCGCTGTTCCTGTTGACACAAAGACCTCTCAGTAAGTTAGCAGGCAGCTCCATATGAGTAATTCTCTATACGAAGTTTAGTCTTTACCACACAGGGAATGTTAACGAAAACAACAGCTACATAATGTGGAAAGCATGTTCACGAAGGTACTCGCCTCTTTTTGTTCACAAAGAAGAGAATCGTAGAGAGGCCGGCGATGAAAAGAGTCACGATGATGGGGATTATGATGACCAAGTAGAACGTTACACTATCTTCTCCTGTCAAGAGAGAGGTCAAATAGAAAGTGATCAGCGAGGACGTAAAGGTGACAATATGCCGTGTTTATTGTGTGATAGATGCTTCCTTACGTTTGGGCGGCGGAACGTAGAAGGACACGCTCTCCGTCCAGGAGCCGTTCCCTGCTAGTGAGATGGCGCGCACATGAGCAGAGTAATTCCCTGAGCCCAGGTTGGTCAGCCGAGCTCCTTTGTGCTCGCGGTAGTGCTGCCGCGACACACACTCAATTTTCTCAGGCTGAGAGGAAGAGAACACTAAATGAGTCAGGGTCAACAATCGGTATAGGCAACCAAGAGGGACGGAAAGGACACATTGTTTTATGTAGGTATAAATAAATCAATATTGCATGTCAGTTGCTAGAAATTGTTACATAGAGCCCCTTTAGCCAATCGTGGTTCAATATTCATCTTATACATGTGCGTGGTGGAAATGTCAAACCTCACAAGATGTAATCTTAGGAATTTTTAATTTCTTAATTGAGCTTTTTTTTGGAAAAGCCAAGTTGGACAAATTATTACATGTATTTTTAAGTATTTTCATTAAACATGCCTGAGTTGATCTATATTTCGACTCACCTCAGTCCCCAGACGGAACTCGATCTCATACGTCAGGATGAGTCCATTGGGCATGACAGGCTCCGGCCAGTGCAGCACGACACAACCCTCCACCTTGTCACTCCTCTCGTACATCACCTTCCCAGGGATGTCATCTGCTCTGACTGGGAAACACACACACACACAACTTTATTAAAGGCTTAGTCTGCAGACTGCTACATGAGAAGGTGTTCAATCATTACTGGAGTGTACGAAGTGTATCCAATCAGTTTTCGTACCTGCTGGTTTGGTCCTGGAGTAGACGAAGGCTCCGGCGCTGCAGCGCCCCACCTCTTCGTTGCAGGCGTGAAGGTCAATACGGTAGACAGTGAAGGGCTGCAGGTTGTGGATCTCTAAAGATTCGGCTGTGCTCCTGTCCTCTGAGAAAGGGTACTCCTTGATAGGAGGAATACCATCTGTGCTGTTATCCCCCTGACCGAAGCTGGTGTTTCCCCTACCATCACCAAACAGTGTGTTGTTAGCCACACCGAAAACATCTCTACGCCGGCGATCGGGAGGTCTGCAATACAGAAGGACAAACAGATGCAACAGCTGTAATAAAGTTGATTTAAGTACAGCTTTGATGTGGATTAAAGACACAAAAAGATATATGTCCTGTAAAACCTATTGTAACAAGTAACTGTAGGTTTATAACTCCCAGAAGCATTTTACACAGGCTGAAGCATCTCACTGTTTTGTATCTTTGTTTATGTGTGTGTGTGTGTGTGTGTGTGTGTGTGTGTGTGTGTGTGTGTGTGTGTGTGTGTGTGTGTGTGTGTGTGTGTGTGTGCGCGCGCGCCATGTGTCCAGATGCTGCTAACTACTCCCTGTGGAGCCGTGTGGAAGGATGAGGTCAGACAGATCAGAGCGAGGTGGACAGACAGTCGCAGAGAGAAAAAGACAGACGCATGAGAGATTTTTCCACAGTAAAAAAAAAACTATAAAATGAGCCTCTCTCTCCAGCATATCCCAATCATAACAATAAAAAAGTCTAATAGGGGGAAAAAAAAAGCTGAAGTATAACCTAGAGAGAAAGAACTGCTCAATGATAATGACCAATTTCCAGCAGCCAAACTTAGGGCGCTGCGGTCTCATAACGGCGATGATGAGCTGCTGCGGAGCGACCTGGAGCTGGACATCATCATTATTGAGAGCATTCAGGTGGTGACAGCTTCGGCTGTGGCAGCGGCAGAAACACAACAGACGCCACAGGGTACCTTCCTTACCTTCAGCGTGAGACCTACAGGACGGTTGGACAAAGGAAAGAGTTCGGAGCTCTGATCGAGTTGGAAAGCGATATCCGTGCTGACGGAAGGTGACAACAGGTGATGTACAGTATAAGGAGCTCTGGCAAGGTGATAAATGTCTCCGGGTTGTTTGGAAAAGTAATGAGGACAGCAAGAACAGGTGGCTGGGTTTTTTATTACAGCATGTGAAGCAGCTTATGATTGAAAGCGTATTCTGGGAATTAGGGATGTTTTTTGTAAGAAATCTGTCATACTTTTGTTTAGTCTGTAAACTGTGCTCGTCACAGCCCAAAGTGACGCCCAAATGCTCAACTTACTATCAAATAAGACTAACTAAAAAGAAGAAGAGAAAAGAAAGAATAGTTCCCCGGCCACTTTTCTGTTGCTCGTCTAATCAACTCAGCTCCGTCGGGATGAATAGAATGCTGAACTGAGACCGATCGGAGCCGAGCTACAGTCAAACAATCTGTTGTTTTCTGAGCAGACGTACACCTGCAGGAGGAGAGCGCGGACACAGACGGACCCGTGGGAAAGACCAGTCGCACTGACATGTCAACATTCCTCTCTGACAGTCATTAACTGGTGCGGTGCAATCCGCAAAGTCCAGCGCATGAAAAACTTCTACGGTGACTCCTAAGAGTGCAACAAAAATATTTTTAACGTACTGACAGAAGAGTTTAATGTAAAGATGCAGAAGCGTGAAACTAGCACAAACGTTAAGATATCGCAGTATTAAAAGTGACAGAGTGAGAGGAGGACGGAACCCGCTGAGAGGCCAGAAGAACGAAAACTTGAGGGATCTCGTTTTCCTGTGTGTAATACGAGTGTTAAGGGTTATGCAGGGCAGTGCTAGCAGCGTGAGAAGCCTCAGCTGACTGAAGCGTGACCTTATAACCAGTGAGTTACTACAGTTAACTCAAAAAAGATCCACCTTTTTTTTTTACGCAACAGAATCCAGGGAGGGAGCCGTGACTACACATTCGGTATGTGGAGAGGAGGGGCACATTATTAGCAGCGACGGAGAACAGTGAAAGGATCTGATGGAGGAGGACTTCCAGGGCGTCCTCATCAACCCACCTTGTATGTTGTCAGCAGGTGACAACAGTGAACGCACACTCCTGTCAGCCAATAACAGGTTTTGGATCGTACCTACGCAAACAGCCAAATCTCCCTCCACTTCTCCAGTAAATCATTCCACCTTTCTTCAACTTTTCTGTTTGTGTTCTAGCGCTGATGGGGCTCTTCCCTCATTCATTTAAATTCCAGATGGATTCACTGTACATTTCCTGGCAGCTGTCTCACTCCAGAATTGAAGAAAGAAAAAAAAAAAAAGACGAGTCCTGGACAAAGAGAGCATGCAAAGGGGAGGAGGAGAGTGGAGTGCTGAGTGGAGGGGGGACAGAATGGAAAACATTTCCTCTTCTTTCTGTTTCTGTTTTCACCCGCCCTCTTTCCCCTCACCCCGGGTCTAAACCCTGAACTTTTGAAAAAACCTCTCCCCGGTTTTCGAGTCCTTTCCCTAGAGTGGTTTGTAATAATGCTGGCTCTGTTACAGTGGAGAGTCTGTGCATACACAGGCTGAGCCCTTCGCTGCAGGCCCGGGACCTGCCACCCGCCTGTTTCCTAGACAGCTATAGTATAACAAATCAACAGATCCAGAGAGAGGAGGAGGAGGAGGAGGAGGAGGAAGGAAGGGGGGCCAGATATGCGTTCAATTACAATAGAAAGCTGTTTTGTTATTCTCTTTCCAAAGACATATTGATCCAATCTCACAAGAGCATTGCGAAGAAAAAACAAGAAGGGGCGCTATAACGGCGTTTGCAATGGATGAACTTTCGGTTTGGAGGCATCATTTAAAGCTATGGATTTATAAGATACCTGCTGCGTGTTCTCAGTGAGACGCAACAAGTATATCAAAGGCCTCCGTGTTTCACCGTGATGGATGCTGGGAGCGCCGCGGCACCGAATTCGCCCAAAAAAACGCACAGATTGTGTGTGAGGGTAAAGGAGTGTGTGAGAAGAACGGAGCAGGAGTCTTTGAAACAGAGGAACATCCTTCGCCACGAGCAAGTTAAATGATAACACAACACAGATGTCGGTCCCCATTGTGGGGAACAAAAGCCTAAGCAGCTACGACTGTGCAGCCAAACTAGGCCCTTCAGACTCCTTAATCACATCTCTCTCCTGGGTTTGTTTGTGTTGCCTAAATTGCTGCCTGCTAGGTCCTAACATCCCCCCCTTGCCACCGTTGCCAGGGAAACAGAAAGCCACAACCGCGCTGAGAAGGCTTTGGATCCGACTCAGCATGTCTCCTCATCTGCACCGCCCGACAGAAAGGGCCAACCCAGCGGGCCGGCCAAGCCCTCGTCCGGTCCCATCTACACCCCAATGCTCAGGTCCTGTCAGCCGCCGCCTCATTCCTCATTCTGACCCATTGAGGCGGACTAGTTCAGCTCTCCGCAGAGTCAAACAGTTAAAGGGAGATCAATGACAGGCTGCTGTGATTATCTCTGCTCCATCTGTGGCTCACTCTACCTTGGCAGAAAGATGGCGTTGTGGAGGAAGTTCTCGAATATTTTGAAAAAGACGCGGTCGTCCTTGTCCCGCTCCTTCTCCTCGGCCGTCTTCTGGCAAGCACAGCACGGGCTCTCTGGCCCCGCGAGGTCGGACTTAGTGGGCTTGGTGTTCTCTTCCATGTCTGTGAGCCCTGTCGCCGGGATACGGGTCGGGGTCTTCAGCTCTGTTTAAAGAGAAACCAAGAGTGTTTAGAGATGGGCTGCGATTTTCCTGCACAGAGTTAAGTTTAAACATTATAGTAATATTTTCGGGAACACAGTTATTCCCTTTCTGAGGGAGTAACGCAGACCTTTGGAGCAGTAGTTATGTTGGTAGAGCTCCGTGTCCTCAGGCTGCCGCTGCCAGCGGACCAGGTAGTAGGTCAGGTTGCCGTTAGGAAAGGCTGGAGGAGACCACTTCACCACCAGCTTTGTTGAAGAGTTGGCATATGCACGGGCGTCTTTGGGCATAGACGGGGCTGCGAGAGAGCCAAAGTGTAGGTTCAATTAAAATGTTGTCCTCCTGTTTACAGACAGCTTTAGAGAGAATCAACAGCCTGACGACCAACTTACGTGATGGCCGCGTGCGGATGTAGATGATGTCACTCTTTGCCCCGGTGATAAGTTTGTCCTGCACCTGCAGGGTAATGGCCTTCACAAAGATAGCATACTGAGTCCAGGGTTTGAGGTGCTGAAGGCTGACTTTTGGGTCAATGCTTATGTTCTGAGGGAGATCCACGTCCAACATGTGCCAGCTGTTTGAGCCACAGCCGTCCTGGCCGTCAAACTCTGTGATATCCTGCAGAGGGCTGTTGAGAACATGACAGAGAACATGACGGTGCCATTTTGTATGAAAGTAAAACACGATCAAGGTCACACTTGAAGATGTTTCATCTTTAAAGCATTTGCCAAAAGTCTTGCATATTTCAGGCCATCATTTACAAATGTTGTGTACTTTATAAATCTCGATTGATTACCTGCCTGTGAGGCAAGTCATTTGTTTCATTTTGTGCCAGCTCAATAAGAGGAACCTGACTGTTAATCAAACCCAGATCTCAAACAATAAGCAGACATGGATGTTGTGAATATATTGTTCGAAATGTGGTCTTTTGTTTTGCATTAGAGAGAATCTTCTGTTGGTCATCTGTTGAAATCAGAACGCCTTAAAGGCAGGAAATCAATCCCAAAGCTGAGACAATGCCTTTAGAAAATGGTTGGCAGCTATGTGAAGTGCACACAGTTACTATTGACTGAGGTAATTATGCAAAACCAGACAGATGGGATCATCCAAGATTTTGTTTTTCCATGAAATCACTCAGATTATTCAGCTGACCCTTTATTAATCCCTTTATTCATACCCACTCTTCCTTATTGCAGAGTTAATCTTAAGATATGAGTATCTTGCAGATAATGTGTGAGTTAATAGGTACTCACGACTCCTTGTAGTACACTATGAAGCTAACAAGGTCAGTGTAGCCCGGCGGCCTGTAGCGCTCCCACGTCAACCTGATCGTGTGGCTCGATGTGATGTTAGACTTGAACTTCAGAATATGACTTTCACCTGTTGTGACAAAGCAGAACCTTCAATGAGACACACTTACACAATAAAAAGAGAACATATCATGGCTTCCACACACACTGAATGATTGAAATAACTCACAGATTGTTTTTTAAAAATATCACTTGCACTAAAAATGACGCTCAACCTGCCACGGTTGCGTCAAAAATACTCACAGCTGGCTCTTTCACCGTTGTTGCGGAAGTCGCCCTCCTCGGGCTTCCCAGTTATGCCCGCCTTTTGCCGCATCTTGTGGATCTCAGACACGCACAGTTTAGGGTTCTGACGAAAGAAGAGACGTCCATTCAGAATTGTCAGGTTGTGCTGATTCCAGTCCCAAAGGTACTGCAGGTGCTGGTTGTCGATGGCGGAGAACGAGTACATGCTGAAAAATTGAAAGAGAACAAGAAGGAGGTTACAACCACGTCCTATAAACAGGCTTAATTTAGCAGAAATGCGGTTAAGAAGTTTTGCCACCTGGTGGCAGCGTTAAGCACTGACAGAGGTGGATATCACACAGCTCAGGTTTGTTTGTCTGTCTGACAATGAGCCTGGGTTTACACAGAGGAGGACGGGACACAGAGGCAGCGCCAACACTCTGAGTTCCGGCAGGCCGAGCAAGAGCAGCAGAACACCTCCAGAGCGAAGGGAATGTCTGCCATCCTAAACAGCATTCCTCAGAGTGAAACTTTACCCCAGGAGAAACGGCAACAAGAAGGGTGACAGGATTTCCCATGACCCCTTTGGCCATTACCAAAAAAAACCTTCCCTCGTATCTCAGACTGCTGCTGATACCAGAGTAAAGGCGAGGCTGACGGACCTGAGACTTTCCATTCAGCTCTGCAGCCACACTCACTTATCTCGCCTGTCTGGATCATTTTTATGATGATACTACAATATCTGCAAACGGCGTCTCTAGACACTACTATATTTAGATTTATCAGTTCGCAGGAATGTACTCATCCCTCCATCCTGTCATTCAAGCGAGAAGTCACTCTGACATTAATGTAACTTCAGTGATAAATTGGTAACCTCCCTGCCTGGCTGCCGGTCACTCGCGTCCCTCTAATTCCCTCAGCCGGCGCACACAAGCACGCACACATTCAAAGGCACAATGTGCAGACGAGCCATACTTGTCCATGAGTTCATTCCCATCGATGTAACGCAGGCTCTTGAGGAAGGACAGCGAGCCAAGTGCGTGGGAGTGTCGGATCTTCACATAGCCCGTCACTCTCTGGATCAATCCCATGAAGCTCTCCAGCTCAGACTCGATGTTATCTGGGGACAGGGGATGAACATAAACACACATTAAAAATGCACAAGGACCGTCTACTGCTACCGCGACATCCAGGCTTGCTTTTTTTAACGCAAATATCCCGATGAGTGCTCCATTGTTTGAGCTATGTCATACGTGGAGATTAGCTTGTGAGCCACCCTGTCAACTGAGCAAATAAACAGCATGATAGTATAATGTGATAATTGGGTTAGAGCACAGGAAGCAGATGCAATGCTGATTTGGTGGCCCTCACTGCGCATCCCGGCAGCTTAGACAGCCAGGCTCCGCTACTTTATCAGTCTCAGTAATCATAATATTTGCAGAGCAGTCAAGTGCAACAAAGTGTGGTTAAGTTAGTATAAGGATTGCAGTAGTGTACTGTGTGACAGATTGCAGCCAAATTCAAGGTCCCATGTTGGAGAAAAGTGAGATTTCCACTTCTCTTTTGGTATAAAGCAGGGTTAGGTGCTGTAATAGTGCCGGTTACAGTATCAAAACACTCAATCCACACACAGAACACAGCCCCATGGACAGAAACTGTGCCTTTAAATGAGCCGTCAGGACTTGTAAGGCTGTGATGTCACAACTACACAGACACTGCCGTCAGCAATGCTCCCAGCACTGCGGTGGTTGCAAAAACACACATACAGAGCTGATATGAAACACGTGGGCAGTGTCTGCTCAGGCCTGTAAGGGCTGACCAATCACAGCTGACCGGGCTTTTCAGGAGGGAAGGTCACTAAACGGATCGTTCAGACAGAGGTTGATTACAGGTGCTGCAGTAATGGACAGCGTGAAATATAATGTGTTTTTGACCATTAAAGGGTAAATTCACCCAAAAATAAATGTGGATGGAAAGTTGGGTGACGCTTCAGTGTCCACAAAACATTTCTGGAGTTTCACAGAATAACAGTATTGCAGTGTTCTCCTGAACAACTGAAAAAAGGCTCCGTACAGCTCGTCTAAAGGACGCAGTCTAGGTCTCAGAAAGCCCAGAGACCCGTAACTGATCTGCAAATAAAGCATTCAAGACAAAAGCAAGAGCCTGACCTCCTACAAGGGTGCAAATAATATCTTTTCATATCAATTTGGTATCTCAAAGCTTCCAGAGACTAGGATTACGCCTGAATAGATGTACAGAACCACTTCATGTTCTTTTTGTTGTGTTTTTTTTACATGTCAAAACAATTCCCCATCTGCTGCAGGTGTTTAGGAGAATGCTGACAGTTTGACATTGAAGCTCCAGAATTTTCATTTTTGGGTGAACTTTTCCTTTAAAGGCTAGTCTAAAAGCTTCAACCTTAAAGTGAGCATAATATGGGGCTTTTAAATATCTTGTTGAGTGTTGGGGCTGTGTTTGAGAACAGAGGAATGTGAGTGTGAATGCTCCCTTTAGCTGCAGCTGACGTTGCAGTTTGGTCCACTAATGTTTCTTGGAGTTTAGTATAGTATAGTATAGTTTAGTATATAGCACAGGCCTTCTAACCTACATTACACTGCAAAATTAACAGCAAATGTGGTGTTAGCAGCACTCACTTCCGCGGCGGATGTTGATGTCCAGATTGCCTTCGATGATGGTGCAGTCCTTTAGAGACTGAGCAGCATCCACAGAGTCGATGACCGAGGAGGTGCAGGGCTTATCGCACAGGCCGTTGCAGGCACTGCATAACATGCTGCATTATAGAGGGAGTGTATAAGAAGAAAGAGACATTATTAAAAAAAAAATTTAAAATCTAACGTGAACTTTTCTACCTCACTGAGAAATCATTTGCCCACTCCCTAACTCCCAGGCATTCCAGAGGATTCAGGCGAATAAATTCGCTGCATGACACAAGGTCATCTCTCACTGAGAGTTTAATCTTTTATGGGCCCTCATCTGAACTCGTGAGAGAGTGACTCACTGTATTGACCTCTGAGACAAAACAGCAGCGGTACGTCCAAAAAAACATACAGCATCGGAGAGAGTCAGAGTGGAAAGTTTGGGAACTGACGAGACAAAACAGGAGAGGAAAGTTGCAGCACAAAAGTTTTCTTATTCGAAGGTTAATGTCAAACAAAGTAAATGTCAGGTGAGTCACTTCTCAAAACCTCTGAGTATTAATCTACGAAAGCACTAGCGATGAGAGCAAGCCGCTGCGTCGAGCACTTTTCGCTGTCTCTAAACAGTCTGGGGAGCCTAAACTTGAATCATTAATAGTCTGTCGTGCTCTTAACTGCCAGCACTTTCAGCTTCGAGACCTGTTTTAAGAAAAAAGGGGCTTATGAGGGGGCGGGTCAGGTGAAGTTCAGCTCAAAGATACTATATGCAAATAAATTCTTTATACAAAAGTACACAGTGAGCACAGGTGGCTCTGGTGTCTGTGAATACTGAGGAGAAACCTCGCTGCAAAATCATCCAGGGAATAGTATGTACTTCATACTCTCACTCTGTACAAAAGATCAAATGCAGAGCCTTGAAAGTAGAATTATTACGTTTTAACAGCTCTTTTTACATTCAGTGTGTCACCTGCCGTGACATTTTGGAATCATCAGGACCTAAACCAGAAGCGAAGGGGTACGTCTTTACCGATTAGTCTCGTTGCGTGTGAAGCCGGAGGGGCATTCGGGCATGCACTCTCCCCTGTGGATGACAAAGTGCATGTCTATGGGCAGGTGCACTTGGGAGCAAAGGTCCATGGTGATGCAGCGCCAGCCCTCGAACTTGTAGGTGTCCGGGGGACAGTCTGGGACGCAGCGACCCTCGTGGTGGTAGTGGAGGCAGGCGGAGCAGGCCATGTCGTCGTTGGGCTCGGTGCAGCTGCCCAGGCACTGGCTGTGGCAACACTCCCCTTTGTCCGTGCAGGCGAGCTTGCAGTGGTCCGGGCACACTGGAGGAGACAGAGAAAAGACAGGCGAGAGGTGAGTTTTGGGTGGGTGCAAACAATCTACACCGCTGAAGTCAAGGATGATAAAGGTCAAAACTTCTTCTTATAGAGCGCAGATCATGATTTAAATATGGACAACAACTTGTTTGTTAACAGGCCAGGAAGCAAACACGTTGAAGAGGATTATAGAGCTGAACGCTCAGCTGCCAGTTTATTAAGTTTGTTATCTAGCCTACCCCTGGTACAAATGGGGTGGACAAAATAATGGAAACACCTGTCACTATGACACAAAACAAATGAAAAGCAGTATAACTTTCACAAAGGGGAGATTCATTTCAGGCTTCTTTTTAGTAGCCTGCATCAGCTTGAAGTTGCTATACCTAATATTTCTACTATTTTTAGACTTTTTTTTCATTCATCGTTAATTTGCTATTATCATTGATTGTTTTTTTTTACCTTTTTGCCTTTTAAGCACTTTGTAATGTAATGTTTTGAAAGATGCTGTATAAAATTTGTTATTGTTAAGTTGTTATCATCAGTATTATTGAGAGATTGCGGATCTCTTTTACAGGAGATGACCTGACCAAGAATGGCAGCAACACAGAGTAATAACGGTAAATCACAGAGAACATGATCAGATAAAAACACTTGCACACAGACCTCCTGGATTCAACACAGTTTTAGAAGGGTTCAGTGGTTTACATTACTACAAGTTTACGTTCAGTCTGTCGCAGTGAAAAGCTGTCTTTCCCAATTTGGTTTGGACTTTGGGAGCAAAAAATCACAAAAATGTTTTTTAAAAAAGAGTCAAGTGAACAAAGACTGTGATTTCCATAGCTCAAGCTGAAAAGATAAGTAAAGAGGAAGTTTGCCAAGAGTGGCTTTCTAAATGAAAACACAGCGACTGAGGCGGCGTGCACCTAAACCAGACCTATTCACTTCTGAGAATCATACACAGTGATGAGTAAGAGAGCCACAGTTTGTAATGAATCTCAGAGCCCTGTGATACACGCTATCTGGCATGTGAGGACAACGAGCAGCGGCATTGTCCTCACAGTAAACTGGCAACTCAAGTGTATTCATGTATTAAAATATGCACACAAGGGTTTTTTGATTCGGGCACAAGTGATGGCATTTATATTTAGACACAAATGCAAATTCGTGACGAGAGGATGTCGTGTTTCTAAATGTTTGAATGTGTCTTTCTGTGCAAGTGAAGAGGCAGAGCTGGAGAACACCATCACAGAGGAACTGGAGTGCAGAGCTGGCCTCACGTAATGTGATCTTTTGTTGGTATCATCTTCTCTTTCACAGCAATGTGAAAAAAGGAAAATTTGTGGAAGCAAATGTATCCTTGCCTTTTTGTTTTGAACCGAATCTGCAACCACAGAGCCACTAAAAATAAATGAATAACAGGTCAGAATTCTGGGAGAAAAAACACAAAACACACGATCTTATTTCCTCGTTATTCTTCTATAATGGAAAATAAAAAAAGACTTCTGCAGCCCTCCCGCTATCACTGCAGCTTCTAAGAAAGAACTACTGTACATCGTTCCAGGCCGCGAGAAAAAAAAAGAAAAAAAAAAGCAACAGTAAAACGATTGTGCGGGGTGTTTCAAATTAAGCTTGAGTAACATGAATAATAGAAGCCCCTCTGTTTACTGAGGATCTCCGAGAGACCAAAAGCCATAACAATATGTTATCAATAACAGCGTTTTCCCAACGCTCGGGACGGACAAATAGTCCATTTGACAGATTGTGCACCCTGACGGATTTATCTTGCAGCGCTTACATAATGAACATTAATGTATCAGCCCTTTAAAACCCCGAAGGAAAAGTATTTCCAAATCCAACAAAAACAGAAAAGTACTTGTTCAGGTAATAAGACACAAGAAAAAGTGAGATCAGTGCTTGTTTGTCAGATCCACCAACTACTTCTGACAGTCTGCTCGGCTTCACACTTAACAGATAAGTGACAGATGAAAATCAGAAGATGGAGAGCGTCTGTTTTTAATGTTCAAAGGCAGTTTTACTGTAGCCTATTTACAGAGAAGACGCACTTCTGAAAAAGCAGATGTAGAGTGGAGAAAGCTGATGATTCCCACTGTTAACAAATCTTGAGACTGCAGGCAGGAGTGTCCTAGTTTCCAATGATACCACTCCATAGAAAAAGCACCTGGAGTGTGTGTGTGTTTGAGGACTTGTATGAATGGTTGTGAAAGGGCCCGGTGACAAGGTGTTCTTTTGCTAATGATTGTTCCCTGTTTGAGAAGTCCCGGGCGAGATAAAGTGCTGCTCAGTGAAAGACTCAAGAGTCGAGGTTCAGGTTTCTTGTAGAATATCAGAAATCTGTCTGCATGTTTGATAACAATATCAGCCCTTTTTTTTTTTTTGCATATTGTGCAGGCAGCCGAGCCCTGCCCCCCCACACCCTCGCGTTTGTTTGCTGTATTAGGGCCTGAAGTGTTTACTATTTATTGTTATGCTCTTTGTTATTGCTGCAAAGCAAATTTCCCCACAGGGGCAATAAAGCTGAACTGAACTACACTGAACTGAACTGAAATAGGAGGAACAGCACTCCTGGTTCCTTAGCAACCGCCTCCTGGTGCAAAGCCAGAGCTGGAAGGAAATGTGCACACAATCAAACACACTCAGACAAAAAGTACACTCCAACACACATTTCACCACTCTCTCTTTCATGTGCGCCATTATCATCTGCAAGACTCAAAATTTGACTTCATTGTCCCCGGTGTCATCATTTCAGCCGCCCCTCTTTTACAGACACATTTTGCAGGAGCGCACGTGATCGAGGACGAGAACACATGTGTGTGAGACATGTGTGCACAAGCATGTTGGTATGTGAGCATCTGCGGGTGCCAGAGAGAAAGAGGAGAAAAGGGAGTGCTGCTTGTTTATTTGCTTTTAAATTAAATGCGGGTGTCGGAGCATCGCCGGCTCGCTCTGTGAAATCAGTGGAGAGAATGAAGCCGGCTGCCGAGCTAATCTCTTGATGAATATTTCATGTTGCTTTACAAAACATCTGTGTAGGTTAAGAACGTGACGGTGCACTACAGCAATGCCGCAGAGCAAACCAGCGCACACACACACACACACACACACACACACACACACACACACAGTGCCAACTCCAGTTTCACTGGAAGAGGAGTGATCGCTCCCAACCCTGACGGCATCTCAAATAGTTGCCATTCTTTCTCACATTCAGGCAAATCTGATTTTGAAGAAGAGGTTGACAAACAAAACTCTTTTCTCAAAAACAAAGATAGATCTGTAGACATCCAGTAGAACTGACACCATATATTCATTGTTAAATACGGTACCTCACCTGATAAGACTGACCATGAAATCAACACAATATTGACTGCATTCAAGAGTATTTTGCTGATGGCATGAGTACGATTAATAGTATTTATCTTTGCGGGCTTTGCTACTCTATGTATAGCTTTACATCATGTACACGCTCCACCACACCAGAAAGTCGACTTGCTCCGTGGCACTTCATGAACACCGTATCCAAGTATTCGGGATCCAGTCCAAAGAAAATGGCAAAGGCCCTTTTTTTAAAACCCGCAGCATCAAACGCCAACACACACAGGTTCTCACATGGTCGGCTGTGATTCGACTGGAAATACGACGCCGACCCAAGTGCGCTTTAAAGCCAGCACGTCACATCGGTGTTGCACATTTTGCAGAGTGAGGAGGAAAAAAAAAAAAAAAAAAGAAGAGAAGAGAAACACCAGCGAGGCTTAATTTTCTTGGAATCCGACCAAAAGGGGGCAGCCAAGGCAAACTCTAATGAGCCGTACTGGAGGAGGTCCCTTCCTTCCTGCATCATTTTAACAGATTCCTCAATGAAGAGAAATTCCAAACATGCATACCTTCCACCAGAAGAAAGCGAGGGAGGGGGGGAGGTGGGGGGGAGCTGCTGCCTTAAAACCATATAAGTCGACCCGGTTTCACTGTGTGACCAAACAACCCGTGGTATCAAGGATACAATCCACTATTTATAGATGCTCCTAATGCAGCCCTATTTCCACGCCACTGCTCTCGACACATAGCTATGCGGGGCATTGTGGGTTTCCACTACTTCAAAGGAAAGGGACTACCTAACAAGGGGCGCCTCTTAAGATAACTCGTCATCATCCTTGTAGTCCCCTGGGTGGACGTTTAATATGATCAGGAATAAATGAGAAGCATCAGCAGGCTGGGATCTGACCCCATTTAATTGCATACTGTATTACATTAAGCAACTGTTGACAGACGAGGTTCTGGAGAAACAAAAACTTGGACGTGATCGAAGGCTGCAGAGTCAAAGAAGTGACACTCTCGGGAGGAGGAGGGGGTAGGGAGGTTTATGATGTTGCTCCTCTCATACAGTAGTTACACAACCCCCACCTCCCTCCCTCCTGCTCGTTCCCCGAGCAAACACAGTCAGGTCAGACACCATAGCCAACCACCAGCCCGTTCACCAGAGCGCTGCGACACGCTGAGCGTCCCCGGGTCCATTTCATCCATAGTAAACGAGACAACAGGCAGCGCTGAGGAGTCTCCCTCAGAGCAGCTGGTGCATCCCTACAACCGCCATTAAACGCAGCCGCAGGGGGAGGAAGACGCATCGCTGGTCGAGGGACAGACAAGTGCTGTGCACTGTTTGGTTTTTGTTCTAAAGGTATCCCTCCAGTCACCGGACTATGTGAGGAATCCGCAGAATGTTTCAGGCCGCAGAGGACTCGAGGGGGAGGATGTTAATCCCTTGTTCCGCTGCAATGACACAATAACGACTTCAGGAATTGCAGCGGAAACTTGAGAAGAGGCGGCTATTTTAGCTGCAGACATGATGAACACGGAGGTGTAATGTGAGACAAGAAAAGGGAAGCTTTAAACTGAACGTACCAAAAAAAATAAGACTCAAGCATCAGTTTTCCATGTGAGCCTGCAGCAGAGCACAACTGCGTACATCAGAGGCATCAAATGTATTCCTCTGTCAGGCTTGGCCTTGCTTTCTTAAAGCGATGCATGCAAGACAGGGGGTTCAGGGTCATGTGACGCAGAGCCCCTTCAACCATGCCTCACCCCTCCTCTTCTCTCTTTCCACAAAAAAAAAGCAGCTTCAATCTGATAACAAGATGGCTAGATTTCAACACTGTCTGTGTGTGTGTGTGTGTGTGTGTGTGTGTGTGTGTGTGTGTGTGTGTGAGAGAGAGAGAGAGAGAGAAAAGTAGGACAGGTGAGAAGGTTTAAAGTTCTCCTCAAATCAAATGTATGAATTTATTAAATAAGAATGCCTGCGTTTGCTCGGGAGGATGAGGATTGCGGTGCGGCAGTGCTCCTCATCTGAATGCGAGTCATGTCCCGTTTGCTCGAGAGCACGCTGTGTAAAAGAGACTACTACACTGTTTACATTGGGAGGCTGGTGACACGTTTACTGCCAACAGGCCGCACCGCTCCTTTTTAAGATGAGGGAGACGAAGATGAGAAGCGGGTGTGAGAATATAGGAAGTTTGGTAAACGGGGAGGATTTTTCCCCCCGAGCCAATCCCCGCGTGTCAGACACAGTGGAACATCGAAATGATCTATTGAAGGAAGAAATATATCATTCTTCATAACATATCAAAGCACGGTATGTTTTTCCCTGTGTCATCGAAGATAAGTAGGAAGCGTGACAGACAGTTGGGAAATCATTCATTATTCACAGTGGGGCTCGAGGGGAGGGACGGCGCGGAGGAGGGTGTCGGTGAGAGAGGAGGGTGGGGGTTAAACCGAGAGCTGCCCGCTGGACCAATAGCAGCTGGGCAGGGGCGGTGCTAATCAAAATGACTGACATGTTATTGAGTCTGGAGCAGAGATGGTAAACAAGTCCTCTCTTGAGCAGGCGCTGGGAGGGGGGAGTCGTAACCATAGTGATTAAGCATGGCTTTTGCACAGATCCGGAGAAACCATAAGTTAAGGGGAAAACCTGAACAGACGCAGCTTACTCAACAACAAGCCTTTGCAAGATTATTCCTGTAAACAGTTCTGACCCTTAACTTGAACGTCAGCTAAATAACAAAAACATGACTCGTCTGTATGGGAATAGGAGGACGAGATTCAAATCTGCAGAAAGAAAAACACCTCAGCTGTGACTGCGAGGATTCTTTATTCAAATGTGTAAATATAGTTAACATAAAATTTTTATTTTCTTATTTTTTCATGATGGTGATGGTGGGAATGATTTTGAAGGAGGGTGCTGTAGTAGCTCAATCACACTGCCTGTCCTTGCTCCACAATATAAACGGGGCCATAGCTCCATTAGGACATGATTAAATTTATCTCTACATCACCTCCATTTACCAAAGTATTCACTCCACTGCACACTACTGTAATCCACTGCACGGCGGGGATGTGAAGCCTCCCCACTCTGTGCACAGTCAGAACCGTCGAGATCGGGTTACCGGAGCTGAGGGCAGCAGCAGACAGTAAGGTAGCAGAACAGGAGTACAGTAGCAGACGGCAGGCCTACGAGGGGCTGCTGCAGCCCTGATCGCAGGCCGACCCCCCCCCAAGCTCCCTGAGCTCCATCAGGCCACATCCTCATCCGGCAACCCGATCCTCCCTGGGAGCCCCCAGTGGATCACTCCAGACACTTGTTTAAACCACATCAGCCCAGACGGCCAGAGAGAGAGGATGCTTCCTCCACTCACAGCCAAAGGCAAACTGCATCAGAGATTCCGGTGCAGTCTCACCGCTACAGAGATAGAGTCTCAAGCGCCGGGATGATCTAATCTAAAGTGGTGTTTTTCACCTTTTCAGACAGAGTGTGTCTGGACGTGCATGTTCGGCAAGATCGAGCGTTCTGCTGATCCAAGGTTTTTTGTTTTTTTTTCAGAGGGGGAACACTGCACAGCGTCATGATGTGATTTTCTCATGCAGACAGCTGGCTCAGGAGAGCTTGGCTAAATCTCTCTTCAGTCCTGCGCACAAAGGTGTGTTTGAGCCCTCTCCTCCCCGTCCCAGTGTTTCTGGGTCTCTTCCACTCCCATGCCCACTAAAGACCAGCAATGTGTTTTTCACACAACTATGTGCTGGTCTGTGTGTTCAGGCATGCGTGGCATTTCCCCTCACTCGCATTCAGTCACAACAACACACACACACACACACACACACATGAACACACACCCCTTCCTTCTACCCTCAGGCCTGGACTCACTCTGCAGCTGCTGCTGTTGTTGTTGTTGCTTTGTTGTTGACTGCACTTATTAACAGGACACAGGTATGCAGCACCGCCACATGTGAGAACACTTTGTTTTTATCACTGGAGAGGAGGAGGATGGTCTGAGAGCTATTAAAGACACGTTAAAAGAGTGGAAAAAGTGAGTAAGAAGATCCTGGTATTTCACCAAAGCTAAAGCAAATACAATGTACATGAATGTTCTGTCAGCACAATTCATTGCAGGTAATTATCAATAGCCATCATAAGCATGGATTCTGGTAAATGGAAAACATAACATGAAAGGTAGGGATACAATAATGTTAACAATACTAACGAGGTGCGAAAACAATATATCTTCTGATTAACTTTAGTAATTCTTGAAACAATTTATGTGAACTGTTTGACAGGATGACAGATCTAATTATGCCAAATATTAGCTCGTTCCTACTTTACACATACAAGGATTTGATTATTTTCTTGGTCATATATCATATTAGGGGGAAAATCTTTGTCGTCGGTTGCTGGTCAGATATGGTTTTCTGATTGTAAGGGGTATATCAGCAAAACAAAGTCGTTATTCAGTTAATAAAGAAACTTATCTGAAAACTAATTAACAAAAATAGGCAGATGAAGAAATAAACTTGATATGAAGGTCCAAAAGTAGAGCTGCTGTGGTTAGTCAATTAATCAATTAGTAGATAACTAATTGATCTTTTAAGTCATTTTCTTGAATCTTATGCGAAGAGTTTCTATTTTTTATTTTTGACTGACAAAAGAAGCGATTTGAAGATGTCAATTTGGGCTCTGAGAAATTGTGATGAGCATTCCTCATAATTTCTGACATTTTCTAGACTGAAAGATGAATCTTGAAATAATCAGCACATTAACTGATGATAGAAAAAAAAACTGTGATTTGCCAACCTATTCAAAACAGAGTGCTCATAAACATCAGCTTAAATCCCTTTAAAAGAAAGAGCTACTTCACAGGGTGGCCGGTGGGGGTCAAACTCCAGAACTTAGCCTGAGCCCAAGCTGAACCTCTAAATCTCTGCAGGCTGGACTTCTAGTAGGCCCGAACTCCCAGAGTCCCAGTTCATCACTCAACAGAAGCACCCCTGGAGTCACATTTGTTGCATGAAGACGGGCCTCTGCGGCATTCTTCCTCATTAAATCAGGCGACTCTCCAACTTACTCTGAGGACTCACTCACATAGTGGCTGTCATGACTTGGAGGGTTTTTTAAAAAAAAAAAAAAACAAGCCCACTTAGATTTTCACACAGATCCATGCACCGAATCATTTTAGCTCCACCATGAACGACAAATCAAGTTCTACAGAGATGCCTCCTCTCTGTGACTCTTATCATCCTATGAATGGCAAGTAGGTGTATCACCTGCTGCATCCCTGATGCCCATTTGAAGAAACACAAATCAGCGGGACAGTAAATCCTGCCAGTTCAAAGTTTTTCTTCCTCTGCTTCGGCTCAATAATGACATTTAAAGACATCACTGCGTCACTTGCAGGCTCTGAACGTGATAGACTTCACAGCTCAGATGCTAAGGCAGGCTTTCGTAAAGGAAAATCAACTTTGGGGAGAACTCAGGCAATGTTTTTTTTCCCCTTTTTCACAGATTTGGAGGTGTTTCCTCGCACTTAAAGTGGCTTCTAAAAATACCTGACTTCCCAGATCTGCTTCATTAAATACACTGTGTTTCCTGGCAGTGCTGTGCTGTGTTGGCTGGCGAGCTGTGCCGGCTGGTTGTTTTGCTAGCTGGGTGACTGGTCGGAGTTAGTGAGAGCGTGTCAAGCCCTCACATCCCCTCGCCCTCTGACATACTGCTCTCTAATCCCTCTTTTGAATGCAGAGGAGACAATCATTCAAGGAGACTTATGCTTGGATACATGTATAAACTGTACATGGTATCCATCAAACACAGGCTTTTACTATGCAGCACTGACGACTGAGGAACATAACAAACCGTACACTTATGAACAAACAACTTACTGCTTCATCTGGCACAGGTGCTGGATGTGTGCAGGCTCAGTGTAACACCTGGCTGTGTACCCACCACCTCCAACCTCCAGACATATGGGCCGCTGTTGATTCTCAACACGTTCAGACTGAGTGCACAACACTTCAGTTTACACCTCGGAGCATTAAAAATGTCACTTTTGCTGAATCTTAATATCAAGGTGCACACATTAACCATTAACTAGCTGTGTTATTAGCATATTGGCTCTTTATTAGTATTAAATAAAGCACTTGATATTGATGCCTTTTTCTGTGTGATCACAATTTACAACTTTTAGGCAATTAACTAGAAGTTTACGCTCCATAACCTCCTAATTAGTGCTTACTAAGTGTGAGATACGACGGAAGGCAAGGCTGTTCTTTTGTCAAGATGTGTTGAGACTGTGAAGATGTGAAATGGAGTTTTAAAAAAATGAAGGGAGGGAATCTCAAGGTAATATTTTTATTTTATTTTCTCTAAAAGGCACATTTTTCAAAAAGCTTTCTGTTATGTATTTATTTTGATATGCAGCACTTTTTTTCATTTCAAATGAGAAAATAACTTGTATTTATTACCATTTATAATCCCTCCAGGTCAATGTGAATATTGACAAACTATTTACATTATTTTTGACAGTTTTTCAGAAGTTGATATAGATACTAAGCACATTTAATATGCTCTATATATTGCAGCGTATAAACATTGTGATGTCCCGGACCTTTGCTAACTGGACTTCTTTCTATTCTAATTGAATACCCTGTTCTAAAGTGAGGTCTTCCTCGTAACTTATTCACTGAGTGTCCACCTATTAGTGAATGAGTCAGAACAAACCATATTAATCAAAGACTGTTCTTGCAGTACTACCGCCTTCACCACCGTGAAACATTTGCAACAACTTCCTTACTTACAATCAATACGCAGTAATTAGGAGGTTATTGTGGGAAAAAGGGTTAGATAATGGACTAGTAGTTGTACAATCTGGTTAGCAGAAAAACAATTAAATAAGTGAATTACAACGACTAACAATCAACAGAAAGTCCCGGGACAAAGCTAGTAAATCTAGCAACTCACTTGACCAATCGGACAGCAGTTGCCAGTTTCGATGCTGAGGGGTGTACGAAGAACTGGAATGGTTTTATTAGGTGTGTGGGTGCAAAGTGTCTCACATAGCCTGCACTCACTCACTCACTCACTTAACCCATACCATGTTCGATATGCAGGAACTTTTGTTGCTAAGATGACGATTCTGGTCTATGTCGTTAGTAAAAATGTACCTCGGCAAGTAGATTTCTGATCCACCTGCTCGTCAAGTGTGAAAAAACAGCGATAACGCTGAACCCTGAATATGCAACTAATGTGAATGCAGATAAACGACGAGTTGCTAGTTAATGAGTGAGCCCTAATACAAGGTGTTATCTGACATTTGAATTGCAGTACCTGTGAACTGTTGCAGGCAAACCATTTGCAGCACTTGTGTAACATTTTTACTCCGTACCCAAACTTGGTTCAAGCCTATCATCATCAGAGCATCAGAATAGTAGTGGCTCTGGTGCCAAGGCCTATTTCTGTAGATGACCATCTGCAGCTTTGTGGCACACGGTGCCCAGACTTCGTCCTGGCACGCCGCGTGGCATACATTCTCCCTGCTGGCACAACGTCTGGATTCAAAATGACACATCTTCATTTCGCATCGACTTCAAGGAGGCCTTAATCCTGATTAAGCATAGCAACATTCGCCCTGAGCTTAAGAGCTGATGGGGATAAGTTTGTGTTCTTTGTGACTTGCATGCATTCGCACCAGGTTAAAATAGTGCGCTTTACCAACACTGAGAAAGGCCATTAAGTTGATTACCTAGCTGATAGCCATCGGAGTGCAAATCCTGAAATTATGGTTCAGTTTGACATTTTAAATACGTGCAAGGATTGGTACTTGTGTCTGGATGTCATATACATAGCTCACACTGCAGTCTCTGTCTGTACGTCTTGACTGCAGTTGTCTGACAGTGGCTGGCTGCTGGCACGCGCAAGACAGACTGCGGTGAAATGCCGCTGCTCTTCCCGTCTCTCCAATGCATCTCCCCTTTCTCTTTAGGATACACGCCTCAGTGTCTGCCACCTCAGTGGAGCCTGACGTTCTGTACCGTCCTATTAGCCACTTCAAATATGACATCTGGATTTAGGGTTTTCCTTTTTCCTCCACTTAATTTCATTTTCACAGTGAGTTTCTTGAGGGCACACACAGTATCCTTTTTGTGAGGCTGCACTCGTTCTCTAAAAAGGACAAGCTGTGGGTTCAGCAAGGACAGTTGTGCCCAGAGTTAACATCTGTTACGACGGGACACTGAGACTATTCTCTCTCCAAGTGGAGGGCCTGCGCTGAGACTGTGGGCCGGCCCTTTCAAGTGTAATGGTCTGATAAGATACCACAGGCCCAGATGGTATCACAGTAAAACGGTATTGTATTGATCTGGGACCTGTCGTATACAAAGCTTCATTTCACATGAAAGGAGCCCATCACGGGGTTTACCCTCTCCTTATAAATACACAAACCTCATGCTTGTTTTGCCAATTTCCTATCTGCGCGGGGAGTTAAATGGTCGCAGCCTGCAGGTACTTCATGGGCAGCTGAACAACACAGAGGAATAAAGGCACTTGCCGCTGACTCTGTGTCATGTTTGCACAGTGATAAGCTGTAAGAGGACCAATCATGGGAAATGTCTGGCACTCAACAATGTGCTGGTTTTCACTTGATCCCTTCGCTTCAAAGAGTGTGCCTGCGACGGGAGTTACAGCTGCACATGTGATTTACAGTAGGGGACAAATTACCTTAAACATCTCCTTTATTCCAAGTGGTGACAGTCAAACAGCCGGTGTGAGTTACCATGTAAATGTAAAGGCACCAATTACAAATAAAAAAGCTACAGTGCAGTAAACAGTGAACTCACAATAGCATGTCCTCATTACTAATTGGGTAACAACAGCACCAAATATGGCAGTTGCACAAAGCCTGTGCAGTGGAGCGTAAAAAAAAAAGAAAAGAAAAGAAAAGAAAACATTGTTTACAAGTCTCAAATTGAAGGTTATGTCACCTTCACTAAGTTTCACTCGCACGCTTCCAGTTCTTCCGCTTCGAGCTACATTTGGGTGTTAATCAGATTTCACTGTGACACACACAGCCTCCCCATTGACGTCCGGTCTCAACCGTAGGAAACAATACTGCGGTTCCCTATCTAATCTCCAACATATTTAGTTTGGGGAAAGACAAATCAGACTACGGCGAGCCGGGCTCGAGAGCAGAGCGACGCGGGAAGACGAGAGCACAGGCCCACGGGCCAAAGGTCAGAGGCTAGAGGGCGTAGATGTGGCCGCCTAAAGCCTCGCATGGCCTTACAGCACCGACAGCAGGAGAGGGCAGCCGATGTGGATGGAGCAGGACAGCTGACAGTCCCCAGCCCACACTTCCTATTGGCTGCAAGTGACATCATGGTTTCTATCCCCATATTTCACCTCCTCTTTTCAGAGTGGGCGGAGAGTTCAGTTATTCCTCCCCCTCCTCCTCCTCCTCCACCTCTCTTTCTCTACACTCAACCAGGCCGTTTCTCTTTCTCTCTCCATCACACACACAAACACACACACACACACACACACTGAGAAACACGCAGCTTCATTTGCCCCTTTTAGGGACCTCAGCGGCTTACATGGCCACTCTTGTTCAGGAGGAGGGAAGAGAGAGGGAAGGAAGGAGCGAGAAAACAGAAGAAGAGCGAAGGAACTAGTAGACACACACACACACACACAAATATAAACACACTCCACATATGCTGCCATTTTTTTTCAAGCTTTGTTAATCAACACAAGCCAAGTAAGGAGTTTTAGTTGGTGGATTCATAATATGCTATTGTGAAAGTCTTGAGTTTGACATTTTGTCTAGCAGACAGCTCACTAAATTATCAGCTGGGCTTCACCGTTATATGTCTCCAGTAATAAAACAAAAGATGCTCACGAGGATACGGGAAAAAAACAGAGACCCCTTGGAAGGACATTGAGAAATAATTGCTTAATATATAAAAGATGTGCTGGGAAAAAAAAAGGAGAAAACAGACATGTAGCAGAGGCATGTGGCTGTTTGGGGAGGGGGGTGTCTTAATCACAGCGATCGATCACTGTGCCAGACAGGTGTTCCAAGGAGGCGAAGGATGGAGAGAGGGTGGCGGAAGTGCGTGTAGGTCGGCCGGTCAGCTGACCTTCCTCTGCTCTGCCACAATCAGGCGCAGAGTTCAGTCCAGGATCACATCCCTCCATGAGAGATTAGCTCTTAGTCGGATTAAGGAGGAGTCAGCGCGCGTAGGAAGAGGTGAAATGTCATCATAGCACCGCGGGAGGAATCAGGGGGCTTGCAGCGGGGAGTGTGGATGCCGGGAAGAGGGGTTTAACGCCTCCGAGGCAGGTGGAGAAGGATCTGATATGCTCCGAGTGGACTCCACAAAGAGAGGACCGTCACCCCCGGACCATCACGACCGGCACGACAGAGTTCATTAGCTGTACACTACAAAGATGATCCAAAGAGTTGCAGCCTCATTGCTGAGAATCTCCACAGGTGTGAACAAGCAGTAAACCAGAACCTCCAGAGGAACGACACAGAGGGCAGAGAGGACAGATGCCAGCAGAGAGGCGGGGAAATGGGCACAGAGAACAAGCCTGCCTCCAACCACAGGAAGTGCTGAGCCCCCGGCGTGTCAAACATAAGACTTCGAGAAATGATTGAAACAAAATACCCACGCTTTCTCCCCCAAACAAACAATGGCCTCCATTGTGAAATGCTGTGGCACACTCACAGTCAGGGGAGACATAAAGACACAGTTTGAAAACAGTGGGCTTCGTTCCCCCTCCTCTCTTTTCTCTTCTCTCAGACAACTTTCTCCTTCAGTTGGGACATAGATGAAGGGGGGGCGGGGGGCGGTGCGCGCAACACCGCCACCCACTCTAGTGCCCCCCGCTCCGAAAAATATGCCTTTGTCTTCCCGTCGTTACAGACCTCACACAACTCAACGGACCGGGCTGCAACAGCATTAGAGCACCAACAGGGGGCCGAGCCGCGGGAGGAGGGCACGCTGCACTGCAGACATGTTCCACACACCCACTGAGAACGTAAACACAAGTCTAGATGACCCAAAATCTATAACTTCTCATGTGAGCAACGTCGGCTTCTACAGGAAAATTTTTTTTTAAAAAATTTAAAAAGATTCTTCTTCTACATTTATTTATTCAAACAGTCTTACAACACAAAGTACAACCATCAATCTTCATCTTTCACGGTCGGATCTTTGGCTCATAATAATATTCCAGGCTTATTATTATTCCTCCAGCTCGGGTCATTCAGCCAGAGGGGGTTTTTCCCCCCGAGACACATCAGTTTGCATCCGTTTCATTCTGAAGAGATCACTCTGACATATGTGTGGGAACCTGTGGAAAGAGGACACTGCACCAACTGCATGACAGGGAGCCCGGTTCTATATTTACTTGAGAGCTACCCGGTAACCCTGATGTCCCCAGATGCAGTATTTCGCTGCAGATATTTCATAAATGTCTTGTTAACTATTATTGGTATGAAAGCCGCCAAATTGCACATCATAAACTGTAACAAATGGAGGGCCTCAGGCTATATTTACTGTTCCACGGTAGCACTGCTGCAGCTCTGGAACTGGTTCAGAAACAAATCACTGCACCGGGGAGCACAGAATACTTGTGATTTTAGTGTTTAACTGCACCAAAAGGTATGCAGATGATGACACCATAGAAGCCTTTGTAACATTGGAATTCTTAATAAATTACTATCTGAACCCAAAAGTCATGAACCTGTGTTAAATTATTTCCTGAATGTGCTCCGGGTTACACATTATCTAGCCCTTACTTTTAAACAATGAGACCATGACAAGTGGCCAGAGTCGGAGGAGGATCCACACCTGCTGGATCACTGATTTCCTCTAGAATGCACTTAGACAAACACGAATGTGCACACACTCGCATACTTTGGAACAGCCGGTGTTGGGCCGGCTGGCTACAGACAGCCAGGGGACAGATAGCTGGCTGAGAGAGGGAATGGGAGCACGCTGCTCAATCAATGAGCCATCAATCACACACACACAGCGAGACGGAGCAAACACAGGAAACAGGAGACCATATCCTTTAGCTACCACTTAAAAGAAAGCCATCAAAGTGCTGGCTCTGGCTCCAGGCCTTTTTCCATGGCCAAATTTCTAAGCACAGCTTTGTCTTGTGGTGGTTTGATTAGAGCTGCTATTACTCTGCCCTGACCCCTCTCAGAGGAGTTGTGTGTGCATGTGTGTATGTGTGTGTGTGTGTGTGTGTGTGTGTGTGTGTGTGTGTGTGTGTGTGTGTGTGTGTGTGTGTGTGTGTGTGTGTGTGTGTGTGTGTTTGTGTCCTACACATGTCTGCTGCACCACAACAGCTATCTACTATCCTAACTAGCCCAATGCTGCAGGGCCTCACTGTACTCTGCCGAGCTCTCAGACAGTATGAAGTTGACAAAACGCTGCCAAGGAGGCCGTAGCCAAGCAGTGAGCCGTTTTTGGCTACTCGGTACCTGAAGGAAGGACGAGGAGCAAGTGAGCACAATAGATCAGAGCAGGGATGAAACTAGTGATTATTATTATTAAGTAATCTGTTGATTCTTTGGTATATATTTTATTTTTTACGAGACCATAATTTCATCATCATTTTTAATACGTTTTGAAGAATGCACTCTACAATTTGTACTGATTATAGGGAAAATACAGCCAGTGTTCAGCTGGTATACCTTCAGTCAGTCACTAGTATAACCAAGAGATTATGTAAGTCAGAGTGCAGACATTCGGCTGAAAATTAAAAATGAAGTCTGTCAACAGGACCAGCCTACCATTTAACAAAGCGTATAAAGTTTCCAACACTAAGTCAACAATCACCAGCAGTTTTAGAGAGCACTGCTATTTCCCTACGAAGCAATTGTAATGTTTGATTACAATAACTTCAAATACTGTACATGTAAAAGTGACGAGAAATAAACAAGTTTCCAGATTTCACATATCTCTGCGATGCAGATGAGCCGCCAGTTGTCTACCCATAAGTGACTGTTGGTCTATAATAACATCTAATTACTGGTTCTTTCCAGAACACTTCCCAGGAGATTATTAAGAAGAGACAGATCTGTACAATTAAGTACATAAAGGTGATTCATCACTTGAACAATCAAAGACTATGATGTCAAGAGGTGGAAAAGTTCCAACTTCAAATCACTTTGTTTGACCAACAATCCAACACTAAGCATCTTTAATTCAAAATGATATAATAAAAGTAAATAAATAAATAAATAAATAAATAAGGAATACAAAAATAAGCAACTCTTCACATTTGAGAACGAGTAGCAGTGAATGTCTGGTGTTTTATGTTTATGAATCACTTGATGAATAACTCCTTGTCGATTACAGTTGCAGCAACGGGTTAATTAATTGATCGGGCCAAAAGAAAATCAGTTGCCAGCTAATTTTATTATTTTTTTTAACTGTTAAAACCATTCATCAAGCAAAATATTCCAATTTTTCAAACATTTGCTGGTCACATTTTCTTAATAACAGGAAGATGCTGCTTGTCTATGTCATGTTTGAATGTAAATTAACATTTTGAACTGTTTGTTGCAGAAAAGAAGCTGCCTGAAGACGTCGCCTTGATCTCTGGGAAATTGTAATGGGCCTTTTTTACTTTTTTGTTTTACATTTTATGGACTTAATAATAATCAATCACTGAATTGTTACTTATGGCCCTGTTGCTGATGGACTTTTTATCTATCTAACTAAACAAATCATTGACAAATTGTTTCACCGCTACATCAGATATGTAAGCCGTGGAACTAGACTGCCCTCCTGATCAAAGGAGCATTACACCATTTCTTCCCAGCCCCATTCTGCCTGCAGGAGCACATTCCTGCTACATGTAGGTAACGCCAGGCAGGCACACCTGAAGCATGTTATTACTGCATCGTCCGTCCTCCGGGGGGAAAAAAACAGGCACGAGTTCATCGAGTTGCCCTGAGAGCAAGTGAGCTCACCCAGCCCTTGCGCTGTGTTCCCAATGTGTCTTGGACCCACATCCAACACATAAACAGAGTTTTGAGTCGTGTCCAAGCTGAGCTGCTCCTTCTCTGAAGCCCACGGGGGAGAAGAAGAAGAAGCAGTAAAAGGCAGCCAGCGTTGCAGGCGGGCGCGATCAGCAGAATTAATGTACACAGCGAGGAGTAAACAACACCAGAGGACGTCCTCGTGTCCCTGAGCTGCAGTGACAGCGTGTCCTCCTGTCTGCACTGTCACTCTGTGTCAGCTCTCATTACCCACAGCGCTACACGACCAGCACCGACTGACTGAGTGACTGACTGGCTAATGGCACCTGCTACCTACCACTGTATGGATGACCGCAGGGGGCCGGGATCATCATTACAAGGCAGAGGTTGAACTATCCCTGACCTGGACCTGGCTTTTAAAAACATCAATTATTAATTGATAAGAAGACAATATCAATCTTGTGTCTTAATGTGTTAAATATTTATAGATTATAAAGACGGAGGAAATAGGTGCAAAACAATAGAAATCAAACAAACGTATTGCCAAAACAGTCACAAGCCAAACTAAACATTCATCCTCTCACACAGCGCTCCAGCAATTCTCGCCTGCCTCACTGCCTCCACAAAAGGTCCTGTCGACTTATTCACCAGCAGCCATAAGTTATCTGGATTGCACAACTGCTGGATTGGGGAAAGACAACTGAAAGGGTGGAGCAGGCCTGAGTGTTCAACCCCTCATCCATGACACAAGAACCCCCCCCCCCCCTTTGACTTCATCATGCATCAAATGGAGCTGCAGACCCCCAACTCTCCGTAGAGACCTGAGGACGACCATACTGGCGGTTTAAGGACAGACAGGAGCAAGGGATCAATGGGTCTTTGCAGCTTAACGCCTCACGTCATGAGGATCCACGTAATATGGAAAAGACAACAAATGAAAAATGTAACAGATGCTCAAAAAATGTACCATGCTTGTACACCGGTTTCTTCAAGACTTTCTTGAAAGTTCAACCAAAAATGATCAAAGGAATCCTAAAATTGGGAAGACTTCGAAAACCAAGTTTTGTCATCCAAAAATACAACAGCGTTGCAGGATTCTTCTAAACAGCCGAAGCAGATGGGGACTTCTTGTAAAACTAGTAAAACTTTAAATGGCTCCATATAGCTCGTCCGGCACGATCCAAGAGTTCTGAAGCCCTGAGATCCCAAATTGATCTGAAAAGATGTTATGTACACCTTTTGATACCCAGTCAAGCTTGTGCACAGACTCCAGGCAGGTTGCACGTTAAACTCTTTTAGCTTAGTCGAAAAGTCTTTTCAAACCAGTTTGGGATCTTGGGGATTCCGGAGACTTGGCTTGCGTCGGATGAGCTGTATGCAATCTTGTGTTTTTTCCAGTTACATTTCTGTTAAAGACGTTACATTTAAATGCCAATCCCCTTCAGTTGTTTAGAAGAATGCTGCGCCGCTGTTTTGCAGAATCTCCAGAAACATTTTGTGGACTGTGAAACTTCACCTGACTTTGAGTGGGCAGAGAGCAAGTAAGAAAAATCCTCTTCAGCTTCATTAAACAATTAAACCGAACGCAGTCTCCGCTAGCAATAGAAAGGTGTTTAGTGAGTAAATATGAGAACAAATGTGTATTTGCCTTGATATTGCAGTTGCATGCATACTACTAAAAGACTTAAATGACATAATAGTGCAAACAAAGTATTCTGCTGAGCCCCTGGAACTCCACTTTAAAATAACAGCAGGGTGGATTTCATGGTGCAACGGGGACAACAGGAGAGCGGAAAAATGTTTACCAACAGTTCACACCTCGAGGACAAACAGGCGCGACTCAAAAGCAGGAAGTCTTTCCTCGCCCAAGACTTTATGAAAGTGTTGAGGTGTGCCTGGTGCTCCTCATTGTGGGGACTGATCTGCCGCGCCTGCTAAGCGAGCAGCCTCGGGCGGAAGCTCAGCCCAAATTGGGCCTTTGTTCCAGACTGCACAGTGTCTCAGCAGAGGCATGAACAAAACACAAACACACAAAGCCTGTGAAGACGCAGGAGTGTATGTGTGTGGGCCTACCCCAGGCTCCTCCTCGGCCCGAACACACACACACACACACACACAACCAACTCCACCACAAGCGCCTCTGAGCCGCGTCTCACCCACCCACACACACACACACACACACACACACACACACACACAAAACACACAACCTGACCCGCCTCCCCTCTCCCTCGCTCTCTCTCTCTCTCTCTCCTTCCTTATTCCTCTCCGTCTCTCGCTCTCTCCTTCCCACCCTCATTCATAAAATGGCCGCTTCACAACTCCAGCTGCTGGCATGGAATTTAAGGATGAGGGGTCGGGGGCAGCAACGGGCCAGGAGGGACTTGTTTGTTCTATTTTCCCCCCTCCCCTCCATCCCTCCCCTTGCCTTCCTCTGTCCGTCTAACCGTTTCCATCCCGCACCGGTGCTAAGATTTGTCAGCCTAATTCTCCTCCTCACATATGCCAGCCTTCCTCATCTCCTGTCCCCCTTCCTCCTCCTCCTCCTCCTCCTCCTCCTTGTCCCCCCCCCCACCGCCGTCCAAAACAAACCTGATACCCTCATGGCCTGGGAGGGAAACTGAAGCTATGCGTCTGGCAGGGGAAGGCAGGCGCAGAGCGGAGCAGGGGCAGGAGCGAGCGCTGGTGGCTCCTCCTCAGAGGCCAGCAAGAGGGGAACGGGGACATTCTCAAGTTCCATCCCTGGAACACATCCTCCATGTTTCTGCAGTTTTACCACATCACACGCACACACACACATGCAGACTATCGAGGCATGCGTTCAAAGCAACATGAGATTCATTGCTGCGACGTCTTGTTTTTTTATCCCCTCTCTTTGTAGTCCAGAAATAGAGAGATTTTTTTTTTTTTTTTTTGTCTTTTTATAAACATTCAAAAAACATTTTTGCAAGGTGGTATTTGTTGCGGGATGGACGATCTGCTTTCAAAGGAGCGACAAAATGAGGCAGAGCAAAATGGATTGTGTCCCTGAGCAGCTCATTCCAGCCTGCCACAGAGTTTTATAAACTGATCAATCAGACAGTGAGTGCACACACCAGGCTTTGGTTCAGGAGAGAAAACAAAGACCACAGTGCCTGAACCATTTAGACTAACACCACAGGGTGCAATAATAAGTGTCACTGCGTGTGTGTCTGTTTGTGTGGAGGAGGTGTGTGTATCTCGTCCGAGGTGAATGAGTGCATGAGCGCTAATGCATCTGTTCCCCCCACTACGGCGCTCTGCAGCGTCTTCTGCTGTAAGCACACAAATTAAAACTCACTCAAGCAAGAGCCTTGACTGCACCTCCCCACCATCCATCCCTCTCCTCCTCCTCCTCCTCCTCCTCCTCCTCCCCGCTCCTCTCCTGCCGCTGCTGCTGCTGCTGCTGCAGCCTCAAGCGGGCAAGGGGACAAGGAAAGAAGGACGGAAGGAAGGAAGGATCAAGGGGCCGCAGTGAAGCCTAACAGACCCACCTCTTGCTGGAATGAGTTTTAATTTGGGAGGGTGGGGCTGGGCCTGGGCTTCTGTGGTAGGACACGAACATGTGCCACACAAAAGGGGAAGTGTGTTTAGTCAATGGCATCCACACAGACGCTCACACACACATGGCAGACACAGCAACAAGGGTCAGTGTTGGGATAAGAGAGAAAGAGGCATGGTTGCGTGTCTCCTCCAGTTTCTACATCATGCATCTAAATGAGGACTCTGGGCTTAACTATATATATCTAGCTAAAGAAAAGGTACGATCTAGTTACATAATCTCTGTACTAGTAATGGCGCTGTTACTGTGTTTCATCTCATAAAAGCAGCACATTTAGTTGTTCAGCTATAACCAGGATATTACATTACCCCTCCTCAGCCCACAGGCTTCAGCCCACGCAGGCCACCTTCAGCCCACCCACCACCCACCCTCTGCCTGCGTGTGTTTCAGTCCTGGCCCCGTTCCACTCAAACTTTCCACAGATGGGCACAGAGCTGTGCGGACGTGCGTCGGGCATTCAGCGTCCATGCGTCAGTCATACCGCAAGCCCTGGGATCGGAGGATCAGAGGTGGAGTGGAGGGACAAGGGGGGTTGGGTATGTGCAGGAAGGGGGATGGCTACATCATATCTGAGCTGGCAGTGCAAGAGAGGGACAGCGGCGAACGAACGAATGAACCAACATCCAGGCTGTGCTGCATAGTGTGGTTACGGCTGCTTGGCTATTTATATGTGTCCCTCCTTCAGAGAAGGAAGCCGCTCCTATTGGATCCAGATGTGAGAGGAAGGACAGACAGCAGCCCGACTGAAAGGTGGCAGTCTGGACCCAGCGGAGGTTCTGCTGCTGCTGCCGAGCTACTGTGCTGTCATTCAGGAGACAGCTACTTTAGTCCACTCTGACAAGGACAAGGACGAGATGACATTCACCTTTAAAGTGGAACAGGATGACAAATATTTGCAGCAGGTGGGGTTGTCATGGTACAAAGTGTAAAGGGGACTCAAGTCGATTATCGTTTTGTTCCTCTGACAAACAAAAAAACGCCAGCAGTAAATGAATTCCCATTCACACACAATGGAAGGCAAATCTAGGTCAAACAAAAGACCTGTGGTGACAATCTGTTTCTGGAACTATCTTTTGGACATGAATATTTCATTGACCCGGGTCAAGCTGCGTGGGTGAGTCATGGGATGAAGTGGTTAAGGTAGAAAGCATTCTTCTGACAAGCTCGCAGCCCCGTCACAGGCTTCAAAGACTGAATCACGCAGCTCTTAGCCGGCCGACTAACATAACTTAACACTGCTCTCCTCCTCCCCCTGCTTGACCATGGCACTTGAATGACAATGAGTGCTTGTGAGACAGGGCTAAATGTGTTGTGACCCCTGATGATGGATTGCCAGTAGCCTGCCCCCAGTGGGCTACTAGCCCATAGATCCGCTCGAGGATCCAATGACACATCATCAATCCCTGGGCTGAGCTCCCGCAGATGTAGAGGTGGAGACTAGGTGAAGGAGGAGAAGGACAGGGTTTGAATAACAGAGGAACTTGTCTGTCCGTCCATCAGTTTGCTGCTGCTCTCCGCCTCCAACTATGACTGCTTGTTGTCCTTCTGTCTAAGTGAGGCTCTTACAGCCACTGGACTTGACGTAGCAGACAATAGAGGCTGTGGACAGCTGCTAATCTAGTCACATCTGGCTCTATCATTCCACACTTATGCCTCTTCCACAGTGAATGGATACGGATAGGGCAGAGTATTCTCAGAAATGACATACTGATCCCTTGATCCGCTGTTGCATCAGATATGTCTGGCATGAGAAAGTTGATGCAAGCGCAGACGCGTGCGCACGTCGCACACACACACACACACACTCACGGGTCCTGTTTGCAGTTGTGGGACGTGAGGTCTGAACAGGAGCCATTGTGGACTGGGCTACCAGGCAGCCACACTGACTGGGGCCCTGTCGCCCCTCTGATATGGCTCGAGTCTGAACACCGACGTCAGCCCACAAGCAGCCCGTGTGACGTCAGCACATGTGTGCTTTGACCAGGCGCCTGAATGAGTCGGTTTCACACAGGGGCGGGGGGAGGAGAGGGCTGGAAGGAGGGAGAGCACGATCTGGATGTCACGGCCGTTTGCAGCCCCCAAAACAGAAACTGAGATCAGCGTTGATTAGCGCAAGCAAAATAAAACACCGGCATTTCACAGCGAGCATCACTGTCAGTGTAATAGTATAATTATGTGTCTGCTCTCAAATAACTCTGAGGCATTCTTGGTGCCAACAGTAGGGCCAGCATTCAAATAAAATAGCACTGTCTGGTTGACCAGCGGCTGCTGGCTTGTATTTAAAGAGAAGTGATACAGATGGCAAAGGAAGCAGCAATAAAAGTAAATCATTTCTGCAGTCAGAGGTATATCGGTGTCATGTCAGATTGGATAAACAGGTTTCTTGGAATAAAATCAAAACCTTTGTGTAAGTCAATATTCACCTCTGCGCCTTGGACTTCTCCTGTAATACAATGTTGTGTTCTGTTTTCTCTGTCCAGTGCGGGGTAACAAAGACAGCCGTGGCCAGTGGTTTAGTACGTTAGCTAATAAATGACATCCTGATTCTGAGCTGTCTGACTCGTCTGTTTGGCTGGACTTATGGTGCTATGAGGAATATCTCACAGGTAAAAAAGCAGGTTTGCCCATGAAATTAAATCTCACAAACACAGAAAATACCGACTCCAGAGCACACTGCATTGATCCCTGTGTTGCCCCTGCAGCCTCCCGGTACCCGTTCTGCTAGCTCCACTCGCCCAGGCCACCCGCCACGAGGGAAGCGGGAGAATGGTCCGGCATTCCACAAGCCTACGTGCTACATGACACAAACTCACACACATACACAGAGGGGCAGAGCAAGGGGGCCCCTACCCTCACAGCACACCCCGTCACACTCAATCACAACAACACACAGGGACTTAAACACTTTGGCACGGGGCAGAACGTGAAAATGCTTTTCTGATTTCTTCAGAGTATCTGTTGCCTTCACGTCACAGGAAAGATTTCAGACCCCTGCTATACAAATAAACACGGCACTCCCACCTGGCACCCCCCGCCACAATGCTATCAAAATAGTTTTGAACTTGCTGTTGACCAGTGAGGAGTACAGAGGGCCTAATGGGCTTAAGTCAGAGCCCAGACTGCCCACTGCTCTCCTAAGCCTGTTTGACCAGCTGTCCGTCTGCCTAAAGACGGACAAGAGAGCACGTTGCGCGCACACACCCACCCACTTGAAGGAGGGAGCAATATAATGCACTCCAACCTCCGGTCACCCCCTCCCCATCTGCTGCACCAACCGCCAAAATCAAATCACAACAACCTGTGTTTGGCTTCCCTCGTTAAAACCTCGGGCGATCAAAACACACACACTTATCCTCTTTGCACATCCACGGCAAATCCAAGTTTCCCTGAGCTCAAGAGGTTCCCAAGTCACAGATTCGATGTCTGCTATTGTTGTTATTCTGACATGGATATTTATTTTTCAGCTGTAACTGTAGCTTTAAAATCTTTTTCTTTCAATTTGACATTATATAATTTTTGGTCCGTCTCGGTTTTAATATCTTGGGAACGGAGAAGCGACCTAAAATGCTCATCGGTTAACCTTAAACATTTAATTGCAGTGTCAGGTCTTTCTATCAAATTTAGCATATGAAAAAAACAGCATCCATGATTGTTGTAAACTGTTGCATCAAAGATATTTGTGGATTTATTTATGGCTTTGTTTACCCAATGAAACTTTTATAATAATAACTTTCCTAATGCTGTTGTGCTGGGTTGAATTTTGTTATCAGGAAATATTATTTCTTGACTGTTATTTTTGGATTTTTTTGTCATGTTTTTTTAGGGATATGGTCATGGAGACGATGGCTGACGATTGGCTATTAAAGAATGTGACTAACGGATTCTAACGTCTCTTATAATACAACTCCATTACTAAAAAAACAAAGAAAAAGTTAACGCTCTGTAAAAATGTAAATACAAAAAGAATTCAACTCTTTGCAAATCTTTGTTGATGTACATTCAATTGAATACGGTATAAGTAAAAAAAAAATGTAATGTTTAAACTGATAAATTTTATTGATCTTGTAACTAAACACTCATCCTGAATTTGATGTCTGTAACATGCAAAGTGAGAAATGCCACAGCATCTCACCTTTTCTAGAACATTTTCCAAAAGCAGTATGTTTAAACATTAAAGATCAATTTTACCTGTTTTCTCAATGTTTTTCTTACCGTTACAGTAGTTGACCAGTTTAATTAAATGTCAGTGAAACAGTGTTCGCTTTGGCTGCAGTGTCTTGCACATTCATCAAAACTGAAAAAGCGTGAAAACTTTAAAGACTTGCTCTAAACATCAGCACAGATCCCAGTGTTACAGAGAGTATATTAGTAGGCTGCAGCACTGAACTGTGACAGGGAAGGAGCTATCAGCGAAGAGTAGGTGTGAGTGCATCCTGCATTTGTGTGTGTGTGTGTGTGTGTGTGTGTGTGTGTGTGTGTGTGTGTGTGTGTGTGTGTGTGTTTGTGTTTCTCCCCTCCACCACCCTTGTCATTTGAGGTTGGCACGGAGCAGGTTCACTCGGTGGGATACAGTTTGTTAGACCTCCCTCATCAGTGTACTATTAGCCCCCTGCTCTCCCTCCTCCTTCCCCGGCCTACATTTCCTCTGGTGTTAACCAGATAGTGCTGCGAGATGAATGACTACATTAATTGTCTTTGATAGCTCAGGGATCTGCCTCGTTCACAGAAGGGAACGGTGTGTGTGCAGGACGGGGTCATTTCGTACAACCGTGCGAGTGTCTGTACCCGTGTGTGGATGTGCTTATGTACACGTTTACAGAAACAACTAAAAAAAACTGCTAAGTTTGGAGCTAGCTTGATGGGCGTTTTGTCCCTGCGCTCCCACTGTCTCCTGCTCCAAATGAAGCTCTTAATGGAACATGGCAGCCGGCTCTTAACCCCACTTTGTCAGATATACACATGGCTGCGCCTGGTCTCGTGCTCTCCTGTGCCTTCAGAGGTGAGCCCCCTGTTAGGCAACCACAACTTTACCTCGGCCTCTCAGATTGCTGCGGCTGTCAGGGAAGGCCCAGAGGACTCTGGCCTGTTTCCTCAGCTCACTGAAGAGATACTCCTCTCTGTCTTCCTCACTCCCTCTCCCTGTCACACACACACATGCACATTTTTCCCTCTGTCTTCTCTCCGGGGGGGGAAGTGGGCTGTGAAGTGGTCACACTATGAGATACATACGCACAGCAGGAAACCACTGCAATGAACACCTGTGTCAAAGCCGCCACAGGTGTTCAGCCTGTGATACATGGCCCTTACCCGCACATCTGGGAGATCTCGGTATTCTCTGTCGCCTGAAAACATCAGCATGCAGACTGTGTGGGAGAGCTATGCAGGCAGGGTCTGCTTGCATGTGTTGTTGTGCAGCAGTTCTGTATGATTATGGCACCTTTCTCCAGAGGGTACCTCTAATCCAATTACAGATTTAAACAAGGGAAATGGTTCCAAGGCATCCATCCCACTTATCCTCGGATCACAAGGAGAACAGAAAGGCTTTTTGTCAACCCTGCGAGCACTTCAAAGTGTTCAACGGTCTCAATATTTGCAGAAATTTCTGGAATTCAACATGCTTAAATTGCATCTGACCTGCGAGTAAACCTGAATTCCAGACCGTTAATCAAATCTTATGATGAAACAGACACACCACTTAAACCTGGAGTGTGAGGCACGTGAGAGACAGAAAAATCTGCGTCTATTAACTCTTGTTTACACTGGAGGAAACAGGCGGAAAGGCGGGCCACCTGGCGCTGACTGTGAGAGACGGTAAGCAGCCCAGTAGTCGAAGCCGTAGTGCCATGACATCCAAAGAACATGATCGTATATCTCTGGGTTTAGGGAAGAATGTAGGTGACCAAGCCAAGAGCAACAACGGCATTACAGCTGGTCCATTCCCGCTGCACCACTTCATATAGAAACCGTCTACAGTTCATATAGCTCCAAGCCGAGCCCACACACACGAGGCCTGATGTGCTGAATTGGAACCAGTCCAGACTTGGGGGGGGGGGGGGACGGGGGGGGACGCGACGTCAGTGGTGAATGTGAGAAAAGACAACATTTACAGGAAAAGTGACACCGCTGAACAGAGAGCCCCACACAGATGCAGTGCCTCTCTGCCAACCTACAGCAAAGCTCAATAACACTGGAGAAAAATAATAGATGTGACGTCACCAGCTAATCTCTGTTAAGAGGAGTAAGAAGGAGTGGAATTTTCTAAAAATACCCTGATTTGTTGGGGTCTAAGCGGCTGAACACTGCATTCTGGAGAGGCTGAGCTGAGTGACGTTTCAACGGATCACTTACCGTCATGCATTCTTTATTTGAGCTGTGTGCCTCTTGATTGCCTTAGGTAACCTCGCAAATGAATGCTGACAAAACATGGGGCTAAAGTGGAGACAGGTCTGGATGGTGCTAGACGTAAACAAAGGATGTTTCGACCACAGGAACTCTCTCTAGATGAGATCGAGATGGAGGCAATCACGAACTGAAAGAATCTCCGAGTTTCTTTGAAAAGGTAGCTCCTCGGACCAAAAGATCCAGTTACTTTGGGTGGAAACGTGGCCTAGACTTCCGTGCTAGTTTGGATGCGTGGCAAAACATCTGCTGTTTCAAAGCCTTGCAAAGATCTGGTGTCTACAAAGAAAACTCAACATGATAGCCTTTGAGAACTCATCCATATTTTCCACTTGATGGTATACTAGAGAAAAATGACAAGAGGAAAAAGTAATGAGTCACCCAAGCACACTTACTGGCTTCTATTGTTCAACCATCGGACCCACTGAATGGTGGTTGCAAGGAAATCTTGGCAGTTAAGCCACAACAGGCCTGAACAAGCTGAGAGTTTTTTGTATGGAGAAATTAAGTTTTCAGAGCACAGGGGTTATGTCCTCTTTCTGTCTGTGACATTACATAAAGGCACCGGTGCTATCCTTTGTAACAGTGGAAAATGAACTGTACTGACAGCAAAGACAGTAGTCTTTTATGTAATCCTTGCCCAGACCGAGGCATTCTTTTTCTGTCCCGGGTGAGCAGGCCAACAGTGCCTACAGGCTGAGAGGAGGTCCTGCAGCTCAGCAGCTGTTCGGGTGAAGATCGGCAGGAGGATGGGGACGAGGAGGAGGCCAGGAGGGAGGAGGGCGAGCGAGGGAAGAAAAGGGAATGGGAGTCGGGCGAGAACACGGGGAGGAGGAGAGCCGGTGATGGAGTGTCGACAGCTTTCAGCATAGAGTTGGTCTAGAGTTTATCAGACAAAGCAAGTGATGAGGAAACAATAGGCATTCTTCCAGTTCTCCCTGTGAGGGTCAGACAGTGAAAAGAACAACTCCCCCCCACATGCTGTGCCCTACAAAAGCATTTAAAGCAGAGCACTGTCTGCCTGTTACACAAGCTTTTACTAAGGCGTATACCGGGGCATTACGGACAACAGACAGTTTCACGAGGCAGACATGACATCACCAAGGGAATAATACCGTCCCTGTGACAATATGTAAGACGCAGTAAGCCTAAGTCAATATCAATTGGCTCGTTTAGCCAAATCCACACACAGTGAGTGCTCTCCATGGCGTCCCACATTCCTCATTACCGCTGTATCTGCTCTCCTTATCTCTCTCAGAGACAGAGGAATCTTCAGTATGCAACAAGAATGCCAGCAGGGAGACCAGCCGCAAGACTCAACTTAAGTAACCCTGGCTGAGGGGTAAAATGTCACAGGGCAGAGAAAATATAGATTTCGGAAAGCTCGAGAGTCCTGCAAGATGTTGTTGCTAAAAGTAAGCTGCATATGTTGATCGTTCTTTATCTATAACGTCTGTTTCAGGTAGATTCTGATGCCTTAAAAGGACTGTGAAGTCTATCTGTAATCAGATGCAATCTTTATACAAAAAATTGTATGTGGGTTCTTTTGAAAGCGGGCGAAACTGCTAAAAAAAAAAAAAGGAGATTAAGTCATTCCCGTGAGTTATGTTTGATGTCACAACAAAAAAAAACAGGGATCAGTGGTAAGCAGCATGGAGGCCAGTGACGATGTGAATGTAGTTTTTATATCGTTTACTGCAGTTTCTCTCTCTCAAACTCAACAGCAAAAGTACAATGTTCAAGTGCGGTTTGAGCTGAGTGCAATGAAAAGAGTTTTTATAGGCCAAAATTCATAATGCACGGGCTTCTCCCCCTGTGTGACATCACTGAGAACAGCGCTGGACCTGATTAACACCTGTGACTTCTGTAAAGGCCTCGATGTCGTTAAAAAAACGTTCAATACCGGCACTGATACCTTGACTTCGATGGCGGTTAATGAGCGATTGAGGCAATTCAGTTTTTGCCATAAAAGTATCAAAGTTCAATACTATGCCCTGCATCTTTAGAGCAATTTTACCAGGTGTTAGTGTTTTTTTTTGTTTTGTTTTTTTCCTCAGCAGTTCATGGATTGCATTTTTCTTGCAAATAATGCCGCAGATGTCGCCTGTTACCAGACACGGCTCTGAACATTTCTCTGGTCAGATAGAAATTAGCCCAATGAAATCAAGGCAGAGGGGCTTTTCTTTCCAATAACATCCACACGCTCTTGTTTATTCCTGGTCGAGACATTTTCTTTCATGGATTTAATGAAGCGGCACACATTAGAAAATTCAATTAGCAGATTTATGGTCCTTCAGCCTGTCGTCTATGGGACACATAACGGCAAGAGAAGAGAGAGGAGCAGTTAGCGGCGAGTAAAGGCTGCCCAGATGAAGAATGAAAAGCACTGGATCCAATAACACAGGGGCCGTGCACCTATTACCTCCGAGGAATCAATTCCGACGTGATAGCGGCAATGATAACCGATACTCAGATTAAATAAAACACCACCGTGCCAATATTCTTACGCAGAAATCAAATTACCCAAGTCCGCTGTCAATTTAGAAAACAACGAGGAGCTGTCTCAGCTTTAGAGTTAATCCTAGTAGCCCCGTGTCAGATGCTGAGTGTCCGATATTAACGGCAAGTGCAATGACTCGAGAATCACTGCATCGCTTAATAGAGTCTGTGATTTAACTCACTTAGATAAAGAGTCCAAACTAAACTAACAGACCATAAATGGCCATTTGTAAGAGGCCATTGGCACAAAAGGGCTAATTCATTTCTGCTGAGTAGCGCAGCTTAGTCGGTACAATGACACTGGGCGCCGATGAGGGCACACTTGAACTAACTTACGATCTTAACAGTTCACAGTGGGGGCAAAGCGATGGAGGGGTGAGGAGGGGAGGAAGCCGTTATGTAGAGAGACCTGAAGCCATGACGCACACGTGTTTCTGTTGTGTGACACGAGAGACGCCCTGCTCCGCGCGAAGAGACGACAACACCAGCCGCTGCGCTATACTCAGAAAGCCTTCACTCTTCTGAGGATGCCCACGATAGACCTGGGTTGGGGAAGGATGCCAAGCAATTAACTGGCAAACGAACTGGTTCAACAGTCACGGTCTGGAAGCATTTTAATAAGCTGGAAACTATTTGCAAAATGGTTGACGGTTCGGATGCCGACCGGAGACAAAGGCCTGCATTGTAAAGGCAGAGTGTGTATTTTTCTTCACTGATCAAGTTTACTGCCAAGAAGCAGGGAACAGGCGACAGACCCAAGAGCAGTCCCCGTTGTTTCTTTAGGCCCCACCTCCCCCACCCCAACTCCACCTCCCAACACACACACACACACACACACACACACACACACACACACACACACACACAAACACTGCCGTCTCCACCACAAAGGCAGACATGCGAGAACTCCTCCATTGAGCTATGTCAGAAAAATGCCACGCTGCTGCAGACCATCCCCACAGTGGCCCGTCGCCAATATCCCAAATTCAAATCTGCAGTACGATAACCCTAATTTGGGCCATTCAGAGTATTTACATGAGAACGCTGAAGTCAGGGAAACCACCAGAGATTCCTGGAATGGGTGTGTCAGTGAGTTGACAGAAGAAAAAAAAAAAAATGAAAGGAGAGCGAAAGAAATAATGTCACAGACAAACACATTTCCCAGCACAATGCCTCTGTTGCAATTACAGACACATGACAGAGACGCAGATGCTTTTCAGAGACTCTCTCTGTGTGTCAGCCTCGCACAACAGCCCTACTCCACCACTCAGTCAGTCAATCACAAACATATACACACAAACACAACCCACACACAAACACACACATATATATATGTATATTTAATGGTTCCTTCTCCGCTCTGTTTCAGTGCTCAAGGCTGGTGGTGATTAGTTGAGGAGAAGTTTTACCATTTGGTCTGGTCATAGTTCAGAGCTGTGGGGTATGTCTGGGAGCCTGGGGGCGGCAGACTTGTTTGATCTCGACTCTGTCTTAGATATAGATGTCACCGTGGATGTGACCTCACTGCTGGGCGGGGACGTGCAAACCTCCGCCTTTCTCAGTTCGTCTCAATCCTCTACTTTTTCCCTCTCCTTCTCCTCCTCCAGTAGCGGGCCTCTCTGGCAGGACGTGACCCACCCAGCTCACACTCACTCCATAAATCAGGAGCTGCGTCTCTGTCATTGCACTTAAAAAGAGTCCACCGCGCTGCCTTTTTCTATGCCGTGCCCCGAGAGGCCGCTTCCTCCCGCTGCACCGGAGCCAAGAGCTTAAACACATCCTTGTTTGCAGCACTTTCTGACACCCGCAAGCACAAAGTGACATGCCGAAATGCAGAGGTGTCTGTCTCCATGGCAGCACCAAAAGACGCGTGGGGAAGGGCACATACGTAAATGCTAGGAAGTAACCACCCCCTTTTAATATTTACATACAGCCTGATGACGGCAATAGAAACATTTTAGTTAATTGAAATGATAAAAAAAAACAACTTTGAAATCAAACTAACTATTGTGTATAAATGAAAATATGGGAAATGTTACTTTTTAAATGTTAGTTTCTCATTTTTAGTCTCAACATCAGGAAGCTTTGGTGCATTTGTTTAGTCTCGTATATCTTAAATATATCTTAAAGATCCGACATGCAAGAATTTTAGTTTACAACATTCAGAAATGAACTAATACTTTCAACAGAATGTGAAGAAATAACATGTAGTGTGCTGGAGAGACATCTACTAAAGTTAGCATGCTAACCAGCTAGCCCCAGGCTTGAAAAACGTGTTCCCGGCCAAAAAATGACAGAAAACATTTAGCAGCAGTTAGAAGCTACTCTGCTGATATGCTTCCCCTATACTTGTTGGTAGTATGAATTCAAGGTGACCAATTCTTACATAATGCAAACTTTAAGTCTTTCCCATGACAAAAAAACGCCCATGTTATAACTAGAAACAAATATTACAAATGACAGAAATAAAGCTAATGAAGAATTCACAAGGATAGCAATTCTGGTAATGACACAAAAAAAGACGACGCAGTCAAAACTGTACAGATGAGAGCTTCCACAAAATTCCCCCGCTTGAAATAAAAAATGCCTTAATAACCGTCATTAATCCTTAAACTGGAGAAGCAGCGGAGGTGGTGACTAGAAAAGGTCACAGTCTCAAAAGCATCCCTGGTGGTCTGGAATATTTCCTCTGCTTAGGCCCTCATGCTTGTGTAATTATGCCAGCCACTTTAGGCTTTCACTTAATTAAAACACTGGCCAGCGTACCGCAAGGTGTAAAAACTTCAAGAGCATTCCAGTTTTGTGATCCTATACGGTACCTCAGCCCCTCACCAGGCCGAGGGGGGCAGCTGGGCTGTTTTTATGACCAAGAGGCCTCCGGAGGCACAGAATGCTAATAATACCATGGCTGCAGAGAGTAGGCCAGAGTCCAGCAGCATATCCAACTGTACCTCTATGTGCCAGTCGCGCCACTGGTGCCAAAGCCGTGCCACACAATCTGACTCATCCACGCAGACTGTACACCCAGGAATGTCCTTAAGCACATGTAGAGGAGTCTTACATCACATGAATCTGCCAGCTAGAGTTCACATTTTTTTCGGCCATAATCCACGATGATCCATGAGAGTGCTCCCATCGAACCCAGCGCGCTCATCACCGCGCTTCGAGATGAGTTATGGATTCTCCGGTGCTAATGCCGCAATTCACAGACCTTTCTGCACCTCAGTGGTAAAATGAAGCCTGTCTCACGCTCTCTTTCTCTCCCCGCACTCTCTCGTACCGTTGCACTCGTGCAGATACAAAGTGTGTCAGAGAAGTGGGCTACGGCCAGTCGAGGGTCAGTTGACAGAGTAAACCTGGCAGTTTGCTCCAAATGAGAGCACATTCAGCATGTTGTCACGGACGAAATGGTGGAACACTCTGCTTAAGGTGGTGTATTTTCACTGCAAAATGAATTTAGTTACATTGTGGTTAATTTTCACTACACATTTCAGCGTTTTATTTGTGCCTGCAAGTGAATGCATGGATACCGCTAAGCTACCGCACAAGTGAACATACTGTAAAATCTAGTCACATTAATAGTATTTCTAAAATCCAGTTGGGAAAGAACCTGCAGCTAATGGAAGACATATAAAAGGGTTAGAGGCTATAAATGAAATTACGTCAATGTAGTCAGGCAGTATAGCAAACATAGTTGTTTATGTGTGACTGGTTGTTTAAGCTAAATTCACACAGAGACACTTAGCATCCCAAAAAAACTCTTGTATAATCAGAAACAGTAACTGAGGAGAGGAGCACAGAGTTAGTTAACATGTGCTGAAGGAAAAAATTTAAATGTTTAAAGTGATGGTTTTGATGCGATGCGTAATCTGATGACAACCATTTGTTATAACTGTCATCTGTGTGTCACAATGCAGATGGTCTTGGATGGGCCCGGACCACTGGCTTGCTGGCAAGATAATCGTACTCCTCAACGACTCTGATGTAAACAAAATTAGTCCCTCATTTGAAAAAAAAAAAAAAAAAACGCCACAGAGCAGAAGAAATAGGGGAAAAAAATCCCCATCATGCATAAATTTCAGCCTGAGGAAACAGTATTCTGCAGTGCAGATGAATGACTCGCACAGCAACAACATTAGCGTCACAATGCTTCACTTCCCCGAACAAAAGCTACTTTGTGTCTGCGCACGCTGCAAGCACGTCGACACATACATAGAGTACATACAGTACATGCAGTATATACTGAATGTACAGTACATGCCATGCACATGCTGACATGCAGTGACACTCATCCCTCCTCACACAACTCCCCGCCCAATGATTTATCCTCAGTATGACACACATCCGGAGTCGAGCTTCAAATGCATACCGTGTCAATTCAAACACATATGCTCACATAATCTCAGGGCCTTAAAAAGTTGCTGTGATGGTGAAAACTGGCCTTTTGTGTTTGAGCTCTCAAACTGAGTTATGACCTCCAGTCCGATTTGGATAAAGCTTTGTAAACACAAAAATGTCGAAAGCATGTCTGGAATGTAAATGTTTCAAAACAGCCATTCAGATTCAAATCAGCTATTGTATTATACTTGAACAGGAAGTTATACCGCTGCATTGAAAAAGGGACCAGGAAGAAGAAAAATATAGCACTTAACCCTGTACGGTAAATAAAATATAGAGCAGGAGAAGGAAATAGAGACTAACGGAAGAAAACAGGAAGAGGCATCCGCTGATGTAGATGACGACGGGAGGAAAAAAGGAATGTTATTTTCATGTGCTATAAGAAAAACAAGCCGATGTATTTAAATTGGACCAAGCATGTTTTTTTTTCTGTCTTTCTGCCTCCCTACCACGCTATGGCATCATTCCTGGCTGCTGACAACTGATATCTTTGACGTGCGTCCACACCGTAGCTATGAGCGTAAACAGCAGATAAAACTAAGAGTTTGCGGTCCCCTCTGCTATCGGGCTGAGAAAACATCGGAGAAAGTCAAAGCAGGATGAAGTTCCGGGGATTTTCCTACATAGGAGCATCGGTGTCATTACCCCACACATGGGCGGAGGAAGGGAGAGGGAAAGAAAAAGGGCTGGAAGATAATACCATATATTATGCAGGGAGGTAGGAGGAATTCAAAAACAAGCTTTTTACAAGCAAGTACATGTCTGGCCAGGAAAAGCACTCACAACACTACATATAGCACAGAGCAGTGTCTCATTGCTGGGAAGGGATGACACACAGACCACAATACACAAAGTGTTGACCCCTGTATTTCTTACCGGATTATGGTGGGAGGGTGGATTTTGACTTACTCATCAACAGCAAAGTCAGACCACATCATAGCTAAACGGAGAGGCTTAAGAGAACAAAAAGCCAGAGCGAGTCGGAGATGGCAGCGTGGGCCCGGAGAGGAGCGGCTACGCTGAGTAAATGAGTGTGAGTAATGAAATATGAATGAGAATGGGCGGTGTTTACATGCAAGCTGTGGGCTAGTGTCTGTCATGTTTATCAGACAGCCTCAGAGGGAGAGAGAGAGAGAGAGAGAGAGAGAGAGAGAGAGATACCTGACACAAGTGCAAACAAGCCCCGCAAGCCTCATCTCTGTAATTGATGCACTAATGGTAGTGGGTGGCGGGGGATGGCGTTGGACTGAAGAGGGACGAGTCCAGACTGGGGACTTCAAAGGCCGGCTGGACGCTTATCAACAAACGCGCTCTCATCAGACACAAGAGGATGGAGCAGATGAAAGGAGTTGCTAATGCACCTCCACCTCCTCCGGCCCCCATCCAGCGCGCATTCTGCTCCATCAGCAGCAGACCTGAGGAGCCAGGGCGACCACGGGAGGAGGAGCAGTATCAAGAAACAGTGGGGGGGGGGATGTAAGAAGTGTGGGATCATGGGAGTTGGTGTCTTTATTTTGAATCTATCGCAGATGAGAATCTATCTATGAGCCACAAGGAGAAATGTTCAAGGAAGATGTAACGTTTTAAAGTTTAATGGCCTTCCTCGCTCTTGACTTTCTCAATAAAGTTATAGCGACAGGCGGCCAAAGAAAGCACAACGTAAATGTATGGATTTCTGTGGGTTTTAACCTTTTTGTAAACATTTGGGATAATATAAGTTCACAACTCAACAAAGGTCTGGTCACTTTAGGACTAATTAGTAAATGTTTCTTATTGCATCTTCAATTGCAACTGAATTTGACGTTATAATTGTGATGTTATCGTTTTACAAAGTTCTACTGGTTCCAAGAAAAGTGTCTTTAAATGGTTACTTAACCCAAATAAAGAAAAAAAATCGATGTTATATACACAGTGAAAATATCTTATTTACATGACAATATTAATTTTAATCATATTGCTCAGGCAAACCCTCAATGACAAATCTCTCTCATAATCTCATTATGGGTCAGCACTGTGTTGTCATGCAGGTGTCCTGCGGGGTTATCGTAAAAACAACAGCAAAATTGTGTTTGTCAGCTCACCGGGCTCTGTCTGCCACCACAGAGCCACAATAATCTTTAATGTCCTGCGAGTCTAAAGCCAATTTAGTGAGGATGAATGAGGATAGTGGCAGCTCCCAGGTGATGCGGCCTTTCCCTCCCTCCAAGCAGCGGGCGGAGATAGAGCTGCAGCAGGGAGCTCCAGAGACCTCTATATTTATCTGACACAGTAACAAGCCGCTGTCTGACTGCTGCATGCAGCAGTACAGCTTTACAGTTGCTCTTAAACCAAACATCCCGAGACTCCTCGTCCCTTTCTCGGACTCTGCTCGGCTCTGGCCGGTGATGAGGGAAGAAGGGATGACCCCGCAGCTTGTCATCACTTTGAGAGACATCATGAATAAAAGTTGGTTTTGCATCCCGAAGAAGAAATACACAGAATTCAGCAGCTCATCTCCGGCACACATAGCTTTTTCTTCTACAGGAGAAGCCATATTTCAAAGTTGAGAGCCATATTTCATCCTGGGCCACCCCGATGCTGACAAAGCACCAACTGGTGATTGCTGTGTTGGAGTGGCCCATTGAGGCGGCTGGCCAAGGAGCTGCCGGTCTGCCAAGAGAGCCATGCCAAGAGGGCTGGAGAAGGCAGAGGAGCCCCAGCCACCTGTGCCCATTAGGCTGTGTGCTGACAACTGCACTAGGCCCTGGGGATCCCACCCAAACAAGCTGAGGAGAGAGAGGAAGGGGAGGCACCAGACGGGGTCAAGGTCATTTTTCCGTATTTGAGAGAACGAAAACGAATGACATCAGACAAGCCAGGCTGCTTTATGGATTGTTGACACTGAGAGTTATACGGGGGGAAGATTTGTAAAGAGCTGACACGATCAAAAGTTTGTTTAGGGCTTATATAACGTCAAACGTCATGCTGGCTAACAGCGAGCTCGAGGAAAAAAGCGTTTGAGGGGGAAGTGTGCGGATGTCAAAAGCAATTCATCCATCTGTGTAATTCATGAGATTTCCTCCGTAATTTTATGATGCTCCTTTCATCTCTTCATTGTGCACATGCTCACGAAAAGAACAGGCGGCAAAACACCGCTGGCACGCTGAGGCCTGCTTATATATCTTTTATAGGTGGTGCACACACACACACACACATTAGAGCCATGACTCATCCGGAGCTAAGCTGCTCCAGGACACAATAACTGCTCTTTAGTTATTGTGAGTTAAGTTATCTATTCAAACTGTGTGTGTGTGTGTGTGTGTGTGTGTGTGTGTGTGTGTGTGTGTGTGTGTGTGTGTGTGTGTGTGTGTGTGTGTTTGTGTGTGTGTGTGTGTGTGTGTGTGTGTGTGTGTGTACCTGTCAGCTTATTTAGCACCATACCCATTTCGTCACAAAGACAAATCCCACATCGACGCGCCCTTGGGAAGTGATCCGTTTTCAAAGAGACACGCATTTCAGCCATGGAAGGAAAGGTAGAGGGAGTGGATCGCATCTCCGTACCACACACACACACACGACATGGGGAAGAAAATAGAGGAGCAGTGTTTCTGTGACCTCAGTGAACCTGACTAACTATTCTGGCAAAGCGTGTACTGTCGTTTCTCTGCGGTATGCCAGCGTACATCCTCACCTCTGCAGGAGAGATTTGTCAGCAGGAGATTTCATTTTTTTTTTTCCCACAGTGGAATTAACCCGTGCTCTCAGAGCTTTACTTGCAGGCATGGCACATTATCTCCCAGGAAGCACTGCCAAGCCCGTCCAACAGTGAGTAAATGGCTGGTCTGGCCTTGCGCTACACGGAGGGATAGAGCCGGGGCAGACAGAGGCACGGCTCAGGCGCCAAGGGCAGGCACAAGCAGCAGGAGTGAGCGCTCGTCTCTCTCACCTCTTTGAGAGGCGTCACTACGAGGCGGAGACAGCCCCTCATCCTTCCTGCCATTTAGAGCAGAGCTGAGGGGAACCTACCACAGAGTCGGGGGGGCCCCACAGCTCTCTGAGAGGAAGTTATAGTATTCACGCAGATTTATGAATGAGTAGTGAGAGCAAAGGATGACTCACAGCTTCCGAGCTGCACAGCCAGAAGGCAGCACGCAGCCTATCACCAGAGGCGCTGGGTGGCTCAAATAGGCATCAAGCAGGCTGGAAACACTTTACACACTGGGCTGACACTTACACACACACACATACACACACATAGACGAACGCAGCAGGCACCGTCACTGTGGGCACACGCAACCTGGGCACAAAATGAGGAAAATTTGTAAACGAGGAGGGATGGCACGTGAGGGATGGAGCGTATGTGTGTCAGTCAGTCTCTTTGGAGGCGAGCAGCATGACACACAGGTCCTATTTTGGTCAATCAAGTCTATGAGAGGAAACCTAGGAAAAGAGGCCAATCTGTCAGTGCTTTGAGAGGAGTCCTTTGTAGGCCACAGAGGACAGGAGTCGGATAAACTCACAGCGCCGGCCATCAATGGACAATAAGCCCTGCTGTTCATACATGGACAATAACACACTGTATAGTCATAGCCATCATGAATGAACTTTGCCAGCTCCCAATCAAACCGAAATTATGCAGAGAAAGACTCCGCTGTTGACATTAAAGGTTAGCAAAAGCGGTCGACACGTGTCTGTTCCACCATGCTCCGAGGCGAATACTGTATAATAGGTTACAATTTCTGCGTTTTTGGAGGAACCCAAAATAAATTAAAGCGTGAGGCAAAATGAATTCCATTCTGACCAATCGCACTCGCCGCTCCTGCTCCAGGCCTCTCAAAAGTCCAAAGGCAACCAATAAAACCAATTGAGCAGAAAAGCTATTTGTAACCAAACAGTTTTTTCCCTCCTCGCTTTAAGAGAACTCAGGTTCTGGGTACTCAGTGAAGAAGGTCTCTGTTTTTGGGCGAATGTACTCACGTTGGCTGCTAACAGTTCCCAAGCATGACATTTATGAATGTGACCTAGATGGAAGAAAATGTGGCAAAGGCCAGGAGAGGGAGGGAGGGAGGGAGTGAGGGTGTACGGATGTAGAATGTACTGACACACACACACACGGAAAAATCCCAAATCCATAACAAATTATTACAAATATTACGCTGATAGATCTTTGATACAGGCACCCTTTCTTGACGTGAATACACTTAGTCGCATTCTTGCCGGGTGTTAAATAAGCAGATTCATACCACTATTATCTGTTAGTAGAATATATATTTGTATCTATCTAATATATGTCCAGCAGCCAATTAGCTTAGTTTAGCATAACGAGGGGAAACAGCTCTCTCTGAATGTAACAAAATCCAGCGACCAGAGCCTCTAAAGCTCAAGTTAAACTAGAAGTTTAATCTCTATAGAAACTAAACTATGGATTCATACCAATATTAGAGGCTGTTCTAACAATTTAATGTAAGAACGTAAATAAGCAAACCTCCGCCACTGCCCAAATAGTCCCCCTTAAATTCAATCAAGCTTAATCCAATATCAAATAAAACGTTAAACCTGCTAGATTGGATCCGCATCAAATGATACTCACTCATAGATACCAGGCACCTAAATACACTTGATTTTTTTTTTTTATCAAGATCCAAGTGAAAAAGGACATTCTTGGATCTTTAATTTGAAACACACCGAAAGTTAGTGGGGTCTATTCTGGGCTGAGACCCATCATCCATTCAAGTTTTGTGGAAATATGTTCAGCAGTTTTTCTGTCATCCTGCTGACAAAACCAACCAAACAAGATGATAAAATGATTTTATTATGAAACTAGGCAGTCATGATTGAATATAAATATGAATGTCTTTTTCTAGCTTGAAATGGTTTCAGAGCCGTACTTCGGTGTTCTGCTTAGCGCTCAAACGAGGAAGTTTATGACAAGTTGGCCGCCATTTTGTGTCCAGCTATGAAACCAAGGCTCACAAATTGTCAAACGAGGCGGTGCTGAACAACTATAAATCGATATTTTAAGATAAGAGATAAGAAATACAAGCAAAGCTTTACATACTTTTCCACTAATTTACTGACTTAAAGCTGGAAATCAATACTGTGGCAAATCAGTAAGTGATGAAAAGGTCCTTGATGTTTCAATTGAGGGATTCTTTTCCTCAGAGATAGACGCCACAGCTCGAGGAGCGGCAGTAAAGGAATGACAACAGAAGCTGTTGTGTCCTCTCACACACACAAACACACACACACACGCAAAACCCTATTTACAGCTTCGCTCGCCCCTGGACCACTGTTTAAAAAGACGTAAGCATGTGAGACCACAAAGAAAACGAAGGGCTGCCGTGAAGGAGGCTTTGTCTGCCTTCTCTAATGTATTTATTTCAATGACACCATGGAGTTGTAACACTGTGAATCAATAGTCCCCCAGTCCTCCGGGGAAATAATAGAGACAAGGGCATGAACACACACACGGCATCAGCGCAGCCAGAGTTAACCGAACAGGACGACTGTGTCTCACGTGTTGAATGCCTCTTATGACTGTGAGGTGTTGAAACACTTCCCCACTTTCCCCCTTTTCCACGAATCTGTGGTGACCCAGTGAACAGAAAGAAAATCTGAGCGCGGTGCAGTAGTGGAGAACATGACGGATGTGATTATTCCATCTGTAGTCTGGTGGTTGTGGGAGGGCAGGAATGAATGAGTCTGATCATGAGTGCCATCTCTTTGGCACTAACGCTGGCATGCTGCCTAAGCTTTGTACAAAATGGAGCAGAGCGCAGGCGAGCAGTTCATGCTGGGTGGAAACATCGGCTGCATGGGCACTGAGTCACGGCGCTGAGCGTGCCCCCAGGAAAGCACCGGACTGTCGGGACTGGAATTTGAGCCCTCTCTCCGCTTCCGGTCCCTTACAACCGCAGGACTTTGATGAGCTTCAGAAAAAAAAGCCATTAAATATTTAGAAGCTTCCTTGTATCTTCTGCTGGATGTTGGTTAAACAAAAGCGACTGACAGGTGATCATAAGAGCATTGTCCGCCTTGGCGAACAACACCCTGAAACAAACCCATATCAGTATCATCGCAGCCATCAGCCCGGCTCCTTCCTATTGCCAACAAACAGTAACTGTACGACCCGTGCACATGTAGTCTGCACGTACAGCCTGTGCTGTGTATTTCCCCCCTCTTTATCCCCTCACAACTGCAATGACTAACCCAGCAGGAATTTCTACCTTATACACTTAAAGGGGCAGAAGCATTCCACAGGACTTCACATACATGCCTTACACATCGAGTACCAATAAATCTAGCTCTTAGCCGGCACAAACGGAGCATATTTTCAGTACAGTTCGATCTCTCAGGGGCTAATCTTGACAACAAGAGGTTTGAGCGATGTGGCAGCTCCAGAAATTAATTTACAAAAGCCTCTGAGGGAACAGGAGGCTTTGTGTTCTGTTGTCTCTCCGTGCTAATCTACTTAATCAAAAGGTTATTAGCAGAACATATTACTTAATCACAGGGCCACGAAAACAAACAACTTTTTAGCCAAAGCCTGGTATTGCTTATCCTTAAGAGCCACAGACCAAAACTATTTTTAAAAAATTTAAAAAAAAACATCAGTGAGCCTTTATTACCTTAATACATGTTTGTATCATTTTTGTAACTGTGATTGTATGCCATCTTGTCCAGGTCAGGAATAAAAAGACTTTAATCTCAAGGGACTTTTATAGTTAAATAAAAAGGATTGAACAAATTAATAAACTGTAGCTTTAATTTTAGAGTTGATCGCACAAGCACTGCTGCCATAAATAATAATAATACGTTTATTTGTACAGACACTTATCACGACCAGAGTTACAAAGTGCTTCACAACAAACACTGAAATACAGGACAAAACTCACAATGGATGCTAAAAAAGCAACGGGTACATTCCTCCTGCTTTTTAAGAAATTTGTTCTCTTCTCAGAAAAAGAACTTAAAGTATTTGCAAAAACCCTTTTTATAGATTCATGTCTTTTGTAGAAACCAGTGGGCCCGGGGCAGCAATGAGATATAAACACATTGCTGGTTTTGGTTGTTTCACAGGATTTGTTGACCATTAAAAAAAACATTTAGAACATTTTCAGCCTTATCCTTAGCCTTATCTCTTATCAACTCAAGCCTTATTAACTATATAAAATACATCACAGAGTAGAAATTGCACCAAAAAGAAAGCAGCAGAAAGAACAGAAATCTGCAGTTGCGGTCTAAAATGTTGTCTTCCCGTCTGAACCTGCTTACCCAACAGTTGTGTCCTCTAAAGGAAACTGTTTTCCCCTGCTGCGTGAAGTGGGCTTAGGTCAGAGCACTCAGACCAGAGATATCAAGTGGGTCTCTGGCAAGAAGGGAGTAAACATATTATCAAATGCTAAAGTCTCGCGGGCCGGTTGAGAGCTCTCCTGACTGCCAGGGACTCAGAAATGCTTTTGCTCAGCTGCGCTTCTTCTGGGTTCAGTACAAGGACACAGCACGCATGGACCGTCTGCGGCCTCACAGGACAGCAGGTCTCCTTAAATGTCACCTTACACACCACTACAGCTCAGGCCCGAAAAATGCAAGCCGACACCGCGCCACTCTCGACCAAGCACATCTCAGTTATTCTTTCTCACAAAGCGAAAGGCAGTCTAAGTACGTGGGCGTTTTGATTTATTAAACATTCACAGGCAGGCTTGACTTTTGACATTTTTCTATCAATATCGTAAAAACAACATCAGGGACACGATGTTCCTTAAAATCAGACAGCATATTACGGTAAGGGTCAGGAGACTAGACAAGAGTGCCTGCGAGGCCGAGAGCACTGTAAGTTAATATTCTATCACGTAAAGGAGACATGTGAGCTATGCAGGGACTGGCAAGTGTGAGAGTGCGTGCCTCCATGTGGAGCTATGAAGCCTAACCGTCCCTGGGACTGGGCATGGACGCCACAGCGTGCTTTCCTGCTCGTCCACCTAATTTTAAAAGCCTCCTGTCTATCTGGTTTTGGCTCGACTCCAGGGCCAGAACGCAAGGCCTGTGTGTGGCAAACACACAACGACCTGAGGAGACTATTCGAAGCGGGCCAGACACTTTTTTTTTTGGTCATGGGATCCCCTCAAAACTCAAAGCCAACAGCGGGGAGACGTCAAAGGGATCCCGGGCCGGGCCAAATGAGCCGGTTGGCTGTGTGACCGCCGCAGTGATGAGAGAATGTCTCCGACAAGTAAACAGAGGAGAGATATCTGACAGCCGGAGCTGTTAACAGCCCCTGATAAGCCCTGCAGAAACGAGTGAGGTGAAAATAGAGGAGGAAACCCTGACAAGGACAATCAGACGTAAAGTGCAGAACGCTGGTAGTGAGAAAGACAGACGAAGAGGGGAAAGCAGCGGAAAGGAAGGCGGGGAGGGAAACATGGGGGGTTGAAGAAGGAGGGGGGCAAAAAAAGAGGGGGGAGTGACGGGCATTTTTCAACCCTTAGAGCACCGCGCTTTAGCGAGAGCTCGCCGTTCAAGCTCGTATACTTGACATTTGTCTGACATTTCCCCTCAGTGCCCCTCCTCCTGCAGTCAGGGCCTCTCTACGCATCGCTGCCCGCCACTAAAAAGCAACCCAGAACCTCTGCTCCAATCTGCACTTCCCTACACGGTCACTCCCACACGCTCCCATCAAAGCCACGAGCACAGCGACCTGGCTCGCTCTGTCCCGGCACTGGTGTCCATGTTCAACCTCTGAGGACGACTCTAATCGAAAACATCCCTAAACTGTTGTGGGAAACAGTATCCAGTAGGTAGACAAACACGAGGAGTTATTGCTCCGCGAAGCAGTAGAACGCCAAGAAGGGTGAAGTTGTGTGCTAGGCAGACAGCACTCCCTCCCTCATGTAGTGTAATTAAAGAGGAGACCGGGCCGTATTGACTAGAAAACCACTGAATGCCCTTGAAGGAACATCTGTACTGGAGAAAAACAAGGCAATTATGTGGAGGGGTGGAGGGAGGAGAGAGGAATCTTAAACAGGAAAGAGAGAGGTAGACACATCAAGCCTTTCAAAAAAACACAAAGACAGGGTGAGAAATGTTACCTGTGCATAAAAAAAAGATCTCGCAGGCATAATCTAAGCTTCATTCTGCCTTACTATTGCTTCAGTAACTCCTTTAGTTTGTTTTTTTTCACAGCGCAGCCCCCCCGGAGCCTTTATCTGCAGCCTTGAGACCTCAAGGCCCTCTAGATGAATGCATTTACCCTGACCTCGGCCGGGGCCTCTGAGAGAAGGGTTCAAACAATACTGCTGCTCTGCCTCTCAAGTCCGACATTGCGAGAACAACAGAGGGTTTTCACCACAAAACGCCACACAGAATCTACTGTGGGAAGCACGGACGTGACTCGAAGGTCGTCGCAGGCGATTGCACCTTTCACAATGTAACATTTTGTGGATAAAGAAAAGAACGCTCCAAACAAAGATATTCGGATAAAAACTGAAACTGTTTTCGTAATGTTATTCATAGAGCCAACATTCAATCTCAGTGCATCCGAGAAGTAAACAAAGGCACAACCATAAACACCATAGCTTTTTCTATAGAAGGCGGACGTGGTCACCAGGGAAAAGACGCAAGCTTGATTTCCACTATTTGTTCTGAGGGTCCCCGGGGTGGGGGGGTTGGAGGAGGGTGGTGTTTGAGACTCCCAACTGACCATGGGAGCTGCACACAGGTCTTCAATAGAGAAAGGCTGGAGGGACATTTTCCCACCATTATTCCACACAGATGAGAGGGCAGAGAAAATGGCACGGCGCAGGAGTGCGGGACAAGTTTTTTCTCAAGCTGGAGATAATCCCTTTCACCAAGAAAAAATGTGTATCTGTTATCTTTGAATTACTCCACTGAGTGATAATACAGTATGCATAATAACGCCCAAGAGGGAGGCAAATACGAGAGAGGCCAGCGCGTTAATAGTCTATGCAAAAATAAACAAATACGGAGAAGCAGTGCACAATGGCAAAGCTCTGTCAACAGCACGTAAACAACGTAAGTGAAGAAGCACAATGATGGAAGACCATAACGTGTCCTATCAGATCTCATCAACGATATCTACACATGCACCAATAATATCTTGGGTTTTCTTAACACCGCACATAATGAAATTTTAGCACCATTATTGCACTTCAGATTCTTTAAAGATATGTTAATCGAGCTCCAGTGTTTTCAGGCCTTTTCTGCATTTTTAGTGATCACCGTTTCAACTGTTCAGACAGTTCATTGTGTGGTATTTTCTAAGTCTCCGAAGGAATTTGCACCTCTGATAAAAACATTTTAAAAAAACATTGATGGCCCCTTTTGTATGTGAAGAACAATGTATGTGACCCTGTCGGCAACCTTGAAAAAAAAAATATTCATAACCCTGCCCTCCGCACCCTTGGAGGGAAAAAAAAAAAAAAACGAAGCACGGATGGCCTAAAGGAAATTTAGGAGTTTGATATCTTCAAAATAGCTGCATGAAAAGCAACACGGGTGAGAACACATGATTCCAGAAAAAAAGAAGAATAGATGGATTTTTATGTCAGGGAGCAGCAGAACATTTCCAGCAGAAGCCTCGTCAACAGTTCTGGCTTTATCTGTCTGTGTCAAACAGGCTGCAGGAGCGTGTAACACAGGCTTGAACTGCCTTCTACTGTAGTTTTGAAGCGGCACGAGACAGCTGATCTGCTTGTCCCGATTTCTAATTAAAAATCTGGGAGAGTGGCAACAAATACACATAACTGAATTAATTCAGACGTGCAGATCAAGTGGAATTTGATTTCAATACGTATAAATATATGACCCTGCTCTGAACCATTTAAAAAAAAAAATGCATGACCCCACCACTGGGCCGAAGATAAACAAGGATGACCCTCCCCCAGATTCTTCAACATACCGCTTTTCATAAATTGCAAAAAGTCCCTAAGGCAAATATTTAACTGACATGGTCCAGACAGGTAGACTAGCTCATTTCTTGGCAGGGCAACTTCAACCTCAACTGAGTATGCCTTTCTAATACCTGGTGCCCTATATTACTGCCATCCTTCACTCCACAAATAGCCTGATCTAAAGACAAGGTCTCTATAATGAACAGAGAGGAAATGTTTGCACTGGCCCTTGGACAATCCTGCAGCCCGACGGAAATGAAGGAAAAACACTGTGTAGATTCATGGGATTTGTTCGCCGGTGGAAGAAAAAAAAACGCACAATTTCAGAGTGTTTACGAGACTGGAAACCACCCACCTAGATCAAAGTCACATCTGCCTTTACTGTACTGGTATCGCAGAATATAGCACAAACACTGCAGCTATTAAGCAGATAGCGTCTTCCTTGATGCTATCTGACATTAAAATGAATTCAGGTTACCTTTCTGGCACTGGTTGGAGGTCCAGCAGCGGTAGTCGTACTTGTCGTTGAACGACGTACTCTGACAAAGAGGGTTATCCTCCATGATGCCCGGGCAGACATTGCCACACTCCTTTGCCTTCTTATTCCCATTGATAACATTGTTCGTCCCAGCATCCATAATAAGGGACCAGTCCACCGAGTCCAGGTAGCAGAGCTCTGGGTTCTTTTCAATCCGCATGGCTCCCCTGGTGATGTTCCTAAGGTTGTACAGGCCGATGTCCTTCAGGCTGGTCATCTCATAGATCACCAGGGCGTAGTTGTAGAAGAGATTGCGCCCCCGGATGACGCTCAAGTTGGGGAAAAGCATGCTGAGGCTGTCCAGGCCCGAGACGCGAAATAGCAGCAGGTAGTCGGTGATGACGGTCAGCTTTGGGAAGCTGAGGGAGCGGAAAAGCTCTTGGTGGACGTTGTTGGTCTTGTCGTTGATGAGGAGGATCTGTAGGTAGCCCTCCACCACCGTGCAGTTCTCCAGCCGCTTGAACTCACTGATGTCATTTCGGATGTCGATGCTCGGACCACAGACTGAAAGACACAACGGGAGGACACATTAAAATGCATCTTTCATTCTCTTAATCCAGAAGCGTGGAATCAAAACACACAGTAACACAGTGATGCTACGTATATTACTTTTGCCAAAAGATTTTGATTATAATAATCGTCTTGAAGCATTTAATCCTGTTAATCAAGATGGTGTATGGTCATACAAATAACACAGAGCTCTGAAAAAGACGGTGTCGTGCCGTGCTAGGACACCATGTTTCTCCATCGTATCACAGACGTTAATGTTTGCTCTGCGTGTTCTCTCTCGCAGACATTGTTATTTTAACAAGTGCAATATTACCATCAGGTTCAACTGAGGTGAAGAGATTTTTTAATATAGAGGTGGTCTCATGTCGACGTTGACGTGTCGACGTTGACGTGTCGACGTGTCGACGTTGACATGTCGGCACGCCGTCCGTGTCCATCATATCAAATACAAAAACAACAACGCTTTGGAATATGTTTTGTCTGTCACCTCAGATAACTCCAGCATTTGAATAAGCCCTGTGTTCAGAAAACAACACTTGAAACCAGTGCCTGCAGCGTTCTCTAGACACCACACACACACACCTACAACATTAACAACAAAGGCGCCATTTATTATTGATGACGATCAACTCTCCCTCTAATCGTGCCTATCAATTACAACACCTGGGAATTAATGGTGGATGATATTCTCATAATGTTTTTGCTATCTGATGCAAGTTGTTCCATGAGTCTGACTGTCTGATGCAATCTCACATCCCTGACAAATGAGCTACGTACCGCTTTTACTGACAGCACTGATCATCTTACAAATATGTTCATATGAACTGATTTTAAACTACGTGTTATTTGACGCTATCTATGATATAAAAGTGGACATTTTTACAGTTGATCACAGAATTGATGTGTCACCACTCAGGTCTGTTTGGTCAGGTTTGCATTCGTACCAGTTACGAGGGGTAAAGTTTCAACCCTTTACACATATGCACTTTTACCTTACTATTTTAAGCATCCATCCTCTGCTTTTCTTAGGCTACCATTTTAACCACTTAAGTTACTCATTGCTTTTAGCCATTTTAACCATTCTAACACTGTTTTAAGCTGACTATTACAACCATTAATCCTTTACTTTTGGCTAACCTCTAACTATTATATGAATTTGTCCATTAGCATGACTTTGGCTTACTGTTTTAGCCATGAATATGTGGTTTTTAGCTAACTTTTGCAACCATTTATCCATTAGCAAAGTATTTTCACCATTAATTGGTTAATTTTCAGCTATCAATATTTCTTTGCTTAATTCTGGCTAATTCTAACCACTACTTTTAGCTAACTATAGCTAAATGTAAGGGATCTGATCATCCATTTTATCCATAAATCCCTTTTTTTCAGCTAACTAGCTTATTTTAACTAGCTTGCCCATAACTATCTAAACCATAATTCCTTAGTTTTTAGCTAACATGTTCCACCATTTATACGTTACTTTTAGCAAAATATGTTAACACTCTACCGTAAGCTACTATTTTTAACTATTCATACAATACCTTAAGCTAACTATATAACCACTATTCATTGGCTTCTAGCTGACCTTTTTGACCATTTATAGATTAAGTTGCTTTTAGCTAACTAATTTTACTAGCCATTACTTTCAGCTAACTTTTTCAAGCAATTACATCAGTTTGTTTACTACGTTTGGCTTTTCTCCATTGAGTAATAGTAACATTAGCAATAACAATCTTTTTTTTACTACTTAGCAATTAGGTTTAGCATTGAGTTTAGACTTCCCTGCTTGCTTGTTTGCTGAGTAGTATCTCTGCACCTCTCAATTGCAATACACAGTGTTCAGGTGTTACAGCTGACTCAATATGGACGTTTTTTTTGTTGTCTTTTTATTTCCTACTCCACAATTGTCACCTGGGGTACAACTACCCACTGCTCGACTGTAACAACCAGTAAGCTGTACAATTCTAACATAGATAAACCTATAAACTACCCAACAATGCATTGTGTTGGATATTTGTGAAACAATAAATGAACTACCGAACTGGCATACACCGCAGGTAACAGGTTGCATTTTATTTAGTACCGTCTAAAAGAAGGTTCAGCGGTCAGCACAGGAAATGCCTTGACATATGAGCTCCTTGGTTAAACCTGTTATGTTCTTACAGAGGCTTAGGACGCCGTCACAGCAAGCAAAACACCGCCACAGCGCCGGTCCAACGTGACAGACAGGCATGTTTTCGACAAGACTCTTTGATCCTTGTCAAAACATTAATCATGGCTGAGGGATAAAGTGAAGAGCTAAACTGTTTTTGGTCCCAAAATAAACGCCGCGCAACCAGATCTCCTTTTTTTTCTGAAATGGCAAAAGCGGTTGTCGAAAAATCCTCCAAAAATGTCACATGTGACCTTCTCTTTGGCTTGTGTTCAGCCATCTGATGTGTGTGTTTGTGTGTGTGCTCTCAAAGTGTCCCTGTGAGTAAATCAACTCCACTTCAGTAGAGACACAAAAAAAAGGGGGGGGGGGCCATGTTTGATGTTCTTTGTTCGAACTATTCTGCCAAATATAGAAGCCGCATTGTTTACGGGGATGAATGGGCTATATTTGCTGCCTGTCGGGGGGTTTCACTTCTCCCAAATTTAGAAACGGAAACGATTACTCCGGCAGAAAATAGTATTTGCTTTCTCCAATCAACACCAATGCCCCTGGGCTCCACTTGTGAGCCATCGAGCTGCATGTCTTCTTTGTTTCATTGAGAATTTTTTCTTCCAGCTTCTCCAGCAGCCGGAGAGAGAGGAGAGAGAGGGAGGGAGGAGGGGTGGAGCCACTCAAATACAAAGACTAATTTGTTTGTTAGTAAAGAGAAACTCTAGGCCCCACTTCCTGATGAGGGCATTAATAAAATCAGGGGGCGTCTGGCCCTGAGAATGGAAGTGTGGGGGGGTGGGGGGTGTTGCAGAGAGATACTGTGGCAAGGGGGAGAGATAAGGTTTCTGCCAAGCGTAGCTATCTGAGAGCATCCTACTGGTGTTAAACCACGAGAAAAAAAAAAGAAAGAAACCACTAAACGCATTAAATGTATTCCTGGGTCGCAAACGCCGAGCAGATCTTCCTGGGATTGATTTATACTCAAGTGACGTCGGAGAAGAAAGGAGGAAGAATAGAGAGAAAGGACTGGAGAATGAAAGAAAAGCCCCCTCTTTGTGATTCCCTTGTTCTACTCATTAGGCATGTTAAGTAGCAGGAATTCCAATCATTTCCTTGGAAAAAAAAGAAAGGATTGAGTAGGACGTTGCCTCAAAACTAAGCCTCCAGGCTTCTCCGACCCTCGCCGGTCGACCCAATGCCTTGTGACAACAAGATTTGAATACCGGACCCCCTTTTTAATTCATTGTTACGTAAACAGGAAGAAAGTGGTGGGAAAAAAAAAAAAAAAAACATTAAAAGCGCTGACAATAATGACCTAGGAGTGATGTGGATGTTTTAGCACCAGTGTCCACAGAGAAGGATAAGCCCGCATGCATGAGTCAGCCTCCCTCTCCCCCCCTCCCGCCTCTCTTTGCTCTTCACACTGCTGAGTAAACACACATATCTCCGCGGCGTAATGGGATCCATCGGCTCATGTTTATGATTGATAAACCTTGCCCTGGCCTTCCACGGAAATGTCATCACACAAACAAACTTACACACACACACGCACACCTGTGCACGCACGCGCTCAAACATGACCCTGTGTGAGTCTGTCAAATTAATTCAAGGCTAATGGTCCCCGTGTACCTTCACATAAACTCCCGATTTCCGATTCAGTAAACAGGCGCTCCACATAAATAAACTTCGTCTCAGTTTCGGTTGACAGAAACATGAGATGGAGATCTGCGCTTTCAGACCACATGTCGAGCTGTTTATGAAAAGGACACAGACTGAGCATTGTGGGAAAGCACATAATTGAATCCCTTTTTTCCCCCGACATCCGGCTGTAAACTCCGAGGAAGGTTATTGGGAAGATTCCTCCGGTTTGAAGATGTTTAACAACGGAGGCTGCGATTGCGCGGAGCTCTGATTACTCCTTGATTATAATGTAAAACGGAGAAAAAAACAAATAAATGATCACAATGGAGCAGGCATGTTACATTTGTATTCTCTTGCATTGACAGAGCTCGAACCCTTTCTGTGGACCTTGTTTACCAGTTGCTAATTCTTGAAAATTTTTCCAATTAAAAAACATTTCAAACAAGAATAAATCATATGAGTATAACTAAGGATATCGTATTTTGAGTATTTGTTATCCAAAAGAGATGTATATAAAACATGATAATGTGACTTCGGCTGGGGTCTGTACAAGCATGTTCAAAACCACAACGCTGCACAATCATTACGGTATGTTGTTGACACATTTTTACTAAAACCCAAAAGAAATTCCACATTTGGATATTACACCATACCACGGATAAACAAGTGTGACGCAGCAAGCAATTCAAACATACAAAACTAAGCCAAGCGTCACGTTTGCGATCGCTCTTCATTTTGAGCCGTAATAACCGGCTTTAGCATCAAAACGTTTCCACTCGACTCCAGTTGTAGCTGAGGCCGCCGAGGGAGCTGGTCACCGCGCGGTCATATCCCCTCACACCTGCCACATCAACTGGCCCTAATCCCCGGCATACTGGAAGTCATCTGACCAGCGGTCTGGTGGGCCACTTCCCCTCAGTGGACCTTACTTCAAACACCGGGGCTCAGATATCACCAAAACCCCAAACAGTAACACTACACTCCCCCCGTCAGAACAACTCTCACACAAAGAGTCCCCCTCTCTCCCAAAAAAGGCCAGGAGGGAACATACTCCACGTCTATATGCACGCTATTTAACCCGATCACTATAGACAACCACAATATCTTTAATGTACCTTTAATAGGGCGAGCATTGACTGATTTTCATGAAATGGTTTGTTCGATAAAGGGTTAACGTCCTGCACGCACGCCTTACAGGAAACGTACAAAATAAGAGAAGGAAAACTGAGGGACTTTATTAGAGTTTAAATTCAAATGGTGATGAATTTATTACTTTCAGTTGTACGTGGTAGGATAAAAAAAATAATATCCGCATTGGAGTCACCCCAAAACTATGTTTTTCTAAAACCACTTGCGATTCAGCTGCCAGTGTGCAGAAACACGAGTCTCTGTGAGATTCACTCCATGCGAGGAGCTGAAAGGATTAGTCGAGTGAGAAAACTAATTGCAACTCTTTTGGTAATCTATTAATAGTTTCGGTCATTTTTCCAAGCGAAAAAGTCAAACAGCTGCTGTAAAATGTAAAGATTCGCTGCTTTTATTTGGCATTTATAACATTAAATATCCACTGAGGAGCGTTTGGGTGTTGCACTGCTGGACGGCCTCTGGAAATCTGGAAACTCTGACGAGCATTTTTCACAATTCTGACATTTTATAGACCAAACAATTTATCGAGTAATTGTGAAAATGTTCGGCAGATGAATCCATAATGGACATAATCGTTAGTTGCCGCCCATAGTTTATAGCTTCTCCATAAAATCCGTAGAAGAAAAAGCACAATTCTAGGTGCTGATTGTGTGGTTTAACATCAGATTTAACAGGATGCCAGAGGGAAAAAATTGGCCTCCTGCCTTCAATGACAGTTAAGACAGGTCACAAATCACAAATTAAAAAAGTCACGCCTGGAACAGCGTACGTTTCTGAAAAACACCTCTGAGAACAATCTTTCACATTCTCAACTCAGGTCTGATCAGCGTCCAGGTCTTGACGAACATCTTTTAACTTATACGGCGAGGGGGGGCATCCATTAAAAGAGCGAACATTCGCAATCATCTCACAAATTGTACGATACTCCACGGGCCATTAAACCGGCGGCCCGCGATGATGTATGTGCGGCTGGCCGGGGTATGCATTTGAGCAAATCCAATGACGGGCCACTTGAAATAAAGTGTTTAATTAAGCATTGTAAACCTCAGCTGGCAGCCCGGAAGGAGCTGCAGGACAGCATTTGACTGCCCTCTCGCAAACTAGCCCAGTGACACACTTTCACATCCTTACACAGGGGCACGCCACTGACTCAGGCTGTCACGCTGAGCCCTGCTGCAGTACACACACACACACACACACACACACATTGAGAGAGCTGCTCAATAAATGCACGCCAAACACACCCGCGCACACACACACACACACCATAGGGCTGTGAACACTCGCGACACTTCCTCGCTGGGGGTGAGACAAGACATTCCTGCATCCAGCCGAGCCGGTAGTGGGGGAAGGGGGAATGCATGGGGGGGAGGAGGAGGGGAGGAGGAGGGGTGGGGGTGGTGGATGTAACCGTGTAGGGCCGGTCACAAGATGGAGTGGGGCACCTTGGAGTAGAGTGACAGCACTCATAGCTGAGCCACTTGCTCCATCACGACAAGGTGAGCTGTACTGCAACATGCCGTGCCCCCAAAGGGGGGGAAGGCAGGAGGGGGCAGCCTGTCAAACACAATGCTCGCTGACGTTTGATTATTTAAGCCGCCATTCAAGTTTTCCGGAGCAACATGTCCCTTCATAAATAACTGAGCAGGAACACCGGCGTGGCCTCATGGAACGGGACAGAGGGGGCCTGTACTCAAACGAACCCCAGCGCCAGTGTTGTTGGTGACCTATCTATTTATAAGCCGGAATAGTAGTGGTGCCAAGTGATGAAGTTAAGCGCATCGGTCTACGCAGGAGACCGCTCCGTGTGAACGGCGAGAGCCAATAAAACAGTCCACAAACTCTCCACTCTTCCAATCAACAAAACCAAGTCTGTTTCTCTTGCAAGTGTATTTTTGCACATTCTATTTCCAAACACCGAAGTCTGTATCTCCCTCTCTCTCTCTCTCTCTCTCTCTCTCTCTCTCTCCCTTTTGGAGACTTGTTTGCTGCATGCTTGGAAGCCATGGCACGGAAAGTTTACTGCGGTGCGGAGTTAAAAAGCGAGCTTAATTACGTTTTATTGGTGCGGACAGATTATCAAAAACGAACAGAGCAACAAAAAAAAAATAAAAAAATAGTTCTCAACCCCTAATGGAGCTCTGGGATATCTGTGATTTTCCACTAAGTGATGAGAGGAGCTGGAAATTCTGACCCTCCAGAGCCTCTCGGCGAAGTAAACATCATCCACCGAGTGATAAACCGGTGAGACACCCATCCCCGTCTCAATATTCAGCGGCGTCTTGGTCTGTGAACTCTTTGTTCTGGAAGGCCTGATGTATTATACAACACAAGAGCGTCAAGATCTGAGAGCAGCCACTTGCCTCTCAAGCCCCCCCAGCTGCGTTTCATGGGTGTCACCGGCTCGGGAGGGTGCGAGACGGGCACCCTCCACAAAAAAACAAACAGAAAAAAAAAGTGCTTGAATGCTAATAGCAGTCTGCTTGTCTCCTTCCCTTGTCAACATATCATCTCAGGAAAAACTATAAATTAGCAAAGCGGAAGTGACGTAAAAAAGCCTGAACACACACACACACACACACACACACACACACACACACACACACACACACACATAAGCGAGCAAATCATCACGTCAATCATCAGATACACAACTACAACATTTGTGCTAAAGGTGGAGGGATGTACCTCGAGAAGTCAAGTGATGGTGAACACCTGGTGTGTGACTCGTCAAATGAACACAAGAAGAGCGTCTCAGACGTCAACTCTGACGTAGTTTTACAGGTGAAATCATCTTAAAAAAATGTCGATTACCAACAGAAATGCAGCCACAGGAACAAAGAACAGTGTTGTTTGGTTACGTAAAAACCAAACTTTGTCCCTGTTTCAACTTAGGAAACTTTATATTTAGCACACACACGCACACACACACAGGAAAATAATGTGATAAGTTATGTTAAGTTCTCGGAGAAAGCGCAGGAATCTGCGAAATCATCTCTATAATCGGCCTCAAGAGGCTGCTTTTAGACAAAAGGTATTTTCTTTTTAGCGAGGCTCCGATGAAAAGCCTCATCCTGCAAGTCATCACCGAGCAGCTACGGGAATAAATCTTACAGCGACCGGTGAGTTGACGCAACCCTCGTCCACCGTCATTCATTCCCAGTTGTGCTGTGTGAAAGCTTAAAAGCAGCCGCGAGCCTGGTCGCTTCAGACGGAACATTAGACAACTTTTAGTGTGCTCTCTGTTGCATTTATGAGACAGCAACTGTCAGATAAGCACTTGTAAAATAGAGTCTGAATTCTACAAGTGATGATCGATTAAAGCCTGTCGTTGGGGTTGCAAGCATCTCTGGAGCCGAATGCTGATACCTAGGAGTAAAATACAAATTCCAGTATCGATGCATCAGCAACTACACATATTTTATTTATTTTTTTTGGCTGGGATCGCTCAAATGTAGTTATCGAACATTTATTTACAAACATTTTACAGTTGAACAATGAACTGTATGCTCTAAAATTACGTCACTGCACTGACACAATCAACTTTTATGTTAATTTATTGATTATAAATGAGCCCGAGCATCTTTTTTCTACATTATAACTTCTGAAATGACATTTTTAACATCACCACATACCGGAAACACACTGACAGCCAATACCGATATATATCCACTATAGGCCAGTATCAGCCAGCTGTTACATCCGTCTGGCTCTGGCTGCTCGGACATGCCAAACACCGGATAGGAAAAGTTTTAAAGAGAAATTTAAGCTGTGAAAATGGAAAACAATAAAACCTCACCTCCTCCTTTCACAAGGTTAATCCGTCGCCTTCATATTCTGACACTTTGTCTTTAAGTTTTCACATGTTTTTTACATACAAAAAGAGGTTTGTGTTGTCTCATTAGTGTGACAAAACATGATGTTCAGACTGGACTGCACCTAAACTCAGGTGCTCCTGTGTTTCTAAGGGCTTGCGTTCATTAACACCACGAAGCTGGAGCCTCCACAGAGGAAACTCTGCCAGAGATATCACCACCTTCGACAGTAAATACATTTTTGTTCCCTCACGGTGAACCTTAATGTTGATTCTGGGCATTCACCCGCACAGTTTGTGCGTCTTTGGTTTTTTTTTTTTTTTTTTTTTTTTTTTTTTTAAAGAAGCAAATGGGTTTGTCTGATTCAGCCTGTTCGTGCGCAGCGGCGCCACACCACGAAATGCAAAATGGCCACATGGTCGTAGTAACCTTCAGCTCCGGTCCCTGGATTCATCCTCTGCTGGTTTATCTGTTTTATTTTTTATTTTTTGTCTAGCCTGTCCAACGTGGACACCGTGGAGACATGTGCCTGGCGTGTCTCTGTGTGTCCATGTGAACTAAAGTGCCCCATCAAACGAGGCGATGTTGAGCCGTGTAAGGAACATTTCTTTTGCGTAATTGCGTTGAGCCAGTGACGGCAGAGCTGTGGGCTGCCACATGGTCTCCAGCTAATACACAAGTGAAAAGGCTCAGCTCGGTTTGTTGTATTGAGTAACAACACTCAGTCCTGACATATATATTTTTTAAAAAAGGTATTCCTCTGATTTTTAATTTCAATTAATCTGTATGTTACCGTTATTCATCCCATCAGACAGAACAGAACCAGCTTTACAAGATGTCAAAAAAGGGAAATTACGCGTTCACTGTTTCACCAATAATCTTCAGCAAAATATTAATTATAAAAAACAAAAAGAAATACTCACTTTCTCCATTCGTGGACCGGATGCAGATAGTGAAGACAGACAGCATCAGACCCCAAAACAAGGTCGGGCTACCCATCAGTGTGTCAGATCTCATGTTCCTTAACATCAAAGAAAAATAGGTGATAATCCCCCCAAAAAAGGAGAAAAAGAAAAACAGGCTGGTACGAAATAGAAAATAAAATTAAAGCGTCCTTTAAAAAAAAAAACAACAACCTCTGTGTGATATTATAGAGTGTCTTCAGCCCAGGAAGGCTGCTGTGGTTGCCTGCAAAATGTGCTTGTCTGCTTAAAAAAAATACATATAAATAAATCTGGAGACAGGAGATTCCTTTGGAGGAAAATAAAAAAAAATACTAAAACAGTCTGCTATTTTTGCCAATCGCAGGACACTTTGACGTCGGCTGGTATGGCACACGGGCCAGTGATTTTACTGGATAAATGATGGTAATCCCCATCTTCAGTCTCCATCTCTTAAAAAAAAAAAACAACAACAAAAAAAAACGAAAAACAGCGATTGCGCGTACAAGTGCGACCGGGGCCCTGGAAGGCAAAAAAACAAAACAAACAAAAAACAAATGTCAGAGCACAAATGTTATCCTCAGCCTTATAGCGACATCATAAATTAACGCCAGCGTCGCTCTGGAGAATTCCCCCGTGTTGAATGACTGCGTGCGAGGAGGAGGAGGAGGAGGAGGAGTGGGGGCAGAAAACACGTCCAGATCCACAGGGGTGGTGGCTGAGGAAGGCTGGAAAATGAATGAAAAACCTCCTTTTTCCCCCCGTTTTCTTCTTCACCCCCTGTGCCGTTCAGTCACCACCGGCTTCTCTTCTGTCGCCTCTACAGCAAAGCAGCTCGCTCCCGGCCTGCGGTGAGAAGTCGCCTTTTTAAAAAAATAAAAATAAAAATGTCTCCCCCCCTCCTCCCTTATTATATTTTTCTCTTAAAGAAAAAAAAAAAAAAAAAAAAAAAAGCTCCCAGATCCTTTCGGCTCCGACTTGATATCTCCGCCGTCAAGTCGGGATTTTGCAGCGGCGGAGAGAAAAGGCACCAGACTTGTGCCACGCAGGAGAATGGGTCTCCAAAGCGAGACGACCTCGGCGAGGGTGGGAGGGAGAGAGAGGGAGAGAGCGAGAGCGAGAGAGAGAGAGAGAGAATATGTTTGCCCCCAATTTTTTCCTTTTTTCTTTTTTTTTTACGAGTGTTTCTTGTTTTTATCCTCATAAAAAAAAAGCAGAGAAGAGCGGAGGGTGGGAATAAAAATTTAAAAATTAGAATTTAAAAAAGTCCCGTTGCGTTGTGTTTTATATCCGGAGGCAGATCCTGAGATCCTCGGTGGACGCAGGCTGTGTCGGGTCTCCGCTCCTCCGTGAATCTCTGCTGTAAACAAGAGTCGGCTCCTCTCACTCAGAAACACACAGCGCTACGGATAAGGTGGCCGGGAGCGGCCTGGAAAACCCGGAGTGGATCAGGACCTGGCGCTTGGCAGTACGGGTTTAGAGATGGTGCTGCTGGGGTTTTATTTAGAGCGCTGCAACTTAAAGAATGAGTAAACCCAAAAAATTCATCTTCATCTTTCATCATCAGTTCGTCTTTATCTGACCATCAGCTGGGGGAAGTTTCTTGTGCGTGTTGTTCTACTGTTTTTCTCTCTGTTTGTATTTTATGTTATTGTCCATCCTTTATTTTTCTATTTTTCATCATGTCTTTATTCTTCTCTCTATTCTGTATCTTTATCGTACAGACCACAGCAAATTCAACACTTCTGAGATTGAGTCTACTGTTATATTTTCAGTGATTTGTCCAAAGCGACTTACAGTAATTCATTCATACGTACGTTCATACACTGATGGCGGTGGCAGCCATGCGAGGTCCCGACCAGCACATCAGGAGCCGCACTTTTGGGGGTTCGGTATCTTGCCCGAGGACGCTACGACATGCAGAAAAAAACTTCAAAAACAAGACGCTGGCTCCACCCCCTGAGCCACAGCCGCCCGATTCTGAATCTGATTCTTATTCGTAGTCCACAAAACATTTCTGGAGCTTCACAGCAAAGCACTGTGGTAGAATTCTCCAAAACAACGGAAGTAGAAGGGGACTTGTAAAAAAAAAAAAAAAAAAAAACTAAACAAAAACATATCCAGTGGAATCCAATTCTCCGGAAGTCCCGAGGTCCCAAATTGATTTGAAAAGGAAGTTATTAACATACTCGAGTAGCGGTCGAGCTTTTAGCATCACAGCTACGGTGAAGATTTCAACCTTTGAAAAAAATGACGCCTGACGAGGGTTAAAGGTGCGCTGTGTAGTTTTGGAGGAGAAATTCAAACTCAGAATTGTATTATTTACTATTTTCATGAGGTAATAATACAAATAGACGCATTTATTTTTTTCATATCTGAATAAACAAGCTGTTCTCAGATTAAAATTAGGTCCACAGAAGACTGTTTGAATCTAAATCAGCCAATGATGATCTCTCTCTATGAAAACTACATACTGCACCTTTAAAACAAGTCCCCCATCTGCTGCAGCTGTTTTCGGAGGATGCTTTTAAACGCCGATTTGCTGTGAAGCTCCATGGAAATGTTTTGTGTTCCGCGAAACTTCACCCGACTCTCCATTCGCATGTCGGGGGACGTGTTAATGACGGGATTTTCATTTTGGGGTGGGCTTATCCTTTAATCTCTTCTTAATTCTATATCTGATTAAAAAAACTTCATTCAAGCTTTAGCTCGGATGCAGCGGTAATCAGATGAATAAATAACTCTTGAACTGAAGCGCTCAAACTTCATCCAACGGGTCTCAAACATCCTTTAAGGCATCACAACTGAAAATGTAGAGTTAGGTACACTTTTTAAACTGGCTCATCCGGCTAACTATTCATATTTTTTTGATTTTGCAGATGTATCAATGAAATTCTTGTATCATTAATATTTAAGGTTTTTTTTATGGTGCAGTTCTTAAACAGATTTGCATTTGAGTATCAACGACTATGTGACATGCAGCAAATCTGTGGCATTTGAATGCTGTTTGGTTTTCTGTAACTCTTTGAAAAATAAGTGTCGAGGAAACGTGTTTTTCTTGTCAGTCCTCGATCCTACAAAATGGTCTAGACTTTCAGGACTCAGAGGCGTGGCTTGTTCAGGACTGATGTATTTGTCTTGGTTAAACACGGGGAGATGATACACCCTGTCCTGCCGCAGTGAGTCAGAGGTGAAATATAATTCTTGTCGGGGAGGGGGGGGTGCATCAGCTGTGTCCAGACGACGCCACCTGAGATGAAATTCCTCCTAGTTTTGTTCACAGTTGACCGAACAGCTTTGTCTCCTACAGAGGTAAATGATTACATCGCTTACAAAGAATGGGAGAGTTGGACTGAGTAGGTCTGTTGTCCACATTCAGTGTTACTCATCAGAAGTAAACAATGTAAGACAGTATTCTTTTAGAGGTAACACATACTTACCAGGTAACACTGACCGAGGTGAAGAGGCAACACGTGGAGTAATCAATCCTTTGAATTTTCTCTCTCTTTTGTTGCAGGGACTGAAATAATGTTGCTGTGAAGTACCCGGGGTATTCCTTCACAGTGTGAGCGTGGTTTGGATAAACTACAGATCAATAATCGTCTTCTCACCACAGCTGGATTTCTTCTGCCTGGACTGTCTGTTGCAGGGTGATGACGACTAAAGTTTCAGTTCACGTTTTTTTAATTTGAATTCTCTATGTGTAGGCACGTTATGTAGGTTTCTGGGGCGACATGTAGGACAGTTTGTGATTCTTTCTTCTTCATCGTCTTTAATGTTAAATTATATTCACAGTTTCAGATATTTCCAGTTAAAAGTTAGTTTAAAAAGCCCTGAAAAATGTGGACTCTTTTCACTTGTCTGTGCATCAACAAATAGGAGATATTTTACACACAATTTTACACACTTTTGTTAATTTCATGCTGTAACAATGAATAGAAAAGAATACTACTAATTACTTGAGCAACAACATAACTAATCATTTACTTGCAAAGAGAGAATTGTATGAATTGTCCCACTTTATTCAACTCCATGTCGGGTTTGTGACATTGTTGTTTCTATTCTTTTAAAAAATAAGGAACAATTCCTTTTAATCATTACATTTTCTCTGTCGCTGTTGTTTTTAAAATGAACACACACACATTTATACAACTAATTATCTCTGGTGTGTGAACAGGATTAACCTTCAAAACCCCTTCCATACCCTGAAGTCTTATTTTGTACATTTCGTGGCCGTACCATAGCTTTACACTGCACGCCACCGTCACTGGGCTCAGAGTAAAACGCGACATGGAGCCGCTCCTTCAAGAGCAGGACCGGCTTCAGCTGTTCATTCATCCCATACACGCAGCAGAGACAAACACGGTGAGCGGATGGGCGTCGCTATTCACTGTAAAGCCCGTTTGATCCTGGATGAAGGTTTTATAATGTCACCGTCGAACATCACCGGCTGCATTGTAACACGGCAGTGTTCTGTGACACACGACCAGGAATTCAATGTATTTATTTAATTCATAATTCAATTTGGATGTTTTTGATTTTTTTTTCTCTCTTTAAAAATTTTTATCATATAATTATGTTCCATCAAGTTTAATTTCTATGACCATTTTATTATAAAACGAATTTAATAACGGGGAAAAAAACCGGAAAGCCTGCTATAGTTGTGACATAATAACAATACATAAGCTATTCCTGCCATTTATATTAATACTTATAACTAGTAACTTATGTATATTAGTGAATTTAAATACGTTTAAAGACATATTGCTGGGTTCTTTTCTCATATTCGGTATTACTTTTTGTTTTTATTTATCACCAGCGAAGCCTTTTACGTCAGAGCAGTCCCGATATTTGTTTTTTTTTTATCTCAATGATTACATCTGATACATATCACATGCATGTGGGAGAATCAAATATGCGTTGTTAGAGATATAATTTGTAATCTCCTGAGATCCAGTCTGGATTACGTTGTTTAGTGCTTTTACTGTTTAGGTGTCGCCCTCTGCTGTTGCAAAGGTGCCATTACAGCTACATGTGGGTTAGAATCCCACTTAGGTCAAATAATAATCAAGGCAACATATAGAAATACTTATTGAATGGTGTGATATTCAATCATGCAGGTGCTGTAGGTGACAAAAGTTTTGTTGTTGTCTTTTTAAGAGTTAAATACCGAAATAGTGTGAACGGTTAATGTAACGCTAAATTAAATATGTATCATGTGTTTGGTGTTGATTTCTAGTGTTTTTCCCTTTTTCGCGTACAATAAAAAAAACACAAAAAAAACACAGATTTCATCAGATGCAAAGATTAGAAACAGATAATGTTTAATTATTTTTTATGAAAACTTGCAATCACAAAAAATCCAAAATATACTAATTGGAATTCTATATGTAAATGGTCCGTCATTTAAAATCCCTTTAAAACATAAAATAATAGTAAACACTTCTAATGACAGGAAATTCCTGCTAAAATTCTTGTTTCTGAGGGACACTAAAACCTCATTGTCTCAAATATTGCCACAGCACAGCTTTGTCCCTTAGGTGCTTAATATACCTTGTGCAAAGAGGCAAAACTGCTTCTTAGTAAGACAATAGCAAATGGTTACACAATTAAACAACACCAGTGGGGTGACGATTCATTGAAAAACGATTGAGTGGAAAGGACTAGATTAAGGAACTAAGAAAATGTGTTAACTGACTAACAATTGAGGAAAGAGGTCCGTTTTTAAGAGGATTAAGACCATATGAACACTGACATTAAGATCTTGAATTCTTCATAATAAGCCTTAATTCTGTTCGTTTTTTCCACACATACCATGTCTCAGTTGCCTCCCTGAATCACTCTCAATACACTGCTGGTCATATAAAGCATATTAAGCGAATACTTCAGTATTAAACATGTGTGTAGTATACAGTACATGTAAAAGTGTGCGTAAATATTCTGTGCAGAGAAGGTTGGTAGGAATTTGCATAAAAAGACGTTTGTGTATACTTTGGCTGAGGTTGTAATTAATTTAAGACTACAGTTTTGTATTACTCATACTGTTCTTTTCCTCCAGAGCGAAGTCATCCTCCTCTGCCTCTTTTTTCTCTTCAAACACCCTAAGTAAATCCCAGGACCGAGGAATTACTTGGTGGCAGAAGCCTAGCGCCACCAGCTTGGACACTAGAACAATACTTAGCACTGAGCCGAGCATGGCCACTGTCCTGTAGGGAAAGTATTGTGTGATAACTCCGTCCTCCTCCCTCCAGCCAGGGTACAGTATGACGGGAGGGATCCCGAGCACTGGATCCCCGCTCAGCCCACGCAGCAGCAGTCCCATAGCGTAGCCGCTAATAGCACCGTAGCTATTAGCGCAACTGGAGTAGATCACGCAGATGAGCTGCGGGAAGACTATGCAGTAGAGGAGATCCCCACTCAGCAGCCAGAGGGAGAACACGCTGTCATCGCTGAAGGCCAGGCCCGTTCCCGTCAGGCCCACAACCAGCACGCTGCAACGGATCACCCACTGCAGCTCTCGCTCTGTGGCCTGCAAGAAGAGAGAGTGAGAGAGAAACAGGAAAAGGACGATAAAATCAGACTTACTTTGCCTAAAGGCCCTGTGTGCAGGATTTAGTGGCATCAAGCAGTAAGGTTGCAGGTCGCAACCAACATAATACCCCTCCTCCCCTCACCTTCCTCTTCCAAGCATGGAGGAGAACCAATGCTAAAAAAAAAAAAAAAAATCAAAAGGGCTCTCTCTTGAGCCAGCATTTGGTTTATCCATTCTGGGCTTCTGTAGAAACATGGCGGTGCAACATGGCTGACTCTATGGAAGCGGGCACGCTCCCTCTATGGCTACAAGGGGCTTATTCGAATGGCCGGGCCACACATCCTGCGTAAGTGGCGCAACGTTTTGATTTTCAGTTTCTGCGCCCATGTATGTGCAAGTAAGAACAAGTACACAGTCCACGTGAGCAGCGCGTGAGAGGCTGCAGTGGTGCATCATTTAGAAATTCAGCTCGCCTATTTCTGCTGCGTTAGGCGCACGGTTCTTTGCCAAAACAGACCTGGTACAGTCATATCTACATCACACCAGTGTTCCACTGCATGTCTGTATCTGTAGAAAATGTCAGAGGCAACACAACAGGTGAATGCCAGCATTATCTCTCTCTGCCTCGTGCTCTCTCCTTCAGTGGCGATAAAGAAAAATCCTCTTTATTGATCATTGCACCATGGTTTGGGTGAATTCTCCATTATGGTTGGCTGGACGGTATCAATTAACTTTTGACATACAGACGCCTCTGGAACTCAAATAGTTCCATTGAAACTGTCTGTTGACTGTTCTAAATTAATGCACTATATCCTATGTATAAAATAACTGGCATTGGCATCAGCTGGCTGCAGACACCTCAATGTTTCAGATAGATGAAAGTTAAAACAATCTGAATATGTTATTTACAACACAAAATGTAATCCCTCAGTGCGTTACCCTCTGAACACCACAGGATGGCGCTTGCAACACACAAGCTACAAGAAGTGTCTTCTACTCAGTGCAGATATAGATTTAAAAGTGGGTTACCTAAGTGTCCGCTGGCTGAACAGTCCATAACAAGTAATGGATCCCTCATAAAAAGGTGAGTAAACCCTGTCTGATTTAGATAAGCCATGTAAACTGATTTCATGTGAATGTATCTCCCACTACAGCCCTGCTCCGCTGTCCCTCTGAGCTTACTGGTGTCAAGTGATCATTCCTCATTCCATTTGTTATTCAATGCTCTACTTCAGGCTCCAGCTTGAAGTATACATGGCCTATCATTTTTTGCTGGTGAAAATGTTGATATAGAAAATCCGTTCTGGATTTGGATTAATAGATTTGGGGACAGGTTAGCTAGCTAGTCTCGGTGTGAAATTATATTTACTGTTTGTTGACCCGAAGCAATGTTTTTGAATTTGAATCATGCTAGCATAACACTGGCTTTCTGGCTAACGGCTGAGCTGAGGGGTTCAATGAGCTGAGCAGACTCATTTAACCGCCATGTTGATGAGTCCTATCTAAGGTCCATCTTATTCACTAGAGTAGTGAATGTGCCCATTACATAAGAACCGCATGGGGATTTAATGACTGTTCCAGCTATTAGTCAAACTCTCAGGTGTTGCCAGGGAAACAGAGTTAATGCTTTCGAGAAAATGTGTATTTTCATTGCAAAACACATACATTAATAATTAATGGGGTTTTTTTCTCTGTCAAGTGACCATGATATAAGCCGGATACTGCCCTTAGAGGTGTCCATTCTCAGGAATGAATGGATTCATTTCTGATAATGGACACCTTGTTTGGCATTATCCGCTTATCGGAGGTAAACTCCACGTAGAGAGGTATGGCTGGCAGTGACATGTGGCCTGCTCAAAAGGTAACAAAACACAAGAATTGCTATCTTCAGGTGATTACACACAAAAAAGAAAACATAATTATCAATATTATATTCAGCCCAAATATCGCCCTCAATCCCACATACTGGACCTTTAATACTGAACCAAACACATACACATTCTAACGCACACACACCTGCTTCCTCAATGTCGCCTTGTATATGTTTTGTGTAAACATGGATGCTGAGGACAGCAGCGCAGAGTCCATGGAGGACATAACTGCTGCCGCCACAGAACCAATGCCTAACACTGACAACCAGGTGGGTGTGAGGTATTGCAGGGCCAGTGGCAGGATCTTCCCTGCCTCCCCTCGTTCAAAAGGAGGGGGTAGACCATACGCTGTCTGGTTCCAGTCTTAGAGGAAAGGAGAGGAAGAGAGAGGTAGTGACATAGAAGTAGAGAAAGCGATAGCCAGGGGTTGAGAGGAAAAGAAATAATGGGAGGGGAAGAAGCTTTTAAGGTTATGGTGATGGCATCAAATTAAAGAAATAAAATTACTACTGGGGAGAAGGAAGCTAAATGTTTGAAAACAAGCTGCATGTTTCACCATACTGATTATGATATGTTAACCATAACCAGCTATGCAAATTCTCACACACAGACAAATGCAAACTAGATTATACCACACCAAGACATTTACCACAGTAGACGGACTGAAATCTTCAAACGATGTTGTCTAGCTGATAATATCTGTGTGCTGTGTGTGCATCCGAGTGTTTACAGTCATGTGTACCTGCACTGGCAGCCAGCGCTCCAATAACAACTGAGGGGATTCCCATAATAAAAACCGAAGCAGCAGCAGCAAAACAGGTGACCTGAGCCTGAGCAGAGGAGGCCGCAGAGAGGATCCTCTGGTAGAGAGCTTGATAGGCCAGTCCCCCCAAAGCCTACAACATACACGAACAAAAAACACACACACTTTAGCAATTCATGCAGTTAGCAAAATAGATCTTCCTCGCAGCACAGTTCAGATTGGTCAAACGAACACTTAATTCAATAGCAATAACGATAAGACAAACAAAGGCTGCATTACATTTATATTGTTCATGTTGCCTTGGTAGTATAACTTCCTGGCACATCTTTGAAAAGGAAGGGTTCACACTTTTTCATACTCATTTGCCTATGTAAGCTGCAAAAGCTGTTGGTCGCTGCAAATGTTCCTCCCGTCCATACTGGCCCTGAAGAGCTCCTGTTGCGATTTGAATGGAAAAGATGGGGGAAGATACTTCCACAGTTTGTGTTACCAAACTAATACTCCAAACTTAGTCTTTTTAGTTGGAAATTCCATCTTTGTATTACTGTCCCTTCACAGCAGCTCAGCAAGGGAGAAACCGTTTCGTGTGTTGATTTTGTCCCTCTTCACTTATACAAATCCCAAAAGGAGGGTAAATTTCCATTGCCAGTATGGACAGACCATGCTGCAATGGGATCACAACAGCCCTGACGCCCAGTTACAATTCACGTTCTGACCCAGGACCCCTCAGTAGTGATTACTACATTATAACATGATACCACACTCATCTTTGAACTCAACCGTCATCTTGCACAGCTGTGACACTGTAGTTAACGTTGTCGCTTTACTCCCGGCTGGCTTCTGCAAGTTTGACTCACAAACGAAGGTTCTGTTGGTGTTAGCGATGTCCTACTGTCAGTCTTATTAGTTAGCCCATGATAGATGGTGATAGAAAGATGGTCAGTCCAATCCCTATGAGTATTTTTCGCCTGCCCTTTTCAAAACATCATCTAGTGGTTCCTTTCCAGATGGATTTGTGAAACAAACCATATTTTGAAATAAACCATTTTGCAGGTCATGTTACTAAAGTGGTCCAATGGTCTAACTAATTCCTACCTCCATAGTTCCAGGAACTCCCTAAAACATTTTGACTGTACCTGTCCACAGTCAGTCACTCAGACATACAATATAAACACCTGACAAAATACTCAAATCTTTGTTGTTAGATTGTGCCAGAGATGGGGACTTTGCACTTAAGTCGCACACTCAGTGATTTGAGACTTGACTTGAGACTCGCACTCAAAAGACTTGAGACTCGAGATTTGGGACTGAACAATCTACATAAATTTTCATGGCACATCAACATTAAGAAACTGTTTGACGAGCTAAGCATCATTCCATCACATGGAACCTCAGGCATCTGAGCGTGGCCACAGATAACAACAACACTATGACAACGAGCAAAACAACTGCTGCTACCCTCCTGTTTGTCAGAAGCTTTGAGTATAGGAAGCACACACAAGTTGCAAACACAAGAAGTTGCAAACATTCCTTTCAGGAATAAAAGACAGCTAATGTTTACTGTTAAAAAATACAATTGTATCCACTAAAATGGTGCTCTGTAAGAAAAGGAATTAATATCATTGTTGTAGACTTGTATATTCATGCAATTAATCATTTTTGTCACACAAAAAAAGAACTTTCACAAATGTTGAGGATTTTCCAGACCAGATTCCCTTGAATTCAAGGACCCAACACAGCAAAGATTGAGGCATGCATCAGGGTTTATTTCTGTTAAAACATTTTTTTTTATATATAAAGAGAACTTAAAAGAAACTCACAGACAAAAACTGAAAAATAGCAAACTTCAATTTCTGTTATTGCACAAAATCAATGAATTCAAGCACTTGAAATCAAGCATGTTTATTTATGTCTATTTTCAAGAATTTGATTTTTTTTCCACCACACACACACAGTGACACAAAAAAGTTAAAATCTAACCAATAGGAGCATCTCATCCAGCCATTTTCCTGAATCTTCCAGCGGCAGCTCTCCCATCAATGAGTTTATATGTGATTGGTTGAAGTGGATTGCTTGTGAGTTGCCAGCAACTGCAGGACTGAGTACCAAAAAAGGAATACAGAGAAACTGAAACAGAGAAAAAAAAACACTGCTGTTAGAGAAAAACAAAGGACCAGCCATCAATTGAATTACTCACATTTCTTATCCTTCTTCATTATGAATATATATCATCTATCTCATATACAAAAGTCCCATTATCTCTGTGACCTTCCCTCCATTGTCCTCCCCTCTCCTCTCAGTCATTTCTGTCAGTCACTACCACCTTGCACTCCCTCTGTATTTCACTCTCTCTGTGCTTCCTCTGTTTCTCACCAGGCTAACAAAGATGAAGCAAAGCTGGATGATATCAGTATATGCAACAGAGTAGAGGCCCCCCAAAAACGTGTAGATGATAGAGACAGCTGCAGAGATAATGATGGAAAGGTCGGACGACAGCCCGAGAATAATGCTCATCGTTCCCCCTGGAAAACACACAGAACATTAAATCAGAGACAGTATCTAAAAATATGATGAGAACGTTATGATTTGAGGTTATAGCTGGCACAAACACATAAAGACTTACCCAGAGCAGCAAGGATGCAGGCCACCCACAATACATCACTGAACATTGCAGGAAGCAACAGTATTGCAGTGAACATGTTGCCATAGCGATGCTGAAATGGGTCCAACATGGTCACGTAGCGCTTTGACCTCATAGGTTTTGCAAAAAACAATCCTCCTTTAGAAACAGAAAGTATACGAGAAAATGTTCTTTTTTGAGACACGTTAGATACAATATTAATCATTGTCAAATCATAGAGGTCAACAGAAATCCATTGTAAACTTCAACTTTGGACTATTGGTTACACATTTTATGACCATGGCATCTGGTAACTTGTGCATGACATTGTTACATTGTTCCCTATTGGCTGGACATTTCTATCCAAATGATTAATCAGGGAAATTCAGTACATAGACAAAGAGAGTAATGATGCATTGCAACCTTAGTTTCAAGTGGCTGACAAATAAAAAAAATCCCATTTGCTTTTGCCAATCGGTATGGGCTGAAATGTGGTCAAATCTGTTTTCCCTCACACAGTGGCTCAGTTGTTAGTGCTGTCACCTCACAGCAAAAGAGGTCGTGGGTTTGGATCTGACTAGATGGAAAATGCCTGTGAACAAATCCTCCCTTTGAAGGAGGCGCCTTCCTCCCACAGTCCATGAAGAAACAGGTTAGATGAAGGGGAACATTTTAAAAATTGTCTGTAGGTGTAAATATGTACTTGTGAATGTCTGCCTGTGGGCCCAGACAGGACAATGTTCTGCTGGTGGCGTCTGAAAGAACCTAGATGGGAATAACGTTGCTGTTTCATAATATAATATGACTGCTGGGCATGTGCATTAAAGCTGTTAGCACCTAGTCAGTTGGTGAAAATAAACAGTATGCTCTACATGAAAGTGAGCATTTCCTTTTTTAAGCATGTGCCTTGTTAGTTCCATGCATAGTTATTCAAACTGGACTCTGCCTGAGTCTCAGTCAAGTATCTCTACCCTGTGTTTTATCCATAGCATGGTGGGATAGGTAAAAGCCCACAACAACACTTAAAATGATAGGCAGGTAAATGACACATAGAGAAAAATTACTGTGCTTCTCTAGAGATGCACAGTCTTTCCAAAGCTGCTGTGTGCTCTGTAATTTTGAGTTCATCTTGTATGGTATCCATTTTTATTTCCATATTTTCTCTATACTTCTGACTATTTTTTTTTTTACTTGACTCGATTTATCTGTACTTATTTCTGTCCTTGTGCTGCTGCACCACTCAAAACGCAAGCAATAAAAGCTTAACTCATCCGTCTGTAAAAAAAATAACCTCTGTTACATGTGTCACGTCATCTGACAACTACTTAATTGGATATTTTTTTGTGAGTGGTTTTCGAGTTGTCAGGGGACAATGACTTTTGCTATATTAGCCTACACATACGTTTCAAACTAAATTTAATTCTTTAGACAGCCTTTACTTATGCTAAGGCTTGAATGTCTACCAGGAATCCTGAGTTTCAACATTTCAGCTTTCCAACAAGATCATTTCATTTAGGTATGTTTTACACCTTGGCCTTCAAACAGAACAATGTGGCCAGTGTTGAGACCCTACTAGCTATATGCAAATCGCATGCATTTATAGCAATCTATGCACTTTAAATAGTTTCTGAATTGCATGACTGAACAGATGTTGACTAACCCACATTCAGGCACATGTAAATTCTCACATCCTGTGACAATTGAGCGTGTGAAGCTGAAAAACAACCACAGGGCGTTACTACTTACCCAAAACAAGAAAAAAATATGTTGCCAAAATATCAAGATATATTTCTGCCATGGCCTCTTACTCTGTTGCATATTATCGTACAGAAGCTTCGTTTTGTTTTGGCTGCTTACCCAAAAGAAAATTGGTAAGATATGCAGGAGGCCCGATGGCCCAGATGAGACCTTGACTGGGAGAATAAACAACCTCAGCGGTTCCCAAAATATAACCTCCACCAACCCATGTTGCTAAAAGAAAAGCACAGAAAAAAAATCAAGTGAAAAACGCAGCAACAAAACACAGTCAAAGGAGCAAACACACGTCCAATGTTACTAAATGAAAGTTATTAGGTAAAATATCTACCTGTCATGGTGAAAACCCCGACCAGGACACTGATGTTGCGGCCACCAACCATGGTAACTTCGCTCTTGCTCCCAGCACATGTTTTCTCTACTTTCTTGGATTTCCGAGCAGCAAGGATCCCAGTTAGCAGGATGACAATATAAAAGATCACCACAGCCACCAGTCCAGGGATGTTTACTGCCATGATTGTCTGGTTAAACAATGCACAGTTCTTCAATTACTAACAATATATACTGAAAGAACACTTCATTATACAAAACAGCTGCTGTTGCCATTAGTTCAGCTCTCTGCATTAAAATGTCTAAACATAACTTTCCCAAACATTTCAAACAATGTTCAAAGCCAAAGAAAGCCATAATTTTGGTCAAGCTAATGGTGCATTCCATTTTGTTGCCCATCACTTTAATTTCCAGAAGAGAGTCAGAGAGTGAGGAAGGAAGACAAAAGTCGATGAGACTTGGAACTATTGTCTTTTGCCATCTTCAGGAAACACGACTGAAAAAAAGCGTTAAGCCCTTTGCAGACAGTTTGACCTTGAGAGACTGTGAATAGGCCTGACACAGCCCTCCCCCACCCATCTGGTATACAGCACACATACATAACTGTTCGGTTGGTGACTCTATAACTTCTGAGTCAGTGAAACCTTAATGTACTCTGGTTCCCCTTTGTTATACCTGGGATGTAGCATAATCTGAATATTTAACCTCATTTTGAACTACACTGTGTACAAAAGACATACATGATCCCTGCTGATGAAACATAAGACAGTTGTCACTTTGCAATATCTTAATTTAGTGCGCAAATTTTTATTCAGTCTTTCTCTAACTCAGAATGTTTTTCCCTGGCAGGGTTTTGAAATCGTGTGTAGACCTTCATAAAAAGGTAAACAGACTTATTTCAAAAGCTCATATAGAAAATACGGGTCCATAATTACCTAGAAAGTTAATTGGCAGTTTCCTGGAAGGGGTTGTATAATCTGGTTCTAATTGTAGGGAGTGAAGTTACCGCGGAGCAGTCCGTTTAGTTTGAGTTCGCCAAAACAATTTTGTTAAAACCAACTATTGAATAAACTTGCAGAAAATACAGATGAGCAGTTAACTTTGGTTGTTTTCAGTTAAGTTTTCTGGCCGTTACTCTATTTAACCTCACTGACTTCTTTCACTCACACTGTATTCCCCGCTGTTCAGTTCACCAACAAAGCAGTGCAGTTAATCAGTGATTGTTCCAGAGAGTGGATTTCGTAGTTATCTAAGGCAGGACAGGACTGTAGTGTTATCTGAGAGTCTTAAGTCATTCTCCACGCTTGGCTTTTGGGTTATAAGAGGAGCATGGCTCCTTTAAGAGGAGGGCAATGCACAGTGTGTGTGAGGATGATGGAGACAGGTGGTTGCGTTCAAAGCAGACAGGTGTTAGAGGCTGGAGCAGAGGGAAGATTTACCAGTGAAGAACTTGTGCTAAAGTGACCGCTATTACAATCCCTGCTAATATTCACGCAATTGCTATCCCTATAAATATACACGCTATTGCTATCCTTGCAAATAACCACGGTATTGCTAACCCTGCTAATATCCACACTAGTGCTATCCCTATTATAATCTATGCTGCTGCTATCCATGCGAATATCCAAACCGAATATCAAAACCGAAATCGCGACACTCAGATCCACAAACCTGTCTCGCGGTTTGAGAAGGCAGAATCAAGACAAAACTTCCAGTCCAGATCCAGCCCTATGAGCTATAAGTAGCCCCTTTTTATACAGCGACGCCACATGAACACCACAGCAGTGGTTCACCAATTCTCCGTCGTTGGTCATTCACACAGAGCGAAGCACCGCTCGAGTAAAGACGAACCGCTGTGTAATTCACACAGAAAGCCTGCGCTGCGGCTCCTAAAGAGAAGTGACGGTACACGTCATGATGATGACGTGTGTGTGTTTAAGGTGTTTTCCAGGTGTCCCCCTGTCAATCTAAACCCACAGATAAGTTATAATCATATGGATGCTGTTATAATGTGTCGTGATTGGGATCCTGACCCACCGTAGTTATGTTTTTCGCTCTAAATTACATAATTACATAATCACCATCAGTAAACAGGACGCTGTCTGACTCGGTCACTCGCGAGGTCAGAGTTTTTTTCCCGTGGAAAATTCACTGAAGTCTCGGTCCAGAGGGCTGACCGTCGCGGACACGAAACACTCGGTGAGTTAAAGTTTTTTGCCGGTGACAGACGCTGTTTTTCGGGCAGAAATGTGACGAGGAGTCAGTAGGACAGACAGTAGGACAGCTGATGTATTTTTTTCCTAGTTGCCAAAGACAGTTACAGTTACTACGTTACCTTCGTTTGGTTCTGTAACGTTGCTTTGTGGGACATTTCTCTTCATTAAGTTGAGTGAGGGACCTGTGCAGTTAACAGACCATCCGATAGACACGCCCTCCATATGCGCAGCAGCTCATCCATTCATACTGGTTCAGTATTCAGCAATACTACACCTCTGATACTATCAGATGAGTATCATATACAGAAGTTATTGAAATGTTACATAAATGATATGTTTAATTAAAAAAATTAATTAATTAATTAAAAAATAGCGGTTTGCTTCGAACTGTGGGTCAAAAATCGTGATACAAACCGAATCGTTAGTTTGGTGTATTGTTACAGCCCTAATTGCTATCCATGCTAATATCCATGCTATTGGGATTCATGATCTTGATCTTACTGGAAAAGCAGTCTGTTTGCAAAAGTATTTGTTTATGGCTGACTATTAGCCATGCCCCCATTGTTTCTTTGACAAAGAACGTTAACCAAAAGATCTTAATACAACGAGATAATGAATGTTAGGGGGCACCCATTCAGTCCAATGAAAATTGCTCACCTGGCACAATCACCAAAAAAAACCAAAACAAAAAAAACTTTGCTTTTATAGCTTCCTGGTATACTTCCTTGTAATGCAGCCCACTGAATATGCTGCTATCAAAGACTTGTCTCTTAACTTCTGGGAGTTATCCTGTTTGAACTAGTGGTATCAAAGCTTCAAAACTTTAGAAAGGGCTCACAAAAGGTGAGTGGGCTGGCCGAAGATAAAGTAGTTCACAGATCCTCGGATCCACAACAAACAGCTGAGGTTATCACCCACAGATTGACCACACACATAGTCTTGCAGAGCCAGGTGTTTCTCCACAGCGGCGTGCCCCCACAAAACCATTTCGGGGGAAATTTGTTTTGCACATGTGTAGGCGAGCACAGCATTAAAATAACCTAATCCCCGCCAAAGAAAAAAGGTAAGAGCTGCAAGCTAGTTTACTTTGGTCGCATTAGCGGGTAGTAACTTGCTACTTTTAGCGTTTGGGTTGCTAGCTTGGAGTTTGTTGTTTCATGTAGCTTTGGGGATTATAAAAACAGTACACGCAGATAGCGGAAGGAAGGGGCGATTAGAACAGGCGCCAATGACAGGCTTTGTACCAACAGTCTACATCTGGTGAGTCAGCCACCACATTAAAACTTTTTTCTGTGGGAAACACTGCAGACTATCACATAGATTAAAAGTGTGTAGCAAGGGTCAGGCTACTATTAAGGACCCTGACGTCACGTCCTCTGTAATTTTTCTGGGAATTTGGTTTTTTTTTTTGGACTCTTGGGGGAGTTTGGATTCCAGTATTTTTACATCCAGTATTTTTCCACCAGGATTCAGTCTCTCTCTCACTCAGCATGTTTTTCCCTAGCAGGGTTTTAAAACTGTGTGAAGACCTTCATAAAAAGGTAAACAGACTTATTTAAAATGCTTATCTTGAAAATACGGGTCCATAATTACCTAGAAAGTTCATTGGCAGCTTCCTGGAAGGAGCTGTATAATCTGGTTCTAATTGTAGGGAGTGAAGTTACAGCGGCGCAGTCCGCTCTTTGTTAAACCAACTACATAAACTGAAACTTGCAGGAAATACAGCTGAGTAGCTCGCTTTGGATGTTTTCAGTGAAGCAATCTGGCTGTTATTCTATTTAACCGCACTGACTTCCACTCACATTGTAAACCCCGCTGTTCAGTTCACCAACAAAGCAGTGCAGTTAATCAGTGATGTCTTCTAAACTTGACTTTTTTTTTTTTTAATGACAGACGAATCGTTCAAGATAGTGGATTATTTTGTGGTTATCTTAGGCAGGTCATGTTGACACCGACCATCAGCTATAAAGTGTCATGGGAAACAGACTGACGGCTGACTCATTGTGAGGGACAGCACATAAACAGCAGATTGGTGTAGCGCTGGAAAACGTGATTCAGATTTTCTTTAGATTGAATTTGGTCATTTCTGCTGACGTAAATAAGAGTACAAAGCATGTTACTGGTCTAATCAAGTCTGTGACAAAATATATTAACTTAAATATCCTTGTACAAATGAAAGTAAAAAAACATGTCCAGTAAAGCCCTACATTCAGAATGTTACTTAAATAGATTATTACCAACAAGGAGTGCTCATTGTGCAGACGGAACTGAGCCTTTCAGAGTGATATCATATTTTATTCATGTTTAAACAGCATTCAACTGATAGAGCAGGTGGAAGTGGAGCCCTTTGCCTAACGACTGCAACAACACACTGCATCCTATGAGCTAAAACGAGTTTTGCGTGTGTAAAACATCTGTAATGTAAATGTAGCTCGACAATACATGTCGTGGAGAGTAAAGAGGACAAGATGGGGACGCTGAGATGCCTCCCCCCATTATAACAAGGCAATGGCTTCAAAGTCACCCTCGCACAGCTACGAATTTTAATCTCTATCATCTAGATAGACACGAAGCATCAAACGTGGGGGTTTTACGTAAGCTTCTACATATGCGAGGTTTAATCAACGGGTCTGTCATAAATAACGCGTTAACGTTACATGACCGACCAGACGCCGCGGAGATGAGTAATTCTTCCGCGGTAGTGTATGTATTTTTCGGGAAGACACACACACACACACACACACACACACACACACACACACACCGCTGAATTGATTTCCATATCGTTATCAATTACATTGAATATTGGTTTTCACATTCACAGAAACATACTCGGATATCGGCCCTTCTTCTACCCACGCTCCAATTTTAGAACGCCCGTGCGAGAACCTGGTAGACCCCATTTAACCCCGCTAGCTTAAATCGTCATAACCCGCAGTTTAGAAGAAAAAAAAAACGCCGAGCGTTAGCTTAAATTAATCCAGTTTTAAATATACTCTGAGTGTGAGGTGGTTTCACAGACAGAGATGCGACATAATTTTAAAAAAAAACAAAAAAAAAAACAGGCTAAATAGGGCATTGTATTGTCCTCCCATGTGATAGCTAAGGTAACGTACCTTTCGTGGAGCCGGTGTCCTGTCTTCCTCACATCTGCCGCTGCCTCCAGTGAGGCTCTCAATAAATACCCGCGGCCGGTCAGTTCATCTCTATTGTGTCCTCTGAAAGCTGACACCGTTGTCGCGTTCAGCGATGTCAAAACGCGGAAAACCGTTTTTGAAAAAAGGAAGCGACGAGTGTGGTAGTCGTGCGTTCGCCAAGGGGTGGCAGCTGGTGCGCCGCTTCCTTTTAAATGAATATATGGAAATAAATCGAAAGTGTAGACGCGGATATGTGGTCGTGAAGTCGCTGTTGTTGAAACGTTGCGCACAATCAGATCGAGGCGAAAATGTTGCAAATCGACGGAGACGCGTTGTCACTTGAATGCACCCTGGACGGAGTGCCATAAAATAACTGTGGCGTTATCTATGACAGGAATACCCTTCTGTACTGACAGTAGCGTATGTTATAACCCCGTGACTGGCCACACGTGTACATAGATCATCGTGCTCGGTTAAAAAAACCCTACACGATGTTTTCGTGGATGCAGAGAAATTGGTGCCCGGAACCTGACACTACCTGCACAGTATCCAGTGTTGTGCAACCACACAGGCTGTGTGGAGTAAATCTTACAAGATTTACCATGAGGATGTTGAATGAGGTTTTGAGAGGCACACAAACAGAACAAACATGTATGAACACTGGATTCTTAGCATACAAATGACTTACACAGAAGACTATGGTGACAAAACTGTATCTGGTTTATATCTATTATTTGTTTTTGTTTTTTGTCTTAAGCCACTTGCTTAAACCCACTGTCATTAGGGATCTGGGTGAGAAAAAGATAGCTATGTGATATCATATGTGATATGTTTACTTCCTGTTACTCTGTGGTCAATCCATATAGTTGTGTATGTGTGAAAATGCTAATGTAGCAGAGGTGGAAAAAAGTCACGCAGTAAAAATGCCTCAGTGCTGTTAGATACAAAGTCACATCTATCAAAGTGCTCCAAATTGCTCAAGGGTGTGTCTTCTGTGAATTCAGCTTTCTATTTTAAACAGGGGAGGTTGTATTATTTCAAATTTCAGTGACGTTGCAGCCACAGTCACTGTGTCTTACACACAGATATTACATGTAACTTGTCTGAGAAGTCTCGTCTGATGAATATTCGAGACTCTGAGCACGGGGCACACAGATGATTGACCCATTTCATATAAGTGAGAGATGATGTAACCTAATTTGTAGAGGCCACTAAACTGGCAAAGGCTGGGCAATGATCCCACATCTTTACCAGAAGACAGTCACGTAACCGATCATTAACTTCTTTTCCTCTCACCCTTTTTAGTGTTTCAACACACTAAAATGAATAAATTTGGAGATCTCTTTGTCTTGAATGCAACGTCCATCCAATAACAGAGCCTCTGCTTCATTCCCTTTTCTCGTTAACATCTTTTTTTTTTTTTTTTTTCAGTTTCTTTTGTGGGAAATTCCAAATGCATGGGAAATTGCCCAAATCTTGTTTTTTCTCTACAAGGTCAATGGAAGTGTACTCCTCCTTTGTTTGAAGAGACATATCAAATTCTTCTTTCTACAGACCCTCCTGGGGGCTTGGCTAGCTGATGTGAAACATGTAACCTTAACACTCCAGGTTGGAGTCCACTCTGGAATGTCTTTGCACAAGAAGAAAAAAAAAACTCAGTGTGCCAGACAGAGAAAACAACCTTTATTTCACAATGTTTAGGCGCCGCTGCTGATGTGGTATCTATGTGCCAACAGAAGGATATGAGAGTGGACTGCATTAGATTTTTTTGATGTCAGGGTTTTCCTGTGTGAGCTCCTGGTTGTTAGCCGCTGAGTGTGGGTGGTTGAGAAGCAAAAGCCCGTTTCCTGCCGGGTTAGAGGTGCACAGCATCCAATGGTTGTTGTTCTGTTCCACTTTATGGGAGTCCAAAAACGTATGAGCCGTCACCTCATACTCTTTGCCATATGTGGTCCTGCAGGGACACAACTGTTAGCTTTAAAACGACAGCGGGCATGCAGCAGTTGTAAAATGACCTCCAGCTGCCATATTGGAGGTACTCAATTTATGAGTGCTGAGTGCAACTGAATACTCAACATGACAAAAGTTCAGATGTTTGCTGAAAAAGCTGCTACGACACAGAGTTGCCTTGGAGTTGACCTAAGCATCTCATGGATAGTTTTTTCATGTCACAGTAACCTTAATAAAAAAGAAACTCAACAAGATGTTTTTGTTTTGACAGAAAGCAAGCAGACCTCTCATCCACACTTGAGTTTTCCTCTGATCTCTCTCTCTCTCATTATAAAATACATATTTGGCTACTATTTGAGTACACTTCTGATTGGACCTCCAAGTTGACACACAAAGCAAAAACATTTACAGAATATTGGATTTGACACAGCAGCATATTTCCACTTGGTTTGGGGTTATTCTTAAGAGGAACCTGTAAAGTACCAAAGGACGTGATCGCCCAGAGCAGCGAGAGCTTGGTTTGTCTTGCAGTGTACGATCAGCACCTTCACATTGGCCTGGAAAAAAACAAAAACCTTTTAAGATGCATTGAAATTCTCTATGGAAGGGAGGTGGAAGTAAAAGAAATAGAAGACATTTTTGTCACTGTTCAGTTAATGATAAAAAGAAGAGCGAAAAACTTACAGGAACTGGTAGACCCTCATATTCAAGCCTCTCCTGGGGGTCAAAGTGCACTATCTTCCACCAAGACAGAAAGGAGCTGCCACCTTCCAAGTTAACTTCTTGTAGGTGGGACTTTTTTGCACTCTTTAAATGAAGTCACATTAGCATGAGATTAACAATTTGTAGAAAATCTTGTGAAAAGTACAAACATAACCGATGCATTCTGCGTTCACCTTCACGCGTACCTGTAAGCTTAAAACCTTAAAACTTTACCTACCTTTTGAAAACTCTGCCGGTCACTTGTCAGGTAAAGCTAAGCAAGGAAAGGAAGACAAAAAAGTGTTTTAAAGAAAAAAAGAAAAAGAAAAAAAAATATGTGAACCATGTGTGCTATTTAACAACATAAGTAATGGAATCTTGCTAGCTCTTGTTTAATTGAAGGTATAAAACAATGAAATGACTCAAATATTGTCGACATATAACAATAATTACATGACATTAACATATATCGGCCATGAAGAACTGACAGAAAAGGGGTCCTTTTTTTATGAAATATTAACCTCTATTCCATTATTTTGAATACATTAAAAGACAGATTTAAAAAAGCATGTTCAAATCAAAGCAGTTGAGGCAAAGATGTCTCGACTTTTAGTCCCTATAACTGCACTGCCCATACAGCAACTCATCTGCATCTATCCTTTGACCCAGCTGCCATGCAAATACTCTCGTCTTTCAAACTCCACACCTCCAGTTTGTAACACTAGCTTTCTGTCAAAACTTTAAAGGCCTGAAGCCCTGCTGCAATGACCATGATCGATAAAAACCCATCAACAAGGATCATTTCTTTTTTTTTTTTCATGCCTTTTATTTTAAAAGCGCTGAATAGTAGTCAACTGGACTTTTTCAGTTTCTTGAAGATGTTTCACCTCTCAACTCCCTTCAGTTCTAACTGACTGGAGCAGAGTTTAAGACTGTTAAACTTTGTGCTGGAGTGTCCTTACAGAGTCATTGAGTACATGTGAGCTCTGAGTTTCAGAGTTGTAGGGCCACTAGTGGGTCCCTGACCCAAACAGCCTTCACGTGGGTTGTTAGGTGCTAGGTGAGCCCAAGTGCGAATGGTTCTTAAGCTGTCTGGCGTGGGAACTCAGTACTGCAGGTCAAGACTCTGCTGTCCACTTACATCTGAAGGAGAAAAATCCTTTCTTTGTGGGTAACAATATAAACATCTTGGCCAGAGATGACAGATAGTTTGAAAGAAGAGTAAAGGAGCCTATGACACTACTTATCACCCACTTACAATGCAGTACTGAGTTCCCTATTATTTGCAGGATGCATGGTGATGAAGTAATGTATCTATTTGTGGCTAGGTAAGATTATTAACTGCAATATGTCAATGGTGAAATAGAATAAACTTTGTCTAAGTGCTGTGATGTACCGCCAGACTGCAGAGAAGCTTTTTTCCTCAGGCACTACTCCATAAAAATGACTTTAAATGTTATATCTTATTCTATGTGGACAACTCTGAATCCAAACTGGTGACAGACATGTAAAGGCACCAGGATTAAATTTTTTTATAACCAGTTAAAACTTCCACCAAGAATGTTTAATTTTGTGTGTGTGTGTGTGTGTGTGTGTGTGTGTGTGTGTGTGTGTGTGTGTGTGTGTGTGTGTGTTCACTTACTCCCCTGGCAAAGCCACTTGTTGTCTTCAAGGCAAAACTTTGCTCAAAATGCAGAGTCGATCGATCAGGACTGCCATCTACACTGCAATCACACACTCAGTGTTACAGATTCACAATTGGGAGTGTTACCGCGTGTGTTGATGTAATTTAAGTGTATTTGAGCGTGTACCTGGTAATAATGAAGGCAGTGCGTGTGCAGGGCTGAATAGCTCTTCCTGCACTGATTCCGCACGGGGCTTGAAGGCCAGGCGAGGGGATCTTTGTCAAACTGTTGACGTCAGCATTAATGCTGACTGCGCTGCACTCCCTTTTTTCTCCTCCCATGTTCACCAACATCACAACATCGCCAAAGTGCAATTTTCCATCATTGGTCACAGTAAGATCCACCTGCATACATGAACAAAACACCATCATCATTATCATCAACTTCCTCATCATCATTGTGACATCATTGTTGTTGGTAATGGTGCTCTTTATCAGCTTGAAGTCATTTTACCGGACTCAACATGTTCTGCTTGAGGAAGTCTACTTTCTGGGCAGCAAGCTCGCCCCTCTCTTGTTTCTCCAGAAACTCTTTCTTTGCATCCTGCAAAAATATCAGCATATGCAATGACTATTTTCTAAAATGTTCAAGTTAAAAGAAGAGATTTCACAATTGAATAGCATCATAATTTCTGTTACTGTGTAACCCATGAGTAACTACCAATTTGCAAATTATTAAGTGAGTCATTAAAAAAACTCATGCTGTGCAGACAAACTTTGCTCAAGCCCCAGACTGTATAAACTCTAGAGTTCACACCCACATTACTTTGTTTACATTTTAACAAAAATCTCAAAGTTTTCAGAGGTACTAAGTTTGCCAGGCTGAATTAAAGGGAAATTATTAAATGATGCACAAAGACAGACACTTAGTATGAGTATTGGCTTTGAATATCTCACACATGAATCTTCAGTGAAGAGTTGGAACAAGCTAATACAGGTTATGCATATATGGTGCTGTCAAGCAGAGTGAAATTAGATGATTTATTTCAACCAACAGTCAGAAGTATGACAAAAAACTGTATTCTTCCCTTCTTTTTCATTTTGTTTGTTAGTAAACAGGCCCTAAAGCATTTCTCTATCCCAGTGTGTCTCTTTATTGCCTGTATACATAGGAATAGGACAATACAAACTCAACAACAATTGGCTTTTTCAAAATAAAAACTTCTCTTCTTGTCAGACATTGTAATCCCTTTTATCCCACAGTGTGGTTGCAAAAAAAAAAAGCGTTGCTACATTCTTCCCGTGTATGTTTTGTAGGCTGTCATCCGAGGAGAACAAATGTAACCCAATAGCTAAGTTATGTAATAATAACCTAAAAGGCCGCAAACCTGCTAAAATGATTTTAACAGTTCTATGCTTTCTTTACTCGCACAGTGCTGCTGTGCCTACCACAGATTGGAAATGAGATTGGCAAGTTAAAACCGAATTGACATGTGTTTATTGTTTATTTAGGAGGCACAATGCACAATGTACCAGATATAGCAGAAAGATAATATCCTTCTGTAATCCCTGAGGCGTAGGCCACCCCTGATGCTCAGGTTACAGAGGGAAAAACCTTACACTGTGTAAACAAAAAAACACAATATGAATAACTAGGAAAACACAACAACCACGCTGAAACAAACAACCGAAAAACAATACTAAGTTCCCACTGGGACACACAACATCACCATTTCCAACGCCAACAGTACAAGAAATGAGTAACCACACACTCAGTAAAAACAGCTGCCTATATTCAGTATCTTGTGGCTTAATGATTACACACCTGATTGTCCTTCAGCCCTGTTTTCAGAATTACTTTAAAATGCTCTCTGCACTCTTGGATACCCAGGCTCTTGTCCTTGAGTATGTTAAGCTTGTGGTGCTAGATTGTGAATGATCTTGCATGGTACACCAACATTAGCCATGACAAGAAAATGTTCAAATGACAGGAGATGGTACTTTTTAACTATACTGCAACTCTGATGATACATGTTGTTGTTGTGCATCCATACTTTTAAATGCTTGCTTATACAAACTATGAAGGTTGTAAAACAATGTGACAGTAATGTGCCAGTATCATTGCATACATGTTCAACTCTTCCCCATCTGTACTCATTTGATGTCTTGCAAGTCTCAACTGTGTTTTATAGTGAAGCAAATCCGTCATCAGGCAGATATGGATGCCAGTTGTAGCAAGTTAAAACGGCTCCACTTACACTATGATTACATCTTGACTCATGAAAAAGCAGATTAGCTCACATGGGTGAATTAGCTAACTCTAGCTGTCATGTGTCTGTTAACGTGACGGCCTTTATTTTGAAACAAACCTCGTCCAAGCGCAGGTCCTCGGTCCAGTTTCCTATTTTCACACTGGCGCGGTAAGCCATTTTGGCCATAACACTGCTAAACTCTTTGTGAAGCCGACCGATAAGACAATAACTTGTGTGTTGTCTGGGCTGTTAAATGTGGGTAGGCTAGGTTTGTGTAGAGGGTTTCTATGGTAACAGATGGGGACGGACCAACTAACGTTTCAACTCGTCAGTTCTCGCAGATTGTCGCGAGAGGGCGTGCTGGCACTGCCATTGGTACACAGCGCCAAGCAGGGCGAACTCATGGAAAAATACTGACACATATCCAGTTTTTTACACACACGTGCGCACACACACACACACGAACACGCCCCCCCCCCCCCCACACACACACACACGAATTAATTCAGAGTACCACAAACATAAATTACCCTGTAGTGCTTCAGTTTAACATTAATATGCCCCACTACGCAGAAGCACATGGCACACATGGTACTCACACATGTCATTGTGATTATATCATATCGTTTTTTCAACATTATACAAACATGCAAAGACATATCAGAGGGAGTTTTCCTCTATCTTTAATTCAGAGTTTAATAAGGTAATACGTTGTTAAACCACGCAGCTTCAAATGTATAATCCTTCACAGTTCCTTTAAGAGTACCTATTCTTTGCTCAAGCATGTTTACTCTTATGTTATGTGTAAAAATAAGATTCTAGCAGCTGCAATCCAGACTGAAAAACCCGTCCATGTGTCTGCTGTCCTTTTTTCCTTTTCCTCTGCTATTGTCTGTCTGCATGTGTCAGTGGCCAGTGGCCCGGCCCCTTGCTTCAGGGCCATTCTTGTGACTCGATTTGTGGTTTCTTTCCTTCTGTGAGTCACTGTCTTCCTCGTCTTCATCGCTCCTGTCATCGCCCTCCAGCTGCCGGATAAAGATGAGCCACAGAGAAGAGAAACAAAATGAGGGTGAACCGAGGAGCAGCAACAACAAGACATGGAAAGAATTTCAGGAGTCTTCATGCATTTCTCTTTATAAGCGCATAGAAACACTGGGAAACACACCGTGCTGAAGATACACTTGAAAAACATTCGTAATATGAGAACAGCCCAGTAGATGTGGAGCATCAGTAGAACCACCAACATCACGTTGAAGAAGTAGTAGCCAAAGAAGGGAGGATACAGCTCCAGTGGGTACACCCATGTACAGTGGATAATCCTGTAGAAGATGTGTACACAATGTATTTTCACACATCACGACCACATCATACAGCATCATCTGTCCATTTGACGCACTTACCAGAAAGGGAAAATGATTACTCTTGTCCCCATGAAGAGAGCTGTAAACACCACAAATATGGTGTTAGCAGTCTTGCGCCACTTGGCGTAGTTGAGTACCTTTGCACCCTGTGTGAAAGAGAAAGCAATAAGCCTCAGGTCTTTCATATTACTTTTTTTTTTTAGGAATATTTCATAGTCAGCTCTGAAGTCAATGCAGGCATGTTTGCCATTGATATTAATAAGGTAACACTTTATAAGAATGTATATAGAAATGTGAATAGTTACTAAGGAACAGATCAGGAACAACTTGATAATTAATAAATTGTTGATGAGTAATTCCTGAATCCCAGTCTGGGAGATATCATATTAATAAACTAGTAATGACAAATTAATTACAAATGACTTAATCATAAGTAACTCCTTTTTTTTTGCGCCTCCAAGTTAAATGAAACATAATACTGAGTAGTTACCATTTAGACTCAGTAATGACTGGATACTTAATCACTAGTTACTCTCACTTTACTTTTACACGAAAAGCGTAACTAATTATTAAGTAATTAGTAAGTAATGAGTCTACTAGGTAACTATTATTTAAGCTGTATGTTTCACTCTACTTGAAGGTACACAAAAAATAACCTATGCTTAAATTAGATTAGATTAGACAGACTTTAATTATCCCATAATGGGAAAATGTAGTTGTTATAACAGCGTTCCTAACCAGTTTGTTTAGTCTCTTCCCCAGCAGAGTCAAATAATTAGTTAGTTAATAATAATATTAATGAGTTAATTAGTAATGAGCTCTCGGTATGTCAGTATGTCAGTATGTCAATTCACAGATATTTTTGAACTAATGAGTTACTAGATAACAGACTGGGAGATACAGCGTTAATGAATTATTGTGCAGATTTATTCATTAATGCTGTATCAACTATGTAGTCCTCGAATCACAATCGTTCACATGCGCTGACGATTCATCACTTATCAAGTTAGTCCTGATTCATTCCTTACTCACTTTATTTGAATCGTGTAATAATCTCCAGTCAAGAAGGTTGTTGGCTTTCCTCTCGTAATACAGGTGGTTGACATAATAGCCATAGCTAGATTTGTTTGAAAAATTCTGAAGGGTTGTTTTTTTTCAACTCTGTTTCATTAATGTTCAATGGTGATCCCAAGCGTTACCTGTAAAGATCTATTATGTAAATGAGCAGCCAGTGGTGGAATGGAACTAAGTATAGTTACATAAGCGCTGTATCTAACTAAATTTTTTCAGATACTTTACTTCAGTATTTCCATTCTACTTCTACTCCACTACATTGCAGAGGGAAATGTTGTACTTCCTCTACATTTGTCTCACAGATTTAGTTACTTTGCAGATTTAAGTTATTTAAGCAAAATAAGCGCAATCTTCTGATAAAATTGTGATGTATTCTTAAAGATTAAACACTATGCTAGTAAAGAAAGTAGTTAATATAAGCTCATGTGATGAAAACATGGATGCATCCATGATCATAATTCAATGAATATTAAGTTATGCTGGATTTTTACTTATTGTATTGTGTCATATATTGTAATATTACTACTTTTACTAAAGCAAATGATCTGAATACTTCTTCACCACTGTGTGCAGCTCGCATTAAAATAAACAGAAATGTCAAGAAATGTCAGCATCAAAACATCACATTTACTGCTATTCGCACTCAATGTTCATGCAGTTTGGAATGGCAGTGAAGGTGAGTGAGAGCATTTGAGCATATATTTTCCGTACTTTTCATGTCATCGGACCTGTTTGAGTTCTGCTGACAGCAAAATTAGCGACCAATAATCTTGTTGTTCTGCATGAAACTACTGACACAACCACTAAGCCAATTTTTCAACCTTGTTGTTATGCTTTCCTCTGATTATGAAAAAAGACAGCTTTGCAACCGTGACTTTGCACATGCACTGATGGAAAAACAGCCCTGACCTCCAGCAGTATGTCAGTGCAGTCATGCAGTGCCATCACAATGGTTCCAATACGGATGTAGTTCGAAACCCAGGAGAAACTCAAGAGAGTCAGCGTGGCTGTATGATGAATCACCTGCTCTTTGAAGTCCTACGCAAACACACACACATACGCACATACACACAAAAGGAAGGTTAACATGTATGTATACGCAACAATGCCACCCGCCATGATGTAAAAGGCAAAATATAGGTTATGTTTTAAAACTGATACACCTGCACACTCACCTTCCGTTTAACGTCAAAAGAGATGCTGAGGAGCAGAGAAACGTAGAAGCCCATTTCCAAGATGTAATACCAGTACTGAGATGGCAGCATGGACTGCAGGGACATAACACACACATAGAGATGTTTACTGCATAATGAAATATTGTACGAGCCATTCCCTAACAGCAAAGGTAAAAACACTTACCTGTTTAGGGAAGCCTGCCCAGACCTCCTTCAGATTATAAAACCAAGGTTTCTGCAGCCAACAAAAACAGAGAGGGAGAACAGTGTGAGGAGGAGGGAGTTGGAGAATAGCCTTGAGAGAAGAGACGAGTGCAATTGCCACGAGCTCATGCATGTTTGTCTGCCATGTCAGCTTTGAGAGTGTGAGAAAATCCCTGAAGCACAGAGTGACATGAGCCAGAGGGAGAGCCAGGCACTTTCGCAAGCTGCACAGAGTGAAATCAGAGTGGTACAGTACGTGCACATCGAGAGACAGAAGGAGAAAAGCACAGCGAAAGACCAAAAAAAAGCAGCAAAGCGAAAAATTGGTTAATTCAAAACTGACTGACACAAGGGACAAACCCTGTCATAGATACAAATACTGTGATAGATAGGAAAGGGCCCAAACTACTTACATCATAGAGAGCTAGGACTCCATAGACAAAGGCGAAAAAATAAAACACACATCTCCAGCTGTTGACAGACAAGAAACAATAATTTCACATATTTACATAGACACTTGTTGTCACATCAGTGTGTAATCATCAGACATACACGAGCACACACACCTGGCCTCACAGAACCTCTTGCGAAGCCCAGGACGCTCCTGGTTCCTCCGCCGCCTGAACCAGGCTTGAATTCTCTTTTCTGACCAACTGGTCTTCTTACACAGAGCGGTCACATCGGCCTGAGACACAAAAGGGACAATCCGTTTTTTTAGACTCTTTCCCCCCCCCCGAGGATGCACACTCTCTGAAGTTATACACAAGCAGCCTAAGAGGAAAAGTTCACCCAAAAATGAAAAAAAGTTTGAAAGTCCACGAAACATTTTCTGGTGCTTCACAGAAAAACAACATGGCAGCTTTTTGCAAAACAACTGAAGCACATGGTGAGTGATGCTCATGGAGGTGGAAATAATATTGTTCCAAATCAATCTGGGATCTTGGGGCTTTCAGAGATGAGCTGTATTGAGTTTTAATTTTGGTTCAAAATTCAAAATCAGCTTCAGTTGTTTAGGAGAGCGCTGCAACGCTGTTTTGCTGTGACGCTCCAGAAATGTTGTGTGGACTAAGAAACTTCACCTGACTTTCTATCAGCGTGAGGGTGTATGGATAATGACAAAACTTTCATTTTTGGGTGAACTTTGCCTTTAAGTTGTGGTCTGTGATGCAAACATTGCATTCACTATGCATCTCAATTCAGGGACAAAGGTTAAGATCAAACAATTGTCATTCAGATGCCATACCTAAAAAGTTTTCTACGGTACGTGTGTAAGTTGATTTATATTTCTGTATGTGACCAACAAAACACCTTTGTTTCTCTGTGAAATACCCCTTAAATGTACCTGTGATGGAACCCGTGCTTGGTCGCAGAAGTAGTTCTCTAGCAGTGGGTTATGTTCTACTGTAGGACGTATCTTGTCCCTGATTCCCCAAACATCAGCCAGCGGTGTGGCCAAGAACCTGCACGCAAGCACACAAGCAACATAACACAGTCACTATAAAACACTTTATCTGGTGCAGCACAGCGTTGCTCCACACATAGTACACACACATAGTATTCTGAAACCAGATCATTGCGATCGCTGAGCTCAATGACACACGGGCACATTATACTCACATACTCTATATTCTCACCTGTTGAACATAAATCTGACCAGGAGCATGCAGAGGGCGCAGGGCAGAGCAGCGTAGAGCTGGGAGGCTTTAGCGTAGGTGCGACCTTCGGTGTCCTCCAGATCAGACCAGGAGATGTTTCCTGGAAGCCACAGACGCTCCCAGAAGAACCACTCACTGACCGTCTGCAACATGCTGCAGGGAAACACAAACAGGAGCTATGAAAGAAGGTTTGGTTTAAAGACACAAATGTTTAAAATCAGGTATTGCATAAAACTGTGTCCGCTGGCCAAAGAATTGTGTGTATTTACTGAGGCTCCAAACTAGTTTTCAAGTATTAAACTGAACACTGGACACAGGCTGAGACTCTGGCCTGCTTTTTCGAGTTGTGGCCTCTGGTGATTTGCCAGTACCTCTTACTGGTCTCGGGCAGTACGACTGATCTGTGGACATGCAATCATCAAGGAAGTGTGTAATTAGGAGATGGACAATACATATCAAAGGGCAACAAAGATAAAGGAGGGTGAGGAGCAATTCGAGGAGGTAAAGTCCTTTTTCTCGTGGACTCTGATCATAACAGCATAGATAAAAACGTGTTTTTTGAGCGGTCAGAAAACTTCTTTTCAAATGTGCAATCAGAGCCATCGGAACAAACATTAACAGTTAAAAGTATCAGATGACAGCCTGAATTCTTCACCAGGATTCAGTGTAACTCATATTGGTGTTTGTTATAAACCATCATGGGAAAACAACCAAACGTACCTGCAGGCACTGTTGTCTTGACAAATTCCAGCAGAAGAGTAGGAAGCTTTGGCAGAAGATGGATACAAAAAAGTCACTTTAAAAAATCTCTAGTTTGCAGATTCAGTTCAATCCGTCCATTACTGTATGCACATGCCCACGTACACAAACACAAAGGCTCTCACCTTCGGCACTGGGAGACGTACGGTGCGTTTTCCAGGGACCTGTCCGTGTGAAACAAGCCTGTTACTCACATGGTTCATGTACTGTGCTTATCCACATCAGATAACAGCCCTGTGAGATCACACATGTTCACCCTTTCAGCTATTGTGGCTCCCATTCTTCAAAGACAGCATAATAACTTCAAAATAAGGAAGGCAAATATTCACTCACGAGCAAACGTTCCCCCTAATGTGTGTGAGGGCGATGGGCTCCAGTGAGCATGTGGATTTTTGTGTGTGGTCGCTCACCTGGTTGGAATAGAATGGGATTCCTCCCTCCTCCCACTGTGTCTGCTCTGTCTGCTCTGCTCTGCTCCTGTGATCACACCCTTGTAGTTGCAGCAAGTTTCTTTACAGTGAGGTAAGCTCAGCGCTGGAGTACTATGTGTGTTTTCCGTTGTAAAATTAAGCTGCAGCAGTCATATGAGTGTGCCATTTGCTTTGCGTACCCTCACCTGCAAGAATTCCCTCGGAATGCCGGGAAGCCCCCACAAAGGCCCCATTCACTGGTGGGGCAGGGGAGGAGTCAGTGCAGGTTGTGAGAGAAAAGAAAGAGGAACCTTCACATGCACATACACACACACACACACACACGGGGGAAAACGTCACTCTGCATTAATAGCTGCCCGGGTTAATAATAAAACGCATCAATAAAATCAAGTTACCATGGTTGATATCAACTGATCTCCCCGCTCATTTTTTTATGAGGGCAATCAGATCATCCGACTTGTAATTACATGGAGAAGGTGTTTCTCTTTTATGCTTTTGAGAACTTTGAAAATATCTGATTTAAGATACAAAAGCAAAGCTGCACATCACTGAGCATCCATGCTTAGATGCAGGACAGGGAATAATTTCTTGGTGTTTCAACATACACCAGAGGGGGGCAACAGAGACAACACAACCGGCCTGTAAGTGTTGACACCGTTACCATCTTGGGTGACATGTTATGAATGTCCTGTTGTTGTTGTTTTGGCCTCGTGTTTGTTCAGCATACAATCTCTGAAAAGAAGCGCCAATGGGTCTGTTATGTACGTCAGATCTTATTAAAACGTTATTTATCTTGTTAAAAATGTGATATTTCTTGACAAAAACATTTTCAACATGTCAGTAATGAAAACCCTTGTGGCAAAATGCATCGTAAAACAACCAATGACATGGGGCTAGGCAATATATCATATTGTAATATCATTATAATATTATGGTAATCTGAGACTCTATGTTTTCAGATTATGCATATTGTTATATCGCGATAGGGCATAACAACCCTCATTTACACTGACATTACAGTCAAGCGATGTGATTTTCTAGGAACTTAATATACCCTTCTACTTGTTCTTCTATTTGCCTTTACCCACTCATAGCCATTGTAACCACATAACTGAGGATTATGTATCAAAAATCCCATTGTCATACCTACAATATCATCACAATAACAGGCAATACTCTCTATGAAGCCCATGTCAATGTGTTATGAACAAACTGAGCAGCACCTAAAGCCCTGTATAAGAGTCATACGCCCTCATGAATATTCAGAATGCTTCATAACAATGATCATAACAAATTATCAATCATTTTATAATGTGTTACAGTGTCAAGTATTAATACTTCAACAAGCAAACAGACAAACTACAAGCTGGTTCTAGTAAATATAACTGGCCATTGTTTGCTTTGAGTGAAGTCACAGCAAATGAGCATATGAAACGCTGTACTTTTATTTAATAGGTGCTAACTTACCATGAATAGATTACTCCAATTAAATGTTTATAATTCATTATTGACATGAAATTATAATTTACGACCATTGTTATAAAGCATTATGAATAATATACTATAGTGCGTATAACTATGATTAAGTATAATGTACACAATAGGCACATTATAATACATTATAGACATGGGCTTCATAGAAAGTGTAGGCCAATTACAATAAAAAGAGTATTTGGTCAAACATTCCATATTTGATGTCAATGCACAATCGTAGCATGTATGAAGTGTTTTTGAGGAGATTTTGAAACATCAACATTTATAATATATAGACCAAAAATATAGCAGTTTTTCTTAAAAGGCCATATTGCTCAGCTGTACCATGACCCTCAGAATTCGAAAGGAAAAACAGATGTCAAAAATATGTCTTTCTTTTATTATAGTTTTACATTTTTTTTATATATCAAAACCTCTAAAAATAAACAGTAGATCTACAAGAATAACTGCTGATACTAGCTGTGCTGTATACATTTCCTCTTGTCTGCAAGGCAGCACTGCTGCATGTGTGGGACTGAAGATAACAGAGGAGCAGTGGCTACTGAGCTGTGTCTGTGGGCAAAAACAAACCAACCAAAGAAAAAAAATAATAATACAACATCCCAAAAAAAAACAGAATACAAAGATTTCAGTCCAACGGTGTGGTTTTTTTTTTCAGGCATGGCAGGGAGAATTTCAGAGCAGTCTTTCTCTGGATTGTCCAATACTCTCCTTGTCTAGACCAGCCCTAAACCACTCAGTAGTACAAAGACGTCTGTGAAGATTAAGAGGATAAAACAGATGCCCTGTTGATCAGGATGGTCTCTCCCCAGACCCCAGGTATTATGTATGCAGATAGCGAGTACAGATGGAGGGGCGAGGTTCCAGGAACAGACAGGAGAGGCTAATCTGGATAGTCCACCTCCCCCCTGTGACACCCTCTATCCCTTTCCCTTGCTCTCCGGCTCTCCCTCATACTGCCGTGTTACGTTTCAGTTCACTGGGAGAAGGGGGTATGCGGTCCCCCAGCTTTGTAAAGCTGGTGGAGTGGCTAGGCTTGGCAGAGGGTTCCTCAGGACCGGGGGCTCTTTGTCGAGCAGGCAGTGTGGAGCACCGGGCTTTGCCCCTGGATCGAGGCTGTTGTGGCGGAGGGCCTTTCAGCGCAAATAGTTCACTGGGGGCTTTAGGCTGTTGGGCTGATGGGGACTGTTGGGCTGATGGGTACTGCTCGGGATGCGGAGATGTTGGTGTGACCGGCGTGCGTGGGAGAGACAAAGGGTTGGATGAGGTTGATAGCGGAGAGCTCAGAGGAACCAGGGGAGTGAGGGTGGGTGTCTGCTGGAACCTGGTGAGGCTGGTGGAGTGACTGGGCCGTGGCAGGCTGTAACAAGCCTCAGCCCCTTTGTGGCGGGAAGGCAGGGTGGAGCAGCGGGCCTTTGCCCTTGAGCCCGACGCTCTCGGAGGAGGAGCAATTAGCGAGAAGAGCCTAGTGTCAATATCTGATGCAGTAATGTCTGCCCTGGAGCTCTTCAGACTCTGAGTGGAGCCTCTTTTAGATGACGGAAGTGATGGAGGCTCCTGGTCTCTCTGGTTGTCCTGTTTGGAGCCCAAGCGAGGAAGCTCTGTAGCTGTAGCTCTGCTGGGTGATGGTTCTTCATCTGCAGGAAATAGAGAAATTACAAGATGAAATTACTTAACAAACATTGACGATCAAAAGCCAGAAAAAGAGAGTAAACATAAAGCTTTCTCCTCTCACCTAACAGGCCCAGCTCGCTCATGAAGGCGTCCAGATCGACAGTAAAATTCTCTTCTGCCTTCACGTTCTTCTCTTCTTCCTGTTTTTGTTCCCATTCTTCCTTTTCTTCTTCCTGTCTTTGTTCCCATCCTTCTTTTTCTTTTGCCTGTCTTTGTTCCCCTTCTTCATTTTCCTTTTCATGTCTCTGTTCCCCTTCTTCTTTTTCCTTTTCATGTCTTTGTTCCGATTCTTCTTTTTCGTCTCCTCCCTCTGGCTCAATATCCTCCTTTCCATCCACTTCAATCACTTCTTTATCTTTTTCCAGTTCTCCTTCCTCCACTTTTCCACCTTCATCTTCTCCTTCGCCTCCTTTCTCTTCCTGTGCAGTTTGTTCAGCTTCTTCGAATGGCCTCCCGATCTCTGGATCACTGTCACTGCCCCTTCTGTGTTCATCCAGATTGATCTCGACCTGTTCTCCTTCCTCTTCCTCCACTTGCTGCTCCTCTTCTTCTTCGTCCGGTGGTGCCTCCACCACAATGTCTATGGTGGGGGGGAAGCAGGGGATGGAGCGTTTCGGGCAGTGAGACTTGACACGTGCTTCTTGGTCTTGATTCAGCAGAAACTCCATCAGCATCATGTTCTCTTTCTTCAACTGTTCACGCAGAGATCGCGGTACATCTGGGATCATCCAAGCAACCAGCATGCTGAGGAACATGGCAAAGTTCTGTAGGGAAGAAGACATGGGTTTAATGTAGTCATTGTATTCCATATCTTTACAGTTCCCCAATCAACACTGCACCACTGCAACTTTATCAATCTGACTATGATGAAATGATGATAGGAACAAGTTCAAAGAAACCACTGTACTTATTAGAGAAGTGAATGACACACAGTTGCCAATCTTAGTCACGTAAAACTAGACTTCTGCTGTCAAAATAGTGTTTTTGCGGACTCAGTTTTGTAGCACAATATCAATCTGTGACCCCTTGTTACCTCACATGCCTAAAAATGATCCACCTGAGGTCCACACTGTGAGGTATACAGAATGTAAATATGGAGTAAGCAAGCACTGCTATTGGATCAGGAACTGGTATCAGCAGATAGTCTGAGTCGGTGGTCATTTATCGGCACTTTGTACACATTCATTTCCTAATACAGAGACATATTTTAGCAAAATAAATGTGTGTGTGATCAGACAGCACATGTTACAGAAGGTATCTTGCACAGATAGGAAGATAGGTATGTCTTGAGATTCTGGTACACCCTTTGGTGACATCGAGCTTGTTGTATTGGGTACAATAGTCTGAAACGCTGCCTGGAGTTTTTTGTCCTTAAAGCCACATTATGTAACTTTTTTTAAAAACCTTTTAACTGTTAATGTTTCTTAGTGTATTTGGATGTGCAGGAAAGGATGTCATAGTAATTATTAATGTAATTAGGCCCTAACATTAACAAAACCACCATTATAAACATTATTTACATACCTGGAAGAATATGACGAAGGCTAACTTTGCAGCCAGGACAGACCAGTACTGTTTAGAGAAGGTGTAGGCATCAGGTTCCCACGGCGGGTCTCTGTAATCCTTATACCTGAAAAGCACCAACAGAGTATGAGCAAAGAAACACCTAGAACAACGTATGAACGTGGTTCACGATCAGACAAACAACTTCAATTCTCAGAAGGATGTGCATCCGTAAAACTTCTGCTACAATTGTCAGATTTGGCCCCCTTTCTGCCGTTTCTGAAAATCTGCTGGGCTCAAAGACTTAAAGGGAAATCCAGGTCAAGGTTAAGAGAGTCAATCTGACCTGCACACAGAGACTCCGGTGAAGAGGGTGGTGGTGGGCGCGGTGCCAGCAGGGAAGTTGCTGATATTAAAGTAGGACAGTGAGTGCTCTGTGAAGCCATTCATGGTGCCATTCACACTGTACATGTACTGGAAAACCATTCGTGGAACAAACTCTGACGTGAAGGAGATGACGAAAGCCTGAGAAGATGAACAAAGAGCGTTAATGACATTAAATATCATCATTATATGCCAGATACTGTATTGGTATGATTCTTTACTTATACACTGAATCACTGAGGCAGACTCTGACATAGACTTAAAGGTACCCTGTGAGGTTTTTGACCACTAGTAGTGCTATAGAGGAGTTTTCACAAGCAGTTCCTGTTCTGTGTCATGATAGACAAGCCTCTTCTCATTTCTCTATTTTGTGCCTCCTTGTCTTCTCCCTTCTCGCTCCTATAACCTGTGACCTGGACACCAATCTCAGCATGTCATATTAGAGGACGTCTGGATTCCTAGAAGGCTTTGGGAGAGAGGATCTAGGAGAGAGGAGGCTTGCAGGAGAAGCTATGAGCAAGGATACACAGTTGTCCTTTTGATGCTCATTTTCAGGTTAATAATTTTAATTTGGGTTACTACTAGAAAAGGTTTGTTTTAGCTCCTGTGTCTTTAAGGCTCCCCCTCCTGAATACCCAGTATCCTCTGATTGGTCAGCGCACACATGCCCGACCCTTCGCTGCTAACAACAACAGAGCAGCTGTGCGAAATCAATTCATATGTGCCAAGAGGCATTAATTATTAAAATGTGTGACGTGGTGATGTAGTGTGATGTAACAAAGTCACAGATATAAAGACGAGACTACTGACGAGGAGTTTCAGGAGCAGTGTTTTCTGTGGGAGAGAGGAGCTTCTGTCGGTGACCTTTTTAATTTTCAAGATCTTTTACATGCACAGGAACACGTAAAACAATGAGGGAGTCATTTAATCGGCCTCCTATCGCTTTCTCGCCTCCTCCACTCTCACATCTCAGGTGGGAAGAACTAAGACACCAGGAGAGGAGGCGGGGAAAGGAATTGAGGACGTTTAAACCGAGAAATGAGAAGAGGGGAGACATTTCTGCCACTGGTTGATTGACAGCTGGTGGCGGCGACATGTCAAGAAGTTTAGAAAAATACACGAACAAACACAAAGAAGAAAAAGAAGAAGACTACCAGCTGACAAAAATATGTCAATTCATATTAAAACTCCACAGAGCATCTTTAACGCATCACGAGGGTTCACCGACCCTTTAAAAATGAACTAGAAATACAAAAGACTGAACTCTTCTGAAGACTTGAAGATGTAAAAAGGAAATTAGATAAATGTGTTTTCTAAGTAAGACTTGTCTGCCGTACTATAGGTCAAAGGTTATGGGCACAGTTGACATACACACTCACTAACACACTTACATTGGTAATGACAGAGAACTTGCTGATTCCACAGAGAATGTTGTACCAAATCCCTGGAGACAGCATGTGCAAGAAAAGAGACAAAGAGGGAAAGGGATGTGTGTCCATCCGTGTTTGTGTACGTGTGTGTGAAAGTGACAGACAGACATGGAAACAAAGAGACAAAAAATGGAGGGGCAGAGCGGAGTAAAGTAAAAGAAAAGTGATTAAAAAGTTACAGGATAGCTAAATTCACATTTACACAGAGACTGACAGAGTGAACATGCTCTTATGTGTCATACGTACCTATGTCTTTGCACCTCACGGCGTCGGGCCTCCGGATCTCGGTGACAAATTTTGCGGCGTCGAGGCGAATCTCAATGACGTTGTTCAGCAGGGCGAACGCCGGCGCCAGCGGGAAGGAGGCCACGAACAGAGACACAAACCCGTACTGGATTACTGTAAATATTAAAACACGCATGCAAGCAAGGACACATTGTTAAATTTAAAAAACGTATATATTATGTGATTGGAGAAGCGAGTGACTCGGTGAATTAAAGAGAGACTCACTCATCTCCATGTACTCTGGGCTCACGCCTTCAAAGGGCTCAAGGGTGAAATCTTTGTCAAACTGTTGCTTCGGTCTCTTTTCGTCTTCATTCTCCTCGTTGTTTTCTGCCGCCCTTTTCTTTACTTTTTCCTCCTGTATTGTTCTGTACATCTTTTTCAGCTTACTGCAAAAAAAACCCGCAGAGGATGGAGTCAGAGCAAAGATGGTGTAGACTGGATATTCAATAAACGAGGGATGAAATGTCTGGCTGTAGGAATGAAACTATACGTACGGTATGAGAACCTCAAACACGTTGTTTTGGATGAGCTGCTTTCCGAGCATGATCATGCTGAGCTGGATGCACAACTCGATGAGGCAGCCTGGTGGAGCGCACTGCGGGGGAAATAAAAGACACAGATGCACATTTACTGTACATATACACACATATACAAACATCAACTGGCAATGTGCGTTACTCGACCTACCTCCTCCATGCGATAGTCTCCAAAGACATAAACATAATCGCCAGGCCGCCCAGCAAACCTGTACGTAGAGAGGACAAGGTCACATGATAAGAAAAGAAAGATAGATGCTGGTGTGAACTGGGTGAAGTGAGACTTTAAAAAACACACACAAACCTGCCCTTGAAGAAGGCCACATAGAATATAGGTGCAAAGGCATTCATGGATTTGAGAAAGAAAGACTTGAAGATGAGCCTCTCTTCAAACTCTTCCTTTGTTTTAGGAAGTTCTGTTGGGAAAGAGATACAACAATCAGACACAATTTTTTCAGATAAATCTGCAGTTTTTAAATCAGCTACATGGCCTTTCATGCTGAAATAACCTGTGTAGTAAAGTGTGAGAATTTATAACCAATAGCTAATGCATGCAATCAAATTAAAAATACATACTACAATAGAATGACCCTGACCCTGGAATTAAGAAAAATGTCCATTAAATCTACTCTGCAACAGTGTTTACTGTATAATGCAATGGGGAATGTATGGCTTTCCAATCTTTTCCTTGCCCATTTGTGGCAATTTGTTGCTGTTCCCAGTATTTTTTTTTTCTCATCTCGTTAGATTTCAGAGCAAATACAGGAATTCCTCTTAAAGAGGATCATCTAGTCTTTTATCCCACTTATTTTGCCACATTCAGTCTCCGGTGGGCAGTTGATAAACCAAAGCATAGGCACAATAAATAACAATAAATAATAATAATAATGCTTTGCTTCGTAACAGCATTCAGTACAATACCCAGTTCAGTCAGCCACACGGCGATTGCTCCATAGACCTCCTCCAACACCAGAACGACCAGCATGTTCAGGATGATGCCTGTGGTGGTGACGGTCATCCTCACGCTGGCCTTGGCTTCAGGATCAGGGTTCATGGACCAAACGCTTAACATGCAGATACGATAAACTGCCACCCCGAACACAGCCGAGAAGGTCACGAAGATCTGAACACACACAACACGCGTGCAAACAAAAGTTAGAAGACAAGACTCTTTGTTTTCCTTGATACAAGTGCTTCATGTTGACAGTTTGTTTTTAATATTTGGTCAATGTAAATATCCATTATTACATTTTCCCTCTTCTTATCTAATGATTTATTTTCTATTTTATCATTATGCTGGTTTTATCTTTCTGTTATTTGGACTTTAACCAAGTGCATTGAATGACACCGCAAAAAAAAACCATTCCAACATTTAAAAGGGATCAACAAAGAGACAGACGGAGGTTAGATAGGCAATAAAATAAGGTATAGGGTATAAATGCAGTACCAGAAAAAGTAAGGTGGACACATTGATGAGATAACCGTACAGGTGATCCTCGACGTCCAGGGACTCTGGCTCTGGCTGTAAGGACAAAACAGGCAGATTACGTGCAGCCTGAACAGAAACGTACATATATTGGCCTATGCTTCAAAGCTAAACTCTGTATTTTTTCCACCTGGTGCATATTTTCAGTTGTTTGTGTCTCGAAGTGACTAACAGGGACAATATTATTTAAACTGGTCTAGTATTAGCGAGAGTGCTGCAGCTGCTGCAGCTGCTTAAGCTGTGAATGGGCTACACAAAAATTAAAGAAATCAAGCAATGATAGAGAAAAACAATTATTTCTCTGTCGTTCAATTTCCATGATATCGTCAGACACTTATGATAACATTCTGAGCCTGTCAGTTTCAAAAATAAGCATTTGTAGTGGTATATGTGTATGTATATGTATATGTATATGTATAGTGTATACTTTGACGATGTGTAGTTGCCCCAAAGGATTACACTGAGGCCCTGGTTTAAGGCTGTCAGCTGCAGGGTCTCACTCAACACTAGACAAATTTGAAAAATGTTGTCCTCATTAGGCACTTAGGCACAAAAATGAGGTTAAATAATGTCCAGGTTGCATGCACAGTCTGTGATTTGCCGGAATGCTCTGCACACTCACATACAAACAGACAGACAGACAGACACACACACACACGCATTATGTTTTCTGTCTGCCAGGTGCATGTTTGCCATCTGAAAGGACAGAAATCCCCTCCCCTTTTTCCTCTCCCTCCTCCCTTGTCTCTGTCCATCAGTAATCTGGGCTAATCTCAGGCAGGTAAGCAGCTTTGGACTCAACCACACACTGTGGGTGAAGGGGGTTTCTTCTTTATGCACGAACATAAACTCATACAGGCAGAGTTTGTATGTAATAACTTTATGGTCGATGAAGAAACCTGGACTGTGGCTTATTGAAGCAGTGAGATCCATGTTAGAATTCACTTTGAGGTAAGTTTAAATCACCTCGGTGTGCCAGCCCAGCCCCTCTGTCCAATTCTGTCAACATGTCCTATCACACAGTGCAGTCCTACCTGGGAGGCCAGCATCCGGTCCGTTTCTCCATCGACACCATCTCCAGCCTGAGTCGACTGCAACAGAGTGAAATCACAGAGTGAGACCTATGTGTGCAGTTTGTGTCACGAGTCATAAAATTGTTCCTGAAACACACAAAAGCAGACACTCAGGTTCATTACCTTCCTCCTCGACTGTGCTTTCATCTTCGCTTTTTTCTCCTGTAGAGCTTCTTCATATTCAGGCCTCAGCTCCTCCTGCGGCACACATACGCATGTTAAAAACACACGGGACAAATAACCTTAAATCACACTGTTTCTGTTTCAGCTATTCACAGCTGTACAGCATGGAGTCAACAGGAACTAAGGCTCAAAATTAACCTAAATCTAAAAATTCCCAAAACACAGATGCAGTTTTTTCTCTGACATTTCTGACAGCTGTTGCATAATATCTGCGGTCAGTGATGAAAGGTAAGTAAGTAATATACTTAAGTGTAATTTTGAGGTACCTGTAGTTTTTCCATTTTATGCTATTTTACATTCAGAGGCAAATATTTGATTATTACAGGAAGATTATTATTTTAGTTACTAATCTACATACAAAATAAATGATCAGTTAATATAAATTGATGCACTGTTGATTAATTATAGGTTATTTGTTCTAGATTAAATTAAAAAAGAACTAACTAAGAAACTACTAGATCTACACTGTTTATTGGGATTGAACCCACTCATAGATACCAGGCACCTATACGCTTGATTTTTCATTCCAACAAAAATGTCACAATTTTAAAGAAAGTTAGAGGAATATTGCTGGATACGTCTGTTTATATGAATTGGCAAGAAAAGTTAATGAGACCAACCAACCAAGCAACAAACAAAACATACACAGCTAAAAACACAACCTTCTTGGTATAGGTAATAATAATCCAATAATATAATGTCACGCTGACTGAGGTTGGTCTGTTGACCACTTTTCCTTTTCTCCTGCCAGTTCGTAAGATTTTTACTTGTAGTGGAGAAATATCAACCTGGGGTGGCGCTACTTTCACAGATCTGACTACTTCTTCCACCATTTATTTTTTTTGCAGTTTTAGGTCCTCTGTGTACGAGTCAGAGTTCAGTGAGCTCGTATCTGTAGCCTGTGGAGGTTGTAGCCTACAGTGAGACACGTTCAAGTTATAGCCTCACAACATGATGTTACTTGGAAGTTATCTAGCAAAAATATTGCTATTTTAAAAGTGAGCTGACTAATTTTGATTGTTATCTTCTTTTCAGACATAAAAAAAGGTTTATTTTATTAGAAAAGATTGATATATAACATATTACATATATAACACTGTCATGACTATGAATGAGGCTTTATGAATTGAATTTATGAAGTGTTGATTGGTCAATTTTGTTTTGTTGGAATGAGGAACGTGTTAGAAACGTTGCTGTTTACTGTTTCCTGTTACATAAGAATAAAGTATGTTTCTCAAAAGTGAAAAAAGTAAAAAGGGCGAGTGAAGCAAGTTGCAGATCAAGAATGCTGATTGCAAACTAGCCAAACTCAAACCAATTGAGAGGCTATAAATCATTATCAATCGAGAAACTACATGATATTTGGACGCACACTGTATTTTTTTTAACATTTTTTGGGGGGGGATGACTGACTGTCATTATCTGATGTTAAACTGCTTAAGTTATTACCAATGCAAAAATAATAAAGCTTCTTAAACCAGATTCTGATTCCACTGGGGGGGGGGAAATGGGTGCAGACGCTTGGACTCACCTGGACTCGCTCCTTCATGGCAGCAGAGACAGAAATACATGAGAGAGACACGCAGAGATAAACAGACAGAGACAGAGCCAGAGTGACAGGAGAGAGAGAGAGAGAGACAGTGTTTATGTTGCGACCCCACTGCGTCATCTTATGCAGCAAGTGCACCGCTTTAAGAACAGGCCAATCCCATTAGGATCCTTCACAGAGCAAAGAGTTGTGTTGATGCGTGCATACATGAGTCGCCTCAAGTATACAGTGTGTGCACACCATGTGTGAGTCGAGGGGAGGACACTGCCTCGGAGACTTATGATAATCTTCACAACAAACCACAACTGATCACAGTCATCATGGCTGACCTGAGCCGTGAGGTGAACACGCTCACTCTGACTGACTTGGCACTTTAACAGACAGGAGATCATAATGTTCCTGTGTGTTTGTGCACACAGTATATTATCTCAGTATTTTCTATATGGTACTTTCAAATGTATTCTTGTACCTCCTCATCCTCCAAGCTCGTCAGGTCCCAGGCATGTTTCAGACACATCTGTCGCCTTTTCCAGTGCTCGAGGAAGCAGGCAGCTACGAGAAAAAAAAATCTTATTTTTTGCAATGATGTTTTAGACGTGCTCTAGAGTTTACTACATGTGGAGCAATAGATTTATGAAAGCCTTCCTAGCCCAATCGACATGTATTAAAATTGTGTTATCAAGGCAGAAATATTAAGATGGTCTAACAAAAAGCTAGCTAACCAAATGTTGACAAATATTCAGCCGCTGATAATGATGATTATGTGACAAAGTATTTGAAGCTGAATGCGTAAATAGTGTTAATGCCACTAAGGGTCAAACACACATGAGGCACCTCAAAGTTGGCACACATGTGCATGGCATGTGCAGCTTGAGATTGAAATCTATTCACTTACTCCGATGCCCACATAAAAGCCTACAGCCTATCTTTATGCGTATATCTTAAATAGAGTTAATAGTGTAATTGTGTAGTGCCTAGACTGGTGACATACACCTGCTGTTTTATACTGTGCACTATCAGGAAAGTGTTATGAAACGTACACTTACCCCACAGAGACATGAAAATAGCAAACAGGACGGTAGCTCCGTTGTCAAACAGATACGACGCTCGGGCCAGTGAGCACACCGTACTCAGGCGCCAGTAGTCGCACACTCCATCACACAGTGGACACATGGTGATGTTCAGGTTGTCATCACATGTCTCCTGGCTGAAGTATACAAATGGAAATTAATATAAACGCACGTAACAGTGATGAGATGATGATTCTTCGTTAGAGTTAAGTTTGAAGAACTGTCTGCTTACCTTGGCACATTGGCATCCACAGTGAATATGCCGTACAGGAAGACAATGATGCCCAGTACAGAGGGAGGGATGAGGAGCTGAGTATAAACACCCAGCCAGGCAAAATACAACCCAATCTGCTCTCCAAAGTACTTCCTGTGGAAAGAAAAGGAAATGTATCAACCAGCGATAAGCAGGACCTAAGCAGGACCTTCTGGTCCAGAGTTGTAAACAGTTTCCCCCGTGTACGGTCAGCTTATCACCACGAAGTCTAGTCCCACTTTTTCTTTAAGCAACTTCTTTGTCCATTAAAAGATCTTGCTGAAGTATTGGCTTCTTTTCCATTAAAAATTGCTGCAGGATTTCAATCTTTTTGCAAACCCCTTGACCTTTCCTCACACACCACTACCCACTCAAATGTTCCACTTCTATAAAGCACTGTAAAAATCTAAGTGGCAGAAAACAAGAAACTTTAATAACCACTTTCATACAGCTCAGAGTAGAGATCCTTTCCATGTTATGATTTCTATTAGCTGTCATCTTCCACCACCTTTTGGCCAAAGTAGCTTTATACATGAGAGATGTTCAATTACATACAAAGTAATTTGCTGAGTGCGCTTAGTGTAATTTTAATAACCCAGTCACCTTTTCTCCAGCGACGCTGTCAGATAAAACTCTTGATATTTAGCCCTACTGGTATCTCTTTATGAACAGCAAAATCGTCAGTATATTTATACAAACCAACCCTTGCAGTCTAAAGTTTTAGCTAAAGTATATATTTATTTACGTCTGTCCCAGTACCTGATCAGGTCCACAGGCTGGTATTTATGCATGACTCCGTAGTTCGCCCATTCTTCATGGAGGAGCTGACGGACAACAGAGATAAGGGTAAAACACAAGTTAAAGACAACAATAATTCAATATATACAGAATACAAATGTCAGAATGGATTTGAATTGTTCATATACTGTCTTCCCAAGTCTGTTATCGATTAACAACAACCCAAGCATAATGTAAATGAGCTTTAATGTCAAATGACCAATTATTATTATTATTCCACAAATTTTTCAAATCCTTCTTTGTTGTCCAAACCTATCCAATAATGCATGTCGACCGCTAACATTTGGGATGGATGCTCGGTGTGCGTTGATGCTCGTAGCAACTAATGTAGTGCTGAGCAGCTATCCTCTAATAGGTGCTGACCCAAGTGACATCACCTGCAGCAATTTATCAGATTTTAGTAAACTGCCTGTGGGGCCACAAAACGGACAATAAAACAAGTTTTATAGGCCTGTGTGTACACTTATTACACAACCAGCTCAAACTACACTGTCACATTCAGATTTGTCTGGCCTCACAATGTACAAAGATCAATCATGTCTGATGTATTTTTTAAAAGGTCTGAGGCTCAGACGCAAGAGATCTGCTTCCTAAACCACCACATACTAAAAGATGACATGCACTGACTGACCACGACCCCATTTTGCAAGATCAGGACACGCCTATCATCAGCTGTCATCAAGCTTTTAATAGTGTTATCTGTTCCGGCCTAAAGGAGAATGACTTGTATCATCTTCAGTGACTCTGCTTACATTAGTGTGGTTTGAAAAGACTCGAGGCTTCTCTTCTCACCTGTCTGTCATTTCGCTGATCTTTCCGTCCTCTCCTTGTGAACGACCCCTGAAGAAAAGTATTTAGTTATCAGCTCTTTACACGACATGAAACATTTTATCAATAATCATAATTGTAGCTCAAGGTTCTGAACAGTATTTTTCTGCTTAAACTGTTCATATTCATCCATTTTTCCCCATTTATCCCCATAAAGCTACTGCATACTTCAAATACTGACTAACCTGTATGAAGTCCATTACATACAGTGGATATAGCACACACCACAGTATCATAACAAATGGATTTTCAAATGTGACATCTACACATTATAGAACATATGCATGAGTTGAGTTTCTTTTTCTTGTCTTGCAATGAAGTTGATATTTCTGTTATACTCACATCATGCAGAGGGAAGGCAGAGTCATAGACACCCCGAGCCAATAATGAGTTGATGCCTTAGGACGCAAAGTGGAAGTGTGACACATTGTGACATTGACAGACAGCATACGGACACAGGCAGCATTAAAATCTGACTTGACAGCACGCATATGAATGGTATGAAAAAAGGAGAATAAAGCCACAGAAAAGTTGAAGCTCACCAGTGGTTTGGCAAGTTTGTCTGCAGGTAGTGCGTGAAATAATCTCAGCCACCTACAAGCAAATATAGCAAATGGTATGTGAGATCAAACACATGTGCAAATCACAATAAATTAGAGGATCATTGTTTCTGAACTCACTATTCTGCTGCGGGTTGCATTGTCAAAAACGGTTTCTGTTGATTTGATGTCATACCTGCAGGAAATGACAAGAAGCAGACCCAATGTAAGCATCCAATATTCTAAATATTCACCAGATTTATAGATCAATGAGTTGCGGGGCCGCTGTTCACACAATCAACCTGAGACTGTCATTATTACACTGATCTTGCCACTTCCTGTGTCCCCTCGATTAATTTGTATTTCAGAGGTGTGAAAAGTAAAAAGTCAACATATGTGAGAGCTCATGCACTAAAATATCTGTCTCCCCAGTGACACCCCAAAAGGGTATATTTTTTTATATCTGTCCATTATATGTGTGAGTGTGTGTGTGTGTGTCCGGGTACTCACAGATGGAGCTTGTCTCTGATAAACGCGTGTTTGAGGGTTTTGAAATGGACACGAGTCTGTGAGTCCTTTTGGATGTCAAAGTCGGGGACGTCTGGTTGAAACGGTATGTTGACTTTGGTCATGAGGGAATCCCATATCCCGGCGATGCCCATTCGTTTCCTCAGTTCACACTTCTGCTCAGTGAAAAGACACATGGACAACAGTGAGATTGAATCTGCACAGTCACACACTATACATCCTAGTAGCATTCTGACATACAATTCCTCAATCTTAAAGGAGACATATTATGCTAACTTTCAGGTTCATCATTTTAATTTGCTATATCCCCCCCACTGTCTGAAACGCTCTGTTTTAACACCTTTCTCTTTAAGGTCCGCCTCCTGAATACCCAGTCTGCTCTGATTGGTCAGCTCACAAATGCCTGAGCCAGCATCGCTCAGAGTGCCTAAGGTCGGCTCCGTCAGTTTCCAGTTAGCTTCAATTCTACCCAGTATATAGTAACAGGGTGACATAATGTGACGTCACAAAATCATGGAATAAAAAGGCGGTATTACTGACGAGGCGAAATGAGCTCTGGGAACTTTCAAGAACTTTTACATGCAAGAACCTGAATGAAAGGAAATCAAAGCACGATAGGTCTCCTTTTAAACTCATACATAAAACTATAACATGAAGACCAGGGTGTGTAACTGACTGACCTTTTTCACAGCAACTTTTATCTTTTGAAGCTCTGCCTCTCGACTGAGTATCGGCCACGGGATGTGCAGCCGAATAAACCCGAGGCCGTTTGCCCTCTGCACATGAACACACAGATTAATAAGAACATTTGAACATTAAAAAAAAAAAACACTACACGCATAACTTCATAATATCAACCAGATAGATTTGGATTACAGGTGCGTTTTATCGCAGGCCTACACAGACAGATTAACTGGGCAACTGCCTCCTTGCCTCTCTTTGTATTCTCATGTAATTGCTCCTGCTACTTGCCCTGAGACAGCCGATGAGCCTTCTCTAAACCTGTAAGCATGCTACTTTGTGTTATAATGACGCTGTTTTGTGGGGAATCCCATTATTTCAAGCCCAGAAACCATCAAATCCTCCAAAGTATAGGAAACGAGCCCAGATAATTATCATCTGTTAGGACAGGTACCAGCTGAGAGCCACAGCGATGTAGCCAATCATCCGTTTTGATCATGTAAGAAGGTAAAAAAGCTTTCATCTCGTTAGTGGACCACCAAATTGCAACCTGTCCTTGCAATTACTGTAATGATCCGAGCGCAATTAAGATGCACCAGCAACACCTGCTACACCACTAATGTTGTGCGTTATCGGCAATTTTCCGATGGTAGCATTCAAATTTATTACAGATCCTTCTCACTCACCACAGTGTGCACTGGTGTCAAGCTAGAAAATACCAAAATAATAATATAAAAATGAAGTTAGATCTAAATAAAAACAAAGCTACTGACAGATCCCCGACAGGAAATATCAAAGATCCTAAATCCTGTGATAGGATGGCTGCCAACATTTTTACTATTTCCACAATTCGGCTGCCAATGCTGACTGTACAAAAACTTAATTGCACATTTGTGAAGAAAAACTACCGTAAACTTGTTCTCGTTTATGTAAACAACACAACTGAGCAGATTCATTCTCTGATCCTCAACGCTGAATCTAAAATGGATTCTCCGCTGTTCACTTCCCAGAAACGTCACCCTAATTCATACTTGCGCCCAGTTAGAAAGCTACAGACACATGCATTTACAGGACACAGTGACACCCATTCAACCCATCAATTGCCCCCCACACAGTATACGTTCGTGTGCCAGCGCGCGCACTTCCGAGTAGTGGATCACTCTCTAATAAGGCCCTATAATCTGGCCTTTGGCTTCACACTTACGGTCAGCGGACTTAATCCTCAACCAAAACAGCAGCTGATGTGACCGTCAAGCGTCTCATACATACAGACACAAACACACACACGGATATACACACGCGCAAACATGCATCCGGTTATTGTTGCTAAACTATCCTAAAAATACAACCGATTCTAACAAGCTCTCTGTTTAATTACAGTGCAGGCAGGTCCTCCAGGTTCAGAGGACTGACTGAGTCTTATCCTTAACCTGTTTGGAAGCTGTCCAGTCACAGGATTTAAGGTCAAATCACTTAAGGATGGCTCTGACTCCATAATGTCTTTTACAGCGTACAGGAAATGCAAGAAAATTCAATGTAAGTGCAGAGTACACACCTCTTTGTCACGCTCGATCTGTAGTCCAGCCTCCAGGAGACCTGCCTCAAACTCCTCCCTCATTAAAGCCTTCTCCTCCTCGGACAGCCTCGGCTCCTCCGCCTCTCCGGCAGGTGCACCTGCTTCCCCAGACTCTGCTTCCGCTTCCCATCGGCCCAGTAACGGTATTGGTATACTCCCATTGGATGTGATGGAAAGGCGTGGCTTGGACGACTGCCTTTTCTTGTATTTGTAGCAAAGGATGTAGTCCACTTTCCTCTTGCCGTCAGAGAAAAAAAGCCCAGGGCCTAGATCAATGCCGGACTCCTACACAAACACGCAAAAGTAAACGCAGGTATTGAATGAATGAATGCATGATGAGGGTTACAAGCAGCGAATTCACAGAGTATTACAATCTAAAGAGCATGCAAACTAGACAAAGCTCTGTGTGCATGTGGTTTGGATTCAGAGACCATACCGGAGGAGGTGGTTCATCGTCAGGGGGATTGATCGGACCTCCATTGGCGGCATCAAGCCCAAGCCCGGACAGTGATCGGGCCAATGAAACAAGCTTCACCGAGTGAATGGACGACGACTCACTCATTTCTGTGGTGACAGGCATACGTTCTTTTCCGTTTCATCCCTCTGATGATACATGAAAAGGAAAAACAGGAGTTCAAAGTTAGGGAAATTTGGATAACCATGCAGAAAATGTATGGTACCATCCCTCCCATTAGGATCGAACTGATTCAGCACATTAGTCCCAGTTTTTCAGCATTATGACCTGTGAAAGGGAAGTGATGTCTTACGGCAACCACCGTCACTGGTTTGAGATCTATCTTTTGCAAAGGATGAGTTTTTTCTTCATTTAATATAAATAATTTTTACTGGCCTTAATATTGGAAATGATTTACTAGTCACAAGAGCAAAAGCAAAAACCAGAGCAGAGTCTACAAACATGAGCAGGAATTCCTGCTACCATGGAAACCCATCAATGCCACTTGGGGAAAAAAATGGACAACCTTTTTAAAATATTTTATTATTACCCGTGGGCTGTTTTTCTCATAAAAAATGACTTATGAATATATAATATACTAATGTCACTATCTCATAGTTAGTATATTTATATGTTTGTATATTTACCTGCCGGATACCTCACACAGTCCCACACAAACCTGTAAAGCTCTTTTATTTAAATAAGAGACATTGTCTAGATTGTTCTACAAATACTGGTTCATATTTAATTGTCAATTTTTTATTCTCTATTTTTGCCTCTTGAATGTATTTTATCCTTCTTTATATATTTATTTGCCCAAGACCAAGACAAACTCCTCATATGTGAAAAACGTACCCAGCAATAGACTGAGCAACATGGACTTTTTTCAGCTGACACAGATGAACATTATTACCTGCTTCTTGTGGGTTAGTCTCATATAAACACACATTTAGCTGGACGATAAGTTATTTGTGTTATTCGTGTGTTATATAAGTGTGAATTCTTACAGGATATTTTGCTTCTTAAGTTACATTTCTTAATATTGTGATAGTTCAATTAGGTTACTGACTACATTGTTTAACAGGAAATTAGTAATTATCCCTACCCTGCCGATACATATCATAACCACAATAAACCCAAGTCTTGTATAATAAATCAGTGCTGCCTCAGATATTTAATTTTACTTTTATTTTGCACAATAAATTACACTATAAAGCAACAATGATACTTTGCTCATCTCACGGGATCTCATAAATGTATGACATGTTATGTAATGGTTATCAGGAATTCGGACATAAATGAAATTAATCAAATAAAGTCAATTCTGAACTTATAAGGGCAGAACTGCAGTTAATATGTTCATTACCATATACTATACTACTACAATTATCTTTAAAAAAACAGGCTTTCTATAAATAAAGTATCTGTAAAGAGTTGATGATGCCTCATGGTACTGATTTATTGTTCAGATCAACTCCAGGTTGCTTTTACTTCCAAATATCTCGTTGAAAAATCACACAGTAGTAGCTGTTTGAGAATGACAGATCAACTGTAAGCCAAAGTTAAGCTGTCTCATCTCTTTTTTTTCACCCAAATGAAGCTGTAGGCTCAGATTAAGCTCACGCTGCAATCCAAGCGGCACAGTTTACAATCTGCTGGGGTAATTTGGATACTGGGCTCCATTCTGTGGAGATCAAAAAGTGGAAGTGTGAGGATACAGCCGAGGACCGAGCTCTGCACACTACGAGAAGCACATGAGCGTCCATGAGCTTTAAGACTTACAGCGTGAGACATTTCATAAAGTGTGGGTGCACAAAATGACACCATTGATCTGTTCAGTTTTTCAGACACAACAAGACGGATGACGATCATGGCTCCGGCGTCATTTTTAAAAATTCTTTCTTCATGATTTTAAGCTAACTTTTACGTTAATTACTCAGTTAAAATCATGCGTTCTACTTTCATGACCTTGTTAGTAAAGCTCAAGGTTTCACAGCTCAGAGCAATACAAGTTTCTCAACTGTGACCGAGTGTTAACGCTCTTATAAATTAAAATTTTTCACGATAACAAATAGGGGACATTTCTAATTCATATCGGCATGTTTATGTCATAGAATGACTTTAGTTTTACAGAGAGACACTTGACTCCACTTTTCTTTGTCATTCATACATTTCAAAATGCAAAGTCTCTTCTTTTGTCACGTTTCATTCAAGAATATATTAAAGTATGACCGTGGTGTCTACCTTTGAGGACAGAGTCAGTAACAGAGCTGCACAGAGTCCTCCATCACTGAGTATTATCACTGGTGACAGAGAGAGGGGATTGCAAAAATGCGCGATTATCCCACATCTCATCACATTCATGCCAGGAGACATTTAAAATGCACCAAAAACGATCTAAATAATGTACACACGACACATGCAGAGCGCTCCAACAGCCAATCCCCTTACACATATAGAAACGGTTCCCCGCTAATCTGAGTTTACCATGTGTTAGCAAACACAGAGCCAAGATCGAAATGGAGAATATGTCACTCAGAGTTCAGCAGGTCAAAGACTTAATGTAAGTTGCCATCGGGTAGCAGGGATATTTAAATGAGTGGGTACCAAACCGTTTGGATTTTCACCCTCTTAAAATAAAGTGATGTCTGCTTGCGATCCATTGCTGCACGTTACAGACATATTACTTTTCCTTATGAGGCTGTTTGGTGAGTGATTTCTAAAATTGTCAAATATTGATGCTTTGGGTTAGCAGCTGCAGTCAGACGACAACCCAAAGCGTCCGTATTTGACGACCTGGGGATGGGTTAGACCTGAAAAGGTGAAAGTATAAAAAACCACAACATTTAGATAAAATTCAGAAAAGTGTGAGATCGTTTTGTGTAACAGAATACATATGTTTTGTTTCTTATCCTTTCAGCTCTCTTGGAATGACTCAGACCCATCAGATGGGTCCCCAGATGACAACTCTGCACACGTGTTCATAGATTAAATCTATAAAGTTGTTGCATCCTTTAAGTGCTGCTGTGGAGGTTTTTGGAGAAACATAAAGAGTTTGTTTATGTGTAATGCATCAATCACTTAATTCATTCAACAGTCATGATACCTTTTTCCCCAATCACTGGTTTTGCTGTAACTCCAAAGTATGTGTACTGCTCATCCTAATCAATATGCATGCCCTCTTTAAACTGACCGCCATGATTTTCATAATCTAAGACACAAATCAATGTTTCCTGGATAAGTTTTAAAGGATCTAGAAAATAGAAGATATACAGATAGATAGAAGCGTGTGTGGCAGCTGTCTTCGTTTCTACAATGTTTTTAGTTTTCTCTCTTGGCCAAGTCTCTTCTGCAAAAAGACATCTGACCACAACTTAAATCTCATTAAATACACGACAACATAAAATAAAAGATCAAACCAGCAGCTAACTTTTTCAGTGTTTTCTGTTGCTTCTAGCAGAAACGGTTTCACCAAGAAAGGACAAAATGATAAATGAATGCACTAATGTTATTATACAAAAGGCCTCTCAGCGAATCTTCCAGCTAAATGAAGTGATTCTGAGCTCGCGGACAGCAGACTTTCAAAGAAATAAAGAATATATTTACAGCCTTCAAATATGAAACCAAACTGTTTTTTTTTATGATAAAATGGGCTGGAGTTGCATTCCAAGACTCAGATATGCCAAAATTGCTCTTTTGCACATGGCTGTTTACCATCATGAGCACAAATCACAACACAGATGTCCAATATTAGTCCATTTCAGCACAGATCTTATTGTGGTTCATCAGACTTTTTTTAAACTACATTTTAACTCAGGGTTCTTACCTGAGCCTCAGCACTTTTTGTATTTATTTCGAGGCCTGGATCATGTTGGTTGTGTGTCCTTTCTTGCCTGTCCACTGTGGCACCGGAGGAGTCCGTAAATGCTTCCAAGTGTGCGTCTCAGCGCGAGGCTTAAAGGTCTGTAAGCTTGCTGACAGCTCAAGAGCAGAGGCAAGAGGGTCAGCTGTACCCTCACATTAACATTAACGGGGCAGAGGGCAACAGGGGAGAGGTCTAATACTGTCTCTCCTGAAATACAGCAGATTACACATCGCTAATTTTAACAGCTGCCTGCACCATTCTAACACCACGAGAGGAGAAACACACAACTCAAACAAAGACTTGGACACTTGGAGGTTGAATTTCTGTCACGAACGCAGCAAAACTTTCACTCCGGCACCTGTCCGGAGGCTAATTCAAGTCAGAAACAGCAAGCAGCTCAGACTACATCAAACTAATTGATTTTCCATTTGGACTCATTAATCTGCCAGTTGTCTGGAGCTGCTTATTCGACAAATATGTGTTTAATTAAACGCTCAACAGTTGCGCGCAACCCAGATGGTCGGATGGAAAAAAACAAAACGCCTCCGCACCGTGAAACGCGCCGCTGCAGTCACAGGAGAGGTGGTTTAAAAGACGAGAAAAGTTGTTCAGGTCAACCTTTCGTTAACGAAGCAGTGCGCACACCAAGCAGCTACACTTCAAACAAATAGGTGCCAACAACAACAGAAAAAAGAACACGCAGTCAGAGCGCAGAGGAGGGAACAGAAACAAGGCAGCTCAGGTGACACAGGTCGCGTTTAAACCGCGCGTCGGCCGAAATAAAGGTGGAAAAAAGTGGGACTCACCAGTGCTCGTGGAGGATCAGCTCTTCGCTGTGGAGATGGATGACAAGACGCGCGAGGTGCACAGCCTGGCGAGGGGCTGAGATGGTGGACAATCCGCGCGCGCTCCCGCAACCCCTGGCTTAACACGCGCGCGCCCAGGGCGGCTAATTCCCCTGACCGCTTTCATACGGGAGGGTGGGGAAGGTGTCATGCATATTATTACCGATGCGAGAGCAGTGTGTGTGTGTGTGTGTGTGTGTGTGTGTGTGTGTGTGTGTGTGTGTGTAAGCCAGGGAAGGAAGAAAGAGCTTACAGGTGACGAGACGTGAATGTAAACCTCGCCTACCCTCTGCAGGCATTAGGCGCCAGATGACAGAAACAAACTAAATCATTGTGGAAATTATTTTATTATTGATTATTTATTTATGTATTTATTTTTCAAGTAGCAGCCAAAGCCCCAAAAACGTTCACATTATTTTTTGGAGATAAAAAGCCAATCTTCTTCTTCTTCTTCTTCTTCTTCTTCTTCTTCTTCTTTTCTTCTTCTTCTTCTTCTCCTTCTTCTTAGTATTACTGCAGTAACTACTTGCTTGTGTGCATTGCAACCACTTAATGTGAATCATTTATTTATCTTAATTTAAATTTTATCATAACCACCAACAATTTGTTCCAGCACGTTGAATCACAATGTTTTTTTCACCCATTCATCTTCAGATATAAACATTCCTCCCTCTATTTCCTATGTACTTTAAAAATGTTGGGTGTTTGAATTTAAAGAGTCTTTATACCAGGCTAGTTATCAATCTATGTCAACTCCCCGATTTGTAAGTTGTCACAAAGACATGTTTCACTGTCCTCTTTTTCCCATCCCTCAGTCTGAGTTTCATTGAACTGTGTGAAGCATTTTCGGTGGTGAAAGGACTAAAAAGTAACACAACTGCAATAGAATACTCAAAGATAATAAATGAGCTAATAATACAAACTTTTAATACATTTTTCATCAGTGAATAAACATGAAGATGTTTTCAGAGGACGTTAAGGTCCCCAGAACACTGTTTGAAACCACAAAAGGTGGCAGGGTCCGCCAAATATAAACAAAGTGAAATTGCATTGTCCTTTAAGGTCGGTTTGTTTATTCAGTCATGAAAACGAAGAGTTTGCGTATTCAGTTTAAAATCTGTCAGTCAAGATCTTTCTCTTCTGATGACCTTTGGTGAATGTCAGACTTATAGACAAGGCCGAGAGAGTTACTTTGAAGATGTCTGAAGATTTCTGTAACTTTTTTACACTTACATTTACATTTTTTGTATCCTGATTATATATAGTATTCCATTACTCCCCAAGCCTGCTTATTATAACTATCACTTATTACTAGATACTTGTTACTGATGCATTAATGTGTATATTTGGGGACTGTCAAGATCATTTGTTTAAAAGCATAACCTGTAAAGTAACTAGTAACCACAGCTTTCAAATAAGGCTAAATAAAAGGCACAATATGTTATGAATATGAGTCAGGGTTGTTTTTCCTTCAAATTCATAGTAGGGCTGCACAATTAATCAATAATAGAGCTCGCAATATGCTGAACAACAAACTGTTGTTCTCCAAATGTAAGATCACGTATTTGTTTGTTACAGAGAAGACGTAAAAATGATCATTCCGTGGGTGAATGTGTAACAATATCTAACCAAATAATTGCAATATGATAAAAAATAATAATAATAATTGTCATATCCTGCAGCCAAAATTCCAAGCCTCTCTCAGAAACTCACAAATAAAAGAATACTGGAAAACCAGTTTAACCTATTAAAATGTGTAAAAAAAAATTAAAAATCTCTACAAACTCACACAATTCTTGAGGAATAGTCAGATTAAAATGAAAGAGACAAACAAGCATTGCTTATAGAAACTGACAGGTTTGTTTTATTGTTAATTGTGTTGTTATTGGTTAAAACGTGATTCATTGCAGCCAGTTATTTTGTTGCGTATATTGATATATTTGACTTGGATACACACATACCATCTACAATTATAAACGCTCTCTCTCTCTCTCTCTCTCGCTCGCTCGCGCGCTCGCTCTAGGTGCAGTGTTTGGACAGACAGTCGCACGCAGTGACAGACAGGACGGTGTGGTGGCTACGAGTGCCGTTGGCACACAGGACCGGGACGCTCAGCGGCTCCGTCTCCACAGCAGAACAGCACACACACTCCTGCTCCACAGCCGCTCTCTCCAGGGAGTACATGGACTTACTGCGACATTTGCCCTGACAGACAGACGGACAGATGGACAAGCGCCACAGGGGAGAGGGAGAAAGGTTGAGACGGTGAGGGACAGTGTTATGATTTCATTGAACTTTGTAGGCTAATCCCAGGGGGAAACGAGTATTAATCATCCTTAAATGTGTGTGTGTGTGTGTGTGTGTGTGTGTGTGCAGTCTCTTACCTCACAGTACTGCAATTCTATCTGCTGCTCTGATTGGCAGTCATCCACTCTGATGTAGTTCAGTGTTCCCGCTGTCCTCCGACACTGTGGCTCGGTACCTTCACACATGCACACGAACGTATCATAATCAGGGCGCCCAGATTTTTTCTAAGTAGTGCACCAGTCTTGCAGAGGAACAGCAGCTATACTTACACATCTCGCAGCAGGTTGTTCCAATCTGGCTGACTTTCCCCTGAAAACAAAGAGAGATGTATTATGTACGTGTATGGAGGCGTAGGTGTGGGAATACTGTGAGATGGATGGAGGGCACTTCATGTCATGGCCATACCCCTTCCTTCAGACATGCTTGGCGGTCAAACGGAGGGCAGGTGGTTACTTTGGTCTGCAGGACAAGATCTCCTTTACTGTTCACGCCACAGGTGTACGAGTTGCAACCTTCCTGGCTAGTGGTGTTCACCTGCAGGGAGAGACACACACACACATACATACAGTATTTATGTGCATCCCTGCAGCTGGGAAGCTGTTCTGCATTGCAATGCGGTTGCATTATGTTCTTCAAAAAAATTACAGGGTTCATGAGCAAGGCATCTTTATTTTTGACACCTACCTCCAGACTGATTAGTTGTCCATCTGGCCTTTGTATGAAGCAGGCAGTGGCAACACATCGACCACAGCAAGCATCTTCCTCCTTATGCAGAGTGTATCCCTGAAAACATTTTGGTCAGCACCGCATGTTAGTTCATATAGGAACACATAATAACATAAATTTACCAGGATGAATGATTCACTATTTACCTCTGTGAGTAGAGTGAATCACGGAAAATGACATGGCCGTGATTTAATGATGAGCAGGGAGGGAATGTTTTCGGTAAATTAGGGAAGCTTTGATGAAAATGATGTTTGTGTTGATTGTTAGTCTTGAAGATGGAGAGGACAAATGAAAGTAAAAATGACGACGGGATGATGCTTACCATGGGGCAAGTGGGACAGCTGATTCTCCTGCAGGACAGTCTGTATTTACTCACGGCCCCTTCCTCCACCGTACACTCACAGTGCGTACACACATCCACCATCATCCTCTCCCCTGCCTGTACAAACACACGCACAGATCAAGATGGAGCACTGAGAGCATTATTTAAAACTGTTCGTATATGAAAGGAGAGCGGCTATTTTCTGCATGACTTACTCCTATCACAGTGTGGTTGAGGACACAGGCCTTCATAGGAGCTGCAGAGAAAGAAGCACAAATAATTGTATTGTCGTTCATCAAACGACATATTAATTCAACTCTGAGCACCGTAAGGTCTGGTCAGAGTAACTGGCTCATGGATGGGACCAATATGAGAGAGTCATCTGCTGGACAATCACTGAAACTGCAACTGACAGGAGGAAAGTCTGTGTTTCTTGCCTTTGAGGGAATTCAGACCTGGTATTAACATCCATCCTGAGTGATCTGATCGCAAGTTGACCACGCTTGTCAGTTCACACTTGGCATTAAAATGTGAAACATAGATTCAATGTTTTTTTAAGCCAAATGAAGAAATATCTTGCCGAATTAACAAGAGGGCAACAAGAAGAAAGATGTCGTAGACACTGTTTCTAAAAGTTTTTTTTTGTCTCCTAACCCCACAACTCTTAAAATTGAGCAGTTTTTTAAATAAGTCTGGTGGCTCTCCCCAACTTGAGAGACTGCCTATGTAGGTTACTCTGTCCACATGTGGTTACAACATGTAATAGCATATGCAGGTATTTTTTTACCGCAGTGGCAGCGCGGGCAGCAATCCTGTGTGTCGCAGCGTAGCTCGGTTCCCAGCGGGCAGGACGGAGCGTCCATAGCTAAGCAGCTGACGTTTGTTGCAGAGATAAACACTTCGTCTCTCACTTTCACACACCTTTGTAACACACATTTATCATCTGGAGACTGCCAAACCTCTCCGACCTAGAAACAGACATGGAATAAAATCAAATCAGGGAAAAGAGAAACAGATGCACTGACAAGATACATTTTTCTTGTTTCTGTACATTCAGCCAGAAATATATTGCCTGAGCAGACTGATTGTTCTTAGAAAAAATATGTTAAGCTGTCACACAGACATTTCTGAGGCTTCCTCCAATCATTGTGTCTCCTCGCATCGCTCCCTCTGACTCCACACAGCTGGTCGGTGTGCACTTCCCACAGCACTCTCCTTTTGATGCAGTGTATGTTGAGCCCTAAAATACATAAAAGTTACGTAAGAATTGTTTTCAAAAGCCAAAAGCAAATGTGTATATTTGGTGTGAGTGTGTGTGTGTCTCACTGGAGGGCAGCTTCGATCACACACAGGTGGTGTACACTGAGCGATGTGAAGCGATGTGTCTTTATCCTGTAGCTGGGTGCAGCTGCACTTCTCGCAGCCGTCCTTCCATTCGCTCCCCACTGGGTGAACCACGCCGCCGACCACACACACCTGGAGGGACAAACATTGATAAAACAGGAAAGTTTAAACCGTAATGGAAACTGATGCATCCAAACACACACTCACCTTGTCTGGCAGACAGGTGGTTTCGGTGCAGCCACAGTCGTTAGTAGAGGAGGACGTGATGAAGCCAGCCGGGCAGCTGTGTGTCGAGTTCTGGCAGTTGCACGCACATTCAAACGTATCACAGCACTTTGTCGTTTTCACCGTCACTTGGCGGTGTGCGGGACAATCAGGGGTAGGTTGAAGGGCGCACTCTTCCTTTCTGCAAACTGAGGTGGATAAGAGATGGAGAGAAACATGTCAGAGGCCACATGGATGTGTGTTCTGTTTCATGTCTGTGTGTGTGTGTGTGTGTGTGTGTGTGTGTGTGTGTGTGTGTGTGTGTGTGTGTGTGTGAGTGTGTGTGTGGGTGCTCAAACATCACAGAGAGTGTGCATATGTCATACCGCACTCATGTATAGGCCGACATTCCCCTGGGTTTTTCAGGACCACAACCTGACCATCCTCACAGCGGGGCACATCAGGGAGATCACAGCTCACCAGATCACACACTGAAAATGACAGGGTCAGTCTGTTACAGATACGTGAGAAAACACTCTACTGCCTGAGTAGAGCTCTGAAAAACGTATATGAACATGGAAAAATAGTTGTGTTGTTTGATATCATTGGTGGTTAATGTTGGGGAAGAAATATGATTATCCAAGGACAGTATGTATCCAAACAATAAGAGCTCATAAGTGTCTTGTACAGACGTAAACTCATAGTCTCTGCAACCTAGATACTCAAAGTTACTGTAGATATGTCTACGGAACAGATGTCTGAAGAACCAAGCCAAGGCTAGGCTAACTGTTTGCGTAAACCTCGTAAGGAAGCCTTCGATATATCTACGTTAGCAAACTATTTTACTGACCTATTTTACCTCTAGTCTTCTGGCTAGAGGGGAGAGATTCTGCATCACCCCCCCTTGCTATGTTATTAAACAGATAACCATGTATGAAGCACTGCCTCCTGAAGCTGTAATATATAATTTGGACACTTGGGAAGACTCGGGAGGATTATCATGGCAGAACTCTGTGTAGACAGACATGATGTTATCTTGCCCCTCCAAGATCTTGTTTTAAAAACTATCTCAACGTACGCCATCGGTGTCTCTGAGTCTTCTTCATCTCTCCTGAACGGTCAAGTGAGCCTAATTTCCAGAAGAGTTAACTTGTTTATCTACAGCAATAAATCAACATTGAGTTCAATTTTGTTATTATTGCAACACTCTGGTATTCAGCACTAACCTTTCAATATCTCTACTAGGTGGTAACACAGCAAAATATTCAACACTGACAGATCTGCTGATGAGGCTACTTTAATACTGGATCTGGAAACAGAAATATTGTAGTAATAATGCCACATACCGCACTCGTACTCTGGGCAGCACTTAGACTCTCTCTTCTCCCTCCGGATCTCACAGGGTCCACACACCGGAGCTACACACATATACAGATGTTTCATTATCAAAGTGTTACATCTAAACTCATAGCACAGGTAATATTTTAAATTCTTGGCAAAACCAGAAAAAAAGACACAACTATATCTATGGCGCACTCTCTTAACATTAAGGCACAGAATATGTCATTTCTGCCACTAGTGGTCTTTTAATAAAAACAAAAAAAAAAGATCTAAGCAGTGTGGAATCATGGGAGTGGTTGACGTCATTGTTCAAACTTTGCAGAAGAAAATCTATCAGATGTGCCTCAGGCAGAATAGATCACAGGTGAGGTAATATATTAAGGTTTTTATTATTGCTGGATTGAAATCGTTCGCCGACTTTCTTCCACTCTCTGACGTATCATCTGTTGTTTCCATGGAAATGAAGCACATTATTACAATGAATAATATTATGGATTTCTACAATTGAACATCGTTGGAAATATTTGGGATGATGTGAGTACACAACTCAACAAGCTATAAAAATGTTGATGAAAGGTGTAGATATTAATTTAATTTAATAACCCACTTGAAAAATACCCCGAAAACCAGCCTATTTCTCCCTGGTCAAAATATTAAAGCTTGATATTTAACTCTGTTACTTGATTAGTGGTTAACATCAAAGCACACTGCAGATATCTATAACTAAATCAATTGCTACAAGTCACCCCATATAATTAAATATGAAAGGGGTATACTATACTGTATCAGCATAAGCAGCAATAACAGAATGGGTGCTTGCCTCTGACATCGTTGCAGGGCCGGGCGGTGCAGTTGATGTGTTGCTGGTCCAAGCACATGCAGATCGAACATGGGTTGTCGTCTGGTACCCAGCTCTGCATGTACTGTAAAAACAAATCCAACCATGTTCATTTTTAGTGCAGTGTTTGATTATATTACAATTAAGCACTAGAGGGCACTCACGGCACATCCTAGTGAACACTTTAATTGTTTCCCCCATCAAACCCTATTATCATGTGTCTCTGTAATTAAAGAGTTGGTTTCGGTTCTGCGTCGTTCATCTCACGTGTCTCACCGTATACGTGCGTCCCTGCTGGTCGACACACTGCCGGCATGCTTCTGGCGGCACACACTGTCCGTGATGCAAAACCGTCCCTCCAGTACAGAAACAGCCTTCAGTAGGTGTGTCCATACAGGCTGACTCGTTACCCCTGGCAACCGACCAGTCGCCTGGCAACGTCTGTAAGCTCCCACAGTCATCAACACAACCTGTCCGACAAGCGTCATACTCCATGGAGCTGGGGCAATGTAACGCTGCAACACACAGATCAAGCTAAAGTTTAGGTTTGGACTCATACTGGCTGAACACACACACACACACACACACACACACACACACACACACACACACACACACACACACACACACACACTCACACACACACACACACACACACACATCAAAAACTGACTTACGGCAGAGGTGGGGGCTCCTCCAGTCAACGCACACACCTCTCTGTCTACAGAGGCGCGCGTAGGCAGAAATGAGCTCGCACACGTCCGACTCCTCGCATGTCTGCTCCTCACACTTGGCGAGGAACACCTGGACGGGAATGTGAGCGTGACACGGTTCAAACACTTCAGAACGTAGGGCCTGACATCCCATCGCTGCTCCGGTGGCACACACTGCCCTCCGCTTCGGCAGACACACACCCCCATCCGCAGCTATGGTCCAGTCTGAGATGAAGGCTGGCTGGTCAGTGGTCGAGTTGCCATTACGCAAAGAAAGGACGTTGAGTTTCTCCTCCCCACAGGCACCTGGAAGAGAGTACGGAGGTCAGAGGAATAGAAGCAAATGAACGGGAAATGTTTTCGAAATTGTGTGTCTGTATTATTGTTACCGCAGAGTCCAGCAGTGAGGCCAGTGTTGGTGGAGCTGGACAGTGTGATGGTGAACTCATTGCTCTGAGGAGTAAAAGTCACGGTGTAGCCGTGGTCTGACCTGAGCTGCAGCATCACTCCTCCATAACGCACCAGCTCTAGGCCAGCGTACCGCCATGGCAGCGCAAGGTCTTCCTTATCAATCACTGCCTGCTCAAACCAAAAAAACACACACAGTTAGTAAATAACCTTTTAAAGACTCACATATAAAGATCAGTGTCAGTGTCTGTGACGGTATCCTGACCAGAAGCACACATTTACCGTCATATCATCCTTCAGCAGCAGTGTATGCGGCCCATGGATCACCTCCATGGCTTTCATGCAGACTTGGTTGTAATTCGCAGAGTCCTGACACGGTCCAGTGTGGAGTCTGACCTCTGACCCCTGACTGGTGCTTCTGCCTTCAGTGAGAAGCGTGTAGGTGCACAAACCCTCCCCGTCCAGCCTAAGCGCCAAGCCGTCAAACCTCACCACATGATTGGTGGAGCTGCCCATACACATGCCTGTCAACACATGGCAGGAGTGTTAATGCTGGAGTCAGAAACATGTGGTCTGTTAACAGTCGGTAAAAATAGCAACGGCATGCAGACGATTCATTGTGAGCAGCTCAAGTGGGAAATGGGGTGCACTTAATATAGACAGGGTTAAATGTGCTGCTAGAGGCCATTTGATCCTTTTGATGTACGTACAAGGGCATTCCCAGTGACAGCCGCAGGTCTCCTCCACTCTGACGGGTGGCATGTTGTTGCTGCAGGCTGGCGGCTCCAGTCTGTCACAGCTGACTTTGTGGTTCTGCACGGTCACTGCCCCACTGGGGTGGCACAGGACAGAGTGACAGCCGTCCTCCATCATCCATGACTCACCCGGCTGAAACACATTGACACAGAGAAGCATGCGAGTAATTTCAAGAAATACTGTCGTGGGCTGTAAAGTGTTGATGTGCTGCAGATATTTCTCACCTTTCTCTCATTTCCGTTATCGTCAACACACACTCCCGGTGGACCAGCTTAGAACCACAGCAAAGATTCATTTCTTCAGCATTTTTACATTTTATCAGAATGTACATATGTGTGTGTGTTTGTAATCACCTCTGCATATCCTCTCTGTGTAACCATGATCCAGAGTCAGCAACATCAGCAACTGATCCATGCTGTTCAGGTGGAGGGTGTTGTCTTGGTTGCCATGTTGTCCAAGCAGGCTGAGCTCACTCCTGTCATAGCCTGGTCCCACCCCGATGGGGAACACTGACACACCTGAGGGAAGAGACTCCTGTTAACTGAATTTTAAAAACTGGTATCCATTGTTAAACATGTCAGTGGTGACTTAATAACCTGCGGCCAGCGCCTCATTAGCTGCTTCTTTGACATCGTCAGCTGATTTGTCAGTCACCAGCATCACCACAGCCTTTGGGACACCAACTCTTCCTCCACTGACCGGCGAGATGGTTGTCTGCACAGCAAACCGCAGCGCAGAGCCTGCAGACAGACAGAACAGTGAGCGTGTGTGTTTGCTTTGTTGTGTGAGCACTCATTAGTTTATGTATCCATTACCTAGTGCAGGGGCAGCGGCGGTCCTGCTTGGTATGCGCCCCACCAGGTTCAGGAGGTGAGATTTGCTCGGTTCATCCTTCCAGGTGAACTCTGCTGTGTTGGTGTCTCCATACTGAACCACACTCACCAGAGTGCCATTCAGCCCTGCACACATAAACAAGGAGTTAAATCGGAGTAATGCAGGAGAGAGAAATCCACAATCTAGTTATTTAATAAGCAGTAGCAGCATAAATTTACTTTAATGCCATGCATGACTCCTCTAAATAAATGACTAGAAAACACTAGTTGACACTCAACAGTGACTAATTATGGCTTAAGGCATACACATGTGATATAGAGGCACCACTTCATATTCAATACTTCCATAGTCCTGACAAAGATAATAATAATTGCATAGCGTCAAAAATTGTACCTTGAGGTAATTCTTAGAATTTTAATAAAGCAAACTTTTCTCAGGGCCCCACTCCCCTACAGTACATTTTGAAGTATCATTGTAAAAGACAGCTAATAACAATGCTACACATCAGTAAAATGCAGCACATATTATAAAAGGTATCAGAGCCTGAGTCACACTATAGCCTGTGTAAAACATGGAAGTAGTCTCCGTGACATCACCTTACTTCGACTGACCCAATGATGGGAAAAGAGCTGAAGCATGGTGGAGGTGAGACGAGCAAAACGAAACCTGGACGCTGACAGCTAGCTAGATAGCTTCGCGGCCAGGTGGCCATATTGTTAAAGGTGAAGTACGCCATTGTGGTGAAAGATATTCAATGTCTGAGTCTGATTTACAGATCATGAAATACCAGTGTTTTGGGTTGTTGTAGGATTTGTTGTTTTCTCCAGAATCGCCTACTGCACCTTTAATTAAACGTATCTTCACACCTTAGTATAATTTTAAACAAATAATAAAAGGTTTTAAATGTTATAATTATAGTAATATATTCTTTGTAACAGGCTCTCTACATGCTCATTTTGCTGTAAAGTCGGGCATTTGAATACAAAGATTTATGAGGATTGACTCAGCCTCATTGAGTGAGCCTCAAGTGGCCCATTCAAGGAACTGCAGTTTCTGGCACATGTGCATTGGTTCGGAGGTTTCCTCTTGGGTCACACCTACCTATGTCAGCATTATTGATGAAAGCTTTCACAAACGTCTTCATGTCCTCAATCTGCTCTCCTGCCTTCAGCAGGAACAACACATCCACAGGCTTCTTACACGGCACTGTGCAAAGACATGCCCACAAGTTAATACAGTAGTGACTCCTTGTGGATTGAATGATTGAAATATGTGTGACTTTTATACCTGAAGGTGGCAGGCTGGCATGTGTTGGGAGGACCAATGGTGGCAGTGTGGGAAAGCGGGGCCTGACTTTGGTGTGAGTGATATTGACAATACGGTGGACCAGGCTCGTCAGATGGTTGTAGTCATCGACCATCATCGGGCGCTGAGGAGAGCTGAATGGTAGCAAGTCAACATCGCGTACTTTTGGTCCAACACCAATGGGATACACCTGTGTCTGTGTGCTGGTGGATGGCGGGCGTGTCACTGTGTCAGTAGGTGGGTTTTCTGTCACGAGGAAGACCAGCTGAGGAGGTGTGGGGCCGCGTGAGGGCTGGACCGTGGTCATCTCCTGAAACATAGTGACAGCTGCGCCCGTGTTCGTCTTACTGCCACCCTTCCATCGGATCTCCCTCAGTCGTTGCATCAGCAGGTCCCTCTGCCACCTCAGCTCCCACCTGGTGATCTCCACAGTGACTGTTACCGAGTACTGGATCACGGTGATGCGAATGTGCTCCTCCTCCTCCGTCAGCTGTGGGATCACCTCCTCCAGGAAGAGGAGCGACTTGTTAAAATTGGCCTCGCCGACTGAATCAGAGCCTTCCAGGATGAATGTCACATCTCTGGCTGGAGAGCCGGGAGGTGACAATGTGGTGATGGAAGACAGTCCAGAGGGTGCGGTGGTTGTAGGGATGTTGGGGAGGTGTTGTGTTGGGTTGGGCTCCAGGCGAGGAGCCACGGTAGTGGTGGTCGTGCCTTTGCGAACTTCAGCTGGAGTGGTCTTTGGTGTTGGAGGTTTTGGCACCTCTGGATCCATCCCCAAGGTGCAGAGGTAATCTGTCAGCTCTAAAAGACGATCAGGCAGCTCAGCTGTGCTGCTCAGCACGTACGCCCTGTTGTCTGGATTCACCTTGGTGATGTCATTGATCTGTGCCATGTTTACCCCGGGACCCAGCGCTACTGTCAGGGTGGTGATGGCTTTCTTGCGGAGCATCTTTGTCATGGCACGGACGGAGCGAGGGTTGGCGCTAGCAGTCAAGATGATGGCGACACGGCCGGCGTTCTCACGCTTGTTCTTGTCATAGATGTTGATGACCAGATACTTGACAGCCTCATCCAAGAAGGCTGCATCTCCTCCTGTGTAACGCAGCTCACGCACAGTCTTCTTAAACAGCCACTTCTGAACCTACAGGCATAAATGAGAAAGGAGTCAAGGAACCAGGTGTGGTCTGATTGGTGGATAATGTTTTGTTGCTCTAATTTTTTCTGTCCCCATTGATAAGGTCCCTTAGAAATTGAATTGAATAGAGGTTCCAGACTAATAAGCATTGTGAATAAATCTGGCTAGAATAAACATTTTGCTGTTTCACTAATGTACACTTTATGTTTATCTACCTGCAGGTCATATGTTTTGACTCCAGAGTGGTAAAGCAGCACAGTGGCTCGAGTGTGAGCTGATCCCATGCGGAATCGTTCCACCACACCCAGTATAAACTCTTTGGCAGCCAGGAATTCTTCTTCGTTCAGTTCTTCAGAACCATCCAACAGGAACGCCAGATCCATGGCGCGGTCACACGTTCCCTCAGGCATCAAGGTGGTGAAGGGCAGGGTCGTGAAGGTGCCGTAGGTCGGTGTTGGTGTGGGAGTGGTGAACGTGGTGAGGGAGGTACAAACTTCGCAGTTCAGAGTGTTGTTGTCACAGTGACTTCAGAAGATAAAAAACAAAAAACATCTAAATATATGCAAAGAAGCGTATCGCAAATGCAAGATATCCAGACTTGTTCTTGAGTGTGTGAAGCACAGTTGTAGTATTACCATATCTTGCAGTGTTCGGGGTCGTCATGGTTCAGGATGACCTTGTTGCCGTGAGAGATTCTCTGACCCTCATGGATACACACCTGACACTGAGAGGGATCTACACAACGCATGGCCACCTCGTCCAGCAGTTGGCCTACAAAAAGCAAAAATTAAACTCACACACACTTTTTGTTGTTTGTAAAAGAATGTTTACAATTGTATTTATACTGTTGTTGGCATTTGAGTCAGTGAGTATTTTTGGCACCTGGGGGGCAGTAGGCATGGCATCCTTCCACACATGAGAGCGAACAGTGGAGGGGATCTGGGTGCTGGCAGGTGATCGGACAGGCTGGGCCACAAGTGTTATACCTCCACTGGCATAACTCCTCCCCTACACCCGGTGTCCTGGGGTTCAGCTCCTCACAGCTCACGGCTAAGGAAAAAAAAGTTAAATCAATACACTATTTATCAACCATGTGACAACATTTTGTTTGAAATTTCTTATATTCTTTGTATTTTTTCTTTCCATATTATTGTTGTTATTGTGCCTTGTTACTACTTTTTTCTGCCTTGTTCACAGCTGACTTATTCGTACAACATTTTGGTCCATTCCTGTTGTTTTTAATTGTGCAATACAAATAAAGTTGATTTGATTCGATCTGATAACATAGGTTGCTCTTTTTGCAATATGAAAACGATCTCTGACCACGATAAAGTATTCAAAAGTGCAGGAAAACAAGCTGCTTTTTTAAAGAGTGTAATCTGATATCTGAGAATAGATAACAGAAGCCTTATCTGAGTGGAAAAACAAGAACAAAGAGGACAATAGAAATTCAGTGTATTTTCTCATTCAGAAAGCAGAACTACTGAAGCGTTAACTCGAGTTAAACCACAAAAGTTACCATGTGGGGAAACAGGTAGTTGTCTTGTGATTGTGCTATTTAAAAAAGGAGAACAGCTGCTGTGGGGAGATGACCCTTGTTTCAGATGGACTTCTTTGTAACTGTATCATACTTTTATTCTCCTTATTATTTCTTTTATTCTACTTTTAATTCTTAAAAAGCCTCACGTGTTGTAGATTCACATCTTGCTATGAACACTAAGTGCAGTGCATGTGGTGCTTGTGCATCGTAGTACGTTGCAGCATCAATGTTTTTCTTACATCCATGTCAAATAAATAAAAACTAAACTAAACTTAATATATTATTTTTGACACCTCAGATAACACTGTTCACTGGTTATGCTTGGATGAGCAGAGACTACATATTTTTAAAACCTGTGGGAGTTATTTAATGTCCGCCAGAAAATAATGACAAACAGCAACGATGAATGTTTGAGTGAATCACACTCACGGCAAAGATCATTGGATCTCCAGCTGACGGATACACCCCTCTCTGAACAGGCCTGTGCGTAAGCAGCGATGACATCACAGAAACACGCACAGTCGCCCACTGATGGACAAGAGCAGGCTGCCTCCACACACATCTCTACGTACGGCTCGGCATCCACCTAGAGACAAACGGTGACAGGTTCAAACAAAGTGCGTGGACAGTGCATGTTGTGTCAAGGGACGTCTGGTGTGTCCTTAATTAAGCTCACCTGACTGTTGCATTCTTTAAAGAGCGGACCGGTGAGCACACGACACGACTGCTCCACTGTTACCAGCTTGACAATGTTGTCGCTGCAAGGAGCAGGTATCTGGACACACAAGAACACACAGATTTAGTGTTTTTACATTGTTTGGAACATACATCATGCTTATGTTACATGATAGAAACCCTTTTCCAAAATATCATTTCCATTATTAAAACCAACCAGACAGACATTGGTTTTGAGTCATGTCAGTATGGTAGAATACTCCACTTTACAGACTCGCCTGAGGCAGGTAATCCATCACAGCAAGCATTTAGGCCATGGTCCTCTGTGCTCCCAATCTGGACCATGAATAGAACCTTACTGTGTGAAGGTGTGTGCCGATTGTAACGTCGCATGAAAGAGACCTTGCCGGTCTCTATACAAGGGAGTGGACGTTTTGTTTAATTTGTTTAATGCTGCTGCACAGTGGATTTCTTTGTCAAGGACTCAGGTCGGATTTTCTGAGACGGTCGTCAGGATGTGACAAGTTAAATATAACCAAGGCTAGAGGGAAAATATGTTATATGGCATTTAAGCAAACCGACCCTCTTAAATCTTAAACCAGACTTCACCTGTGTTACATCGGCACAGCTGGGAGCAACCTTCCAGGAGTTCCCAAAGTGTGATGAGTCCACCTCCAGCTGGTTGTTACTGCTCACCAAGTCGTTGTTGACGTTCCCATCAAAGTTACCACACAGACCGCACACCCGACCCTGAAACATGATAAAATGTTTAATGTAAAATAATAAACAGGGTTCGCTCAAAACGTGGTATCATACTACATTCATACTCTGTATGCGGCTGAGATGTGAACCAGGAGGCGAGTTCCCTTGTCCCAGCTGAGGGAGATGTGCTTCCCCAGCAGCAGCGTGTAAAACTGACCCGAGCGCACAATCTCCACCTGTGAGCCCTGCAGCACCGGCTTCTTCATCTTCACCTGTGAGAGACAAAGACGGTAACCATGGACACATATACACACTGCAATTCCTTTATGGTTTATATCCAAATGTTATGTAAAAGGCACCACGATGCTTGGCCCTGCAAGTGGTAAACCATGCTCAGCCTACATGTAAACGCTTCACTATTTTTATCCAGTGATTAAAAATATTCAGTAAAGATCTGGCAGGCTGGCTGGTTTGAAGTCTCCCTGAAGAGAGAAAACTGCTTGCTGTGTGATTTAGAGACGGAAGACCAGTTAATGTTTTATTGAATATTATATGGTGACTCAATGGCTACACTTTTTAGGAAAATGTGCTTCTGATGATTCGTCCTGGTTGCATGGTTATAAAAACATTTGTTTGGTTTCAGAAGGGTACCTTTTTGTGGCAGATCTTAATCGGGACAAGAGGCAAAGTTCTTTGTTTGTTACATGCAAGACTTTATGTTGAAGTCTGACAATTTTGTGTTGACTGCATGCGTGAGTTGTTATGGGAATGTGTGTGTTTGTGTTACCTCTCCTTCTTGCATTACAATCAACCCTCCCTGGTAGAAGATCGTGACAGCTTTTGCACAGCGATGTCCCACAATTCCACAGGCCTCATTCTCTACCAGCACTCTGAATGAACCCTCTTCTCCGTTACACATATCCTGTTGATCAACGAAAAAGAAAAACGTTGGGAGATGACGGAGAGATGAAATTAAATGAAGCATCTGTTCAGTTGTCTTTGGAGCTCTTTCTGGATCTCTCTGTCTCTTACCTGGACCAGGACATATTGGCAGAGGCCAGGGAAGGAGTATTTGAGGCCATCAAAACTGATGTAATGCCCCTCCCCCACCGTGCGGCACACACCATCGCACACTTTCTCTGTGCAACGCCACTTCCTGTTCTGGCACACACTGTGAACGAGAGAGCCTGTTAAGCAAGCACAGCGCAAGAATTCCCCGTTATAGCCACGTATGCAAACATTGTCATTTTACCAGGTGTTGCAGTCCACGGAGATGGTCTGTCCTGATGCATATGGCCTGCTGTTATGGTAACAGGGACACTGTTCCGGTGCAATGCAGTCTCTGCGGTGACGTACCTGAAATCAATCCGCCAATCAATCACGGCGCTCTGTTTTAGATACATTATCTACAGCACACACACAGATAACACACCACCTACTGTGCCTGGTGGACAGAGGCAGCCAGGAATGCAGGCGAGGCTGACACAGGGCAGATCCAGATTCTGGCAGGTTCTGGCACACTCAAGGCCTTTTTGACCTGCATCACAGTCTGTACGGATCAGTGGAGGAGGGCACTGGGCTGACCGTCGCTCTGCACACACAAAAAAAAACAGCAGCATGTATAGTTGGTCAAAATTAAGTTCTTAAAGCATTCAAAATTTCTTTGAGGTTTTGGAAAGAAGCTTCAAATGTCTGTCATCATATTGACATCAGTGCCCTAAAGAAAAAAAGTTCTCGAACAAAACCCTCAATTTGATCGAGTGATTCTGTGAGATTCAAAACTCAACTTTTGTTAATGAATATAACTGAACCAAACTGGTGACTCCTTCGACATCTTTCTACATTCGTCAGACAGTGATGGAGTTATCTAACCTTAACTTCAGCTGTCAAGTAAAACTAATCAGTTGTTCACTGCATACAGGGAGATTGTGAACTGCATGGAAATACAATAGAGCTTCTGTAAAATAGTCAAGTTGTACCTCTGGATGGTGCCAGGTTGTCGTCATAGAAGAGGTCAGACAGTAAAGTACTCTCTTCATTGGAGCTACAGTGCATGTTGCCATTCTCACAGTTGCTACACACACAAGCAAAGGAAAACACACAAAAAGTGTCACAACGTCTGTGATTTCATCATCCTGAGCATGGTTTGTGAATGTGCGCAGTGACTGACCAGATGCTGTTGTGATCTGCGTAGACGTCATTAGGCTGGTAGACCTGTCCATCGTGCAGGCAGCTGCACAGGTCGGCCGTCACACACTCTCCCGAGTCGCTCAGGTACTTCCCAGCAGGGCAAAAGCAGCCCTCCTCACACACCCTCTCCCCCTCACAGCCGGCCTCCGCCCCAGACAGAGCACGGCACGTCCGGTCACACATACTCCCACAGGCCTCATACACCTGACCTCCAGTGCACTTCAGCGCTGAGGTGACCAGAACAAAGTTTCAAAATTTTTATTGTTTGTCATGATTGTTGTTATGCTCTTAACCATACAAATATAAAAATAGACAGATGTTTATGGGATGCTGATGCATTAAGGTCATCTGTTACTCATTATTATTGACTTCTACAATTTATAATCAATAGAATTGAATGTTCGCATGTTTAGTGATGAGCTGTGAAAGATTTCAGTGTGAGAGTTACCGCAGAGTGAGGGGGACCTCCAGTTGAGCAGCACTCCTCTGGCAGCGCAGGCTGCTGAGTAGGCAGCCAGTGCAGAGCAGAGGCACTCCTCACCATCCACACATGCACACACATCATAGCGACAGAACCGCTGGAACGGACCCGGGTTCACCATGAAGTGGCACGGACTGAACATGTCCGACAAAATGACCGAACACGCCTCTTCTGCAAAACGCACTGAAGGACACGGGAGGATTAGAGGTTAACTTTGTAATTTTGTGGCGTGTATGTGTGTTTATATTCATGGATGTGTATACCTCGTTTGGGGTTAATGGCACACGGGTCGATCACGTGTTTGTGGGTGGATAAACAGTCTCCGTTGATCCTCCACGACTGGCCAAACGACTCGGGACCTGCCTCAACCAGGCCAGATCCAGACAGGAAGTCATCACCTTGGTTACCATTGTAGTTACCACAGAGACCACAAGTCCGCCCTGCCCAATGTGGTCCCAGCTGGGGAGGTGGATAGAATTCAGTAATCTTTTCACAAATGTACCACAAACACAAATCTACCTTTATCCATGGTTTATACATTGTTTGTACCTTTAAAAGCACGCGACCCCGTCCATCCCAGTCCAGACGAAGGTCGTCTCCAAACTTCACTCGTACGGATGACTGGACAGATCTCTGGATATGAAGGCGGCCTGTAAAGTTTCACACACACAGGGAACTGAGTAGCTGATTTCAATATAATGTTAACAGTCCAGATTTGACTAATCTAAATAAATCAAGATATTCAAATAGATTCATTTGCACTGTATTTGATGTTTAAATGTTGCTGAAAACAGATTTTTGAATTTCAGACAATGTGCTCTCTTTGTAAGAATGTAAATGGGAGGATAAGTGGTTTATATACAGGGGTTTCTATCAGGACACTTAACTTTCAACAATTAATTACAAATAATCCCAGCAGCCATTTGTCTGATGTCTGATGTTTCTTTTCTTTCATGTGTTTCCTTTTCCCCCAAAAGATATACCAAAAAAGAATGAAACAAGATGAAGTGCAATATTTTCCTTACTTTCTCTGATAAACTCTAGGCTTTAGTATCAGAATATAACTATACACGGTATAATACACTTAGTGGCAACTTGGCATACCGTGGTGCATTGGAGTCTGGATGTCCATGCTGTTTACAGAGACAACTCCTCCATGCTTCAGCTTCACTGTCATGTCCTCCAGAGAGGGCAGGCTGAGCGTCACTGAGCGTGTGCACACAGCATCCTGATCATCTGCACACTGAATCACAACAACAACATGAGCCAAAAATACTGGAGCTGACAAGCAGCTTGTGGCAGGAAAGTGACAGCAACAGATTCTCATGTATTTCATGTAGATTTTAAAAAAGCATCCATTACCTGTACATTCTCAATTATGACGGAAAACCCGCTGTCTGTGCAGTCTCTAGCCAGCAGATACTGACAGCGACCGGTGAAGGTGAAGAACTTGTTGTCAAAGGTCTTGAAGTGAGACTGGCCCACCACCAAGCACTCACCTACACAGACAACAAAGATAAATGAGCAACCCCGGGCTTTATTTACCAGCAGAACGTGTTAGTCGGTGCGTCTCTCTCACCGGGGCAGCCTTCATTGGTGCACTCCCAGGAACCGTGACGGCACACGCTGCAGGGCAGAAACAATTTAGTGGGGAAGTTTGTTTTATTTTCCATTTATGTATACATGTTTCTGCAGGCATATTGCCCTCTCACCAGCTGTTGCAGTCCTGTGAGATAGTGGATCCAGGAGGGAAATGTCGCCCCATGTGCACACATGAACACTGAGACACTTCCACACAACGATTACCGTCCAGAACCTTACCCACTGAGAGACAAATACACACCATGTCAACACTGCAAGGAACACAGAGTCAGAAGAAGAAGGAGATACAGTGAGTGGGAGGTTACCGGGGCATGTACAGCCATCCACACACTCTTCCTTGCAGACCTCCTGGATGTTGAGACTATGGCAGGTTGTAGAGCAGGGCTTGGTGCATTCACTGTACTGCATCCCAATCGGACACTTGGGGACTGAACACAGACACATTAAGATTATTAATGCAACTTCATGGCGTGCAACTAACTGTCACGCTGTCTGAAAAACTCACAGCACTGGCTCTCCTCCAGCCAGCCATGAAGAGGTATCCCGTGCGCGAGACACGTGCGAGCATACTCCAACAGGATTGGACAGTAACAGTCTTCCTTTTCCCTGTGGTCGCAGTGACACGCCTCCTCCTGACACAGCATCTGAAACGCCTCAGGAGAGACCAGGTGGGCACAGTGCAGGAACACGCTGGACGTCTGCAACACGCCGCAGCTGGACAAAATCTACATCAACACACACAGGATTAAGTTCAGGTGAGACATGTGGTTAGATGAAGGGTAATTCCATAGTTTCAGGCAAAAGAAAACCCTTCTCTAGCTAATAGTGAGGTTAACTTTTGTTTCTTTTTAGCAGCTATAGGTTTTTATAACAGTGCAGAGAAAAGAATAACAGACGTTAAAAGAAACCTCCCCAGTTGTTTATGAATGAAAAAATTAGTATTCAGGTCTTTTCTTATCTCTTCACTTTAGCCTTTAACTGGCTGAGACTTTCCTGGCGCTTTGCCTCACACTAATGCACTGCTGCACTTCTTTTAAAAGGTTGCATTTCATTTGATTTTATGCATTTTATGTATACAGCTTTGTTATTATTGTTATTATTATTATTATCATTATTCAGTGGGGTTTATTTTATCTCTGTTATGCATTCTCGGTATTCAATAATCATCCATATTTTATCTTATTTTTACTGTTTTTATTGAGCTGGGTTTTTCTTTCCACTTTCATCCTGTTTTTGTTCTTCTCTTTCTGTCTTTTTTCACTGAAGCACTTGGTGCATGGTAATTTCTGCGTTCTAAAGCACTTTGAGCTGCATTTCTTGTATGATACAATTAAAGTAATATTATTGTTATAATCATTATTGTCCTGTCCTGAGCTGTCATGTCTTGTCAGCTCATCTAAATAAGAAATATTTCTAATAATGACTACTGGTGGGAAGGTTTTAAGGTGTGGAAGAATAAGTTCCTCTGCCAGTAACAGCTACTGATGACTTCATGATTGAAACAAGATTTTTTATGATCTGAAGACAAGGAGAAGATGGTATTAGTTTAATAAAAGAGACAGATATCTGTCAGTAACAGTTAGAAATATATTGGTGAAGATATCTAAAGTTTGCATAGAACCCAGCTGCAAACTGTAAGAGCATCCGTTTTCTTCACTTTAGAGAACTGACAAGCGCACAGGAAATATATCAGACCTGCAGAAGGAGCTCATGACATCAGATGGTTTCACACTAACATGTTGCTTTTGCTGTTGTCTTACTCGTGGGTATTCCTGTGGTACAAAATGTTCTCGCTAAAACAGAGTGATTTTTTTTTCTTTCTTTCATATCAGCCCACCCACAGCTACAACAGCATACATATTACAGAACAGCACCCACACAAATAAAATGTGAAATAGTGATCTTATAATTAAAAGACACAAGGCAGTGGTTTAACTGAAGATACTAAAACTGATACAGTGATGAGATTTTTTTGGGTGGGCGGGGGGATTTTAAGCCTGTATCAGATATCTGAAAGTAGAGAGAGGACAGGAAACGAGGGAAAAGGGAGATGAGTGATGACAGGAAACAGTTTGAATTTGTGTTCATGTTTGGCAGCTCAATTCTTTGGCCACTATTGCATCATATGACATTTTGGTAGTAGATCATATTTTAATTTTTAGAAATTTGTTAAGCAAAATGGAAAAATTACTAAATATTTAGCAGAATCTACAGAATTCATTTGTAGTATCAGTCATACCTTTTAACTGTTGCCTGCTTCAGACTTTCTATATATCATCTGCAACACTTGCCAAGTCAAATGATGACTTACGAGCTCATAATTATGTTACACCAGACGGAGAGAAATACTGTATGTAGTGAGAGATGCCTGTTTAATGAGCGTAAGTGAGGTGCAGTCTAAGGTTTTCAGACATTTGTTGTGCAGTAAAAAACACCCGCTGAATACCAAATGCTCTTGCATCAAAGGCGCCTGTATCTATTTGTGCTTCTTCTTTGGATAAAAGCTTTTATATTATGCAAGAAACTTTCCAGACTTGTTGCTAGCATAAGGAAAATGTTTGTGACATCCCCACAGGAGTCCTAACACCTGCTCGTGTGTGTGCATTGCCTTCTCACCGCTGAAGTCTCTTTGGTGCTGTTACAGGACTGGCTGGGGTTGGACACACGTCGACACGACTGACCGGCCCCCTTCACTGCCCATGAGTTTGCAAAGTCATAACTATCCTCTGTTAGGAATCCTGAAAACACACAGAAAGACGGGATGACAGATTTCTCCTTAATCTCATCCTACCACGACTGTTTCTCTTGCCTTCTTTTACCTCGTTATCTCTTCCTGTACTGAGTTGCTAGTCTTCCTGTTGCTGAGGGGCTGGTGATTCAAATCATTTCCTAGATTCCAGCAATAATGAACTCTCCCTCTACCCTTTCATTTTGGGACATTCAGAAATACAGTACACAGATTCTTTGACTCACAGACCTCACCTTCTTGAGCAGTGTATTCATCAGCTGATTCAGAGTTGAAGTTGCCACAGAGGCCACAGGTGCGGTTGGCATGGTGTTTGGTGAGCGTCAGGGCGATGTTGGCTGCATTGTCGATGGTGACGGTGAAGCCGAACTCCTCGCTCCAGAGTTTATAGAAGCCGAGCTCTGAGCCCACAAACACGGCGTGAGATGCATAGGGCAGGGACAGTCTATGAAAAAAAAAAAGAAGAGACACATGTCAAGCTTCTCCATAATCAATAATAATGCACATATAATTGGGGATTATTGGATCTTAAACCTTTTTTCTCCTTGCGAGAGCCGTCCGTCCACAGACAGGTGCAGCTCAAAGGCGTCCCCCAGAAACAGAGTGACTCCAGTTCTTTTGCCACCAACAAAATCACCTGCAGATTGAACACATTTATTTTACGTCTCATACAAAAATGCATAAAAGAGTAATGTCTCAGCACAAGTACATTCAAACAATTGCCAGTGGCTACACACGAGACACTGAGCTGCACTGGATGATTATGCATCAGACGGAATCAGATTCAAATCTGTTTGTTTCCTTTATTGAGCTGTCTGAGTGTGACTCACCCAGCAGTGTGAAGGAGCGATGGTTGCAGTCTCCAGCCAGTAGGTAGCTGCAATCTCCAGGAAACTCGTACAAAACCCCGTCAAAAGTGTGAACATGGTGTCGTCCGAACAGACTGCATCTCCCTGTCAGACCTGCCACGCAAGCTGGAGACACACAAACACACCAGTATGCAGTTGAGTGCAGAAGTATCACTACAGCAGATCTTATTTATCTTTAGTCCTATTTCAAGCAATGTCACCCTCACCCGTCAGATGCAGAAGAAGCCAGATTTCTCGCAAATACATCCTCACACACACCTGGAACAAACACAAATGTGCTCTCCTTTATAATCAACATCACCCACACAGACATCATCATCCACTAATGTCTAAAAAATGTCCATTCTTCTGGGAGCTGTGCATGGCCTGTCTTACCTCCATGGCTCTAGACCGCAGGTAATCCACAGAGTTGCAGAGAAAAGGCAAACACACAATCCAAAATCAGAGAATCCAGATATTGCACTTTCTACACCTCACACAGTCAAGGCATGCTGACACAGTGTGGTGGTAGGTGACAAACAGATGCCAAACTGAGAGGAGGGTCAAATACTCAACCCGTCTGAAAGCTCCTTTTTTATAAGCAAGGAAAGTGCCCCCACCCGACCGTCACTGGGTTTCCCATAAGACCCCTCCCCTTGCAAGCTTCTGTCAAAAAGAGCAGAACATCATTCTGTCCACAACTCTGCGCCTGCAGACTGACACCATCAAACACACTCAGCTGGACAATACCAGGATATGCCCACTGATCGCCTGGCTGAGTGATTAGTCTACACATACGAAGCTGTGTCGGCGCCAACCCAAACAACTCTAGTGGAAAACACACTTACTGGAGTCATCTCACGCAATAGCACTGCTTTGGTGCTGCCAAACGCACAAACACATGACTAACCTGTGCCAAAATTACACACACATTTACATACACGCACACACTGGGAATGTGTGCGGATCAACACTCTCAAATACAATTTTCGCCTATCATTTGGCAAAAAGACAAAGGAAGACGCTGTCACCCACTCAAACATAAACAAGCCAACCTTTTGCCTCTGTAACCACTGAAACATCTGTATTGTGTCCAAGTATTTGCCTATCCAAATTCTGGTGCCCCTTTGCAACAGAGTGTTTTGTGTTTAAATGCTTTCAAGGCTCTGCATAATCAGATGTCTCCATTTGCTGGAATTTCTGTGACTTGAAATGCTGATAATAATCCTGATAAAAGTACAAGTTGTTGACATAACTAACAAGTGAGTCAAGACGTCAAACAAGCACAGGCATATTTAGCGAAAAGGTCTGTGGGTGTGTGGCATCAGTGTGAAGGTGCTTTATGAAAAGCCCAGGTGTTACTAATGATATCAACAATGGCCCTGTTTTAGGGCGCAGTCACACACGGGCAAAATTAGAGAAGCACAACCGCAAATTCAAGTCTTTGTTTGATGTGGAGTTTAACTTTGGTGCACTTCCATGCAAAACTTGCTTCTGCATGCGATGGTCATGTGAATGTGTTTTTATTCCTACTGAGATAGCATGATAAACCACTCTACACAATGCTCTTTCAGCAGCAACGCCGAGGCCATAGAGGCTGCGTCACGACTTACTGCATGCTGATGCCCAGCCGCATACAGCCAGAGGAATATTTTTTTTTTAGCCCCTGCTCCTCAGACAGCCTGAGTCTGCCACTGAATTACACCATGTTATATTACCACTGGTGGAAAAGGCTCAGTAAAAACAGATTTAATCCCAAAAGCACGACTCTGAGACCAGGCAGGCAGGTGTGATGAAGCCATCTCATCTAATTGCAGAGCAGAAGTCTAAAAAGCAGGCAGAGGGTCATGACAGGCAGAGCTCAGGCAGGCAGAGAAAATGGCTGGAGTGCGAAGGGTGAGGCACGATAGATGCTCGGGGCGGGGGAGTGAATGTAAGTGAGGCACTGTAGCTATAGCCTATATGCCACTTGGCTGAAGTGTGAACAGGTGTGCAGGTGGGCGGGGGAGGTGAGGTTACAGGGAATGGTAGAAACACAGGGGCACTGCAGGGCAGGTGGGGTGTAGCTCGCACATGGAATTAAATAAGAAAAAAAAGAATCAGCTGCTGATGTGACAAACAGCGCTCCACCACCCATCTTTAACCTGAGAATACGTCAGCAACAGCATGTCTGTATGTGCCTGTTAGTTGATAACAAGGCACTTGTCAATGTTAGTCATACATGCTGGGGATCCAGCAATAAATACTCGTCACTTTCTAAAAGGTTGAGAATAAGAACTTGTTGCTGGTTTCCCATAAATGAACAATTCTGTAGTTTTACAGTTTACATTTTAGGGCATTTAGCAGATTCTTTTGTCTAAAGCGACTTACAGTTATTCATTCATACACTCATGACCGTGGCTGCCACGCAAGGTGCCAACCAGCACCTCAGGACCAGTTTGGAGTTCAGCATCTTTCCCAAGAACCCTTAGAACTTGGGAACTGAACCAGCGACCTTCCGATAACAAGACGCTGGCTCGACCCCTGAGCCACAGCCGCCCTGAATCCAAAACCTTAATAAAGCCAAAGTGCTAATAAGCCAAAGTCAACTTGTCATCCGCAAGTATATATGTGAATAAACATGAATAATTATATATTGGGTATTATTTATTTGGATAAATCTAAAACTATGACAAGGACCCAGGCCTTTGCTGAGGACCTCAGTACATGAGCTGCATGCTCTTCCAGGTGAGCTACCAGTCCAGAATGAATGGCTCCTCCTGGTAAAGTTCTTGTTAATGGCTACCTAATCTATAAAGCATTATCAAATGATCTATTACATATCAACAATGCCATTAGTTGCATCTTATAGACATTTAATAGTATATTAATTATCATAAAGTAGTGCCCAGTCTATTTTGAATAATGGCTGCGTTCAAAGACAAATATATAAAACTGTGAAAAATTGTTATTCAGCTTTAAGATCAAATATTTCTTTAAACTGTCCGTGGATGTAATAAATCATAAAGAACATTGCAGCAGGAATGCACTCAAGCTCAGGCCGCATAACAGAACAGTTGCGATGCTGTTTTGACTGACAGGGGGTTTGGTTCACTTTGTGTTTGTGTGTCTGTCTGTGGAGGAAATGTAGCTGGAGCGGACATGCTCGTGCACCGTGTTCATTCATGTACAGTATATTCGACCCCCGCGAACGCGCCTTTCTTATTCTGGGAGAATTACGTCATCGCATGCACTGCCCAGGGTGCTGCAGGAAGAAACTTGCGAGCAAAAAGCCCACAGCGGGTTCCTGCTCGGTGCATTGCCGTGCCATTGTGTGTGCAGGAAGGACCCACACTGAGCTGAGGCTATGAGTTTGCTATGAGAATATTTGAGAATAATCTGGATTTTTGAACGAACTGGCGCAATGAAACTTGAAAATTACCACTAAGTGTCCTATAGATGTTAATTCGAGCTCCTGTATAAGAATATGAGGACGATTACAGTGAGTAAACTGCAATAAATACATTAAAAAAGTCCCCTCAAAAATCCCCTGCAGAAATACTATAAGAACGGAACCGGTTTTGCAAAAGCTATTTTAAAGGAACTTAAATGGGAAACCAAATTCAACGAATAAAAGTGTGGTGTAAAAAACAAAAAAAAAGAAAAAGGCTCCTGGAGGCTTTGCCTGAGCAGTCCGTTATGTGTGGGGGCGGACCACTACAGGCGCGCACAGCACGACGCGCGTATCAGTGCCGGCGCGTCGGCAAATAACCTCAGTCTGCATACTGACTGTTATTTCGAAGGTCTTCTCTGGTATTATACCGTCGGTCTGAAACAAGGTGACAGCCACCAGCAGAAGTGTGATCCACGGCTCAAGCACCGCCATGGCTGCGCTGTCGGGAGGAGAGATGTGCATCAAATACCTGATGTTCGCCTTCAACCTGGTGTTCTGGGTGAGTTTGAGGGCGAGGAAAACGCATTGTTCTCATGGAAAGCTATACATCCTGTCTGTGTATTAAGTGTGTGTGTGTGAGGGGAGAGAGATCTTAGCGCGAATGCGCATTTCGTGTGTGAGCAGGTTACTACAGTGAATGAACATTATACGATGTCCCAGATGCAGAATCGTAACCAAAGCGCTCGCGGCCAGCCTCGGCCACTTGATCAGAGTGTATTCAAAAACAAAGTGTCCCAATGTTTGTGAAGACCGAGCGGGCAGGAGGAATAATCCCCCAGTGGCCAAGTGACCCAGTTCCACCAGGCAGACTACACTCTGGAGTTTGCGCGCACGGCATTTTAATAATTGCGACGGGGGGGATGTGAGGGAGGGAGGGGGGGGGTGGGTGCTTTGTTATGGTGGAGAATGTGGCTGATACAATAATAATTAAGACTTCTGCTACGTAACGTGATGTGAAGACTTGCGCATGTGTGCCTGCGTGTGTGTGTGTACGTGTGTGTGTGTGTGAGAGAGAGAGAGAGCGAGAGAGAAGAATCCTGGATATCCCATGAAGGCTATTTGTGTCCCAAAGGCTGCAGGGTGTGTCTGGTTGTGTCCGTTTGTTTGTGATCTCTGTGTGTGGTTTCATGTGGATGTTCTGCCCCTTTGATGAACATTCATAATTTGTGCTGCTATAGATAGAGAACTGTTCATTACAGGGCAGACAGGGGGTTCCCACGCTGTGTGTGTTTGTGAGGGGGAGAGAGAAAGAGAGAGAGAGAGACACACACACAGCAATGATCAAGGCAAAACAAACCAAATTTGGGTATTCAAGAGATTCAAATATTCCACATCGTCAGTGATGAAAAACACTTAAAAAATACCAATGAGGTGACCATAAAGTCGCCAACCATTTCCTGTGTGTCGGTAAACAGGAAACCAGGCTCAAACCTCTCACCCACATAAGAGCAGATCTTCACGATATAAGCTGGAACTGAAGATGATGTTTGTTACGACACCGATACCAGTCTCAGAAATATCTCTGATGCTGTCAAAAAATCTGGCATTGGTATCAGCGAGTGCACCGATCTGATTACACGTCATCTCTCAAAAAACAGATATTTCAGGACTCCGCAGTTGTAAGAGCGGAATATGAAACAAATCTTCAGGATTATGTTGGAGGGGTTGCAGCCAACCTGACCTGTAACATATATTATGAGCCTGTCCGAATGTGCACAGTACACACAATAATCTTGGATACTAAATTAAACCTTGTCCCCAAATTACTCATTCTCAGGATCCCTCTAGGAAATCAAAGGATGAAAAAGAACATGTAATTATTAATGTCCGTTATTTTAATTGCCAAAGAACTATTACAGTTCGACGGTTGCAGTCGAAACCACAGCTAAAATACAGCAGAAATTGGACGCTACAGTCACTCTGTCTCTCTCCTGTATATCATTTGTTGTTGTTCTTATTTCTCTGGTTTGTATTCACATAACTATAAACTGAATCACAATGTGTGTTTACAATTTCTTCCAAGTAGAAAACCTCTGTATCACACACTTGCTTACTCACAATTCAACTCTCTTTTTCCACCATGTTACTTAGTGTATACACTCCAATTCATTCATTCTCAAATGCAAGACAAGATTAAATAATATAAAGAACAGGCACAGCTGCAACACCAGATAGGGAGGACCATCGTGTTTAAAGGGGCACTATGCAGTTTTTGGATCAATTTAATGTTGTAAACAATATTAATGAGGTAATAATACAAACTCAGAAATATTGATCTTTTCCGTAAGTGAATAAAAAAACTGTCCTCAGAGGAAAATCAGGTCCCCAAATCACTGTTTGAAGCTAGGAAGGTGGCAGGGTCCGCCACATGTAAAACAGCATGAAACTGTGTTGTCCTTTACGGTCAGCTTGTTTATTCAGTCATGAGAACAAAGAGAGTTTGTTTATTTAGTTTGTTTAGGCTTACAAAAAAATCGGTCAATGAAGATCTTTCCCTTGTGATTACAAATTCTTCCCGAAAACTACATGCTGCACCTTTACCTATATTTCTTTAAATGTTACAGAAATAAACAAGTCTGCCAGCTTCCTTGTGTCTCCACAGTGCAAATCGACCACCGGCAGTCTACCTGGAAGTGACTGTTGTTCTGAGGGCGATTTGGTGTGTAATCCATTAATTAAAATGTAGCACTGTATACAAGAATGTAGATATGTATTTTATTTTGGTAAACTACAGTATTTGGTAAATTTGGGGGATAAATAGAAAAAGAATAAAAAGGAAGAAAAGAGGCCCAGATATTTCCGAGCAACCTGCGTGCAACTATCCATAAACGTCAGGGGACTCATGTGAGTTCAAACACATCCATCACATAATATTGAAATATGGTAAATAAATGTAGCTGTTTAGAAATAATAATGCTGTATAGAATTGTCTTTGTTTCTCAATAAAGTTGTATCTGATGAGCACTCTGTATGGGCCTATGCGCAAAGTTTAGGTATCAGAATCGGCACTGGGCTTTGAACAAATAGTACATCTCTACTGAAGCTGTAACGCACTCTGGTCATAACCCTGTTCGTGCCACCACAAATCACATGGCACACATATCTGATTACAGCTCAGTCTGGATGCAACAAGAGTGCACAGCTCTGTATCACTGCATCAAGAGCTCGGTCCAAAAACCCGTCTTTCAATCAAAAAAACAGCTTCCTGGGAGGCTGAATGGGAAGCAGTCGTATTTGAGAGCTGTCTATTAACTGTAATCACACACTGTTCAGACGACAGAGCAGCAAACATGCTGCCAGGCAAGTTTTTTAAGAACGCTTTTATGTCAACATGCCTCAACAGAACCCTCTTTGCTTCTACCTCCCACGTGAAACGCCTGCACTACCTGCACTCATGCAGTAGTTTCAGATAAAACCTGTGCATGGAGGAGGTCAGTTTGTCAAGCACTCTTGCCACTCCTTAACGGTCTGGTCAGGTGATTGTATGAGGGCGGGGTAATGAACACCCTTTCCCTTTCCACCACCTTTTTCTAACTGACACCATTACCGTGTGTTTCGCTTCTTCCTGGGAAGAGGTTAGTTGAGGTTGTTAAGACACTTAGCGGTGCACCGTGTGGAGGATATCAGCATGGCTGTCGCTGGGGGAATCCAGTGTGTGAAATATCTCATGTTTGCCTTCAACCTTGTCTTCTGGGTAGGTCTATCTACATTTTATCGTGTCTTATCACATTGTGTGTGCATGTGTGTGTGTGTGTGTGTGTGTGTGTCTGTGTGTGTGGAGAAGTGGAGGAGCTTCCTCAACTAGTTTCACAGATATGCACCCTTTTTGTTTGCTCTATACAGTGGAACAAATAAAAATGATACGACCAAAAATATGAAGTGAAAAAAAGAGCATTAGCGTAAACACAGAAACACTCACACCCTTTGGATAAAACAGATAGCTTTCAGTTAGGCTCTCAAAGTTAAATATTCACTGACCTGTCTAGGCTGACACGGCTGGGAAAGTACCTGAATACTCACGTTGCACCATGCACGGACATAGTGTAAAATACCGACTTTTATACTATTTTGTTCACATGCTGTTTAAAAAAGCAAGCTGACAACAAATCAACGTGTCAGATTATAGTTAAATGCAGGCATAAAAACGTGTGTGTGTTGATGTACTCACACGCTATGCTGGAAATATTTGATACAAATATTACAAATACTAAATATGTTGTATATGTTATGTGGTGGATGAGGAAATGCGTGTTTTTTTTTTTTTTATCTGATTGTGGTCTTGTTTTTGTGGTACATGCACGCAGACACACTCACATGCACACATGGAAGCATATCATGCTCACCATCATCACATGTTAAAACCAGTGTGGTATGAAGACCTGACTGATTGAGTCAAATGTCCCGATCAAGAGATGAAAGCTGAATGTCACTGGGGTTTTTTAGAAATGTGACACCAAATTGGTAATGAACTGTGATATGTGTACAAAGTGTGTACAAAAAAAGTGTACAAAAAAAGGTGTGAGTTTGCATTATTAGCTCATTAAAATTGTAAATATTAAAATTCTGAGATGGAATTTTTCACGTACTGCCCCTTTAAAAAAATCTGATGAAGCAATATTGGGAAAGTTGTTTATTGCTCAAAACAACTCCTGTGTGCAATGTTACACAGGTAAATAGGTTCACTGATAACAGGTGAGTGATAACAAGCACGGTATGGACGAGGTTCACCACATGATTGCATAAATGTGTTACTACACATTTTTTTTAAAACGTTCACAAATGATTACACCCTGTTTTTATTTACCTTTTCGCACAGCGTCCCAGCTAATCTGAAATCGGAGTTGTACATAAATACCAGTGTTTGCTTTAGTGATATGCAGCGGAACAATAGGTGATGCTGCGGGAGTATCATTTAAGGATCACTTTCACATGATGAGTAGGCTCATGATTAGGATTTTACCTCCGGTGGAGAGCAGATACTGCCGGTGGTGGAGATTTGGATACGGCATGACTTCCTGGACTGGACGCTGAACAGAAAAAAAACTGTGAGGATGAGATCTGGGGAGGGCTTCCAGATGGGGCCTGTCAGTGCAGATTTGAAATGACAACTGCAAGCAGCCGAGAAGAGAAGTTTTAAATTCAGACAGCGTCAAGATTATTCTTAACTGCCGTGGCAAAACCACAGTCAACTAATTGAGTTGACAAGGAGGGATATGCATATGGAGAGGGCATGAGTACGAAGAGCATTCGTCCTGTCTGAACCTTTATTGAGCTTAATTTCTCACTGAGAACTGTTACACTGTCTAGTATGATTTGCACAGCAAGACGGACAGTCTATGGGTGCACAGTTTGCTTAAGACATTTCATGTTGTAATAACTAATTGCAATATTTCAAAATGTGTTTGTGTTTCAGCTTGCTGGCACCGCTGTCTTTGCCATAGGCCTGTGGCTGAGATTAGACCCAAAGACCAAAGGCCTGTTTGAAGGATCAGACTCTCCGTATGTGTTTTACACAGGTAAGATACTTACATGAGCAGGAACTTTATCCATTATGGAACAATCCAGCCCCCCAAATCTAAAATACATGTTTCCTCTAACCTGTTGTTCTATTTATCCATCTACTTTTGGTGTGTGTCACTGAGTTCTGAAGATATTGTCCATAGAGTTGTCAGCCCTCTTTCTCATACAATGGAACTAGATGGCTACACCCACCAACTGTAGCACCAACCAGAAGGTTAAGTGCATCTACTCATGGACAAGAGGCTAGAAGACTAAGCTAGCTAACATTACAGCTCAGATGAGGAGGGGGACCATCAATGTTTACAAGTCTCTCATCAATGACTACATGCACGCTTCCTTTTGCCAGTTAAACGGCTGGTGGATATATGCATGTATGATTTTAGGGTGAACTGTCGCTTTAAGAAATGTCTAAGTAAAAGTTCTGGATTGTGAGGATTGTGCAATACGCTAAGTATTCTTGTGTGTATATGTGTGTGTAGGTGTGTACATCCTGATAGGAGCTGGAGCACTGATGATGGTGGTGGGTTTTCTGGGATGTTGTGGGGCCATCCAGGAGTCCCCCTGTATGCTCGGACTGGTTCGTACCACTTTTTCATTCATCATTTACCCCTCCTTTCTTATTCTATTAACCTCTTTTGACAAAACATAACATCCAAACTGTTTAACAGAGGGTTTATTTCGCTCAGTTTTGGTAGTGATGTCTCTCAGCAGCACTTCTCACCCATTTGGCCTTCACTAAGACATTCGAGATTTTCTGCCTTGATCATTGTTTACTGAACAGTATCAAGGCCACAGAAGACTCTCTAGATTTCCATGTGCTTGTTGCCCCCCCCCCCCCCTCGCCCTGTCTGGCCCTAATCTTCTTGTACTAAATCTCTCAGGAGGAGGAGCCTATGTAAATTGGGTTCAACTACACTCAAATGACCTTACTTGTGACACATGCACGCAAAGGACATGCGCACATGCATGAATGAAAGCACACATTCATACAATCAGCTGACTTTAATTTTGTCTTTCCCTCTCTGCAGTTCTTCTTCTTCCTGCTGATCATTTTTGCTGTTGAGGTTGCAGCTGGAATCTGGGGATTTTCCAACCAAAGCAAGGTAACGTACAAGTGTAGAGTAGGATTGTTGTATCTCTCTAAACCATTTAGATACTGTTACAAGCACTTTACAAATAGGTGCATAAGAGATAACAAAATAAGAAAAAAGCACCAATTACAAAACAAAAACTCAAATAAATCACAAAATGACACATATGTAGACAAAAAAACTGTGAAATAAGAGTAACAATGAACAATAAATGTTGCAGTCAGGACTGATAAGGCAGTGTGTAGACGTTTTTGTCGGCTTAAGAGATGTATATAAAATATCTTTTCTCGGTTTGCTTCTGTGTTGCAGGTGGTGAACGACATCACAAACTTCTACATGCAGACATACAAGAACTACCAGGCGACAGGAGATGAACGCCTCAAAGACACACTGCGGTTGATCCAAAAAGGGGTGAGCCTCATTTCCTTCATTTCTGCCTCCTTCTAAATCAAAGTTACTCAGATCTTATGTAAGAGGAACATTTTTTTGGCTTTCTTTAAGCAACATAAATGTATTACCATGGGAGGTTGTTTTAGGTTATCTCACAAGACTTTTCAAAACCCTCCACACTAAGCATTACCCATGTTTAACCATGACTTAGATTTTCAGATTCAGCAAATTTGCATTAACAGAAACATTCAGCATTTTAGAAATGAGCTAATTCACTGCATTGGTCAGACATGAGAAGGTCAGTATAGAAATCGTGTTGGTGCATGTGGAGGTAGAGCAAGGAGGCAATTAGCCTAGCTTAGTGTAAAGACTGAAAGGAGGGTCCAAAGGCAAAAAAACAAAACTACCAGCCTGTTGTATCTTGATTGCTTAATTTTTGCAATAGAATTTGAAAACACAAGTTTGTTGTTTTAGAGGAGTGGTGACCAGGGGGAGAAAATAGAGGAAAACAAGACTTGAATGAATAGTTTATCGAGGGTAAATAAACAACCAACCATTCTGACAACCTTAATTACATAAAAATGAAACTTGTTTCCTTTTTAACCCTCTGGACTCTATGCTGGCCATTTGTGTCCACCTCACTTCCTTTTTGTTGATCATTTTAGCTGTGTTAATGCAAATGGAATGATATTTCCCAAGGGTGTGCATTTTTGCCTGATCTTTTAATTTTCAAAACCTGCTCTTTAAATATGTCAGTTTTATACTGTTTATCTACAATTGTTCCTTATAGCTCTATCGTGGACACTTTTGGCCAATTGAAACCCATGAAAACTACATTATTTAATTCCTTGTGATTTACAGTATAAAATCATATAATTTAGGTAAAATGGCTTTCATTCTAGACTCAACACTTGACAATTTTAGTTTTTAATGTTTTCTACCAGATTATGTCATTTGTCCATTTTTGGGCATGGGAGCAATTTCAGGTAATATTCTTAGTTTCCACTAGTGGCGCAGGATGACTTCCTGCACTCCAATGGAGCAAATGAATGACACAATTTTGACATAGGTGTGATCCTAAGGATGTCAGGTAATGATGTGTGTTTGTGCATGAAAAAAAAAATGTGCGTGCAAATATGTATTGGCAAGATAAAGTGGCAAGTGAATTATATTGTATCATACCTCCAAGTTTCAGTGAATTTCTCTTGGTACAGGTTATTGAGCTTTGAGTTTCAAAGGCAAACCTGGCTGTGATGCACAGGTTGAAAATACCTGTAGCTTTGGTCTTTTCATAAAAAAATGCCACACACAACTACACAATAGCCCCTACACACTCAAATAGCTGCTCTCATAAAAAAAAAAAGATCACAGGTCATCTTGACCCCTGGCCTCTGGGGAAACAAAAACAAAGTCTGACACTGTTTATAAATCTGTCCTGGAGTTTATGCAGGTGCAGTCAGTACTAATGCTATAAGTGAGCCTATCAGCTCCCAGGTCCTTCTTTATCTGGCGAGAAGGTCATATTGCCTGACTGAAGCACTTGAGTATTGGATGGGCTCAGAGAGTGAAGATTGGGAGAAATCCTCTGCAGTTGAGGAGGAGAAATCTTCTACCCAAGATGAGGACATGTCCTCTCCTGAAGATGATGGGACACCTTCCTCAGAGGATGACAGCAACACCACTGATGACAACTTCCAGCCAGTGCCTGATTCCTCTTCCTCAGGGGAAGAAGACGGTACAGACACTGCGATGGAGGCCGATCAGCTGATGGCAGAGACAGAGGAGCTGGCGGGTGAGCGGATGTCTCGTCATGGGAAAATGATGTGGTTTCCCACTGCTGAAGAGACCCTGCACCACAATCCAGTATCCACTGGTTTCACCCCAGGGCCCACCCTGTATACAGTTGCCCACATCATCAACATGAGGTCTGCCTTTGACCTATTCATAACAGAGGAGATCATTCAGCTGCTGTGCACCAACACAAACCTGCATGGGAGGTGAAGGTGTGAGGATTGGAGGGATGTGGATGAAGTGGGGGTAAGATTCTACATTGGAATTCTTATTCTGGCCGGCGTCTACCGTTCAAGACATGAAGCAACACGAGGCATGTGGGATGCCAAGACAGGACGGGCCATGTTTCGCGCTACAATGCTCCTCTACAGCTTCACTCAGATCAGCGCTAACATCTGCTTTGATGACAGGCTCTCCCATCCAGGAGGCTTCAGGAATGATAAACTCGCTGCATTTCGCATCCTGTGGGAAAAGTGGGTGGCTTGCCTCCCCCTCTTATTCAATCCAGGGGTTGATGTGTGTGTTGATGAGCAGCTTGTTGCATCCATAGGTCATTGTGGATTTTCAACCAGTGGCGTGCACAGACCTTTTGAAAGTCAGGGGCGAAGAGCAGAAAAAGGTCTCGCGACTGAAGAGGGCACATTAGCACACGTTTTGGCTCCCAAGAGGGCATTTCAGCGCCTGATTTTGTCACCCAAGTGGGCATTTTATCATGTTTTAACCAGCCAAGGGGGCAGTTTGTTGTGTTTTGCCAACCAAGAGGGCACTTTAACGCACTTTTTGGCCCCCAAGTGGGCGGTTCAGTGCACGTTTTGGCTCCCAAGAGTGTGCTTCAACATGCGTTTTGGCTCCCAAGAGGGCACTTTAGAACTCATTTTGGCACCCAAGAGGGCACTTTAGTGTGCATTTTTCAACAATTGGGCCACTGCCCCCCCGCCCCATGCACACCACTGACATCTACAATATATCCCCAACAAACCTGCAAAGCATGACATTAAAATCTGGTTCACCTGTAATGTGGCAACCTCCTATGCCTGGAGGATGGAGATTTACATGAGAAAACCACCCAGTTAAAATTCTGGAATTGATTAAAATTTTGGATTTCATGATCAGGACTGATGTCAAATTTTAAAAAAGAAGCAAATATTTTCAGTATATAGTGTTTGTATAGCATTTTGTAAGCAAACAGGAGGTGGCTACGTTTGGCCACGAACAAGCTAAGAGGGAGTTTTTATGTTTTTCTGTCACTGCACAAAAAACTAATGAAGCATAAAAATCATTGATACTGCTTATCATTGACACACATTAAGCTGCAATGATGATTAAAGAATAATTTAGATAGCATGTATTATTTTGTAAAAACATGGTGATTTAATGCTATTTTCCCTTATAAATAATCAGCATTATGTGATCTAATAGGCATTTAAAGGGTTAAAATTCAGAATTTTAATGAAATTTTAGTCTTCATGACCAGGACTGATGCAAATTAAAAAAAATGGAGAAAAAAAGTGGAATTTTTTATATACATATATTAGTTTTATAGCATTTTAGGAATGTAAACGAGAGGTGGACACTTTTGGCCACGAACAAGCTGAGAGGAAGTTTTTATGTTTTTCTGTCACTGCACAAAAAACTAATGAAGCATAAAAATCACTGATACTGTTTATTATTGACACACAGTAAGCTGCAATAATGGTTAAAGAATAATTCAGGTTGCATGTATTATTTTGTAAAAACATGGTGATTTAGTGCTATTCTCCCTCATAAATTTTCAGCATTATGTGATCTAATAGGCATTTAAAGGGTTAAAATTCAGAATTTGAATGAAATTTTAGTTTTCATGACCAGGACTGATGCAAATTTAAAAATTTGGAGTAAAAAAAGTGGAATTTTTTATATACATGTATTAGTTTTATAGCATTTTAGAAATGTTAACAGGAGGTGGACACTTTTGGCCACGAACAAGCTAAGAGGAAGTTTTTATGTTTTTCTGTCACTGCACAAAAAACTAATGACGCATAAAAATCATTGATGCTGCTTATTATTGACACACATTAAGCTGCAATGATGGTTGAAGAAAAATTCAGGTAGCATGTATTATTTTGTAAAAACATGGTGATTTGGTGCTATTCTCCCTTATAAATCATCAGCATTTTGTGATCTAATAGGCATTTAAAGGGTTAAAATTCAGAATTTTAATGAAATTTAAATTTTCATGACCAGGACTGATGCAAATGAAAAAATTTAGAAAAAAAAAATGTCATTTTTTTAATATATATCTTAGTATTATAGCATTTTGGAAATGTAAACAGCAGGTGGACACTTTTGGCCACGAACAAGCTAAGAGGGAGTTTTTTCTACTTTGCCTTCCCTGCTCAAAAATAACAATGCATAATAATCAATGTTGTTGTTAATCAGTTACATATCTCAGACTGTGTTATTGATAATACAAGAAAAACCGGTAGCACTGAAAAGATAGGCAGTGGTCATTTTTGTGGTAGTTTCCAACAAGCGCATCGTGCAAACAAATTGGCATTTGAGGGGTTAAAAAATTTAAAATGAATTAATTTTTTGTACCTATGACAAGAACTCATATTAATTAAACATTGTATGCAGTAAAAGCAGCAAAAAACATACAAAATCCCAAAAATTACAGACTCAATCTGTTGGTGGCCATTTTTGGCCACGAACAAGCTGAGAGGGTAGTGAAAACGAACAAGGCCAGAGGGTTAATTTGTTGCTTCACCAAATATTGTTGATGATTAATACAAACTGTGGGGTGAAGGGATCGTTTTCAGCCTTCTGATTTATGTGTGGTTACTATTTCTTCATAAGCCATATTTTATATCCGCTTCCAGTATGGTGACCTCATTATGATAACAAGACTTCTGTAACTAAAAATTGAGACAAAACTGTTTGAAACACTCCTTCAAAACAATTGCAGTTAGAGAAATGCCTTTGTCCTTTTGTAAGTCATCTTGTTCTCTATACATGTATTATTGTGTGTTTACAGCTGAACTGTTGCGGACCAACCGGCACTGTAGAAGATTCAGCCAAAGACACCTGTCCCAAGGGCGAGCCACTCGAGGAGCTCATTACTAAGGTACTTCTACCCTGAATGTGTGTATAGATTGGATGCCAACACAGCTAGGTACTTCAATTAAGAGATACAGGAAGAAAAATATTCAAATATGAGGGGCCATCTGAAAGATCCAACCATGTCAAACATGCTTCAGCTCAGTGAGTGCTTGAGCAATTACTGCATTATCCAATGCGTAATGAGGGTCTGACATGTGTGTCACAAGTTTATCGGCTTTCCCTTCGCAGACTTATTCCCTCAGCCTCCTAGCAGTGTTACTATGGCAACAATGGTTTACTGGAGCCTGCACGCTCTCAGGCTGTCTGTTATGCGTGCCATAGCACAAGTCATCTCTAGCTTTAGAGAAAACTGTATGGAATCATGCTTGTGTTTTGCAGAGCTGTCCTGACGCTATTGATGAGGTGTTTGACTCCAAGCTACACATCATAGGTGGAGTGGGCATCGCCATCGGGGTTGTTATGGTAAGAAACCCATCAAATTCCGACGCCAGCTGCCCCAGCGGACATGAGCTAACACAAACAAGTCATATCTGTCTTCCTCTCTCTTACAGGTGTTTGGGATGATCTTTAGCATGCTCCTGTGCTGTGCCATCAGGAAGTCTCGGGAAGTGGTGTGAAACCCACCACCGCACCCTCAAGTCCTTATTATTGTTGCATGATGTCATTCCAAGAGTCACATGACTCTCCACTGCCAATAGAAACACTGCTTGTTCAAGGGGGATAACCTAAGCTATGTTGGGTGCAGATATTTCTGATTTTTAAAGTATACATTAGTCATTGTAACTGTGCTGCTGACACTTCCTGGACCATATAGTTGCAATGTGGTTACTTGGCCCAACTATAGACTGGGTGTCATCTGTGCTTCAGTGGCAGTGTAGTACAGAAATGTGTAATTGTGTGGTCATTTGATTGAAATTAGTGTTTGTGAATGGCTAATTATCTAAACAAAAGATCATATTATTGTATACTGATCACATTTCTCACCTTCTGGCAAGGAGTCATGGACTAGGGCCTTAAAAAAAGGCAACCACCACCACTTCAGCACAATACAGCAGTAGCCAATGAAATTATACATTTCCTTTTCCTTACAACACTTAAGTCAAACCAAGGTGACTTGTAGCCAACTGAATGCCGAGCTGTGAACTGTGTTGACTGTGGTCTGTTCTAGCTTGGTATTAGAGTAGCATTTCAGATCCGTCATTGTGACATTTAATTTGCGTCTGTCTTTCTCTATCTTCTAACTTGCCCTTTCTAAAAAAACGCCTTTAAGTTTTTGTCACATTTTGTAAATGTCTTCTTTTTTTATTTGTAAGAGATTTATACACTTAGTTGGTTGTACGGTAATTGCAGATTGATTATGTATTTTATAATGTCCTTTTATTTTACAGAGACTGGGTTGATTTATAACATATGCACTATGTTTTACATAGTTTAAAATTAATGAGAACCAAATAAACCAAACTGAGTTGATTCTGGAGGTATTATACTATGGCAGTCACTGATGTACACAGAACAAGAGGCAAATGAGCTGGAGGTTTTCTTTAGGCCTAACTTCGGCAGGTAACCGGGTAAAGGAATAGTCATAGAAAAATCTTGACTATTAAATTGACATAATATTATATTGACTCTGGCTCGCGTGTTAGATTGAACTGTGTAGGATATGGGGGCATGCGAGGGTTAGAGGGTGTGGGTGCCTTGATGAGAGTGAAAACAACACTCAGGTCTTTCCTCATGCGCAGTGGAAAATAACATTCCAAATACTCTCCCCCCCGGCTTCCGCAACCCCTTTTGATATCTGCGAACATCAACTGTGACTCATGTACAGTTTGATCCGAAGCACAAACAAAACCAAGAACTGTCTTTGTCTGAGTTATCCCATCATAATTAATTTACGGAAAAATTTGGAGCACATACTGATTAGAGTAAACAGTGCACGTCTATGTACGATGGTGAGTCACGTAAATTTTTAATGACTCACTACTTCCCCAAAAAGAAGTGTGCGTAGAGTTAGAGTTCCTCTGATAACAGCCCAAGGAAGTACACTTTGATTTGGTTGTTGACAGTTGGGTGGTACCCTTTCAGACCCCCTGCCCCAAATTATGGAGATAACACTAATTATAAAAAGCAGTGTGTATATTAGTGTGGCAATATCTCCATGTTTTTCTGTGTGTATACCTTTTATATAAAAGAATGTGTGCTGGCAAAGGGAAGGGAGCAGGAAAATTGAGATAAGGAAGAGAAACACTGAAAAAATAGGCACCATGATGAGGACTCGAGAGGAAAGAGGCCAACATCAACACGTAGGCTCTCACATTAACACACGGTAGATATGGACTAAATTATTTGATAACTGCACATTCTGTCCTACACAGAGACTAACACAGACCTTTGTGATGTTCTCTTTTTTTACTGTTATTGCCAAACCTAGCCTTGATTCAGGACAGGACCACCGTAACATTTCATTGGCCTTTAAACTACACCACACAGCAGTACTGCCATGGAATGTTATTTACTATCTCAGTGGAAGCACAAACTTGCATGACAAATATATTGTAGAGAGGCAAAATAATAATAACAAAAATAATAAATTCTTGTAGCAATCTGCAATAAAGTGCAAATTATTTCCTCCAACTTTTGAATGTTACCGGAGTACGACCTGAGAAAAGAAATGTTTGTGGCTTTCATCTCAGTCCTCAGCCTCGTCCTCTGTGCCCTCCCAGGAAATGTTTGCAAGTCTGCGCGACTGTGTGTGTATGTGCAGCACAGTGTCCACATGGAGAAGACTTGAGACACACTGCAGCACGGCCAGAAGCAGCTGGCATTTACAGGAGACAGATTCAAGGCCCAAGTCCAACGTAAAAACTTTTGATGATTTGTCAGCCTCTCTACAACAATGCATGCATTGTTTACCCTCCACTAGGGGACATTCACTTTTACCCTGACCCTTGTGTTCTTGTTTATATACAAGGCTGAAAGGGTGGGAATGAATCTGAATAAAACTTAAGAGTGCGGTTTGAGTCTGCAGGAAACGTCGAGGGCTGTGGGAGTAAATCTGTTGGGGCACGCACAGCAGAGCATTTGCCAAGAGCTGGGAAACAGCAGGGAAGCCCATATTTGCATCATCTGAAACTAAGCAACTGCGGGCTTGTTGTAGAAGGGCATGGTTTAAGAGAAACTCAAATGTCCCACCAGCAGGTATAACACAGCCTGGTTTCAACAAAGACGCATTGCGGGTCTGATCATCTTTATGTAAAGATGTCCTTTTGTTTGAATGCAAGGTCCTCTTTGATGCTGTAGATGCAGTCCTACCCATGGGTTCCCACGTGGAAAGTAGCATGCGGATGGCATCTTGAAAAGCACTTGCACACTGGTCAGTTTGACCTTCCCCTGGACCACAAATGATCAGACTGCAGGGTTTGACTGTGAGCCTTTCCTCCAAATCATTAAAAGCAACATGGACATACCTGTGAAAGAGAAAAAGATTTCAACTGGACTTTCATGAAGAAAACAAGATGAAAAAAACACCAGTAACTAGCCCATGGATTACAGATAGGCGTAGCTCACAAGTCTTTGTAACTATGTGTGAGTAAGAAAGAGTGACGTGTTTTCATACCTGTGGGCTCCCAGTAGTATTGGTCGACAAAAGGTCAGTGTAGCAATGTTGTCTAGTTCAATCATCCAGCAGTCTGAGACAGGTCTGGCACCACTTAGCTGGGCAAAGAGAGACAGCTCATCTTCACTGACACACTCCACAACGCACATATCCGCCTGTGCAGCTAAGGCCAGGACAGCAGCTGACTGTTTGACTCCGGACAGGAACACAGACACACCAAAACTCTGTAGGTTTGCAATGACACCCTCTAGTGACCTTTCTGCCCATGTGTTAAACTGCACAAAACTTCCCTCCTTCCCTCGCTCTCCAGATCTTAACTCAAGCACTTCTCCTGCACTGAGCAACTTCGGTTGAAGGTACCCAGTGAAAACTACAGCTTTAACAGGCTTGTAGTCAGTCTGAGGGCAGGGCGTAGCAAAGTCCCTGTGAAGGACCTGCCCCTCAATCAAACGTGAACAGCTAATAGGGAAGCCTGATACAGAAGTATGCAATGCAGGAAAGTTATCATTTACAAACTGAAGGGATAAGGAAGGTTGGTCATTTTTAAATTTCCAGTGAGTGAGCAGTTCACAGGCGAGGTCACTAATAAAGTCACGGTGGGTGCAACCCAGACGGGTATGAAAGAATGATGCCAACAGCTTTTGAACACAGTGATTGTTTGTGTCAGCTGGTAATTGTGTCTTTGCAGTGAAATCCTCCCACGAAAGACAGCATCCATACGGGACCACTCCAGTAGCAATGAGATCATCCAGCTCCTCCAACACAAATGCCAGCAATTCATCAGCCAAGCGCCTGGCAGCCGTGGCCTCTGAGACTTCCCTGGAGTTATACGTGCGAGACACATTCGGCTCCTTGCAGGCTGTTGAGTGAATCATCCGTAATATAGATGCCAGCATTAGGATAAAGGTTTTGGATCCATCGCCTGTTACAGCGCTATGTTTCAAGGCGCACTCCACCACCATCCTGAAATGAGAAACACACACAACAACATCAAAAGAGAAAATGACACTTGACAAAGAGTATAATACTGTAAGGTAGAGATATCTGTCTTACCTGGCCAGTGGATGCTCCAGACGTAGTGCTGTGAGAATGCACGTCCCACTGCGGCTTAACATTGCCTGTCCTGTGTCTCGGGTGAACAACACTTGTCCTCCTTCAGGGCCAAAGCTGCGGAGGACAACTGACTCCAAAACAGACACAGTCTGCAGAACATGTTCCAGGTTAAGATGTTCCACCAGCACCATCCTCACATCCTGGAAAGCACACAGACTAAGGTTAAAAAGAGGGTAATCAAGGGTCCCAACTATCAATCGCTATACACATTTATATATCTATAGCAGTGGTTCTCAACTGGTGGGTCCCGACCCAAAAGTGGGTCGCAGACCCGTTCTGGGTGGGTCGCGGACAGCTGGTCAAAAAAAGTAAATAATATTTAATGAGCATCTGATGCTTGACATGTCTTTTATTTTTGAAAAATGATTTATTTTGAAAGGCACACGTCAGAAACGTGCAGCCGCCTAGGCGCGGTAGCCATGGTAACTGCCATTTGATTGACGCTCACTGTCTGTGTTGCAATGGCGAAGCGTAAATATGACCCGGTGTATTTAAAATGCGGATTTTCGTACATTGAGGACAATAAGGGACAGAAACCCCAGTGTGTTATATGTAGTGAAGTGATTGCAAATGAGAGCATGAAACCATCGGAACTGAAGCGCCATTTGGATACTAAACATCCTGCATGTAAAGACAAGCCGGTGGAGTTTTTTCAAAGACAACTCCAGAAGCTGAGGACTTCACAGAAGTGTCTGACAGCGTCTTGCTCCAAACAAGAGGAAGCTCTCCGTGCCCACATGCCCGGCTGTCTCACTGACTTCCCCAAATGACAGGTTAGGTGAATAGATCTTGCTTTGTTGATCTTTAATTATTGTTTGATATTTATTTTATTATTTTCTTTTTTCTTTTTGTCCATGCAGTTGTAATGGTCCTCCTAAGTTCCTTATTATTTCTGAATAGGCCTACATATAAGTGAAATATATAATTTTGTGGCCATAATTACTTTGTGCACTTTTGATTATTTTATTCACTTGTCATGGTATTCCTCATGTAGCCTGAATGCAGGGACCTTGTTTGTTTTGTGGGTCTTGTGCAATTGTTGATATTCACTTTTGTCTGCATGCAGTTGCATGATCCTCCTCCCTTTGCATGTGCTTTGAATGCAGAGATAGATGTCAAATATCTCATTTTGCTGGTATCCATTTTGATACTTCATGTTTGATACTTATTTCATTCAATTCTGTATGCAGTTGTCATGGTTCTCTGATGTTTTGAAACGCATTTTGCTCAATAAAAATGAGTATATTTATGTTAAAGACTTGAGTTTTCAAAGGCTTTTTAAAAAATACATTTGCGTAGTTTGAAGGACTTTAAAAGTGGGTCGCGACTTAATGACCATGGGAAAATGTGGGTCCCAGAGTGAGACCAGTTGAGAACCCCTGATCTATAGGACACACATGCTGCAGAGGTCTCTGACTTAAAATTCAAAAGCCATGTTCTCAGTTTTAAATGTTAATAAAGTACTACTCTTAAAGGTCCCATATTATGAAAAACTGACTTTTTCTGGGATTTGGGGTGTAATTGTGGGTCTATGGTGCTGCCACACGCCGTGAAACTTTGAAAAAAGTCTATCCATGCTTTTTTGAGTGAGATACAGGTTTCTAAAGGGGTCTTGCCTGCAGTTTCCAGATACACAAGTCAAATTTGCTGCGGCTGTCGACGTCGACGGCCGCACATTTGCATATGGCTACCCCACTGCCCCTCCCTTCACCGCACGGTGTCTCCACCCACCAGGTACAGCTCCGGTCTCGGAGATCCGCCATTATTCTACTGAAATCACCATGGCCAAAGTCAAGGAAAAATGCTCTGTTGTTGGCTGCAAGGACCAGCACAACACACTCCATCGTCTCACACTGTGAGACTCACAGCTGCAGAGGACAAGAGAGCGGCATGGATTGAATTTATTTTTATGATTTATTTTTGAAGTTGGCAAAAAACTGTTGGTGTGTGCGAGCCACTTTGACACTGACTGTTTCACCAACTTGGGCCAGTACAACGCAGGAGTCGTCGGCAGACTTTTACTCAAAGGAATACATGCAGACCAAGGACATGTAAGTACACAAATAATGTGCTGTGTGTTTCTGTAGATTAGGCTGAACTCATGCCTGATGTACTGTGTGTTTTGCCATTGAGAACAAGCTAAGGTTAGCGGCTAACCGCTAACGTTAGCTTCCCTGACCACACAAGTTAACGCTAGTGCTAAAGCAGAATCATTGTGTGTAGTACGTTTCTGATCCTGCACACTATGTAATGCGTGTCCCAGGGAAATGTCTGCATGTACAAGTATTTAGCTGTGTTTATTTAGCAATTTTACACGAACTAACCAAGCAGTGTCACATAGTACCAGCTAACGCTAACCGTGAGCTTTCAAGCTAATGCTAACCGCGAGCCCCTAGTTCGCATCAACACGGTCTCCACATGCAAACCCAGAGGCGCGGTCAGTCAAGCAGTACATACACACACCCTCCGCCGGGTCTAAGCTTTCAGGATTTTGTGAAATAATGCATTTGAAAATGTTTTCTAAGCTGGAATATGTTGGCATAGGCCAGGGCAAAACGAGTGTACTGTTGACTGCTACATAGAGTTTAGATTCTCTGCCCGGGCCGGGTCGGGCTGGGCCCTTGACCAAGCATTTGTGCTTTTTTGTTTTAAATAACTCAGCATAATGAGTATATTTCCAGCTAGGAAACACGCATCTCTCTCCTCCCTCCATTTTTGTGTTGCTGCGTGGTGTACACGTGAGTTATCCTCATGGCTAAAACGTGACTTGAGACGTACGTGACAAGAAGAAAGCAAAAATATATATTTTTACGAATGAAAATGACAATAATTGTAACGCACAGTGACTTGAATAAATAACTTTAATGTGATTACTGGTTTGGAAATATTAACGCTAGATTACTCGTTACTGAAATAAAGTGGTCGGATTAGAGTAATGTAAGGCGTTGCAGCCTTTAGTGCACGAGTGAATTATACTGTAACAGTGCTGTCATGTGTTACTCCTATCCATATCTGGGAATGCTGTGCAGGTAAATTAAACTGTGATTACTTGTTGAGAACATTTGCCCATTTCTTGCAATTGTTTTCATGTTTGTCTTTTTACTGTTCAAGACTCTGACTGGCTGCACTGCATCACAATAAGAATGCTGATAGAGGGCAAGCCACCACATCATCAGGAGATCCTCTTTTCAAACTGAGCTTTCCAAAGTCCTGGAAGGGAGAGTGCAGAGCCAAACCCGTGAAGACAGACACGACATTCTGTAAGTTTTACAATCTTTTATTTGAACCTCTCAAATTAAAATAAACATGGACACACAGACATCACACAAAAGGTTGAACACAAACACTTAAAATCTGAATTCTTTTAAGATGGTTTTCAAAATAAATAATGAGAATGTATAAATGAGAAGTAATTAGGAGAAATAAGACACACTTTACAACACTGCAGCACAAGGTGTTTTGGTTCTACTGCAGTTTTCCTGTAAACATGCATTTGTTTATTGCACTGCAGACTGCGGTGATGCTCTGTTGGACCTGATCTTCCAGAAGGTTTTCCAGGACCCTGCCCCATATGTGAAGGAGGTGCTGAAACTCATAATCCCTGAAGACCTCTCGGACCACACAGATGGGCAGCACAACTCTCACTCTCCGCCCCAGAGAGCCCCAGCACCACCTTACAAAGCTTATGTAGGCTATATTGGCTGAACACAATTCAATATAAAGTCAGCACTGAATGTTTACACCCATGGCAACGAGATACTTTCTTTGTTATCATTTTCATATTGATATTGAAGTTAATATATAAAGTCAAACTGTTTCACTTCAGATATGTATTTTCTTCTTATTTCATTCATGTCAACACATGTTTACAAATGTTTCTTACAATTAAAACATCTTTCCTAACTGTTCTGTGTTTTCATTGTTTGATATGTAATTTTCATGGTAATAAGTAAAAGATAATAAACTATAAACAATGTAAGATAGAAGAAGCAGTTATGTACTTTTAATCATAACACTTTTACGATAAATGAATAGTATTTATGTGACTAAAAGCTTACTGCACTATTCCCCTCAGACGTAAAGATTCATAGTCTGCCCGATAAATGTTCAGTGCATTCTGCAGTGCAGATACATTCAGGCAGACAGGTTCCAGGCCAGGGTGGTCCACCATGCATGATGGTGGCTCAGGAAACTGCTGTAGTCTTCGTATAACCTAGAAATAATGAAAGGTAAGTGAGTGACAATAGATTAGAGAAAAGAGAGAGAGCAGAATGACAACCTTGTTTGCCCAGTGTTCACACTTCATTGTGGTATTTCCATACAGCAGATATTCTCAGGTTCTGTAGGCATTTGTTTACAATAGCCACAGGAACACCTGTTTTTATGCCTTTTTTTATTATTCATGGGAAACTATGATCACTAATCATGTCACATTGTTTCTTTGATAATATATATAAAGTTTAGAAACCGTTTTAAATGGTTAAAAAACAATTCTGCTGGTAGAAAGGTGATTGGAAGCAACTGTGGCTTACTGAAAACTACAGTTGAAAATTGCTGGCAGTAGCTAATTACAGGTCGTCACTGCAAATAAGAGCAGGTTCTCAATCAACTTACCTGGCTACATAAAGGTAAATAATAATATGATAACATAATAACATAAAAGTAATGTCGAGGTAACAAACTTAACTACTAACCACTGAGAAACACCAATGTTCATTCTTGGCTGCTTACTTTGTTTTGGAGCCTCTTGTTCTGGGTCGGACCGCAGTCTGTTGTCCGGCAGCCATTATTCCCAGAAACTCCGCCGTTGCCATGGTCACATGATGCCATCCTCACGTCTTCCGCAGGCAGGAGGAGGTGGGCGGTACCGTGGGCGGCGCGCAGTAGCTCATTAGCATTTAAAGGGAAAGGCACTGAAACAGGCCACCTGGAGCAGGGCTGTGAAACTGGTGTTTCAAGAACCCTGCTGTGCTCAATGCTTCAGCTTTTTTCGACCAAAGCATGTTACTAACATTCCATTTAGACATCAGGGAACCATGTCAAGAAGCAGAAATGACCATAATATGGGACCTTTAAGACATCTCAACTTTCAACTGCAAGTTAACAGAATGAACATGCCCATAATAAAGACTCTAAATAGTTTCTAAAGTATTATCACATGTAGTATCCACATCCATGACATGGAAGCTATTGAAAAGAAATGCTGAATGTCCATAATAAATATTCATATAAGATAGAAGAAGCAGTAAAATCCAATAAAACCAGATGTGTCTTATTTGTCCCATTTAGTACATTTTCGTCACATGTCATGGAGGCTATTAAAAAAAGCCATAGTAAATAATTTTGCAAAATAAATACAAAACACTTAAGCCATCAAAATAAGTGTGCTACATGAAATCAATTTCATATATTTTTTTGTTTTTACCATTATTTTCCACTCATATCATCAAGCCAGCATGAAGATTGTTTTTGTGTAAATCAACAAACAATAGGGTAATTTATTGATGGTCCCTAAATCAGCCTCCAGGGTGGTGCAAGGTTCTGGAAGGCGAGCTAACCGTCCTCCTCCTGCCAACACTGGGTGAAACCCAGTTAGAGACGCCGCTGGGTGTCTCCGAAGTGAATGTCTGTCGAATATCTAATGACCTAAAACTAATTTCACTACGGTCATCAACCATGAATACATCTCTGGAGCAACACGTACTTTATTACAGTACCACATGTTACGTTTGTCATAACAGTTAATAGTCAGCATTTGTCAGAGTTCACCATGCACATGTCCTGTGTACATCTCCTTCATTACTCGTATTGCCACAGGATTAATAAATGACCGCGTTTTGGTGCGAATCCCTATTTTTAATGTACTTTGCTGCTAACAACTAGCTAGCTACCAGTGTAGCTGAACTAATGCAGCAACTCGTCAGCGGCTGCGGTGAGCCTATCTTATTACTAAACCTATAAATGACTATAAACTACAATTTTCTAGCTGCCAGAAAAACAAAAATAATACATATCCTCTCAAGAACAGAATGCTTAAGTCCGGAAAACTCACCGTCAGTCCAACAGGAACGCTTCCTCTGTATCCTAGTGACGAGGATTCTTCTTCTGTGGTTTTGCCCCGTGGATGTAATTTAGATCAGAAATGACTATCGCCGCCTAGCGTGTGGAGTTATGAGCTGTTTTCTGACAATCCAAGAATGCTGGTGTACATTTATACACTGTCTATGCTCAAATACTGTACGTGTACAGGGATGTGTGTAATTATTCCCTAAAGCATCTTAATGATTATTATGATATGAATATGAGATCACTGCATGTGGAAGTTATGAGATTGTAAATGCGAGTTTTGAGTGTTTATACGGACATCATATGTCCATTCACAATCTCCCTGCCTAGTAATAGTGATGGTAGGTGTGAAAAAAATATCTTCTCAAAAATACATGAGAAGATTTGCAGAACAATAAACCTTCTGTCTTGTAAGTCAAAGCACAAGCACAGGTGTAGACAGTGAAATAACAATGGCTGAAATCCATATTGCTGCTTCAGTTTCAGGTTTTTCGCGTGATTGTGCATGCTGGCAAAACAAACCATTGCTTCACTATCAGTATCACCTGTGCCTTTCGGACTATTACGAGTTGAAATGTCTCCTGTAAAAAATGCTGTTGGTCCACTCTTTAGAAGCTTTGTCTCTCAGCACATGAGGTGCTCTGCTTTCTGAAATCATTTTCTCTTAGGAAATTCAATCACCTTTACTTCATCCTGTTTGCAGAGATATATAACATCAGCTGAGCTTACAGCCATGACACTCACCTTTTTGGTAAAACAGTTTTAAAGTGTGTGTCTCTGTGTGTGAAGATTGCTTTTCTGACTGAACTCCTGGACTATTGTTCTCAGATAGTGCTGGTAAAGGCGATCCTTAAATGAATCCTATATAGATGAGACTTCCTCAATAAACAAAAGAAGCATAATATTTTGATACACATAACTGTTCGACAGCCAAAAAGAAACAGATGAAGATGCCAACGTGGGCTACGGTCAACTGTCAAATATAATAAAATAGCACAATTTAAGAAGTGTTACTCACAGCTGATTTAAAAAAAATGTCTATCATAAGCAAACAAATCACATATATCTCTACCTTGCCCATCCCCCCGCCCCCTCTCTTTCCCTCTGTCTCATCCCTCCTTCTGTACAGTATCTCTGGTACCTCAAGGTGAATGGGGCGGGGCCGGAACTTGATCTCTGTGTTGCTGCAGAAACCACATCCTAAGTTTCTAAATCAGGCAACATCATCTATACATAGACAGCATGAGACAGTTCTGCAGCTCCTGCCAGATGTACAGATGCACACAGGCCGACGGAGCTGTCCACTCTGAATGTAAATGTCCTCTATTGCTGAACGCTCACTATGCTAACGAGCCTTTAAAAAGCGATGTCACTTCCCTAATGAATATGTATCAGTGGCCCGGTGAGGGTGACCTGTAGGGATGGGACAGAGGTCACACAAGAGGTGGGGCGTCAGAAAATGAGCACCAGTTCTCCCATGAGACCTGAATGGACAGAACACATCCACCCAAACACATGCTCACACACTCACACATATAGAGGGAAGCAACACAAAGTGACCGGGCTGCATTGCCACCTATCCCGACCCCAACCCTATCTTGTCCTTCCCTTCCTCCCCCTCTCTCTCCCTCTCTCTCTCTATCTTGATCCAGCTTCCACACACCTGCACTCTTATTCTTGAGAACTGGTGAGACACAAAAACTCTCCTACCTCACCCGTTTTCCTCCGACTCTCTCGCCCTCTCTGGTCCTGTCATCTTTTCTCAACCTCCTCCACCTCTCTGTTAGGAATAGGAGTACCTGTGAGCTGAACACGGCTACTGGGACGACTGAATACAGGTACGTCTCTGGGTCCTTTTGCTTTGTCTTTGTTTCATCGATCATAAGCGCTCTGATTTATTTGTATGTCGACTGGGTTAAGTGAATGGTAACTGTGTGTAAACCATGGATGAAGGTCTGTGCAGGTCATTCTGTTGTTATTGGATACAGCATTGTCGTGAGTGATTTATCATTTTGTGACTCCAGTTTCAGTGATTTGATTTCGTTTCTGCTGCAAGATCTGCTTCTTCTGAAGGATGAGAATTTTTGTGAAGTCAAGCCAATAACAAGGAGGATTTTTGTCTTAAACTTGTCATCTCGGAGTTCAGATCTTTCATCTTTACACTACATTTCATGAACTATATTGAATTTGGCACCTTGTAAGATCGGGTGTAAAAAGATTTGCAGCTGCATCGACAACTGAACTTGGGGGACCATATGGTGCGAATAATGAGTCACCTCTGCAGCAGAAATGAGAGAAATACGACAATAAATACATTTGCATGTATACCATCCTCTGATGATTATTACCTTTGCATATGAAAATGTAAAAGCTGTGAATTATTCATTAACACTTGGTTGCACTTCCACAAAAGAAGATCAGTGTCACACACACTGCCTTAAATACAGTGTAATATGTGCAATATATTAAACAATCACATGATCAGTATTAGAGAAGTGGAATATATGAGAAATACTGTTACTGGTTCCTTTTATGTACCTTGAAATCTTCTGTTTGCAGCTGTTTGTTTGTGTCAGTGTCAAGTGAACAATCCTGAAAAAGCAGACATAAACTGAGATCAGTGTTCGCTTGGGTGCTGGATCACATCTGCTGACTCAACCCCAGATACTCAATACCTGTGATGTCTGCAGAAAAGAAAAAAAAACATATCAAAACATTTTTTCACTTGGGAGTCACATCCCGGCAGCAGCAGGACTTTTTCTCTCATATACAGTTGACCTGCACTGAGCATGACCTTGGCACATGATTCTCACCTCTGGCAGCTCGCTGTGGAACAGCAGCGGTCCACGCGTGACGCCTCAACTTCACTTCTCCCCTTCCTCTCCTCCATCCCTCTCTCCCCTCTATGTCAGCAGGTTTTGGCAGAGACGGCGGCTTGCATATCCTGTGTTCAAGTGTTAGTGCCAGGCCAGCAGAAAGAGGAGAAGTCATTTGACTCTGATGGTCATACAGTGTCTATAAGCAGATTATTGCCTCAAATACTGATCAGTAGCATTTATGGAATCTCTGCTCTAGTGTTTGTATAAATAGTTTGCTTGGATGGTTCCTCAAATGAGATTTTAGCAAATTTGGAAGGCATTTACTGATCTGCCTGATTCCGCTTTGGTGAAGTGTAATGTTTCATATATTGCACACAAAATGCTCTCCTGCTGGGGCTGAGCCATCTTTTTCTGTGTCCCTGTTTCTCTGCCAGTATTGGATCTGCTTTCGCTCCTCAAATAATGACTGGGAACCACCAAGCAACCCCATCTGGGAGGGGCACCCCCGCTACTCCAACCCACTTGCCAAATGCAACAACCCAGCCAGACCAAAAACAATCTGAAGGCCAACATCCCAACAAATTCATGAGTGAACTGCACAGCATCCACAGTGAGTTAGACACCCAACTCATTCATTCATGTGCCCTTATGTAGGTCTGCTGTAATATAAATGATTATGGTCATGCAAACAGCATCTTTAAAGAACCTTGGATGACATTTCCAAGCACCTGAAGCCAGTTTAATCCTGAATGATTTTGGTAAATTTGAGGCATTAAAGTATTACCTTGTTCTAAGAATTTCAAGCTCAAACTCATTGATAACTTCAGCAAAATGTCAAGAGATTTGAGTTTAAATCTCCAAAACTGATTTGAAAAAGATGTGAAGTTTAAATGATTCTTTAGAATACTTTGCTGGAAACACTGAACTGAAGTGCTTAACTTCATGCCCTGTGTGCCTGACTGAAAAATGAAAAACGTTTTGAAGATATGCAGTAAGATTGCACACTTCATATCGAGTTATAGATTTTTCATTCTATCCATAACTATATTTTAGAGAGAGTACTGTCTATGGTCCTGTTTTCATTGGAATATATGGCCTTTTGTCTCAGAAGTGAAAGGTGCTGAGGATGTCTTGTTTTCAGGAATGTGCCACACTGCATATGAAAAGTATTTTCTCATATTGTCCAGATTTACTCCATTAGGTAGGTTTATGTTTAAAAATGCATACAGGACAATTATCACCTCAGCAGAAATGCATCATCTGCTTCTTTTCTATTGGATGAAAGTTATTCCTCTTCATTCGTTTGGATGTGCCCAGTTTTTTATGCATACTGCTTGTAATGCTATGTGCCTGAATATTGCAGAAAACTGCAAGTCATGAAGGATGGCATCTTGCATTTGCATACATCAGTTGATATCAGAGTCAACTAACGCTCCGATGATGCTTGAGAACAAGCACAACACATAGGAAATGAACAAATGACAACACTTTACAATACATTGTCTATGGTGTTCGCTAAAAATGACATACAGACATTACAGGATTATTTGATTGCATTTTCCAGTGTTTTTTTCCAGTGTCATTTTATTCACTACCCTAAGAAATTGGGGAAATAAGTTTAATCCTGAAGGTACATTTAAGGCTGACATTTTGAACAGTGTGGCTGACTAAAAGTTTATGTAAATGAATTATTTATCATTTCTGTGTGTGTGTGTGTGTGTGTGTGTGTGTGTGTGTGTGTGTGTGTGTGTGTGTGTGTGTGTGTGTGTGTGTGTGTGTGTGTGTGTGCGTATTGGATGGATTTGCAGTGCCATCATGGGCTGTTGCTGCCCTCTGCATCGTGACTTTGTGTGCGGTGTTGTCGTGTGCCGTGTGTGTGTGGAAGAAGTGCTTGAAAAAGAAAGACAAGGACAAAGAAAAGGACAAGAAAAAGGGAAAAGAGAAGAGCAAGGGAGACTTTGACACTGAAATGGATGAAGGTTTCAACAAGGTACACACACACACACACACACACACACACACACACACACACACACACACTCCCTCCTGCAGATGTATCATCCTTGCAATGTATCACAGTCATGACGTTGGGGTCACACAGGAGTAGTAAAACTGTCAGTGTGTGTTAAGACTAATAGATGTTTTGCACATCCCTCATGTTGTAGTAAAGGCTGCGGTCTGAGATGAGTTGTGTTTCTGAGGGTGTTAAATTACCCCTGTCCCCTTTAAACAATAAATAAGCGCTAGATGGTAACTTTATCTTTGTTTAATTGCCTTTGGCTGTGTAATGCTATACAATATACTGTAAGAACACAGCACAAATAGCTGCTCCACACATTGACAGAAGCTCCTTATTGATTACTTGTAGAAGCTATGTATTTCACCTGCATGTGATGTGCGTCTCTACGTGTGTGCAGCCTCTGAAAGATGAAGGCAGCAAAGAAAAAGAGCTGTCACATAATGAGCCCAAGGAGGTGGAGAAATTGGGCAGGCTTCACTTCACATTAGACTACAACTTCACAGAGAATACGGTGAGATGCTGCTACTTGCTGTGACATGTTGTTGCCCACCATCTGCCAGCTTTAAAATCTCAAATTTTAATACTTTGCTTCTCTCCGCCAATTAGCCACATCCTTATCTCCTGCTAATACTTTTCTTTGCTTTTACATTCTAGCTGGTAGTCGGCATCTTGCAGGCTGCTGAACTTCCCGCGATGGATGTGGGAGGCAGCTCTGACCCTTACGTTAAACTCTATCTGCTCCCAGACAAAAAGAAAAAGTTTGAAACCAAAGTTCATAGGAAAACCCTTGAACCAAACTTCAATGAGACTTTCACATTTAAGGTAAATTAAAACTCCAAGATATGTGAATTTTGTTCACTATCAGCACATGGCGCAGGATTGGTTTCAAATTAACGTCTTTGATGTGTGCTCTCGAGGTACCGTACACCGAGCTGGGCGGGAAGACGCTGGTGATGACTGTGTACGACTTCGACCGTTTCTCAAAACACGATGCCATCGGAGCTGTGAAGATACCGATGAGCAGCGTGGACTTCAGCCAGTCTCTGCAGGAGTGGAGGGATCTGCAGAAGGCAGAGAAAGAGGAGGTGGGAGCACGCTGTGAGAAGGGACGAGGAGATGAACTTGAAAAATGAGGAATACACAACTTACAAAACCTATTTAGGTTTTCCAAAGCTGGTATTTAGTGGAAAACTATTTTTTTTGTATGTTTGGTGTTCAGGGATTGTCAGCTGATGTATATTTGGCATGAATAAAATAAAAAGTACTTTCTCCTTTTGTTACTTATTCTTAATTTGAAGCACCTCTGTCTGTGAGGAAGACCTTAACCTCTAGTAAAGTTGCTATTTAAGCTTTATTCTTTCATTATATGCAACAACAACATACTCAATTATTTTTCTTTGTTTTAGAGTGAGAAGCTTGGAGACATTTGCTTGTCCTTGAGGTACGTGCCTACTGCGGGGAAGCTGACGGTAGTGATCCTGGAGGCCAAAAACCTGAAGAAAATGGATGTGGGTGGATTATCAGGTGATTCAAACACTTGATTCAAGTTTTATTTATGTATAGACTTCAATGCCACAATTAACTAATCTCTTTTCTTTCTTTTTTGTAAATCACTCTTCAACTAATAAGAAATATAAATGCCTCAGTACATTTCATAAGATGAGTGAGTGCACACTTACGGCAATAGCCCAGGTCTGCTAGCTGTGGTTCAGCATTAAGGTCTGTTAACTACTTTTCAAGTGGTGTGTCCATTTCAAGCAGTTTCTATTTGGGGGAAAACTGTCAGGAGCGCCTACAATAGATGTTGTGTTTCACTGATGGATATACTGCATCAGTGCCAGGCTGTCGGTCTGTTCCTCTGCCATAAAACCTCTCTCTTTCCTCTCTATCAGACCCTTATGCGAAGATCCACTTAATGCAGAATGGGAAAAGACTCAAGAAGAAGAAAACAACGATAAAGAAGAACACTTTGAACCCTTACTACAACGAGTCTTTCAGCTTTGAAGTGCCATGTGAACAAATAGAGGTACACATTTTTTGTCTCACACACACAAACACACACACACACACACACACACACACACACACACACACACACACACACACATACACAAATGCCATAAATCAGAAAATAATTATCTCTCTGTGCGTTTGTGTTTTCATTTGCAGAAGGTGCAGATAGCAGTGACTGTGCTGGACTATGATAAGATTGGGAAGAATGACGCCATCGGAAAGGTGCTGCTGGGTGGTAACAGCACCGGGACTGAGCAATGCCATTGGGCAGACATGCTGGCTAACCCAAGGAGGCCAATAGCCCAGTGGCACAGCCTCAAACCAGAGGACGAAGTCAACGTGCTGATTTCCAACAAGAAATGAAACCGTGATCTCAGTGTGCTATGAAACCTTGCAGCATTTACCTCAGCTACTTCCAATTTACGTTCCTACCTCTTCCCTAAAAACCTTTTACTGTAAGCTGCTTAACTAATGTAAATCTACCCAATAAAACCCTGTTTTAACCTTGACACTATCCCAGACACTCTTACGGACTTTAAGCCTTCTTCCCTCTGTAATTCCCTCCTCCTGCTTCTGCCTTAACTGCTACAAAGAGTTTTAATCACAGATGTATCACCATGTACAGTGCTATTAAACCAGATGAGATTTTTAAAACCTTTGTACGTTTTTTCTTCTGTTCTGGCCTGTTTGACAAAATGCACGCTACACCTGACATTAACATGATTAACCTGCAGAGGGAGACAATCCAAAGGATAATGAAATGAGATCCTCAAATGACCGCTGCCCCTGCTTTACTTTTATGATGTTCGGTGTTGCTATTTGCCAAAACTCCTTCAGTTGTAACTTATGTGCTCTAAAAGTTTTTTATCCCATTGCAATATCTTAAGAGTAGAAATGATACCTATAAAGCTGAGTATGTTGTTGGAGTACAGCCTAGAATGAGAGAAATGCCAAGATAAGTGTCTCGGCATCATAGTTTCATAGACAGAATCACAAATCAATCTAGAATATGATTCAATACCCGTTTCTGTATTGGTAATACATGGGTAATATGAAATAGCCCTTTTATACGGCTGACATTTCTACTTGCAGAAAGCACAGGTATCACTTATAATCACTTTTTTTAGTGTGTTAATTATGGCTTGATTTCATTCAAGAGTCCCAGTAAGACAGAAGAGTGTGACAGTAACCCAGCATGCACAATACCAGGACCCTGACATTGAAGCAATTAAATGGAATTCAGACATCACAAATTTATTATTTAAACTGTGCTCATAGTGTCAAAATGTCTTCTGTGAAAATAACCTTTTATGCTTTAGTTTTCAATCATGTGTCAATGTTATGTCCAATGTGATACTTCATTTTTGAATTTATGTTATCTTAGATGGGAAATAAATATGATATGGTAATACAACCATCAGCAATCAGGATTATCTGTTTCTTTATTTGATTGTTAAACACAGCTGAGTTGTAACAGAGTACTAAAGCACAGAAAAATGATTTCTGTTGAGGTACTAAGCTTCAGATATGCACTGGCATGTGGTACGTTTTCATTTTATGCTAATTTTATTTTTTAACCAGCTAAATACACATTTTTCTCCTCTTTCCAACTGTAGCTGACAATGACAATTTACCTTAACAGTTACTGTAGGTGAAATTATGTGTGAGCAAAAAGGTGTCTGGGAGTGATCATAATTGAAGTCAACTTTTATTCATCTTATTTATGCTAAGTTAAAAAAGCTAACCCTAAGCTAAATGCTCAGAGATGAACATGAGCTAAAGCTAGCGCAACCAATTAGCTTTGTAGCTAGCTTATTGAACGTTAACGTTTTAGTATCGTTAGCAGTTACTGTAACAGTAAAACTTCCCTTAGAGGTCATTAGTCATCTGCAGTAGCGGTGTAATTTAAATTTAATCAGTACAGATATTTAACACATTTTTCTTTTTTTACGGAATATTTTTTTTTGCCTAGCTCACTTTAATTTAACCTAACAAGCTAGCTCAGCTAAATCAGCTGACGTTAGCATTAACGCTACTTGTTTTTTTTTCCAGATATGGTGAGTTAGCAGTTAAATTCTTTCTTAGTTGATGTGGTTTAATTACAGTAAGTCGTGACATTAGCTTGCTGTTCTGCTGTCAATTATGTAAGTTAGCTTAATGTCATTTCTGGTTGTTGCTCTCCAAAAAAACGTTGAAACTGTTGAGTGTTTTTTTCTGCCAAACTTATCTCAAGTGCAACTGTCATCTGGAGTTCAGTTCTCTGTCCTCTGTTTGACTCAATGGTAATGCCGTTTCCCTCCGCTGGTGTCCACGTCTAAAGTGTCCCACCCAGGTCATTTGTCAGCCAGATATTTAAAGGGAACTTAAGAGGTGAAAACCTCCGTGATGGAGCCACAGACCTGCGGGATCACACACAGACCACAGAGGAGAGTAGCTTGGCTGTGGATGTTGAAGTGACAGAGAGCAGTGCAGGTTTCACCTGCCCACACAGGTGTAGGCTACTCGTCATCTGCTCAGGGGGGCTGTCTCGCCAGCAGGTAGGTTTTACAGGTACGACCGAGCATCGTCCCGGTGCTACCAAACATCCCGAACCCTTTCCTCCCGGGACCATTGAGATGCACCGTTAACGTTTCGGCGGGACTTCCTTTCGGACTCTGAGATGAACTTAAAGTGGACAGTGAAACGATTTCTTCTTATGTCGTTTTCAATCTCCCACTTGCTGTTATTAGAGGGTGAGTCTGACAGTTTTACTTCTCCACAGTGTTAGAGATGTCCATTGATAAACAGATATTAGCATCATATAAAGTCAGGGATATTGATAAGTCTACCACAGCTTAGTGGGGATTCTGAAGTTGAATATTATTGAAGTTGCCTATTTTTCTGTTTCCCTGGTGTATCTGCCAGACATAATATGCTTTTATAAATATCAGAAGTATGTAAGCCTGTTGAATAAATGTTCATCCTTACTGCTTAATATTGTTGCATCGAACTGCCAAATCATTACAAATGACACAGATGTTGATAACTAAAATATTTCTAATTAGACAACTCTGAATCTACATCTACGTACATCTAGATTTCAGAGTTTCATAACTGAACGTTTATTGTATTTTTGTTTGTGTTTAGGAGCTCAGAGCCGACTTTCAGTGGCAGAAGGAAGACTACAAAGGTAAGTCGAAGGAGGAAATTAAGTATATGATTCTCTGACATAATTGGTGTGGACTAAATATAAGCAATATTTTGTAAACCAAAAAATAATCCCAATGATTTTTTTTTACCATTAATTGTCATACATCTTCATGCCTGCATTGGCACTTTCTGTTTCTGTCACTAGAGTGTGTGCCAGAGTCTTGAGTGTGCACATCAGTGTGTGCGCTTGTGCGCTTGTGTGTGTAAGGGTTCAGTAACGACTAGTTTGGAGTCTGAATTCAAGTGGTGTAAAGTGCACTTAAGTCTCCCCTCTGACTGTTTCTTCCCACTAATGTGCATGTTTGTGTGTGTGCAGAAGGGCTAATGCACTTCGGAGGAAACGGGATCTCCTCGGGGAGGAGGTTGGTACACTACACCTAAGAGAACCAGCGGAGGTCAGGGCACCCACATGCGCACAACACGCTAACCGACACAAAGCTGTCTTTGTAAAGAATGAGACACACTCAGTAACACATACACTTTCTCCCACTCAATCTGACGCAACTTTTAACTTATAGCAGCAGTTACACCAACGGTACAGCACAGTGTCACTAATGCTGTTAAAGCTTAAGGATTGTTTAAGGAACTACTCTAAGCGTTTGTTGTTTTCTCGTTTTCCAAGACGTACAGGCCCTTGCTGTCGGAGGGTACTCTGTCACGCAGCATTTTACACAACTACACAGCCAGAGATGCCTCTTCAGGTAAATACGCTACTTATGAGGTGACTCTAAATGCATTTAGGGAACATAAACCTTTCATTAGCCTTATAGACTGGGCAAGTCAACTTGAGTTTGTTCGGATCTTTCCCAGAATATTGCGGCTGCCTCAATGGTGGCTGGTGTCAGGAGGGCGGTGTGTGTGACTGTGCTCAGTTCCAGGCACTGGGAGACCGCTGCCAGATCAGTGAGTAACACGCCGACACACACCTACATGTCTGGTGTCAAGCTCAGATTCCTCAGAATCTCATTCACGTGGCGAACTCATTGTTGACGGACAAGCATCATTCCCGGTCTCCAACAGACTAGTTCGTTACAGTGCTATAAAGGAATGAGTGTGTGTGTGTGAGATTGTTTGTGTGTGCGCATCAGAGCCTCCAATCATTCAACAAAGGTTAATTACAGTTCCTGCATACACTCCAGTATTAGTTATAAGATTTCCCCGGATCTCTCTTGATCTCTTTGTTTTTAATACAAACCCACCATCGTTGAAAAAACTCAACCCACCCACTTGTGCACAGACTCGCCGATGCACACACACACACACACACACACACACACACACACACAGACACACAGAGAGAGAGAGAGAGAGACTTAACTCCCTACAGCAGCAGATATAAAGTCACTTGCACTGACTAAGGTAATAGGGTTAGAGCTGAGTGATGGAGTTTCTGGTTTCTATAATCTGAACAGACTCCTTATACAGTATATCAGGAGATCTGAGGTCATAATTATTGTAAAGACATTTTTTCATTTCAGCAGACTAATTTAGTGTTGACACACATGTTGGAAACAGTATAGTTTCATGAGGGGCCTGTATCTGAAGTGAGGCTTGAAATGAAATTCTGAGATAGACTATTTGCAAAAGTGTGCATCTTTATCAAATCAAGTTCAGAAAAAATACCATGAAAGTGGGTCAACAAGATGTCTCCCAAAAAAAAAAAAGAAATTATCAAGCTTCCCAGCTGCCATCCAGATTTTTAAGATCAGGCAAACAGAGCTGTTTCTGCAAAACATATGTTCTGAAAATAATCAATAATGTAGGAAGATTCTCTCGATTGAAACTTTGGTATTTATACAAGACCGCTTCCAAAAAGTTGTGAGGAATGTGATCGTTTTTTTATGTATTCTCAATTGAAAACAGAACAAAGACAATGCATTAAATGTTTCACCTCATCAACCTCAGCAACACATTCCAAACAGGTCAGGACAGGGGAAAAATACCCGTTCAGTCACTCATAAAGCAAAGATGGGGATGATACAGGATATTACTTCATGGACTCGAGAACAATAAATAAAATTAGAAAATGTGACTCACTGTCACCAGCTTCCACCCCTTCACATCGTGGGGTGGTCTCAGGCAGCATTTTGGCATAGGCAGCTGTGGGGAATTCCTGAAACAAAGGGCTTTTTAGAAATTAAGGTATTAATTTTCCGCTGATAAGTTCAATGAAATAAAAGATGATGAAAGACATAAAGATTATAAAAGAGATAGGATGCATGACTTGCTCTCTCAGTTTAGAAAAGTGTCAATTTCTACCTGAATTAATTTGTGTCACCACATGAAAGTGATCCACTTCATCATTACAAGATTCTTGTGTGAGTGAATTGCCCATTTTCCTCTCAGTACCTAACCAGGGCCAGGATAGAGACGGCATCTGCAGGTCATGGGGTCAACACCACTATGAAACATTTGATGGAATCTATTTCTTCTTCCCTGGAACCTGTTCTTACGTTCTGGCCCAGGACTGCCACTCAGCTACACCACAGTACACTGTGTGGGTAAGAACGTACAGATCAACTCTCAAATGAAATATTCAATCAGCATTTAACCTTCATGTATGCAAGTTAGTTGGCCTTTTTTTTTTTTTACAATAACGTCTCTTCACATGACTAAAATAAAGCGGTATTTAAGTGGTTTAATCAACCAAATATACTTACAATCAGGAGATAGATAATAGTAATTTATGGTGATAGTTATATAACAGAAGGTTGCATGAGCAGTTATTGTCAACCCTGTACAACCCTTATACAGTGCATATGCTGTAATTGATATATCCTTTTGCTTTTCTTATATCCATTCCACTTGACTTGTTAAATATTCTGCAGTTGAAGTTTTGGAATTGGAGTCTTAGATCTTTGTGGGCTCTCTTAGTTAGGTCAAGTTGCGTTTAAACTAATTTTCAACAGCCTAAACATGTCTGGTCATAATTATTGGTCTTGAATGGCCTTCAAATCCCATCACAAGACCAAACCTAACAATAAGTCTGTCCTGTAAACAAGAATTGACTGTTTAACAAAAACCTGATATAGCGTATTACCTGTTAGTGTTCTAAAAACCTTTGAAAACAGATCAATAAGCCACACCATTGTAAATATTATAAGATACCACCAGCCTCATCCTTTTAGCTCACAAATAATGCTAACTTCCTACCTCCTAATGTGTCTCTGACTGTCTGTCCCTTTCAACCGTTGTCATACCTTGTTTTATAATCAAAATGTAAATTGAGTTGTTGCAGCACTTCAGGGGGCATATCACAAAACCATTTGTGTCAGACGAGTGGCTTTGTTGTCGTTCTTTGTTGGTTACAGGTCATGGCTAATCCTTCTTAATACATTTATATGCTTTCCCCCAATTTGACACTTAAAAAAAAAAAAATTCTCTGTGATCATTTTCCTTGTTTCCGTAGGTCCACAACAGCAGAGTGTGTGATGGGAGTGTATATTCATGCCCAAGAGCTCTCAGTCTGTTCTTCCCAAATGAAGAGGAGATCCACATCTCTGGATATCAGGTCCACCAAGGAGGCCGCAGGTGTGTGTGTTTCTTTGTTTGTTTGTTGTGCAAAGATGTAGAAGGCAATAGAAAAGAGTTGAACTTTGAGTCTTCAACAAATAAATTTCGCTACATAACTGTAAGAACAGAAAGGGAAAAACAAATCAATTTTATTTCTATAGCCCAAAATCACAATCACATTGCCTCAGTGGGTTTTACAAACTGAACAGTGAACGACATCCTCCAAAAAAAAAAAGGAGGGGGGGGGATGGATGAAACCTTAGGAACAGCCACAGAGGAGGGATCCCTCTCCAAGAACAGACAGACATGCAATAGATGTCACATGAAAAGAACAACAATATAACAATTTACAAATTGCATGACAGAATATCTGATAGAGTTATTCATCACACCCACACCTGGCGTAAAGTCACAATAGAGAATTATTAGCAAAGAGCTCACTTACTTTGTCACCTTCTTCATGCACCCATCAGGTTAAGTCTGCCTCAGACTATCGCTGGTGTGTTTATTGAGCGGCTGGCCGATTACTTGCTGGTGAAGAGTGTGTTTGGCTTCTCCTTGGCCTGGGATGGCGGCTCGGGTGTCTACCTGAAGATGAGCGAGGAGCACCAGGGTGCCCCCTGTGGCCTGTGTGGGAACTTCAACCACCTTGCTGGCGATGACCTCACCACCACCCGCGGTAAGACCGGCCCAACCGGCCCCTCATCCTCTTATCCCTTCTCTCAGCACCCACTCACCTCAATTATTGTTATTATACACTCAACACTGATTCTGACCAATTATATTTGCGGTGGGAGCTGGAACGAGCAGAGTGGAAGGATAGCGGAGAACTGATAGTTTGAGGTATGAATAGCTGTGAGGAGCAAGTCCTTCTTCAGATGACCCGTAATATGAACTGCAGCTTCCTACTTGTTTGAGCAGAGAGTTGTCCTGTAGAGTTAAGATGAGCTCAGAGAAATAGTAAACAAGCGGAAAGGCTCTGGCTATTAAGCTTCCATGGAAACAGGGCATGTATACACAGTTTATATCACACTTCCTCTTCATGCTAAATTACATTTTTTATCAGAGTATTTTATGTTTAATGTAAATATCTTTGATGACAATGTAGAAACAGAAATGGTTGTGTAACTGTACTGTACACTGTGTGCTCAGTTACATGCTGTACATACTGCACATGTGTTGGCTGTGTTTTAGGCATTCGGACAGATGAGCCTGCACTGTTTGCTAACAGCTGGGCAGTGGACCTGCCTCATGAAAGAGCCTGTCCCTCAGTAGATCTCGACTTCAACGGGCCCTGTCATTCTGAGTCAGACATGGATGTGAGAACCACAGAAACATTTTGTCTGTTCAGTATTCATACTAGGGCTGAATGTTGGCAGTGTAATGCACCCAAAGGATGCAAATGTGTTCAGACAAATTAGGCTCACCACAGTACACTTTATTACTTTTTTATTATTACTTGTTTGTTTGTATCTCTGTTACTCTATTATGTACACTATATTCATACCACTCTGCATTAATTGTGAATCTGTGCAGGATGCCATAGAGAAATGCAGTGCACTTCTCTTCTTCCCATTTCTGTCCTGTCATGAAAACATAGACCCAAATCCCTTTGTGGCCAGCTGTGTGTCTGACCTCTGTGTGTAAGTCAAAACATTTGCATTGATTATTGACATATTTAATTTTTAACCCTATTTTCTCTGTGTTGTTGAGAGTGTAAGCCCAGTTACAAAGAAATCCTTTTTTTTTTTTAGATCCGATGACGAAGAAACATTTTGTCGAGCCTTGGTAGAGTACACCCGAGCCTGCTCACACGTTGGATATCCAGTAAGAGAGTGGAGAGACAGTTTCCCTTCTTGTAGTAAGTTACCACCGTAGCTCCACATTCTCAGTGAAAACGGCATTCATTTCCTACATAACATGTAACACTACATGTATATAGAGTCAACATTTAGTCCATGCTCGTGTTCTGTAATCTGCCATTGTGTGAAACTAAGATGTGTGTTTTTTATGTAGATGATGGCTGCGAGGACAGTTTTGTCTATAGAGACTGTATCAGTTGCTGTCCACCCACCTGTACATTTGAGAAAGAGTGTCTGGGAACCAACCTACATTGTCTGGATGGCTGCTACTGTCCTGATGGTATTAAATAATCTTCATAATTTCTGTTGAATTATGTTTAGTAGATTGACATCTAAATTCCTAATCCTCTTTCCCACAGGGCTTATCCTGCAAAATGGAACATGTATCGCTGTTTCTCAGTGTCCATGTGTTTACCATGGTACCTCCTATGTACAAGGACATGTGCTTCAACAAGGATGTAGTGTTTGGTGAGTGTGGACATATAATCACCAGTGAGCATGTACTGTATCTTTGTCAATGTGCTGATGACCTACTGTGTGTTCTTTTTTTAGCGTGTGCACGGGAGGAGTGTGGAACTGCACTGAGAACAACTGCACAGGTGAGGTCACGCTTTCAGAATAGTTCATTACTCAAGGGGGGGAACTGTGAACTCAGTATTATTCCTGTACCTCTTCTTCTCTCCTTAGCGGAGTGTTCAGTGATAGGTGACGTCTTTGTGACGACATTTGATGGTAGGATGTTCCTCCAACCGGGGGCGTGTCAGTATGTCCTGGCCAAGAGCCGCAGCAGCAGCAGATTCACCGTCACACTGCAGTACACCACCTGTGCAGAGGTAGCATCCACGATTACTTGAATACAGCTGCACAGACACTTAACCAACCCTGCAGTATTCTTTCTATATAGATGTAACTTGCCCTTGTGTATGTTCTGTATGTCTGCAGCAACAGGTGTGTATTCAGTCAGTGACAGTGGTGTTAGATGAAGATGTAAATCGTCAGATCACCTTGACCAGAGAGGGGGAGGTGATAATTGGTGTCAACCCAGCACCCATCCTGCCCTATGTTGATGGTAAGATTCACAAAAGCTCTTTGACACACAACAGGTTTACGTTTTGAATCAAATGCAGGCAGATCAACCTGGAGAAAATCCTGTTTGTACTGTAATATAAACTTTCTTTCTGGGTACGTAGATGCAGTGGAGGTGCGGCAGCTGACCTCTGTGTTTACAATGCTGAAGGCAAGGTTTGGTCTGAGGCTGCATTATGATGGTCGAGGGGGGCGGGTCTACCTGCAGCTGGACAGCCAGTGGCGTGGACAGACTCTGGGCCTTTGTGGAACCTTCAATGGAAACCTACGAGATGACTTCCTGTGAGGAATTACTTCCTGCTAATAGATCAATGTTGAGAATGTCACTTTACCTGACTACGTTTGCGTTTGTAGGTCTCCAGCAGGTATGATAGAGGGCACTCCTCAGCTTCATGCCAATGCTTGGAAGGTTTCATCTGCTTGTGTCGCTCCAGTCAACCTGCCCATCGTAGACCCATGTGAGATGAACCAGAACAACGGTAATAATGCCTTCGTCTTTGTCTGCATTATGTTGTGTTTGCTTGTTATTTTCGCCATATTTTAGTAAAAGGAAAGGAAAATGGAAGGGCTGGCCTGAAATCAAGCTACCAAGTGCCTCACATAAGTAGGATACATTTTATGGGCTTAAATGTCCCTGCAGCTCTGCAGACTGCACTGCACATCCTGACATCTTAAAGGGTATTAATTCCTGGATGGCACTGTGAGTTAAACAGGTTTTAGTTGAGGGGTGTCACAGTTTGTTCAGACTAGAATTTGGAATGTGTTTATTGGGGTTGTGTGTCTGTGTGTCTGTGTGTGTGTGTGTGTTCTAGTATTCTATGCAACGCAGTGTGAGGTGCTTGTGGGGAGTGTGTTTGCTCCATGTCATGGCTACATCAGTCCAAACGTCTACCAGCAGCAGTGCCGCTACCAGGCCTGTCGTTGTGGGAGCAGCTGTTTGTGCACAGCACTGGCTCACTACGCTTACCTCTGCTCCAAACATGGAGTCAACATTGATTTCAGATCACAAGTCTCTGAATGTGGTGAGTGTTTGGCTTCTGGTTCACTTTTCTCCCTACAGTGCTTAAATACTCCAATGTATGACTCAAAATGATGAAAGATTAAATATGTTTAATTGGTCATGAGAACAATAATCTCAGCAGGATCACTGTATCACACTCTGTGAAGTAAAGCTAAAGGTAAAGTTAAGGCTGGGCTAATCTTACTGTTAAGACAGGTGCTGATCTGAATGTTCTGAATGTAGGCACAACACAATTTTGGCGTTTATTCTCCTGATTGAAGCACAGTCTGCCGCATTGATCAATAATGGATACTCCCCTCAATCTGACCTTTTCATCTTAAATCAGTTGCTTCAGTTGTCAAGACACCAACTATTCATGCTTGCGTAGCACTGCTGATCTCTGATAAACATAAATAAAAGGAGGAAACAACCTTTTGTTTCGATAATGGGTTGATTATCTCGTTATCTCAAGATACCAAAGCTTGTTTTCCTGAGATAAGAAAATAATTCACTAGCGTTGTCGAGATAACAACACAAAGAAAAAACAATTCTGTAGAATTTCTTAAGGTGTGCAGTATATAAATTGTTTGTGTGTATGTACACAGGAGTGGTGTGTCTTGGAGGCATGCTGTATAGCGCTTGCACGTCGTCTTGTGGGCGGTCCTGCCGTGGTCTGTCTAGCACGGAGACATGTAACCCTGACGACTGTGCCGAGGGGTGTGGCTGTCCAGACGGCAGTTACTATGACGATGTGCGCCAGCGCTGTGTGCAACTGTAAGACTTCACCACCTCATATATCATCGTAATGATGGCCATCAATTGCAATTTAGCAGAAGGACACACACACACGCAGGCAAACACAGAAAGCATTGTCATTAGTTAACGTAATTAAAATAATGTCACGAGTTTCTCCTCAGGTCTCAGTGTCATTGTTACTCCATGGGTGGTGTGTCACAGCCAGGGGAAGTGACCTTCAGCGCCTCTGGCCCTTGGTGAGTCACAGCTGGCCCTGACCTGCACTCAGAAGTGAAAACTCACTTTTTTAACTGCACACAGTGTGGCATCGTCACACACAGTGCCTGATACATTTGAGAAAGCGATTAAAGCTTGAGTGATTGTCAAATGAGACGTAGAGCACTTAAACTAACCTTGTGTTTGATAACATTACTCTTTTTCCCAAACACTCACCCCTTTTTCTCTCCCTTCCTGTCTCCTCCATCAGCCTGTGCAGAAATGGGAAGATGGAGTGTGTGCCAGAGGAAAAAGGTAACCTCCCGCACTCCCCCCTCCCTTCAGTTCCTGCTCGCGTTCGTTCCAACAACAAAGTGCCGTTTCAGGCTGTGTCCCTCTTGCTGAAATCAAGAGCCTTATGTCTGTGGTTGTAGCTTGTTTCCCATGACTTGATGTTGCGGCTGATTTTTAAGGCGACTGAGGCATTGATTTTCTTGAGTGTGTGTGCGCGTGTGTATGTGTGCGTGTGTGTGTGTGTGCGTGTGCGTGCATGTACAATGTAGAGCCAGACAGTGTGGAGGTTGGAGAGTGTCCAGAGGGGAAAGTGTATCACAGCTGCACCGAGCAGAGAGGAGGCGTGGCCTGTGCACCGACCTGCCGTAATCTGATGTTGAACCTCACCTGCCCTCCAACTACACCATGCATCCCTGGCTGCATCTGCCCTCCAGGGTAAAATTACCTTAGCCTTAAATAACCTTCAGCCTTCCAATGTTGTTTGGTACTTTTGGCTTTAAAATACCTTAAAAGTCAATTTTCCAGTCCACTTGGCAAACGTACTATTTGAGTGATTTCCTAGCTTCCAGGGAATCAGTTCTCTCTGTTCATTTCAGTATGGTAAAAAAAAATAACTTGCAGATTCTGTGAAGAATGCTTGAAATCAGTGCTTCATTAGACCTTCTTGTCTCTGCCTGGAAGCTTGAGTGTTAGTCAGTAATTATTTGTAATGAGTGGGTTGTAATTAGTTGGTAAAAACACAAGTTTAGAGTTTTTATATGTGTATTTACTCATGGAAGACAACTTTTCTCTTCTGCCTTAAACCTAAAACTCCCAAGTGAATCCACCTCCCACACTTCAGGTTACATATACCTTGTACTCATAGAATTGAGGGATTGATTAACTGCACTAGGGCTCTGAGGTCAGGTGTTGGCCTGATCTGAGTCATGTTTTATCTTTGAAGGCTGGTGCTGCACAACGGAGATTGTTACTATCCAGAGAACTGCCCCTGTGCCTGGCTGGGCCTTGAATACTTGCCTGGAGAAACTGTGGAAACATCATGTTACAAATGGTATAAGCCTCTGTTGGTACAGTATTTTCCCATAGACAGAGAACTAGGATGAGCATTTTCAATGTAGGACTAGAACAAATTAGTAACAAGCTGTGTCAGATCGTGAGATTGTTTTACATTTGAAGAATAATTAGTTTCTTATTTGCTCCACATTTGTTTTCTCTTCACTGCTCTCATGTGCATCCATCTGTCCATCTCCTCAGTGTGTGTCATCGTGGCTATTTTAACTGCAGCTACTCACCATGTCCAGCTGTGTGTACTGTCTACAGCGACAGACACTACCACACCTTCGATGGCCTTGAGTATGACTACCACTCTGACTGTCAGGTCTACCTGCTGAAAGTGAGTAGACTGTTTGTGTGAGAGGATTTCTGTAGGTACTTTCAGGTGTGCACATAAAGGTGGAAAATGATGTAATTGACTTATGGACTCAGTTTTGAAACTGAAATGCTAATCAGACTGTGTCAGAGACGTGTGCGAGAGATGGAGGAGCAAAGGAGGAGCATCCTCCACATTTCCTGGCCAAGACTGATTTTGATCTGGGAAAGAAGATCCAAGCTCATTTCTAATCTTGGAAGAGTGAGTGGTTTTTAATTAGAGCAGATTAAGGTGTGTATTTGTGTGTGTGTGTGTGTGTGTGTGTGTGTGTGTGTGTGTGTGTGTGTGTGTGTGTGCTGGTGGGTTTGCACCGTGGTAATGCTAGCAGACGTTGTGCAAAGCTGTGGCAACACAAAGAGACCAGTGTTCACTTCAAACCCCAGGGCTCCTGCGCTCCCAGGGATATAGAATTAGAATTAGCAGAACAGACATTCCAATTGAGACACAGCAGACTGCCGGCCACCGTACAGACTTGAAAAGAATGGGGAAGCAGGTCAGAGATGTGTTTTAATAGCCTAGAGTTGCTTCCTCTTCTTGTCACCTCTTGTGTAACCAGAATACCTGCTTCCTCAACAGGTAGAAACAAATTCCAAGTTTGAATCAGTTGTGTTGCATTTAGATGTTGCATCTTTCCCTGCGACGGTCGTAAAGGGGAAACTGAACAAACAAACAGAAACACTGTGTTGTTTTTATTTTGGGACGATGATGAGATGAGAGGAGTGGGCAAGGCTTTCCTCCCTCACGAGAGTAATATTTTGTCTTCCCCTCTCACCAGAGTGCAGGAGAAACCGAGGTGTCCATTGTTGCCCAAAACAAGGACTGCTATGAGAGCGGCATTGTATGCATGAAAGTACTGGTCATTCACGTGGGACTTACGAAGATCTACTTCACCGACAACTCTGGCAACCCTGTATGAACTATACACACACAGTCACGCTCTGTCTTTACAGATCAAGCTGTGCACCTGTCTCTTGATGCTTTTAAAAATATAAATGTTATATATATTAATGAAAGATCAGTGGTTTCTGTTTATTAACGTTGTTTTTCCTGCCTCAGAGCCCATCCACTGTTGTAGGTCGAGGGTCAGAGTTTGAGCTTTGGAAAGCAGGCTACTACACTGTGATCCACTTCTCTAATCAGGATCTGACCATCCTCTGGGACCGCAAGACAACTGTACACATCAGAGCTGGACCTGAGTGGAAGGTCTGGACTGGGAACACATTTAACAAATTAAAGAGTTTTTAGTGTTCTCAGATAAACCATATACTGTATATCTGTATGGAGTATCGAAAGCAATCCAAAAAGATTACTCTATATTTGTTTGTCTTCTAGGGACTTCTCAGTGGGCTATGTGGAAATTTTGACAGTGTGACAGTGAACGATATGACCACCTCTAGCCACATGGAAGTCAATAATGCGCAGACCTTTGGAGATAGCTGGGCCCTGGGACAGGTATGAATCAGCTCAGCTCCTCTCTTCCAATAATTCTCCCTTTACCCTCTCTCCTCTTTCTGTCTTTGTCATTCTCCCACTCCCTCCCTCTTTCACTCCTCTCCAGGTTTCTGTCGCTCCTGTAATTTATGTGTGCTACTCTCCCTCGAGTCCACTGTGATATTTAAGAGTAATCAGACACTCGATCACCTTCTCTGTGTGTGTGTGTTTTAGTGTGAAAGCGAGTATGTAGTCGAGCGACCGTGTGAAGGGGACTTAGGCAGACAGCCGTACGCCAAGAGGGAGTGTGCTCTCCTCTACAGTGATGTCTTTGCACCCTGTCACAACGTGGTGAGTGTCATTGAAGTGACGCACACACCCATACACACAAACATCCGTGCAGATTGAATGCAGCTGTAGAAAGGTTATCTTGCTTGCGCCAGGGGAGTAAGGGTTGATGAAGGGGTTATGGGAACAACTCCTAACTGATCCTAACAAATGCACAGTCCCTCAGAGACAAATACCAATTGCCACACCAGATGCAAGGCTACACAAACAGATATACCAACAGCAAATGCTTTATTACAGTATAGCATTTCTCTATATGGCCAGCAGATGGAGCCAAGTATATACATGCACTGCGACCATAAACCTAATACTGCGACACCCACTTCATTTTCTTGACTTATTTAATTATTAGTTTCGGTCAATGAACACAAATGATATGTGATAATTAATCCTTGCGAATGGGTGTTTTTAATATATTAGATTTTTAATTGGTGCTTTTACTTCCCTTCTAAATTAGTGCTGTGATGACACATTGTTAAGAAGTAAGAGTAAGTGAATCTTGTTGATTCTTCATATTTCATTTTTGTATCTTAGCTCGGAGACCAAATACTGCTAATTTGACATCAAGTCGACTAGACTTCCAGTCAACCCAGATGTTGTGTTTCTCACCCTTTTCTACTATTGTTCCTTTGATATATTCTTATTATGCCCATTTTTTATCACACTAAAATAGAGGTACAAACAAAGTGCAAATGGCATAGTTTATATATGTAACTGTATATTTTTGTATGTTGATTGTGAATAGATTAGTGAGAAAAACGTGGCCATCAGTTTTCATTCAGATGGGAAACTGTTATATTAAAGACAGCTCAGCATGTTTGATATCTTTCAATCTTGGATGGTGTCCACGTGGTTTAATTGTTTCTGTAGATAAAAGCTTTAGCAGAAAAGATGTCATGTAATGTATTATTAAAGAAAGTTTCACACAAAAAAAACAGACTCAGAGAGTGGAAGTGGCTCTGAAAATGAAATCTAAAAGGTCATGGTTAGAGGACACATGCAGGGTTTTCCTATTGTATTTAGACAGGAGAAGTAAGTACATCACGCCAGCTTTTAAGATTTATTTTCAAAACACAAGTAAGAGAAGTAGGAATTAATTACACCAGCAAAGTTAGCCAAAATCCATATTTTAGTAACTGACATTTTCTCCATATCCTAATTGGAGAGAAAAGCACCCATCCGAGGAGTGCTGCAAAGACACAGTCGGTTAGTTTGGCTTTTTGTGTTATCTGCAACATGGGACCACTTTGAATGCCAATGACTTTGCTGTAGGGATAAACATACAGAGAGACAGCGGAGGCGTGTACTGTATAAAGTTCAAAATGTACACATCCTGTAACGGGTACTATTTTTTTATAGCAGTTGACAAATGCAAAGAGATATGCTTTGGGGATTTGTATTGCAGATATGATAGAATTAAAGAAATAATATGTAACAGTTCCCCATTGACATTTCTAAAACTACTAGATGTGTGTTATATATGTATTTTTTTTTTGAGTGGTGACTTGGTCCCAAAAGTTTGTAACCATGTTCAAACCCAGATACATTTTATCCAAGGGTGTGTTTCATTTGCTCACCTATCAATGACGCCATATGTCCTTTGCAAATCTCTGCGTAATAAATATTTGTCCTTCTGACATCTAAAATTATCAATGATCAACACCTTTAAGTTTTGTGGGGATAGAGTGTGCTGTTTGTGTGCACTACAGTAGCCAGTGTCAAAAACTCAGATGCCCAGTTCACCCTGCCACTGGACAGACCAACTCATTGCTGATTCATTTTGTCTGTGTGTCATAGAGCTCATCTGATCCCCTCTGCACCAGAGGTTGACCCACATTGCTTTGTCCTGATGTCTCATCACTCTTTCACTGTCTGAATTATTGAATACTACTCATCATCTAAACAAGACCTCTTCTAGTTTCCCCCAGTGAGATTTGGCCTGGTTCACAGAATTAATGTTTATGCCTGTGTGTGTATATATGTACAGGATATATGTGTTTGACCACCTATACACGCTGTGTGTTCCCTCCAGGTGGATGTGGCCTGGTTCTATAGGAACTGCCTGACAGACACTTGCAATTGTAACCGTGGGGGAGACTGCGAGTGTCTCTGTACGTCCATCGCTGCATATGCACACAAATGCTGTCAACAGGGGGTCACGATACACTGGAGATCACCCTCTGTCTGTCGTGAGTACAAACACACACACATGCTCATAGCACATCGGTCTACTCTGTGTTGATCATCAATGGTGACTCCAATATTAAACTGTTTTTCAACTCAGTTGCATATTATCTCAGAGCTAGAGAAATGCTTTATAACTTCTGAACTGCTTTCTTTCAGCCTATGATTGTGAATACTATAATCAAGGTATGTATGGCTGTGAGTAAATCGATCTCGGAGAGCTATTTTGCTGATTGTCATTTGCAAACGTTACACACAGCGATTCCCTGCTAGCTTGTCACCGTCTTCATTTCCTCTCATCCTTCCCCACAGAGTTAGGTGATGGCCCATTTTCCTTGGTGAGTGCTGTTTCAAATGACATCATGTTTGGAGTGAATCGCACCAGCAGCTCAGTGTTTCCTCTGGTGAGAGAGAGACCAGGGCAGTTGCCTGCCCCAGGCCTCATGTTCAACTTCATGATCACAGCAGGCCTGCAGAAGGACAGAACATCGCGTGAGCATCCTCATTCACACATTCACATGTGACAACTCTTTGTATTTTTGGTTCAATAGCCCTTATTTTCTTATTTTCCCAGGTGTCCCTGTGGTGTCACTGGAGTCTGCAGAGAGACCAAACTATTTCCTTGTTGTGTCAGGGCGCAGCCGTCTGCAGATGGAGCGCTGGAGTCGAAGGGTGGAGTTTAGTCGCAGGGCGACCTTTATCCAGCACCAGGGGCTTTTTCTGCCAGGTCACACCTCATTCGAGCTTGTCGGCCAACCTGGAATCTTTCTGACACTAACACGCACTGCTGCACAAGCTCAGAGATACGACACTTCCGAGGGCTTCAAAGGCAGCAGCAGCTTCATACTGGAGGGTCAGGAACACATGCATTAACCCAAAACACACACACACACACGCATTAACATACAAACAAAATGAACTAATCAGATGTTTTTTTCTCTCCTCTGGCAGAAAGCAGTTTTGTGATACCGTACCGTATGATGTGTGAGTGGCGCTACCAGGCCTGTGCAAGCCCTTGTGTCCACACGTGCAGTGACCCAGATGCCACACGCTGCCAGTTTCTGCCTCCGTAAGAGGCCTGGCTAATTAAAAGCACTTATTTTGCAAAATAATCTATGTTTAGCTCAGGTGCTGAAGTGGTTTGTGTATGTTGCAGTGTGGAGGGCTGCTTCCCACGTTGTCCCAAGAACATGGTCCTTGATGAAGTCACTAGAAGATGCGTCTACACAGAGGACTGTGAGTGCAATAAAGTGTTGCATCTTTAAAATTCCATTAAAAGATATTGGTATTGTCATCTTCACTGTATGTATTTTTTATTCAAGAGTTGTTTTTATAACATTACAAAATATGCACTTTTGATATTAATCATTTCCACTAGGTGTGTCCCTTCCCCCAACTCCGACACCATTTGCATATGTGACGCGGTCCAACAGAACAACCACAGCACCACCACCAACAACAACCACAACTACTACTACCACCACATCTAGGCCCACAACCACAACACCCACTACTACCACAACCACTACAACCACAACTACAACAACCACCAGAGCAACAACTACCTCCTCCACGACTGTCAGGCCCACAACGACCACTACCACTCCCACTACTCCCAGTACAACAACAGCCACTGAGCGCGTCACCACTCCATCTACACCTGCCCCTCCCACCACCACTATTGTTTCTACCACTCTCGTTCCAACAACCCAGCCAGAGACAACCACTCTCAGCACAACTGAAGTGACCCCAACTCCAACTACGACAACCACTGGGATCACTACAACGGTCACCACGACAGCACCCTCCATCATATCTACTGAAGCTACTACAGTCCCCTCGACTTCCTCTCCTCCATCACCTACTACTGTCGCTTTCACTACCTCGGCCTCCCCTCCGACCCCCACCACTGTTACCACACCATCTCCAGTACCTTCCACCCCACCTTCTCCAACCCCCACCTCCACACAGCCACCACCCACCACAGTCGTCACAACTGCCCCCACGTCTGTTCCTGAAAGCACGATCGTACCTACAACCACACCTCAACCTACACCGGCAGAAACAACCATTATTATAGACACCACCACTCCAACAGACACCTCAACAGTTGTGACAACGACAGCACCACCTCCTATAACCACCGAGCCGACTACTGAGCCGGTAACCACCGAAATAATCACCAGCCCCGACACTTCGCCTATAACAGTGGAGGCATCAACCACACTCCCTTTCCTCTTGCCCACTTCTCCCTGTACGGTAAGTGTCGCTGTTGTAATTCAAAACGCAGCCACACTGCTCATAAACATGCACACAAACACCTTGAAGATTAATGTGTGTGTATTGAAATTGATAAATTGGGACAATTATACTAGGTGTGCTATGCAATTGATTATATACATGAGTGGATTTACTTACAGTGGTTTCAAGTGTCTATAGACCTTCTTCACTGCAAACATGGTGTTTTGTCATATTAGGATAAGCACAGGTAAAGTTAAAATATTGTTAAAATTACTTTGGAAAACTTTGAATTATCAATATGCAATTATTGCTGTTCGCATGAGTCCATAACCAATCTGTATCTGTTGTTCAGGTCGACAGTAAGTAATAAAGAGTCGATATTGAGACTAGAATATTAACGTGCAAATCAAAATGTTTGTCTCCCCAGCCTCCGTACTCCTACCGTATTGATGAGTGTGCTGAGCTGATCTGTTTTAATGGAGAGCTGCTGCTTCACAACTCCTCTCTACACTGTCGTTACAACACCACCCAGCCCCAGTGCAGTCTGCTGGGCATGCCCATCCTAATCAACACAGACCCCTGCTGTCCACAGTGGCAGTGCCCCTGTAAGTTCAAATGTTAATAGTGATTAAAATCAATTTATTGCTGCTGTGATCTCAGTTCAATTTTATTGATGCAATTTGCTGTTTCCAGGTCGCTGCACTGTGATGTCAGACCTGCGTGTTATCACCTTTGATGGCAACAACGTGGCCTTGTATGATAATGGCTCCTACATCCTGGTTAACCTGCCCAGAGAGACTATTATTGGCACCGTGGAGAAATGTCCGACCAGCCAGGTATGAAAAAAATAATGGAATATGAATTCTGGTACATGACATTTAAACTATTTTTCTCTGACGTGTTTTGTTTTCATTGTAGAGCGTAAACTCCATAAGACGAACAGTAAGTACAGACTATTTCTTATTGTTCACTACATTTACATTTACATCATTATCAAAAGCTGTCTTTTATTCAGTAAATATTATCTTTATTTAATCTTTATATTTTCTAATTTCACTGCCCTACAGAGTCCGACAGGTGGAACATCTGGTTTGTGTTTTAAGAAGCTGAACATCACTACCTCTTCCTACAGAATCATTATCAACAGACTGGATCGCAAGGTGAATCTCTGCCTAATTTACTGCCAAGAGTTCAACTTATCCCACGTAAATAACGCGATTCTTGCGTTCCTCTGTGTCCATCTGTCTCCAGGTGACAGTGAACTACAGACCTGTTCGCCTTCCATTCTCCCGTCACTCTCTTTATGTGGAAGACACAGGCAGCATGTACTTGATCCATACACCTGGTGGGGTCAGCATACAATGGTATCACAGCACAGGCATCATGGTGCTGCAGTACATCACAACTTATAATGCATCTGTGCCCACTCGAGGCCTGTGTGGTGAGTCCACACACACACACACAAACACACACCAGCGTTGACTGCATCAGCACCAGCCTCATTTATCTAAGTGCCAGCTATCAGCACCTAAAGGCTTAGTGTCTAAACAGCAGCATCACTTTGACTCCTCTCATTATGGGATATGACAATTTGAGATGTCGAGAGCCATTTGGTTTAATTAGGTGGTTTCACACACACACACACAATATCTTACTCCACATTTGCTCACTGTCAATGCAGCAATATAACTCGCACACACACACTTATACCAAACATCTGTCTGCCCATCATGTCAGGTTGTTGTGATGGAAATCCAGAGGATGACCTGAAGCTGCCCAATGGCACAGTGGTCAGAGAGCTGGGAGACATGATGCTCTTCCTACAGGCTTGGAGAGTTCACACCACAGATGAAACCGAACACATGCGCAGGGTTGGAGACAACTGCACCACCGGGGACTGCTCCACCTGTCTGTCCATGCTCCGTCAGAGAGCCTTCACACCATGCCACGGCAAGGTAGCTCGATTGTGAAGCATGTGTTTAGTTACTTTGCCATGACTTTAGTTCTGAAAAGAGATGCTGATAAATTTGCGATCATGATGAAGAGGTAATGAATACTGAACAATTTTGACAATTAATTTGTCATTTGAGTCATTTAGCTGATAAATATGTCAAAAATTCTCTGGCTCCAGCCTATGAGATTTGAGGATTTGGGGTTTATCTCTATTGTCTGTTCTTGTGAACAGAATTTTCTTTGCTTTTTAACTGCTGGTCAAATTAAACAAGCAATTCACGAGACTGTAAGACAATTATAAACCATTCAATGTATGACCTAATCCGTTAAATCAATAAAGACAATATTCATTAGTTGAAGCCCTACATGAGTCTGGCCTGGTTGTGTGTTTGCAGGTCACTCCAGAGCAGTTTTGTGACATCATTTGGGCGGGCGACCTGCACTACAAGGATCACCAATGTGATTTTCTGGCGGCGTACGTGGCGGTCTGCTACACACATCAAGTCTGCATCAGCTGGAGACGACACAACTTCTGCCGTAAGGAAACAAAGAAATTACACGTGCAGATGCCCTCGTTCGTGTTTCTCATCTGCTCATGCATTGCTAAACGCCTGTCATCCTGTAGCATTGCGGTGTCCCCCTGGTAAGGAGTATCAGCCATGTGTGAGCACCTGCACCAGTCGCACCTGTCTGAACAGAGAGTACTACGAGGAGACCACCTGCTCCTTTATCAGAGAGGAGTGTGTGTGCCGCAGTGGAACCATCCTGCACCGCGCTGACTCCCCTTACTGTGTAACTGAGGATCGCTGTGGTGAGTGGCAGAGTAATTACATGTCTTTGTGATGAAAACTGCACTGTCAGACAGTCTGATTAAGTTGTGGCCTGTGCTATATATTACTCCTTGACTCACATACCTCATAGCTGAATCATTAGCGTATTTACTTGACTCTGATGTATCCAGTGTGCACCGATAATGAGGGTAACCCCAGGGCCCCGGGCGAGGTGTGGAACGGCTCTGCTCGCAGCTGCTGTCTGTACAAGTGTATGGAGAATGGCTCTGTGGTGGCTGTCGAGCCAGACTGCAACTCTGTCCCTACGCCGCTGTGTGAGAGGGAGGGAGAGTATGTGCTGGACGTGGTGGAAGAGGGAGCCTGCTGCCCAAAGAAGATCTGTGGTGAGTTTAGAAATTGATCTGCAAACACAATCATCTGGAGATTGTATTCCAGAGATGATTTTTTAATCTTTTCTCTTCATTCTGCCAAGTCTCACCATCTATTGTAACTAACCAGTATCCACAAACTCTCTTTAAATTTCAGAGACCAAATTCATATCATAAAGAGTGAATATAACAAATAGTCTTTTTCCCCCACTTCTTTTTTCTCCTTCACTACTTGTTAGAGTGCAACATGACCATCTGTGACAGCGAAGCTCCACCGTGTGAAAATGGGAACAGGCTCGTGATTGGTTACAGCGCTCTATCCTGCTGCCCAGAGTACAGATGTGGTGAGCACATCTCCTCGCTTTCCGAAGTTTTTAGACCCTTGTAACCTCTTTTTTTTATGTGGCCTTCACTAATTGCTTTGCTGTGACTGGTCTTTCTCAGAGTGTGACCCCATGGCATGCCCTCCTGTGTCTGCACCACACTGCAGGGAAGATCAGTTCCTAGTGGAGGTCAGGGGGGAAAAGACCTGCTGCTACTCTTACCTATGTGGTAAGCTTTTAATAGTTCATACGTCAGGCGCCGAACTCAATTCGGAAGTCTTTAGTGTGTGGTTGGCCGTCTGCTACCTCTCCATCTACTATACCTCCATCAATTACACCCATCAAAAGATGTTGAATGAACTGAGCGTGTTGTTTGTGTTTCTGTGTGAGTAGTGTGTGAGTCATGCATTGAACCAATTCCAACATGTTCACATGGAGAAATTCTGGCAGTGGATCTTAACAACACCAACAGCTGCTGTCCTCAGTACCATTGTGGTAAGTTTGTGCGTGTGAGATATTGTGCATATGTCTGTTTTGTACCTATGTGTCTTTAAAGCCATTTTTATACTCTCTCTAATGTGTTGCAGTCTGTGATGCCAACCTGTGCCCTGAATCAACTGTGAGCTGTGCACCTGGGCTCACTGTGGTTCAAACTACTGTCCCCGGGCTTTGCTGCCCACAGCACCACTGTGGTATGCACTCAAGCTGTTTTTATTTAATTTTATTTGCACACACAAAATGGTACGTACAATCCAGATAATAAAAATAACAAGATTTGTGTCAGGAGAGGACAAGAAGCCACAAAGTTAAATATTCGACTTCCCCTCTCTTTAGGAGAAATACACTTTAATTACAGCAAAAAAATAAATGACAAATAGAAGCAAACAAAGGGAGCTAAAAAAATCTATACGCAATCTGATAAAACAAAGAAATACATGAAAAACTAGGAGAAAACAATTTAAAGAAAAAATGTATATCAGTAATTAAATGGGTTGACAATTTCCCTTCCCTATAAACCATGAAATCTGAGGACACAAGATGGTCAGCCTGTCTAGCAGTCTGAATACATTTAGGAATTTAATTTGAAGAAAAAACTAAGTGATTATGGTAGAGAAAAAGTACCAGGTCATGCTGTATATTTGTATCTAAACACACATAGCTGATGAATATTTATGTCATATACTCAAAAATTGATCTCTTCGAAATAGGGGGACTAAATATTCACATACTCAACCACACACACAAATGCATACACCTGCAGTATATCCTATTTGTGTGTGCTGAGTTAATGACGTTATATGCCTGTCACGTACTCAGATTAACTTCATCTTCAACAAGTTTCTCTCTTTCACTCCCAGAATGCCAATGCGAGGACACATCTCTCCCCATCTGTCAGGTGGTAAGTCAGCAAAAAGCTGCATCACAAGTCACTGTCTAATCAGGTTTTTGCTCCAAGGAAGAAAAAGTGAGCAGATTCAGTTAAGTCAGCACTCTGTTTTCTCTCAGGGGGAGGTGCTGGTCGAAGTTCCAGACAGCAGCACCAACTGTGGCTGTCCCCAGCATACATGCCGTAGGTGCAATGAAAGCATGACAGCTCTCAGACACACAACTGATGCTAGAGTGACAATAGACGTGCAGTTGACGTTGTTTAATCCATTGTTTCATACTACTCAATTGTTAGGCTCCCTGCCACCTTCATATTTACCGTGCAAACATTTTGTTCATCAATGACAGTATAATTATTTGTCGTATGTTTATATGTTTATATGTTTAGAGAAGGCAGAGGTTTGTCTTTTCCAAGGAGTAACAGTGCTGGGCCCAGGCCAGTCTCTTGTTCAGTACCTTGAAGGAGAGCTGTGTTACACCGTCCACTGCCAGCATCATAGAGATCCAGACTCTGGATTCTACGCTATGGAAATTTCCTCTGTCAACTGCTCCCAGAAATGTGGATCAGTATGTATCAAACACATTCAACACCTTTTGATAGATTATAAGTAAGAAGGTTTTTTTTTTTTTTTTTTTCAGATTTTATCTGTTCAGCTTAGCTTTAACACCCTGACTCATCCACTAATCTTCACTTCGGGCCTCATCTTTTAGCACCAGGTGTACGTACCATCCACAGACCCTCAGGTGTGCTGCGGCTCCTGTAAAAACATCTCCTGTACTTTTACCAATGAAAACGGAACAGCAGAGCTTTTTGCTGTAAGACCAAACACTTTCACGCGTGTTCAATGCTCCGCTTTTTGGCGCAGTACTAATTCTGACTGTGTGTGCAGGCAGGGAGTTCCTGGGTGGAGAACTGTACACGTTATGACTGTATGGAAACAACAGTGGGAGCTGTGATACTTGCCTCTGGGGTGGTTTGCCCGCCTTTCAATGACACAGAGTGTGTTCAGGTCAGGAGCTCTAACTGTACAACATGTATCTGAATTTAAGGTTAAACCATTTATTGTCTACACTGATGTGCCCAATGATGACAATAAATCATTTTATCTGCACAAGTAATACTATATATTAATATGTTTGTTTGGATGCTTTGAGATTATTTGAATAGTGTTTCCGATTGATTTTGTTTTTTCTTCCTATAGAATGGCGGCGTAGTTCAGAGCTACGTGGACGGTTGCTGCAAGACATGTGAGTCTCGAGATTTATTGGTGTTACGGGTAATGCTTTGAGCTGTCAATCGGTGGGGTGAGCGCCTTGTTGCCTGGCAGTGGATGGGCTTGTTGGCTGAATGGTTTGGGGTGTGGCCTGTTGTAGAGGGTGGAGATAAAGCCTGTTGTTGGCCTAACACTACATTTCCCACAATCCCTGGCTTTCTCAGTTCGTCCTCAAATCCTCTTAGGCGTGTGTACCATTCACATTTAAATCTACTGGTACCTGGAAGTTGGTACTGATCTCCAACAGAACCTTTTTTTCAATACATTTTTGTCTCAATTTCAACATTTTTAGTTTATTTAGAACATTTTACTCATATGAAAATAGATAAAAGCATGAAACAGTGGCTGAGGCATTATTATCAATCCAACTGTGTTTCTTTCTCCAACCCTAACCAATCTCACTCCCCATTCTAAAACCTAATCAACCCAAACAACGAAGGCAACCAATCAGAGGCAGAGGGGGCCGGGTCTGATCAGGAGAAGCAGTGGGATCCATAATAATGCTTGACTGAGTGACTAATGCGATCAAAAGTGTTAAAAAAACATAAACCAAGACAATGAAAAAGCTCAGTTATCATATTTGTAATTATTATTATAAATGTTGCTGGAGCTTTCTGACCTTGATAAAGTTGCTAATGCCCCATTTAAAATGTATTTCCCATGAAGAGTTTGTAACCTGGCTCTCTGTCTTTCTCTCTCTCTCAAAGTTCCTCTAATCTAGATTCACTCTCGGGTACGAAATTTGACACAGTTTTATTTAACATGAGTTGGTTCTCGGGAGTACTGACATAATTCAGTTGGTACCCTTATAAGAATTGAGTTCAGTCAGTACACAACCCTACTGTTGACATATTCAGGAGCCAGCACAGCTCAGGCAGAAGAAATATTTTATGAAAAAAAACTCAACACATAGGAAATAGTTGAATAGTCGAACACACCTGAAGTTGTGGTTTCCAGATGATGACCTGTGAGCTGTTTTACATGTCTACTTTACAAACAAGAAAATATATTTTCACGTTGTGTGAATTAAGTCTTTAATGAACATGCAGTGGTGACATTTTGTCTCTCTGGGGATTCGGCATTGCAGCCTCGCCCGCTTGCCTGCTTCAGCAGTGGCCTTGCAGTTTGGCCAATCAGGGTGCTCCACGGCGAGCGTTCTACCAATGAGGATGCGAGAAGTTTCGGGGTTTTAGAGTTTGTCGGCCCTGCTGAGCTTTTCTTTGTAGCACGTCAAATGGCTGAGTTCCTTGGCTGGCTGCCCGGTGTGCCCCGAAAAAGAAGTGAAAACCATGTGCATGCCAGCTGCACTGATTCCATCCTCTGTGTGTTTGTGTGTGACACTGAACAATGCTTTCTGAACCAAACGTTAACCTTGTGTGTGTCCTCCTGACGTTCTTTGAAACCGGATGGCTGCGGTCCCGATGATGCTCCCAGGTTCTGGAGTGGGTGTTTTGCCATTTACTGTTAATCCCGTAACTCCCACTGGTAGTACTAACTGTGACACAGGTACCATCACCTCGCACTATTCCCACTTACTGTGATGCTTTGGCATCCTGACGCATTCACTTGACAGCTTTGTGTGAATGTGTGGGAGTCTATTTTTGTGTGTGTGTGTCTTGTCTTGATATTTTCTTCCATCAGTGATTAATCCCCAACACAGTATAACATGAACAGCATCTAACCTTGCATAAATCTCCAGTTTGAAACCATTAATCAGACAATATGCAGTGTTGAATAATTCCACTAATCAAAGTGTTAACACCAGTTTTACACACTCATCCCCTTAACAAAAAGCTGGAGATCATCTTACTCTTTTCATACATTCCAACCCTGCAACAAATAATTTTGACCAGCTTTGATTGGCTTAAAAGTAAGGTTAAGTTTAGGTCAGTAGCCAATAGGAGAGCCGGATCTCTTCTGTGAGAACGTTGCCCCCCGTCACCCAACTGTCAATCAAAGCAAACTCCTACTGCTGGGCAACAAAGAGCCCTGCTCAATAGGCCTTTCAGAGTTGTGTGAGTGGCAGGTCTCCTCTGTAAAATGATCAAAGAGTGTGTCTGTGTGTGAGTCCATATTTACCAGTGTATGTGTGTTGTGCATTTCTCTGTGTGTGTTTGATCTTCATGTTTCTGCTGTTTAATGGTATTTCGTGTCAGTGTGTATGCACCTTACCTCTGTGTGAACATCTGTGTAGGTAAAGAGGACGGTAAGACATGCAAACGCGTGGCCATTCGGACTACAATTCGGAAAGACGACTGCAGGAGCAATGCACCGGTAAGAGAAAAGAAAAAATGAAGGAGGCTGAAATTAAACCCTAAACATTATTAGTTGTTATTAATTATCATGAACTAAAACTACAATTATTCCCTGTGCCTTCTCCTGTCATCATCCTATCCCCCTCCTCTTACAGGTAACGGTCTATTCCTGTGATGGGAAATGTCCGTCTGCGACCATATTTAACTTTAACATCAACAGTCACGCCCGGTTCTGTAAATGCTGCAGAGAGAGTGGACTACAAACCCGCTCTGTCACACTCTACTGCTCTCGGAACGCCACCGTCGTGGAGTACAACTTCCAGGAGCCTGTGGACTGTACCTGCCAGTGGAACTAAAAGCAGGCAGAAAATTGAATAAAAGCATAAGAAATTAATAGAATGTGCGAATAGAGGGATAAATAATGGCGGGGCTCTCACAGTTTTACAGTACTGATGAATAAACATGAAAACCAGCCATGTTTTGTCACATAGATAGCTTTACAACACTGACCTTGAGTCGTACTTGTAACTAAAATATACTGAAAATAACTGATGTAAGTGGGAAGTAGTTTTGTGTGCACATTAGTCTTTATTGTCTTGCTGTGCCAACCCAGTGTGCTTTCTAGAGCTTGATAGTATGACGTAAGTAAGTGATAGTATGACGCCATTAGCTTCATAACTACTGTATATTAACAATTGATATCATGTTGACACAGCAGATGTTGCTTATTTTAAACATCCACTGTCCGATTCAAACACTGTATATGCATTTTGGTTTCTTAGGAGATGAATTTAGCCTCTGTACAAATGAAAGTGTTATGTGATGCTTTGTTTTGTTAGAGCAGTTTGATGAGCTTCTAAAATGTGATCTTTGCCCTTTTCGTAGTTAATTTTTAAGCAAAGTAGGAGAATAAAAGATTTAACAGTGTTTTTGTCTGAATTATTACAAGACTGACCTCACGAACTGCGATGTGTCTGCTCATTCTCAAACCTTTACTGCCTACACATACTCGTCCTGATTCAGCTCTCGCAGTGCTGACACGTGTTTGTGTTTCACCTCTGAGAGGTTATTGCTGTGAGGGAGTCACCTCATCATAACAGAGCCCCTTCAGTGGACTCAGCTTTCTGCCTGTCAATCATTACTCCCTTTCACATTCCCGTCATTCCACACAGGCCAGCGCTTCCACCACACCCCGCGTCCGAGCCAAGCCATTCTCACCGCTGCACTGTTGTGCATAATTTTACAGCACATGCTTATTTTAGAGCAACTTCTTGGACCTGTCTGCTGTGACTGACCGTCGGTCATCCGGAGGTGTGAATCTGAGCACATCTCAATTTCTCTCAAAGCCCCACCGCATCTTCTCATCCCTCTCCTCTCCCCCTCAGTAAGCCCCTCATCCCCAGCCTCCCCACCTCTCTTCTCCTCAGAAGCCAAGCTCTGGAGTGGCCATGTGCCCGTGGTTGCCATGGTGAGCTGCTCTTATCCCAACAAAGACCCAGAACAAATGGGTTGAACTCATACTTGTTCAATCTCTCTCTCTCTCCCCCTCCTTCTCCCTCCCTCTCTCTCTCTCTCTTAGGACTCTCCTCCCTCACATAAGGCTTTCATTCAGGGGGGAACCAGCCATTGAACTTTGACGCTGACTTTGAGTGCGCGCTAAATTCAAAGTCCAGGCTTTGCGTAAAACCAAAGTGCAAATAGTTATAACTTAGCTAGATATGAAGGAGATAAAAATGTACTTCTAAGTTACTCTCAAAGACTTTTCAAGTCTGAACGAGACAGTTTAAAAGTGCTTTTTGAAGCTCAGCTGTGCGTCAGTGACACAAATAGTTTGGGACTTTCCACAACCGATGTTTACGCACAGCTGTCTTGGATTTACTCATGAGCCTACAAATGGCCGAAAGCCCAGTCAGGATCCGTTGTTTCTTGCCGTGGAAGTGACTGTGTGTGCGCAGGTTGATCAGTGACTGCTGGAGGGTGTGCTTGATGAGATGGAGTGACATTTCCAATGGGTGGAGCAGAGCATCTGTGGTTACTTGCTCATTTCTGTCAGGTAAGAAAGGCATGCAAAACTTTGATTTCTCTGTGAAGAAGTTAATATTCTGTATCTAATATGCTTCATAGGTCTGTTTTTAGTGTATGTCAGGTACATAGCTTCTGTGACAGGATGTTGTTTTCCTCCTCAGGTGATCTTGCTGACCTGTGAGCAACACTTAAACCCCGTCGAGGTTGAACTTGCATTTCCGTGCTTTCCTTCCACTAAAGATCCAGACACCTACACAGTCACCTGCAGGACTGCGAGTAACCGTCTGGTAAGAACACCTGTACAGGTATACTCTGGTCAAGTGTCATTAGTTTGAGAAGTAAACATTTTGTCACAATGTCTGTGCAGGTATACGTGGAGCCTGTTGATCATTCAGCATGCTCCCCTCACTGCAAAATGTCACTGCAATTAGTCGAGGACCCTCGAGGCTATAACATCACATTGAGGGCCAGCAGAAATGATGCCACTCTTGAGGCAAAGACTTTTCACTTCAGTGAGTGTCTGTGAACCTAAATACCACAGCCCTGATGGAGATAAATGACACACTTGCTAATTAGTTAAAGCTAATTGATGTCACCATCTTTCATCTTGCCTCTGCTATTCTTCCCTCCTCTATTTGTGTCCAGTTCCAGTCTCCCTGTCCTCCCTTCATGTACACGGCACGACGACTACGGCTATCCTCACATGGAAAATTCACAGACAACAGAGCCTGTCCACCTTGAATCTACACAACACTCACACACATGTCAGACACATCTTCAACATCAACTCATCAGAGGCAAAGTCTCAGTACGCAGTGAAAGGTCTCCAGCCTGGCACACGCTTCAAGGCAAAGGCTGTTGTGACGATGTTCCTTAAACACCTTGATTTGACCGTGAAGCAGACACTCAGCATTGGCATGGAAACAGGTATTGTGAACATTTGCATTTACCTGACTGCAGGCAAGGTGGAATCTGCCAGTATTAGTTAATATTATGATGATTGCTATCTCCAGCTCAGTGCCCCCGTGACTGGTTGGCCTGTGGGGAAAGCTGTTACACTGTGAGAAGGACAGGTCTGACCTGGAGTGATGCCCAGCACAGCTGCAGACACCTGGCAGCTGGAAGTCACCTGGCCGATCTGAAGGCACCGGAAGATCTGCTCTTCATCTCTTCTCACCTGCTGAGCCAGAACAACCTGCTTCTGCTGTGGACTGGACTGAATGACCAGCAGGTAGCTTCATTACAGAAACATACACTTTAACAAGAGGAAGGGGTGAAAAAGAGACTTTTTTTTATCTTTCAGTAAAAGCTACAAAATAATAACTTTGTGATATCACTTTGTTTTTCCCATTTACTTCGTCAGAATTGCAAATGATTCTTTGAGAACGTGCCTCTGTATAAATCATTTAACCACCTTTCATCACAGGGGATCGTGGGATTTCTATGAATAACTTATCTTTTACTAATTTAAAACAAGATTTTTCAAGGCAACCTTTTAAATAATTATATTTTAAAAAATAAATTAAAAAAATACAGTGCATTTCAATACCCAGTTGGAGTTAATTAGTTAGTCTGAGTGCAAATGAACACGCGGAGAGTGAAGTAAACGACAGTGGATTAAAAAAATATTCTGCAGTATGATTAAACCTGCCTGCACGCATTTTTTATTTCCATTCCAGTTGGAGCCTTTCAGCGCTGAAGAATCATCATTCATACTGATAGAATAAAAGAAGCATGTTTTAGCTGCCCTGATGTAAAGGAGCTTGAACAAAGAAACTGACACATGCAGCATAGAGTATGATGATTGTATGTTTTGAGAAAATTGCCCAAATAGTTTTGTATTTACAGTGACTATACTGACTGAGGTATGCAATGTTAATGGACTTCGTAGGTTTTACAGATGTTATGGATATAAGCTATTAAATCAAAACCAGTCTGTCAAGCCATAATGACAGTTTTCTCCTCGACTGCTTCGACTGAAGCCTACAGTGAGGTCCTCGTGTGTTGTGGTTTATCCTCTGCAACAACATCACAGAGCAGCAAGACCACAACGGGCAGAACATCAGAACTTCAAAGATGGATTTACTTTGTAAAAATGAAATTCCCCTTGGCAGCAGTTACTCCTTAAAGAGAGAGTTTTGTTTTTGATACTTTCACTTTTAATAACTGTAAGCTGCTGATGTCTGCCATGTGTAAACAGTACAGTGCTTAATGTAGCTCTTCTGTCACTCGACAGGAGGAGGGACGACCTCGCGGGTCTGACGGCTCAGCCCACAATCTGACGAACACTATGATGTCATCACTGCCAGCCAATCACACTGACTGTTTTGCCCTTCAGAGGAATGCGACAGGCCGGGGATACTTTCTCACTCCCTTCTTCTGTAACATCCCTTTACCCTTCATCTGCCAGTACCAGAGTAAATAACTTGTGTAATACACCTTTACTAACCAGTTTACTACACATACAGAGTTTGACAATTCAGGGTTGTTTTTGAACTGTAACATCCCTTCACCAACTGTTTTGCACAATGTCTGTGTAAATAAAGAAACAATGCAAGACAATGACCACTTTAGCCGCACCATATCATTTTTCAGTGATTTTTTCCCCTACTGTTACTATGATGCTGCTCTTTTCCCTCTCCGACAGCCCCTCCAGTACCTGCCTTATTCTCCTTCGACTTGCTTCAGGTGACAGAGCGACAGGTGGCGCTTCATTGGAGTGACCTCTCCCCTTTGAACTCACTTAATCTTCCATCCTTCGAGATATTCCTCCAGTACCAAGAGGAGGCAAATGGAGAGTTGGGTCAAGCTGAAGAAGAAAGAGACAGGAAGTCAGAGGACAAAAAGGGCACGCAGAGCCGGAGCAGTGCTGGGAAGATTGTCAGGGTCCCCATTTCCCTCTCCTCCCGGGGGGTAACTGTGGCAGGTTTGTCTCCAGGGAGCATCTACTCCTTCACCCTCCGAGCCGTTCACCCGGCAGGCTCCACCTGGAGCTTGGGACAAACACGGATTGCGTACACTAGTGAGTCTGCTGTCACTCACATAAGTTACACAAGCAGCACCCGATGCCAACAACTGTTAACGTTCTCTGTCTTACAGGACCTCCTCCTCCTCAAAATATCACTGTTGGCCTCATTACCGTCAGTCAGATTAGAGTCCACTGGATGCTGATGGCTTCAAAGTCGAAAGTTGGATGGGCATTTTCTGTACGCTACGTGGACATGTCTACAAGAGAAGAGAGGATAATTGGAATGACCAACATCTCCAGGTTATCTGAAACTAATGGGCTGCTGTCATACACTGTTGTGATTGGAGGGTTGGAGTCTTACAGGAAATACAAAGTTGAAGTCTACACAGTCACCCAGCGAGGGATAGAGAGCTCTGGCCAGACGCCTGTGACTGTACAGACCGGTAAGCATGTAGCCAGCCTTTTTGAACGGCAGGCATTTTAACCTGTCATGGTAGAAAAAGCCCCAGGTGTTACTTATAACAGCTGATTGGAATTCAAGCTATCATTACTTGTATTATTGACACCTGTGCTATTCCTGCACTGACATCAAAATCATTCAGTAAAACACTCAGTTCGGATAGAGTCATGGTTTAATCATGGATCGAATCATTTTTTAAGATCAGCAAAAGAACCAAACATACAAAAGAAACAAATATATCTTTGCTTTCCATTTGGAAGGAATATCTGAAGGAGGTTTTAAACTTAATATCCAGGCCTACATTTTGTGAGTATCGCAGTCACAGTCCAAAAATCAACAGACATGAAGGACATCTAAGAAGAGGCCATGCTTGTCGATGAGCTGTATATCCCACTGACTTGAAAAACAGGTTGTATCTTATGGATGGCTCACTACCAGCTGGTAAACTGCTTGCTGATGGATTATGCTTTCAACATTGCTTTTATGCCGGTGCAATCTGTGGAAATAGACTGTTTCAGTCACTTCAGTGATTCACTTAAATCAATTTATTCACTTAAGCTCAGCACATTTTTTGGTAAAGTTAAGAATGTATCCCATTAAGCTTCACTGGGAGCTGATCTGTTACCATTAGTGCCCAGTAGTAGTTTTAACAATTTACACAATCAACTTCCAGTTCTGGGAAATCTACAAGACATGGTGTTAAAACATACAACAAAATACACAAATGAAAACATCACAGTCATGGTACAATAATTCTCAGTTATTGCCACCATAGATCTTATTTACATTACATTTTATGCACAATAATACTTGAGATTTGACTGGACTACGTTTCTACACTTTTGGAAACCAACTCCACTTCAACAAAAGGTGCTGCAAGGGAAGGTGACATCTTCTGAAGATAAATGCTGAGGATTTCCTTCATGAAGACGTAGTTTAGATAAGCAGACTTACATCTCTTAAACCTCAAGTCAAGCAGACATGTCTGTAACTTCTCACACTGTGATCAAATCATTTGGTTTAACAAGAATGTTTGTGTAATGCTTTTTGTTGTTATCAATATCAATAATTACAAAGTTGTGTCTCTGTTATAAAGACAAAATTTCCCTTCTTTTTAACTTTTACAAGATTAATTTATCAGCTGCTCCTGCTGACTGCTGACCGACATCGGCTAAATACAATTCCCACTTTGTATCTCCCAGCGGTGAGAGCCCCTGGTGGTCTGGCAGTGTTGAGCACGACAGAAAACCTGACAGTCTGCTGGACCGGTCCCCCTGATGACCCACCAGATGGTTATTATATCACGTCCCACCCACTCATTTACCCCACTCCGAGTCCACTGTGGTTGAATCGGTCCAGTCCTGGTGCACACTGGGTAAATGAGTCTGTGTGTGTTAATTTGGGCACATTTACTCCAGGTCAGACTTATGAGGTTGGAGTGGTCTCACTGAGGGGGAAAGACAGAAGCAAGAGGACAGACATCATACACACCACAGGTTAGAGAAACAAGGATACTAACCCTCTAAAGGATACATTCACAGTTTTTGTTCATGTATGCCCTTAAACAACAGTAGAGTGACTACTGAAAAATGGAAGTGGGAATGTTTTGTTTTTGAAAGATTGTCAGTGCTGGAGGACAAATCCACTGTCCTTATTTTGTGCACAAATGTGTTCAAAGGTTTGTCTGAAGCTAATGCAGTATGAGGCTTCAGCAGAGTGCCAGTCTGAAGTAGTCTGTGAGTATCCTCCAAGGTTACAGCATTTTTAGTCTAAAATTCCCTCTGTGTGTTTCCCCAGACAGCGTTTCCCTGTTGAGAGACAATGGAAGGATGGTAACAACTATCTTGAACTATAAAGGCTGTAACTCTGGAAGACATTCAATTTAATTCACTTATTTGGAAAGCAGAAGCCTCATATTAGCCTCAGATAAAGTTTGGAATATATTTGACAGGAGGACAGTGGATTTTGTCCCTAATCGCCAAAATGAATAAGAGTAATGATCACAGCATGAAAAACCTGTTTCAGTGTTCAAACTGACTGTCATAAAAAAATGTTATTGTGAACTTGCTGTATCTTTTAACAATTTAGATGTTGTTCCTTACGACTGACTGTGTAAACTATCTTTGTCTCGTAGATCCATTGCCAGTTCAAGCAGCAGTCCCTCTTTCAGTGGGCACAAACTCTGCACAGCTGTACATCCAGCGTCCACAGCTGGGTCTGATCGATGGGGTCAAAGTGTGTGTATGTCCAGGAGTTTGTGACGTAGTGTGCGAGGGCCCGTGTGGGTACACATGTGACTGGTTCTCCCTCCCTGCTGACGTTCACATCATAACCCTTGATAACCTCGGTCCAGGATCAGAGTACCAGCTCAGGGTGTACAGCACCAGCCGAGAGAAGGTGGGACCACCTTACTACACCCGCCCCTTTAGAACAGGTGAGGAATGATTTCATATAATGAAATGGCTCCAATTTGAAGGTGTCAATGTAAATATTATAGCACATATTCACTTTGATTACACAACAGAGAGGGTCCATTAACCACTTCTCTCCTGGTCATTTAATTCATCAATTCAGCTTTCTTTGTCATTTTATTTACAACACATACACATTTGACCTGAAGCCCCGTCACCGGACCACTAAGCTGCTCTTTTTGTCTGCTTTGCTCACTCATAAATGTTTTAATAGCATTTTTTTTTTTAACTGTAAACAAAACAAACCAGATGCTCTAACTTCTGTTTGTAATTTCAAAATGGTCACTAATAACTTTCTTTCTTCACAAAGTCAACACAATTTTGTATCTATATGTAATTTTTTATACACATTTTATCAAACTTAATATCTTGGGTATCCAATAATCAGCCAGTGTGCTTCTAAAAGTGGATGAATCACCTAAAATCAAAGTGTAACATTGATGTAGTCTGTCTGTGTTACTAAATGAAAACGTGACAGACGGCCTGTAGAGCTTAGATTCAAAGAAGCAATATCGACTTTGGACCTTTTCTATCAACTTTCATATGATGTCTTCTATCCTGCCTCTTTATTGAAATTCATTAGAACTTTGTAACACAAATTGTGTTCATTGTTACTGTAAAGATTCAGCTTTCTCTATTTTTTGGAAAAATAATGTAGGCATTATTTATCACATGACCCCTATTTTTTTTTTATTTTTTTTTAAATGTCCCCAACCAAAGGTAATAATGTTTTAGTATGTTAGTGAGTAATTACAGTGCGTGTTGTGGGATATGGTTTGTGATTTTTAGGTCTGGCTCCTCCTAACAGACTGAGGGAGGGTGTGGTGACGGTTTCATCCATTGAGCTGCTTTGGGATCCAGTGCAAGGACAGGCTCACAGCTACGAGGTCATCTGCCTCAACTGTGACCATTCACACATGGTAAACCAAAAAGAACATAGTGAATCTTTTTACTTCTACTTAAAGATTTGATTTCCTAGAGTATGTCGAAGTTTCTGTTTCATATTTATCATATCACTATCATATGATAAATATATATATATACAACAGATATATAATTTCTGTTGCTTTTAGACTTATAAGAAGGCTCTTTGTCAACATCTTAAGATATTTCATCCATGTGCTCCAGGTGCAGAAGGTTTACAGTCAGAGCGCAGTGTTTTCCAGTCTGACTCCAGGCAGACTCTACCTCTTTGCAGTACGAACAGAGAAGGAGTCGTTCATAGACAGCTCCCCCGTCACTGTCAACATCACTGCAGGTAAACGCACACACACACAGGCGCACACACGTGCACACACACCGCTCAATATCTCTGTTCTAACGATTACGTGCAATGCTTTTTGTTCTGTGCCAGCTCCCAGCCCAGTGGAGGTGTCTCTTGTCAATAAAACCACTTCATCCATATGCATATGTTGGAGTGCAGTCAGAGGAGTGGCGAGCGGGCTCATCCTGTCAATCAGAAACAGGGCGTTCAATCAAGAGCTGAACATTTCTCATCAGGAGCCCAGGTCAGCCTCACTCTCGTCAGCCAGGTCACAAACATAATTACAGTTTTATGAGAGTGGAATTACAATCAGTAGATCAAACTTTCTTTTAGAAAAAGGATTACATCACGCTTTGTACTTGAAAAGTCTGACTGCTAGAGCTGCGTGTGTTCACAGATCTTACAGCTTTGAAGGCCTTGATCCAGGCAGCCAATATACAGTCGAAGTGTTTAGCACCAGCAGGGAAAAAAGAAGTGAGCCTGCTACTATGATCCTCCATACCAGTAAGTTTGAGACGATTATAAGCACTTGTTAGCAGTTTATAAAGAGCTTAAGAACATTAATCAAAGCCCTGTGAGTTTTTTATAATTGTTTAAAAGCAATACAAACACGTTTGAGTTTGAGTCCATTACCTACTATTTAATTGATAAACCTTTCCTAAGGTTTTTTGAGACTGTATTTAAATGAATACATGCTTTATTATGCATTTACTAACAGTAAGCTGTGGACATGTTTACAGTTAACTATGCATTTGGCGGCTGTCAGGTCAAAAGCCAAGGTCAGATAAAAAATAATATGCATCCCAATGTTGAAAGACACTGCAAATGCACAATACTTTTACTATTTATAAGGCCTGTTTGAGTCATATGTTGTGTGTGTGTGTGTGTGTGTGTGTGTGTGTGTGTGTGTGTGTGTGTGTGTGTGTGTGAGAGGGAAGAAATAAAATGATTTGTATCATGAAATGAATGTTGCAGGAAGTATGCAAAAGGTAAGAAATCCTATCACATACAGTATTAGAAAGGAAGAATTTTGAGATTTCTTCAAGGAGTGCTGGTTCCCAGGTAAACCACGAAAGACAGAAAGGAAATTATTTTGTCTGCATTTTGTTTCAGTCTTAGTTCACTTCACTGATAACACTTTATTACAATATTGTGCCAGCGTAGGATGGTGGTTTGAAATAAATCATTGTCACAATAGAAGTCGGAATAAAAAGCCTGAACTGTAGAGCGAGCAGCTATAAAGGAAATTATGCCTGTATGTCTTCTCAGTATTTGCTTGTAATGCTGGTGAACGGTGCTTTTTACAATGATGATACTGATTATACTCGGAAAAAAAATGTAGATTGTTTAAGACATTTTTCACATTCAGGTGAAGGAACAAAATTATGTTAGACTCTCAGCACAGTTTCTTCCAAAAAAAAGTAATTATAAAGTTGACTTCACACCTCTGTTCACACGACTATTAGCCAGTGTGACAGATGGTTAAGTGTCAGCACATGGTGTCACATGCTAATTACAATCTTTTCTCCAGTCCCAGAGGTGCCGCAGAAAGTGGCTCTTTCAGAGCAGGTAGTGACGTCTGGCTTTGTCACCTGGAGACCACCACTGGGACAGGTTGAGGGCTACAAGGTAAGTACACTGCTGCACCTGTCCAGCTTCAAGAAACAATCACAGGAGGAGGTATTACAGGTTGTTACGCCACAGTAACAACCTGTGCGTAAGACAGATGTGCGTAATGATGTGTGTCCTCGACCATTCTTCTCAGATACATATTACTCAAAATTATTTTTTCTTCAAGGACAAATGAGGCCACTTACGTCAGTTTCCGCACTCACCTGTTGGTTACTTAGCAACTGTTGTCGGCCCACCACAGATTTGGTTACCAACTCTTTAAAGATGTATGACCTCGATAGAGCCGCGGCCAAAAAGAATGACCAAGCACATTACATGCATGCACAGTACAAACCCACATTAACAAAAAAAGAGAGACAGTGGTAGATACACAGGACTGCTGAAGCAATAAAATGTCACTGTTTTGGAATGTTTAATATTTGAATCTTGAATTGTGTTTTTCTCAAGCCCCTAAAAAGTTACATCGAAGATTTTTGTTTGTTTGTTTGTTTGTTTGTTTGTTTGTTTTTCTCAGATTATGTTTGGCCTGCTGTCAGTGGATAGGAAATCATGGATTAAGCGGCTTGTCCAGGGTACAAGTTATGAGATCAGGGATTTGATCCCTGGGTCAGACTACGGTGTCAGCATTCAGAGTGTACTCGGATCAGACACCAGTCAGGCAGTCCACAGAGAGTTCAGCACACGTAAGAGACACAAGCAGAATAGTGCTGAATGATAAATAAATAAATAAACGGTATTGCGATTGCTTTAATGATATTACAGTAGCGATATGTCAGAATTTGTGTTTTGCTGGGGCCTGTACCAATCAAGCATGTTCCCCTACATCTGGAGAAAATGACTTGTCTGATTTCTCAGTTAGAGCACTATGCCACTTACAATAATTAAATTCTAGCCTAAATGCTGAAGATTCCAAGTGTAAAATTCCCAAAAAACTTGTTTTCCAGGCCCAGCAGGATTATGCGCGCTTCATTTAGCCAACATGAACTCTTCCTCTGTCTCTCTGAGCTGGGACAGCGCATCTGGAGAGTTCGACTTCCACAGAGTCACTGTGGCCAACACCTCAGTCACAAACACACTCACCGTACCCAAGGAGGAGCGGGTTGCCGTGGTTACAGGGCTGGTGGACGGCTGCACCTACAACGTGAGCGCAGCGAGAGTGAGAGGAGTGACAGCGGGGACTGCTGCCTCCCTGACTGTAACCACAGGTAGATAAGGCCTGCGCCGGTCAACACCCCATTATTATCACCTGGCCCCAGTTGCTTCTTCATTTAATTACTTTCTCCACCTCTCTGACTCTATTTCTCCCTCGGTCGTCCTTCATGAGTGCCAGCCCGTGTGCGAGGAGTGCGTGTCGTGAATGTGTCTGCACGTTCATTCTCGCTGCGTTGGGAGCAGCTGCTGGGGTGTGTGGATCATTACCAGGTGACCCTGCAACCAAACCAGGGAAAAGTCACAGTGCAACCTGCACGTGATGGATACATTCAGGTACACACACACGCTCAATGAAACACACACTGCTAAGATGCAGTAACAAGGGTGCAGTGTTATTAAGAGCAGCAAAAATGTGGGAGGCCCTGCTTTGTAGTGCTCCGGACTTTTAGCTGAGATATGATAATAAAAGGCACAAATGACTCGCACACACAAACATGACTTGCATTAGTTCCCCTCCCATTCAACCAAGTCCCACCCCATACCGGCTCTTCCCAACTGCCAGGTGTCAGATACCCCCCAAAATGTAACCTTACACAGCACACACACAGACCGCACAGAGCACAGAGTTGAGTAATAGATCTCATTATTTATTAAGTTGGCCTCATGAGCTCAACCCTGAATCATTCATTTGCTTAAGCAGCTCTCCCCAGAGAGAGAGAGAGAGAGAGACCGGAGGGAGAACGCTAGCCTCCTGCTAATGAAAGGACCGACTGCCCTTCCTGGCTAGCCACTAAAAATTTTGGAATACCTCAGGACCAAGAGTTGTTAATATCCAACACCTGGACGACTAACGCTGTGACCTTTGCTCATGCCTCTAACTAACTGCTAGACCTGGAGTTATTCCTGTTCCGCTCAGTGGATTACCTGTAGACCACTGCTAAAGATTGTGCACTAACACTGGATGCGGCTCAGCTGGAGAGGCCTCTAACCTGCAATGTCTAAACTAAAGCTAACTCTGCTGCCCAGCATGGCCTTCCTCTCACTCCTCCTGCTGCTCACACTCAGCTTGGTACATTCACAGGTAAGAATTCAACACTCAACACTATGCGTGGCATTGCTGTGCACATAAATGCTCATACACTAAGATATACAGAACATCAATAAAACACTTATATGCACAGTTGGAGAAAAAAATGCTTGTTCATATTTCTGGGAGGTACCAGAAGGTATTGGTGTGACACATTGCCATCCAGCGTACTCGTGTCACAGATGCAAATGTTGTTTGCAACACGCACTGAAGCCAAAAGACACAACACAGGCAACACTTGATCTCCTGTGAAACAGACGTTAACTATATCAACATACAAACAAGTGCAACCACAAGCAGAAACAAGCTGTCATCCTTTTACGTCCACCCACTTTCATATTGATACAGATGGCTGAGGATTAATTCCGTTAATCTTCGAATGGAGTTGTGGTGATGCCTTAATGATCTCCATGATGAAACAGAAGGCTTTAGATTAATTATTGCTTCTATTTTAAGAGATATCGCAGGGAATATTAGATTTCCTTAAGACACATAAGATGGATGGATGGGGAAGCCCAGCTAATTGAAGAAATAAATAAATAAATAGGTTAATAATAAAACTCTATCTACAAACTCTTATGAGGAAAATAAATACTGTTACTGTTGCAACTTCTTTCACACAAGAATTCCCTGAAATTATCAACTTCCACCTTTACAGTTAGGAAAATATGCTGCTTTTCTTTGTCTTGTGTCAAAGTAAACAGAATATATTTTGACTGTTGCGAAAAACCAGCAATAACAAATGACTATTGACAAAACAAGCAATGAAAAACATCAAAGTGATGGGCAGTTTTCTGTCCTCTTACATTTCATAGACCAAACAATGAATCAAGAATAGAATGATGGGATCAATCTATGGGAACACTTTTTCAGGATTTGGTGTGAGGCTTCACTTTCACATGTTTATTGTAACAGTAACCAAAAATTTACAAAGACCATAAATTTACATGACACACCCACCGACTACGTTATGGAAAGAGAGCAGAGACGTTCAAATCGGCAGCTAAAAGTTTAAAGCATGCAGCTTCAGCCACTCTGAGTGCTTACAGTGTAACAAGTAGAACAAGTCTACTAAAAATAAAAAGAAGGAAAAAAAGGAGACCAAGCCTTGACACTGACAATTGACGGGTGGTGCTGACGGCTGTATGTGTGCAACCTCTGCTACTGATGCTCTGATGTGTGGATGTTGTTGTGACCGGGTGTTTGTGCTGACCCTGTTTTCACAGGCTGATGTGGAGAATGTCAGTCCAGGGACACAATACACTGCAATGGTCACAGCTTCCTCTTCCTCCAACATCAGCCCAGGAGTCAGCCGCATGATCAATACTAACGAGAGTGGTGAGATGTGCCCACACGCACACACACACACACACACACACACACACACACACACACACACACACACACACACACACACACACACACACACACACACACACACACACACACTCTGTTTGTTGTTGTTTGGATGGTTTTTGTCTTGAACCGCTCAAGTGCCATCATGTTCTCGTCTGCCCTCTGCTGTTTAATTCAGTCCCTGTATACACACACACACACACACACACACACACACACACACTGACGAACAGAATTAGTACAGTAGGTGTGTGTGTGTGTGTGTGTATTCTCCCTTCCCTGTTTAATTCCTCTTAGGTAACTTAAGCCCGGGCTTTTGAACCGCAGGATGAATGGGTCTGCAGTGAATGTCAGTGAAATGCCACTGCTGTGTGAGGCCTTATTCATCAGTGTTCAGCCTAAAACACTCACGCAGGCCTACTCACACACACAGAGTCACACACACACACACACACACACACACACACACACACACACACACACGCACACACACACACACTTAGAAGATCAGTCTCAGACAGACAGCAACACTATTCTCCAAATGACTGTGATACTGTGTTCTGTGTTATTTATCTTAATATTTGTATAGTATTTCTGCTGTATCGATGGTATTAAACACACAGTAGAATTAGGGAAAGACTTTTTTTTTTCCTCTTCCCTCCTTCACACACACTTTCCTTGTTCTACTCCAGTTCCAGATCCACCTTTAAGCCTAGAAGGAGAGGCCGTGGGCTCTAATGGTATTCTGCTCTCTTGGACGATGACACCAGATGCCAAAAATATTGACGAATATGTCATCAGGTAATTCTTTGTCATTTTGGTCCATTACTGTGGGTCCACGGAGGTTGTGAGTCTCACATTCTCAGTTCAGAAGAGATTTATCGTGTGTGTCTGTGATGACAGAATAGCAAATGCCAAGCATGTGCTGAGTAATGCTGAGATCATGAAAATGTCAGATGTAGAATTACCAAATATGCAACTGGCAAATTTAAGAAGAAGGGCAATGCCAACAAATAAAGGAAAGAAGGTCAATAGACATATAATTTTTTGTACACTGTAATCTTGTGTTCATTATGGCCTTGACGTGCATTTCTCCATATGGAGATGATTCCACTGATGTAACATTTTCAGTGGCTGAGGAAATATTCAGATCATTTACGTCATTTTGTAAGATCAAGTAAAGTCAAGTAAAGGTGCAGAAATCAATGAAGCATATCGTCTCTGTGTAGGTTTTAACTACTTTATGAAGTGTACAACAGTTATCGACAAACACAGATATTACAAAGTCCTAAAAACCTAATTTTGTACAAATCAGTAAGAATATGTTATAGTTAAATTACCCTTAATTATTGACTACATTCAACACATGTTCTCGATGACAAATACAGCTGACAATGGCCAGTTGAACCAGAGAGTCAAATAAATATAAAATAAGTTTAAAAGAAGCTCACCCTATGTTTTGGTGAAAAAAAAGTTGTGCAACATTTCCCTGTAATATGTAGTGGAGGTAGCATAAAATGTAAATGCTCAATTAAAGTACAGGAACTTTAGAGAACTGTGCCTCAAAATAGTACTCAAGTAATCGTTCAAGTAGTATGTAAATCTTTTACGGTTCTTGGAGTCCCTCAGTTAGCCACATTATGTTCCTAAATGTATAATGTGATTTTAGAGATGATGGTGATGATGTTTTCCTCCTGTAGGTACAAGGAGGTGTGTCCGTATCCCGACCCCACCTTCACACAGGTGACCAAGTACCTGGACATACCAGAGATCCTGCTCACTGACTTCACCTCAGGTTCTACATACCACATTGAGGTAGGAGACACAATTTAAATGTCAAAACGTTACAGTGTAGCTGATAGGAATTTACTTTAGGCAAATAATCATAATAACGGATGATACATCGACCAAATTCTATGTATGGAACTGCTGGATCTGGGTTAATGTATTTAGTTAAATGTCTCATAACACATGTATGTTCATTTGGATGGGGATAGCTAAAACAGATCCCACAGCTTGATCTGGCTGAATACTTGTAATTGATCCTGATTGCATTATTAATCAGGTAAACAGATCTATGGATCAGCCTTGGCTCTTTCCACTGTCTGTTGTCACTGAGCTTGAATGTGATCGTGCTTATTAGTTTTCAGAATTCATTAACCCACAATGACCTTCATACAAATGGGAACACACATTGTGATTGTACCACACACGCACATACTATAATTCATTGTGTGTGTGTGTGTGTGTGTGTGTGTGTGTGTGTGTATGTGTGTGTGTATCATATTACTACAGCCCACCTGTGAGAGTGATGGCCAACTTCTTTCTCCTTCGTCGGCCCATATATTCATGTTTTTAATACCTGAGCAGTAAAAATCATACACACTGTAAGCTGCAACAAATAATACACCGATTTCTCAAATATTTGCTCCTTGTTGTCCCGTAAAGACAAATAAACGCACAATAGGATGAGTGTTTTTCACCTGTTTGCTTTTTTTTTCCAAGAACCTTTGAGAATCAAGTGTCATTTATTCATGATGCTGGTTATATTTGGTTATTTTGGCAATGATCCCAATGTATCCTCATCTGTTTGTGTGTCTACATGTAACTGTATGTTTTGGTGTGTGTGAGGCATGCTACTCAAGCAAATTGCCCCTGGTGGGATTTATAAAGTTGTCTGAATCTGAATCTTGGCCATGTCTACTTTAAAAAGAACAATTCAGAGAGCGTTGGTCATCTCATGATGTTGTTATTTAATATTAAACTGTACTGTGCTGGTGTTGTGCTTGAAACAAACCTAAGTATTGGCATTAAGAAAGATCTTTAAAACCAAATGCTTTGGAGCCAAACTAACAGATTACAGACAGATTATTTTTCTCTTAATTGAGGAGTTGACATTTTTGTTAAATATGCAGTGTTTTGCTCGGTAAACTAAATATATGTCCAATAAAAGCTGACGATGGATGTTTTGGAGGGGTCATTATTCATTTTGTCCATTTACACAAATTCTGCTCTAGCCTGATAAACAGACTTAAATTGCCATTTAATCTCAACTTCATTATTAATTCATTTCTCATTTTGATTTATACTGTTTAAATCTTTGAGAAAATCAAAGGTGCCAGCAGCAAAGTGGTCTGTTTGCATACTGCAAACATAACTGATGATTTATCCTTGTTGTTTATGCGTTACTGGGATCACTGAGTCACCTCGAACAGAGTGTTGTTCCAGCTGTGATTATTGCTTGAGATTAGCTCCTCATCTGTATCTGATGACTATCGACAGGAACATGAATTATTCATTAAGTAATACCTACCGACTCTCTCTGTCCCTTTAGGTAGCAGCCATATCTCCAGCCGGAATAGGAGCCTTCAGCAAATCTATATATATAAAGACTGCTGAGTCCCGTGAGTATGAGTAAAACACAATGATGAAGCTACAACAGTCAGTTTTATTTACAGTAGTATTTTGAATTCCCTGCAGCCCCTGGTCTGGTGACCAACTTGACCGCGTTTGCTCAGAACCACACCTCCGTCATGGTTACCTGGTTCCTGCCTCACCGCATCAACGGCCTCATCACAAAGTTTGCTGTGAAGGCGAAACACGCCCGCACAGGGCAGACGGTCCGCACGCTGGAGGTCAACGCAGAGGACATCATGACTGGAGCGCTGCCTCACTGCAATGTACTGTGCTATACCTTCACCTTTTGTATTCTTAACTGAACTGTTGTTGTGAGATGTTCCTTTTTCTGTCAGGATTATAGATGCTACCAGGGTACAAGGCCAGGACTGTTTTCTCAAATGCTTTTCCCTCTCTGTACGTCCTGTATGATTTTGTACATTTAGGATGCAGCCGATATCCTGTCCCGAGCGACTCTCAGTCCCTTGGAGATAACAGCATCGTCTCCACCGATCACCCTCTCCGCCGTGCCCCCTGCAGCCTCCTGGAGTGTGCCCATATCAGTAGGAGTCGATCAGCTACGACCTTACACCGCCTATCTATTCGAAGTGTCTGCCTTCACCTCTGATGGAGAGGGACAGATAGCCTCCACTATGGTCCGCATGCCAGAATCAGGTGTGGATATTTTATGGTTAGTTTGTGAATTAGAATGTGCTCAGCATATACAACATTTACTGCATGTATGGAGTGTTATTTCTGTGTCTTTCAGCCCCAGAAGACCCGCCACAAAACTTCTACATATTAAATATGACGTCTCGATCGATCTCCGTGTCCTGGAGCTCTCCCAACATTATCACAGGAAAATTCAGCTACATGCTCTACCTTTATGGACCTACAGGTTATTAAATAGCAACTATGTAACACGCTGGCATGCATGCATTAACAGACTCAAACTAACCAAATTGATTTTCATTTTGTTCTTTTACCAGGATATTTGTATGAGAACAGCACAGGAGACACACGATTTGCTTTTACCGGTCTGACCCCGTACACGAGGTACACGGTGGCAGTGCGAGCCAAAGCCGCTGGAGAAGTGGGTCCAGCCGCACAGGATGACGTCATTACACCTGCTGAAGGTTAATCGAGAAATTGCTTTGTTGATTAAAGATAAGAGCATTTTGAAAGTGTGATATCTTATTTTGTCCAACCACCAGTAGGACATCTATAGATATTTTTAGTTTGCAATAATTGAAACACATGAAGCAGGATATTCTCACTATCGATCTGGATTTTGTCTGGATCGTTCAGAGGTTTTCTTGAAAATGGACTCAATGGAGAATCAAAATACTTGCAGATTACTTTTCTGTCTGTTCACTAATGGATTAATTGAGTAATGCTTTCAGTTTAATATCAAAGCTACTAAGGGATATGATCAGTGTTCCCTTGCGAGTGTGTGCTTGCTTCTTTATTTGTACCACATGTGTCGGTGTTTCCATTTGTGTGTTGGTGTGAGCAGCACCCAGTGCAGTGCAGGACTTGAAAGCGATAGCCGAGGATTCAGTTTCAATCCGTGTGAGTTGGAGAATCCCTGCTCAGCCCAACGGCATGATCACCCAGTACAGACTCCAGGTTCTGGTCGTTGACGTTCTGCTTCAGGACATCACACTCACCGCAGAAGTAAGCCCAGGTGTTACAGCTCTGAATTATAGCTCTTGAACTATTTGTTTACAGTATATTTAGGTGTAAAGCCCAGCATGCCACTATACATTACTTCCTCATTAAACTGGTCCTATAGTAATTATTTGGCCCGTTAATGTGATTGGCTAATGCTCCAAAAAACCTGAAAGGTTTTGTTTGTTTTCTCGTTAATCATTTTTATATGTATTTTTTCTGATGTAGTCTTGGCATCAATGAAAATGAGGGCATGGTGATTTAAGGCTGTGTCATCAGGCTGTACAGTATGATGTATTCCAAAGCAAAAACACCACTTCAGCATCATAAATTAACGAATTGATCAATAGTACAAGGGTAATATTGTGCCCTGAGTGCACTCATGGATTGCATTAGACTGTACTGTACAAATCCTGTGTCCCCTTGATCTACATGCTCCACTGTAATTTGACAAGTTCTTTGTAACCACTGGGCCTTTAATCAGTACATCTTCTCATGCAGCTTGTAAGCCATATCTGCTGTCTATTGAAATCCACTGATTCAAGTAGACATGTCTAAGATAAGACAAGTTAAAGAATTGATCCCTCACTGGGGAAATTTCACGTGTTGCAGCAACTCAGAGTCAGAAGCAGAGGGAATTATAGATAGAAATAAAAACAAGAAAAGAGTATTTGGGATAGAATATTTAGAATGGTTGGTTTAACAGCTAATGAGTTTAGAACGCTACAGTCAGAATATAAGATGCATTTTTTGTCTTCCCTTAGAATACAACCGGTTTGAACGAAGATGAGACACTTCCCCCTGAAGTCCATAACAATCGACGTAAGAGAGCTGCTGAGCTCGAGCTCGGTCTGGTCACCTCACCGCCATCTTTCACGGCCACTATTTCTGATCGCACACTGCCCACTGGTGTGACTGCGTCCAGCTCCACACACTCTCCTGGCCAAATCATTAACACCGACGCTCAACCAGCCACAGACTCCACAGTAACCGAGAACCCCAGCACCAGTTACGCTTCTGCTTCACAATCTAACAGCACAGATATTCTCCCCACTGACTCTGTGGTCTTTGGGTCCTACTCCTTTTCTCCTACCTCTGTGCCTCCCGCCACACTTCCACCCTGGCTAACAAAGCATTCACAAGCTGGGGATATGACCTCAGATTCCTCTCCCTTGGCCCTGACCCCAGGCCAGCTTCGCTCGTCCACACATGATGCATCAATTACGGGACACTTTTCAACACGTACTGCAACAGCTTCTGGTACCACAGGTGGGAGAGGATTAACACTGCTTTGTTGATTTTTATTGTTTCAGCGCTGTTAAATCCTGTGTGTGCATGCTGTCTTGTGTATCCATCTGCATCTGGATGAATGTTGCAGGTGTAACAGTGAAAGAGGAGGTGATGGACGTTCTGTCTGAGGAGTTGTCTTACCTGGTGTCGGATCTGAGTCCCTTCACCGATTACACGTTCAGGGTCACTGCCTCCACAACTGTGGGAGAAGGTCCTGCAGCTGATATCACTGAGAAGACCAGGGAGCAGGGTGAGTGGTCGCATGTCACAATAACCAATAACCATAAAAAAACAACGCATAATAAAGCCTATAAAGTGGGCTATGCCCTTAAAAATGTATTTTTCCTTAATGACGTCCTTTATTTTTTGTGTTGTTCAGTCCCCAGCTCAGTGCTCGAAGTGTCCTATCAAAACATCAGCTCCACCTCCATACTAGTGAGCTGGGTCCCACCACTCAACCCTAATGGACGCATCACACATTATACTGTCTACGGTCTTAAACTGCACAGTAATCAGGCCCTGAAGTGGGTTTCTAACACCACCAGCGTACTGATAGGAGGTGAGTAATCATCTTTCCTGCACAGTTCCATGCAGTCATTATGGTCATTATATTGCAGCTCCGTTGTTAAGTATCTGTGCTCTTATGTGCAGATCTGGACAAGTACACGGCGTATAAGCTGCGTGTCGCTGCCTCTACAGCTGTGGGAGAGAGTTCTTTGTCTGAGGAAGATGACATCTTTGTTTTCACCTTAGAGGACGGTACGTGCTGAACACAAGCTGCTTACATAACTGTTTGGTCTGTCTCACCTTGTTGAATTATTGTGGGTGCTCAGTGTGTGACAACGCACCTCAAACTTGACACCCACAACCCTTCAAGGTCCGTGAATTAAAGTCAAAGTGACATTTAATATGAAACATTGAAAGAAAACCTAGTAACCACCATTAAGAAATGTTAGATTTACTCTCAGTACTAGGGTAAAATCTAAAAAAAAAAAAAAAAAAAGAAATGGCAAAATTAACTTTAGTTAATACTTATATCACTGTTAGCAAACAATGACATGCTTTTTTTTTACTATTTATCTTGCAATTGATTATTGTAAAGTTGCAACTGATGTTTATAATACTTTGTGAATGGTTGATAAATACTGGATACATTGATTTGCATGTACATTTTAAAGTTGTAACTGATGTTTATAAACCTGTACAATGGCTTAACCACTGGCTAATAAAATATTTCATTGATTGTTAATAGTGAAATTAAGTTCATTTATCAAATTTAGTCCGTAGCCATGCACTCTGAGATGTTTCTCGTCCATCCCGTCCTCAGAGCCTGACTCCCCTCCTGAGAACCTCATTGTGGATGACACCAGCCCCTCCACCACCACGCTGACCTGGTCTGCACCAGAGAAAGCCAATGGGGTGATCCAGTACTACGAGCTCTTGTATGAGAACGAATCCTACTCTGCCATGATGAACACTTCCTCTAACAGAGTCACCCTGATGAACCTGAAGCCGTTCTCCTACTACAACGTATCTGTGAGGGCGTACACGCGTTTTGGCCACGGCAACCAGACGTCAGACACTTTACACCTGCTGTCTGGAGAGGATGGTGTGTTGATGGATGCACCCGCTCACATGAAAACACACATATTAAAACCTTAAGTGATAACACCTAGAACTTTGTGTGTCTCCAGTCCCAGGCAGTCCTCCGTACGATGTTGCCTTTGAGTCGGTCAGCTCCAGCGAGGTGAACGTGACCTGGCAGCCTCCTCTGCAGCCTAATGGGGTCATTACCCATTACAGCCTGGAGCTTTGGAATTCCAGCCACTACCTCAACCTCACCTCCCCGACCAACTACATCCACATCACGCATCTGAGGAAGTATGCACACTACCGCGTCATGGTGCAAGCGCACACACATGTCGGGCCCGGAAACTACAGCAGCGATCCGCTCAACATCACCACTCTGGAGGATGGTGAGAGGGATGGGTGTGGAGAAGGAGGAGAGGGGGAGGGTTTGTTTTCAGTTCCAGCACGATTACATCACCACTGAGTTCGAAGGGCATCTGATTAAATCCGACCTTCCTCTCGTCTTTTCCTCCTCAGTTACATCTTCTCTGTTTCAGCTCTTACTAATGATGTTACATCACAGGTATTTGACGGCACGTGACAGTCAAGTCTCCGACAACAACAACAACAACGTCATTACAGCTAACCGGTTTTTAATTTCAGGGCAATACTCTCTTTCTCTCTGGCACGTTCCCGAGGGGACATCTGAGGTTCTTAATTGCCAGTGCAAATATATTTTAAAAATTACTCATCAGTTTAGATCCTGTATTGATAAGCCATGATACACTGGTCTTTATTGCGTTACTGGAAAGTCTTTCCCCTGCCTCTCAGCTCCAAGCACACCTCCTCAGTTCCTCCTCGCCAGGAAGCTGTCAGACTATGAGGTAGAGTTGTCATGGCAACCTCCAATGGAAGCCAATTCAGACATACTCTACTACATTGTCAGAGTTTGGTGAGTTTTCTTTATCCACATCTCTTTGTCTGTTTCACTCTCAAACAGAGCTCACTGCAACTTAAACGGTTACTTTGTTTGTCAGGAATGAAACGAATGAGCAGTGGCAGAATGTGACGGGGACGTCAGTGGTTCTAAACGTAGACTCAGAGAGCCGTTACAACGCTTCAGTGTCCAGCTGGACCAGACTAGGAGATGGAGGATTGCTGATCTACATCAGCTTTACCACCACTGATGCAGGTGCTGGTTAATTGTTTTAGCATTTTTGAAAGATAACCTTGTCATTCTCAAAATGTTTCATCCCCATGCACTTGGATCACTGCATGAATATTTGTGTTTGTGTGTGTCCTTTGTCTTTTTGCTCGCTGGCTTTCAGAACCGTTTGACCCGCCTCAGAATGTGACTTTTGCAAATGTGACCGCCTCCTCTGTCACCTTGCTGTGGCAAGCACCTACTGAACCCAATGGAATCATTATATACTACAGTATTTACTACTCTGATAACAAGACTGTGACTGTACAGGTGAGACATACTGTATATACAGACATGTTACAAATCGAAGCTTTACTAATCAATATACTTATGTAACAAAGGGTCAAATGACTACTTGTGATGTGAAAGGTGACACTCATAGTGACAAACACACAGAGAATTAACACCCAACTCTGCAAAGCATTTAAGCATAATTTGGCTCACTCCTTAACAGCAGCAGGCACTTGTTTTCAGCTCAGAAAACTTACTGCAAGCTACCTACACAGCCAATCACAAAAAGTTGGTGACAGGCTACTAAACCTAGTGGAGCAGGTAAAGAGTCAGATAATTCTCTCGGGAGACCAAAGAAGATGGAATATTGGACTTAATTGTCAGGCGGACACAAACATGACTCCTAATGAATGTTAATGTTGCTTCATGTCTGCAAGCTGTGTAAATAGATAGCTCATATATGCCTGCATAAATAACACCATAATGTGCTATTAGTCGTGTTGTGTTAAAATGCTGCTGGCCAAAAAGTCAATACTTCTTTGAAGTAACAATCTGAATGAGTGAAGACCCATGGCCCACCAACAATTGCTCAGGACTTAATTATTATTATTTCTCCTCCATAGAGGATTCCTATTTCAGACTTACCTGCCCTTGCCTCTCCTGACTCAGCCTACTCCTACACTCTAACTCTGATTGGGGGCACAAACTACAGCCTGTGGATGACCTCCAGCACATTGCAGGGGGACGGAGGGGTCCAGAGCGAGCCTCTAACCGTGTTTTTACCAGAGGACGGTCAGTCAGACACACTAACACAACCCCACATCTACCAACATAAACTAACAAAAAAAGAATACATGTAAACATAAAAAGCTACACATGACACTAAGTAGTTATTGCACACAATTTCACTGGACGGCAAGTCTGCGCACTTTTTTCAAAACTCTCCGACTTAAAAATAAAATTACATAAAAACTCTGTGATTAAAGACAAAACGTTCAGCCTATTATAAGGAGATAGCAGTGGGTCTGGCAAACTGGCTCTATTTTCGTCTGCCTGTGACACTGTGTTTCTTGAAGACAGCCAGTTTGTGTTTCCTTTTACTAGGCGCGACGAAAGTTGTTAGGGATTGAAAAAAAAAAAACAGACAGAGAAAGACAAAGAGGGCAGAGGAGCATTTACGATATGATGACACGGAGAAAAAAACACAAAGCCTGATGTGCTTTGAGAAAGTTCACGCTGTGCTCACGCCACAATTGCATTGTTTCCATGGATACTGAAATTTTTTGCATATAGTAGTCAGACTTAGTCTTTTTTGATATCCTCAGTTACAAAAAGTGACGTGCACACAAAGCTGGATCTCTTTGTTTTTATGTGATTTTGTGAAAAATGGTGCAGACAATCCGCCACAGAACAGTACATATTTGTATGTTGTAATGTATTTATTTTCTCGTTAACGTTGTTCTTGTGAAGTATTCTCTGTCTCTACTGATGGTTACTGCTCGTACTGACTCTGTATCTCTGCCTGTGCTCTAGCTGCTCCACTCTCAGCACAAGCACCGGATCTCCAGGGCACCTCCACGCCCAGCAGGGGCTCACTCCCTCTGGGCTCAGACCCCCATACACACCTGGCCCCTCACATCCACTCATTCATCTTATGGTTCTCTCGAGTTTTATCTCCCTTTTCCCTTCATCTCCCCCATTTTTTTTTCTATTCTTATGTACCATGAGTTATTTTTGGTTGGGCTGAGATGATAAACAGGATAAGTATTTCCTCCTCAACCCCTTTCTTTCCCAATGTTTTCAGTGTGCCATTTTCCCTCCTAATTGCCTCTGTGTGTCTCTGAATGGGCTTTAAATTTTATGGGATATTGTTTCTCTGTCTGTTTACCGTGCTGTTTTAACTCGCTGAGTTTCTGTGTTCCTAATGTCCTGCCATATTGTTCTACTTGACGTGCTGTTGTTGTCAATGCTGCCAATGACTATGACAGATGATGATAATGGTGATGATGATTGGTGCGCTGTTCATTTTCCCTCGAGTGTCGGGAGTGTGTGCGGTTGATTGATGCCCTTAATTTAACGCCTTATTCTGTAGTGTAGTAAACTCGCATCAAAAGGCTCACAGATTTCACCCATTGTTCTCACTGGCAGATGATAATAGTAATTCCATTCTACTTGTTTCCCTCCTCAGTGCCAAGTGATTCGGTCCGGAACCTGACTGCGCAGATCTTCAGCTCCACAGCCATCATCGTCAGCTGGGACCCTCCCCTGGAGCCGAATGGCCGTCCCTCCTACATTCTCACCTTACAGGAGGCGGGCGTCCCGGCTAACCTATCCAACCAAGGGCCTCCAGCTGTCAACAAGACCATCAAGCATACCACAACTGACAACGTCTTCCTATTCACCAGACTCAAGAAGTACTTCCCTTATGTGCTGACTGTTACTCCGGCTACTGGTGCTGGACCTGCCTACAACCATACCAGCACGATGTACCTGAGAACGGATGATGATAGTGAGTTTATCCACACAAACATTCCCTCAGGTAGAGTATGATAGGTGTACTCATTGAATTACTGACACGTGTGTGGGTGTGTTACCTTTCAGTTCCTAGTTCCGCTCCATGGCTGGTGTCCACCAGGAATCTATCATCCTCCTCCATCGCAGTGGTCTGGCAGCGCCCTCTCGAGGCCAACGGGGAGATAACAGAGTACACCCTTACTCTGTTTGGCCCTGGAGGCTCCAACACAACACACACCCCCAACACCTCGTTCGTCCTCACCAACCTACTTCCTTACACAGCGTATAACCTCACTATTACGGCTGCGACGCGCAAAGGCTCAGGGCCGTATCTGATGCTTCAGCTGCACACTGACGAAGGAGGTTAGACTGAAAGTTTTTCGAATATCGCAATGAGATGGTTTCGTTTAAGAAGTCATTGGTGTATATCTACTGTCTTCATCTGTCTAATTATGTGTTTCAGGCCCCATGTCTCCTCCTCGTAACCTGACTATACACAACCACACAGCAGTATCTGTGTGGCTGAGTTGGGAGCCTCCTCTGGAGCCCAATGGAGTGGTGATACAGTACGGCTTCAGGATCCGGGACCTCATCACACACACCGTCACACACAGGGTATCGTCAATTTCACACACTGAAAGCTACCCCATAATAACAACAACACACACACACACACACACACACACTCCAGAGAACCACTCAGTAAGAATCCACACTGTCACACAGACCGTAGCTCTAATTTCACACTCCAGATACCATTCAGTGGTAACATTATACGTACACGTGCATGCGCATATGTCTGCAGATATAATAAGTTACATTATCCACTCCAGCAATCAAGATTGGATGATTTAATCTCCTATGTGTCAATTTTGTGTGTGTGTGTGTGTGTGTGTGTGTGTGTGTGTGTGTGTGTGTGTGTGTGTGTGTGTGTGTGTGTGTGTGTGTGTGTGTGTGTGTGTGTGTGCACGAATGTAGAACTCCTCTGGTCCGCTGACCACAGAGTATCTATCCGGCTTCAGGCCTCACAGCTCCTATGAGATCAGTGTTTACAGTTACACCAGAGTGGGCCATGGGAATCAGTTCAGCAGCCCCGTGACCTTCACGACTAACGAGTCAGGTAGAGTACACACTGTCTACGCACAGGGGATGCGGCATTGATTTATGTTGCTGCTCAAAGTTTGTGGCCTCTACGGCTTTGTACGGTATATTCAATTAAATTTTAAATACCTTGAATGTCTCTTACGAGGCATTTAAGAAGAGCAAGTTTGCAAGAAAATATTAAAACGTTTGTGGCTTCTACGGCTTTGTACGGTATATTCAATTCAATTTTAAATACCTTGAATGTCTCTAACGAGGCATTCAAGAAGAGCAAGTTTGCAAGAAAATATTAAAACGTTTTGCAAAAGCATTTGCAAAAGTTTGAACTTACAAGAAAAAAAAAGAAGAAATAGTTAGTAAAGAGGGGTTAATGGATCACCTCTTTAATCTCATCTGTTCATATCACCCTTGACATAAAACAAACCTTCTTCCATATATTTTAAATGTGAAAATCTAACACACAATTGTCATGGTTTTGGCTTGAAGTAGCTGTGAAAGGCAAGTGTAGGGTCAGTAATTTCTGAGGTTAGCAACACCTCACAATCACAAACCAGTTCTTTTGATGAAGGAAGTGAAGGAAGAAACTAACAAATATGAGTTTAAGTACTTTCAATAAAGGAGGTTTAAAAGAGGTTTTAAACATTATATTATGATTATAATCAGTTTAAAAACCCAAACAGAATAATAAGGCTTGATCTAAATAGCACAATCAGAATGAACAGGACCAAACTGAACGATATTTCAATCCGTTGCAGAGGGGCAGTCAAGAAAACGTTTTCTATGTAAACAACATTACCCGATTACTTTCTGGCTGCTTTCTTTCTGCACACGCACACTGTCCTGACATAAATGTGTTGTGACGAACGTTTCCGCGCTTACAAAAATGTTGGCTTCTAAGGTGAGCTGGTCTGCTGCGGAGAGTTCGTTTTTAATACAAACTTAAGAGAACTTAAACATAAAAGGACTCCTTGATGATAGATATCCATTTTCAGGACAGGGAGCTAACCAAACGTGTGCCAAAATATACAAAATACCTGACGAGGAAGACGAATGTGTGCTGTAATATCACTTTTGCCTACATCACACAGCTGTTCCAACTAAATATGCTGTTGCATGAAAACACCAGACGTTATCAGTTCCATTCCATATAAACACTCAAAACCTTCTATTGGAATGATTTCAGTCCGAGTCAAGAAATATTGTTAAATTTCTACAATCAACACCAAAGGGTAGCGTCTGTTGCACAAGCTCATCAGTCTTTGTGAAAAAGGCACAGCAGCACCGCACAACACAAGTCGAATGTGATTCCCCTCAGGAACAACGGGTCATTACCGCAGAGTTGCTGAATATGCAGCCTGCAAAGATAAAGCTGTTTTGTTTTGCTTTTCCTGTCAAATATGTTCAAGGATTTCCAATGAAAAAATCTCTAATGTTTGTCTCTAGACAGTTTCCAGTTATTCAGAGAGTATGTGTGAAGCAGCCTACACATATACTGACATTGAGTTTGATTCCTAATTCTTACAGGGGACAGTAAAGAATGATAACCAAAGCTAATGCCAGTATAACAACGTCTCTGTCTGCAGTGGCTGATGCTGTGGGGAACCTGTCTTGCTCAGGAGTGAGCTGGGATTCAGTTAAGCTGTCTTGGGAGCTTCCAGCCAACCCTAATGGACAGATCTTATTTTATGACATTCTATTGGAGGCAGACTTGCAGTTCCACACACACCAGGCTCACACATCCGAGTACACAGTGTCTGGCCTGTCGCCCGACCAGGAGTATGAATTCACTGTGGCTGCAGTCAACTCTGCAGGACCTGGAGATCGAGTAAACTGTACTGCTTCCACTCTCTCTGAATCAGGTAGTCTTATTCTAATGTGTATCATTTCAGCTGCTGATGTACAGTAATACAGAATGAATACTTTAATCCTCTTTGTCTCACTTAACAGTCCCAGCTGCCCCTCGCTTCCTCACCATCTCTCAGGTGACAACTAACAATGTGACACTTCAGTGGGCTCCACCGCTCTCCATCCCTGGCCTGCTCAAAGAGTACCACATCATTGCACAGCTGCTCTCGACTGTTTGCGAACCAAACACACCAGCTCCCGCTCAGCCTGCCCCAGAGGACGAACTGACCTCAGTCTGCGTGGACTCTGATGCCACGCTGTCGGTGAACGCTTCGAATAGCACCCAAGAGATCCACAGCATCACACTCCAATCCCTGGCTAAATACAGATATTACCGCTTCAAAGTGGCCGCTGTGACCAACGCTGGAGTTGGAGAATATACACGGTGGAATTATGCACGCACCCTGGCTGGAAGTAAGAACATCACCGTGATGATATGACCTTCCTGTGTTGCCAGGGAAGCGCTTGCAGTCAGTTAGTCATACTGTATCTGACCTGGTTTGGTAATAGATGCTAAAGTATGTGAATGTGAATTCAGCAACTGAAACTGAACAATTATAGAGAAAGGACAAAGATAGTGTATAAATAAATACATATATTAGTTAGACAGAGATGTAATTTGAACCATTTTTAAAGTTAATAGTACCTAGTTAATAGTACCTCATAGATGTTCTGTATTGTCTCTTCCCCTTCCTCAGGTCCTGATGCTCCTCCCCGTAGCCTGAATGTGTCCGCCACCTCCAACGGTCTTCGCATCACATGGGACTCTCCAGCTGTTCTCTCTGGACCCACGTCCTATCTTGTGCAGGTCACTTCTATCGAGTTTCATTTCTAAAGTCGCACACACACAACCACAAATGTTCTCAGATGTTAGGTCAACAAAAGGTGTTTCGGTGTAAATAAATATCTCCACCTCTGCTCATCCACAAGTATTAAGTCTGTCCATTAAATCTCCTGTCGTACAAGGTGGTTGGTCCTGATCTGAACACCTCAACCGTCCGAGCGCCAGGGGAGTTGATGACAGTCGTCGTGACTAACTTGACCGCTTTCACTCGTTACTTTGTGACGATCACTGCCTTCACTGGTCCGCTGGAGCACGCAGCCACTGATGGGAAAGCCATCGGGCCTATTGAATTTGGAACGCTAGAAGAGGGTATGTGAAGTCTTGGACAGTGTTTCCCTGGGTTTCTGAAAGACGTACAGTATGTGCACTTATTTGGCAGGGGGTTGGATTTTTCTTTAAAAATTACCAAACTGCTAGAACAGCAGGTAACAACACCCAACACGCTTAGAGGTAAAACCGAAGAATTCTACTGGAGACCAACTACAACTATTAAACCTAATTGAAGCCATTAAGTTATTTTGGATGCTCTCCAGACTAAATTTACATTAATTATCCCCATGTATCATTTCAACTTTGTCTCCAGAGCCCAAAGATCCTCCCAAGAACGTGACTGTCTCCGTTATCCCAGAGGAGGTGAACCGTGTGAGGGTGACTTTCACCCCTCCAGAGGAGCCCAATGGAAACATAACTGCTTACTTTGTGTACATCTATGAAAAAGGCCAGCTGGTCAAGAACATCAGCCTTGACATCACCCGAAATGATCAGAACATGATGACTGCTGTCATAGAGGGTCTCAAAGGTGGAAACAACTACAGTATACAGGTGAAGAACACACAGGCATGCACCTCAAAGCACTCATGTTGGAGAAACGGATGATAAAAAAAAGCTCTTAAACATCAGTTCAAATATGAATACTTGTGTCTCATTAGACCGAGAAGAGCAGCACAATGCAGTGCAACATGCTGTGTTTCATCAGCATCAGATCAGCTGTCATTATGCAAGACCATTTCACACAGCTATGGCTATTTATAGTGCACATGTACCATTATAAACCATCAGTGCCGTAATATCTCAATCTTTATTTTTAAATGTCAGAAGGATGATAAATTATTCTTCTATAGAGCTGAAACAGAACAGTCTGACAGTCTTTTCAGAGTGCTTTGCAATTCAGGATCAGATTGAAAGATTATTAAGTCTGATGTAAAGAAAAGTAATGGTAAATTTATCATACATGATTCATTAAAATTATGTTTATAAATGTGTCTCTCAGTGGCATTTTAATGAAAAGTGTGTGGACTGAAAAATAATAAAATCAGTGACATTTAGAAAAACCTTGAAAACAAAGATTTACTGTAAGGTTATACCTTTTGCTTCACCTCATCATTTAGCCTGCAGCTATTTCTATAGAAAAGCATGTACGAAGGGTCGTGAGATTGCCAGGGACGCATTCTCTCCCTTCATCAATAGCAGATTAAGTGAGGGGAAAGGTGTATGCCCGTTTTTTGGACGTAGTTTGTAATTTTTGCCCCTGAGGCTGTAACTCCAGGTTGCCCTTGTTAAAACAGTCACTCAGTTAAAGAATAGTTTTCTTTAACTCCTCTCTGCTGTCTTACTTCCTTTCTTCTCTCTGTCTCTTTGTAGATTTCAGCAAAGAACGGGGCTGGTAGGAGCCCACCGAGCCCACATGTCCAGATAACTACAGGGATCAAAGGTACAAGTCCCCTCTTCTTTGCTTGTGCTCTGCACTGCGCTGCGGAGTTTCCCTCTTTCTTGTTGCAGCAGTGCAGCATAGATTGGAGACAGAGAATTGCCACCACACAGTATAATCGCACAGCACAACAGCAAACAGGCCCCCACTCTGACACAGCAAGTGTAAGTCAGCAGTATTGTCAGATGTGTGCCGATGATGTAGAGGTGCAGGTTTTCTGTCATTATTCGGAGCAGCAGCCTGTTTCTCATGTTTCATATGTAAATGCATCAGACTGAAACCACATCATCACACACGCTATGTTCACACAACCTTTGTGTTTGTGTGTGTGTGTGTGTGTGTGTGTTCTTATGTGTGTGTGTGTGTGTGTGTGTGTGTGTGTGTGTGTGTGTGTGTGTTCCTCTGTGTGTTCCAGCCCCGGCCAAGCCAACCCAGAGACCCCAGGCAGCGCTGGGCCATGGAGGGGTTGCCATGGTAACCCACAGGAGTATCACCATCCGCATGCCTGCCTGTTTCTATAGTGACGACAACGGACCAATCACAAAAATCCAGGTCATCGTGGCCGAGTCAGGGGGTATGACTCTTCAGAAACATTGACAGCCATCACTTTTAGTTAAATACACACATAAATATTGTTATTGTGCTTTAAGCCCCGAGTTGAATCTCGTTTTACAGTACGTCACTCTGCGCTAAGCTCACAAAAGACTAAATGTAAGCAAAAACCAAAGGGGCTTTATGTCAGCAGAAATTTGACTCAGTCTGCCTGTGATGTGTCTTTCCTTCTTCTCTAACTCCTGTCACAGTGAAGGACAGTCATAACCTGACCAACTGGAAAAAAGCATTTTTTGATCGTCCTGCCCCTTACCTGACTGACAAGGGGTTCCCCAACCCATCGTGTTTTGCGGAGGATGTGGCATCACGCACGGCCGCACGCGTCAGAGGCGGTAGCAGCGTGTCCAGAGACAGCCGGCCCCAGGTGAGGCGCAATCACAGCACGGCAGGAACGTACGTGATTGGAGAGAGTGATGACTGTATGAAGGAGAACAACACCGATAATTTCTGCAATGGACCTCTGAAACCCAACACGGTCTACGTGTGAGTGCACACAAAAACTTGAAATTGTTGTATGTACATGTTTTATGACAACATAATGCTGACAATCAACTGTTGTTCACCAGGTTTAAGTTCAGAGCCACTAACATCAACGGCCAATCCACAGACTCTGAGTACTCTGAGCATGTCAAAACTGCAGGTACGGATATTCATCCCTGTATTAATAAGTGAAAACAAAACCTGTACATCCGATTGTGTTGTTTTTGTGTGACATTATCAAGTGTGTCTCCTCTACCTCTCTCTATAGTGGACGGCCTGTTAACGAGAGAAGAGCAGATCATTCTTGGAGTTCTGCTCTCTTTCTTCTTGGCTGTGTTGCTCATCATCATCATATGTGGCTCAGTCAAGTAAGATGGCAACAAGCATTAAATCAACGTTCACAGTCCTTTATAAATACAGCTAATTTCAAATTGGCGAATTTGCAACAAATCTATTTCCTTTTATATTCTTTTTAAATCTGTGTTTGATTGACATTTCAGGATCCATCAGCGTAAGAAGGAGGGTGGGACTTATTCACCCAGAGAGGCAGAGATCATAGAGACCAAGTGTAAACTGGATCAGCTGATCGCTGTGGCAGATCTGGAGCTGAAACAGGAAAAGCTTAACCGGTTAGTCTGTGTGTTTAGTTTCAATCTAAAAGTGTCACTTCACCAAATATAACACACCCGGTTTTGAAGCTGTTTGCACACTACATGACTTTAGGCTTGATTTAGCTGCTCCAGACAAGATTTTAAATCGAAGTCAACAGAGAAAATCTCTTTGCCGCAGCCAACTTGATGTGCTGTCAGCACAAACTCCTCTAGTGTGGTAGAGTTTGTGCAGAAAATAGAAGCAGCAGCAGCACTACGAAAACTACACAGCATCATTGTGGCTTTAAACTTTACCTTCAGTTCTCTGCAGAGCAGACGAGTCATCCTGTCTGCATCTCGCCAACCACCCTCTCTTACACATTCAGCGTCTAGCCTTTGTTGTTTTTTGGCACTAACAACTGCACAGACAATAGTGCTGCAAGCTTGTGAGAAATTAAGTCAAATTCAGTGTTAGCTTTGGTGTATCAAGGTGAAAAGACTTTAGGAAAGAAGAAGCAGTTTTCAGTGTGAATAGAAAAAAAAAAATCTTGCTTTACTTTCCCAGAGAGATACATAATAACATTGAAAAACTGTGGGAACACTTTCCCTCTTCGACATCACAAGGATACCCACATAAACAAAAATGGAACTAAAAATAGAGCGGCAACATGTGGATTTCTTCAAGAGGAATGGATGAATAAACACCTACGTGAGAGATTCTAAATAAATAAAGGAGCTTCCACTTGGCAGATAGATCTGGTCTCTTTTCTCTTATAATATAACTGCCTTACTTGAGCAAATATTAGCCGGCCTTATTAAACATCAAATATGACATTTTTTCGAACCCAATGACTCCCCCTAGTTCTGAAAAAAGGAGGCTGTTATGAGTAGAATTGGCTCATTTTATCAGTTTCAGCGCAAAACTTATTTTAAAAAAGAGCAAAAGTTCTGTTTTTATTTTTGCATGTGTTGCTCATCGTTATGTTTAATGTGCCGTCACTGGGAAGGTGCGTATCTCTTTGCTTTTGCTGTGACCAGACTATTTTTCATGACTTGGACCGTAAGCTGAGACCTGTATGAACACCACCATCTGTTAAAATAACACACTTTTCCTTGTTACTCATCACACGAATGGCTCCAATAACTTTCCCTGCGTCACACAAACCTGCCTTGAATCACATTATTCTTCTCTCACTGAGCACATTTCTCTCACCAGGTATTCTTCGTTCTTCTTTAGACGGAAAGAGATTTATGTGATCCAGTAAGTTTGGCTTTGACCTGCGCCTGTGTGTGTGTGTTTGCGTCACGTTCTGATGAGTTTGCTTCGTCGCATGTTCCTCTCGTCATTATGCATGTGTCATCATTGTCACCCATTAATTTAAATCATCCATGTGTGTTGTGTACTAAACTTTCAGTGGAGGTCAATAATTGAATCAATTAGTCGTGCCCACAGCCTTCTCCTCTTCCTCCGTCACGAGAGGAATTTCAGAGCTCTGCTGACACTCCTCTGCTTGAGACTATTTTAATGTGTTTACCCACCCACTCTCTTGAAATTGCTCAAACAGCGTAGCGGTCTCAGAGGGCACAGATGGAAAGTTTTATCGATAGCTAAGAATCTGCGTTGCTGCAAGTCATCAGTAATGCAAGGAAGCGTCAGACACGGGGGAACAACCACGTGCTTCATTCAAGTTTTCTGACGTTCACAGATTCTTTCAGAATGAACCATCAAAGTCAATGTTTAATCAGAGGATTTGATTTAAAATGGTTGAAGCTCTTTGGCTTAAACATACGACACAACACACTTTCTGCGCTGTGGATCAGCTCGGCTGTCAGAAATACCACAGTGTGGGTTGTGATTATTGAGCTAATTTGTTTATTTTGGTTCATGTTTGCTGTCTATTTTTGTGCAGGCTGCTCAGCTACAGGAAATCACTCAAGTAAGTCACCCTGCATTAATAATGTGTTTATTCACACAGTAGCTGCGGCGTAGATCAGCACGTTCTGTACTGCTCAGTATTGCACGTTGTAACCGAGAATAAACCTACAGAAAATAGCATGTTGAAGAGCTTTTCCCTCTGTTTCTCTGTCAGGCCTGTCAACAAGAAGTCTTTCCTGCAGCACGTAGAGGATCTGTGTGCCAGTGACAACGCCAAGTTCCAGGAAGAGTTTGCTGTAAGTGTTGGCTCGCAAGCTGGACACGTTTTATATCAGAAGATTTCTCATAAATGTATGAATGAGGATGAAATAATGGAAAATTGCCTGGAATTGCCAAAGAAAATGTGAGCAGAAAGGAAAGTCTGGTTCATCACAGAAAACAGATAACGAGGAGAGTTTAGTGCAGACAGTGAAGATGAATGGAAAGTGCCCGCTTGATTCTTGTTTTCATGCACTTCACAGAGGTGCAAAAAAAAAAGAAAAAAAAGATGTATAACATCCTATCAAAGACGAATTTGGAGAAAAAATCACATTAGATGGCAGCTACTGCAAATAGAAAGCTAAAAGTACCCTAGTCTTCATTATACATATTGCTTTTTATTTATTTATTTGTCATGACCATGATATGTGCATAGTCTATACAAAACATATCTCAGAATGCGCTTGCTCGCTTCTGTCTGTATTTCATCTGAGACCTCCAATATGTTATTTTTAACTTAAACACTTCAGACACTCACTTCATTGTGTTTTTCAAAGTCTTCAAAGTTTGCACGTTCACCGGAAGAATATGCGCACCCAAATATGAGAATTCAGCCAAAAGCCTTGCTCATGCCAATGGAAATTTGGGTGAAGTTTTATAATCCTCACAACATTTCTGGAGCAGCAAAACAGAGCTGCAGTGTTCTAAACAACTGAGGTAGATGGCCGCTTGTTTTAAAACATAAAAAAAGTCTCCAAAAGCTCCGACATCAAGGTTACACACGTGGACTCACAAGATTTCGGCTTAAAAAGGGTGTGAATAACATCTTGTCAACCCAAATTATAGCCCAGGCCTTTAACTTTATGGGTGTATTTATGTGAAAACTGTTTTTTTTTTATATAAATCTTATATCCCCAGGAGCTTCCAAAACTGCTGCAGGACCTGGGCACCACTGACGCTGACCTGCCCTGGAACAAATCGAAAAACCGCTTCCCCAACATCAAACCTTGTATGTGGCCAGATTGAAAAAAACTAGCGGTCCCAAGTTATAAAACCTGCAATGTAGCAAAACTATGTCTGTGTTTAAGCTCTAACATTAACTGCATATGGATTTCAACTGTTTCTAGACAATAACAACCGAGTGAAACTGCTGTCAGAACCGGGCACTGCGGGCTCTGACTACATCAACGCCAGCTTCGTCTCAGTGAGTACAAGTTATCAGCTGCTAAAAGCCCGGCGGTTAACCTGGAGGCTCGCTTCGACTTGAGTCATTATCAGGTTATGAAAGAAGTTATGCAGGCATGAAGCGCATTTCTTGCCATTCGAGGAATTTATTCCAGATATTTCACTGCGCCTCTCTGATTCAACATTTCCAAACATGGTTATAATGTTCAGACTTATCAATTTGTTTCTTTTAATTAATCTTTTTAATAATACATTACGTTTATTTATAATTTCAGTGGGTAAACATTTCTCTTTCTCTTTCTGTACGTTTTTAGGGCTACCTTTGTCCCAATGAGTTCATAGCCACCCAGGGTCCTCTGCCTGGCACTGTGGCAGACTTCTGGAGGATGATCTGGGAAACAGGAACCCGCACCATCGCCATGCTCACGCAGTGTTATGAGAAAGGCAGAGTGCGTCATTAAGGATTTGTTATGAAATAGTGTTCTGAGGACAGGCTGTGCTCCATTTTGGGTTTACAACTCTATTGCCAAGAAAGTAATATCTGCTTTGAAGATCTAATGTGTTTGTGTGTGTGTGTGTCCGTGTGTGTGACATTTCAGATTCGGTGTCACAAGTACTGGCCAGAGGACAATAAGCCGATGTCAGTGTTCAGTGACATTCTCGTCTCAAAAGTGTCCGAGGAGGTCCTGCCTGACTGGACTGTCAGGACCCTAAAAGTAGAAAAGGTAACTGAGCTCTTGACCCCTCCAACATGAACTGTGCATACTGTAAACTCTAAAGCACCACATAAACAGAATGTAACAACCTATGTATAGTAAAGCAAATGAAATGTGATTTACTGTGGGTGTCTTTTGCTCATATTTATTCTAGCAAATGGTCTTCAATGTGTGTGAAAGGCAAAACCACTTAAAGGAATTGTCCAACATGTCGGGAAACTCGTTCGCACAATCTCTTACCAAGAATGAGATGAGAAGATTGATGATCACATTTGTGTGTTTGGGAAATATGATGCTGTTTATGTAACAGTCCCCTGGCTCCGGTTTTGAATTTAAAGAAGGTGATATTGATCTTCTTATCCCACTGACAGTGAGCAGATTTCCCACAATGTCAAACTGTTCCTTAATGCACCGTGTTGATAGTTATTTGTTCCACATCTGACAAACAGAAAAAGCTTCTGCATGAATACATCTTATCAAAAATGTCTCCAAATGTGGTTGTGTTATTGTAAATATGTTGTTCATCATCATAATATGAATACAAAATTTCACATTACAACGAAGTAGTGCGAGGCGATATGGCTTAAATTAATATTGCAATATTTTTAGGATTTATCGTAATATAAATGTGTATGACAATATTTTAAAATCTCCTGAAAAGCATTTTCATAAATGCTAGGAAGGGGCAACAAGATCAAATATTGCAATATTTATGTCAAAATACCTTGTTAATATTGTGACAAAATTGTCGGGATGACTACTGGTACTAAAATATTCTCATAATGAGATCTTTAAACAAAATCATCATAAGTAACACGTGTGTAAAGGCACATATACTTGAACAAGTAGAACAGTCTGGATAGTTAGTTATCACTTAAGTATAATGCAGCCTTTACAACCAGGAAAAGACAGCACTTATGACATATCACCATATAACGATATCCATGTCAGAGACGATATGTAGTCTCATATCACAATATTGGTATTATCGCCATATTGCCCTGCGATACAATGAAATAAACTCTGTTACTGTCATGACATTTAACTTGCTGTCCTTCTTCTTGTCTTAATGCCTCTGTGCAGCACGGCCACTACATTCTGGTTCGCCACTTCAACTACACATCGTGGCCCGAGCACGGAGTCCCGGAGTCCTGCAGCACTCTCATTAAGTTTGTCAAAGCTGTTCGAGCCCACAGGCACGACAATACCACTATAGCGGTCCACTGCAGGTACTGTGTGTACTGACACTGCATAAATATGTCTCACATCAGCAAAGTCCATCCATAAAAGGCTGTACTATCAATGATGTAATATCCTCTTCTGTTCCTCTGGTGCTTAACACACTAATAGTCTTTTAAGTGCAGAGCGGCAGACAGTGTAATGGTTTGTTCTCTCACTGTTCCTCAGTGCCGGTGTGGGCAGGACAGGTGTGTTTATTGCTCTCGACCACCTCATTCAGCACGTCAGAGATCACGACTTCGTGGATATTTATGGCCTGGTGGCGGAGCTGCGCAGCGAGCGGATGTGTATGGTACAGAATCTGGTGAGTGCACGTCAAATTAGTTTATTTCAGAGCCCCGAAAAGAACAAACAAAAGAGGAAAGAAAGGGGTGATCACACAGTATTTTGTCTCAAGTTGTTCCAGTGGCAGTGTAGCTGTCCTACTTTTCACTTCGTGCCCTGCTGTGATCCCATCCCCATGAGGAAATATCAGGAGAATTCTCGTTTTGACAAAGGGAATGATCTGGCAGTGAATTAAAGGCATATGCTGAGCAGGAATCCCCCTCTTAAAAACAGCATGAACCTATCCCAAAATACCCGATTCAGTCATTACTGCAGTGTCTTGGGGTCTGCAGGGACCCTTCGCCTAGTGCCTGTGCTTCTTCTCTGTGTTATTGTTTCATTGTTTCTAGATGTTCTGTACATTTCCGAGTTTCCACATTGTGGCAGTGAGGTATGAGCCTGCAGTGTCTGCAGCAACAAGAGTCGCTTGCAACCGGCGAGGGCGTGATTCTTTGAGACAGCAGTGTTCAGTGTGCCAGAGTCCAGTCGTATTATATGAACTCACAAATTTCACCGCGGAGATACTGGAGCACATTTCTTTAACTGACAGCTTTAAACAAGACAACAGTGGGACTCTATTGTCTTGGCCATCGGTTCTCAAGCTGGGGGTCAGGAAGTTCATTTCCAGGGGTCACCAGATAGTTTTGGAGAAATTGTATTCAATATTTTAGATTGTGGAGTAGGTTTTACATTAAACTGCCTGTACCAGTGATATAACTAGGCTTCAAATATATTTTTTGAGTGCATTTGTGAGCATTAAAGTGTGCATATACACTCTTTTTTTATTTTGGCACTTTGAGGATGGTGTGGCTTCAACGCCCAGTACCGAGGGAGGTTGTGAATGTGATTTTTCTTTGGGGGGGGGGAGACTAAAGAAGAAACACTGATCTAAAACAAAATGTCTAAATTATCTTCTCCACTTCCCATTGTTGTGTTCCTACATGGTTTGTACGATGATTCCCTAGATATTTGAATTGAATTAAGGATATGTCAAATCTGTCTTGTCGCCTGACTTCAAACGTATGTCTCCACATCTGCAGATCACAGTAATAGGAGGTTCATTTAAGATTGCTTAATCAATATAGGATGAAGTCAAGAGTCAGGTCATACCTTGCAGTTTAGCATTTGACTGTGTGGTTGAGCCAGGAGTTTCTAGTGAATGTTCATGCTGTTTTACAATTGTGAGGTAAAAATGCTCTTTAATATGTAGGATCTGTAAGGGCTGGATCCTAGCACCACTTTGCATCTTAACAATACCATAGGTGGTTGCCTAGCACCCAGCTCAACACTGGTTTCAGTTCATTTTGGTTTACAAATTCACACACAGACAGAAATCCTTCAGGGATGAAGGTTATCTTTCATTGTCCATCATTGCCCCAGTGGAAGAGTTGCTCTTTCATCTGAAAACACAACACACTCAAGCGTCCATATCTCACCACTCAGCCGGAGAAGGACACTAATTAGGGAGATCTATGGGTCAGAAAACTCAAAGCCTGAGGAAGCCTGAAAAGAAGTCTACTTACTTGGTGCTGTCTTGAAACACGGTATCCACTACTCTTACTGTAATACACCCATGGCTGCAGCGATAAAAAACAAAACAATTTCAAATATGACAATTTACTCAATGTTTGAGTCTTTAAAGGTTACTTTTGTTTTGGGAAGCCAGAAATAAATCTGCAAATCAGCTCTGATAAGGTTCTGTGAGGACATAAGGGATGCACACTTTAGTAAAAATGTCTTCTCTATACATCGATTTCTTTTGGCGGGCTGATTATGTGAAACTCGAGTTGTGCTTCAGGAGGAGGACTTTTTTTGCAGCAGATTATATTTGACAAGTTTGGAAAAGGAGAGAAAATGTTGTCCAAGACCGGGCAGCAAAAAACCCCTGAAATCTCATAAAGAAATTGAAAAGTTTGTCCACTGCAGCTCTACTTCTGGCAGTGTGTAAAACCATGACTGTTGAGCACTTTGTGTGCATGACAGGGAGATAAATCAATCGACAGGTTTGTCCTGAAAGAGAGAAAAAAAAGCCACATATCAAGAGGCGTTATCGTGATTGCATCTAAGTTCATGTGCTTTATCCATTGTTGAATGTATTTATTATTATTATTTTAGTATTTTAGTCATCTTTTTCCAGTTCAAATTAGGGTTTTACTTACTTCATGATCTGCATCAACCACCAGAGCACCAGAGAAAACATAATCTTGAGACTTAATTTTACATTAAATGAATTAACATAAGCTCAGTGTTTCTCAGTGTTTCTCAGTGTGTGTCTGTGTGTGTCTGTGTGTGTCTGTGTTTTAGGCGCAGTACATCTTCCTGCACCAAAGTACACTTGAACTCCTGAACAACAAAGGCAACAGTCAATCCATCTGGTTTGTCAGCTATTCTGCTCTGGAAAAGATGGACTCCCTGGACGCCATGGAAGGTAAACAACAACAAAAACAACAACAAAACATGAACCTCACACTCCTCACCGGACAGTGCTAACTTCATTCATCTACCCTGGTTTTTCAGGTGATGTCGAGCTGGAATGGGAGGAGACCACTATGTAAAGACCGACCGAGGGACACTTTTGCCCGGAGGAGAAGTGACACTTGAACGTTTCAAGGTCACCGGGACGCCAACCACGGACTGGACCGCCTCAACCACTCAAGGTCAGAGGGAGAAACAGGAGGTGAACCGCACAGTCTGAACTGAATGGCCTTGTCAGTCGACTAAGACTTTGTTGCTCCACTTCAACCCCACTTCTCAGCGCAAGTCCTCCCCTTAAATGAACCTCCTGTCCACTTGTTTTCAAAGAGAGTAAGAGAAACAAAAGGGAGACAGGGACAACGAGTCTCAGAGACGACAGGGAGAAAAAAAGCGTGAAAACGGTGAGCTGACTGCGAGAGCTCTATCACATCTGCAAGCCTTCAGGTACTTTGCACAAATTGATTTCACTGTGTATTGTCGTTACTGTATTATGTCGATATCATCCATGTTTTTGTAAGATAATTTATTCAGCCAAAATGGTATTGTTTTTTTTTTTTTTTTTTCAATCTCTTTGTAATTCTACCTGCGTCGAGGTGTTGACAGCATTATCCTTTTTCTCAAGAGTGACTTGCAAAAATAAAAGCTACTTGTATTTTTTTCTGGCCTCAACACTTAACGTGAATACACCTCGCAATACGAAATACAAATGGCTGTCTTATTGTTTAGAGGGCAGACTCAACATCATGGTAAACGATGTACACAAACACACACACAGATTCACTACACACAACTTGACATTCACTAGAACAAGTCAGATTCAATATTGCTTTGCAGCTGACCCTCGCCCGCTAATGAATGAGGTCAGAGCCGGTGTGCTGGAAGGACGCAGGAAGGCAGCTGAAGACTGATTTCCCATACGCCCCTTCATTCCCTCGTCCTTCTCGCACACCTGGTGCAAAATTCAAGCCATTAGAAGCCGGGAGGTGAGGGACTGCTGGAGAGAGGGTGCTGACGTCAAGGCACACAGACAGAAAGCCCCGAGATCGAGAGTAAAAACTACTTTTATTCTTTCATTCTCTTCAAACAGAAAAAAATTAGAAATATTCCATTAGTAAACATGTTGATCTTCTTAAGAAATCTCCTTTTTAGAAATATTGTGAGGGTGCAAAGATTAATGACAGTGCTCCACAGTGAGGATGCAGATCGGTGCAGGGGCCGGTCGGGGCAGAAAGGAGAGAGAGGAAATAGTAGAGAGAGAGAGAGAGAGAGAGAAAGAGAGAGGGGAGAAAAAATGACATCAATCAACTCAACATGCCCTGACGATAATGATACAAACATATAATTAAACTCCCCCCCCCCCCCCCCCCCTTTGTACTGCAAATGAAAAACCAAAAAAGAAACTGAAATAAACGACCTCATGCTGTACAGTACAAGTCAGTCAGAGTTTATAGTAAACAAAGTGGGCTTTCTGACCAGAAATCAAGCAGTTTCTAAGGTGAATCTAAGCTGGATCTGTTGTTGCTTTGGCAGCTATGTATTCATCAGTGTGCGTGGTTGTGTATGCTCTTAAATATATATATACGTAAATATATATATATATATGTATATATACTGTATTTATATACCTGTGTGTGTGCGTGTGTGTGCAAATGACCAGTGATTAACTGCATGTATTTACCAATACAGCATAGCCCTTGACACACCTTCACAGGTGACACAGCCATCTCTTAGTAATCCTATAATAACATGACATGGTAATTTTCTAATGAATAATGTAGATCTGTAATAATATCAGTGTGTGTTACCATGGTAACTGGAGTGTACTCTATAAAAGCTGCCTGTTTCCTGTCTCCGGTAGCAGTAGGATTTAGGACATCCCCCTGATATTAAATGTGAATAATAATAATTATATCTATTATAACTATAATATCCTTTTTTTTCTTTTAAACTAGAATCTTCTCTGTACAAATACATACGTGGGTACACACACTGGGCAAACCAATCACTTTTTCAGAATAAATCTATATTATCTATGTACAATATATATTCAATATATTCTGTGGTGCAAAAAGATACAAGACGTGTTCGGTGTGTCTCAGTCGGATGATTTGTGATCTGCTGTACAAACCGGCTCAAGCTGGAACCATCAACGCTGGACAGACGACACAGTGAAATCAATAAGTATTCCATGGACATCTTCGGTTTCCCCCCTGATTAACATTCAGCAAAGGAATGCATCTCTGCTTTTAAAACATTTTCTGTGTGCAAGGAAAAAATATACTACATGAGAGAAGAGGGATGTTTTTTTTGTTTTTTTTTCGTGAGGTGACCTTGATCTGCCCTGCGTGGAGCAATTCTTATTCATTTTCAAACTAAGAGTTTTCCAGGCAGAGATATTGCCAAAGGTAACAGTAATATTCACACTAGGTAACCCATTAGGGGTAAATATACAGGAGGAGAAAGGCTTCGGCTGGCTGTTCGAGCCTTGTTTTGGATGAATTACCAGCCCTGCTCTCTGCTGCCCATGAGTAAGCAGATTGAACACACAGTACACAAGCACGCTCTCAGTTCGACTCAGAGGTGCAGAAATTACATGTTACAGTGCAACAAATCCTTTCCTGAGCTCCGAGAGAGCAAAGCGCTACAGAATCGAGGCCGTCACACGCCACTGTGACGATATCTGCTCACACAAGATCAGCAACACAAAGATGAAGCACGGGAAAAGTATGATTGTCGTCAGGATATGGTTTCAGATTTTCTAGATTGGGTTAGTGAGAAGCAGCATCCTTGCTTACTACACTTCACTGCACATGACGGGGTGGTGGTGTTGCAGCTGTTCTTTGCCCTTCTTCCTCACACAGACTGATGAAGGAAACGAATAAGCTGGTTTGCTCACATTATGCAGAGATGAGGAAAATAAAGAAAGTGAGGGGAAGCTAGATTCGCTCTGCTGAAGTGATCCCTCACTGAGTTTGGTAAGAGGTGTGAACTCATCAAGAGTTTTGTCTTTCATATTTAAAGCAATCCCTTGTCCTTTCAGGCCTGCCAAAGTCTGCTTTTTCTGACGTCGCCCCCTTGGTTTCACAGTCAAAGCTCGCAGACACAGTTGTTGGACAGGTGACATTTAAAAAATGCAAAGTCACAAGACCTCTTGAAGAGTGTGAAATCTAGACGGACAACATCATCAGCTACTGGGTGACATGTTGGAAACAAAAGAAAGAAGAAAAGTCTTTCAGAAATGGCATCAAAACTACTCCACGTTCAAAAACAACACCACTCAGTCAAGACTATGAATATATTCTGGTTGGTTTCGTCTTCTTCGGTTCCTTTTTTTTTGGACTCACACAGTATATCCCCTGCAATGCTTTTATCTCACCACTTGGAGAAAGTGGACAAGTGCTAGTTGTCGTGTGTGAGTGTGAGGGTCTGGCCCCTGCCTCCCGCCTCTTCGTAGAGCAGCTGACAACTCAAACGATGCTGCGGGATCCGCTGGAGTTGCGTCTGCGGGTTAGAGGCATGGTGTGGTGGAGGGGCATGGGTGAGTCAGGGGGACAGAACTGGTGGGGGTGGTTGTAAGGTGGAGGGGGAGGCGGCAGAGGGGGCTGAGGACCATCCCCCTCTCTGACGCGGACAGGGGTGGACAGGGCGGACTGGATGAGCTGATGGGTAGCCGGGCCTTGGCTGAGGAAGGCCTCCATCCGCCCTCGCCCGCTCTGGTCCACGACTATCACCTTGACGATCTGCTGGCATTGGATGAGTGTTTCTGGGCGGAGCTCCCCTGTCTGGACGGGGCTGAGCAGGGCGGGTGGTGCAGCCAGGGCCAGAGGCGTTGACTCAATGCTGGGCTGGCTCAGTTGATAGGTCTGCAGCCTGTTGTGAATTGACACCTAGTTTAGGAACAGTCAGAGAACGCATGAGGAGTTACCAGCCTGAACGCAGCCTCTACGCAGCCCTCTGGTGTGTTACGCACATGGGCATGCAGGCATGCAGGAAGGTAAAATGCAGAGCGAGCGCATGCGAAATACACACACACACACCTCCTCTCTTTTTCCCTCAATCATGCTTTTACATGATTTACACTTTCTCTCTCTAAGACATTTTTTTTACACACACACCAGCCCAAGAAGAGAAAAAGGATTGCGAGGTGAGAGGAGATTTTGGGAAAGAAATCATGGCGGTAAACTTTTCGGGATTTCACGTGCGTGCGTGTGTGCGGACATGGTCATGAGTGGCAGAATGAGAAGCTCGGGAGAGGAGAGAAATGACACCGAGGGCGTGGTGTCTCCCTAACACACTTAATTACATCTCTGAAGGACTGACTGAGAGCGGGAGAGAGAGAGAGAGGAGAGAATGGGCAAAGGTATAAAACAGAGAGAAAACTGGGAAAAAGGTGGGGGAAAACAGTTTCTACCTCTATGCTTATTTAAAGGAAGGGCTGTTTTTTTTTTTTTTATCAGACACACACCCACCCACACACACTCAACAGACTGTTAACGGTATCAAGCTTATCTGGCTTTGTAGATGGTATTCTAGGAGCCAGCCAGGCTTATGGTGGCTTGCAAAGGCTTATACAGTAAGGCTGGCAAGCAGCAGCTGATGAAAGAAGGGATGTTGTATAGCGAGTGGAGTGGCTGCTGATCCACTCACGAGGCACAGAAAGAGAGTGTTTGTGGCGCCGCTACCGCAGACTCCTCTCGGCGGCCTTTTTGTATCCCAGGCTGCATAGTGGGGATGTGCCTCGGGCGGTGCTCTTTTAAAAGCAAAGCATAAAGCGGACTTTTCTTTTCAGGAGGAGGCACGGTCCCTGTCTAACTGCACACACACACACACACACACACACACACACACACACACACACACACACACACACACGTACACATAAAAACCACACCCACAACGCTGTCAATGCAGGCACTTACCTGAGGGAGACAAGAATGGCTTTAGCACTTACCTCTACTGTGTTGTTGTTGCCAGTTTTATCGTACGGATCCTGTTGGCCTGTGGGGACAAACGGGTCTGTTTGTAAGTCAACAGGCAGATTTACGCTTCATATACAGAATGTTAAGGATGCTGATACCGCTCGCTGAGTTTGGACATTAGCATTAAACTGTGAGCGAGGGGGAACACAGCGAGCCAAAGCAGAAGAAAAGTGTAAACCCGCAGGTCTACCAGGCAATTTGGGATTTGGAGAAATACACTAATTTGCTTTCTAACTGAGAGTTAGATGATGAAATAAATATATCGCTCATATCTGTCAGGTGAATATACAGCTAGAGCTAGCAGCGTATGTTAGCATCAAGACTGGAAATGGGAAAACAGCTCGCCTGGTTCTGTCCATAATGGAGGAAAAATCTTTACCAGCAATGCTAACCGATAATAGTTATACATTTTGTCTGTCTGGTGCATACGATGTGAAGCTAGCAGCTCATGTTAGCATTACGACTTGAAACGAGGAAAAAGCTAGCCTGGTTCTCTCCAAAGTGGAAGAAAAATGCAAACCAACAACTCTACCAGGGAATTGTACACCACATTGGGAAAATCCATGTAGTTGCTTTCTTGCTGAGAGTTAGATGAGGAGATAAATAACTCTCTCATGTCTGTCAGGGCCAGCTAGCAGCTTAAGTTAGCATAAAGACTGGAACCGGGGAAATGGCTCGCCTAGTGCTGTGGTTAGGGTAACCAAACATATAGCTTTCTCGCTGAGAGCAAACATGTAGCCAGGACTGGCAGCTAATGTTAGCATGAAGACAGAATTCAAGTGACAATGACAGCAGAGGCAAAACTTTAAGCCCTCTGACCATCATCGACACTTCTTTTCCATTTTCTTTTTCGTTGTGTTTTGATGCGCCTCTCTTCCGTGAAGTTGTCCCTTTTTCCACATTGCCTTGAGTAATGTATGAATTGCCATGTGTAATATGTGCTGTGTTATGCATCTTATGCTGCGTGAGCAAAACCAGCACCTGAGGGAGAGCCGTGTCCTGTGTGCGTGTCCATTTGCCCGCCATTGGTGTGAATGCCGTGTGGCTGAATACCTTGTTGCCTCTCCAATTCCCCTGGAACACAAGAAGAAGAGGATTGCAACCAGGCACGTACATTTCACTGCAGTATTTGTGTCTATTGCATTTGCGTTTGTTTGTGCTAAGGTGTGTGTGTGTATGTGCGCTTCCTCTTACACTGGATGTGTATCTGCTCCATCTCGTTGACCTCTGTGATGGCCTCTCGGAGCTCCTCTGCAAACTTCCTGAGCTCGTCTCCACTCGGGGAGCAGAAGCTCACCAGCTGCTTCTTCTCTGAGGTAAACGGGCTCAGCATGGTGATGCCGTGGGCGTAGTCTGATGAGAAAACCCCAACAAGTGTCAAAGGGAACTTGAAAAACTAACAAACTTTCACTTGAGTGTTGCTGTTTTGATTTCAGTTTCTACTACAGATCTCCAGATGTTGCACCTAAAAATGCTAGCAAAAAAAGCTCAGTATGTTTTTGCTGGCAGCAACATCTTCTTGAGCACTGCAACTAAACGTCTGCAGAAACATTAGAAAGCGTATATTAACAGAAGGTGAATTGGCTGGTGTTCTTTTTTATGTTTCACAGAATTGTTTTAGCCATCCTCGCATTGTGTCTGTACCAAATGAAATCTGGTAGACATTCACACTCCCTTTGAGCATGAATTGTAATAACTTTGTCAATCCCCTAATTTGTAGTGCCATCATAATGTTCAATTATTCTCAGCTGGACGTTACATTAAAACCTGGATGCAGTGTTGGAGGCGAAGCTCCATTCGTTTTTAGTAAAGCTGCTCAATAGTGCCGGAAGCCCAAAAAAAGTCGACCTCCCGGCTTTAAAATGACCCAGATTCTTGGTGTTGTGGGGCAGTACAGCCAGCGCACAACAGACTTCCAGCAACTGAGCCGGTTAACTTCCAGTTTAGTAATTTGCTGCCTTGAAGAAAGACCAATACGGGTACAATAATTACAGTAACATGATGCACTGGGGCCCAAATATAGGGCCCAGTCCGCACGCTCTATCTGCAGCACAGCTTGAGGGTAGGTATGGTACGGTCACACACACACACACATACACACACACAAATGTAAGCGAATGACCAACACTTTGTGAGCTAAATCCATCACATCAGCTTGTTGGCACGTTCACAATGGCTTTCGATTCATGTACCAGAGAGCAGCTTTCTTTAGAATGACTGAGGCTCCAACACTGCATCCACATTTTTAAAAAAACACACATCCTTGGGCTCTGCCTGCTAGTAAACATCACTATTGTCATTGATTTCCGCATTACGTGTGCCTACTGCAGGTTCAGTCACATCAACATTATCTCTTACCAGAGATAACCACTAAAATTTTGATTGAATAAACTTTCTTTCAAAGATCAAGCAAGCAACTTTCCTGAAAAGTCTGGCCCATAAATTGACAGCTGTGCATTCCTTCTTTTTATTCGTTCAAAGTCTGGGTCTCAACCTCGAATTGACAGACAGCTCTGACAGTTAGCTCAGCACTTTTCCAGCCCCGGACCATAAGTGTACCGAGAATAAACTACTGCAAAGTAAAACAGCATCTTACACTCATTACTGAAGAGGTGAAACTGCATTCCCAGAAGACCCATCGCTTTACAGAAGGTGTACGAGGCCGAGCTTTTCTTCTTGGGACACAGCTTAAGGATCTACAGCAAGACACGCAACATCACTGAATTAACATACTGTAAATTTGATTATATCAGGCTGGTTTCAGCTGCACATTTAGAGAAGTGAGTGACGTAATAGACGTTTCTTACCAGCAGGAGGTCATTGAAGAGGAAGACCTCTCTCTGAAGCTGGGAGAGTTTCTGTTTATGAGGCTTGTTGGCGTCAGGCACCTCAAACAGACGACAGCAGCACACCAGACGTCTGTGGGGCACAGCGAGGATCTACGGAGGCGAGGTTAAAGAGACGGAGATGACAGATAGTACAGAGGACAGACTGCAGCGATATAATACATGGCACAAGAGAGCGGAGACAGTACAAACAAGAGCAGACAGCTCACTGAAGTGAGAAGAAAGGCAAAAGGGGGAACGATCTGCACACACATATCACTCACAGTTTTCAGGCCTAGGATGGACTGCTCCACGCGGCTCACGTAGGTGACGTGGTCCTCGTTGGAGCGCAGCTCTCTTTGTTGGATCCTTTCATAAATGCCTGCGACCATTTCTCTGGGGATGTCTGCTCCGTCATCCACACCTGAGGGAACAATCATCCATAAAGTGTAAGAAGTCATCTATATTCTGCAGGTGAGCAGCTCTGCCCGCCGAACGGACAACAACAAGCGGTGCCGCGGATGCAAAGACGGCTGGATCATTTGCCACCGTTGCAAGTAACAACACACCAATAAGTCTATTATAGAAATGCATCACCAGTTGACCTTCCTTTTGTCTGATTACCACTTGCCCAGTGACGGACAAAAGTGTATACCGATAGCAAGGATTATTCTGCAGATTGATTTCTAATGGGCATGGAAGAGGAGAATGAAATTCAAATCTCTTCAAACGTCACCTCTCGGCACTCTTTACTAACCTGTAAAAAAAAATGTTGGTTGTCTTGAAACTGTGCACACCTGCGGGGGAAAAGGCTTTTGAATTAAGCCTTATTTTAGAACTAAGTCGCAAAAGTTTATGAGCAGTTTTTATTGGTGATGCTATACGTGCAGTTTTTATGTCAGGGTGACCATTGAAAAGGAAGTTATTGCTCTATCCCTTTTCATTGACATGGGCCTGAGTAACAGGACTTGCCTATTGAGATTAACAGTATTGACAATCTGATGACATCATTCACAGGGACCAAACAGGTACTTTTACTTTGGTGGTACATCATGCTGACAATAGGCTTCTTCTGTACTTATCAGCTGTAGTCAGGAAGCTATTTAAACTAACATTAACTCCTTGAGTTGGTTGAAAATACATCAACTGTCTGACTTTTTAATGTTTCCAGTTAACTTTTGTCGATGACAACCTCGGGAAAGTTGGTTTTAAGTGGTATATTCAACAGACATTAACTTTTACTTCACCCCGTGTTAGCAATAGGAAGACGGTTAGCTTAGCTGCTCTGCTCCACTTTTGACAGTTAATTACTGTTTAAATTACATAATACCAATGTTTTTTCATTACCTTTATTGTGACTTGCCTATCACTAAAAATTTTGAAAATAATAATTATTAGCAAATTGGAGTGATATGGCAAACTTAATTACTTTATCAAAGGACTTAGTGATAGTGATTTTTTAAAAAAAATAGGACTCCTGTAATGTGACCCGGAGTCTTAAAACCAATGCCAAAAATATTCAAATCAAACACTTAATTAAAATGTCATATTTGTGCTTATTATTCACAGAAGTTGATTTGGAATGAAATCACTTCACTGTGTGCATCATTGAGAGGATTAACAACAGCCACAGTGCAAGTTAATGGGGATCCAAACACTTAGTAATCACTGAATTTGAGACTGGCCTTGTGGGCTCATGCAGTTTTTGTCTGAGGTATGAAAAACCAAATTAGTTTTATTTTCGTCGTAGTGTTGGCAGCTGTGAATCAGAAACCGTGCTTTTATCCCAGTGTATGTGCTGCCATTGTGCCGCCGTCATTGTTCCATCACCGTGCGGCACAATGACATCCTCACCGCGGTCTGTCGCTGCTGTTGGGAAAAGCTGGACCGTTCATGAATTAAAACCTCAATTGTGCAATATTTATGAGTATTGAGGATATTGAAATGTAATATATTGTGGCTTGTCCTGTCAGCTGAAGGTACAAATGAAAGTCAAAACCCTCCTTTAGTTTCAGTTAATGGGGGGTGTGTTGAGAGCCTCGGGGAGTCTGCAGGTGATGAGATACTTCCGGTAACTGTAGCTCATATCGTTATATCTAACGCTAAGTGAGCCTCAATTAAATGGGTCGACGCCCTGTTTCTGGGGCAGAACTCTGACTCAAGGATATCTAAAATCTCCTCCTGCACAGCTGAGGTTTTTTTTTCTTGATGGTAAGGAGCCGGGGCGAGCATCCGCCGCCTCTTTGAGTAATTTATTTCACTTCAAGAAGCTGTCACTCAAATTACCGATGGTGAGGTCGATAAGAGAGTGCTTGTTGCAAAAGTTCCTCTGCCCTCTGCTCTCTTTTCTCATCTTTTCTTATCATTCCTCCTGACATATCTCTCCGGTGGATCTCCTCATCATGATCTGCAGTAAAAGGTTTGAAAACGTGCATGTAAGCGCATGTGAAGTTACTGCATATCACCAGTGTTCAAACTCTGACGCCATAAAGGTTGGAGCATGACTGCAGCTCAGCATACGAGCTCTTTACACCCCCAAATATGGCGCATACATACAGCTACTATATATACACACACACACACTTTTCATCTCTCCCATATGCATGTACTATGCTGTATGTGTACACACTGACCTCTTAGATTGCGTATGAAGTCGTCAAGGCCCATTTTGCGCTGGGGTTTGATGTTAGGCGAGTACATGTCGGTGTTGAGGAGGACCACAGCGAAGGCCAGGATGAAGATGGTGTCCGGGTTGTGAAACTGCTGCACCACATCAGGATTACACATACAGTACCTCTGGCTGTGGAGGAGGAACAGGACAACAGAGTTATATGTCTGGGCGAGTATGTCTTACCAGCCATACTGGTCTGGATTCGTGGCCATTATACCACTATGAAAGCTTAAAGAAGACGCTACGAGTACCATCAGCAGCATCGAATGTAATCAGCATAACAGAGAATAAAGTGCGTTACAAAGAATAAAGTACCGCACATGTCTGGTGAATAATACCAAGCAAGCACAGTGAATCCTTATTTATATGAAGTCATACAAAATGCAATGAATCACAGATACAGTTGGATAAACACAATATACCACCCCCAGGTTTCTGCTCCAACAGAGCCCAGTCCCTTATGTACTGTTTTGTAAGAGTGGACACACTGAATCCACTTACATCCAAACACAATTACATGTGGGTGAGATGGAACACTAAATGACATGCAAGGAACTAGAATGAAATAAAAAAAAGCAATTTATATTAAAGAAGATTCAACAAATAATATAAAATGTAAGCGTTTCAAATAAATAAATAAGTACACTATATATTAATATGGGGTCAGCAGTACAAAACTTTTTTTTCTATGTAGGTTAAAGTGCCTTCAATGAACTACTAGCGCCCACTTTTGACAAAAGTGGTAGGACACGAGTTCCTGCTGTTGGAAAGTGCATTGGCTTTGGAAGTGAGGATGGATCGCGATGACTTAAAGTTTTTATATGTGATATATGTGGTCGGACACGAGCATAGGCATTAATTTTCGCTGACTGTCTCACTTGCTGTTACAGGTCATTTATAATCATAAGAGGAATCACAAGACTGTTTCATAAACACTTAAAATGTCCTCCGTGTCACTTTAAAATTAATCAAAATTGATGTATGAAGTGTACTAATCCATTTAAAGGGGACTTCCAGTATTTTAATCCATTTAAAGGGGACTTCCAGTATTTTCAGATATAAGATCTAGATTTCGGGGCGGCTGTAGCTCAGCGGGTAGAGCAGGTCGGCTAGTGATCAGAAGGTTGCTGGTTCACATCCCAGCTCCGGGCTGAGCTGAGCTGCATGTCGAAGTGTCCTTGAGCAAGATACTGGACCCCAAATTGCTCCTGATGTGCGGTTGGCACCTTGCATGGTGGGCCCATCAGTGAGGGCCCTGTGATGAACTCCTCCAGGGAGTACCCTGCCCTCGCCCCACAGACAGCTGGGATCGGCTCCAGCAAAACCCCACGACCCCATAAAAGGGATAAAGCGGTTACAGACAACGGATGGATGGATGGAGATCTAGATTTCAGGACGAGACTTCTCCTTGAACGAGACTTGAAACAAAACAGATTGGATTATAAATAGGAAGCATTTCTTAAATGTTGCCAGGAAACAAACACATTTAGTGGACATAACTTTCACAGTTGGACTTGTCCCAAAAGATTACGTTGCAGCCATGTAGCGGCTGAAAGCTGAGGCAAACTACTGGACCGGTTCCAAAGCTTCTGGTAAGTATGGACCATTCACACACCCAAACATGTGAACAAAGGCCCTAGATTTTCCCTTTAAAGATTCATTGCTAATATTTTGAATGGTGTTTAATCGTGGATTTAATGGATCCTGGATGAATCACATTGTTTGGCTTTATCTACACACTGTAACCAAGCCAACCACATTCTGTTATTAATGCAGTAAATAAGATCATTTCTTCAGCTTCCAATGTTCCAGCAACACAAAAATCAATTTGACATCAGCTAATTGAGGAAACTATTGGAAGTTATTGCCTTGACTGACATCAAATCACACTCAGTTCATTAGGTACATCGTGCCGAAATGAAAGCAATCTAATACAACGGCCTGAATCCTCACCTTCATGAAGGTTTTGATATTGAAACCGTTTCAGAAACGCAGCGATTCAACTTTGTGGTCATTTTGGAGGATTGTAGATGATGATGATGCTCCAGTTAAATCATAATCAGTGAGGGAAGAGAATATTACAAGCAACACGAGCACTCCAGAGCCGATGTACTAAATCTTAATGATTTTCTCTGTGACTTTGTTATTGTGCCCAATCGCACCCGCAAATCGCAAGAGTTCCTCTCAGCTCAAATTGTTTTTCACGTTTCAAAATATCAACGGAAAGCTTGAGGGAAGTCTTTGGATTTCGGTTGGCACATTTCAGGACAGTGAAACCAAACTCAAACACTCCCGCTGTGAGGTGGGGCCATTAAGACGGGTTTTAAGGCCAATACAAGCTGCACTCGTTTGTAATCTGACAATCTGATGGAAAGACTGATTGTAAGTTCTACTCGTATGTGAGGAGCAGTTACTTCGCTATAAACGAGACTGACAGGACGCGCAAGTCTTTGACAATGCGAAATGGTGCTGCCCAAGGTCAGGTAACACTGCCCGGTCCACGATGGAACCAGAGATGCTGCATTTTGGACTTGCTTTGCTCCCTCACTGCCCACAGGCTTCACAAACTCTCACTTCCACCCCTCCTCCTCCTCCTCCTCCTCCTCCCCCCACATCTCCCTTTTCTTACTGTCACTTACACTTACACAGTGGGCCATTTCAGTGGTGGGAGGCTTTTATCTCTGCAGCCAGGCAGGATGCAGACATGGAGAGGGCTGCTCTGCTCCAGAGGACTGTGTACTTGTCAGAGCGTATGCGAGCGAGAGGCCACATCTGAGACCTGCACGACCAGCAAGCCTTCTTCCCAGACCCCACACGAGATCTAAGGCCACTGAACTCGCGGGGTATCAATCGACAACAGCCCAGTTGAGCAGCGATGCTTTTGTTTGAGGAAGAAAAGATCCTGCTCGGCACAGACGCTGCCACAGATATAATATGCACGCGCACATTCGTAGACACACAGAGGCACAAACGAGCCCCCTTGATTTGCCAACTTGATGTAACTCTGCGGCAAATTCATCAAAGACCGCATGCAAGGCAAGATCCACTGTGTGTGCGAGTGTGAATATATGCGAATTAACATATGCATGGGTGTGTAAGTGCATACATGGCTGTGCACCGAGAGAGAAAACAGTTGAGTGAATAAATAAAGCACTGTGTGTGTGCGCATATGTGTGCATATGTGTGCTTCATTCACACGTTTACAAGCGCGAACCTCCGACTTACGTAACCGGTTTATTTAAGCACTCGCTCTCGATCTCTTATCTTCATATCTGCACATGAAAGTTGCATGCCAGCTGGCACAAATACAGCTTCGAATAAAAGGAACTGCTCACGACAAGAGTGCAACACGCCTCAAACAGATGACATAACAACTGTTACGTAACAGACGTGGCATCGGATGTCTGGCTGTCCCGATAAAGCCAGCTCATTTTCTGACCTATACTCACTACAGCTCCAGCGACAGACAGTGTGGTCTTGGATCGCTGATGAATTTGTAATCTGCACCCCGGGGCTCAGCACGTATGATTGAGTGTGATGTGATTAACTGATGACCGCGGTGGGTGTTCTGATTGGCCCCCTCAAATCAGAAGCAGAGAGGGGGGGTGTCATGACTGCTCCTTCTCTTCTCTGCCCTCACCACTTTCTGCTTGGAGTAGGAACTCACTTTCCTTTTAACGGATGGGACGGGTGATTTCATTTCAAATCGTACCGCTCCAAATCCAATAAAAAAGAATAAAATCAGCAGTGAACAGATCCCTCGAGCAAGTATTGTATATGCATCCACAGCCTGCTGTAGCTCTTAAAACACATCAATGAGCTGCATCCCTGACTGACGTGTTCATTTATTATGATGAACATGGACACTGAGCTTATTTTGCATCAGTCCTGCACGTTCTGTCCCGCTCTCCCCAGCAACAAATGTGTCTTAATCCGCAGCTAAAAATAGTCTCCAACATATATGCTAACATTCCTGTTTGCTGGAATCTACAGTACAGAAAACAACACTATATATGACCTGGTTTTTTTTGTTTTTTTTTATCATGTGGCTCTAGGGAAGGCACCGGTTTGGTCCAGGTTTAACAACTACTGCATGGATTACCATGAAATTGGGTTCAGTCAGCTATCAGCCCTCTGGGTGAAGAGTAATAGCTCTGGTGATCCACTGTCTTCTCACGTATTGCCATAATCATAACACCTTGGCTTACGGCAATGTAACTGCAAAACTACCATGGCACTCAGTAGAGTGCACACCTCCGCCAAGGTCCAGCAGCCCCCTTTGATTCAGTATGTATCAAAATGTGCAGCAGTCTGTATCAGTCAAAAATGTAAAACCACAAATAACTGCTTAACCATAACTGAAGCTCAGGACTCACATCATATTGTACTCACTCATATATACTAGCCACCCAGATATGCCAGATTTCTTTTTCCCAGGCATTATTCCCTGCAAAAGTACAAAAATAAAATAATCCTGGATCCGGATCCACACCAAATGTACACGGGTTCTGTTCTTGGCCGAGACCTATCCTCCATCCAAGTTTTGTGGAAATGTGTTCTGCAGTTTTTATTTAATCCTGCTGACAAACCAACAAATAAACAAACATTGAAAAAAACTCCTTGGAGGAGGTGATAGCATTCCCTTCATCCTCAGCTCTGCTGTATTGCATGCATTTTGTGCTATTTAGCAAATGTTAGCACGCTAACAAGTAGAAACTAAGTCGGTAAACACTGTAAAATTTATACCACCACTATGTTAACACGGGCATGGCAGCATGTTGACACTAGCATTTGGCTCAATGGAAGATGTGTGCCAGGGTACAGTGAACAGCCTCACAGTGCTGCGAGCATGACTGTGGACTCTTAGTCTTGTTAAAGGTTTTAATCTTCAGTAGGAACCAGAGGGCCGATTGCCACAGACGGGGAAGAATAGTGGAGGAAAGTATTGAGAAACAGCCTCACTACGACAAATAAAAGACGCCTGAAATCCACGTTAGCTTTAAGACCACTAGAAGACAACAAAGTCAGCAGCTCAGAGAAAAAAGGATTACACTGTAGATGCAGAAAGTTGTTTGGCAGACAATTAATAAGCAGCACATTTTCTACGGTGATTACACTCCCGTAATGTTGAGTTATACTCGCAATTAAGTGTAATTCGGAGGGACATCTTGGTTAATGGCTTTGAAAGGGGCAGTGGCTCAACTCGTGCGCTGGTGGTGACACTGTTGGCAATCCTGAGGGAAAAGAGCAGCGCGTCGGCAGAGGGAGATTAAATGTACACCGGTTACTCTGAAATAGAAAACAATGATGGCCGTTTTTATTGCCTTTTCAGTCGTAGGAGCAATCTTCGGACATCAACAGGACATTTCAAGGACGGTGCCTGCCAGGGGATAGAGCATCAGTTGCAGTTTGTCTGTTTTCGCCTCAAAAAATGTTCAGTCAGAAGGTAAAAAAAAAAAAAAACTGTTTCTGCCCAGGGGTTTGTTAGAGGTGAAGCCAGACAGTCCACTCAAAGGCGCAAAGGGAGTGTTCAAGCTACAGTCGGTCTCTCAAGGCCCTCTCTGTATTTAAATGAGTCTTAACTCTTCAGCAGATTTGCTCATGAATACTAGTGGCTCAAGGGCAGGAGTCAGCACCGACAAAAAAACAAGCAGAAAACCAAGTTGCCGCTACGACCCTATGAGTACTAAACATGCACTTTTACATATTCATGTGTAATTTGGGATGGAAATGGACACATAACTGTCAAGCGCATACACAAAAAAAAAAAAAACAGCTCGCAGAGGCCCAAGATTTGTGTAACTGTGTGTCATCCAGGGGAGAAAGTTGTGAAATAGAACATCTATTTTAGTCCTGATGGAACGCACACTGATTGCCTGCGGCTCAGATCTCCGTTATGATTGGCTGACAATCAAACACTGCTGAGTTTAGTCAAAGGTTACAGGCAATCAGTGTAATTTGTTAATGATATGAGGCTTTGGCTTCATCTCAGCCTGCCGCAGTGAGAAACAGTTAAACACTTTGTCTATAGAGTCTTATTAGTATAGAAATGTGGAGACATTTGCAACCCCGCGGCTGCAGGATGAGATCAGAAATGCTTTTTTTTTTTTGCATAGGTGGCTACAGGCAAAAGGTCTATTCATTCTCAAAAGCTAAGAGTGCCCTCACAAGCCCTCCCCGGTCGTGTGATGGACTGTCGTTGTGTTGAATCGTGTTAAAACGTGGAGCCAGAGCCTGTTAGTCAGCGAGGCTCCCCCGGTTGGGAGCGAGTTGACAGTCTCACCTAAAGGCTTCGATGAGTCTCTCCACTTTCTGCGCCTCTCCCTGAACACGAACATGAGCCTGGAACTTTCTCAGGGCTTCGTCGAGCTCCATGCCCGAGAAATCCATCTCGTCCACAACGCAACTGCAAAGGGACGGACAGACAGACAGAGGGAGGGAGAGAGAAAAAAAGAGAGCAAAAGAGAAAGGCGAGTGAGACTGGCTTTGGTTGTAGTGTGTCACTGTAAGGAGAAGGTGAGTGTTTGCGCGTGTGCATCAAACTAAGTGCTGATGGCAAATCTCCCCCTTACAGTCATACTTCCATTACACAAGCACTGACCTGGAAGACGCACATAGAGAAGACATGTTTGCACGCGCGCACACGCACACTCTTTGTGCAAACATCAACGGGGACGACCGGGTCTAACGGCAGTGGAAGATAAGAGGGAAAGAAAGGCAAGAGAGGACGAAAATAATGATATCTTTAGTGCGACGGGCAAGAGAGAGAGAGAGAGAGAGGTGCATGAAAGGCTGAGGACAAGCTGCAGCAACGGAAGAAGTACATCCACAAGATTGTGCGTCCACGTTTATGTGTCCACGAGTGTGTGTCTATGTGTCTGAATGAAAGAAACTGAGGCCGTGTGCTTGCGCGCGTGTGTGTGTGTGTGTGTTCAGTGCAGTGACCTATTTCTACAGCTCTCTGCAACAACCTCAGCAAAAAGCCTCTCTATCCTGGATCTCTGTCTACACTGGTTGGATGCAAAAAGGGTGAGTGTGAAAGCATTGAGTGAACGCGTGTTCTCGCGTTGCATTTATGCATGCAAGTGCCGCATGTCAAGTGACTTTGTGTGCTTGTGTGTGTCGCCCTGAGTGTGTGTGTGTGTGTGTGTGTGTGTGTCAGGTTAGGTTCCAATAGCTTGTTCTATTTTGGATATTTTAGAATACCTGAATATATTAATGTTGAACAAATCTCCTGTTTAATATTTTATCTCCTCACTCTTTTTTTTTGTATTAAAGAGCAACATAGACACATGGATACACAGCAAACAGGTACATCTTAAAGCTCCAGAACTTCGACTAAATAGACAGTGAGGTAGCATTTTTTTTTTTACGTTATAAAGGAACTTTGATCAGTAATTAAGTCAGCGTAGATGAGAAGAAGTCGCAATAAAATGGAAGTTTGAGCATCTGCTGCACAGTGGCAATTAATCATATCGCAGATGAGGCCTACGTGATGTGGTGGAACCCTCCAGAGCTGTTACTCAGTGGACCTTGAGGTGAAATGCTCGTTTCAAATCCTGTCAATCATTCAGTTAAGTAGCAGGTAATTAAATCAAGTCCACATACAAGAAGATGTAAATAAACTAATTTCGCTCCAGATGTTCTGTAGCCCTTTTTCCACAAGGTAAGTGGAGGTCCAGTCCGTTAGAGAGGTCTTTATGATTAACTAAGGGTTTTACTAAACGAGCTAGTGTCATACAGGAAGAGAAGTGCTCCATCAGAACACCAATGAATAACTGCACCTGGAGGAAGTTGTTGTGGCTGAGTGGGTTAAGAATAGGACTCTCACTCAGGAGACTGGGCTTTGATTTCTGGCGACAAAAATATACTTGATTGGCTTTAGAAAAACATGGTTGAGGTTAAATATACCCTTTCACAACCTTAAACCATATTTGAATGGAATACTTCTCCCATGTGTGCATTTCTTTCCGGTCTTTTTCCCAGAGTCTCTTGGCTGTGACATTAAAAGAACTTGATTGGTTGGTATCACGATGGTCCTGGAGCGACATTAATTATGACACGTCTGTCGAGTTCTCTAAAGCCTAAGAAATAACAACGGTTACGTCTTCAGATTCCTGCTGGCTTGGGCTTGGGGAATTCAAGATACAGAGCCTACATTTCAAAGTGGACGTGTGCAGTTTGAAAGGCGTGGGCATTCGCCAGCATTCAACGTTTAGAGAGAGTCTAACAAAGAAATACTACAGAGTCTGAAGCATTTTTAGTTCCTGACTCATAGTAGGGACTACGAGTGAGGATATTTCTGCTTCTGCTGCTTTGACTATTGACCACAAAATCCACAGACGGTGTAGAAGTGCAGTACTTAATCACAAGAGCACACCTTAATGGCTTTAAATTGATCTATAAATAAGTATCAGTAAATGATTTATCATTATTAAAATAAGCCATTTGTTACATTTTAAGAGGAGACACTACAGGTGAAAGCAGCTTTTTTTTTTAATGCACTGGTCAATTTGAGATTTTGTTTGGATTACATTTCTTATTTCAGACTAATGGAGAGAAAACATCCTTAATGCACATTTAGGCGTTTATTTTAGTTCAGATTTCTGTTCTGGACATTTATGCTAATAGTTGTGCACATATATAACTGCATAATTAAAAATAAAGCATCGGAAAATGTGTAATACAAATAATAATTGTCTTCATAAAAATTGGAGAAGTTTCATTGTGATATCTACTAGTTAAATTTTGTACCCTTAGCACATAGTATGTTTAAAGGCCATTTTCTCTAGAGACGTACAGTTCAGAGGCATTAACTATAATTTATTAACTACATTATTCAGGGCTTTTACAGAGGAGTTTGTTCATTTAACATTTATAGCCTGATTTGTACAACAGCTTATTATAAAAACTGGGCAAAAACCTAGTGTTTTCTGATTCATGGAGTGATGAAATGAGACACCCAAAAGTCCCTCTGTAAAAACATTTTGACTCTAATATATCAACAGAAAGAAAAAAAACATTTTTAACTTGGTTTTATCCAGCATTCAGTTGTGGAAAATGGTGGATTTTTGTGCATTTTTGATAAGAAAATGTCTAATTTGCGTATTTAAACGTAACATTTCAGAAAAGTTGTAATTAGAAAAATAACAACCTTGTTGTAAGTTATCATCTGGGGACGTTTCAGGGTGATATCTATTAGTTTTTAAAAAAAAAAGGGCCTGCTATTTACATCTCATTTCCATGATATCTGAGCAAACTCGACTGATGAAGACCTTGAGGTGCAGCTGAAAGTTGATTTTGATAAAACGCTATCAAAATCTAACCATATGTATATTTAATGATGCATATAAATGTATGCATAAAAATAATGAGGACTCACTCTAGGACATCTCTGTTGAACTGCAGCTTGCTGTTCCCCAAAAACTCTCCAATCATCTGTCTGCTCAGGCCCTTCCTCTGCAGCAGGAAGTGAGCCACTCCGATGGCCGTGTCCGGGACGAAGCCACGTGTGATCAGGAAGTGGATGCCTCTCTCTGGGTTCCTGCCCGCAAGATAGCCAACAGCAGAAAAGGACATGGTGTGAAGCGTTAAACAGCGCGTGTGTGATGTTTCTGTGCTTTCAAGCGGATAGGTGTGTGGGCCTGAGTGAGAAAAAAAATGTGTAACACTGTCTTTAAGAGAAAGGGGTGCTTAGTGTGCTTAGTGTGTCTGTGTGTGTGTGTGTGTGTGTGTGTGTGTGTGTGTGAATGAGGGGAAGTGATTTTGTGTGTGAGTGTGTGTTCAAGAGGAAGCACAAAGAGAACGAAGGAATGAAAATGTGCATTCATGTGCAAAAGCTGTTAGCCCTGGACTTCTGGATCAGACCCGCTCTTACTGATGCATGTGAGTTAATTTACTTTAATTTGTATTAACTAATAATAAGTGCAGGCCAACCGTGGACTCTATTAATAGAAGCTGAGCGGCTCTCGCATTGTTCCTGACCTCCTTGACTGCCTCTCCACTTTGACTGCATTTTCCTTCCTTTCTTTCCCTCTCGTGAATCCTTCTATACTTCCCCCGCCCCCCTCTCCACCTCTTTTTTTCACTAACATCACGACATCACAAGATGGCACTGAACAGGCGGCTCCTCCCGACTATTACAAACACCAATGATCAGCTGCTCAGAGCAGTTTTGCCGGGCTGTTGGAGATTTGTTAGACACAAACAGCAGTAATTGTACTTTGAACCCTGAGCCACAGGTCGCGGATATATTTTGCAGTTTCATGTGTGTGTGAGTTTGCATGTGTTGCCGGCCCACTCACACATTGAAGAGGTTGAGTCCTATGCGGTAGAGGCGTTTGCGGTGTGTGTCTGTGGACAGTGTTGGCGAGCGGCAGGAAGCTGGGTCCTGGCAGCGGTCCCTGGGCAGAGAGACGACCAGAGCCTGCAGGGCCTCGGGGCTCGGCCCTCCGGGGATCTGCTGAGGATGAGTGTAGTGGTACTGCTGGTACTGGGTGTAAATCTGAGCAGGCTGCTGGTTAGACTGGGCCGAGGTGGAGATAGAGGTGGAAGTAGAGGTAGAAGTGGAGGTGGAGCCGCACTCCCCCTCCATCACACCCCCACCTGGAACTGGCACGGCTGAACCCCTCCTGGATCCTGGATCGACCATTTCCAGCTCCTCACTGGGCGGCGGTGCAGGAAACTCTGGCTCGTCTAAGTCTCCTCCCCCAGCCATGCCGCTCACAGAAGTCTTCCTGCTGCCCGGCTGTCCTCCGCCTGCGTTGCCCAGAGAGGTGGTGGTTGTGGTGGTGGCGGAAGAGATGGTGTAGGAGCTATTGCTGTCGATGTGAACGGTGACATCTCTGAATGCCATGAGCAGCGAGCTGGCACTGCGTGGCAGACAGGCGCTCTCGGCAGCTGCGCGAAGAGCCCCTGGGTCCATCAGCAAACCCTTCCCCTCTCCACCCTCCGACAAGCTCCAACCACGAAGGGCATCGTCAATTGACTGGGCCAAAGAATGAAGCTGCAGACATGATGATGAAAAAATACACTTCAAAAACATTTAAACACTTCAAAACCAGCGAGTTAATCGGGTCAAGAGACAGGACTCATGTGAGGAATGTTTCTGATACTTGAGGGGTTGCTAATTGGTGGCTATTTGTGAGACTAGTGGAACTGGATAAACAGTGATGGTGGCTGGCTACTGAGCAGACCATGGCATTCAGATGAAGCTGCCAGTGATTGCGCCAGTGGGGCCAGCCAATGTAGTGCAGTCTGCGCATACAGAATGCAGATATGAGGCCGAGTCGAGCAGCTGAATATTTGCAATTGCCATAGTAAGGATAGGATTGGAAATTTAAATTTTGACTTTAATGGTGTCGCCAAAGTTATTATGATTCATCGCTCATGTTATGTCAATCCATCTTTATGATATTGCAATATTTCACAAGAGAAGTGAAAACTTTGACCAGCAGGCGTCATTAACTTGATCGTGATTCATCCTCTGGGCACCATGCATGTCTGAAGAAAATGACATTTTTACCCAGCAAATAGTTGTTTAGATATAATCAGCAGCTGAATCAGACAGCAAACTGGAAGTCGCTACGATATTTCACGTTACCTATTGGTTCCTGGACTACCATCTTGAAGCCTCAAGTTTGGCATTACAGCCGTCACCAACTCTTGTCCTAACCCTATTAGGACAAGAGTTTGGTTCTGGTAAGTATACGCATTGCTTGGTCTCTATCCTGATTGAATCTGACTGAGAAGGTGAGAACATGCCCTGGTACCAACTTGCCAATCACAACGTAGCAATGCCCTAAAGCAAACCCTGCTTTTTTAACCTATTTTACTCTAAACTGGACCATCATTTAGAGACTGAGACCATAAACTCATTAGGAATCTATTTACTGTGGTGATAAATCCAGTGAGAAGTAATGTTTTTTTCTCATAAGCTTACATACAATCAGACTTCTTTTGAAACCGATGGGAGACACACTCACCTGCTCAGAGAAGCAGTCCTCCAGCTGCGTGAGTGTTTGCGAAGGGTCTTGAGGTGGGGCTGGGCCTGGGGCCGGAGAGGGAGCAGCTGCGGGGGCAGACGCAGGTGACGGGGGCAGAGAGGTGGAGCGGCACGGGGGCGGAGGAGGAGTTTTGGAGCGTAAGGGTATCTGTCCTCCTCCCGGATGCAGGCTGTAACTGTGTCTCTGGGTTGAATTCCGGTTACGGCCTGAAGGGCTGGGATGGCGCAGGGAGATCCGGCGGGGCAACTTGCTCTCCGACAGCGAGTTGCGGATCTTCTGGAAGTTTTTGCTCAGCTGGTACTGCCGGAAGGCCGTTTGAATACGCCGGGCCGCCCGCCTCGCTATGAGATGGCCTCCATACTTCTGCTCCAGCTCTTCTATCTGGGGATGGGGAGAGAGTGAGGGGGAGTGAGTTTAAATATCAAACATGTTTACAAGGCTCTGAAACCCACTGATGACACTGCAAGAGTGATATTGCAAAGCACACAGCAGCCACTGGAAAATATTTATTCATCCACCGGCAGGCAAACATCATGTTGCCATTCGGCGCCCATGTCGACAAAAGATCAAAAGAACTCGATCGTCGCCTGAGTCACAAAATTCCCACTCGCACCCTTCTTCTTCTCACTTGAAAACCAGTTTGGGTTTTTTAGGATATTAGAGCCAAAGTAAACATCATCTATCATCACTCGACTCCTAATACCGTCTGAGGGGCCACTGGAAGGAGGATGGATTGCCTGTGACAAAGGTGCCGTTGAGTAAAATGAATAGGAAAGGAGACACCCGCACAAGCCTATTCCTGCGCCGCTCGCTGGCAGAGCAGCTCAGCCCGAATCTAAGCATCCTCCAGGATTTTTTTTTTTCCCTCCTATATTTTCAGCAAGAGGGAAATAAAAGGGGGGGGGAGTGGGAGGAAGAGGGAAGAAGAGGCAGAGAGGGAGGAAAAAGGAGGACAGCCACACATGTGCCTCGTTGTGTGTTTGCTCGCACAAGCAATCCCACAAAAAGTGCACACACACACACACACACACACACACACACACTCGTATACACACACTCGCACTGCCGCAGCAACAGCCGACCCTTCAGCAGTTCGGTATGAGAAATAAAGACATCTCCAGCCGCCAGAAGCAGTTATTAGCTGTTACCATGACAACCTAGCATCTTTCGTGTTCCTGTCGCTGTGGCAGCCGAATCGCTGGTGTTGTTTTTCATGTCAACATGGACAGAAATAGATCTCAATGGGAATCTTTTTTTGTCACGTCAAGGCACAATGTCAAATGATCATCCTTCACACACCTCCTCGAGGTGAAACAGGTAGAGGGACTCAACATCCACTCCGTCCCACCATGTGCTTACCGGGCCCACGCACACGCTCAGAGAGAAAACCAAAGAAGAAAAAAAGGAACATTACCTGCTTGTTTTTATTCTCCAGGGAGATCTCATACTCGCTGGGTCCCTCTCTCTTGGTCCCCTCCACTTCCTGTCCACCACCAGAGGACGATCCATCCTCCAGGCTCAGCATCTGTCCGCTGCCATGGAAATGAAAGGACAGACAGCTATCAGTCCTCCCTACTGACCTTCAAAACTCTGCTCCGTTATCGCAGCGGCGAGTCATCAACTGTGTGGAGTGTGGGGAGGTTCATGAGGGAAGAAGCAGGTGGAGAGTAATGTGTGGCTGTGGTGGCTCGGGGGCAAGGATGACTGAATTTATGTGTCTGGTCTTATTTGGTCAGATTTATGGCTCCACTGCAGGTTGCAGGATTCGAATTCTGGACATGTGACCAGGATTAAAATGCCTTTATTTAAAGGCTGACATCCAAAAGCATTTCTTACCTCACTTCCTTTTTTCTACATATTCAAATGTATTCCCACTTCACCATCAGGGCTTAAACCATATTTAAATTACCAATTCACCTGTCAGTAACTTGATTTTCAACCATTATAACTCAAAGAAATTCAATGTCCAAAGAATTAAAACAGATAAAAGCATAAAAGAGGCAATTTTCAGCACTTTCAGCATCATTAAATTACCTTAACAATTAATCAAGTGGTTCCCAACATTTTTGTACACCTATTCTAGTCTCACTGCACTTACCAGTCAAGATTATTTTAGTTACTAACAAGCAGAGGTGCACCATCAGGACCAGGCAAATGTTTCAAGCCCAACTAAAGACATCTGGGAAAGGTGTCCCCTGATGGAACCCTGTAAACCTCTGTGCACCGCTGCTGCCTCAAAATGCTTTGTGTGTGTTTGATCACAGGCCTTTGTTTATTATGGTTATTTAGAACGTGACGACGTCGAGGTTGGTACAAGTGCATTTTCTTTTGTGTGTGTATGTGTGTGTGTGTCAGATTATTTATAAAATAAAGGGCCCCCTGAGAATATTTGCCTCAGGCCACAGCTGACCATAGTATGACCTCTGCTCAAAAAGCACTACGTGGCTTAGCGCTTGTTTTTAATTTCCGAGCTACTGACCCCTTACTTCCCTGACCAGCCTCTTCTGTCATACAGTCAGAGCTTCTTGGTTGCTCTAAGTGCTAAATTTAAAACCAAAGGCGATTGCTCTTTTGCAGTCCTGGCACCGAGACTCCGGAATAATCTCCCCTCTCCCATTAGATCAGTTCAGTTTCTTGACCTTTCCATGAATCCGAGGCTTCCTCAGTGTGATTATAGGTTTCTATAAGCTTTAAGTGTGTTGATTTGTGCTGTCTTTCTCTGTACTTTTGACCTTTTTTTTTTTAGTATTGTATGTACTTTATGCTCTGTGCTAGGTATTTGTCATTTCTCTTGCATATTATTCTATATTCTACTTAGTAAAGTGGGTTTAGAAAAGGGCTATTTGCATTTTTACTCACTTCTTTACTTGCTTCCTTTGCTCGTGTCCCCTCATCACAGGTTGCACATCTATAAGTTGTGAGCAGTTCACTCCAAGAAGGATTCTCTCTTTTTAGATTATTTCATTTCATTACTTTTTAGAAGCCTGAGGTAGTTATATTGTGTAGTATTTATTTAAAAAAACAAAAAAAAAAAACAAAGGTGGATTAAAGTCTGAAAAATAATCATGTTTATGTGGGGCAGGATTTAGTCCTTTTTTTATTTTCTACCTGGGTGATCAGCTTATGACATTTTAGGGTCCGGACCCCGAGGTTAGCAAACCAATGAACCAATTTATTGACTGATGGTTTCAGTCCTACTTTACTGCGAACAGTAAACTTTGGACACTTATAATTGATCACCATTTTGTGCCTCACTGACCATGGTGTCATAAATGAGGCCCTGCTGTAGTTCAAGCAGGCACAGTTATCATTTCATATTCACATATTTACAGTCAAATATTCTTTATACAGCTGTGAACTTTTGCACATCCCCTGGTGAATACTACTCAAAACTGCAGCTATTCAATTTACATAACATATATTTTTAGAATATTTTTTCATATCGTATTGTACATTTTTCTATGTATATTTCTTCATATTGTTTGTTATTGTAATACACCAAAGCATCAAGGGAAAAGGGAAATCCCTTATTTCTTTTGATGTTTCTTTTGGCATGTGGGTATTCAATGAATGTTTTGTACCCCCGACTTTGGCAGGAAATCTTGAACTCAATGACAGTCTGTGTTTAGCTTGCACATATCTGCTCAGGATGAACGGAGTCAAAAAAAAAAAAACCCTGCTTAGTCTTTGAATAAGGGTTTAAACTTTGATGTGAGTGTCCCGGCTGAACTGTGATTAAAACAAATCTATCAAGATTGAAGTGGCGATTAATGAGCTTTAAAGCAAAAAGGAGTGTCGTAGTCTGGATTCTGAAGAGTTTGCTCCATCATGGGAATTTCCTTGAAGGGACTAAGTAGTCTTACATTTTAAACCTGCATTGTCAACCACACACCACTGAAGTGCAACAATCAAACACATCCATCATTTAGGTGGCTGCAATGTACATGATTTAAAATCAATGCGCTCACAGACTGGACCAATCAAAGCATTCCTGGATAGCACTGCCTACAGTCATCAGTTACACTTGGGAAGCTGGTGACGTGACCCCACCACGAAATGCTGCGAGCATTATGAGTTACAAATGTGCAAAAAAACATGAACAAATCAGATTAAATGTATTGTGATGCCCTATTATGACATTCATATCTACTATGTGACCTCATACAATCCCCTCATTAAAAAAAACACATTGGATGAAGAACCTGCAAAAGATGTTTTTCTTCATGTGAACTCTTCTGTCCCCACATCTTTGACAAAGTCTGATACTTGGAATCGAAACGGTGGAAGGCATTTATAGTGCACGAGATTGGAAACGGGGAGTGTTATTGGCCACAGCTGGATCTGCGCTCTTGTGTGTGGTCACTAACAATGTTTGACGATTGAAATCAGTGCTGATTTTGTGCATGTGCCTGTCTCCAAAAGCTGATTTGTTTCCCAAGCAATGACATCAATTTGGATGAACATTTCAGTAACAGTTGAGGTAAAGAGTCTCCTTCAAAGAAATAGAATGATTGTTCTTTAACATTTTTCTGTGTTGTGCTGCTTGGTTTACAGATAGAGCTGTCACGAAATCAGATTTCACTACCTGATTGTCACGGCCAAACAAATCACGATAACAACACTATCTTGACATCTACAGAATTATTTTTAAATCCAGGCCGTACGAGCGCTCACACACACAGGCTGCAATGCAATACAGTAACAGAAAGAGTATCTTATCCTCAAAGTCAAACATGACTCGAAGAAAAAGAAGGGAAGTAACCAAATCTGGCTGCACAGATATTTAATAAACATTAATTTCTGTAGAACAGCACCCGCTGGAAGCAACAACAAAAATATATTTGAATCCGACAAAGTCGTCTGTGGAGGCTGTGTACTAGTGCTCACAGCCCTTCTTCACATAATCCCAGCTCCTGTCCACAGATGGAACAATGTTCTTTTACATGACAGCGTTGTTGAAAATACTGCGAAAGCCATGTACGGCTTACCGAAGCAAAGTACTGCCATGACACAGCAGACTGTGTATGAAGTGCGCTTTTCAACAACAAGTTCTGTTGTGGACAAAAAGTGAAGTGAACATTTCTGGCATCAGACCACCTCTTAAAGATACTAAACACAGACGTTCAGCACCTTTTATATGGCTGCTCTGGACTGAGGTAAGCATAGAGGTATGATCCCCCCTTAAGAGGTTTTATAATGGTGTGCAATTAAGAGTGTGTGTGCAATCTGTCTTCCACCCAGATAATGCTTACTCTAATAATTTTTTTTACACAAGGGGGAACAGTGCAAAAAAAAGACAGGGCCGGGGAGACTAAAAAGCCTGCTCATGGTTAAATAATGACTGCATCACTAAAGTTTCCTCTTTTGTTTTCTTCGATTGCCTTGAAAGCAAATATTCTGCGTCTCCGGCTAAAAAAGCCCAAGATAGGGCCGGAAGACGCTCGGTCATAATCTCTGAATGAGATAAAAGTTGGGAGAGAATACGGGGGGGAGATCCAGAGGAAAGACTGAGATAAAAAACAGAGAGAGGAAACACGAAGATACAGAGACATTGTGTTGGTTTGTGTGTGTGTGTGTGTGTGTGTGTGTGTGTGCGTGTGCACGCTGGAGGCTGTCTCTATCGAAACCTCTATTAAAACACTGCCATGCCCCTTGCGCTGCATCAGAATACATTAGAGTACATTAGAATACATTAGGGGATTTAAAAGCAAGAGTCGAGCTATTAATGCATCTGGACAGCAAAAGCCTCCATAATGATATGGGCGCTATATCCTCTCTGCTCTCTCTCTCTCTCTCTCTATCTCCACCCCGAGCTCACACGCCCCCACACATGCTCACATACGTAGCTGCAAAACAAACACACCAAGCACACACACTCCTGCTGCTCCGCCTGCTCGTGTGACGTCACGTGGGGAAGAGAAGATGGGCATCTGTCGAACTGCATCTCTCAAGGCCCCCTCAGAGACTCACGGTACTGTACAGCCAGGGGAGACACACACACACACACACACACACACACACACACACACACAGAGACAAAAGCTGAATAGAGGAGAGACAAGGCACGGCAGGTTAGGCTGCAAGCAGATCTCATGACATCTCCTGGGAGGTTTTTGAAGCTCACATGGATTCAGCTGATGACAGACAGTGACGCCAGCCACCAGGAGCACACACACACACACACACACACACACACACACACAACTTCATGGGATGATAATAATGAGGTTACACTGCTCCTCTCATCATCTCAGGTGGACGTCCAACTGCTGCTGTGCCATTTGCTCATCCAATCAGGGCTACGTGGGAGTAAGAAGTTAAGTCATCAGATTGGAGAAAGGCAGACGGTGATATTATTAAAAAACTGAATGAGAGCGAGAGAGACATGAGAGGGAGGTACGCGATGGAAATAATTGAGGAGAGGTGATTAGAAACAGACGGATAAATAACGATCAGGGGTGCACGCTGAAGTAGGCAGAAGACATCAGATGAGGAAAGACTGGATTTAGACACAGAGGATTAAAAGATGGGAGGAACTCCGGAGGAGAGGGGAGGGGGGAGGGGCAAACAGCAATCATCAGAGAAACATAACAGCTTTTCAAAGTTGTACAACCCTCTGAGTGAAACGTCACGCATTCACGCGCCCCCGTGCGCGCCAAAACTGAAATGAACAAACTCAAAGACAACAAACAGGCCATCTGCCCACGCACAGACAGACGGCAAAAGTCATATCCCCTCAGTTACTATGGCAGTGGCAGCAGTTCATAGCGTCATTACTGGGTTGCCATGGGCACTTTAATGGTGGCAATATCAGTTCATACCCCACCGCCCACCCCCTTGCTTTCTATAACTCTCTATTTGTGAGTTCCCCTCGAGGCTGTGAGAGCTATAGGTTTGTTACGCAGCATTTAACTCTCTTGCCGTAACTCCGGGCGCCCCATAAATACATCATTTCACACTGGCATGCTGTACTGTGCACACACTAACAAGCACGATTAAAAGCCTGGGTGTGGACGTGATTCACTCAGATGACACGCGTGTAGGGGCCAGAAAGTTTTTCAGCATCACACCGCAGGAGAAAACAACATGGAGGGAAGCAAGAGTGTCTGTGATTGGTTGCTCTTACCCGGATGAGCCGGTGGAGTCGGCCTCTGGATGTTCAGGGGCGGGGCAGCAAAACTGATGCAGCACGGTCTCGCTCCTGCAGGAGGGCAGATGAGAGAGGAGGAGAGGTAAGAAGGAGACAGATTTCAGGAAGGACGGCATGTCATTCAGTTTTTATTGGCTGCTGCCGCTGTTGTTTGCCTTGTTTTCATATTCCTCTTTATGTTTCTTTCTTAGTCCAACATCCCAGAGGATCCCGGAGAGAAGCTCTCATTAGACTCCTCTGGATTATTTCCATGGGTTCTGTTTACAATTTGGCACTGATCCCGGCGTAAATACCCTATGTAGGTCAATTCAAGGCTGAGAACGCTTAGGATGAGTGCGGGTATTCATATGTTTGTGCGCGCGGATGTGCTTATTTACGCCTCCACTTCATCAGATCTGCGGTGATTTAGCAGAATTCCCCAAACCCAATCTGGACAGATGGTTACTCAAGCTCTGCTTCCTGCTCCGTCTCCTCTTAAGTTTCGCCTCTCTCGTTTCACTCTCATACATTTTACATCTACATTCATATTTTAGGCATTTCGCTGGTGCTCTTATCTCGAACAATTTAGAAAAGAAAAAAGAAAAAACAGAACAACATAAAAACCAAGACAGATCGTGGTTAAACCGTTGCACACATTGACCCTTTGACCCCCTAGATTGTAGGACTCCTTCCACCACCAGAGACACAATAACGGGCATGGATATGACTTTACAATATGTCTGCCAGGTCTATTTTTCTTAGGAACAGTGGGCGGGGCTGCGGGTCACACGAGGTTCCTCAACAATGAGCTGAAAGCATTAAGTTGACAGTGAATTTCTTGGCTACGCTACAGTAAGTCTTCTGACCTGGGCCCAACATATTGCTTGTGACACAGACCCACAGTGACAGGCAGTCAGGGTCGGCGCAAGACTCGCTGTGACAGTCTGAGCTATAAAAAGCAACTTTTTTCACAGCAACTTCCACAGACTTAAAGGGACAATGATGTTTGTTTTTTCTTCCCTTAAAGATCTCCGATCAGCGCTCCTCGCAGTTGGCCTCGATGAATAATACTCCTCCATCTGTTGTAACACCTACGTCACCACCGACACCCCTCACACGGACGCAAACTAGCTGTACATATGTGACTAATTTGTTGTCGTCTTTGGAGCCCCGGTACCCACGCTGCGTTTATGGACAGCATTTATTTACTCGCTTATTTTCTCTTGCAGTAATTCTCTCAATGTACAAGCAATTGGCTTTCTTTTAAACAGCTCCCAGGGGTTACAAACATCTCTAAAACAATTATGTCAAATCTCAATATGCGTTTATCAGCGCGCACATTTGTCTTTGTTCGGCTTCCCTCTCGCATCAATCAAACAACAGGACCAAAATACCAGATAATAAATAAAGTGTTTTTCCCCCCCTACAGGATAACTGCAAGTTAATATCATTCTCCATTTTATTACTTCATTACTTTCCCAATTTTTACCTTTCAGTCCCTTGATCTGCACAGGAAGGTTTCTCTTGTATGAAATGGATTTCTTTCTTCACTTCAGCTAATTGCCATCAGGGAATATCCATTGAAATGTAAAAACCCACGAGTTAATGTATCTCTCTAATCTAATCTCCTCTTATCATACTCAAACTAATTGAACACCCATAAATCTGTGCAGTGAGTTCACCTTCATTGGGAGAAAAAGTTCAGGCACATTATCATCAGTTTATTAGAGACACAATTCATCGGTCAGGTGTCAGATCTTCAATCTGACGGGGCTGATGTTCGTACTGAAGCCACGTGTAACAACTCATTAGAGGGAGCCAAATCTCAAACACCTTAGACAATTACATCAACACTAAGCACCATCCTTAAAAGGAGAGCCATTGTCTTTTTTTGTTCTATCCTTCAGTGTTTTATTTAGATTCTTGTGCATGTAAATGATCTCGAAAGGTCAGAGTCTGCACCACCAGAAGCTCCTCTCTCCCACAGAAAACACTGCTCCTGAAGCGCTTCATCGGTAGTCCCGCCTATAATTCCGGATCTTTGTGATATCACACTATGTCACGGAGTCAAACATTTGCATTATTTTATGCTTAGTGGCTAAAGCTGGCACATGGTAATCAAGGTAAGAAAAGCCAACTCGGGAGTGTGTGAGCTGACCGATCAGAGGAAACTGGGTATTCGGGACGGGGTACCTTAAAGAGGCTGGAGCTAAAACAGAGCGGTTCAGACACAACGGGGGGAACCAGAGCTGCAGCACTGCACCATATGAGAAGACTGAGGTGTTTTCTGACCACTTAAACATGTAAACTTATTCTAGTAGTAAGCCAAAATAAAATTAGGAACCTCAAAATGAGCATGTCTCCTGAAGTAGTTTTCCATTTGGCAAATACTTCTTCGTATTCTTGCACAGATTTAGCTGCTAAGATTCACAGCATGTCTTGTGTCTGTGTGTTAACAATGAAACTACCGTCAGCAGGTCAGCTAAGCTTAGCGTAAGTCAGGAAAAACCAAAGTGCACAGCCCAGCAGTTATGGTTTGGGGGGGGGGGTTATGTGGCGTCTGGAGTAGATACTCTGGGGAAATTCCTGGTACGGGCCAAAAACCCCAGGTAACCACAACCACAACTTGTTGTACACTTTTGCTCTGCAAGGACTGAACAAAGGAGATATTACTTGTTAGTTATGTTAGTTAGTGACGCTAACGAGCTAACGATGGTGCATGTAGCTTTATGATTTACAGAAAGATGTGAGAGTGGTTCCCATCCTCTCATCTAATCTGGACAAGAAAACACAAATATTTTCCAAAATGTCAAACTATTGCTTTAAAATTAGACAAATCATACATCACAATCTTTAGAATAGAAATAAAAGAGAGAAAAGGATGCAGGGAAGAATGATTAGGTCAAAATCAGCTTTTCAAAGTTCAAAACTTTGGCTTGTCATTAAAATAACCACTCTGCATTCACAATCCCCCACGGGTGCATGCAGAAAAATCTCTCATTTATTTAAATTGATTTTCTTAGTTTAGCTAGTTAGTTAAGCGAATTAGTTATGTAATGTAAAATGTAAAAAGCTCTGAACTTGCAGACCCATTTCGTGCTCACAGTCGGTATGTAAAAGCTAAATTCTTTTGCCAGGTTGATACAAAACAGTCGAGCCCCGAGGACGAGGCCAGGCTCCTCGGGTCCCTCAGCACGCAAGCACACACACACACACACACACACGTACACACAACCACACACACTCTCAGTGGGACCATCCATCTGTCTGTACAAGGCAGGCACACAACGGCCATCCGCTCCCAACAATGCTTACAAAGAGAACAGGTGAATATTTTAACAGTACATTCCTCCTGCTGTCGACCCGTGTTCTCTCCGGATCTCTGTGCCCTGCCGTCCCTCACGCCGCCCCTCTCCTCTGTCCTGTTTTGTAAGACTACTTAAATGCAATGCTCCCCATCAGCACCCAGTAGAGTATTGACATGCAACAAGAGTGGCTCCAGTTGGACCGAAAACGCTGCCAGTACATTGTGTGCACCTGCCACTGCGCCACAGGACGCCACAGCCTGTCCCTCTGTTGTCCAACCTTTCTATTTGTCTGCCAGTAACGACAGACAAACTGTTGAGACATCTACCTCAAATGCACTCTTTTTTAAAAAAATCTTTCCTCCCTGTTTTGGTCTCTCCCTCTACCTGTCTCACTCTCTGTGCACTGAACCCTCCCTCCCTCTCTTTCCTGTTCTCTCATCACCACCTCCCCCCCTTCTCCTCTCTCCTTTCTCCTTTCACCCGTCCACTCCAATGTCAGCCTCGAGCTCCCTCCTCTAGACACCTTGAGGGCTCCATCCAAGACGACGACCGAGCATGCATCCCTCTCTTTTTCCCTTTCTATCATCTCTGCCATTTTCTCTCCTGAGAATGGCTGATTACCGTTCGCTCCATGGGCTAAGTGGGGCAGATAGGAGGCTCAGCTGGAGAGAGAGAGAGGAGGGGGGGGGACAGAGACGGAGAATGAGCGGAGGAGAGGATCCTGTCTCTCCCCCCCATAGGCCCATCCACGTGCATCGGCAGCACTTACAACAACGCAGAGTGCACAAACACACTCACACGGCCACGCAGCCCACATGTCGTCTATCTGTAGCGTGTAGGAAAGTGGGCTCTATATAAACATTCAAAGCATACATATGTATGCCGGAAAAACATGCTGACACACTCCGACTACAGGAAAGGCAGAGGGCAGCTGAAGGCAGGACGCAGCAGGCGGTGACAGGAAGGTGAATCCTATAAAAATGCAATTGAAAGCCTGACCTGCCTGGAGGCCCCAGAGGCAAAACTAGAAATTAGGTGTTAAGCTGCCAGTCCTATCCAGAAAGACTAAAAAATCAATGAGCAGGTGGGGCTGTAAGGTTGCATTCAAGGACACACCATCAGCACCTACAGGAGCAAGAAGGCCGTGTAATGAACCTCTCAGCCCGCTCAGCCGCCCGATCAACTTGTGGACGGCCGTGCAGCTTTTCAGAATGACAATGAGTTCACTGTAAAATCCTCCTCCCCAGTTGAACTCGTTTAAATTAAGAACCAGCCGCGTTGCACCGATTCCCGTCAAATGACAACAAATAGTTGCTGCAGGGCACAACTCAGGTTTCAGGCAGGGCTGCACAGAAAGAGCAACAGGCTCACACACTCACACACACGACTCAAGAGCAGGAAGTGTGCGCGGCAGGTGAATCATTCCCTGCGATTAATATCAACAACTCCTTTTTTTTTAATATATATATCCCCCTTTCTGCACTCCTCTGCTCCTCTCAAAACCTCCTCTGTTCTGTGTTGCTCCTCTCAGTGGGGGTGGAGTCCCAGAGAGACCAATCAGGACTCCTGCAGGGATACAACTTATGAACACACACACACACACAAACACGCACACACACACATAACCACAAAATCAGAGAGAAAGATGGGTTTCCTCTCATTACTGTTGGTGATGCGCTGATCTACTATGAGGCTCCGGTGCCAAGCACGGTGTGTGTGTGTGTATGTGTGTGTGTGTGTGTGTGTGTGTGTGTGTGTGTGTGTGTGTATGTGTGTGTGACTCTGTGCACGTGTGTCTCATCTAACACAGCAACATCAGAGGCCCACAGGTCCCGTGAGAGTTCCCAGATCCCGTGCTGTAATTAACAGAAGATCCAGCAGCAGCAGCGCGGACAGCGACTCTCTGCGTCTCATCACCGCACGTGAAGCTGCTCATCTGACATTGACCGCTGTGCTGTTTGTTGCACACACACACACACACACACACACACACACACACACACACACACACACACACACACAAACACACACACACACACACACACACACACGTAAAGGCCTACAGCTGTTTGTTATGTAATGATCCAGTGATCGTGATCCAGTTTCTCATTTAAATAATCCACCTTCTTCCTCAGCTGGCACAGTCTTCAGCCGACACACAGCTGAAAATTGGAACTGTGCAGGCGCCGTCCTCATTAATTAAACACCTCTCAATCTGCAAGTGCACGCGCGCACGCCCAATTATACAGTTTTTAGATGGATGCTACAGAAATATTGTGGAGGACTGAAAGCAGTACTACTACAACAAGGAACTGGATTTATTCAGACGTGGGTCGATACTGCAGGAAATTCAACAGGAACCGGAGCCGGTTTTAGAAATGCAGACACCTTCTGAGGAGACTAACACGTATATTCTCTGTTGGACTATTTTAAAACACTCATATGCAAACATCCATATAACCCTCTACTCACTCGGATTTCCTAGACAGGGCCAGTGACCGACACAGGGTTGTGGGGGTCATCGGAACCAAAGAGCGGCAGCCGTGGCAACTTGCCCCGTTTTCTGGGTCACTTTCCACCGGGGAAACCGTGGACGGGTCCGCCGGGACCAGCTGCATGTCCCCCGGATCCATAGTTTGAGAAGGCGACTCCTCGACCACAGAAGCCGCCTCGACCTGTGCTGGGGCAGACGCATGGTCCGGCAGAGACCCCGCACCAGCCTTGAGCTGGGGGTCCTGAGGGTGGTGGTGGAGGAGAAGGCAGCTGGGGTCGGGGTGATGGTGATGGTGGTGATGGTAAGCATGATGCTGTTGTACCCTGACGTCCCGCAGGTGCCTGTTCTCGCCGATGAGCTCGTCCACCCGCCGGTCCAGCTCCTCTATCCGGGAGCGCTGCGTCTGGATGAGACTCTGCTGGTTCTGGACGATGGTGGTGAGCTCTCGCAGGTACAGAATCGCCTGCACAGGGTTTTCCAGCAGGCTGGAGCTCATCATACTCAGGACAAGAGGGGGGGAGAGAAGGAGAAGAAAAATGAAAAGAAGCTGGACTGACGGATGGAGGGCAGGGGGGATGCAAAATATCCGTGAGTACGGATGAGAAGGATGTCCTTCCAGCTCTCCGCTTCTTGGTTCTGCTCGGTTGTGGACGAGGCTGCACCGACCGAGCTACCCTCCGCTTCTCCGGTCGTTTCCCTCCCTCCCTCTGTCTCTATCTCCCACTGCGCTGAGTGGTGCTGATGAGAGGAGCCAGATCCAGATGTGACAGGAGGGAGGAGGGGAGGAGAGGCGCTGGAGGACGGATGCGTCATTACGCACATGCACGGGGAAGACTACAGAGCAAGCACGCGCCCTATAGGCTGCTGAAGGAGATTCAACATCTGAGCAGCAGTCCTGTCTGCCTGAGTACATAGGACATCTAAAAATATATTTTTGTTGTAACATCTAGAAATATCCTACCCTTCCTTCAAGTTTTATTATAGGCCGCCAGAATAATTAAAGATTATTTGTAAATTAATACATAAAGAGTAATAGTAATAGTATAATAACGATAAGAAGAAGAACAAGAAGAAGAAGATGAGGAAGAAGAAGAAAAAGAAGAAGAAAAAGAAGAACATTTTTGGCATGGATGCAAGACTGAAACTCCCGAGATCATAAATAAATAAATAAATAAATGAAAATAAATAAATGAAAAAATAATATCCTATATAAAAGAAAAATGAAATGAGAAAGAAAAAAAATAAATAGGTGAATAAATATAAAATAGCCAAATTAAAGCAGAAATATAAATGTATATCATACTTTATGTGTTAATTAGTATTGAAATGTATTGTATATAGGCTATATTGTGTATATAATGGCAAATTCATCTATTTATTCATCTATTTATTTCTTTATTAATTTCTGATTTGGGCTCAAATTTGGCTGTTTAACACATGAAACGATACATAAAGCCACATCACCTCAAGGTCCATTCAATAGCTGCTCTGGCGCTTTCGTTTCTTATAGTACTTTTTATCTCACCAAATAGAGTTACTGAGTTGTCATCAATGACAACTCAAAAATAAATGGTAGAAAAATATAATATTACTATGAATACTAATAAAAATAAATTTTCTTTTGAAGAATATTATTTTGAATTTATAGTCTTGTCATAAAATGTAAATTCGTCTGATCATTCAATTGGAAATTAGAAATGTCCGAGCGAACATGAAGGCAACACTACAAATATGGCGTGGTCACATGACACGGGGATGCGGAAGTATGGAACCGTTGTTTTGCTAACCAGTAGCTCAGATGCCAGCACCTACAGCCGAGTTAATTCTTGCGATATCTGTCATATAACCGTTAACAAGTAAACAACACCCATGGTCAGGTGAGAGAAATGTTTCCAAGCGACGACGTTTCACAGTTTAACATGTCGTTAAACGTATATTGTTGGATTTGAGGCTCGCGGCGATGCTTTCTTTAGCACGGACACTCTGTCTTATTATTTCTTTTGGGATATATTTGCTCGTTAACAGCCATAGTGTGTGTTTTCTCGCTGTTTACATTAACCATGTCCAGCTGCAGGGATCGACCGGAGCTGGTGTAAAACCGAATATAACATGACATTGGAATGTGTTAATGTGGATGTATATTCCGACATTGTCATGTGAGAGTCAGATGAGGTCGAGAAGTGTGTATTTGTAAGGAGGTCAGAGTTTAAACAACGATAAAGCTCTATAGATAACAACTGCTTTTAGTGGTGTTGAATCTAAAAACAACCACTGTGAAAGATTTGCCTGTTTCATTTACCAGAATCATACACCGGATGTTTTATTACAAGGATGTCAGTAACACACACGCTTGTCCTTGATCATAAACTTTGCTCTTTGCTGTTGTTGTCTGTAGGATGACACAGAAGCGCTGCCTGGAGGGCCAGGTGTTCTCAGTGCCTCTCATCCAGCCAGACCTGAGGAGAGAGGAGGCTGTCCATCAGATAGCAGATGCATTACTCTACCTGGAGACCATTTCTACAGATATTTTCAAAAGGCAAGCCCACACACACACACACACACACACAATAACTAGTGATACGGGCTTAAAATCACAATGAAAACCAGGGATTTTTTGAAATTAACAATAGCATGTGTGTGTCATGGTTTCCTCATGATATGCAAATGACAGGCTTCAGGATTTTGCGTTAAAGGATTTGTCATTTATGGATTAAATTATATTGAATTGTATGTTAACATCACGCCTAACATGTCACGCGTCTCGGATGAGTAGCGCTGAAAGGATTTGTTAGGTTAGACTCTCAAAAGAAAGTTAATTTCAATTTGTTATTGTGATAATCAATGAAATGTTTTCTTTTTAGTGGTTGCATCTTCAGAAATTCTATGTTTTGGTCGCATTGTTTAGTGTTGTTGATTGATGGTATTGATTAATCATTCTTTCATTTCTGATCAAGTCAAAAAAAGTCAAATGTTTTAAAGTACTTCAGGGTTTTTTTTCCCGTGAGGTAGTATCACGTGACAGCAAATATCATTGAGTTTGTTGGAATCAGCATCTTTCGTGTATTTATCAACAGAAAATATATGTTTTGTCTTTAAATTATGGATTACACAGTCTAACACATGATGAATTCATATTCCCAGGCCACATTTTATGCCACTTTAGATAAAACGGTCTCGTCTGATATGAAAAGAATGCCCTTTATTCACAGAATTGTTTTGTCAGTATAAACTTTTGAAAGATGATGCGTTAGTAATTACATGATTACAATACATGCAGAAACAGCAGTGTAGTGCTTTTGCTTCATCCTGCAAAAAGTCTACAAGTAGTTTGTTTTTTTCCTTCTCGGGATTCAGCTCCCTGCTGCAGGCTGCATGTATAGAAGAAAAGTGAACAATAGTATCTCAGGTGACACACCCAGCTATATTGGATTGTGTGTGTGTGTGTGTGTGTGTGTGTGTGTGTGTGTGTGTGTGTGTTGCTTCCAGGGTGTCTGACAGCGTAGAGAAGAACCGCTGCCAGCTGCAAAGCATCACTGACCGGATCAGACTGGCTCAGGCCCGTGTCGACAAGATCAAAGGCAGTAAGAAGGCCACCAAGGTAACGCAGCACCACCACCTTTGGAAGCAGCATTACATATTGCACCAATGATACACAGTGAGATCATTGAAGACAATAATTAGCCCTGTGTCTGTCCGTTACATCAGCTCTTCTCTGTGTTTAAAGGTTTTCTCCAGTGCCAAGTACCCGGCCCCAGATCGACTTCAGGATTACTCGTCTATCTTCACCGAGGCAACAGACCCCTCCTCACTAACCCGCCCTCGACACAGGATACAGAATAAACTGCGGCCCTTTGATGAAAAGGCCTTGCAGGTAAGATGAATGCGTTAAAATGTTGATGACGAGGGGATTTCTGACGTGCGATGCCTCCGATTATGCAACAAATAAAAATACGGTTCCACAAAGTGTTCTGCAACAAATGTCTCAAAGCCTACAAGCCATAGTGCCGTAGCTAAGATAAAACGGAAGAAAGCGTGCGCTCGTCTGATGGTGTAGAGGCCTCTTTAAACAGATGAAGCTGCTAAAACTGTGGGTACAAACAGGGATAAAAGAGGCGTGATTAATTTTCCATTTACATGGCTTTAATCTTGGTGCTGAGGAACTGTGACGCAGCTCTCAACTGCGGTCATCAAAGGACACAAGGGGGCTCGGAGCTAAAGTCACGACTCCTCATGTTAACGCAGACTGTAGTGGCGAACTCCCGTGACCTAAGAGAACCTTCTATGGCGTGGACAGAATCCACCTTGCACCTCCACAATCCAAGGTCTTCTGTCCAGCTCTCTGAGATGTGATTTCCCGGAGAGGATGAGCAGTGTGACCTCGATAATTGGAATATGCTCTCCGGCCCCCCTTTTTTTATATTAATAGAAACCAGCACTTCTTTCTGTCGCTGCGGTGTCTACATTGATGGAGAGGGGAAAAAAAATCTATATCCAAACCTTTATGCCCGATCCATGAGCACTGAGTTGTGGCCGAAAGAATGAAATCACTGATAGAAGGAAGAGTGAGCATCCTGGGCTCACCCTTGGGGGCAGGGTGAAAAGCGCAGATATCTAGAGGGAGCTGGGAGCGGAAGTGCTTTCTCCTGCATGTTCGAAAGGAGTCAACTGAGGTGATGAGAGCATCCCCTTGATGTCTCCCCTGAGGAGGTATGACGTATCCTGTCTGACCAGGAAATCGCCTCGGGCTCCTTTAGGAAGAGCAGGAGAAAAAAATTATTATAATTATTATATTATTAAATATCTATATGTTCTGGTTTCTTTGCTCCTCGATGAGGGACTGAATGTCTTTGGGTTGTGGACAAAACAAGACATTGGATGACTTCATACTGGGCTTTGGAAACACTGATCCTGCACTTTATCGCCCCTCAAAAAACGAATCGGAATTTCTCTCGAATCAAGAAAATAATCGACAGATGAAGTGATTATAAAAATAATAGTTAGCTGCAGCCTTCATAGTATTTAACTGCATTTTTGCTTCAAACTGCACAGAATTCATGCAAATGCTTTGCAAGTGAGGTGGTTTCAGTCATGATAATAACCGTTGTGCCAGGTTTTTGTGTTCTGATACCAAATATTAGAATGTTAAATCAAAGCCTCCCCATCGAAACTACAGACTGACCAAAAAGTATTTAAAATTATTATTTGACCTGATCTGGACACAATATACCTCTCACGACAAATAACGTTTGAGTGAAGACATGAAACAACGTAATATATATATATTTTTTGTTTTTGTTTTTTTGTTTTAGGCCCTTTCATGACTTTATTAGATAGGACAGCTTCAAGAAATGACAGCAAACAGGATGACAGTGAGGGGGGAGTGACATGCAACATAGGGCCACAGGACGGATTTGGATCCTGGGCCGCTACAGAAAGGATGCAGCCTGTGTTCATAGGGCGCATGCTATATTCAGTTTAGCTGCTAGGTTGCCCTACAGGCCTGTTATAACGTAGGACTTACATCCGGCCTATTCAGCTACTTTTTTTAGAAGGGCCAGATTAAAAAAACAAAACAACACTTAGGCACTGAGGGGCCAAGCATTTACATTCCCTATGTCTAACTGAAAAGCATATCATTTGTAATGTGTGTGTTGTGTGTGAGGAAACAATGTACCTTTTTCATCTTAGAGGTAGGTTTTTCTGTTTCTGTTCCCTGTTTTGTCCCCCTGCTACTTAAACCGCCTGGGTTAAAACTTTTCACTGTAATGAGAGTTTTTCTATGCTTGGCTATAGACATAATTAATGAATGGACTAATGAGCTCACAGGTAAAATGATCAAAGGGCCGGAATGAGGCTGTTAAAAGGGACACATTCGGCCCACGGACCACCAGTTGAACAAGTCTGCTTTAGGTGTTTGTGTTACTATTTGCACTGTGCTCTTGATGTTTCTCTTTTGTTGATATGCTAACTTATCATCTCTCTTTCGTGAACAGCTGTTTTCTCATGATTAGCAGCGTGCTTGTTAAAAACATTTATCACTCAACCGACACTGATGAGCTTTCATCCACATCAGTCTCAATTTTTCACACCTTCTGAGATAATTAACCAACTGGCATCCACTTAATTAAATGTTACATTGGCTATAATGGGCGCCCTGACATTTAAAATAACTTTTGGACAGAATATTCATCAGGCCAGGCAGGTTTCAAGATGTGGCACAGGAGATCAAAGCAGCCCAATTTTATTTTAGCTTGTCTTTTTTTTTTTTCTTCTCCAAAGTCGATGAAAACCACAGACCTGTCGGAAAGTTCAACGTGTTTTTTTTGTTTTGTTTTTGTCTAAGTGGTTTTGTGTGTGTGAGACTCTGCATAAGCTCCTGCATTATTGATTGAGAACACCACAGTTTTTACGTTACCATCTTTGGGAACCTTACAAAAAACTGCATATTTTGTGTGTGTGCCTCTGTGTATTTGTCAGAGAGAGAAAGAGAAAAAATGAAAACACTGCTAGCAATTTTCTCCGGTGCAGAAATGCATTATTCAATATCCCCCAGAAGCAATATCCCCGACCATATAATTCGGCGTTGCAGACAGTGTTTGCGTGCCTGCATCTGTGCGCCGGGGCACTTTGGGCTGCGTTTGTGATGTGCGTTATTCAAGATTTAGCTGACGTTTTCCAGATCTCCCTCTCACTCAACGTCTGCTTGTCTTTTTTTTCCAGGAGAAGTTGATGTATTTCCCCGTGTGTGTGAGCAATAAGAAGAGGTCTGAGGATGAGACGGAGGAGGGGCTGGGCAGCCTGCCACGCAACATCTCATCTGTCAGCTCCCTGTTGCTCTTTAATACTACCGAGAACCTGTGAGTCCACACGCACACGAATAGACACAGATGCTCACTGTAAACACAGATTATATTGAAATCTTCCCTTCATGTCTTTGGATTTGTGTGTTTTCAAAGATACAAAAAGTACGTGTTCCTTGATCCTCTGGCTGGAGCAGTGACAAAAACACACACAACTCTAGAGACTGAGAAAGAAGAGAAGCCGTTTGACGCACCGTTGTCCATCACCAAGAGAGAGCAACTGGATAGACAGGTGCCTCACACTCTTCACCAACCGAAACACATTGATAATTCGACTGTTCTTAATATGTAGGAATAGTAATGATACTTTTAATGATTAATCTTGATAATGTTTTGTTACTTAACAGACGGCAGAGTCGTATTTCTACGTGCCAGACCTGGGCCAGGTACCGGAGATCGATGTGCCCTCCTACCTGCCTGACCTGCCGGGCATCGCAGACGACCTGTCCTACAGTGCAGACCTCGGGCCTGGCTTCGCCCCGTCAGGACCTACACACAACATCCCTGAGCTGCCCTCTTTCTCTGAGGAGAGCAATTTACCTGGTACACACAGACACACACACACACACACACACTTTCCACTGTCTTATCGTGGTTTATGTTGTTTTGTTTGTGAGCTGACTTTTTGCATCTCCTTTTCAGGTCCTCAGCTCCAACCTAATGTTCCACCTCCTCCACCACCTCCTCCTCCTCCCCCTCCTGAGCCCGCCCTCGCCCCCGCCACTCCTGCAGGAGCTCCACCTCCTCCACCTCCTCCACCTCCTCCTCCTGCCGACGGCCCCACTGAAGTCTCTCGAACGCCAAGTTCAGGTTTGTCATGCATGCAACTCAAAATTCCTGCACTCATAACACATACTTGTAGGACTATGATCGAGTGTGACAGAGTGTTAAAATGTGGAAATGCTGCTCCTCCCTTAATCAGATTGCCCTAACTGACATTAATGGGCGTAATCATACTGCCACCCTTGTCTCTCTTCTGACTGCAGCCCCTGTCGCTGGTGCTCCCAGTGAGGTGGTTCAGCCGTCGGATGGCCGCGCCAGTCTCCTGGAGTCCATCCGCAACGCCGGAGGCATCGGCAAAGCCAAGTTACGCAACATCAAAGAGCGCAAGATGGAGAAGAAGAAACAGAAGGAGCAAGAGCAAGGTGTCAGATTGTTTGAGTGGAGATTGTGGTTCATGTTTTATTAACTGCTACATGATGCAGCTTGAACAAGAACGGGAAAGTCATGCAGTCGACGCAGCACGTGAGAACTCTGTACTTAAATTTTTAGAGGGAGCTGCTGATACCGGCTAACTAGATCAAGTCTTGTTGCAGCGATGTGCAGCACAGAGAACGAGTTACTAATGAAATAATACTGATCGTATAGTTATTCACTCACTGCATGTCTTCGTCTCTCAGCAGTGGGAGTTGCATCTAGCGGTGGAGACTTTATGTCCGATCTCTTCAATAAACTCGCCATGCGGAGGAAAGGTGAGGATCCCTTTTTGTAGATGGGGGGGATTTAAGGATACTGATGCAGGTGGTTGGACCTGCAGGTAGTAAATAAATGTGTTGTGTCCTCTCCGCAGGCATATCTGGTAAGGGTCCAGCAGGCGGGGATTCAGGTGAAGCTCCTGCTGGTACCGGCGGTGCATTTGCCAGGATGTCAGATGTCATCCCACCACTTCCTGCCCCACATCCGACGGCAGACGATGATGACTGGGAGGCATAACATGACGGAGAATGAAGACTAAAAGCACTGATAATGAAATCATTGGACATTGTTGGATAATTTTGTATACGAAGGACTTCTAATCACTTTATAATATTATAAAAAATATATCCCACTAACATCATTTTTCACTGCATTGGTTGGTTTACCCAGTAAAAAAAAAAAAAAAAAACACCACTAAAACTCAAATAATGATACAATTTATTGATAATCATATTCATTGTAAATAATATTTTCATAAACATTCACTGAAATAATTTCACTAACATGTCTGCAAGAAATAAAAGTTGTTGTTTTTTCCCCATTACGTAACATTTTACATCGAGTCCTTTAAATATTTAACATCACAAGTGTGAATCAGTCACACGGATGCCTCCGCCAGTGCCACTTCAGTATTTATCATTCGTTGTGCCTTCAACATGTTCCAGACTAGAAGACATGGCTGATACATCTGAGTCAATCTGATTAATATCTCCTTTGGCCTTTGTCTGCATTCATCTTCACTTCTCTAAACCAGAGATGTTAGCAAGCTGGATCAGAACACAAGTAAAAGACAAAATATGAAAGCTGAAAGTGTTAAATAAAGAAGGCTGAAGCAATGAAAACAGAAAAGCTGTCCCCTGACTGATCCTTGAACCCCAGTCAGAAGTGCTTTGGCTTCAAAATGTTCATGAATGTAAACATAAAGCAGCATAAAAGAGCTGAGGCAATCATGTGATAAGGAACTTATTACACAGCCCTTTAATTATCTCACAGTATTTTTAGTGAAGCATAATCTTGGGTTCGCTAATGCAGAGCGAGTTTCCCGGAAAATTCTCTCTAATCCATTCTTCTAGTCTCCTCTTTTGAAACTACAGCTGCCTCTGCTTCTTCTCCAGGAAGAACTGGAAAATAAAGAACAGACATGACGACGTGAGAATAATGGTGGCAACAGTGGTCGGATTGTGGATTCGTATGTGCGGTTGCTTCTCACCTTCCGCAAAGCGGCAAAAGCAGGGCCAAAAGACGCGTGTGTGCTGGTGCGATCTTTGATCCACGTGGGAAGTTTGGAGAGCGTCGCAGGTCGAGCGTAACGTCTGTCGCACAGGACCATGGAGGAATAGTCGCCACGGTGACGGATAGCTCTTCCTTCGGGCAGATGAAGTCAAATATATGTGAATTATTCTGTCTACCACCTTCAGAATGAATCATCACTGTTAATGTTTTTTTTTATTCATATCTGTCATGAATATTGCCTCATTACCTATAGATTGATTGACAGCCTTCATGCAGAGGTTTTCTATCAGTGCTTGGCCAGGGCTCCTTCCTCCACCGTGAGGCTGCAAGGGAAACAAAACAAAGCTGTGTTGAGACTGCCGATGGGTTTCATTTCAATACTCTTGCGGCTTTGAGTTTGGCATTATGTTCAACCCCCATCTTGGGTTTGCTGGGGCCAGAGGTGACCACATTTGGATGAGAGAATGGAGCTGGAGAGATTTTCCTGACTGGATCTGACTGAGAACCAGGAGACAACTCGCTAATCATAACATATCCTTATGGGACCATAATTTACTAAATGAACATCACGCTGTGTTGAAGAAGATCTGAAACTAACGATTGAGACCATTCACTCATTAGCGAACTGTTCACTGAGGTAATAAATCAGGTGAGAAGTAGGGTCATTTTCTCAATCAGACTTCTTTCTGCAATCAGTGGAGTCTGGCCAATAGAAAGAATACAGTTTTAAGACACTTCCACATTGGCTTCGTCCACTATTTACACAGTCTATAGTTTTTCCAGGATTGTGGATGCAGTGAGGACTATTACTAAGGAGTCTCACCAGGTGTTTGTCCAGATAGGACATCTTCTCCTGCAGCTCCGGGGACTTGATGTTGGGGTACGGCATCCCCACCATCACCACACACCTGCCCAGGTCATCGGAGAAGTTGATGCCCTCGCTCATTTTTCCTCCCACCACAGAGAACAGCAACGCTCCCGTGAGGCTACTGCTACTGTCAGCAGCACATCTCTAACAAAAGAACAAATATAATGAGATTATACAATAATGATATGTTGTCAGTGCTAGGTGATGAGGGCTGGCGTTTGAGGAGTGACAGCTCTACCTGGATACAGCGGGAGAACTCGCTCAGCACCTGCTCGACCTGGTTGGCTTTTTTCGGCTCCTGGAATATCTGAGAGAGTAATTCAGGCAACTTAAAGTCTGTCGGGAAAAGTATTTGGAGGTTTGTTTGTTTTTTATAGCAGTTCATGTAAGAAAAAGAAATGTAGCTGATGTACCTTCTTCTTGTTAGCCAGACGAGTCAGCGCACCGCTGGCCTCCCAGTGAGAAATGATCCGCCGCGAGTACTCATAAGAAGGGAAGAAGCACACCACCCCGCCCGGGACCACGTTACAAATATTGGACAGAATGCGCCCAGTCTCGTCCATCTGTCGACAAAGTAATATTTGTATAAACAACGTCGGCTGCAATCCCATCACAGCAATAATTCAAAAGGAAATTTCAATAGTTGTTAACCTGTGCCCTTTACATATTCTTAATATGTAAGTGAGTAATAGGTACAAAAAGTTTTGAAATTGTTACATTAGATGGCAAGATAACAAATAACACGATACAACAACAAAGTCACACAAGGGCACAAACTAAATAACAGATCGAGGCAGCAGAACTGCAATTTCTGCATTCTGCAAGATGAAATTTCTGTTTTTTTGTCAATGGACTCTGTTGGCTTTGAACAGAGCGATATAACAGCTGTCTCTGATTAATCAAAAAACACAAACGAAAAACGCTGATCCGTGTAGAGATCTTATTCAAAACTTTGTCAGATGCTTAGAATGAAACAAGCCATTTTAATTGACCCACTTTCACAGGAGCAATTTATTTCTACCTATAAGTCACTTAGACCCCAGGTTAAAAAATATCCTTAAATGAACTACTTTGTGCGTGTTTGTTACCATGCGGGGAGAGTCTCTGTTTTGGAATGTGAAATCCAGCTCCTGACCAGACGGACCGCTGCACAAGACGAGAGGAAGAATGTTCTCTGGAGGAATCACGTGACCTACGGGCAAAGTGACCAAATTTCTGGTCTCATCATTTTATCATAATAATATAATTCTTTCACATCTATCATGTCACGGAATCATGACTCACATCTAGTCAGTCTGAGTGCATAACCAAACAGGGAAATTAGCACTCACACTAAAAAAAAATCTCTTATTATTTGAGTTTCTGTCAGGCGTTGGAATATTCATCAAGAAGTCCCACACACAGAAATATTGATAAACCCATCACTGACAGAGAGAGAGAGAGAGAGACGGAGTGCATCACAAAAAAAAAAAAAAACACAAGAAGAAGCACTGCCGTGTTATAAAATGGGCCACTCACCACAGGAAAACTCAGTGATGCGCTCCTCTCCCACTCCAGCGGAGAACAGCAGCTCCTGTTTGAAGTCTGAAACCTACATACGACATCCTTAGGAATGACAAAAACATACACACGAGGGCTTTTCGGTAATCTGTTGGGGTTTTAAAATAACTTACAGGCTGCATGGTTCCTCCTGCGATGATGACCGCCCTGCACTCCTTCAGCACCTGGGCGAAGTGGACCGCCGGGTTCAACAGCAGGAACTTGACGCTGCTCTCCGACAAAGTGCCTGCACGTTAAACAAAACGGTGTACTTTAAAAAACTTTGATTTCATTAAGAGTAAGATTAAGATTGGCTTTATTTATCCCACTACAGGGGAAATTCACTTGTTACAAGATATTTTCAGCAGTAGTCCAGTGTGATTGCTGTGGGGATAAATCATCTTCTCACAGTCACCCCTTGTTAAGCATTGTGCTTTAAAATAAATACATTTAAAGAAAGTACCTTGTCTGTGCACCACCACCCTGCCGTCAGTGTTGCTGTTGGTGAGAGCCATGAAGAAACCCTCCACCTGCATCATGGGAGACGCAGACAGCGCTTTGTCTGCCTCTACAGACCCCTGCTGGTCCGCTGGAGACACTGCACACATGGGAGCAGACGGGGCAGATGCAGTAAATCATTACGAACAGATCAGCGGAACCAACAGTGTTCAGTTTCTGTTGGTTGCCTAATATGTGGGTGTGAGACGTGGCTGGATGTGAGGTTCGTAGATATGATTTGACATGCATTAAACCGGTTTTTCAGTTAAATAACATACACACGTGTTTGTTCTCTTGCCTTTGCATTTTACAAACAAGGAGATGTGCGAGATTTCTTTAGCATGACTACATCTGTGGGAGCTGTGGGATCCACTGACTGTGAGATTCTGATACAATCTTAAAAATAACAATTTGCCTGACACCGATACAATGTTCATTTTGTGTTGTTCATTTTGTTTTTGGTGTTAACAATTACCCCTTTTCTTGCCAGGATAACAAAGATATACTCAACTGAGCTCCTTCAAAGCCATTCGGCCCTCATTACACTATACCTGAAGGAGAACTAATTCAATCATAAAAATGCATGAAGCAACCTTTAATCTAACCTTCTTTCAAATGAAAAGTATCTCCTTTAAAAGCTTTTTTGGCCTGCTATGCGACTACCTATTGCAGTGATGAATTTTTCAGTGCTGCATGGTGAAAGCAGCAGCGCAACAATTGATCAGACAGGAGATGTATATTGGCCAGTGCGGATGACTGGCTGATTAACGTGCATTAATGTTTCATGACAGTCAAGTAGTTTTTTTTTCCTGAATTGTATTACCGTCCGTGGCTTGTATTATCCTGTCTGCATTTTCCTGTACGCATTTGCTGCCGAATTTGTGTTTGTATCGTCTCTTGCAAATTTGTTGTTGAGTTTTATGTTTTATGTATTTAAAATGCCAATCTCAGGGACAGGCAATGTAAATCAGCTGAGGCTAAAAATGCTGCGGCGTTTTGCGTACGTCTTTGCTGCACACCTGTCCCTAAACAGATAAAACTTTAAAATAAATGAGTATGCTTTCTCATGACTGAACAGGATCCAGTTCCTCTCAACAGATGACGCTGCATGTCTGCAGTGAGGATGCCCACCATCCAAAAATGCGTTTTGAAACATGAGCCTGACAGAAACATCTGCCCTCTGACCTGTCGCAGCGCCCTGGTTGCTCTGTAGCGTCTGAAGGTAGCGGTTTAAGCCCTTGGTGCGTCGGTTCTCCTTGTTGGAGCTGCTCTGAATGTGGAGACTCACGCCTGACCCAGAATACTTCTCCACAAAGCCTCCCAGCTACAGAGAGAGGACACACGTATAGTATTCAGTTGCTTTCACGGCAGATCTCTCTCAGAACTGAACAGCATTTATATGAGGGCGAGATCAGTACATATGTGCATATCAAACTTACTTTTCTGCTGATCATGCTCTTCTCGAAGTACCTCTGTAACTAGAGTGACATCGAAAGAATCAGAGTTGCTGTTTGGAGGCGTGGTTGTGATTTTTTTTTTTAACAGCAGTACAACACATATTTGTAATACCTTAAACAAGTTGATGTTGTCGATCTGAGCCTTGAACAGGAAGTTGTTGATGGTGAGCATTTCAGTACCTAAAAGATAAAAGAAACATGACTGATTAGTAATGTCTGCTTAAAGTGTGTAATTGTGCCTGTTTATGGATCATTTACTGACCCGTTTGTGTCGTCGTCTGGCTCTGTGGATTCTGCCCCACCTTACCTGCAGGGATATGGTTTATATTAAAACCAACATTTTTTTTTTTTTTTTACAACCTACGTAAAAAAACAAAAACAAAAAACAGGCAATAATCAATTATCAAAAACTATTTTCAGCCCAAACACACTCACCTCCCAGCACGCGGACAAGCCCCTCGATCACAAACAGGATCTGTTTGATGTACATCAGGTTCTTTGCCTTCAGTCGGCTCCTGGTGTTGTAGAAATATAAAACATTGGGATTCAGGAAGTATCATACAGTATTCAATTCGTGGATGAGAGCAATCGTGTGACTGTGTTGGTGTGTGTCTGAGTGTGTGTATACTCACTTATAGCGATCAGCATACTGGCTGAGCTGAGAGTGAGTACGGCAAAGCTGCAGAAGATTCACATTCACATTAAGCACACCACTACAGGGAACACGCATCATTTATAAATACATGTATCTGATGTATGGATGTGTTTACCTGCACTCCAGTGAGCTCTGCACTGTGTATACAGGAGAGGGTGTCACTAAGATTGTGAGCTTCATCAATGATCACCACCTGTGAAAAAATATATATAGATATATATTCATATTTCCGGTCAGTAATAAGCCGGATCAATTCCATTTCAAATAGTTGGAACTACGGTGGCCCTGAGAGCTCAACACACTGCAACCGTAAACATTGTAACAGACAAAACAAGAGCAACTATAGAAAACATCTGTGCTGATTTGATAAATCGTGCGAAGCATTTAGAGAAAAGCTGTAAAATGAGAAAACTATTAAATACAGAATGGAGCTGCAACGATTAGTCGGCTGAAATAAAAAGTAATCGCCCACGATTTAGATAATTGAAATTATGTTTTCAGTCATTTTTCAAGCGAAAATGTCAAACATTTGGTGGTTTCAGGTTCTCAAATGTGAGGATTTTCTGCTTTTCTTTGTCATTTATGATATTAAATGAAAGATCTTTGGGTTTTAGACTTATGATTGGATAAAAGATGCAGTTTAAAGAAGTCACTTTGGGCTCTGGACAGGTGCATTGAGCATTTTCCACAATTTCTTGACTTTTTATAGACAAAGCACAATTAATTGTGGAAAAAATCTACAGATTAAATGGTAATGGAAATGATTATTAGTTGCAGCTCTAGTAGAGAAACAGGTGAAAGTATAGCAGAATTATCAGGTATACACACTTTCTTTTACATCTTTCTTCAGAAATGTGTACCATTGTGTGCTCCTGTGTGCCAGGGTACATTTTGGGGGGAATTTTCATGACAATACTGACAATGGATCGGAATCAAAAAAGGTTAAAAACAACTGCTACCTGTCCCTTCAGCTGGACTCCTGCCGCTCTTCTTGTAGCTTCATGAAGCAACATCTGATAGGGCAACACCACCAACTATGAAGACACAATAAACACACACCACCATAGATTAACCTGAAACTTGCATGGAAAAGTTCATCAATAAATAAAAATACTTCAAGCTGATTGTCCATTGCTCCTCGGGTTAACCTTTGGAAAGTTCCTAACACGGAGCGCAAGCAATCTCCAGGCTAATGAGACAAAGGAATGAATGAACAAAAGAGGACACCGTTACCTGTGCAGGTGGAATAGCGAGACGCGTGGCGTAGTAAGGACACGAATGTGTTTCGCGGCCCAGTTTCAGCAGCTGCTCTATATCCTGGACTGTCCCCAGAAGGTCGTCCCTCATCTGCTGCAGTGCTGAAGCTTTGTTGAAGGGACACACAGTCTTTGCTGGGCCGCGCTTACGTTTCACACCCTCTTCGTCATGGCGCTTCTCTACAAAACGGATGGACAGGCAGCGTTTGATTCATTCATGTTGGCTTTAAGGCAAGACATCTATATAGTGTTGTTTGTAACTCGTTGTTATTCAAGCTTATCTTGATCAGAGATTTCCTGGTAAAAACCAATTTAATAAATCTATTACAAGCTTGAAGTCAGCATCAAATGTTCACCAGTAAAGACAGCGGCGTTGAAGCGAGTGTGTGAGCGGGCTCTCACCGTGTTTGTTTTTCTGCATCTCCATGCAGCGGTCGTTGATGCGCTGGATGCTGCCCAGGCGACGCACCTCCTCGTTGACGCACAGATTCTGAGCAATACACAGATTTAAGTTCACTGGGCGAATACTGTCAGGTGCTGTGATTAACAGTCATGTTTCACAGATGCAGTGCAAGTAATAGCTCCTGTTCTAGTCATCGGGAGGAAACATTGGAACACTTTGCTTTTGTGTGTGTGTGTGCGTGTGTGTGCATACATACCTGCCGTGAGCCCAGAGTGACCACACTGATGTCCTTGCTGAACGGACTCTTTTGAACCTCGTGGACAAACTGGGCCAGCTGGGAGTGAGTGCGACTGCAGTAGTAAATCTGAGAACATGCAGATGTGGAAATTCAGCGTAATGTGTGACACTCATCATTATCATCATCATTATTATATTTTGTACCAGTGGGTATCATTCTTACAGTCGCACAGTACACACCTTAGTGACATGTTCTTCAACCAGGTCATCATCTGTGTCCTCCTCAGCTGCACAAAACCTGAGCATGAGAGCAAACACACTCTGATGTCACTGTCAGGCATCTCAACAACACGCTGGGACGTAACACTCGATGCGATTGGTGGACAATTAACGGGGGCCCTCACCTGCTCCTGGTCTTTGACTCGTCGTCGCTCTCATATTCTGCGACAATAAGCTCCTCGTCCTCTTGATCTCCTCGCGTCTCAGGCTGTTCCTCTTTACTGAGCTGGAGCAACTTGAACGCCTCATCATCCTCAGAGCTCTACAAACGCATGCACAGAAATTTAAAGTCGCGGCTCGGAGGGATTGCATTTATGGGGTATATTCCTGATCGCTTACCTTTCTCTTCATCGCATACTTCAGTTGAACGTTGTTTCTGATCATTTCCAATCGTTCCTCCCTCTTCTTTCTTTTCAACTCTTCCTCCTGACACACACAAAAAACAACAACAACATTAAAGCCAACATTCCCCAGAGATGCACGCCGAGGTCACACCTGAAATGCAATGACACCCTTGCCTTCAACTTTGACACCAGATCTCGTTCAGCCTTTTTCTGAACAAAATCAGTGATCCAGTCCGGCTCTGCGGAGGAGCTGCTGGCTGAGGGCTGAGGGGTGCAGGTGGAAAGAGCTGCTTCTCCTTCCTGCAGCAGAGCAGCGGCCTCCTGTCTCCTCTTCTCCTCATGGTCTGACAGCCAGCTCAGCGCTCCACATATCAGACTCAGAGACTTGCCCTGAATTAATGGAAATACATGTCAAGAAAATTGAATGGCTCCTGCTCCAATCTCTGGTTTTTTGTGCATTCACACATACACACACCGTCCCAGTTGGACTTTCAAAGATGCCAACTTTGCCCTGGTCAAGTGCACTGTACAGGGCTTGCATGAACTGCTCCTGGATGTCATAGGGCTGGTAGGGAAATGGAAACTGCGCTCTTCCGTTCTCCATTCTCGTGATCCTCCCTGGAAGATAGCAACAGGGTTAACTAGATAAAACATTTCAGTTTAGGCTGGCTGTACGGGCTACGAGACACAACTTCTGATAGCGATGTTATGTCTCACATGAGGCACCTACACATGTGTCAAATCCTGCGTTTCTACGCAGACCATATTGACGTATCTGATTAAGTTTCCCTAATTTATACCACGACACGTCAACTCGCCACATCGACATGAATTATAATTAAACTACAGAGCTTCACAATTCGTCTACATGTTGTAACAAGCAGCCATCATTTCATTTTAAAGAGTGTCACTTAAAGATGTTTTGAAACGAAAACGTCAACGTTAACTTAGCTGTCTTGATCCATAGCTATACTGTTAGCTAGCTAACATATAAACAATCCAAGTCCCCTTGTTAGCTGAACTCTTATATCTAAGTTACTGCCGATCATAAACTGACAGAGATCATCGCTATAGTTACCCTTAACGTTAGTTGTCCTTAATCTGAAGTAACGTACTTACTTACTTTACGTGTTAATATTTTCGACTCCCGGCAATTCAACAACCGCGCCAACAGAGAGGAGTGGACATAGAATCTGACCAATAGGATGCGAGATAAAACAACGAGCGCTTGTTTTGCTATACAGTAACGCCCGAGTGGAAGGGGTTATGTACGTCTATATGCTTATTTTACTTATTTAACGCTGGATACAGCAGATATTACAGAATATCTTAACTGAGTACTCTATTATGTATTTATGTGACTGCATAAAATACATTTATGTTGATGGGGTTGCCCTGGTTTGAGCGTGTGCACCGCCTCCCCGGAAAATGTGTACGCTATGTAAGTAACGCCACTACGCGGGTTTATCCCCATGGTTCCTCCTTGAAATGTCTGGAAAATTCTCTACCCTTCTTTAAGCGCTTGTCATACGCTTGGCAGCAAGACAACGTGGACTTGAGGCAACTTGATAGGAAGCTCATATCCTGCTTGGATACAAGTGCGGCTTGTGCACAACGATAGCGTGGAACGGTCTCAAGGCAGCTAGTTTAAAGCGGTGGCGTGTATTTTGTTTACGTTAGCAGTCGCCAGTAGCCTAAGTTAGGCTAGCGGAGAGCTTTAACCAACGTTAGTTAGCTAGCTGGCGTTGACCTTAGTCAGGTTGTTGATTGCTGCATTTGGCGTGGTTTGAGAAGTAGTTAGCGTTAGCCACGACTATTAGCCAGTGTTGGTTTGAATTGAAGTGCAGGTCAGAGTAGGAGGGGGGGAAGCTTCTTCATGACAATGACTGCAGAGGAGCAGACAAGTGAAGGACAACACAGCATCCCAATGGAGGGAGAGGACATCACACCAAAGAAAGATGGGGGTGTTTTAAAGGTACGTTTTCTATTTTGGGGGCTGTATACTAATCCAGCTAGCCGAGTGAGTGGTTAGCGGACTGCTTGTTTACTCACGCGGCTATGCTAACGTTAGCTGTTGCAAGCTAGCCTATCGCGTGCACTGTCAACAAAAAGCAGCTAAGTCAAGCTAACCACAACATTGACAATACCCTTAACGCAATGTATTATAGTTTCCTGTCATCTGTGTCATAGCTAACTAATTAGCAGTACGCAGACAACATGGATCATTAGGTATTGCAACCATCCACATTTCTAGAATGATCTGGAGTCCAGGAGGAAGAGCAAATGTGAAAGCTATTAATGGTGATCGAGTCATTTGATATTCACACACACACAGACACACACACACACACACACACACACACACTCGCAAAGAGATTTGAATGAGACGTTACAGCATAGGTTCATTCACAATTAAAGATTTGGCAGCCTGATCGCTTATGATGCACAGTACCAGACTGCAGGGTGGGTACAATACACAGATGTGTCTGGCTGGGTTTATTTGTCTGGTGCAGAGATGATTTCATTTTTTATAATTCTGTAACTGAATTTTTGATTCATTTTCTTCTTGCTGTCTATTTTCTAGCTGGTGAAGAGGGAAGGCACAGGCACAGAGCTGCCCATGACCGGTGACAAAGTGTTTGTACATTATGTGGGCACACTTCTGGACGGGACTCATTTCGACTCGAGCAGAGACAGGGGAGAGAAGTTTTCCTTTGAGCTGGGCAAAGGTTAGTTTCATAGCTAGCAGAGACACGAGCGTTCACCTGTCATAGTTACATAGCAAGTGTTGGTAATCAGTCTCCTCTGTCTTTTAGGGCAAGTAATAAAGGCATGGGACATCGGTGTGGCTACAATGAAAGTGGGCGAGTTGAGCCAGTTCATCTGTAAGCCAGAGTATTCATATGGGTCTGCTGGAAGCCCACCCAAGATACCACCTAATGCCACTCTTGTTTTTGAGGTAAGTTTTAGTAATATCAGGGTATTTTAATTATCCATTTTGCTCTTTGGTCCTTTATTGGTGTGAAAAGGTCTTAATTTACATGTCTATACACTTCTAGGTGGAGCTGTTTGACTTTCGAGGTGAGGACATTACTGAGGATGAGGATGAAGGAATCATCCGTCGCATTATCACCAAAGGGCAGGGATATTCCAAGCCGAATGAAGGAGCTTCCGTTGAAGGTAACACACTATTAATAGAGATTAGTTAGTGTCATTTTAAGTTTGATTCACCCCCATCCCTTGAAAAGTTGTGTCGGTGCATATATAGAAGTTAGTGAGAGCAGTTCAAGCAGTGTGCGCATCCCATCCATGGCACTTCATGGAGTTCAAGGAATTTACCATGGCAGTGAGTAACTTCGCTGTAACCATGTTAGTGGTCGACTAATACTCTTTTTCAGTGTCTGTGGATCAATAAAAGTTTCATAAATCATTAGCTGTACTTGTAAGCATTTCAAAGTCAATAATGGACAGGAATTGGTTTTAGAAAGTGGCAAGCTGAATCAGAGCAAAACATGATTCAATAAACAAATGCAAGGTGCATAACTTAAGCAATAAGTATTAGTAATAGTAGTAGCTGCAATGACCCTTGAAGAAATGAAAACAGAATGTTTTTTTGTATCGGTTGAGCAAACACTTGATTATCGTATGATAACCATCAAAATGGTGGACTCTATACAAATGGGTTCCACATTTTTTTATTCTTAAGCAAAGTATCAAGTCTCTTATACCTCTCCATGCTCATGAACCAAATCATTTGTACCACCAATATCAAATTGTTTAATTTATCTACATTTTATACCCCGTTCTTGATTCACTTTGTGATTACAGACATTCTTAACAAAGCAAAAGATTTTAAATGATTCAGTTATTCACAGAAATTCTATGGCTTGCCTTTGCTGCCTCCTCCTCCCCTCAGCATTCAATCTGCCGGATGTTAACAAGTTTCTGGCAAACTCGAGTCTGATTTGAATCACAAGCTAACCCCATTTTCCCAACTCCTTTCAGTAACGGTGGAGGGTTCCTGTGAGGGACGTGTATTTGACGAGAGAGAACTGAAGTTTGAGATCGGAGATGGAGAAAATCTTGGTTTCCCAGTTGGAGTGGAGAAAGCTATCATGGCTATGGAGCAGGAGGAGGAGGCACTCTTCACTATGAAGCCTAAGTATGATCAATGTTTTGCTAAAGTGATGAATTATTATAGCCAGTGTTTGTTTTTGTTCTATCACATTATTCATGTCTCAATCTAAATCTTCAAGGCTGAATGTCTATTTACGATCATTGCCTCTCTTTGACTAGCCTTTACTGATAAATATAGATATGTATCGATGACCCTATAGAGATTAAAGTCATTGGGCTATGAAGAAAGTGGAATGTTTGGACCTATTTATAACAAGACTGATTTGGCCTAAACAGTCATCTACAGAGGTCTAAGCTGTGTCATGAGAAAAAAATAAGAACTCCTGCTACAAAATGTTCCAATCTTCACTGCTGCTATACTCTATACTGCTTTTCGTTAAACTGCAACAGCTAATAACGTTTGCACAACACTTCTGAGATGTCTAACCAGTATATGTAATTTGTAGGTACGGCTTTGGGAATGCAGGAAATGAAAAGTATAATATTCCTGGCGGAGCAACGCTGCAATACAAAATCAAGCTGACCAACTTTGAGAAGGTAAACAAGTCTAGACTTAAATTGGCCAATTACATGTCAGCTGTATACAGAAACATCTTCCGTCCCAAGAAGTGGATTAATTATCTGTTGTTTTTATCTTTTTAGGCTAAAGAATCATGGGAAATGAACACGACGGAGAAGCTGGAGCAGAGCATCATTGTCAAAGAGAAAGGAACACAGTATTTTAAGGTATGCAGGGGGTTGTAGTTACCAAACATACAGCTATGAAGAGACACTTTTTAAGACAGATTAGTATCTTATGTTCTCTCGTGTGGATTCTCTATGCTTTAGGAGGGAAAATACAAGCAGGCGTCAGTGCAGTACAAAAGGATCGTGTCATGGCTGGAACATGAATCTGGTTTGTCGGAGGAGGACGAGAAGAAAGCGAAAGCGTTACGGCTGGCTGCACATCTGAACTTGGCCATGTGCTTCCTCAAACTGCAGGAGCCCAACCAAGCCCTAGAGAGCTGTGATAAGGTAACGTTTGTCTTCAAGGTGGACACTGTTGGTCTTAAAGTAATCTCACACTCGGTATAGTTTCAACAGGTGTCTTTTACACTATAATTGATTTTGATGTATTTGGTAAGATACTGTACGTTGTGCTTTGTTTGTTAATGCAGGCTCTGGAGTTGGATGCATCCAATGAGAAGGCTTTGTTCAGAAGGGGAGAGGCACTGTTTGGTATGAAGGAGTTTGATAAGGCAAGAGATGACTTCCAGCAAGTTATTCAACTGTATCCTGCCAACAAAGCTGCCAAGAGCCAGGTACGACAAAATAGTCTCTTAAAGGATAAAATACAACACCTTTCAACCTGGGTCTTACTTTCCAAGAATTTGCCACCATGGTGATTGAGTCTGGTAGAGATAGATAGATATATAAATATGTCCTTTATTTTATACAGTCAAGCCTCATTTTGCTGTGAGGTCTGACTATGTGTATTGTGTTTTCATCCAAAGTATAACTGGCATACGCTGCGCTCTTTGGTATGGATTTTTTTCAGCCAATACTGACCAACACACCAACACCGACCTGCTTCTCATGGCCGTTACCAAAAAGATCCCTGATATTTTTATGTTTATGCTGCACTTGTTAAATCATAATTGGCAATTAACCTCTTGCTGCTACATTTAGTAGTTCAAATCGAAAGATAATTAATTCATAATGAAGTAATTTCATTCATTTTTCAAGTAAAGATTTAAAATTGTGCTGCTTTTCTTTGTCATTTATGAAGCAAATTAAGAGTCTTTGGGTTTTGGACTCTTGGTTGGACAAAAGGAGCAATTCGAAAATTAGTTTTAGGGCTCTGGAAAAGCCAGAGCCCCGAATATGTATTAAATATATTTTTATATGCAATATATTATTTGACTTATTGTGGAAATAATCATCAGATAAATAGATATTGAACATTTTAATGGATAGTTTGCAGCCCTCACATACCAGATGTAATTATGGGTAGGTGGTATGTTTATTTACACTCTGGCAAAGCCCAAGTTTAAACTATTCCTCACCTTCCTCTTCGCTCATATCAGATTGCTCTTTACTTAAAGATCAATCTGAATTCATCCTATTTTACTATATTGTATCTTTTGTGCTTTTGCTGTACCTGTTATATCTGAAAGTATGGTTGTGTGACCGCTCCTCCATTTTATCCTGCCAGGTGGTACTTTGTCAGAAACGCATCAAGGAGCAGCATGAGAAAGACAAACGCATCTACGCCAACATGTTCCAAAAGTTTGCAGAGAGGGACTCAAAGGTGAAAGATTGTGTTTTCTACAACAGCCAGCAGAGGGAGGAAAGGGCGTGTTTTTCTAACAGACTGTGCTAGAGGAAATAAAAGCTGATCTGTTTTTTTTCTCTCTTTCTCTCATGTACAGAAAGAAGCAGATATGGTGAAGACTGGAAGCAACGGCAATGATGAGATGGAGGTTGAGAACGGAGACAAAGAAGCTGCGAGCGAAGCGAAAGTGTAGATGAAGATGAGACTATGGTTCATCACTTCGTCAGACTTTTGTAACTTTGGCCATTTGTGTTTAAGGTTTGACTGTGTTTATGAAGTGTGTGTGTGTATGTAAGAACAAGCGTGTCAATGCGAGCACTGATTTTGGGCGCGTCTTCTCTGGCTTTTCTCTGTGTCTGGGCTTTTTTTTGTTTTTTTTTTGTTTTTTGCTGTGGCTGCTAAGAGGAGCAGGTGGGGCCTCCCCAGCTGATGGCACTGTGAGACGTGGTTTTAATAACTGAACCGCGTGCCACAACCCGCACCCCCCCACAAACCCTGTCGACCAACAGCTTTGAACTGTGCATGTGTTTTCACTGCGTTTTTGGGTAGGAAAAAAAAAAGCATCCAAGTGTTAAGTGCAGAATTTCAAACCCTCACCCGTCAAGGGCTAGACCATTTACCTTGCACTACCCTCTCTGTCCTATGCTCCTCCTCACGTTTTATGCCATCCATCCAACCCTCCTCTCTCTCATGGGCCTACTGATCAATTCCTGGAGTTGTGATGGTTGTGTGCATAGATATAATGCGTCTGAATGTTGGAGTGCTTGTGTCCCAAAGTACGTATGTAGCAGCACTGTGGATAGGCGGAGTAATAAGACATTAACCTGGAAAATCTGTTGGACTTCAAGCTTCTCTCTCAATCTGAATATGGAGCTCCCCTGTAGCCACCAGGGTACAGGACTGTTCAGTTTTTTCTTTGGAAATACTGACTTTGTATTTTTTATTTTTATTTTCCAGTGTTGTGCTTGTGATTTCTGTATTGTTCTCAAAATTATGAATTCAACCAATTACTTAACTGGAATATGTGCATTTTAAACCAGCTAGAAAGGACATTAATACGCTTCTCCTGGACACACTCAAGTAATAAACAGTTGAGTCTTAGTCTTAATTTACTGTAAGAAGTACATGTACAGTATGAACATGTGCATATGTGGCTCAGCAGATTCAGGCTGTTAGAGATGGTACACCATTGGAAGAAGATGGGAGCCCTGTTCCTTCATTTTAGTCAACAGAACCAGTAGAGTGGGGCAGAAACTGAAATAGGGGGCTGATTTTAAAACTGGGCTGTGGGTTCATGTGTTGAGTTTATTTTGTCTGTTGGAAGGGTCACTGCCTGGTCTGCCCTGACAGAAGGATATAATAAACAATAGCTTCAGCTTGATTGTGTTGTGATGTTCTTGACTGTTTAATCTATTCCTCACAGTATCTCACAGGTACCTGTTTACAGAAAACAATAATGATCCAAGTGATGGTACCCCCAAGTGATGAATTTCATTATTTTATAAGTATCATTTTTGATATTCACAAGGGAGGTCAGAGTGTTCCTTTCCCTGCAATAGAACAGGATTTGATCTGATCTGATCCTCCTGCTTTCTCACAGGTAAACCAGTGTCAGTTAACGGATGTGATACGTCTCCAGTGTGAATAAGGAATAGCACTGCTTGTTCTCTCCAGGTGGATGATAACAAAAAGTACAAGAGCTATTCATTAAATATTTTAATGTATTGGAGTCTAGATGTTTGCTTAGTTTTGGGAGGACTTTCTTTGCATGGATCTTTTAGATCTGATCACATTGAAGCCTTAGAAGATGGAGGCCATGGCATTTCAATTGTGTGAATTATCGATCCAATTTCAGGAGCTTCTGATGAGGAATTTCAAAATAAAAGCCCACTTGAAAATGTAAATCTAAATTCATATGGAAATATGTTAAATATTTCCATATGAATTTAGATTTACGTTAAAAGAAAACTACTTCTTTCCAAGGACCAATTTCTATTCAGAATGATAGTGCTCCATCTCAAAGTGTAACTCAGGTAGGGGAGACTAGGACAGTTGTAACGCCTTGAATTTCTCCAATCAGAAACAACCAAGAGGAGGAAGCGAGACGGCCACCATTCACCCCAGAAAAAGTCATATAACCATTCCAATGACTCCGAAGCTGTCAAGTTAAGGTAAATTAAGCAATTAAAGTAAAATGTGCACTTTTTTTTAGGTGTTCTACCCATTAAATCATTTTCTTGCATTATAATTTGATGGCTTCACCACTTTTTTGTCATGTTGTGTGAAAAAAAGTTAATCATTACTTAAAAACATGAAATTAATAGTCACAATAACGTGACAGATAAATAATATTTTCCATTTTGACTATATGATTGATTCATTGTGTATATTTTAGACATGTGTTACAACAGGGACGGTTGTAACAGTAGAGAGACTGTATTAAAATCAATTTTGCAACCTGTACATATTTCATAAAACCACTGAAATACATTATTTCAGCAGATGACAGATTGAAGTTTATAATATAACAAATTGGTTATTCCAGTGTAAATGGTTTTTGATGTATTGCTAAAATTGCAAGAAAGTGTTACAACTGGCCCTGGTCTCCCCTAATACCAGGAAGTTCTGATGTGGATATTTCAAATTAATATTCACTTTTATATATTCACATACCCACTGTTACATAGGCTATATACATACTCACTTTTAAGATATATAAGATGTTCCTTTATTGATGGCCCTTGGGAGAAAATTTTCAGGTAACACAGCAGAGAATAAATCGCCGCTTTTTTGCTTTTTACATCGGCTTCGTTTCATTCTTGGATTTTCTTTGGAGTTTGCTGCCTTACGACAAGCACGAGTACAGAAAACTTTACGTCCTGCAAGAGTGGCAAATAAGTTGCCACTAAATAAGTCAGAAAATTTCTCCGCAAGAAAAAGGATTATCAAGCTAACCGCGACGCACGAGGAGGATTTGGTGCGCGGCCGGGCTACACTACGTGATTCAACACAGAGTAACGGATTCGACTACCCATGGACTTTTGAACGGCCAATCATATGGAACGTAAGCATCTCTTGTATTTAACGGAGCGCATGCGCTTTCCAGAAGAGGAAAAATACTCTGTGATAATGTCAGCTAAGTGATTGAAGAGCTATTGGAGCAGATTAAATCATAAGGATTAGTTGCATTGAAGAGTTTGTGGCAAAGCAATTAATATGGAGCCGATTGAAACTAAGAGGGTATCAAAACCTACTGAGAAAGCATTTGAAGAGAAGCTCAAACAGCTTAAAGGAACAAGGAAAGCTAAGTTGACCAATCTAACTACAAAGATGAGGGAAATTGATGCTCTCATGGAGAATGATGGCAATTTTGAAGAAGTCAATGTGACAATAGCAGCTGATTTCACAGACATGTACATGAAGTTCTCCTGCGATGCAAATGATGCAGTTAAAGGCTATTTGAATAAGGAAGAGGTTCTTCATGATCAGACACAGTGGTATGAGACAAAAGCCATTGAATTGAAGAATTTTGTGGTGAAAGTAGAAAGATGGCTAGAAAGAGTGAAACATCAAGACGATGAGGCTAAGATAGTTGATGCTGAAATCGAGCCTGAAGACAATGCATCAGTAACATCAGGCAGAAAAAAGCAAGACAGTCCATCTGTTTCAGTTGTGTCTTCCACGGCATCTTCTACCAGGCTTAAAGTAGAAGCTGAACGGGCAGCTCTGCTAACACATGCTGAGTCACTAAAGCAGTTGCAGCAATTAGAGAGAGAAGAGGCTCAGCTTAAAGCAAGAAAACAGGAATTCGAGTTGAGAACAGCCATTGCTGCTGCAAATGCAAGACTAGAGGTGCCATCTGTAAACAGGCCACCTGATAACACTTCTGCTGAACCTAAAGATGGTATGGCTGCCTACTTTAATGCTGCAGGACAGGGTAGTGAGGGCGGCTTCAGAGCCGTGCAGTCAGACTGTGGAGATTCACATGTAATGAGTGCATCAGACGTGGCACAGAGAACAAGGCTTCCAATTAACTCACAAAGAAGTAGCAGACTCCATCAGACAAATGCTAATGTCAGTGCCCAGCCCAGCACAGGAGAGAACAGGTCAACCAATGTTCAAGATTTGCTGAGCGTCATGCAGCAACAAAATAAAATTACAGAGCTTTTGGTGAAGCAACAAAAGGTGTCCACTCTCCCATGGATGGATATCACAGTTTTCAGCGGAGATCCCTTGGAGTTTGGTTTTTTCATGAAAGCATTTGAGCATGGGATCGAGGATAGGACAGAGAGCAACAGGGATAGGCTGCATTTCCTTCAGCAGTTCACCCGTGGCAGACCAAAGATCCTAGTGCGCAGCTGTTCACATATGCATCCTGACAGAGGCTATGTAGAAGCCAAGAAGCTTTTGAACAAACACTTTGGTAATGAGTATACTATTGCCTCCGCCTACATCGAAAGAGCACTGAAATGGCCTGTAATTAGGTCAGATGATGGAGAAGCACTCAGAGTTTGCCATGTTCCTCACCAGTTGCTGCAACACAGTTAACAGCATAGAGTACATTGAAGAAATGGATAGCCCTACTAATATGAGGATTGTCATTTCGAAGCTTCCCTTCAAGTTAAGAGAAAGGTGGAGGGGAGTTGCTTGTGACATGCAGGAAAGGACCAAATTGAGAGCCAGGTTCACTGATTTAGTCAGCTTTGTGGACAAGCAGGCAAGAATCGTTTCTCACCCTTTATTTGGCAATTTACAAGAGCCCAGGTCATCAAACCAAGGAAACAAGCTAAAAGCAGGAGAAAAAGGTCCTCCGAAATTCAAGGAAAGGAAAGACACTTTTGCAACAGATGTAACCCCTGTTCCAAGGCACACAGAGCAAGGAAATAAGGATAAAGGAAAATACTGCTTACAAAACTGGAAAACAATGTCTTTTTTGTTACAAAGTTGGACATAACCTGGATTTCTGTAAGCTCATCAAACAGAAGCCTCACAAGGAAAAGCTGGATTTCCTTAAATCCAAAGGTTTGTGCTTCGGATGCCTTTCACAGGGTCACTTAAGCAAAGGCTGTCAACAAAGACTCACCTGTCAAACATGTTCTCAGAAACACCCCACCATTCTAAACTTCAAAAAAGTTGAGTCAGCTCCCTCTGCTGGCGAAAGCAGGAATGCTGAGTCATCAGTTTCCAATTCCTCCCCCCACAACAGATGAAACATGTGGTTGCACTGGGGCCGGGGGAATCGGCCTGTTCACTCTCAATCGTTCCAGTGAAGGTCAGATGTTTGAGGAGCAACAAAACATTTGAGTCATATGCATTCTTAGACCCATGCAGTACTGGAACTTTCTGCTCAGAGGAGTTGATGAGGGACCTAAAGGTAACAGGAAAAAAGGCCAACATTTTGTTCCGCACCATGGGAAAAGAGGAGACAATCAGTACGCATGTTGTCATGGGGCTCGAGGTCCGCGGTTTGGATGAGAACAATTTCTTGAAGCTTCCGCAATTCTTCTCACAAGCTGAGATTCCTGTAAAAAAAAAGAGAACATTCCACAACAGAGTGATGTGGACAAGTAGCCTCATTTGAAAGAGGTTCAGCTCAATCAGATTGACAGAGCAATTGGTTTGTTAATAGGAACAAATGTACCAAAAGCACTTGAGCCTTGGGAGGTTATCCACAGTGAGGACGGTGGCCCTTATGCTGTTAAAACAATTTGACGCTGAATGGCCACAGGTAACGGTAAATAGGATCTCAGTGGCGAAGCTGGAAGAGCTCACTCAGCAGCAAATGAAGTTTGACTTCCCTGAGCATCAGCTAACTGAGAAGTTGGAAATGTCTAGTGAGGAGAGACAGTTCATGGACTCTGTATCACAATCAGTGAAGCTGAACGAAGGCCATTACAGCATCAGTCTTCCCTTAAAGAAAAAGGACATGACATTCCCAAACAACCGCACTGTTGCAGTGCAGAGGGTGGAAAGCCTAAAACGAAATTATCGAGAAATCAGGAGTTTCATCAGGATTACACAAGGTTCATGAGAGAAACATTTGAGAAAGGCTACACTGAGGAAGTTCCCATGGGAGAAATCTGCAAAGATGGCAACAGGATATGGTACATACCGCATCATGGGGTCTACCACCCAACAAAGCGCAAGTTAAGGGTGTTCGACTGTGCTGCCGTGTATCAAGGTACATCCTTAAACTCTCAGCTGTTGCAAGGGCCAGACCTTACTAGTTCCCTCATTGGTGTGCTGACAAGATTCAGGCAAGAGTCAGTCGCCTTCATGTCTGATATTGAAGGCATGTTTTGTCAGGTCAGGGTTCCGGCTGAAGAAACTGATATGCTAAGGCTTTTGTGGTGGCCTCAAGGAGACCTCAGACAGGAGCTGAAAGAATACCGGATGGTCGTTCACTTATTCGGCGCAACTTCATCACCCAGCTGTGCGAGTTTTGCACTACGAAAGTGTGCTGAGGACAACCAGGCAGCATTCAGCTCAGAGGCAACAAACACTGTCTTAAGGAACTTTTACGTGGACGACTGCCTAAAGTCGGTTGGCAGCGAGGAACAGGCAGTGGCTCTCATTAAGGAGCTCAGGCGTCTATGTGCTGCTGGAGGTTTTCGTCTCACAAAGTGGATTTCCAATAGCAGAGCAGTGCTTGCTTCTGTACATGAGGACGACAGGGCCAAAGAGGTCAAAGAGCTTGACTTGGAAAAGGATTGCCTCCCTATCGAAAGAGCTCTGGGGGTTCAGTGGTGTGTGGAGTCTGACGTGCTAAAGTTCAGAGTCTCAATTCAGAACAAACCACTGACAAGGAGAGGAGTGCTTTCAATGTTCACTGTTTATGATCCACTTGGGATTTTGGCTCCACTCATCCTTCCAGTGAAGCAGATTCTGCAGGAGCTATGCAGAAGTAAACATGCATGGGACGACAGCATGCCAGAGGCTCTGGCTCTACAGTGGCATCAGTGGGTGACAAGCTTGCATCATCTGGCCAGTTTTGAGGTGAATAGATGTGTTAAGTCGAGTAACTTTGGTGAGACTGCTTCAGCTCAACTCCATCACTTTGCCTACGCAAGCGAGAAAGGGTATGGTACAGTCACATACGTGGTCTCCAGAAATCATCAGAACCAGACACACAGTGCCTTCATCATTGGCAAAGCCAGGGTTGCACTGTTGAAACCGGTTACTATACCTCGACTTGAGCTTACTGCTATGGCGGCTAAGATGGATACACTGATGAGAGCTGAATTGGATCAGAGTCTGGATGAGTCTGTCTTTTGGACAGACAGCACGCTGGTCATTCAGTATCTTAAAAATGAGACAGCAAGATACCGCACGTTAGTTGCCAATCGGATTGCGGCAATCAGAGAAAGGTCAAAGGTCTCTCAGTGGAGATACGTGAATACTTCAGACAATCCTGCGGACTATGCATCCAGAGGGCTTACTGTTGATGCTTTTCTAAAGGCAAAAACTTGGATCATGGGTCCAGACTTCTTAACAAAACCCGAGTCTGAGTGGCCTGAAATGCCACACAGCATATGTCAGCCTCTCAACAATGACCCAGAGGTCAAAGAAGCCTCAGTTTAAGCACTTAGTGCTGAGCAGAGCACAAACGGCACTTCCCAACTCATTCATCACTACTCAAGTTGGTGTCGTCTTAGAAGAAGTGTTGCGTGGGTTCTCAGGTTGAAGTCAACACTGAAGCTTCTGGCTCAAAAGAGAAAAGATTTGACAACATCTTTCAAAGCTGGAAAACTGGATGAAGAAATCCAAAGTTTGGAACTGGACAAACAAATGAAAAGCTTAAAAGCTTCACTTCCCTTTGTACCCCTCTCTGTAAGTGATGTTGCAAAGGCAGAGTTGGAAGTAGTACGCTTCAGTCAAAGAGAAAGATTTTGTAAGGTCAAGCTATGCTTCACTAATCATACAAGATGGCCTACTAAGAGTCGGTGGCAGGCTGAATAAGTCAGCCATGCCAGAGGAGTCTAAACATCCTGCAATCTTGGCCAAAGACCTGCATATAACCTCTCTCATTCTCAGATCTGCTCATGAGGAAGTCGGTCACAGTGGCAGAAATCATGTCTTGTCAAAGGTAAGGCAGAAGTATTGGATTACAAGATCCCATGCAGCCGTCCGACATGTCCTGTCACAATGTGTTACTTGCAGATGTCAGCATGGGAAGAGAGAAAGTGGCGGACCTTCCCAGTGACACACTTTTACCTGATGAGCCACCATTTACAAGCGTCAGTGTGGACTATTTCGGTCCTTTTGAGCTCAAAAGAGGTAGGACCATGATCAAAAGGTATGGTGTGGTTTTTACCTGTTTGACAGTGAGGGCTGTGCACATCGAGGTAGCAAGTTCTTTGGACACTGACTCCTGCATTCACGCACTGCGCAGGTTCATCGCTAGGAGAGGTCAGGTTCGGCTGATGCGTTCCGACAACGGAACAAACTTTGTGGGCACGGAGCGTGAGCTGCGAAAGGCAGTACAGGCTTTGAATAATGCAAAGATTCAAGTCACATTGCAGAGTAAAGGCATCACATGGATGTTCAACCCACCGGCTGCGTCCCATTTCGGAGTGGTATGGGAGCGGCCGATAAGAACAATAAGGAGAGTGCTCAACTCCATCATGAAACAGCAAAGCACTCTGCTTTGTGAGGTTGAGGTTACCTATTATAAATAGCCGGCCCATCAAAAGAGTCTCAAACAATCCAAATGACCTAGAGGCTTTGACCCCAAATCATCTCCTGCTGATGAAGGCCATAACCCCACTACCTCCTGGCATATTTGACAGAGATGATGTATACTCCAGACGCAGATGGTGCCAGATCCAGTACTTAGCGGATTTGTTTTGGAGACACTGGACGAGGGAGTATCTACTGGGCTTACAAGAGAGACAAAAGTGGTCTCATCCAAAAAGGAATATCAGTGAAAATGACATTGTCCTTATCAAGGATGAATCCACCCCACGAAATTCATGGGTAATGGGTCGAGTGATCCCGACAATCAAAGATAGCAGAGGACATTTTCGTCAGGCGAAGGTGAAAAGCAGCACAACTGTTCTTCTACGGCCTGTGACCAAGCTCTGCTTGCTACTTGAAAGTGATATGTAGCGCCCCTTCTACATCGTCATTTAAGAGACAGCAGTAAAGGTTGATCTCCAACGGTGAGTTATGTGCTTGAACCTCTGACTCCACCCTCCTCCCCCCCTTTTTTTGTTTTACGCACAGAGCTGCTTAAAAGAGTTCCTGGTGTGATAAGAAGACCAGCCTGTATGGACATTACTTCTCTTTTTTGTGTGTTTTTGAAGATTCTGTTGTATGGCTCTTAGAATATGTAAAAGGTAATTGTTTTGTGGCACACAAGAACAATTAGGGGCCGGAATGTTAGAGCCATGGAGAACATCAGGCTTATGTTTGCATTTTGTGTTTAATTAGTTAATATCTATTTTGCTTTAATTTATTAGGAGTAATCACAACTGATATTTTGTTTCATCTTAATGTAATTAATGTCTGTTCCGTAGATAAAGTTTTATTATGCTTTTATTTTGTATTGCTACCACAAACCGATACTGCCGTAAAGCGCAGCTTGTTGTAGTAAACGGCAGTAAAACTAGCCATGTGAGCACCTGTCGGCATCTCTGTTTTTGGGTAATTAAGGTAACAGAGCAGGACGGGAGCAACAATTTTCTGACCGTAGCTCAACCGTCATTTAGACATAAGAGCTCATTTCTGTTTTCTGTCAATTAGTTTGAGGTGACAGACAGGATTTTGCTTGGAAAACTTTTATTTTTGTCCAAAGTGGATATTTTGAGAATAAATCACAGCTTTTTTGCTTTTTACATCGGCTTCGTTTCATTCTTGGATTTTCTTTGGAGTTTGCTGCCTTACGACAAGCACAAGTACAGAAAACTTTACGTCCTGCAAGAGTGGCAAATAAGTTGCCACTAAATGCAGCATTCTGAGACACTGAATAACAATAAAGTGCAATGTGCAGAGTTCTAACATATCACGCATTGAAATCCGGAAATACTGTGCATAAATTTTGACTTTATGGTCAAAACCAAGTGAATAGATCTATATGTTATTCTGACTTTGAACTTTCACCAAACTAACTCCTTCATAGATTAGCTCATTGTAATCATTGCATATTCTTCCTGAGCTCTTACTCTGCCTGCAAACAAGGTTAACCTGTTCCCCAGAAAGCTCACAGCAACCCCCTCAACCCCCCATGACAAAGCCTGTAACTCCAATAACTCTGTAGGAGTTTGTACCCGACAGCTAAGATGATTGCGGTTATTTTCCCCCTGAAGAAACTGCTGCGCAACAGCACATATCTTCTGTTTGGGACGATTCTTCTGCTCGGAGTTTTGGTCGTTTTCGATGAGATGGTTAAGACGGAATCATGGGGTGAGTGTGTGTTCCTACTCAGCAATAATATGTCCAAACTTCTGTGAAACTGGTGCGTCAACACAGCAGCACAGAGGGTAAAATAAGTAGCAGAGAATAAAATAACAATTGACTAAAACTATTATAAAAGCTATCTTATAGTTAAAAATAAGCATACTATATACAGCAACTTGTGTGTATGTGATGTGTGCGATATATACAAAATGGGAAAATAGATGTGACTGTACAAAATGTGCAATGTGCAGCATTCTGAGATACTGAATAACAATAAAGTGCTCTATATGTTATTCTGACTTTGACCTTTCACCAAACAAATTCCTTAATAGATTAGCTCTTTGTAATTATTGCATCTTCTTCCTGAGCTCTTACTCTACCTGCAAACCAGGTTAACCTGTTCCCCAGAAAGCTAAACTTGCATGACAGGGGGTTGCAGGCTGGAAATCTAAACGAGAGACAGCACACACACACTGGGTGTCAGGCGGACAGGCACACTGTGCGATCACAGCAACCCCCCCACCCCCCATGACAAAGCCAGTAACTCCAGTAACTCTGTAGGAGTTTGTACCTGACAGCTAAGATGATTGCGGTGATTTTCCCCCTGAAGAAACTGCTGCGCAACAGCACATATCTTCTGTTTGGGACGATTCTTCTGCTCGGAGTTTTGGTCGTCTTCTATGAGATGGTTGAGACGGAATCATGGGGTGAGTGTGTGTTCCTACTCAGCAATAATATGTCCAAACTTCTGTGAAACTGGTGCGTCATTTAGACAGTGTTAAGATCTAATGGACAACCTGTGGCTGACAGAGAAGCCTGACAATGTAAAGAATAGAAAAGAAAGAAAGAAACTTGCAGAATGAATTTTACTGAGGTACCCAACAGGTTTAATCAATTCACTCCCATTAAATTACCATTCTATTGTTTAGGAGTGACCATACCGCATCGTGTCTGATTGTTTTGTTATGTTTTAAAGAAAGAAGTTTAGTGCATTTTCTGTGTACAATAAAGTCTGTTCGTGGCAAGGGCGTAACCATGGTATAGATATTGGGGGGGTCCAAATGAGAGCCCTTTCCCTGAATTTACACATAATTAAGATAAAGCTTCTCTTTAAATTCCCATTAAGTGAAAATCAATGTTTTTATCTCAAAGGTTTTGCTCTATATCTCACCTTTATGCCAGTATCAGGCCCAATGTTACTAGTTTTATTTACTGCTGACATGTAGGCCTAGGTTAAAACTAATGTTATCAAGCTGTTTAAGTTCTCATTCAAATTTCTCACCTGATCATCTGTATCCCTAGAGCATGTCCCTGCCTGGCCACTGCTTTCACCGTGCCTCTCCCTCTCCCTGTGTCTCTGTGCTGCCTACATTGTGGCCAGATACCATTATTTTACCAGAAGAACAATGGCTGAGCTTGATGATCATTTTAATTTGATACATTTTCTGCTTGTGTTACTAGTTTATTTGCTTTAGCTATATAGTAAATACATAAATAACAGTGTACAATGTACAGTAGTGCAGCCCCTTTCACACATGCACTGCTATTCTGAACGTATCTGGACATTGCCTGGAGGAGCTGTATGTGTGACAAATGAGAGCAGTGACAGGGATGAGTTGATGTAGGAGATTTTCTTCATTGAAAATAAGGTTTTTTAAGCTCCAACAAATAGCTTTGAATTACGTAAATGAACACCTACATGGTATTAATGCAAGAATATGAACGTACCCCTGTCACATAACTCCACTTACATGACAACTTGACTTGAAAAAGAAGTCAATCTTCTGTTGCCTCTTCCTTTTTGGCATTCATGATCATGTTAAATAATATCAAAATCAGTGGATGTTTATAGAAAACTATCTGTCAGTTACCATTAACTTTACCTCGCTTGGCCTAATTGTTTGCCACCTGGCTTGCTTAATATTAGCTAACATGCCACAAAGCAAGACAGTTATTTACAGACAAAATTCTACATTATTAACTAGTTAAACAACCGTTTTATATCTCCACTCTGTTCGTTGTCTGCGCAGCCATTGACTGACTGCAGCTCCATGTTAGCATGTAATTGTTTACATTCCGGAAGACCGGGACTAGTGGGTTTGGTCAAATGGCTGTGATTGGCTTGATGGCTGTCAATCACTCTAACTTGACCAATGGGTTTTCATGTATGGGGGAGCTACTCAGCGTACTGAGGTGCGCTCCATTTCAGTATGCTGTTACGCCGCGAGGGCGGGCAAACGGTTTAAAGGGGCGTTCAGACCAAACACGATAGACAATGCACTTGCCTGCTCATTTTTTAACCGGTATTTGTCAACCCACTCTCTTTCCACGTCCATCATGGCTGATATCACCACCGCTGCCGCACTGTACCTGCTGTACAAGTCCCAGAAACGCCGGAAAACCACCTGCCGTCGTGTCTGGGTTCATGAAGTCCTCTGGAGACACACGGAGCTGGGGGAATTTCACTGTCTCCTCCAGGAGCTCTGTCTGGATGACGACCGGTTCCAGTGGTACCTCAGGCTGACCGGAGCCCAGTTCGAGGACCTGTTAGCTCGGGTCAGTGCCCACCCACAGGTACAATTAGCTTCTCCTCCATGTTGGTCTGAGTGTAAACAACCATACATGAGGTAAGTGACGTCGTCGGCTTGTGCGATGCCGCCTGAAAAGTTCGATATTTTCAACTTTATTCGCATCGCTTCAGACGCTTCATTCGCGCTAGACGCTCCATTCGCGCTGCCGCCCCCTGAATCGCATGTCATCGCGCCATTTACATTAATTTTCAATGTAGAGTTGCCGCTCAATTTGCGTCTATCGCATTTGGTCTGAACGCCCCTTAATACCTTAGGATGGTCGCAACCAAGTTTACAATTGGGAGGGGGGGTTCACACACTTATGTTTTCCTTAAAAACAGACATAAATTGAGAATAGATAAGAAATAACGAGAGACAGATCTGTTGACAGGGTTTATAAAAGAGTGCATAATTATCATATTTTCTACTGTATATTGGGGGGGACAGATTGCCATTTTCTCAATATTGGGGGGGACACGACCCCCCCAAAGAATGCGTGGTTACGCCCATGGTTCGTGGCCATTAGTACATCCAAGGCAAGCAAAGCCACAGGAAAAGAGGAGCAGGTGTCGCTCTGTGTGATCCTCATCTTTTTGAGCAGAACACTTAGTGGCAGAGAGATATGTGCTCCATCAGGTTTCTCTGCCAGATTTCAACTACACTAATTACAGCCTTTTGGTTACTGCTCTGACACATGATTTGTACCACCCACCTGACAGTTGCAATGTCACCAAACAAGTTCGTCTGATGACAACTGTGATGAGATTGGTTCAGCCTAGTTTTAAAGATGTGTATTTTAAAATGGACACTCTTTCCACAAGGGGCTCGATCCTCTTTTGGCCTGCAGTGGAAACCATAAAACAATAATCTTTGAGGTATTCTCGACATACACTCTGTTCATCTAATCTAATGATGCACAGGCTCCGTGTTTATGTTTAACATGTTTAAAGTGCATGGTTGAAATCCCTAAAGTAAATGTCACTGAAGCGTTTGAATGTCACTCAAGAGGAAAGTAACATGTCCACGTCTCCCATCTATTCCCAGAAGAGAACCGGTCAAGCTGGGCACAAACAAAACGCGTTTCCTGGAGGAGATTTCAAAATAAACTACTCACTGACAAAAATGTTGCCACAAGTACTCCTGTGTGTCATTCAATAGTACAATCAGCCTTTTTATCGGTTGCATGCGGTGACATTGAAGACATATTATCACGTCTGTGAGAGCTTTCTTTTTTGTTATTTTTTATTTATTTTTTTTGTCACACGTGCTTTTACGTGAAGTGAAGCAGGAAGCGCTGTTCCGCTCTTTTCCCTGCCCCTCACTCTCTGTCCATGAAGCTGTGTGGTGTGTGACATCCACTCCTCACTCCGCTGTTTGTGCTGCTCAGGGTGCAGCAGCAGAAAGCCCAATTTAAAAAAAGAAAAACAAAAGTAAAACACAGATGATCGAGAGATCAGTATAAAGGAAGGCTGCCTGAAGTTATGGTGGGATTAATGGCCCCGGGGGCAGCGCGCACTGGGGACATCCAGGGCGCCGGTGCCGCTGCTCCTCTATGAGATGGTCGTGACGGAATCGTGTGGTGTGTGTGTTTTCCTCCTCAGCAATAATATGTCCACATTTCTGTGAAACGGGTGCATCATTTAGACAGTGTTTAGATCTAATAGACGACTGATACAGAAGCCTGACAATGTAAAGAAAAAAAAAAAAGAAAAGAAAGAAAGTAACTTGCAGAGTGAATTTTACTCAGGTACCCTACAGGTTTCCTACAATTCCCTCCTAAATAACCATTCTAAAGTTTAGGAGTTTGTCTTGTGTCTAATGTTTGGCTAATGCAACATTGATTCATTGTTTTCCTGCTTGGCGCAGCTGAGTGTCTGTTTTTTTTTTGTTTTTTTTTTAAAGAAAGCAGTTTAGTGCGTTTTTCAGTGAACAATAGAGTCTGTTCTCGTCCATCAGTAAGATCCAAGGCAAGCAAACCAACCCAGCAAAGACCACAGAAGGCCAAGTTAACAGGGAGATACAGGATGTGGTCCAGGTTAGATAGATAGGGGTGCGCTTATTCTCTCTGCCAGATTATAAAAATTACAAGCTGATGTCCTGCTCTGACACACATTATGTAAACCAGCCACCTGACTGGCAGGTGCATTGTCACCAAACAAGTTCGTCTGATGACAAATGACAGTGTGATGAGTTTTTGATAAGCCTAGTTTTAAAGATGTGTATTTTTAATCTGCTGCTGTTGATATTGGGTACATGAATACATGAACAATGATTAAAGCCTTATTACAATTACCACCAGCCAAGTGGAAACTTTTTCTACTAGGGGCTCAATCCTTTTTTTTAGTCTGCAGTGCAAACCTTAAAACAATAACTTTTGAGGGAATCTCTACAGGACCTCTATTCATCGAATACAAGGATGCACAGGCGCAGTGTCTACCTGTTTAACATGTTTAGTGCATGGTTAGATCCCTAAAGTAAATACCACTCAGGTGTTTGAATGTCACTCAAGGGGAAGAAGAGGTATGCCCAGGTCACCACTTGAAAACATAGGAGCCTCAACTTTAAGCCACTCTGTCCTTCTTCAGTTAAATGCCTTTACTGTGAAGCTGTTTAAGTTTTTTTTTCTTTTTTTTTTTTTGGTATTTTGTAGGTATTTTTATAACAACAGTCAGCTCGGGAACTTTCCCTCAACCGAGGTCATTATAACATGCAAATACATTGAACTTTTATTACTGGAAAAATGAAATGCGACCCTAAACAGAATCAGTAACTGTTTTATTTCTTCGGCATTCTAACTTTGAATACACATTTCAAGAAACGCTTTGAACTGTTTTATCTCATTCATTAGTCTGTGAATTAATTGGCTCATAAGGGTAAAAACACACTTAACTGAAAGCTGTCTGCAACTTTTTTTTGTCATTATTTGCCAAAATTGTCATTATGATCTGACAGTAGAATAAGATACAGGTCAGCTGTGTAAAAATCCGCTGTCTGTGTTCCACCCAGTGGCCACAATTTGATTTGCAATTATCCACCGCTCCCAGATCAAAACAACCAATCAGAGCCAGGGGGAGTGTCTGAGAAGTGTCAATCATTCTCGTGCATATGCTGCTGGCAGCCCGCGCAGTTCCTGCTCTTACCTGGTCAGATAAATTCAAGCTGACGCCCATACTGGAAACAATGGCGGAGAACAGACAACAATAACAGAGCCGAAAAATGCCCCACCGTTGCCCACTTCAAAGGGAAGAAATAAGAAGACTGACGAAGTTAAGCAGTGTTGAAAGAAAGAAATACAAGGATAACTGTCTGAGTGTCATTTTAGAGGTGGAGGGAGCTGCGGGATTTGTAAGGACTCAAGAGTTTGCTCCTTTCTGCTGGACAAGTAAGGACCCCTGCTTGTTATATGCTTCATTCTATGTTTTAACCACAAGGCTAAGGTGGCGGTGTTTACAGTAACACTGACAATAGCGCATATGGTCGATGTTGCAGTCGAGCTACGTAGCTTGTTGGTAAATCTAGCTTGTATGCTAACTCTGGAGTTTAGCTTTGTGTTTACGGCTACTGGTTAGCAAAAGTGTCTTTCAAGTGACCAGGCAGTTCTAATTACATTAGTTTGTGTTCCGTAAGCTCTGAAGTGGTTGAATTGGTTTAGAGAAATAAGGATACTCACGCTTCAGAAAGGCAGCATGGCAAAAATGTTGCGCAGGGTAATGATTAGTAACTCTGTCTACATGATGTGAGGAATATTGTTTGTTACTCTGGATATCTACAGAGATCAGCACGAGGCACTCGTCATTGTAATTTAGTTGTACTGAACAGAAATGTGTTTATTTTATTGTTGTTTTTTTGAATGCGCCATCTTGGTTATTTGGCTTCCTCTGTTACCGTGGTTACAAGCCTGCTCCTGCATGGCAGGCTCCTCTGAGGGGCTTTGAAGGCAGAGCTGCAGCGCAGCAGAGAGGAAGAAGGAGAGAGCTGGGAGCTGTGCTCATTCAAATATATATTGAAATAGTCCACTTTTTTCTCAAAACTCCAGACTGCAGCTTTAAGACATTTGCATCCCATGAGGCACTGAATCAACAGTATTCCTTATTTCAAATGCAATTGTTGCTGCTGTGAACTGGAGAACTTTGCTGCTTTTTCTGAGACATCACTTAATGTCTGGCTCCAAACAGGAGATTTTTAGTCTCACAAAACCTGCGCTGATGTTTTTTTTTGTTGTTGTTGTTGTTGTAACAAATTGTAATGCAGACCTACATATTTGCCAAGTTCCAGCCAGAAATTCACCATTTATTACCACACACACTGACATCTTAACAGAAGGGAAGTCTCTCCCGGAAAACACCTCTTCACTCACGGTGCCAACATTTTTATCATCTTTGTTAACTCGACACAATTTAACCACAGAACAAGGATGTGAATTAACCCGCAAGTGTCTTAAAAATCATCTTATTCACAACCACATTCACAAACCATAATTACACCAACAACAACAGAATACCCAAGAGTCTTTGTGCCACAGTCCACAAGGGGCTTTGCAGCATACTGAAGTACAAGTATAAGCTTTAGTATAAAAGTATAAGTGTAAGTCTAAGTATTAATGTACTTAGTCTTAGACTATTCTTTATACTTTTCAGTATAAGCCAAGTATACTTCATACTACTACTTTTTGCTAAGGGTATGCAGGCAGTGACGCTAAAAAACAGTCACAAAACGGTCAGCAAGCCTTCATTGCTGAAGTCTGATAACACAGCAAAACACAGCCAATTCAAATAATAGCCTAATGGTTGAATTTACATAGGAGTTCATTTAATATTAAAAACAACACAACAACATCTATTCTACACACTATGAGGCTTTGGAGTCACTCAAAATCACAGACAGTTTGAGAAACACTTTTGTTTTCGCCAGGTGGGAAAAAAATACATTGGGTGGGTGAATAAAATTTGGGCTGCTTTTGTACTAGCTCTCTCTCTCTCTCTCTCTCTCTCTCTCTCTCTCTCCCCCTCTCTCTCTCTCTCTTAAATAAATACATAAATAGGTAGCCTAAATAAATACATAATTGACGTGAGTTGTATTCTGCTAAAGAATGACACCAGAAATAGGATGGGATTACGGCTCCTTTTCAGCCTCATGGATGTGCGCTCTGGCCTGAGAAGAAACAGATTGACGTCCGCCACTTTCAAACCTCCCCAACAGTTGTTGGGGAGATTTGATTCATCCATGTATTAGCCAGCTAACGTGGCTTCCAGTGACTGTAAAAAGTTCTTCAAGTTCTCAACATTGTTCAAGTTAATGGAAAGATGCTGATTCTGTGTAAAGGTAAGATGATTTTTCTGTCACCTTATCTCATTTGCACTGTGTCAGATTTTGGTAACCGTTGCCCACTTATTCTATGGCATTTGCTCGTTGTATTAAAAATTAGTTTTTAGTGGTTTTGTGTGTTCGGAATCTCAATCAGCTGCTGTACGGTCAGGTTGTTGTGTGTCTTTCAGCACCACAGGTTTGGAAAGGAGGCGAAAAGGAGTGGGAGGGAGGAAGAGGCGCTCTATGTGCATAATTTTGTTTTGTTTTAAAAAAATTTGCATGTAGTTCTCATACTGGTCATTTGTGATGTAAATAATGACATTTATTAGACCTACACAGCTTTAGAGTGCACCTTTTTACATGCAGCTGGCATTAGTATTCATCTGGGCCTGGCGCCAGGATGCCAGAGGTTCATTTTACAATTTGTGTAGCCTGTGGTTGATTTACTGCGCTCTTGTTGGTTGCAATTTGCAAAAAACCTCTTTATCTAACATTTATGTGTGGTTATTTGATGCAGATATGAAGCTCTGGATGTGTTTTCTATTAACAAGGGTTAACAAGGGTATCTGGCAACTTCGTGGTTTGGGCTGGGTTTTATTGGATTTGGGTTGGAAAGTGTCAGTCTGATCTGGCAACACTGTTGCGGACCACTAGGGTTCACTCACGGGCCACCGATGGGATGCCATCTGGCTGAAATAATATTTTTCCCCCATTTATCCTCTTCCAATTTTTATTCTTCACCGACACTTATCATGGAACATGCGGGCAGGGATGTTCCATGTGACACGTTTTGTGTCCTGTCGAATCTCAGATGAAACAAATGAAACTTTTACTTTGAAAGTGAAGCGGGGAGCGTTGATCCGCTCTTTTCCCTGCCTCTCTTTCTGTGTTCATGAAGCTGTGTGACACCCACTCCTCACTCCGCTATCTGTGCAACACCAGCCGGTGAAGAGGTCAGGACGCAGCCACAGAGAGCCCAATTTTTAAAAAAGCAAAAAAACGAAAAAACAAAAGATAGATGATCGAGAGATCAGTGTGAAGGACGGCTGCCCGGTTTTACGGTGGGATTTTTTGCGGGATGAGAGCCGCCGGGGGCAGCGCGCACTGGGGACATCCAGGGCGCCGGTAGTGCGCACCCACTGGGTGTCAGGCGGACGGGCACACTGTGTGGTCGCTGCCCCCTCGATGACAAAGCCTGTAATTCGAATAACTGTAGGAGTTTGCGCCTGAGAGCTAAGATGATTGCGTTGTTACTCCCCGTGAAGAAACTGCGGCGCAACAGCAGATATCTTCTGTTTGGGACGATTATCGTGCTCGGAGCTGTGGTCGTCTTCCATGAGATGGACCTGACTGAGGAACCGGGTGAGTGAGTGCTCCCACTCAGCACTAATATGCCCAAACGTCTGTGAAACTAGACAGGGTAAAGCTCTAAATAGACAAACCTGTGCCTGATCATTTAAAGGAGAAAAAAAGAAGAAAGAAACAAACTTGTAGAATGAATTTTAGGTTTTAAAACAGTGCAGCACCCCAACAAACCGCTTTGACATAAAGTGTTAGGCCCATTTGTAGCTAGATGACTGTCAGTGCAATATAAATATCCATACATTTCACATCTACTTTTGTTTTTGATTCACATGAATGATGCTTGATGCGTTTGTACAGGAAACCTGAACCCACAGCAGGTGAAACACAGGTCAACTTGAAGAGATGGAGCAGTGTGTGTGTGTGCTTGTGTGTAGAAGAAATACAGAGTCATGAGGGGGATGGGGTGGTCAGACTGCGGGTTTACTCAGAAGGAAGTCTCGTCTCACACTGGGTAACCAAACTTCCTGCAGTTTACCGTACTCACACCTCAGTTCACCATCTGTCTCATTGCTCTCACACTTAGTTCTAACATCAGGGTGTCATCACACAGGCACGGCAGGAGATGAAAACACAGAAAAAGTAGTCAGGTTACAGTCTGTCCACGAGGGAGTAACATCAAAACATCACACAGGCACTTTTTGAACAATGTCTGACGTGTAAACACACGCCTGAGACCGGCATTAAAGAGCCCACCTATCTACACATTCCTGGGCTGTCACCCCCTCCTCACAGTGGGGCTTCTCTCAAAGGTAAACGACTCCGTATAGCCGTCGAACGGAGCTCAAAGAGCAACGTGACAATGTAAAAATGTCATAGAAGAGTGGTAGCTGGCAACATCAGGATTGTTCCGGGTGTTTGGAGGACAAAAAGTGTCAAAAAAGGTTGCAGCTTCTAAGACTGCTGCTTAAAACTCGATGATTGGAATAGTCATTTGACAAGACTTACATTTTTTTTGTCAGTCGGTTCATCACACTTTTGTTCTCTGGGCATTGCGGGAGCAACAGCATGACAGACTGTAAACCTTTCAAACAGAGTCTGGAAATGAGCCAAATCACAAAACCAACTGATGTTAGCGGAAAAAGCGGTCGACAGAGAAAGAGGGCAGCGAAACACAGGCAGAGCTGTTCCGTTACTTGCTTTGACTCTCTCTGCTCCAGTGATGAATATTAGTGAAGTCAGCTGAACTAAACAACCAAATGATTGTATAACCTCCTCTACAGCTGTTCACAGTGATTGACACAGGACAAACACACCAAGGTGTGCTGGGATTTTATAACTGAGCCAGGTCCATAAGCAGGATGCTGCTGTTGATTTTACCATTGATGTGTGCGATAGATCGACTACTTGATCAAATACTGCTGCCCTCGCTTGTTGGCACCAGAAATACTAGTCAGTTAAATGTGTTATTATTATTTCATTAATATGCACATTTAAATGTACATGTTTTTCACTCAGATGTGATTTTTTTCCCTAGTCACACTAAAAACTGTTACTAATGTTGATAACGTATGTTCCTGCACATGAAACATGATACTCATGTCAGCTGATAAAGGAGTTTAAGCAGCGGATTTTTTTGAACTGTTGGAATTGTTTATTCATTTATGCGTTTCTATTCAATGATTAAAGTGATACTTAAAACTGGGATTGCCTTCAGTAGAGCGCATACCTCTGCCACGTCCCAACCGTCCCATTTTTGTACTCACTCATATATACCGACCATCTAAATACGCCATATTTGTTTCATCGAAATCCGTGTGTTGTTCCTTGAGAAATTAATTGAGAAATAAAGTGTTGAAAAAAGGCGTATTTCTCACTTGTAGAAAGTGAAAAAAAAATCCATGGATCCATCCCTTTTTACTGTATCTGCACCAAAAGTTAGTGGGCTCTGTTCTGGACTGAGACCCATCCTCCATCCAAGTTTTGTGGAAATCTGCTCAGTAGTTTTTGTGTAAACCTGCAGACACAGGTGAAAACAAAACCTCCTCGACAGCAGTAATAACACATTTGTACCGACTTTTCTTCTCACCGGAAATTCTGATTTTACAGGGAATTTTTTTGATTGCATTTGCCAACGAAGAGCCATAAAACATAATCGATTAGTTTTCAACGATTAAATTAATTGTGAACTGTTTGGATAATAGATTAATCAGTTAGAGTCATTTTTTAAGGAGGAAAAATAAATCCTCTGATTCAGCTTCTTAAATTTTAATATTTCCAATTTCTTTGCTCCTCTGTGACAGTAAACTCGATCTCTTTGGGTTGTGTGCACAACAAAACATTTGAGTACGTCAACGTAGTCTTTAGGAACCCTGATAAACGTTGTTAACCATTTTCTGATGGTGTATGTTATAGAACAAACAACTACTCTATTAAACGAGGACATAATTGATTAATTTCTTGTTTGATTCTCACTTCCTCACTCATTAGTTTGTGACTCAAATAAAATTCCTTTCAAACAAGAAGCAGATGGCTGGGTGACATGAGGCGGCTCAGCCTGCAGAGCTTTCTCAAGACGCCATAAACTATAGAGACATCTTTACACAGGCTTTGATTAAATATTGACTCCTCATTAAGCTCCAACTATTTCAACAACATGTCTACAATACGCTTCCTGTAACCTACCGGTTATGTTGAGTAAGCATTACTGTCAAACAGAGTTGTGCACATACACCACCCACCTGAATCAGTTTATGTGAACCTTAACTGAATAAGTAAAAGACGGACAACTAAAAAAAGGAGCATCTAAGAGAGAGCCTTTTTTATTAACCTTTTTGGCTCAGAGGGTCCTAACTAACAACCTACGAGCGTTTTCACTGCTAATGCTTATTGTTGTGGTTTCCTGTCGTGCAGTGGAGCAGAAACCGTAAACTGCTGAGAAAGGAACTGAGTGACTGATACTGGTGACAATGGTTACTACGGAGCGCTCTTATGCTTGACCCTGCACATGTAGGTCACATGGACACTTAAGAACACAGATAGCATATGAGGTGTCATGTTAATAAATGTCCCGATGGAGAAATGGCTGCCTGGTCATTGTCTCTACCGGGCTCCTCCCCCACATTTTCTGAATAATCCTTTGGTAGATAGGGTCAGATAAGATGAAGATAATAACATGATTCTTTTTTTGGCTGCGTAAGGAGAGCAGCGGCCCTTGTGTCAAATTACGAAAACATGAATTTAATAAAATAACGACATGACAGACTTCCAGTCCCCTTGTTGTTTTAAAACCAGTTTTGTGCACATAGTATTGAGGCTGAAAGCCTGTCAAGCCCTGGAGCAATTTTTCTTTCTAGCAACTGAAACATTTCAATGTTGAGCCATTAAATTTCACCTTACGAATCTGCTGGCAGTCACTTTGAGTTGATAGTAAACCAATGCATTACCAGGGCAGTGCTGTAGTGAATGTCGTGACAAAAAGGCGACAGCAGAAGGGTACGTAGGAAGACTGGCTGAGTGCAGATGAAGATAAAAATATTCCTCTCCTTCTTTTCTCAACCGCCACTCTAGAATTACTTGTGTTACCAAAATTGGCACCCACGTCTCGAGGGTGTGTGTGTGTGTGGAGATCTCCGCCCTGTTGGTAATGACAGAGTTTGCAAGCACTATAACCCCAATTCACTCACTGATACCACAAGTTCATAAAAAAAAAAAAAAACAAACAAACAGTGAGCTCCCCTTTTATATAAACTCCAGGCTATAATTTAAGAGATGACAGAAAGAGGTTTGGAGGAATAATAATTCTCTTCTGCTCTGCCAGAGACTTTTTTTGCCAACACCGCCATAGCAGCTCATTGAGGGCTGCGACTGAGATGACTTGCATTCAGTGGTCATCAGCAATGGATTGGAACAGGGTGTGGGGTGGGACTCTGCTCAGACACTTGGCGTCATTGTTCATGCAACATAAGCTCACAAGCAATAGATGAAAAGGCAGCTTGTATATGGCTGACTGAACAGTTAGATTTATGACACCGAATGCGATCTGTGTCGAAGCAGTTTAAGGTATACTGTGCGGGAGTTTCCTGAGAAGAAACAATGTATTGATTGACACAAATGTAACTCCTCCTCCTTCGTTGTCCGCTTGTTGTTGTAGCGGCAAGCCACTAACGGTACTACTTTCAAATTAAAAGCCCCCCGCTAAGAACCTAGTTCTAAACTCCCATGGGATGCAATGTAAAGCTCTTATTTTGAAGACAAATTCGACCTGCTTCAATGTTCACGCCAGACTCTGTGCTTCACGTCACGTCACCTGTTTACGCCTACCCCAGTGGCGGCCAAGTGGCGGCTTTTTGGAAAAGAAGGAATATTACACCTCCCTTTTTAGATAGACAAGGTGGCAAATTGCAGCCTTTACCTTGCTGCAAATGTGCCACCTTTTCTATCTAAAAGGGGCTAGTGTGTCTGTTCGACTGAGGGCAGAGCTGAGCCACACATACACACACAGAGCAGACAGGATGAGGCGCACACTTCAGCTGCTTTCACACAAAATCCTGAGAGTTGTGCGGGGGTGTGGTGTGTTTCTGTGTGATTTAGAATTTGACCGCTATGAAACAATCAGACAAAAGAAAAATGTTTTCTCTCTCTGTCTCGACGGTGGAGCCGTGGAGGAGCGGCAAACATTGAATGACGAGTCTTCCAACAGCAATGACCAATCTTACATAGTATGCCTTTAAGTAATGTGCAGGTGTGGTCGTCTGGTTACAGAAGAACATTGCGCTCCTGCTCCCCGGCACACCCTCGTGGTTTAAACTAGGAATTAACTGATTTTACCATGCTGGCAAACGGCAAACGGATAGAGCAGATCAAGCCACACGCTTTGAGAACACATTTTGTTTGAGGGACTCCGTCATACCGTTGCTGCATATTATTGCCTCTTATTTTTGCGTTCTCTTCCCTCAGGTTTGAATACATACTCTGACGACAACGGCTGGTGGAGAGCCATGGTCGACAAAGTGGTAAGGATGGGTTCATGGAAAAGTATGTGGTAATAGAAAATATGGTGATGCAAGGGGATGTGTGTTTTGTGCAGGGAGGGGTGGAGGCAAGCATGCTGAAGTTGGGATTTTGTGTGTGTGTTTTCCAGTTCAGCGAGGACCATCAAACAGACCCTGTGAAGGTTTCGGATGCTCGGAGATCCAACTACACTCCACCAACCTGGAAACCAGAGGTGTGTGTGTGTGTGTGTGTGTGTGTGTGTGTGTGTGTGTGTGTGTGTGTGTGTGTGTGTGTAAACACTCAGTCTCACCTCCTCTGAACTCTGATCAACCTGCCTTGGCCTGTTCAATGACTTCCCACCACAGTGCATATGTGGATGTGTACACTATATCTCCTGCAGCAGGGTCTGCTTCAGCAGCCTCTGACGTAACGTATTGGGTTATCGTATTTCCACTATATTAAGCAGCACTGTGCTCTGGCCAGTTGCTTCCACCTCATATTACATGTTTAGGGGAAGCTGTTACTGTGTCTGGCTCTACAGACCAGTGTAATCAAGCTTTACATAAGCACTGTAATATTCCCATCGATCACGTTTGTTCTGGTGCCCTCTTAGCTATTGGGTGGATGATGCTTGCCCTCCAAATAAGATTGTCTGACCTGTTGTCTCACAAACTGACAAAGTGCTACACTAAAGAGTAAAGGCTGCTGTCAACTGTTTTATGAGGGAAAGAAAGAGATAGAAGTGCAGCAGAACCACAGCTGACATAAAATAAGGTTGAGCTGGACTCCCAGTCAAGTGGACTTGGATCATGTGTTTGTTAAATCATTACAAGCAAAACAAGCCCTATGAAATGCTTGAGTGATTATTTTATAACCTTTTGCCTGAACCTCAGCACATGGGTCATGCTAAACATTTAACCGTGTGATGATGACGGCAGAGTATGTGGCATGAACGCCCGAAGCGTTGACTCTTTCCTGCCTACTATGATGCAATCAGCAAGGACAGATCAGATAAGATGACCTCGCTCTATTTCTTTGGTTGGTAGTAGTTCCAAAAAGCCTCCTCAAAAATCTGTTCTGTTGAACCAAAACTATCTACATGGCTAGATACAACTATAGGCAAGAGACAAAACATGCTGTGAACAGGCTCTTTAAGTGAGACATGTCTGTACACAGCAGGAGGGGTATATATTAGTAAATCAAACCTGAGGTCTGGTTGGACTCATAGGAGGAACGCTGTGTGAATAAGCCTGTAATTGCCAGACTATATAGAGGCAAAGTTCCTCCCTTACCAGTGGACTACCAACACCCAAAAACTGCGTGACGTGTCTTGTTCAACACTTGACTGCAGCTCTCATCATAGCCAGACACGTCATTATTTGAGCCTCTTTTAATGCTCTGCTGTGCCAAGGTGATTGCCATGTTGGTCACATATATTGCACAAGACGAGGGATGTAGTTAGCAGTTTCACAGAAAAACTAAATGGCACTTCACTCTCTTTATCGACAAACAAGACTTCCTTGACTTGCAAAATGACCTTTAGAATAGACAAACATTCTACGTGTAATTCAGAGCATGAATCAAACTGGATAAAAAAAAAAAACATCTCTTGCCATTGACAACTGCATATTTTTATCTGAAGGAACATCCCCTGGAGGCAGAGTGACTTCATTTCCCTATTTATTATTTAATTAATTAATTAATTAATTATCCTCCATTCCACTATCTGCATGTTACCACATTTAAATTGTCCGGCTCTACATGAAACAACACCCCTGGGCCAAGCAACAGACAAGCTGTAAATATCCTCCAAAGTATTGGCAGTCTAAACCTCTTGGGCACCGATAATCAAGTTATGTTTGTCTTTTAAATCAGTAATAAAAATAGCATCAAGCTGACTGACTGCAACACAAACACCGGGGTGTTCCCAGCATCATTTATTTTTTATTTTATATTTTATTTGACAGGGACAATGCATATTAATAAACATTTCTGTAAATATACCAGATTTAGCCAGAAGGCTAGTTTTCATCTGCAGTCCCTGGCCAGATGTAACAATAGGCTCCCTAAAAGGCAAATAACAAGAAGGGTTTAGAAAAACGACACATTAACTAAGATAAGAACAACACTTTCTGATAAAACATCATCCTCGCTCTCTCTTTCCTCTTCCTGCAGTTTAAGGGACGCGCCAATCTGCATGCCTTTGAAGACTGGTGTGGCACTTCTACAGCTGCCCTTCGCAAGAACGGGCACTTCCCGCTGCATCCTCATGTGAGTCACTCACTCTCCAGTACGGCGGTGCCAGCTGGACCACCACTTTGGTCCAGACTAAAATATCTCAGCAACTATTAGATAGATTGTCATTCAGTTTTGTAAAGACATTCATGGTACCTGGAGGATGAACCCTACAGACATCAGTGATCCGCACGTAAGACCATCCACAAGGCTGATAGCAGTATTTTTGAGTGAAATGTCTCCATTATCTCAGATGGGTTGCCATGAAACTTTTTACAAACATTCAAGCTTATAATATCTGTGGTCATCCTGAAGCTCTTGACTTTAGCCAAGTCATCCAGTGAACATTTCCATCGGTTCACCACTTTGGTTTATGACTAACTACCCCCAAAAATGGACCGCCAAAAACGTCTTTCTTCCTTTTTCTTGCTACTTTTATTAACTTTTATCAACGTTTTCTTAGCTTTTATTAATGTAAAGTTGAACACAAGCACTTCTTTTTTTCTTTCAGTCTGCACATACAGAGCCACCTGTAAAAACTCTTAAAGGGATAGCACTCGCTTTATAAAGGGTACAATAAGTATGTGGACTGTAATAGTTAAACGCTGTAAAAAATAAAGATGTCAATTAACTTAAGCAATATCTAAATTACCTTAGCTGGGCACACTCATACTGTAAAATCAACAGGACACATGAAATAACAACTTCAGTGCACTACATTTAATGCTTATTTTTAAGTCACACACTCAACTAAGATAGTAAACATCACACATGTGTGAAATTTCAACATAGTTTACCATTACATGCTGACAGTAAACGATACAGAACATGTCGGATGTCATTCTAGCTGCAATCTTATAAAAGCTACTGCCAAATAAACTTCATAAAGCCACATCAAAATGTTTCCTTAAGATTTCTTGCTCATTTATGTGTTTTCCAAGATTTTACTGAATCCTTATTTGGATTTGTTTCATTTTAGCCTTGAGCATCTCCTCTATTTCCTTTGCACGTTGAATTTTGGAAGAATGTATTTATCATGCATACTGTTTGAAAAAATCTGCTTAGGATCAGTTTAGTATTGGGTTTGGGACTGCGGTGATTGTAAAGTGTGTTACCGTGCTGATATTAGCATTTTGCTCAAACACCGCTACTGCGTCTATTTACAGCCTCACGCTGCTGCCTGCAGGCTTTCTGGTTCCCCAAGTCCGGTTCACAGTTTGTATTGGTGTGGCATCTGTAGTTCTGTTCTCATGACATGAGAGTGCTTTGGGAGGTGAGCTGTTGTTTTAAAGGAGCTGAGAAGCAGATGTTTACTTAATTTGAACCAGTTCTGCTGCTTCTCAGTGACCATAGCTGTATTCAAAGTCTTTTTGTTGTCATATCTTCTTAACTTTGTTTTCCAAATATTAACTTTGGGCACTTATCTTTTAACTACATTCTTTTACTCATGTTATCCTTGCAGCTCTGGTGTAGTCACGGTATTGTGTTTTTTTAAAAAAAAATTAAAATGAAGCTTGGCAGCAGACGATTTCAGTTTAGTTTCGCTTCATATCAATCCTCCTACTGTATTCAAACTCTCTTGTTTTCACATTATCTTAACTTCTTTTGGAAATATTAGGTTTAGGCACCTATCTTTTTACTGCGTTCTTTCACTTGTGTTATCCTTGCAGCTCTAGCGCGGTCATGGCGATGTAGCCGTTTTACTTACTAAACTGAGTCTTTATTTTAATTTTAATGTCAACTTTATTGCTGTTATAACCACAAATGGGTGATATGAGACTGCTTTTACGCATTGAGTCTCCTCGGTGTCCAGCCTCCAACGAGAAAACAATCTTAAATAAATAAATTAAAGCTGCAAGCAGCGATGAATGGGCCCTCGAAGTCCGCGCACGTAGGGCTGCCGTTGCCGTCGAACTGCGCACTCACCTGTTACTTGCATGTCATGATGGGGAGAAAACAAGCAGTAAACGTCATATCAATCGGACGATGTTTGTCTGACTTCCTGTGTCCAATGGGTGGCGCTATGGATATGACACAGTTTTGATGCACAGATGTATGCAGGGCGCCTCCCTCTACATTCCTGAGAGATTTGGCGCAGATAGGACATTGTATAGTGAAGTTACGAGGACTTGATGCTTCATGGCAAAGGATTTAAATGGACGGCACCACCACGGCCAGCAGTTACGTCAGGCTGCAGCGCTGTCGGATTGCGCACTCACCTGTTACTTTCATGAGATGCTGGGGAGAAAACAAGCAGTAAACGTCATGTCAATCGGATGATGTTTGTCTGACTTCCTGTGTCCAGTGGGTGGCGCTATGGATATGACACAGTTTTGATGCACAGATATATTTAGGGCGACTCCCTTGACATTCCTGAATAATTTGGTGAAGATGGGAAATTGTATGTTGAACTTATAAAGCCTTGATGCCTCACGGCGAAGGAAAAAAATGGTTTCCACCATCACGGCCACCAGGTATGACCTAGCGGAAAGATTTCCCTAACTTTTGATCTTCAAAGCATGAAGATGATACTGAGTTTATGTGAAGACTGTGGTGTTTAATCTCTAGGGCAAGATGGACGAAAAGTGGACGACTTCCTGTTGGACTGACAGTATGGGTCCAAGAGGGTTTTTTGTGCGTCTGCTCATGCCAAATATGCACACCGAATTTTGTTCCTGTATCTGCAAGTAGGAGGCGGGGCATTACATTATGATGTTTTTTTGTCTGACTTCCTGTGTCCAGTGGGTGGCGCTATGATGATGACACAGTTTTGATGCACAGATATATTTAGGGTGACTCCCTCTACATTCTTGAGAGATTTGGTGTAGAAGGGGAATTGTATGTTGAAGTTACGAGGACTTGATGCTTTATGGCGAAGGATTTAAATTGACCGCACCACCATAACCAGCGGGTATGACATAGGCGAAAGCTTTGAACAGGTTTTCATCTTTAAGGTCTCAGGATGATACTGAGTGACTGTGAAGTCTGTTGTGTTAAATCTGTAGGAGGATGTCATTACAGTGCGAGGATTGGAAATATTTCAAAATGGCGGCCACAATCAAAATGGCCGACTTAGTATTGATGCAGAGACGTATTCCGGGCAACACCGTCTACATGTATGTGCATTTTGGTGTAGATTGGAAAGTGACCTGCTCGGGCCCTAATAAAACAATTGCTGCGACCCTCCCCTTGTTTATTCGCTCAACTGAACACTTGACAATGATAAATTCCACTTCCTGTTCATTTGTGACAAGGGTAGCTCACAGACGCTACAGGGTGACCACAAAGATCTGCAAAAAGTCAAATATGCAAGAAATCACTCCCAATCTGTCAGACTGTATTTCTCAACATTACATAAAACATACGATCAATGAGGTGGGTTAAGATAAAGAAATAAAGGTACGTACTTCAAACTCTTACAGAAATCAGTGAAGCCTTTTACACATTCAAGACACTTAGATGAGGGTATCTGATTTTTGCCGTCAACTTTTTTTTCACCTACCCCAGTCACATGCAGTTGTCATTTATCCCCTTCTCATGAGTAGCTCTTGAAGGATAATGCTGTAATTGTGCAGCTGAGTGTTTTTATGTGGCAAAGACTTCCCTGCACACACTCCGACGCAAGCGCAGGCAAACACACGCTTGCTTTTCACTCCGAGGTGCATTCTACATCCATGTGCTAGATCCTAATGTTTGTTTACTTTGAGTAAACATCATGGCTGATCCTCTGTGTTTCCCTTCCCTCGTGCATCCAGACCAGGACTACGGTGAAGAAGTTGGCCGTCAATCCTAAGTGGAGCAACTACGGTCTCAGGATATTCGGTTATCTACACCCATACACCGACGGTACAACGTGTATTCATCTGGTTTCTCTCTGTGACCACACTGAGTAAATGGTCATAGTACATTTCCCGTAATCACTCACTTAATCTGTGTCTTTATCCCTTTTTCTCAGGAGAGTTCGTGTTTGCCGTGAGCTCTGAAGACAACTCTGAATTTTGGCTCAGCACAGATGACTCTCCCCTCAACGTGAAGTTATTGGCATGGGTTGGAAAGGTGTGTAAATATTTCAGGGCCATATCCTCATATTTCTTCTAACATTCATTAACATGCCATAGTATCATCTGTGTGTATGTTTATTTACATGTGGGTTTTCCGTCTCTAGACCGGCACAGAGTGGGCAGTCCCGGGCGAGTTTGACAAGTATGCCAGTCAGACCTCTAGACCAATTATGTGAGTTGACACCAGGCTTCATTTCACTGTTAAATGAAGAGCTAGCACGAAGATACTAGATGGAGATGCAGTACCGTATGGGGGGATGTCCCCGACAGCCTAATCTGCTTAAAATTCCCGGGGGGGGGGGTGTATTAACTGACCACTTTTCAAAGAGTTTCATAGCATTAATGCTAACATGCTGGAAACTTTGACACACTGTGTGGGAGTCCTTTACTGTAACTTAGCAGGGGATGTAGTACGTGACACAGAAGATTTAAGATCAACATTTAGTTTGCAGGGTGTTCTGGCTTGTAGTAAGCCCAAATGAACATCAAGTTTTAAAGCAAGCACAACTAATGCTGCAGTGCTGTTTTGCCGTAAAGCTCCAGAAGAATGTTTTGCGGACTTCGAAACTTCCCCGACTTCTGTCCGACATGGGGCTGAAAAGATTCAGTAACATAAGACATTTTAAAAAAAGGAAGTAATATTGAAGGGTTGCTTACATATGTTACCACAGATTTCACCTCAACACTTTGAAGGGGTGAAATTTGCAGGAATGCATTCAGAAAAAAACTAACTTGTTGAAAAATGTGTGCAGTTCCCCACAATTATCCTGATTATTAGAGAAAAGAAATAATGATATCTGCTTAATCAGCACCCAGAGGAAGGAGACTGATGCACAGATTTGTATCTGAGCTGCTACAACAAAGCTAACCAAGACCTACACAGCTACATGACTGAACTCTTTATTCTTTAACTTTTTATATTCTTTTATTTTTTTGTTGTTTGACAGGCTGTCTTCTCAGAGGAGGTACTTTTTTGAAGTTCTCTATGTGCAAGACGACAAAGGGATTGGTCATGTGGAGGTGGCGGTATGTAGTTGGATGGTCATATAAAATGTCTTCTCCTTCATGTGCAATGTGGGTAATAATGTCGAAGAGCTGTGTAGTTCATTGCATTTGTTTTCCCACAGTGGAAGCTCTTGAACCAAGACTTTGGGTTCATCGTTATTGATTCCAGTCACATCTCCCTCTATGCTCGTAAGTACAGAAAAAACACACATCATTTCTGCAGCCTCAGTAAATCTTAATTACTCTCCAGCTCACAGTCTTTCACAAACTTGTCTGCATTTTATTACTCTGTTAGGATGATCATAACTGCAAATTAAGACAGTGTTTTTTTTGTTGCTCAATTAACGAAGAGCACTTGTGTTTTTCTTACGCCACAGGTGAGTCTGGCTTGTTACCGTCTGATGTCTCCACTATACCACAGACGGCTGCAAGCCACCAACACATCCCCTCAAAACAGCCCGGTGCAACAGCAGACATGTTGAGGGAAGACCCTCGTGACACTTTCTACCGAGGTAAGAGACGTCTCTCTGTTGTTCTGCTTCTCTGCCACGCAGCAGATAAATCACTCACTTCTTACTGTCTATGTTGCAACTGTTGCGCAACTTGTTTCCTCCTGCTGAATGCACACAGTTACCTCAACTCAAATCATTGTGTTTGTTATTTGCAGTGCCTTTGGTCAGCAGCAATTTCCTGAAAGGTTTTCTGCCCGATTGCTCGTACAAACCCAGCTACACACTTAAAGACGTACATCTGCCCCGCTACCAAGGAATTCGGATTGTATGTATTTATGTAGCTTATTTCACTGCAGATCACTTTATTCTTTAGAGATCATTGTTCACATGAAACAGCTCTTGATCCAGTGTGGGAGCAAAAAAAAAAAAAAAAACACACCAAGAAGCTTTTGTTTTCTTGTTTATGTTCCCGTAAAGTAATACAGGAAGCCTTCACAGCCTTCTGATTTATCTCAGCTGATCCTACAGCCTATTGTTCCAAAGTCTTATATGTCACTTTGTGGTCACTTCCTGGAGTCTCTGCAACCCCATACACAACCCAACAGCATAGACAAGTATAGCTTCATATAGGTTGATGGAAGTTATCAGTCATACTGGTCATCGTAATACTGTGCTTTATCGTATGCAACTGAACTTTTGTTGCTTACAATATACTAGCATTTAGTATAGCTTCATGTATCTCTTCTCATCTGATATTACATGTAAGTTTTAATTTTTTGGTAGTATCATTTATTATACAATTTCCCATGATGTATTAGTAAACTCTCAAAGCTTGAACAGCATGCCATTTCATGTCATCTCCCCAGGTCCGCTTGTCCTACATCTACCCCAATGACCACACCCGACTCACACACATGGAGTCAAACGAAAACTGCTTCTACCCGGAGAACCCCAGTGTCATGAAGACGTGAGCAGCCGTAATCAATAAAAAGTCACACAGTAGGACAGAGACTGAGAATCTTTTAGCAAAAGAAGAAAGTGTCACATCTAATCTGTGATCACAAAGTAACATCAAGCTGAATCTTTGCATAATTCATTGTCCTCTTTTTTCCTCTTGTCTGCAGGAATGGTTTCTCTAGATACATGATACCTGACGGTCCTGAGGAAAAAAGTACCACAGGTGTTTGTAATCCCCTTTTCTTTGCAAAACAAAAAGTAGTATTTTAGTAGTATTGTCTGTTACACTCTCTTTTTCTGTCTCTCCCTCTGGTGAATGTCAGATTTTGCGAAACCACTGCAAGATGAGGAAAAAGATTCTGATTTAATGGGAACAAAATCAGTGCTGAATGATGCAAAAGATCATGTTGTCAGGAGGAGAAAATCGGTGTCAGATGACACAGAATATTTTCCTGTCCGAAGGAGAAAATCCGTGCTAGATGACAAGGAAAATTTTCCTGTCCGGAGAAAAAAATCTGTGTTAGATGACACAGAATATTTTCCTGTCCGGAGGAGAAAATCTGTGTTAGATGACAAGGAAGATTTTCCTGTCCGGAGGAGAAAATCAGTGTTAGATGACAAGGAAGATTTTGGCTTCCAGAGGAGGAGATCGGTGTTTGATGACGAGGAGGATTTTGTTCTCCGAAGAAGAAAATCAGTGCTGAATGATGAGGAAGAGTTTGACGCTGAAGCCGATCAAAAAGAAATCTGGCCAGGCCTGAGAAATAACCCCCTTTTTCCAGATACATATACCAGAAAACACCTTCGAGTAAAGGAGATACAGAAAAACATGCCTCTACAACTTGATCTAGAAATGAGCAGCCCCACAGCGACGAGAGGCAAAATGAGGAAAAAGCGGTCAGAAGAAGAAAAAAAAAGTGCTCTGCCAGTGATAAAATGGAACGATACCTTCCAGATCAGCTACCAGGACCCTCAGGCGCTGCGATCGGATCAGGTGAACTTTGGATGCAATTTGGTGGGCAACGTGCAGCTCCCCTCTAGTGAGGCTCTGCCCCTGGTCAAGGCTTTCATGGTCAAACTCGAGGCAAAGCACCCTGGGTGAGTATTGTTAGGATCTGCATCATTTCAATGAGTGTTTTTTGTTTCCATTATAAGAAATTTAGTTCAAATAAAAGATGAAAATTAGTCAAAGATTTAACCCTAATTCTTCCCTCGAATTCCTCTAGTTAAGATCATGTATTACTACCTGCAACCCCTTTAACATGTCACATATATCTAGAGCTGCAACGTTTAGTCCATTAATGGATACGTTAAGATAACTGAAGTGGATTTTCAGCAACCCTTACTGGTACAGCGTCACAACAATAATTTCAGGTTTTCTTACATTTCTACGATGAATAAACAGAATATTTTTTTATTTTGGACTTTTGATGAGACAAAACAACACTTTTGAAAACATCCCCATGGACTCTGGAATGTACTCTTGAGACTCGAGTCTATGATGCTGAGCTACTGATCTTTATGTGATTGTTGTGTCATCAAGCTCTCTGTTAGTCCTCTGAGTGAAGGCAGCATGTTTCTCACTGGAAATAAACATTGTCCATAACAACATTGATATGGTGACAACTCTCATTTTGTAAGAATCACACTTATTAGACTTTGTTATTATCTTTACCTTTCCACTAAATTCTTCAAAGTCTTCGATGCATATAGTACTTAATATAAATATCATACATCTGCCATGTGGTAATTCTGTTTTTTTAATGCATTGTGGTATTTTTTTGAATTAGCGTTTCATGTCTCTTCATAAACCACACCTCCGGTGTAATTAAATTACGAGTACAATCATCAGAGATTGCAGTACTGGTTTGCAGCATGTTTTTTTATTCCCTCTGTTCTTGCAGGCTGTTCAGATTGGTGCGTGTGATTAATGTGGTGAAGCGTGTGGACGAGGTGAGGGGCAGCCGCTACCTCCTGGAGCTGGAGGTACTGGATGCGAGCGGGAAGCTGCTGCGCCTGTCGCACTACATCTACACTCTGAACCGCAGCAGCAGGCGTCGCCGCAGGGACACAACTGTCAAGGAGCTGAAACCTCAGGCTTTGCTCTGTAACCCTGTGGACTTCCAGTGGAATCCGGCTGCTACAGTTCATATCATAGTACCAGGTACACCCACCTTTAGTTGGCTTATTACACCCAATACATTCACCAACCTTTTGTGTCTTAATTTTTGCTTCTGTTTTGACTTTTTGCTATTCACAAAAACATTCATCGTAAAGGGACACACAACATTGCACGTAACTTACTTGATGACACGCATTCACAACCGCAAAGCAATGGAGTGCAAAGCATATTTTAAAAAACGTGAGATTAACCCCAATATCTTGTTTAATAGGCATGTCCTAACCACAACAATCATTGTCTATTCACTAGATCAAACAAGAGAGGCCTCAGTCGTGAGTCAGATTTGAAGCTGTATAAAGATTCAGATCTCACCGGACTTCTTGTTGTTCCAGACATCTCAGAACTTGAAACTTTCTGACCCACTAGACAGTACAATGGAACGCCACTTGAAGTTGGAATTCCTACTTGTAAACTTTCACATTCATCTACCTCAACTTCATGAGGGAGCCGTTGTCTGACGTCACTAAACAAACACAGCAACTACGTGCTGGTGTATTTAGGGTATAGTTGTAGACCGCAGTATTTGTGTGAAAGTGAATGAAATGTTTATTTACGTTTCCACGTATAAAAGTGCGGTAAAATAAAATGTAGAACAGTGTCTGACACCTCATGTGTTGTTTTTCCTCCTCTATTTCGTTTGCAGTGCAAGGAGGCTGCACTGCTGAGGGTTAAATTACCAAAGAGTCGTCATTTTGTTTTGGTCAGTCGAGTTTTTTGTGAGCCTTTAGCATCTTGCACCTGGAGACGGAAGTTTCCACGAGGAAATCCCGACCTCGGACGTTCACTGGAACACGGCATAAGGCCAACTTCCCTGGGAAGAGATCTTGAAAGTGAAATGTTAAAGTAACCCCTTTAGTCAATGTGGTTTTCATCTCGTTCTGACAGCTGAACGTTTGAGCTTCACTGTGTTGAATCATGTATCTGCGACATGAGTTTGACACTCGAAAGCTGTTTTTTCGTTAGGGTTCTCTGCGCACTATGAAAATCTGATTTCCACTTCAAAGACAAAGAAATCTTAAAATCACAGTTAAACTTGTGAAATGTAAAGTATCTGCATATTCATATATTTTTGCCTTTTTTAATGGGGGTGCCAATTTAAGGCTTTAAATGTGGTAATTATGCTGTACTTACTGTAAAAACCATGTCACACACACATCAGAAAATTAATACATGTAGAGAGGGGATCTTTTAAAAAGAAGGCTCCCAAGTTGCCACCCTGTAGAGTCCATCTTCTCATTGCTTAAGTGTTCAATTCAATCTAAGCATGCTGATTGTGACTGCGGTTATGAGTAATACAGATTATTAAATACACAGACCTTGTTATGCCTTTTTTTCAGTGTACGCATTCCCTAAATAACTGATCATTTGTCTGTGTGTCCCCCTCAGTGAAAAACCAGGCTCGTTGGGTGCAGCAGCTGATCAGTCAAATGGAACGATTGTTCAAAGAGACTCAGGACACCAACTTCAATCTCATCATCACTGACTACAGCAGCTCCGACATGGATGTGAAGAAGGCTCTTGAGAAGTCCTCACTGCACAGGTACGTGTTAACGTGTTTTACTGAATCCAAACCCGTGACACTCATTGTACGATACGATGTATTATAACATTATGCCTGTGGAATTGATCAGGTACGACTACTTGAAGCTGAGCGGAAACTTTGAGCGCTCTGCTGGGCTGCAAGCAGGTGTTGACCTCATAAAGGTGAGAATCGTAGCATCACTCCGCTGTAACGCACAAGATGAAGTGAAAAGACCGTAATAATAAATATCTTTTCCCGTCTTAATTCTCCGTCAGGATAAACACAGCATTGTGTTTCTCTGTGACCTCCACCTCCACTTCCCCTCCAACATTATTGATGCCATCAGGACGCACTGTGTGGAGGGATACATGGCCTTTGCTCCAATAGTCATGAGGTTGGACTGTGGGGCTGCACCATATGATGCCAGAGGTAAATATGCCCATCTTTAGTTTCATTATGACATGCCCATAATTCCTTTAAGCCTACTCTTCCACTGCTTCTTTGCCACTCAAGGCAATCCACACAGCAACCTCCAAGCTCATATCTTCAGCTGTTTATCTTGCTGTGACATGTTGAATTACCAGCGTATGGCCTAAAGTCACACATGCAAAAAATCAGCCTTACCAGCTGCACCTGTTTCAGTGAAACCCGGGTGTGTCATGTCCTGTCTCTTATCCTGAGATCTCTAAAACAAAAGCAGTGTTTATGGTGAGACATGTATTGTGTGTCCTAGTCGGCTTGTGAAGCACAAACAAGCAACATAAAGATAAATAAGATAATTGTAGCCACTCGAATTTAAAAACTACATTCACAGAAGGAATTTCATTGCATGTGGCAATGTATGTCTGCATGTATGTCTATTGCATTAAAAATGTGACCATCTGTGTGTCAGGTTTCTGGGAGGTCAATGGCTTTGGCCTGCTGGGGATCTATAAATCAGATCTGGAGGCCGTGGGAGGAATGAACACCAGGGAATACAAAGACACCTGGGGAGGAGAAGACTGGGAGCTCCTCGACAGGTGTACTTCTAATAGATTTAGACTTATTTGTTGCTCATAATTGTTCTGTCTGTTCCCTGCATTTTCTTTTCTTTTGCATTTAAATGTATAGAAAAAAGTGTAAAAAGCCAGTTTTTAGCTTCTGCCATAAAAGAGGATCCAACACATTTCTACACCAACAGTAGAAGATACAGTTTGAATGAGAGGCTTGACAATAAATCATTTTTAACAGAAGACATGACACTATATTTGGGTAGTGATGGGCAATTATGTGTATGACAATTTTAGATCGCGATTCACCTTGATGACGTCCAAAATCTACTTTGCAGAGGAAATGTTAAGATCGCAAAATGAATGTCTTCGATGTAATGTTTCCAAGCTCCACTTAAATTCACTGACTAGCGAATAAATGCGTTGGAACAAACCGACAGAGTGATGTAGTCCACTAAATGGTTAGTAGATTCGAGTCAGCTTGCAGCATGACAATATCTTTTGTTACAGTAAAGTAAATGTAAATGTAAATAAGGTGTTTTAACGGTGCAAATATGGAAAATCCACAGGCTATTGTAAGTCTGGCTGTACTGTACAAGGCATTTCAAAATAGATGTACTTGCCTTTTACGAGCGTTACAGGTTCGAGCACATTCCTTTTTTACGGCGTTTTTAATAATTGCCTGAGAGAAGCGAGAGAGACATTGCAAAATAACTGCTGGAAGGCATTCAACATGGCAGACTGATGATAAAGTCAGAGATAGTGTTAGAGTATACTACTGTTTGATTTTATGTTTGTTAAAATAAACTCAAGCGGTCGTTCTTTAGAGACAGCCGATGGTTTATTTTCTGGTACATTAAATCAACATTACAACACAGTGTATCAAAAGCATCAGGCAATATTTACATCACCTGCGCACTAGCGTGGCGCTTTCAAACATATCAAAACACAGCTCTTTGCGTCACATTCGTTTTTTGAGAATAGCTGTTGAATAGCTAAATGAAAAGCAAATGAGATGTGAAATTAAAAATTGAATCAGTGCACGATGTTGATTAGACGATGAAAAATTAAAGGAATTGAGGAAGTGAAAGGGGTCGCTTGTAGAAATGAACCTACGGAGAATTATCACCCAAATCCACAGCTCATTTTTTAGCTGTCCTGTCTGAGCTTAATGGTTTTGTGTTCACGCTCACCGCTCCCATAGTGTAGTTTTCACCAGATGCAGGCGGCTGTTCAAGTGCAAAAACTCTAAAAACCTTCTGCACACTACTACTATAGCTAGAGTAGCTGGTGAACGTAATAGAGCATTCATTATCTAAAAAAATTAATACTTCCCTCTGTGTTTGGTCTGTGAGACCAAACACAGAGACAAAACAAATTAACTGCACTACATTTACTGTCCACACAAGTCTCTAATGTGTGTCTGACGTGGTTTATGTCGAGAAAATCTTTAAAGAAGCTGCTTTCCCTTCCTGAATTTATGAATATGCAAATACTTTTGATTTCGCAAGTTTAATCACTAGACACAAGATGCCTCCTACTTCACTGTAAACTTCATTCTCAGTGTAGGTGAACTGGGGGGTTGCACATTTTTCATGATGTCACCAATTAGATACAGTAACACCCCTCACCTTACACCAATTAGCACAGAGAAAGTGTACCCTTTCAGCAATGATTGTGAAAATGGCTCCAACATTCAACTGTAGGAACAAGAATAATGAATATTACATAAGCCTACGTATTGCTGCCTTTAAAGCTAACACATTTAAAGTAACTTAACAAACTCTCATCTGCTTTCTGCTCCAGAATCCTCGAGGGGGGACTGGATGTGGAGAGGATCTTCCTGAGGAACTTTTACCACAACTTTCACTCCAAACGTGGCATGTGGGTTACGTAGGTGTCATGACGAGGTCACCTGTGGCCGCACCATGACCATGGTCGTCACAGTTACAGCCACGGCAACCAGGTCACTTTAAGGCTAGAGAGTCAGTCCTGCTACAAGCTGCTGACTAACAGAGAAGGTGACATCGGATTCGATGAAGCTGCAGTGAAAGGCAGCAGTGAAGGTCATTTTTAAGGATATACTACTGATAAAACTCCTGCCATAGAGTTTGTGTCACTGGATGTACTGTTGATTACTAAGAGGGTACTGGTCAATGAGTGTGTGATATTACATATGAAGATAATGCTGCGCATCAGGATGATCTGCACTACTGGCTACAGGGAAAAGGACCTGATCCAAAGACAAAACATAAATTAAATGAAAATGCCAAGTAAATTTAATGAAATTAAGTGTCCTTGATCGCAAGTCTTGCACAATAGTCTTAACTGGAGAAAAATTATGAAAAACTTTTATATTTATTTCATGATTATTTTTTTTTCTCCATTTGACTTTAATGCTATTTCTACAAATGGTCAATTGTACCTCAGTTTAGTGCCCTCCCCTGTTTGTACTAATTAATGTTGATTGTGCCTCTTGTTGTGACTGTTATCCAGGTACTGGAGCCTCACAGGAGTGTTTTTACAGATGAAAAACCAAACGCCTTAAACTAGAATAACAATTAATTATTTAAGTTATTGGCACGTGTCATGCAAATCATAAAACAATGTGTCAGCCAATTCTCTCTTCACTTCCACTTACCAAAGACAATATTTGAAAACGTGGATAGGGGGCCCTCTACTGGAGGCTATTCAACATGTTCACATGTAAAATTAAGGGCAGTTTCAGTCAGCAACTAGTTCTACTGAAATCTGTGTCCAAAAAGCTTCCTTTTCTAGTAGAGGGAAATGAAAAATGACTTTGTATATTTATCCTGTTTTTTTGTTATTGAAGACAAATGGCCGCATTTTCTTATTGTTCACATTCCGATTTGAGAAACTTGTTGTGCTCTACTTTATTTCTTGTCATAAAGGGAGATAAAAACACAAACACACAATTGCTGCTCTGGTGCTAGGCTTTGTTCTTGGTTTTGGTTTCTGACACTGCAAATAATTGTGTGATTTTTTAAAATTTATTTTTTAAATACTTTTTGATTTCCTTAAGCAGTGATGTTTTCCCCTGTTGTCCTTTACAACTCCATCATCTCTTACTTTGTTGTCTTTAGATATACCTCATTCCTCTCGTTGTGCTGGGCGTTCACCTGCAACCTGAATCTCTTTTCTCAGGGACTGTATTTTTTAAATGTTTCGATGCCCCGACAAATCTGAAGAATAAATCTATTTGGGTTAGTTTTTAATGCATTTTGTGTATTTCTTAACAGTTGGACTCAGACAAACTTTAAAAATATAACTGATTTTACATAAACTAAGGTATTCTGCCAATTAATTGTATGTCTTTATATAACAACATAAATGATAAGCAGTTATCACAATTTGTGGAATACGCACTAAATCATGCTTTTGAAAATCTCCATGGCCTCTTTTAGACATATTTGCACATCAGTATTGTTTAGTTTAATTGTTACATTTTGGTTTGTACTTTAATTGAAGGGATGTCTCTTCATATGAAACATTTTTAAAGCTATCTGGATAGTTAAAAAAATAGGTTGTGATGTTGCTAATAGTGGCATTAATGATGAGACAGGAATCTCATGTAGAAACAAACTGCAGCATTTCTCAAGATAGACGGGAACAAAGCACAGCAGCATTCACTGATAGCTCTGCAGACATCGGCCTGTTATCCGGTATTAGCTAAAGATCTGGGCAGATGTTGTTGCAGATGTTAAATAAAGGTGTGGTATACAGCATAATTTCTCATTCGACGTATGGGTGGCTTCCCAATCCCATTAATCCTGAACAAACCTTTCGCACCTTTTAGCATACACAGCACTCGTTTGATGCTGTGATGCATGAGGACCATTTTAAGCTTTTAGTGTGGTGATTTAAGGTGGGATTCAGAGTGCAAACCTTGCCAAGGCCCAACAGTCCTTTTAAAGCTGTAGTCTGTAACTATTTTTTTGTTATATTTTCTAGAATAAGATACAGGTCAGCTGTGTAAAAATCCAAAGTCATTAGATTAGAAGATAGATAGATAGATAGATAGATAGATAGATAGATAGATAGATAGATAGATAGATAGATAGATAGGTAACTTTATTAATCCCAGAGGGGAAATTTGGTCATTGTGCAGCAGGTACATTCAGTACAAATACAATAAAAAATGAAAAAATAAGGGCAAATATTGAGGCAATAGGAAACAATAAAGCACTGTATACAATATGGAAATATCTGCAAAATATTTATATACTGAGTAACAGGAGACATTGCTGAACTCCTTGATGTCTTTTCATTTCTGTAGAGTGAAAAATAAGGGCACCAGAGTGAGAGACAAAACAGGTACCGTCTGCTCTACTCCAGAAATTTAGGCTCAAAATTAACATTGCGGCTTATAGGGGAGTTGCTGGAGTGCTTTCCGCTCCAGGGCTTCTACAGTGTAAGTCCTACATCTGAAATAAGACAGACATCAGCTGAAAGCCAACAAGATTTCCTACACTTCTATGAAAATATTGTCTATGTGAAGTAAAAGATGTGGGATCCAAATCAAGCTGAAGAGAATTTTTCTCCAGTTTTTCCAGCTGCTCTCCACTTTACCGATAATGTCACGTACTCGAGCTCACGCAATGCACACCCTAAAAATCCTTTAAACTAAAACTGTGATAAAACTGAATACATGCCAAATAATTCAAGGTCTTATGACTTTTTAAAAGTCGGAATGGTGTCTCTAGTTCAAAGTTTGAGGGACAGGAAGAGCTTGAAAGTTGATGAGTTTTGAATAGGATTTAAAGATTTCCCCATTTAATTCCATTCACAGTAATTAGACTGCCACCAGAGTGCCACCTATTGGCTGATTTGCACCAAATTTTGCACAAACCCTCATCTGGCCATGCAACACAAGTAGCAAAAGTGTTGTGGTAATGGGACTGTATTTGGTCAAGATATGAAAGACTGTCTGTTTTGAACACAATATGCAGGAATTAGTTGTTCTATATTTTGGGCGTCTTTTGGTCTATCAAAATTCTTTCAATACCTTCTTGTCAGGAGGGTCCCTAGATGCTCCATGCAAAGTTTGGTGCAAATTGGTCAAATCGCCTAGGAGGGGTTCGAAAAAGTAAGTTTTTCATTTGTTGCGATTTTACGAATGGAAAGTTACCACAAAAGTGGGCGTGGCCTATATCACACAATTCAGCTAAATTTAGGAAACAGGAAGGCTTAACAATGTAAACATATTATGTGGGAGTTATTACCCAAAAACGCTTTTGCATTGACAATAGCGCCACCTGCTGGTCATTTTTGGTGTGTGAGTTACAGGGGCCAGTCTTTACCACCCCTATGAATTTCATTCACATAAGTATTATGGTGTGGACACAGTGCCAAATATTTAATTAGACTGCCACCAGAGCGCCACCTAGTGCAGGATTGGTAAATCCTTCGTCAGATATCCTCAGGATGGCATTGGCAATGATTAGACCAAGGGGCCGTCCAGACGGGCAAAAACAATCTTATTTTTTCTTTGTCTTCCTCAGCATCATTTAAACAATATTTGCGTTAGGGATGCACCAATCCGATATTAAAGGTGAAATATGGAATATGAGCTGAATGCCGCCATCTAGTGTCTCAAGATCGTAGTCGCGACAACAAAAAAGTAATTCCAGCGGTGGGGTTGCCAGGTTGAAAGTGAACCAGCAATACTGGACAGGGCAGGAGGATTGAGCCGCCTCTGTTTCCTCCGTTTACTGGGTGTGGAGGTCGATGGGTCACGATCAGTATTCTCATATCTAGGATCAACGTGATATAATGAAAATAAGTACAGCAGAGGAGTTTGACCAACAGGTAACGTTAGCTAAGTTAGCAAGCGAGTTAGCTTACCGATCCAGGAGAAAGTTTGCGATTTCCACGTGTGTTTTGATGCCATGGAAATCCTTTACCTGAGTCCATCGAGCATATGCTTCACCGATATTTACTCTGGTTTTTGCTTTTCTCCGGTCACTCAGCTGCTGGGACAGATAACGCACCGTTCGCTGGGGCTCTGAAGAGCTTGCAGACTCTGCCATTTTACCCAGAGTCAGCCTAGCTTTGCCAAGCTTTTGCCGAGCATTGCCGAGGTTGCGAAATTGGCAACCCCCAATGCCGGCCGCTATTTGGCTGGTACGATGTAAACAGGAAGTCATTGTCGAACCCGTCAAAATTTCTTAAATTATTTATTTCAGACTAAATATAATTTTTCAAGGAAACGCATTACTTTTAATCTGCGCCCCTCTAAACGCCCAGTAGATGTATTATTTTTGAAAAAATATAGGTTTAATAAGCATATTACATATTCAACCTTTAAGATCGGATCGGTGCACCCGATATTGACAAAACAGCTGGATCGGGGATCGGAAAAATGAACAGATCCACGGCCGATCCAGTTTTGTTTTTTTTTTCTCCGTCGCAGCACATCCTACGTCATTCGTCAGCATCAGTGTGTTGCATGCTGGAAGAGCACTAGTTGTTGTTTGACCAACTTTTTGTTAGTTTATTCTCAGGTTGTTTGCAGGACGTTGCACTTACTCACGTCACATTTCTCTGCTGATTAGCTGTTTGCCCTGCCATCAGTTGTTAGCCTCACCGATCAGCTGGGGCTAACCGCCGGGCTGCTTTCTCGCCTTCCTCTGCTGCTGCGGTCTCCCCCGGCTCGAAGCGATGTTGGATTGACGCTTCTCCGCCGTTGCTGGCAGGGTCTTCAGGTGTTCAGCACAGGAGCACCCGCTGTGTGCACGGAGCCTCCAGACGCTAGTTTGTACAGGGACGGTGCTACTGACTTCGGTGCTAGTGTTCCCTCCGCAAAGCTCTCAAGTCTCGCATTGGGCGTGAGACACACGCATTTCAACCTGTTCACACGCTCACACGCCACACCTTGTATTTCTCACGCAGAGAAATAACCAGGATAACGGCCACCAAGTTGCACCGCTATTTTTTTAATAACAGTGGAACAGGTTTGAATCAAGCGGGTTCCCCGCAGAGTTCAGAAGGCGCCTGCCACGCACCAGCCAATCAAATAAAAGAATGTAACTACCGAATAGCAAATCAAAAAATAGCATTACTGTATCCGGGTAAGATTTAGATAGTCCCGATTCAGAGGCTCGTTAGCTACAGAAGAGGACAGCTGTCACATCGATCCACGTCTCGGCTAAGTAACTACAGACTGATCGACATGGGAGAAGACCATATCCTCTGAGTACAGTAAGTCACCTCATCATCTGATTTCTGTTGCTGGGGAATATTGTGTCCAGGCAGCTGGTAATCAGTAATGTTAGCTAACTTAACAGTTTGATCAGAGTGTGTGAACTAGCCTGGCTAGCCAGTTGAATCCCTGCTAATTTCAGCAGCTATTCTGACACTTAGGTTATATTTTATATTTTAAAGTCTCACATAAGGAGATAAACCTGTATGCTCAGTGACCTCAAATATACTTTTTTGGGAAGATTGCTATTATGAGTTTGGTGATATCTCTGATGTGATGGAAAAGGCATAAAATGTATGTAGGCATACAATAGTCTATGCAGTCCCTCCAGAAAAACACGAGTTTTTTTTTGTGATTGTTGCAGGCAAAAATCCTTGATTATGCGGCACGTTTTCTTAAAAAAATGCGATGGAATATGTGGGATATTAATGCAATTTTATGCAATGAAATTGTGGGAACTTGCAAAAAATCTCGGGAACTTGCAAAAAATTGTGGTTTGATGAAAAAGAGAAAAAAAAGTGATTACCCCAACACCCCGTTCTCACTAGGCTACTACCTTAATGTAAAGAGTCATCTCTTAGTACTTCTTATGATAAGCAGCATACTACATCACAGAAAGTGCTAGGAATATTTAAGTTCTCATCTTGTTTGATTTCAGACCTTAATAAACACATGGCTCAAACTTACAAAACATTGACGAATCAAGCAAGTTCTGTAGCTTTACAAAAGGAATATGCTACAACTTCTGTAAAAATGAATAAATAAGATATAAAAAAATGAAATGTGTGCTTCCTGTTTTACAGAGGTAGCTATACAAAACAGACATCTTCTGTTAAAATAAGTGCCTCCAATGCACAAAGTGCAATCTCTTACTGTAACGTAAATGTACATTCTACTAATATACTTACAACTGTAAGGTTTTTTTAAACTAGGATGATTTTTTTGTTGGCAAATGAGACTGATTTGCAGGCTTCATCATGGCTTCATCGCAGGGTTTGCAGCTTTTTCGATGATATTCATGTCGCGTAATTACGTCATTTCCCATGGCAACAGAGGAAAATGGCTGCTCTTGTGTGAAGTAAACTCAACATTCTTCAACTTTCTGCTAAGATATATGTGACTTTTTTGGAACAAAAATGCAGGGATTATGAAATCATGCAAGCCCTGCATATTATTAGTGGAAATCAGCAGTTTATGTGGCGAAAGTGCGGCGTATTTGAAAAAATGCAGCCCCCACATAAATATGCAGACTTTGACTGATTATGCATTGAATTATGAGATCGCATAATCGCGTTTTTCTGTAGGGACTGTCTATGGGTAAAATGGCATGCTCAGATAGAGGAATACCTTCAACCACTTGCCCTTATTGTGCATATCTTGCTGAATCTATTTGCACTTACTCTTTGTCTGTCTAGTTTTGAGTTAAAGTGCTGATTGCCAAGTCAAATTCCTGTGTGTCTACATGATGCATTACGTGAATAAAAAGTGATTTTGATTCTGAGATATTGTTAAAACTACCTGTACTTAAATTGCTTCATCTCTTTCTGTTCTCTGTCTGGTAGGAGAAAAGCTAAATGTTGGCTTCACCAAGCTACCCTCAACAAACTCCTTGAGGCTAGAGACATCACACCTGAGGAGGTGCAGCTAGGCCTCAAAACCTGCCACAAACACCTACAATAAACAACTGTAATCTCCTTCTCTCTCTCTCACACACACACACACCTGCACTAAGAAATGCTAAATAAATATTTTCATTTGTATGAATTTGTGTCATTTATGAGCCCTGCTGAAAAAACCAGCATAGACCAGCATGGCATGGATGGCTTATCTTATTGGATTTTAACAAATGTGTGCTCAACATCTGAAAGAAGTAATTATTTTGTGTACTACAAAAGAAAAACTTTATAGAATTGTTTACTTCAACTTGTGAGAGAAACGGGAGCAACAAACAAAGTGTTGCATTTATATTTTTGTATATTTTGTGTGGTATTTACAGTTTGTTTCAGGTGCCCTCAAATGACCCCAAAATCTTACAGGTTTGAAGCTTGTGTTCAATAAACTTGGTGTACTGTGATGACATCACTGATTCTGTGTCCTGTATTGGACTTTCACCGCCACCTTCACTCCTCATACGCACTATGAAATAAGTTGTTGACACATTCCATGCTGGTGGCCAGCATACCAGCACTAAAACACAACATATGCTGGTAACCAGCTATGCTGGTCTATGCTGGTTTTTCCAGCAGGGAGATCAGATCCCCGTCCCCACCCCCGCCACCAAAATCTCACTCTGAACTCAGTTCAAAACTTGAGAGCCCTGATTACATATGTATATTGTGATTTCTTTTTAATTTCATTTAAATCTGTTGGCTGTTTGTAATTGCAACAATCTTTTTATATTTATTCAAGTGGTAGTATTATTATAACTTGGGCCAAGTGTTATATTGCTATGCTAATGAAGACTGCTTGTCAAATTGCCATCAGAGGTTTCATAAATATGTTTTATTGAAGTAATTGAGATTACAAAACACAGCTGATGAAGTTGCAAAGGTGTTTTCAATGAAATCTGTGACAGGGACACACAAGATTTTTTTGCAAGTTGGAGCTTCCTTTATTCTGTTGGGGATGCAGAGAACCTCAATAAAGGAACCATTTGCCGCACAATAAGACATGTTTGTCTGGAGCTGAAGTCATTCAGCATATTCATCACCTTCCCTGGCCACAGAAAACCCCTCCACATCAAGAAGTTTTACAAGATTGCAGGTAACCTCAATTTCAACGTGCAACTATTATTTTCTAATTTGATCAGTCACCGCTGGATACTCACTATTTTTTGTTACAGCTTTCCCTAACATTGTTGCAGTGGATTGCACACACATCAGGATCAAACGCCCCTCAGGAGAACATGAGGGAGATTACATTAACAGGAAATCCTTCCACAGCATCAATGTTCAGGTAAGAGTGATTTGTGGTTTCTAAGACCTACATAAATTAATTCTGTGCATTAAATGACCTTAATAGGTTGTAACTTCACATTTCAGATGATCTGTGATGCCGACTGCCTTGTCAGCAATTTAGAGGCAAAGTGTCCTGGCTCAGTGCATGACTCCAGAGTCTTTCAGGCTAGTCCAATTTACGAGAGACTTTCACAAGGTAAGCCACACATTTTATTTGTACTATAAGCACCTTGGACATCATGAGTGTTTAACTCTGCTGTGTAGTTTTCTAAATGATATCTTGCATTATCAGGCGAATTCTCTGGTGTGCTGCTGGGAAACAAAGGCTGTGCGTGCGAGTCATTTCTCTTCACTCCCCTTGCGGACCCCCAAACCCCACCACAGCAGGCCTACAACCATGCACACAGCAAGACAAGGGCTCAAATCGAGATGACCTTCGGCATTCTGAAATTTCGGTTTCAGTGCCTGCACCACCTGAGGGTTTATTTGGCAGTCATTTCTCTTGGTTGCTTGGATCCTGGAATAGAGAGAGCAAAAGTAACACAGATTAAAAGACTGTATTGCAGTTATGGTTGCTGTGTGCACTGAAATACTCACTTCTCTTTCTAGTTTCTGGATTTCCAGGTCCAGTTTCCTGAGTGTCCTGCGTTTAATCTCAAGCTCCAGCTCCATTTCTTGAAGCCTTCTCTTCTTCAATTTGATTTTAATGTCTGCCAGCGCTATCTGTTTCTCCGGGTGCTTTGCATACAGTCTTCTGACAGTTTGTGAAGTCTGTAAAAGAAATGTCCATTAGCACAGCAGGATTTGTTCATAATTTAGATTTACTTTAGCCAATACTCACAATGTTACCAGGCTGCTTAGGAGACTGTGCAGCATCTGGGTCCTGATACACATATATTTTCTATTAGCACCACATCACTGACCTCATACTTTATGGACTAAATAAGCAGGATATTTACATAAAATTGACATACCTCAAGCCTTCTGGAGTCCAGTGACAGTCTCCTCATCTGCAGAAGTGCATTCTGCAGCTGCAGATGTGCCTTCCCCCTGCCATATACATACATGTATTGAGAGAACTTGAATTAAGATTTAACAGGACATACCAACCCTGTGATTTGAATACAATGTACTAACTGGATCATCTTCTGCTGGCTAAAAAAGTGTAACTGTGTTCCCAGACACTGTAAGGAAATCCAAAGTCAGACAGTATAATATATTTATTTGACTGTGTTCCATGTGCAGTAGTATTGCAATATGTACCTTATGAAGCGGACAATTTCTGTGGCTGGAACAGAGTCTGTTACTGTTCCTCCCTGGATCCCCTCCATCACTGTCCTCCCCTTATTTAAATGGAGTGCCAGCTCCTCTGCTGGGGTCGTATCCTGGCTTGGTGGGCCGCCCCCTGTGCTATTTAACTGCTACAATCATACAGACATTCAACATGTCAGCAGACACTTAATCTATTCACCTCATTTGTTCACTGTTATCTACTTTAAAGTCACCAGCCTGCAAAATCTTGTATTTGATTTTAACTTGCTGCCAGGTCATTTTATAGCCAGACAAGTTTGTTCTTTATGAAGGAGAGAAAGATAAAATAGATAAAAACCTAACATGAGAAAAATAGATTAAATGACACATTGTGGATAATTGTTTGCACTTAATCATACTCTACATTTCCTGAGTAACATGCACAGTGTACAAAAGCTGATTAGTGGTATCTAATTTAAAAGTATCTAATTTAGTCCTTTTTAATTGTGGCCTATTCATGACAGTTCCAGTGGAGCACTGTTTATTAATTGTACAGTTTTGAAGTATTTACGCATTAAGCCGGTCCGCTATTTTGTGCCAGGCTTTCTCTCATTCTTTAATTATGGCACTGGTATTGCCTTTTTTTCTTATAATGTCTTTCACCTCTTCATAGAACTCCGTCAGGAGCTGTTGTTCAGCGGCCGTGAAATATGAAGCGTGACTCTTATCCATGTTCCCATCAGTGATTCTGTGAGCGATCGCGAGGTTTATTTAAGTATGCCGTGAACACGCACTTATCCCGACTATCTACACCTGGCTTGACATAGCCGTGCCTTTTCATCCTGGCTTGGCATATGTGCAACCAATTAAGCCAGGATGCGCCGAGCAGCCTAGGTCAGACTAGGCTTGCTCAATTATCCGGGATTTCTTTATTCTACTTTTGTGCAATACCCCTCTGTTTTCAAAAAAGTGCGTTTTCAGGCGCTGCGTTTTCAGGATCCGTATGGACGGTCGGCCAAAATGATGCAATACATGTGCGTTTTCGCAAAAGAGCGTTGTCGCCTGGACGGGGCCCAAGTCTTGTGTTAATCTGCCCAACCGATATTGAGATATAAAATATTTCAGTTTGAAGAGCGGCACCTTGTAGTCATCATCCAACATTTTGCACAGGGGCTCATGGGGAAGTAGTAACCTCAGTTTCATGTCATTCGGACATACCAATGTGGAGATATACAACACTTCCTGTTTTGCACCAAATCTGCAGGAAGTTGGTATTTGATAACTTGAGAATTCCTTGGAATATCAAAATTCTTTTAACAACTTTTTGTCAGGAGAGTCCACAGATGCTGTGTGACAAGTTTCGTGCAAATCAGTGAAATCGCCTGGGAGGACTTTGAAAAAGAAGGTTTGCGACATTTTGCGAATTTCCGTAAAAAAAAAAAGGGTGGGTGGAAATGGGTGCAATTCAGTGAACGCGTGGATATAAGGTTTTTGAATGTGCAACAAAGTATATGTGAGTTATAAGCCAAAATGCACTTTCCTTGATTGTAGCACCACCTAGAGGTGGAAATTGAGGACAACAATAGATTATGAAATTTTTCGGCAGGTGTGACGTATATTCCGAGTTTGGTGAGTTTTGGGGCATGTTCAGGCAGTGAAAAATGCAATCATTTGGGACGAAAAAGTGGTCATTCGAAAAAGATTAGGGATATAATATTGGAATGTCATTTCAAAGGTGGAGGGAGCTGCAGGATTTGTAAGGACTCACGAGCGATGCAGAGTTGGCTGCTTTTCTGCTGGACAAGGAAGGACCCCTGATTGATATATGTTTAATTCAATGTTTTAACCACAAGGCTATGGTGGCGGTGTTTACAGACAGGGCAGCAAGCTGCCAGTTTGCCCGTCCTTTTGGCAGCTAGATCCGTGGTTTTAGACAGAGGGCGGCAAATTGGGGGTCTGTTTTGGTCTGCCGATTTGCCGCCTCAGAGGGTACACTTATTTCCGCCTCGCCTGCTATCTAAATCCAAGGCACCAATGTGCCAGACCCTGTGTGAGATGGGCGGAGGTGTCGATGACCTGCTCTGTTGTGCGACCCACAGCCGGGGAGTTTTAAAACCAAGAAACAGCTGATCACAGCAGTCAGTCCATCACTTCATCCGCGGACATTTAGATGAGCAACTGGACAGCTGCTGAGATTCGGGAGATGCTAGCGTCTCCTCGGTCTTTGCTGTTTGGTTGTGTCAGCTTGTTGTTTTAGCGGCAAGCTAGGAACGGTCGCTACTTTCAAATTAAAAGCCCCCTGCTAAGAACCCAGTTCTAAACTCCAATGGGGTGCAATGTAAAGCTTTCATTTTGAAGACAAATTCGTTGTCATCGTTCACAGCCCAACTTGGAGCTTCACGTCACGTCACATGTTTACGCCTACCCCAGTGGCAGCTTTTGGAAAAGGAGGAATATTACGCCTCGTTTTAGAAAGACAGGGCGGCACATTGCCCTTACCTTGGAGCAAATGTGCCCCCTTTTCTATCTCAAAAGGGCTAGTAATACTGACAATAGCATATCTCCTACCATGTTGCAGTCGAGCTACGTAGCTTGTATGCAGATTCTGGTGTGCACATCTAAGACTAGAAGTATGCTTAATATCAAGCATTTTTACTGTGCCGTGTGGAGAAATTCAAAAATAAAAGTCCCATATTTATGGACTCTGGAGGTATAAATATGGGACTTTTATTGTTGAATTTCTCCACACTGAGAAGCATGATTGTAGTCTTTTATGTGTAGAAGTCAAATATACCACCTGTAGCCAGGAATCATTTAGCAATGTTTTTTTACAGTAGCTCAAATATATGAAAATATGGAATCTGCAGGTATAAATATAAAACTGTTATACTTGAATTTCTCCAATTTGATGTAGTAAAAATGCTTGATATTAAGCATGCTTGTAGTCTTCTATGTGTAGAAATCAAATATACCATCCATAGCCAGGAATTATTGAGTAAAGTTTTTTTTCAGTAGCTCAAATATATGAAAATATGCCACTGGTACAAATGTGGAATTTTATTGTTGAATTTCTTCACATTAGTGCAGTAAAAATGCTCAGTTCAAAATAAATGAAAAAAAGCTAGTCTTTTACATGTGATTTTATTATCATTTTTTCCCTTGTACTGAAACCAAACTGAACCGTGACTTAATTGTGTGTTACACCCCAGGGCTGGGCAATATGGCCTAAAAATTGAATCTCCAATTTTTTCACACCAAATTCGATTTACGAATTTGCTCGATTTTTTTCTTCTTCTCTAAAATAAACTTCAAATGATAGAGAAATTATTAAAAGCATTGCATTTATTTTAATGCTTTTATTTTAAACAAATTTGCCCCGCCATTGTAGAGTGCACCTCCGAACTCGCTTGGAAAAATAAATAAAAGTGCATCCTTTTGAAAAGAATGTGTCCCTTTTTGATAAAATGCTTTTGTAAACATAAATTTAACATGTCAGATTGCTTGCTATTTTAAAAACAGATCAGCTTTCATATTGGTTTTGATAAAATGTTATAACTTTCATCAAATACTTTATTTTACAAAAGGTGCCTTTTGTTTACAAAAAAACATTTATATCCCTGAAGATGTGTAAACTAAATTAAACATCTACATGCATTGCATAGTAAACATGACATGTTGGTAGCTGTACAGGGCATGAGGTGTGTACTTGATGTCTTTTTAACACGTTTTTGACCAGAAAGACGAGCCTGTCTACTTCCTCTGGCTTGAGACATCATGGCTCGTTGCGGCTTCATAACATAAACCTGAGGTGGAACATTTTCAGCTGTCCACAGGGATCCTTTCTTCTCATACGGGACACAATGATTAACTGATTCCCCTCATGTTGGCTGGTGTTTGTGGGCTGCCGCGGTCTTGTCCATCCCATAGTGAACAACACCTGTCCCACTCTGATACATGCCTCTGTTTGAGATGCTGAAATAAATGGGTTGGTCCACTGCCTTTAGTTGCAACAGCCTTTAAACAAACTTTGCAGCGGACGGTAGTTTGTTCGAGGTATGACGCCACAGAACCAAGCTACTTAACGAGAAAGTCCCTTTTCGGGAACAAACTCTTTGCTTGCTGCCATGTTGTTGTGTCCCCTCCTCCCCCCCTGTTGAGGACAGCATTCCATTCCGACAAACCTCCATTACTTACGAAACCCCTCCATTCCGAAACACCCCCACTCCGAAACACCGCTGTTCCGACGCTCCCCCCAAAACACCGCTGTTCCGAAATTAAACACCGCTATCCGTGATGCTGATGTCCACTTCCAGCCGCACTCGCACAGTTCTGAAGTGGGTTAAGGTTAGGGTTAGTTCGGAGTGGGGAGGTTTCGGAAAGGCGGGATGTAACGGTGTCTGTTTCTGTGTGGAAAGCGACAAAATGCCTGCAAGCCAGGTTAACCTGTTCCCCAGAAAGCTAAACTTGCACATCAGGAGTCACAGCCTGGGAAACTAAACGAGGGACAGCACAGTGGGTGTCAGGCGGACGTGCACACTGTGTGCTCACAGCAACCCCCCCTCCCAACACCACCCCCGGTGACACCAATAACTCTGTAGGAGTTTGCACCTGACAGCTGAGATGATTGTGGTGATTTTCCCCCTGAAGAAACTGCTGCGAAACAGCAAATATCTTCTGTTTGGGACGATTCTTCTGCTCGGAGTTTTGGTCGTCTTCTATGAGATGGTTGAGACGGAATCATGGGGTGAGTGTGTGTTCCTACTCAGCAATAATATGTCCAAACTTCTGTGAAACTGGTGCATCATTTAGACAGTGTTAAGATCTAATAGACAACCTGTGGCTGACACAGAAGCCTGACGATGTAAAGATATAGAAAAGAAAGAAAGAAACTTGCAGAATGAAATTTACTGAGGTACCCAACAGGTTTAATCAATTCACTCCCATTAAATTACCATTCTATTGTTTAGGAGAGACCATCAGTTTTGTGTCTGTTTTTTTTTTCTTAAAGGAAGAAGTTTAGTGCGTTTTTCTGTGAACAGAAAGTTTATTTGCGGCCATTAGTACGAACCAGAGAAACAGAAAGATATGTGCTCCACCAGGTTAGATAAATAGGTGTGCTCTTATTTTTATTGTCTCTGGCAGATTTCAGTTTGAAATGCAAATACATTGAACTTTTATTACTGGAAAAATGAAATCCTACCCTTAACAGAATCAATAACTGTTTGATTTCTTTGGCATTTCAACTTTAAATACACATTTCAAGAAATACTTCGAACTGTTTTATCTCATTCATTACTCTGTGAAATAATTGGAACAATAGGAGTAAAAACACACTGGGACATGCAGGGCATATAACTTTAACTTTATACGTTTTAGGACATTCAGAAGGACCAAATACTGGCATGTTGCCATGTTTTAGGATGCTATCATCAGTGGCAGAACAGGAAACTCCCCTTCGCACAGATTTAATATGAAATTGACTTCCTCTTTGCGAGGGGCATCTTTTGTTTAAAGTGTGCTTCATGTCACTTAACAGCAACTCGTTTTTTTTTTAATAAAACAACTCTAGCCTCTCTTGCTTATTAAGACATTTTCATCCCATGAGGCACTGAATCAACTGTATTCCTTATTTCAAATGCAATTGTTGCTGCTGTGAACTGGAGAACTTTGCTGCTTTTTCTGAGACATCACTAAGGCAATGTCTGGCGCCAAATAGGAGAATTTTAGTCTCACAAAACCTACTGCGCTGAGCGTTTTTTTGAAACAAATCGTAATGTAGACGTACATATGTTGCACAGGCAGTGACGCTAAAACATTCACAAAACGGTCAACCTACATTGCTGAAGTCTGACAACACAGCAAAACAGCCGATTCAAATAATAATGGTTGAATTTACATAGGAGTTAATTTAATATTAAAAACAACACATGTATTCTGCACACTATGAGGGAAGCGCTTCATCTTGAATGTGATTTGCTTGCGGGCCACCGATGGTCCGTAACACAGGCATTAAAATGCGTCTCGACGGACCACTTGGATCTCACTTCCCTGCTGATAAGCAAATGCAACATGCACATCATGTCAAGACTGGTGGGACAGAATTGTAATTGGTACATTTACCAACCAACACTTAGATAGAAAACACATATAACACATAATCACTTTTTTTTTATATACGGGAAACTGCAACCGCTGCTACATATGAACACACTTCATTAGTGCGCGCGGCCGGTAATGGTGCCAGGAGCTGTCTGTGACGCTGTCCATGGTCCTGCGCGTTTGACTCCTTCTCATTACTCATTGTCGCAGAGTGCAGGATTTCATAATCGAAGGTACCGCCCACTCAGATTGTTACACAACTGTACTGTGAGGGCAAAACAAGCTTTTCCCTTACAGCCAAATTATTTTTTATTTCAGATCACTTTATCAAACAGATCAATAAATTGTCAATTGTGAATACACGTTCACAGGACATCACGTCTTCTTACAGGCTTGCAGGCGAGTGTACATGCTTTGATCTTTTGGCGTATCGATGAGCAAAATCCCATACCCCGACAGTCTCTCCTGTGCCATGGTGCTTCAAAGATATGGCTTAATTAGTTTAAGTTTTGAGAAGGATCTTTCGGCGCTTGCGAGAGTTACAGGTAGAGTAACCCCTAATTTCCACTGGATACGTGTCCGCTGCGTTGCAGCTCCGATCCGGTTTTGCTCCGCCGTCCGCCGTCCGCCAATCCCCACCGGTTGCGGTTCGAGTACGCCACGGCGCAGTACGGTAGACAGCTGGCGTCAGGAGGACGAGGAGTTCCCGCGATAATCACATAATCACTCCCGACCGGAGTTATAGGTCTGTGTTGTTAAAAATAACAACAGGAAGTGTTCCCGACCAAAGGATCAGCAGAAGAGCTTGTGTTTGTCTCTTTTTTGAGATTTGTGTGCTGGTGTCAACACGGAGTGTTTTATTTTTGAAAGGTAACCGGATACTGTTTGTTATTTTGGCGCTTGACTTCCTGTCTGCTCCCTGCTAAATTCCGCTGAATTGTTGCGTCGTGCTCCGGCATCCGCCAGATATAGAAGTCCTGCGTATTTGTGCCGGAGGGCTCCGGACTGCCGGAGCTGGGACGGAGCAGGTACGCAGCGCAGCGGACCTGGTGGGGATTGACTCATAGACTAAAGTGAAACGTATCTGCTCCGCTGGCGTGGCGGAGACGCAACGCAGCGGAGACGTATCCAGTGGAAATTGAGGGCTAGAAATAGTTAAATAGCCGTGGCTACATCAGGCAATCTTGGTAATATGGAGTGGTGCTTTATGAATACAATGTGTACCAAATCAAGAACTGAGCCAAGCTCGATTTCTTTCATGGTGGACACGAATGCGCTTCTAAATGAAAGAACTTGTTCTGGAAAATCCGCAGACAAGTCATCTTTGTATTGGTCTGCTAAAGCACTCACTGATGTATACAGTTCACCATCGGATTTTAACCAAAGTTCTTGTGGGCGTAAAAACCCAAACCTCCGTGCCACCTCTTGCATGCCCTGAACCTGTGTGTTACCTGCGCAATGGCAGTGTCTGACGCTGCGTAAAATACCGACACTTTGAAGTGCTCCTCTGCATTTGATGGGCTTTCATCCTCGCATAACTCATCAAAATGTTTTTTGGTGCACCTTGTGCGTTTTTGTGGTAATGAAGGCAGAATACCCCATGACTGAGCAAGATTTATGGACCAGTAAAGTTTTTATTTTATTTTAATATTTGTTTTAGTGTTATGCTCAAAATACACACAATATCATGACGTGAACCCTACATTGCGGGGGCTGCGGGGGTATACTTTACGGCCCAGGTTGTGTGCATAATATTAAACAATAATAACAGTAAAAGAGTACAATAAAGAAGTAAGAAATATGAAGTCCAGAGTCCTCAATAGCGCTAATTAAAATTCTACTTATCTATTACAAGAGGGTGAGTGAATGCGTGCCTCCCGCTCCCTGGCACACCCTGGCAGTGTTGCCAACTTTGTGACTTTGTTGCTAGCAAGTTTTCAGCCCCTTCTGGCAACTTCTCAAAAAACTTTTCGACCAGTGACAAATCAAGCAACTCTTTCTGGTGTTGTTGGAGACTTTTGGAAACTCTGACGTGAAAGCATGTATCGTTCTTGCTCTTGTCAATGAGCAGCAGGTGCTGCCGCGGGCCCCTCCCCCGTCCCCCATCCCAAAGCACTCACAGCTGCTAAATCGCGCATGCGTGAACCTGCTGCTGGCTGATCCAAAAAAATAAATCACTGCACTACTAAGTTTATTTGTAGGTCTAAACCTAATAAGGGTGTTTTTTACTCACTTTTTCTCCCTCCCACAACGTTATTCCTCTGTCCTACAGCACATTACGATTAAATGCACTTGGCCAGTTATGCAAATTAGGCGATGATGCCATTTAGCGACTTTTAGGACAGCCAATAGCGACTTTACTTACTGAAGAGTTAGCGACAGTGCACCCTCAGGGTTTAAACTTGGAGTTAACTGATTTTACTAGCCAAACGGATAAAGCAGATCAAGCCACACGCTTTTTGAGAACACATTTTGTTCGAGGGACTCCGTCATACCGTTGCTGCATATTATTGCCTCTTATTTTTAAGTTCTCTTCCCTCAGGTTTAAATCCTTATACTGATGACAACGGCTGGTGGAGAGCCATGGTCGACAAAGTGGTAAGGATGGTTTCATGGAAAAGTATGTGGTAATAGAAAATATGGTGATGCAAGGGGATGTGTGTTTTGTGCAGGGAGGGGTGGAGGCAAGCATGCTGAAGTTGGGATTTTGTGTGTTTGTTTTCCAGTTCACCGAGGACCATCAAACAGACCCTGTGAAGGTTTCAGATGCTCGGAGATCCAACTACACTCCACACTGTGTGTGTGTGTGTGTGTGTGTGTGTGTGTGTGTGTGTGTGTGTGTGTGTGTGTGTGTGTGTGTGTGTATAAACACTCAGTCTTACCTCCTCTGAACTCTGATCAACCTGCCTTGGCCTGTTCAATGACTTCCCACCACAGTGCATATGTGTCTCCGATGTATCGTATAAGGGTTTTCTTATTTCTACTATATTAAGCAGCACTGTGCTCTGGCCAGTTGCTTCCACCTCACATTATATGTTTAGGGGAAGCTGTTACTGTGTCTGGCTCTACAGGGATCATGTTTGTTCTGGTGCCCTCTTAGCTATTGGTTGGGTGATACTTGCTCTCCTGTGCCAAGGTGATTGCCGTGTTGGTGACATACATTGCACAAGACGAGGGATGTAGTTTACTGAGCAGTTTCACAAAAAAACTAAATGGCACTTCACTCTCTTGATCGACAAATAAAACTTCCATGACTTGCAAAATTAACTTTAGAATAGACAAACATTCTATGTCTAATTCAATTGTTTTCTGAAGGAACATCCCATGGATGAAGAGTGACTTAACTTCCCTATTCCCTAGTACAATTATCCTCCCTTTCCACGATCTGCGTGCTACCACATTCAAATTGTCCGGCTCTACATGAAACAACACCAACAGACAAGCTGTAAATATCCTCCAGAGTATTGGCAGTCTTCACCTCTTCGGCATCAGTAATCAAGTTATGTTTTGTCTTTTATCAAGCAGTCGTCAAACAAACTGTTGTTTGCTTTACTGTTTTATGTGGCACTTTCTTTTGCAGGGATTTAAACATGTTCTCCCGCACTGACACGGTGCCAAAACGAAGCGTGATGATAGATCCACCTTTGGTCCTGTCATGGTTCTGTCAAGTGGTCTCTAAGGAAGTCTGTGTTTGTTAGTTTTAGCACTGAAGCCAGATGGTTAATAGTCCGTCTGCTGACTGACTGCAACACAAACACCGGGGTGTTCCCAGCATCATCCTCGCTCTCTCTTTCCTCCTCCTGCAGTTTAAGGGACGGGCCAATTTGCACACCTTTGAAGACTGGTGTGGCTCTTCTACAGCTGCCCTCCGCAAGAACGGGCACTTTCCGCTGTATCCTCATGTGAGTCACTCACGCTCCAGTACGGCAGTGCCAGCTGGACCACCACTTTGGTCCAGACTAAAATAAGGCTGATATCAGTATTTTTGAGTGAAATGTCTCCATTATCTCAGATGGGTTGCCATGAAACTTTGTACAAACATTCAAGCTTATTATAACTGTGGTCATCCTGAAGCTCTTGACTTTAGCCAAGTCATCCAGTGAACATTTCCATCGGTTCACCACTTTGGTTTATGACTAAATACCCTTAAATACAAAAACAACTAATGACAGTTCGCTCTGCTGCAGCTGTGCTTATAAAGATAAAGATGTGAGTTAATATCTAAATTACCTTAGCTGGGCACACTTATACTGTAAAATCAACAGGACCCATGAAATAACAACTTCAGTGCACTACATTTAATGCTTATTTTTAAGTCACACACTCAACTAAGATAGTAAACATCACACACATGTGAAATTTCAACATAGTTTACCATTACATGCTGACAGTAAATGATACAGAACATGTTGGATGTCATTCTAGCTGCAATCTTATAAAAGCTACTGCCAAATAAACTTCATAAAGCCACATCAAAATGTTTCATAAGATTTCTTGTTTATTTATTTTCAAGATTTTTCCTGAATCCTTATTTGGATTTGTTTCATTTTAGCCTTGAGCATCTCCTCTTTTTCCTTTGCGCGTTGAATTTTGGAAGAATGTATTTATCTTGCATACTGTTTGAAAAAATCTGCTTAGGATCAGTTTAGTATTGGGTTTGGGACCGCGGCGATTGTAAAGCGTGTTACCATGCTGATATTAGCATTTAGCTTAAGCACCGCTACTGTGTCTATTTACAGCCTCACGGTGCTGCCTGCAGGCTTTTTTAGTTCCCACCATGACAACAAAGATCCACAAAAAGTCAAATACACAAGAAGTCACTCCCACTGTCCAACTGTATTTCTCAACATTACATAAAACCTACGATCAATGAAATGGGGTAAGATAAAGAAATATAGGCATGTACTTCAAACCTCGAAATCAGTGGAGCCTTTTACACATTCAAGACACTTAGATGAGGATATCGGATTTATGCCATCAACTTTTTTCTCACCTACACCAGAGGACAGCGTTATCAAGATCGTCTATCACATGCAGTTCTCATTTAACCCCTTCTCATGAGTAGCTCTTGAAGGATAATGCTGTAATTGTGCAGCCGAGTGTTTTTATGTGGCAAAGACTTCCCTACACACACTCCGACGCGAGCGCAGGCAAACACGCTTGGTTTTCACTCCGAGGTGCATTCTACATCCATGTGCTAGATCCTAATGTTGTCTCACGTTGAGTAAACATCATGGCTGATCCTCTGTGTTTCCCTTCCCTCGTGCATCCAGACCAAGACTACGGTGAAGAAGTTGGCCGTCAATCCTAAGTGGAGCAACTACGGCCTCAGGATATTCGGTTATCTACACCCATACACCGACGGTACAACTTGTATTCATCTGGTTTCTCTCTGTGACCGCACTGAGTAAATGGTCATAGTAGATTTCCCGTAATCACTCACTTAATCTGTGTCTTTCTCCCTTTGTCTCAGGAGAGTTCGTGTTTGCCGTGAGCTCTGAAGACAACTCTGAATTTTGGCTCAGCACAGATGACTCTCCCCTCAACGTGAAGTTATTGGCATGGGTTGGAAAGGTGTGTAAATAGTTCAGGGCCATATCCTCATATTTCTTCTAACATTCATTAACATGTCATAGTATCATCTGTGTGTATGTTTATTTACATGTGGGTTTTCCGTCTCTAGACCGGCACAGAGTGGGCAGTCCCGGGCGAGTTTGGCAAGTATGCAAGTCAGACCTCTGGACCAATTATGTGAGTTGACACCAGGCTTCATTTCACTGTTAAATGAAGAGCTAGCACGAAGATACTAGATGGAGATGCAGTACCGTATTGTTATGGGGGGCTGTCCCCGATAGCCTAATCTACTTAAAATTCACGAGGGGGGGGGGGGTATTAAGTGATTTAATTTACGTCACCAAAGAAAACGCTCTCTTAAGCTTGTGCAAACAAAAAACTTTATATCAAGCATTTAATAGAATAAACCCCTCATGACCCATTGTCTTCAAGACAATGGCGTAGGTGCGTAAATGCTAACTCACGTCCGGTCCGGTTCCTGCAGCCGTGCTTGACATGTTTATGACAGGTTGTGTTGTCTTATTTAATGCTGTCAAAACACACACCATCTAAAACTGTGTCAACTTTTCATTTAAAGTAACATAATTCCCTGAGATGACACTCTTTTATGTCATGGTTACAACAGTCATGTCAACATGTATGTGCCCTTCTGGAAATCCAAACTCATGTGGTTGATACGTTACAACATGGAAAAAAATAAGACCACTTTTCAAAGAGTTTCATAGCATTACTGCTAACATGCTGGACACTTTGACACACTGTGTGGGCGTCCTTTACTGTAACTTAGCAGGGGATGTAGTACGTGACACAGTGTGGGACAGTTAGCCATGTTAGCCAACAATTGAAAATCTAAACATCAACATTTAAGATCAACATTTAGTTTGCAGGGTGTTCTGGCTTGTAGTGAACCCAAATAAACAACCAGACATAACCCAAGTAAACAGGTTTTAAAACAAGCACAACTAATGCTGTAGCACTGTTCTGCTGTGAAGCTCCAGAAGAATGTTTTGCGGACTTCGAAACTTCCCCCGACTTCTGTCCGACATGAGGCTGAAAAGATTCAGTAACATACGACATTTTAAAAATAGGAAGCAATATTGAAAGGTTGTTTACATATGTTATGTCAGATTTCACCTCAACACTTTGATGGGGTGATATTTGTGGCTGTAGATTCAGAAAACAACAAACTTGTTTTAAAATGTGTGCAGTACCCCACAATTATCCTGATTATTAGAGAAAAGAAATAATGATATCTGCGTAATCAGCACCCAGAGGAAGGAGACTGATGCACAGATTTGTATCTAAGCTGCTACAACAAAGCTAACCAAGACCTACACAGCTACATGACTGAACTCTTTATTTTGTTGTTTGACAGGCTGTCTTCTCAGAGGAGGTACTTTTTTGAAGTACTCTGTGTGCAAGACAACAAAGGGATTGGTCATGTGGAGGTGGCGGTATGTAGTTGGATGGTCATATAAAATGTCTTCTCCTTCATGTGCAATGTGGGTAATAATGTCGAAGAGCTGTGTAGTTCATTGCATTTGTTTTCCCACAGTGGAAGCTCCTGAACCAAGAGTTGGAGTTCATCGTTATTGATTCCAGTCACATCTCCCTCTATGCTCGTAAGTACAGAAAAACCACACATCATTTTTGCAGCCTCAGTAAATCTTTATTACTCTCCAGCTCACAGTCTTTCACAAACCTGTTTGCATTTTATTACTCTGTTAGGATGATCATAACTGCAAATTAAGTCAGTGTTTTTTTTGTTGCACAATTAACGAAGAGCACTTGCGTTTTTCTTACGCCACAGGTGAGTCTGGCTTGTTACCGTCTGATGTGTCCACCATACCACAGACGGCTGCAAGCCACCAACACATCCCCTCAAAACAGCCCGGTGCAACAGCAGACATGTTGAGGGAAGACCCTCGTGACACTTTCTACCGAGGTAAGAGACGTCTCTCTGTTGTTCTGCTTCTCTGCCACGCAGCAGATAAATCACTCACTTCTTACTGTTTATGTTGCAACTGTTGTGTAACTTGTTTCCTCCTGCTGAATGCACACAGTTACCTCAACTCAAATCATTGTGTTTGTTATTTGCAGTGCCTTTGGTCAGCAGCAATTTCCTGAAAGGTGTTCTGCCTGATTGCTCGTACGGACCCAGCTACTCACTGAAAGGCGTACATCTACCCCTCTACCAAGGAGCTCTAACTGTATGTATTTATGTAGCTTATTTCACTGCAGATCAACCCCTAAAATGAGGCATTATAAAAACCATCATCAACCATGATAAGACTGATGCATAGGAGAGGGAGCGAGCGAGTATGAACAGTGTGTCCACAGGATGTGAAATCTTTCTTTGATCATGAACCCTGAAGTTCTGTTGTTTATCAATCAGTTTTAACCACACTGACGACTGACGGCTCTGCTGTCACTCACAAGCTGAGCAGATCTGTGTCATATATAAGCTTGTCTCCTCTATGAAATATGTGTATCATCACTGCGCTGCATTAACGAAAACTGCTGCTGTTTATTCTCGGCATCAACATGCATCCTTGGCATCAGGCGTGTTGACATGTATCTCAAGTGACCACTTGTGATCGGATCTCACTTCCCCTCTCTATGCACACTTAAACACATACATCACTGGGGACAAACGGACATGAAAGTATTTGCACAAAGAAAAAATTATTTAATGTCTAACACCAAATTTACAAAAAGGCACAAATGATTAAACATTTTTCATTGTGAGCATTATACAAAGTTTATAAAGTTTCTCCTAAATCAACAACTTCCACAATAGAGTGATTTTATAAGGAAGTCTGGGAAAAAATTCTCTCCCTCCTCATTTCTGTGCTGTTGTTGACTGTATTTGATGTGGCAGCTTTGATCTGTTGTTTGTTTTGAAGGTTACCGTCTGCTATAACCATTATACAATAATTATTATAAATTGTTAATGACTATTACATGTAAGTTATCATTTATTATACAATTATACAATTTCCCATGATGCATTATTAAACTCTCATAGCTAATGCTGGGCGGTATGACCAAAAATGGGTTTGAACGGTTTCACGGTATATGACGGTATTTTTTTTTCTCACGCATAATCAGGTGTTCACAGCATTTTCCACTGGTTGAGAGAGGATTTACTAGCCCCTTTTAGATGGCGGCACATTAAAAGGCGGCACATTTGCTGCAAGGTAAAGGCGGCACTCTGCCACCCTGTCTATCTAAAAGAGAGGTGTAATATTCCTTCTTTCCCAAAAAGCCACCACTGGGGTAGGCGTAAACATGCGCCGTGATGTGAAGCACAAAGTTGGGCGTGAACAGTGACGTGCATCGGAAAAAAAGGGTGGTGACACTTGATTTACTTAATTACAGACCCGTTGCCCATATTCTCGCTTCCTCAGTCAAACACACCCAGATGTTTAACCCTTGCTATTAAAGGAAGCATGCAGCGGAACGCCTCGCCCCTCCATTAGCTGCCTCAAGCAACAGACAGCTAACAGGAAGCAGGTCGAATTTTTCTTTAAAATAAGAGCTTTACATTGCACCCCATAGAGCTCAACAGTCACCGTCCACTTTTTTAACGGCTCCGGTTCCATTCATTCACTCCATTGACGTTCCATAAAATCCTTTTATAAAGAATTTAAGTCTGGAACCAAGCCAATAAACTACGAGATGAATCGTAACCATAAAACATTTAATTCTGTACAAAAGAAATTTTGGAAAACGGAGAATAAAGCAAAGGTACGAGACTACTCATTCCATAAACCATTGCGAATGTAACAGTGACGTTTCTGATTGGTGGAGCTCGCTGTTACCATGGAAATGTTTACCGAACCCACGAATTTCATGTTCGGTTGAAGCCTTTCACTCACTCTCCTCATCTCTAACAAAAACGCAGTAGGTCAGAAAGTGAAATCATGGTCATCATGGTTCAGTGGTAGCAGTAACTAGCAAACATGAAATTCTTGGGTTTGGTAAACATTTCCATGTAACAGCGAGCTCTACCAATCAGAGACGTTGCTGTTACACTATAGGATTGTGGGTAGTGTAGTACTTTTCCATGACATCGCGAATAAAACATGTTTTTCTTAAAACAAGGTTGATATCGTACGGACTTGTGGCTTCTACAGGATCATATACCATCATTTCACAATCTCATAACTTGTGGTGAGTCTACTTTGGATGGTTATGACATTATGGCCAATAATCAAAATCCTCTATTCAGACTATGAATGGCATTTTCACTTCCGGAACCTCACTGTTGAGCTCTATTGGAGTTTAGAACTGGGTTCTTAGCAGGGGGCTTTTAATTTGAAACCTTGGACCTTGCCGCTACAACAACAAGCTGACAGCTGCAGAGACCGAGGAGATGCTAGCATCTCCCGGACCTCAGCGGCTTTGCAGTTGCTCATCTTCACGTCCGCGGATGAAGTCATGAACTGCAATGTCTCTCCTATCCATCTTCAACGCAACATCAGAGCACTACTGTTTACCCTGACCACGCCTTGCAGTCACACCATGCCTGTTCAGATGCGCAACATTGAAAGGGTCCGGTCTGAAACAGTGTCACGTACGTAGTGTTCCGAACGTTGTGTAATCAAATACATGGTGGTATATTAAAATTCATATCATAACAGAAATATACACCGGTATTCGATGTGAACCGTTATGCCGCCCAGCTTGAACTGCATGCCATTTCATGTCATCTCCCCAGGTCCGCTATTCCTTCATCTACCCCAATGACTACACCAGGCTCACACACATGGAGTTGGATGAAAACTGCTTCTACCCGGAGAACCCCAGTGTCATGAAGACGTGAGCATCCATAATCAATAAAAAGTCACACAGTAGGACAGAGACTGAGAATCTTTTAGCAAAAGAAGAAAGTATCACATCTAATCTGTGATCGTAAAGTAACATCAAGCTGAATCTTTGCATAATTCATTGTGCTCTTTTTTCCTCTTGTCTGCAGGAATGGTTTCTCTAGATACATGATACCAGATGGTCCTGAGGAAAAAAAAAGTACCACGGGTGTTTGTAATCCCCTTTTCTTTGCAAAACAAAAAGTAGTATTTTAGTAGTATTGTCTTTTACACTCTCTTTTTCTGTCTCTCCCTCTGGTGAATGTCAGATTTTGCGAAACCACTGCAAGATGAGGAAAAAGATTCTGATTTAATGGGAACAAAATCAGTGCTGAATGATGCAAAAGATCATGTTGTCAGGAGGAGAAAATCGGTGTCAGATTACAAGGAAGATTTCCCTGTCCGGAGGAAAAAATCTCTGTTAGATGGCACAGAATATTTTCCTGTCCGGAGGAAAAAATCTGTGTTAGATGAAGCAGAATTTTTTCCTGTCCGGAGGAGAAAATCAGTGTTTGATGACAAGAAAGATTTTGGCTTCCAGAAGAGGAGATCGGTGTTTGATGACGAGGAGGATTTTGGTTTCCGAAGAAGAAAATCAGTGCCAGAAATCTGGCCAGGCCTGAGAAATAACCCCCCTTTTCCAGATACAAATACAAGAAAACACCTTCGGGTAAAGGAGATACAGAAGAACATGCCTCTACAACTTGATCTAGAAATGAGCAGCCCCACAGCGACGAGAGGCAAAATGAGGAAAAAGCGGTCAGAAGAAGAAAAAAAAAGTGCTCTGCCAGTGATGAATTGGAACGATACCTTCCAGGTCAGCTACCAGGACTTTCAGATGCTGCGATCGCATTACGTGAACTTTGGATGCAATTTGGTGGGCAACGTGCAGCTCCCCTCCGGTGAGGCTCTGCCCCTGGTCAAGGCTTTCATGGTCAAACTCGAGGAAAAGCACCCTGGGTGAGTATTGTTGGGATCTGCATCATAGTGTTTTTTGTTTCCATTACAAGACATTTAGTTCAAATAATAGATGAAAATTAGTCAAAGATTTAACCCTAATTTTCCCTTGAATTCCTCTAGTTAAGATCATGTATTACTACCTGCAACCCCTTTAACATGTCATATATCTAGAGCTGCAATGTTTAGTCCATTAATGGATACGTTTGGACCATCGATGGGATAAATCAAAACATTTGAAAACATCCCCATGGACTCTGGAATGTACTCTTAAGACTTGTAGTGGGCTGCTACTTTTCTTAACTTCACAATAAACTTAGTTACTAACTATAAAATACATTCACAGTTGGAGTCTTTAATCAGAGGTGAAACAGCAGGTCTTCAGTCCAAAAGTTGTTTATTCACAAATACAAAACATACACACATGAGCCACCCCACGGTGAACTGAGAAACTCTAGCTGATCATCCAGCTTATATTTTTGGTCCAGGTAGCCTTCCACGCCCTGGACCATCCTTCTCTATCCTTCCGAAGGAGTCAACAAGACAACATCATCTGCGAAAAGCAGAGATGAGATCCAGTGGCTCCCGAACCAGACCCCCTCCGGCCAGTGGCTGCGCCTAGAAATTCTGTCCATGAAAATAATGAACAGAACAGGTGACAAAGGGCAGCCCTGCTGGAGTCCAACATGCACTGAGAACAGGTCTGACTTACTGCCGGCAATTCAAAACCAAGATCCTGCTCCGGTTGTACAGGGACCGCACAGCCCTTAAGAGGGCCTCCGACCCCGTGCTTCCGAAGCATCTCCCACAAAATGCCACTTGGGACACGGTCGAACGCTTTCTCCAAGTCCACAAAGCACATGTGGACTGGTTGGGCAAACTACCATGAACACAGAGGAGTTTCCAAACTACCTCAGTGACTTCGACTTGAGTGATGAATGAATCAACTACTGAGTCCCCAGCCTCTTTTTCCTCTATGGAAGGCGTGTCAGTGGGATTGAGGAGATCCTTGAAGTATTCCTTCCACCGCCCGACAATGTCAACACTTGAGGTCAACAGCTCCCCACCTTCATTGTAAACAGTGTTGGTGGAGGACTGCTGCGCTCCCGCACGCTGCCGTACGTTTGGCCTGCCAGTATCTGTCAGCTGCCTCAGGAGTCCCCTGAGCGAACAAGGCTTGATAGGACTCCTTCTTCAGCTTGACAGCATCCCTCACTTCCGGTGTCCACCACTGGGTTCCGCCACGACAGGCACCGGAGACCTTACAGCCACAGCTTCGAACAGCCACGTGGAGAACATGGTCCATCAGGACTCAATGTCCCCGGCCTCACTCGGGTTCTGGTCAAATCTCCCCGGAGGTGGGAGTCGAAGATTTCCCCGACAGAGGGTTCCGCCAGACATTCCCAGCAGACCCTCATAATGCGCTTGGATCTGCCAAGTCTGTCCAGCTTCCTCCCCTGCCAGCGGATCCGTCTCACCACCAGGTGGTGATCAGTTGACAGCTCAGCCCCTCTCTTCACCCGAGTGTCGAAGACATACGGTCGGAGGTCAGATGACACGACCATCGGGGAGGCCGTTCCTCCCAATCACACCCCTCGAGGTAACGCTGTCGCTGCCCACATGAGCGTTGAAGTCCCCAAGTAGAGCGACGGAGTCACCGGTTGGAGCACTTTCCAGCACCCATCCCAGGGCCGGGTACTCTATACTGCTGTTCAGCCCATAAGCTGAAACAACAGTAAGAGACCTATCCCATACCCGAAGGCGCAGGGAGGCAACCCTCTCATTCACCGGGGAGAACTCCAACACATGGCGGCTGAGCTGGGGAGCTATAAGCAAGCCCACACCAGCTCTCACCGCAGGCAACTCCAGAGTAGAAGAGAGTCCAGCCTCTCTGAAGAAGTTGGGTTCCAGAGCCCAGACTGTGCGTGGAGGTGAGCCCAACTATCTCTAGCTGGTGCTGCTCAACCTCCAGCACTAGCTCAGGCTCTTTCCCCCCAGTGAGGTGACATTCCATGTCCCCATGGCCAGAGTCACCGTCCGGGGATTGGGCCGTCGGGGCCATGACCGCCACCGTAATCACATAGCACCGGCCCCTTCTGTTGAAATCTTGTTTCAACATTGTCATTATAAAAGGTTGCATCAAACATTGGTCTTTCACTGACATCCCTGTCAGCTAGGACTGCAAGGGATATTCCAAATCTATTCATATGAATGGTCATGACCCAGTTTTTTATCTGCCACCACAGACTCTAGTCTAAGATGCTGGGCTACTGATCTTTAGGTGATTGTTTTGTCATCAAGCTCTCTGTCAGTCCTCTGAGTGAAGGCAGCATGTTTCTTACTGGAAATAAACATTGTCCATAACACCACTGATATGATGACAACTCTCATTTTGTAAGAACCACACTTATTAGACTTCAACGTTATTATCTTTACCTTTCCACTAAATTCTTCAAAGTGCATACTTAGTATAAATATCATACATCTGCCATGTGGTAATTCTGTTTTTTTAACGTATTGTGGTATTTTTTTGAATCAGCGTTTCATGTCTCTTCATAAACCACACCTCCAGTGTAATTAAATTACGAGTACAATCATCAGAGATTGCAGTATTGGTTTGCAACACATTTCAAAATGTTTTTTTTATTCCCTCTGTTCTTGCAGGCTGTTCAGATTGGTGCGTGTGATTAATGTGGTGAAGCGTGTGGACGAGGTGAGGGGCAGCCGCTACCTCCTGGAGCTGGAGGTAATGGATGTGACTGGGAAGCTGCTGCGCCTGTCGCACTACATCTACACTCTGAACCGCAGCAGCAGGCGTCGCCGCAGGGACACAACTGTCAAGGAGCTGAAACCTCAGCTTTTGCTCTGTAACCCTGTGGACTTCCAGTGGAATCCGACTACTACAGTTCATATCGTAGTACCAGGTACACCCACCTTTAGTTGGCTTATTACACCCAATACATTCACCAACCTTTTGTGTCTTAATTTTTGTACATTTGCTTCTGTTTTGACTTTTTGCTATTCACAAAAACATTCATCGTAAAGGGACACACAACATTGGACATAACTTACTTGATGACACGCATTCACAACCACAAAGCAATGGAGTGCAAAGCATTTTTTAAAAACGTGAGATTAACCCCAATATCTTGTTTAATAGGCATGTCCTAACCACAACAATCATTGTCTATTCACTAGATCAAACAAGAGAGGCCTCAGTCGTGAGTCAGATTTGAAGCTGTATCAAGATTCAGATCTCACCGGACTTTTTGTTGTTCCAGACATCTCGGAACTTGAAACTTTCCGACCTACTACTAGGCAGTACAATGGAACGCCACTTGAAGTTAGAATTCCTACTTGTAAACTTTCACATTCATCTACCTCAACCTCATGAGGGAGCCCGATGTCACAAACAAACACAGCACCTATGTGCTGGTGTATTTAGGGTGTATTTGTAGTGAATTAACTGTTTAGATACGTTTCCATGTATAAAAATTCGGTAAAATAAAATGTAGAACAGTGTCTGACACCTCACATGTCGTTTTTCCTCCTCTATTTCTTTTACAGTGCAAGGAGGCTGCACTGCTGAGGGTTAAATTACCAAAGAGTTGTCATTTTGTTTTGGTCAGTCGAGTTTTTTGTGAACCTTTAGCATCTTGCACCTGGAGACGGAAGTTTCCACAAGGAAATCCCGACCTCGGACGTTCACTGGAACACGGCATAAGGCCAACTTCCCTGGGAAGAGATCTTAAAAGTGAAATGTTAAAGCAACCTCTTTAGTCAAATATGTGGTTTTCATTTCGTTCCGACTGCTGAATGTTTGAGCTTCACTGCGTTGAGTTTGACACTCCTGTAGCTGTTTTTTCGTTAGGGTTCACTGCGCACTATGAATGCAGTTATGGCTTTTTTTCAGTGTAGGCATTCTCTAAATAACTGATAATTTGTCTGTGTGTCCCCCTCAGTGAAAAACCAGGCTCGTTGGGTGCAGCAGCTGATCACTGAAATGGAACGATTGTTCAAAGAGACTCAGGACACCAACTTCAATCTCATCATCACTGACTACAGCAGCTCCGACATGGATGTGAAGAAGGCTCTTGAGAAGTCCTCACTGCACAGGTACGTGTTAACGTGTTTTACTGAATCCAAACCCGTGACACTCATTGTACGATACGATGTATTATAACATTATGCCTATGGAATTGATCAGGTACGACTACTTGAAGCTGAGCGGAAACTTTGAGCGCTCTGGTGGGCTGCAAGCAGGTGTTGACCTCATAAAGGTGAGTATTGTAGCATCACTCTGCTGTAACGCACAAGATGAAGTGAAAAGACAGTAATAATAAATATCTATTTCCGTCTTAATTCTCCGTCAGGATAAACACAGCATTGTGTTTCTCTGTGACCTCCACCACCACTTCCCCTCCAACATTATTGATGCCATCAGGACTCACCTTGTGGAGGGATACATGGTCTTTGCTCCAGTAGTCATGAGATTGGACTGTGGGGCTGCGCCATATGATGCCAGAGGTAAATATGCCCATCTTTAGTTTAAGCCTACTCTTCCACTGCTTCTTTGCCACTTAAGGGAATCCACACAGCAACCTCCAAGCTCATATCTTCAGCTGTTTATCTTGCTGTGACATGTTGAATTACCAGTGTATGGTTTAAAGTCACACATGCAAAAAATCAGCCTTACCAGCAACACCTGTTTCAGTGAAACTCGGGTGTGCCATGTCCTGTCTCTTATCCTGAGATCGCTAAAACAAAAGCAGTGTTTATGGTAGGACATATAGTGTGTGTCCCAGTCAGCCTGTGAAGCACAAACAAGAAGCATAAAAATAAATTAGAATTAAAAACGACATTCACAGGAGGAGTTTCATTGCATGTGGCACTAGATTTAAATTAAAAATGTGACCATCTGTGTGTCAGGTTTCTGGGAGCTCGATGGCTTTGGCCTGCTGGGGATCTATAAATCAGATCTGGAGGCAGTGGGAGGAATGAACACAGAGAAATTCAAGGACACCTGGGGAGGAGAAGACGTTGAGCTCATCGACAGGTGTGCTTCTAATAGATTTAGACTTATTTGTTGCTCATAATTGTTCTGTCTATTCCTTGTATTTTCTTTTCTTTTGCATTTAAATGTATAGAAAAAAAAGTATAAAAAGCCTGTTTTTAGCTTCTGCCATAAAAGAGGATCCAACACATTTCTGCACCAACAGTAAAAGATACAGTTTGAATGAGAGGCTTGACAATAAATCATTTTTAACAGAAGACATGACACTATATTTGTGAAGTGGTGGGCAATTATGTGTATGACAATTCTAGATTGTGATTCATCTTGATGACATCCAAATCTACTTTCCAGAGGAATTGTTAAGATCGCAAAATGAATATCTTCGATGTAATGTTTCCAAGCTCCACTTAAATTCACTGACTAGCGGATGAATGTGACATGAACAAACCAACAAACTGATGTAGTCCACTGCATGGTTAATTGAGTCGAGTGAGCTTGCAGCATGACAATATCTTTTGATACGATAATATAAAAGGGGCGGCTGTAGCTCAGTGGGTAGAGCCGGTGGCCTAGCGATCGGAAGGTCGCTGGTTCGAATCCCCGGCTCCCTTGGGGTGGGACTGAGCCACATGTTGAAGTATCCTTGAGCAAGATGCCGAAAAGGTCCCCCTGCAACCCCCCAGGGGGATAAAAAAAAAAACAGCAACATCCTACGACCCTCACAGAGAAGCAGGGAAAAAAACTAGACAAAAAACAATAATATAAACGTAAATGTAGATACAGTGTTTTAACAGCGCAAATATGGAAAATCCACAGGCTATTGTAAGTTCGGCTGTACTGTACAAGGCATTTCAAAATAGATGTACTTGCATTTTACGAGTGTTACAGGTTCGAGCACATTCCTTTTGATGGTTTTTTTTTAGGGCTGTCAAAGTTAACGCGTTAATAACGCGTTAACGTAACGTCCTCTTAACGCCGTTAATTTTTTTAACGCGCGATTAACGCTCAGTATAAAAAAGCGCGCATTGTATGATTTACTGCCATCGGCGGCACCTGTAGTCTTGATACAGAGGATGGCAGAAGAAGAAGAGAGGGAATCAGAAGAAGAAGAAGCAGGGCTGGCGGTTCGTTAAAAACACGGCAGACTGAAAATCAGCACTCGCTGCAAACTCCTCATCTCTGCTGTCACTCACGGTGGCGGACATTTGTTTCGCCATCGCCCTGATCATTTTGCGGGACACTCTCTTATGGCGTGCCCGTTTGCTGATAACTCATCCCCGCATGTTTATCTCAGGCTCCTCTCTAGCCTTCTTCCTCCCTCCAGCAGGCAGCCTGGCCCTGCTGCTGTCCTCCTCTGACAGACGCTGAAGCTCCGTTTCTCTCACTCTTGGGGTCGACGTCTAGACGTCTAAACGTCTAGCGGCTGCTTCTCCCGAGTTTTCCTCTGAATATATCACGACAGAAAGTTTGAATTTCAAGTCGTGCTTTTTATTGTTTTGCTGCACCGGAGCCATGGCGATCATCAGTGTGATACTGACTGACAAAAAGTAGCACCCTGCTTGAAAAAGGCGAAGAAGAAAAACGTGCAGTGTCAGCGGACACCACTTGCAAACCAAACAGACGGCAGATGCAGAGAGCCCGTCGCCCCCCCCCCCTCGCCAAAAGCAGACAACCCTGGATTTATTTTCCTGCATGATTTGAAGTGTTGAATAAACATTTTCATAATACATTAAGGTACATTTAGAACAGAAAAAAATGTGCCAAAAAAATTGAGATTAATCGCGAGTTAACTATGGACAAAATGCGATTTAATTGCGATTAAAAAAATTAATCCTTTGACAGCCCTAGTTTTTTTTTAATAATTGCCTGAGAGAAGCGAGAGAGACATTGTAAAATAACTGCTGGAAGGCATTCAACATGGCAGACTGATGATAAAGTCAGAGATAGTGTTAGAGTATACTACTGTTTGATTTTATGTTTATTAAAATAAACTCAAGCGGTTGTCCTTTAGAGACAGCCGATGGTTTATTTTATGGCATATTGAATCAACATTGCAACACAGTGAAAGATCGAGAAAATCGAAAGCATCAGGCAACATTAACATCACCTGCGCACTAGCGTGGTGCTTTCAAACATATCAAAACACAGCTCTTTGCGTCACATTTGTCTTGTTGAGAAAGCTGTTGAATATTTTACTTCAAGTAACTGAGAGGTGAAATTAAAAATTGAATCAGTGCACGATGTTGATAAGATGATGAAAAATTAATAGAATTGACAAAGTGAAAGGGTCTGTGTGACTAAACACAGAGACAAAACAAATTAACTGCACTATATTCACTGACCACACAAGTCTCTAATGTGTGTCTGATGTGGTTTATGTTGAGAAAATCTTTAAAGAAGCTGCTTTCCCTTTCTGAGTTTATGAATATGCAAATACTTTTGATTTCGCAAGTTTAATCACTAGACGCAAGATGCCTCCTACTTCACTGTAAACTTCATTTTCAGTGTAGGTGAACTGGGGGGTTGCACATTTTTCGTAATGTCACAAATTAGATCACCAATAAGCACAGAGAAAATGTACCCTTTCAGCAACGATTGTGAAAATGGCTCCAACGTTCAACTGTAGGAACAAGAATAATGAATATTACATAAGCCTACGTATTGCTGCCTTTAAAGCTAACACATTTAAAGTAACTTAACAGACTCTCCTCTGCTTTCTGCTCCAGGATCCTCGAGGGGGGACTTGAAGTGGAGAGGATCCACCTGAGGAACTTTTACCACAACTTTCACTCCAAACGTGGCATGTGGGTTACGTAGGTGTCATGACGAGGTCACCTGTGGCCGCACCATGGTCGTCGCGGTTACAACCACGGCAACCAGGGCACTTTAAGGCCGGAGCGTCAGTCCTGCTACAAGCTGCTGACTGACAGAGAAGGTAACATCGGATTCGATGAAGCTGCAGTGAAAGGCAGCAGTGAAGGTCATTTTTAAGGATATACTACTGATAAAACTCCTGCCATAGAGTTTGTGTCACTGGATGTACTGTTGATTACTAAGAGGGTACTGGTCAATGAGTGTGTGATATTACATATGAAGATAATGCTGCGCATCAGGATGATCTGCACTACTGGCTGCAGGGAAAGGACCTGATCCAAAGACAAAACATAAATTAAATGACAATGCCAAGTAAATTTAATGAAATTAAGTGTCCTTGATCATATTCTGAGTCTGAACTGGAGCAAAATTAGGAAAACCTTTATCTGATGAATATTTTTTCCATTTGAGTTTAATGCTTTTTCTACAAATGGCCGATTGTACCTCAGTTTAGTGCCCTCCCCTGTTTGTACTCATTAATGTTGATTGTGCCTCTTGCTGTGACTGTTATTCAGGTACTGGAGCCTCACAGGAGTGTTTTTACAGATGAAAAACCAAAAGCCTTAAACTAGAATAACAGTTATAAGACAATATTTGAAAACATGAATAGGGGGCCCTCTACTGGAGGCTATTTAACATGTTCACTTGTAAAATTAAGGGCAGTTTCAGTCAGCAACTAGTTTTACTGAAATCTGTGTCCAAAAAGCTTCCTCTTCTAGTAGAGGGAAATGAAAAATGACTTTGTATATTTATCCTGTTTTTTTGTTATTGAAGACAAATGGCCGCATTTTCTTATTGTTCACATTCTGATTTAAGAAACTTGTGCTCTACTTTTTTTCTTGTCATAAAGGGAGATAAAAACACAAACACACAATTGCTGCTCTGGTGCTAGGCTTTGTTCTTGGTTTTGGTTTCTGACACTGCAAATAATTGTGTGATTTTTTTTAATTGATTTTTTAAATACTTATTGATTTCCTAAAGTGATGTTTTCCCCTGTTGTCCTTTACTACTCCATCATCTCTTACTTTGTTGTCTTTAGATATACCTCATTCCTCTCGTTGTGCTGGGACTTTTTTTTTTAAATGTTTCGGTGCCTCAAATCTAAAGAATAAATCTATTTGGTTTAGTTTTTAATGCATTTCGTGTACTTGTTTACAGTTGGACTCAGACAAACTTTAAACATATAACTGATTTTACATAAACTAAGGTATTCTGCAAATGAATTGTATGTCTAAAGACTTTATATAACAACAACAGAAATAATAAGCAGTTATCACAATTTGTGGAATACGCATATTAAATAAATCATGCTTTTGAAAATCTCCATGGCCTCTTTTAGACATATTTGCACATCAGTATTGTTTAGTTTAATCGTTACATTTCGGTTTGTACTTTGATTGAAGGGATGTCTCTTCATATGAAACATTTTTAAAGCTATCTGGATAGTTAAAAAATGTGTTGTGTTGCTGCTAATAGTGGCATTAATGATGAGACAAGAATCTCATGTAGAAACAAACTGCAGCATTTCTCAAGATAGACCGGAACAATTGACAGTCTGTGTAAACAACAGCTTGTTGTTTGACCAACAAGTATAACTGTTCAATATCCAAATGATATGAGGATCTTTCTTCTTTTTTTTTTTAAGCCGTAGCATTCACTGTTAGCTCTGCAGTCATCGGTCTGTCATCCGGTATTAGCTAACGATCCGGGCAGATTTTCTTGCAGATGTTAAATAAAGGTGTGGCATACAGCATTATTTCTCATTTAACGTATGGGTGGCTTCCCAATCCCATTAATCCTGAACACACCTTTAGCATACACAGCACTCGTTTCAGCCTCGCCACAACAGCACACACATTACATCAATCATAGGACAATGAATGTCCTTGCCTAAGTATTGTTAAACATATGAAGTAACTATTCAGATTATGTTTAGTTATAAATTGCTGCTGTTTAGGTAGTCCCGCAACTAGATGATGCATCTTTTCCAAGTGTGTAAATCCAGACTGCTGGTGATTTTTAGCCAACTCTCTATATCAAAAAGACAATTTAAGAGAAATACAGCTGTGGTGCATGAGGACCATTTAAACATTTTTGGAGTGCAAACCTCCGCCAAGGCCCAATAGTCCCCTTTAATTCCACTATAGCTGATGGTTATTTACACCCACAAGAAATTGCACTCACTCATAGATACCAGCCACCTAAACACGCCTGGAAAAGTAAATGGAAATGTTGAAAAAAGCCTCATAACTTTAGATTAAGTAAGAAACGAATTCCTGGATCAGTCCCTTCATTTTGATCCGCACCAAAAGTGAATGAAGTCTGTTCTGGGCTGATATCTATTCTCCATCCAAGTTTCAGGGAAATCTGTTCTAAACCAACCAGCAAACCATCCAACGACACGGATGAAAACGTAACCTCCTTGGCAGCGATTATTAACGCAGGATGTATCATTCATTTCTGTGACTGTCACCATCACCAGATGATTTAGCTGCAGTATGCTAAAATTAGATTTTGAATATCGTGATATGGCATGCAGCAAGTGTGGTCTTTTCCTGGATTTAAAGGCTGCGTTACAGTAAAGTGATATCAGAAATACAGAGGTATGTATATTGTATATAGCGTTGTCGCCTAAAAGTCTAAATAATACATGTATATGATGTGTACCATTATTATAAAGTGTTGCCACAGTGCTGCACACACTTAGAATAACGGTCACTGACTGTGCACTGGCGTTTACACAGGCACATAGTGTATTTGCGCAGATGCTCACGAGCTCTCGTAAATACCTAAGAGGCTGCAGACTTCATCCTTCACCCTCCATCATTCAACCGTCGTCTTGCCGACACTCTCTGATGTCAGTCCAAGGACAGCTCCGAGTGTGTGGGTGACGGTGTTTACTGTTTATTATTGGAGAGGAATTCATTCCAGTCAAGAGGGAAAGGCTAAGTATATCCTGGCTCTGACAGAAAATATCTCTGGTGCTTTGTCACTGTAAGTCAATGGCATAGCTTAGAGGGGAAACTGTACATGAAAAACAGCTTCAGTGTCCTTTTTATAACTCTGTAAAAAGACGATGTCAAGTCTGTTGGAATTCCAAGGCAACTTTGAATGATGAGGGCAACTTTGCATAATTCAAGTCCATTTAAATCCCACCAACAACAGAAATGTTCTGTATTGCAAAAAGAGGAGGCAACATGTACAAATGTATTTGATTCTTTTACATAACAGCATTATCAGGCAGTAATATACTGTGTATTCACAATGCTACTTTATAAGAAAGTAGAAAAGTCATGTGTATGACTACACTTGCATTCTTACATTTTCTCGGTTCGTTTTTTAAGATTTAAGTTGTTTTTTTTTCTTTAAATCATGCATGTTTTTCTTAGGTTTATCTTAAATTCATTTTCGTTATTCCCATTTACTCCTGGACATCACGCATCAAACATCTTCTTCCTGCCCTTCATACCAGACATGGCCTCCACGTTCTTACGCCAGTCGCCCACCTCCAAGGTCAGCTCCTGAGGTAGCAAAACACACATTCAGAAAATGAGGTTTTATTGTTTGTTTTTTTTATTACCGTTCGTCTGCTTGAGTAGTCGTACCTTCTCTTGTTTGATGTCCTCTTTCTTCACAGACTTGAGATTGGACCTCAGGTCCATGGAGCCCTTGTTTTTGGATCCAAAGAGAGCCCTCATCATCTCATCTGCTGACACTCTCACCTTCCTAAGAGCGGGCTTCTTGAACTTCCCCCCGAGGTCTTGCACCTTTAAGTTCAACTGATGTATCTACAAAGACGGTGAAAAGCTGAGCTGATGATTTATTGTTTATAAAGAATTCTTTTTCCTGTTTTTCTTCTTCTTTTCATGTAAATCTATTGTGTCATGGCGCCTGACATACATCTCTGTTGTTCTTGAATACTTTGGCCTCACAGTCGTACCGTTCCTCATCCACCATCTCGATCTTTTCATGGATCTGCCTACAGAGTTTCTACAAAACACAAATAACACCATTATGTTTAAGTACAAAAACGAGACCGTCCTCTACGTTATGCGGTACGTCCTCTGACAGATTTTCTTACCTGCAGGTCATCCCCGTCTAAACCAGTTAACTGCAGCGGTGGAAGCTTCTCGCCCAGGTATTGAACCTTCGCTTCCTCTCTTGCCGCCTTCTCCGCCTCCAGCTCTTCTGTAGCACGAGCCAGCAAGAGGATCTAGATGAATCAAAGTTAACACGACAGAAGTATGGGGAATTTTGTTGCAAAATCAGCAGTTATAAGTTTCCTGTGCTTGGAAGGTAATAAGTTAATGTATTGTACATTTGTTTTTAAAGAAGCGCTTACCTTCAATGAGAGTTTGCGGGAGGCTGAAATCTTGCATTTCGGCTGAAAATAATATAAAACATGACATGTAACACCAGACATTTTAACTTTCATGTTGCAACTCTTGTTTGATAAATTGCAAATTCTTTACCTGCAATTGCTAGAATAGGTTCCTAGTTTGCTACAATTACTGGTAACTTTTCTTTTTGCAATTGCAGCGCATTCATTTCTTTCAGGTAAAAGGAAGTTAATATCAAGTGACATCAGTCACAGGACCTACATTTGTATCTTTGACTCGTTATTTATCTGAGTGTCCCACTTGACAGCAATAAGCATCATTGCTAAAGAATTTAGTCATGACAAGAGATGTTTGTCTTCTCTCAAAAGTGTCTCCTAACCTTGCAGATGCATGACTACATATGGCTCAAAACAGTGCTACACTTACTTCACATTTACAGGATATTTACAGTATATTATGTACCTCAAAACAGGGTGGGAGCAATATGAAAGCAACAAATCGACATCCGATTCTGATATTAAAATTCAGTGATCAAGTGGGAAGTGCATGCTCCTGAGTCTTTTGAGGCTGAAATCGGTAATGTCAGGATCAAGGTCAGAGTTCAGTGATTAGCGTAATTCTTTTCTTTGTACTGTATTTGTTGTACGATCTATTTAAAGAGGGAAAATGTCATTTAAGAGGCAAACATTATAGTTATTGCTTACTTGATGATATTCACTTCAACTTGTGTTGTAAAGATTTGTTCACATGATAAAACCCAATTGTTGTTAAGCTGAGTGAAAAGATTCAAACATGCTAACACATAAATACTTGACCGGTTAGCACAGGGGCACAATTATTCATAAACATTGTCAGTTTGAATAAGTATTACTACCTTAGCCTCAACCTTGGGGGCCATGGATGATGGTGCATACTGAGGAGGAAGACATAAAGACAAGGAATTCAAACTACATCAAACATCCAACTTGTACTGTTTTCCCCAAATATTTAGGTTAGATAGCTGGGAAAGACATGTGGGCTGTTATTTACATAGCTGTGATGGCCGCGTGGAATTTGTTGCACCACAGAAATCCGAGACAAACACGAAAAAACAAGAGAAAGTTATTACTCGAAACAAAAAACAAAAATGCTTCATAGACCAATAAACACTTTTGAAAAATGAGGCTTTGGGATGACAGAACTTACTCATCAGACATCGTTGAACCTTTGATAGAGTAACGGTCAGGATGCTGTTTTCTCAAAAAGAAAAGAATAGTCCAGTGATGACCAGAAGATGCATCAATGTACAAGAGTAAGAAATCAGAGTGGTGTTTAACAGCAGCTTGCTTTTATATGTGAGACTTGTGCACCGAAGATCCTTTATTGAGAAGATGACTCACTCCACTAACTCCTTGTGTAGCAGGTTTCTAAAAACACTTCCTTGCCCTCCTGGGTCCAGCATAAATATATAATTTTCATATTCTTTATATATTGCTGTATTTACTTGTACTATAAAATGTCATATTGTACTTTTTGGATTTGTCTTTTTTTCTCTGTTAAAGAGGTTATCAGGTGGAATTTTTCTCATCATCACATCACTCTGTGTACACAGTGGAAGTAGCAGCATACTCACATCATCAATTCCTGTTCTTCCCCAAAATGCATCTTGTAGCTCTGAATTTATTATATGTGTTGCACGCAATTTGATCCAGACGCATTCTGAAGGTAGTAACAAGCAGAGTCTTGTGTTGATGCCAGGCAGTCGACTCTAGTCAGCAGGCCTGTCCTGTCAGGATGGCATCTGTGGTACTATGAAATAAGTACGTAGTGAGCTGTCTTCCCTTTCTCCGACTAATATCTAAGTTGTGACGCCTCCCACCTCTCAGTCAGAAATGACTGGTCGGTCACTGGGATTAACAGGAAAGCTCCGCTTGTTAACTCAACTACTCCTCACTGACTGATAGATTATCACCTCTGCTGGGAAGGATGGTGTCTTGTTAACAATAACACTGGACCCAGGTCTGAAACTTAAAAATAAAGCATTTGCCAAGTGGTCATTCTAATCCTATGTGTCAACAGAGAGGAATAGAAGAAAACAAAACATCACACAGTATTCCTCTCAGTATGAGACAGATTTCCGAACTGTGACCACGTTTGTGTTACACAGACATACAACCTTGAATGTTAACGCGCAGACACGTTTGTGAAGCCAAACACAAGGACAGCAGACATTATTTTTCTTTCTGTTACTGTTGCTCTGCAGCAGATGTCACATTGCTATATTCAATAACCTTTGTGGTGCTATGTCTGTCATCCACACAATGTGGTGCACCCACTCAGTCACTATCAAACACGATGTCGGATTAACCTGTTAGGGGCCAAGGGTACAAAAACCGTTCCCATCGAGCACAGAGCACACAGCAACAGCTCAAATTCAGTTATCAAGGTGTATAATTATGTATTGAAATATCAGGTAATATTGACATTCCCCATTTTAACCGACACTGTACTTAAGTTTTGGATATTCTAAGAAAAAAAGACTGTGGGTCTGAAGCCACGCCAGCAGCTCTGAGAGGCTGTACCTTTTCTGAATATACATGCAAATTATGAACAATACTTGAGGAGAAATTCAGGCCAAGAATGTGAGATAACAGGTGATTCTAGTGAAGACACCTGCTTCAGTGTCGTGTAAATGTATAGCTACTTCTCCACGTCCACCCCGTCTGTGTAATATGACCACTGCGCGATTTGAGCAGCAACATCAAAGGTTCAACCTGCAACTTTCACCCGTATTTCAAACGTGAATACTGTTTTTCAGGGTCACAGACAGGCTTTGAGTGCCAGAATTCACTGGGGGAAGACAGGCAAGTTCACCTGACTTATGGGAACACACAGAAACACCACAGCTGAGATTCACATCAAGGGCATACTTTGATGTGAGGTGACGCAAAACTGTCTTTTAGCTGGTCTCCAGCAGGATGTTTACAGCTTTATGCGGGAATACCGGGAATACAGACAGCATGTTTGTCTGTCCTGTCATCACGTTCAAGATGGAGGGACTTAAGAAGCATATGTTTGTACCCTTCTCTTTTAAAATTGCTAACAGAAAACATTTGCATGGGGCTAACACACATTTAAAGCCATAATGTGTGTGTTTTGTGACATGATTAAAATTTGTATAGTATGATGCAGAAGGTAAACACTTGCTGGGTGATCATTTGATCTTGTTGTTCTTTACGGCACATGGCTGTTGCCACCCTTTAATGGTTGGAAAGTGTCGACCTTGATGGTGTCACCCTCCTCTGACGTGATGATATGTTTTGTGGGCCAACATGAACTAAAGCATGTTGTGTTTTTTTATAGAGGCAGGTTCAATCTCCTTGAGACAGCATGCAACACAACTTTCGCACTATATCTATCTTGGGATCAACATCTCCCTCATCATCTTCCTGTCTCTCTGTTATTAGGGCTATGTCACATATTGTAGTGAACAAGGAGCCAGTAATGTGAAACTGCTATGTAGAAAAGAAGGTAACGCTTAAAATTAGGTCCAAGTGAAACAAGGCACTTATCAACACATATAGTTGGTTATACATGCGTGACCTAATCTTGAATGATGACTGTAGGGTACAGACATTTGTCTTCATGGAGACATGCAGCCCAAAAATACCAACCTATGGTCTGACTTCCCCCCTGTAGACAGATGTGACAAGCTGCAGACTCTGCGATTTAATTCAGACAAATCCACCTGGCACAAGACTCAGAATTACTTAAAAAAAGGACTCAACCAGCACCCTCATTAGCAAGATAATTTTAAGGTATATCTTGATGAAAAAAAGTGGAAAATGATGCATTCCTGTAGCCTATCAATGTACATAAATAAATAAATAGATCAAACAAACAAACAAACATAAAAAATTAAATAATGGATCCATGGTTGACCCCTAGTATACACTTTATACATACATAGATGTAAATATATGTTTAATTTACATATACAAGTACTTTTGATACTATCTGATAGTAGTTCCAATTTATTGCCAGAAAATTACTTTTGAAAATGAAGTATATTTACCATCAGATACTTCAAGACTTTTACTCAAGTACGATTTATATGGGTGACTTTGACTTTTAGCAAAGTAATATCTCAACAAGTTAGTATTACTTTTACTCAGGTATGTCTTTTGGGTACTTTGTACAACCCTTTATGTTTTAAACAAAAGGTGAGTAGTTGGATGTCACCTGGAGAGCGAAGCCGTTGGACCGGTTGGTTAAAGGTGCGCATGTCCAAATCAACTCCCTGCGCTGCCTTTAGGTAGCTTCGGAATATCTGCTAATGTAGCTACGTAACATACCCTAAAATAAACCAAACTCTATTCTTAGTGCTTATTATGTATTTACGTGTATAATGCTTAATACGTTCAGTGAGACTGGTTGTTCTCAATATTATCTAGTTATTTTTTGTTTAACAGAAGTGTCGCGTTACAAATGAATGTACGAGTCTACGGGATGTACGCGAAGGCAGCACACACCAACCCCCGAAAACTCATTCATCACGAGCTGTATCCGTATCAGGCTAACCGTTGGCTTTGCGCGCTAACAGCGACATGTGTTTGTACTAAATAAGTCGGTCGTAACGACACCCGTACTGCTGTGTGTATGTAGCCGTATTATCAGCTGATGAATATTTCCATCTCGAACGACACCTTCCTGCCCGTTGTACTGGGAACTAACGACTCGTGTTATGGGAGAGCTACGGAGGTCAGACGAGCGGTGGGCTGTCAACAGTAATGTCCGAGCTAAACGAGCCTGCTGCCGCATTGACAGCCGTCTTTTGATATTATAGCACTGGTAAGGATAATACTGTTGGCACTGGCAGTAGTGAGAGATAATATTGTTGTTTCATGGGTGTTGGTGGCTTTTCAGTGTGACTGTGAAAACATGGCCGATCAGGTAGAGCTAAGAAGATTGTGACTGCAATGCAGTTAACCTAAGTGGCTTTTCTTGCTAGCTTTGCTTTGCTAACACAATCTAGCTAACTGACTTTTGCTGGTGTCTTTATAAACTTGAGTTCAAAAGTTAACGTTGAACCGAAGCGATAAGATATTTAGAGTCAACCCAGAAGCGTTGAAGTCGTGTTTAGCTGAGGGGAGCTAGACTAGCTCATTAGCTAGTGAGCATGTAAATAGAGGAAGGAGGTCTCTTCTAACTGTCAACAACATATGCCCAGGCAATTAAGAGGCTCGCTCTTCAGTCTACGCTGTTGTTAGAGACATCAGCGTTAATTACAGCAGTTGAACGTCTACTGAAAATTGTTTTAATGTTATTAATATTATTTTTTTCGACAGATAAACTTATAATTAAATCATGCCTGGGAAACTGAAGGCCAAAATTGTGGCAGGGCGCCACTTGCCTGTGATGGACAGAGCCAGTGACCTTACTGATGCATTTGTAGAGGTGAGTGACCCTAATTTTCAGCCTTAACCCTAAGAAACTATTCACACATCAGCAACAACATACTATATGTATGTATATTTGGTCTCAGTATGGCTCATCTTCATGACTTAAAACAGAAAATGAGGCATTAAAAACATGTGCCTTGTGCCTTTTTATGTCGCAGGTTAAGTTTGGAAACACAACTTTCAAAACTGATGTCTGTCCCAAGTCTCTCAATCCACAATGGAACTCGGAGTGGTTCAAATTTGAGGTAAGTACCTGTTCTCTCAAAACGTGGTAGTAATATTATTTTAATACGTCTCACGATGTGGATGCAATGCTTACATTTTTCGCATTCCTATCCTCTCTCAAACTCTTATATCTGCTCCCTTTTGCATCGTTTTCTCTTGTTGTCCAGGTCGATGATGAGGACTTGCAGGACGAGCCATTGCAGGTCACAGTGCTGGACCACGACACTTACAGTGCTAATGATGCCATAGGGAAAGTTTACATTGACATTGACCCGCTGCTGTGCAATGAGGCTGCTTCTGTCATCTCTGGCTGGTTTCCGATCTATGATACCATCCACGGTACAAGAATAAACTTATATGACCATGATAATTGTGATTTGTATTCCTTATTTACTATTCCTCATTAATATATGTTTTTCTGTGTCTTTATTTATTATTAGGTATCCGAGGGGAGATCAATGTCCTTGTCAAAGTGGAGCTTTTTAATGATTTGAACCGATTCAGACAGTCCTCCTGCGGAGTCAAGTTCTTCTGCAGTAAGTCTGACTTGACTTGCTTCACAATTGTTTGTTTACAGTTTAAAAGACACAGTTAACATGAAATGCAGATCAACATTACATAGAGTGGCTACTCAATTTTCATGAAAGATGGTTAATTTGAGGACATTTGATGTATTAGGCATAATGTTGATGCTCTTATTCAGTCAGGAAAGGTGCCATTTCCAAGATCAACAGAGTTACGAGCCATTTCTGTGCCAATAGTATATCTGTAAGCAAGATTTGACGCTGAAGAAAATTTGCTAAAATTGGAAAGTTTGCTGAAGAGACAGTTGAAATTATCTTTTACCATTGAATCTATGTCTAAAATCCTTTCACTCCTTGTGTCCAATTGTGTACACTAGCCACATCCATACCACGGTGCTACCGGGCAGTGATGGTGCATGGATTTGTGGAGGAACTCGTGGTGAATGAAGATCCAGAGTACCAGTGGATTGACCGTATTAGAACTCCTCGGGCCTCCAATGAGGCCCGTCAGAGGCTTATTTCTCTTATGTCTGGTAAGGAACTTCACAGCGATCCTCTTTTCATGTTGGTGTGGAGGATAGGAACCTTCTTGTTCCCCTCTCATGGTGAATTAATTCACGTGTGTGTTACGCCCTTTTTAGGAGAGCTGCAGAGGAAAATAGGGCTTAAGGTACTGGAGATGGGCGGGAATGCAGTGGTGGGCTACTTGCAGTGTTTTGATCTGGAGGGAGAGTCTGGCTTGGTGGTTCGGGCTATAGGTACTGCCTGCACACTGGACAAACTCAGCTCTGGAAGTGCCCCCAACACTGCCACACATACGCACCCTAACACAGCCCCTGCCTCCAATGCCTGTAATTCCCCTTCAAAGGATGGAAAGGAGTGAGTATGAAGCAACAACGAAAGCATGGACCCGGCCCCTTTTTATGTGCAAGTCTCATAGCAAATCTAGTTTGTGAGAATGGGGAAAGATGATCGGTGTGTGCATGAGAGGGAGAGTGTTTTGACAGAATGTAAAGAATGTAATGTCTGTCTATAGTCTAGCAGTTAGTCCTGTGTGTGTCTCAGTATCTTTGATTCCCCTTTGTAGTCTTTATGTCTGATGTGTCACTTATATTGCATCATGAAACTAACAGCACACAACATATCCTGAGACACACACATGCACAGTACACACACAGCCATCCTCAACCCCGCTCCTGCCTTGTCTGCTCTTTTAGACCGCTCTTGCATGGCTTTCAGCTCTGCCTCTGCATGTTCTAGTGCTGCGTCTTTTAGTGAGTATCTAGCACTCCTGTGTTCTCCTCAGCCTCTAACAATGTGCTCCTTCACTTTTTTCTGTTGCCCTGACTGTGGCTTTTTTAGTAGTTAGCTTGTGGTTTCCTTTAGTTACTGTACGCATAGCTACAGTTGAATGCATGTGTGCCTCTTATTTGCATTTATACAGTGAATCTGTAGTGAATCAGTGTGTGTGTGAGATTATGTAAATCAGGGATGTAAACACTGTTTGGTGGTGATTTGATTCTTGCCCTGTTCGACAATAGATATATTGTTCTCGTATTACTTAAGAAATACAGTCTATTATTCAACAATATTTTTTTTATTATCAGTGTTGCTCCTAATGATTATTTTCTCTTGTTTTGTCAGCACCTTTTTAATAATGCAGTCTAGGCCGTGTTTTCATTGTGAAAGAGGTCTCTGTCCTCTGTGAAGAAGCATAAATCAATAATTAAATCTCAGAAAATAGTGACACATGCCCCTCACAATTTGGCAGAGTCCAAAATGAGGTCCTCAGATGGCCTGTTTTCTCTCACAACATATTAAACATTTGACAATAATGCAAAACAAAGAAAATCAGCAGATTCAAACTATTGAGAAGCTGAAACCATCACTTTTTGTTGTTTGGGATCTACAGGTTAACTTGTCCCTGTGCCTGTTTGGGCCTTTGTCACCTTTTTCTGTTGTGTTTACATTCCTGCAGCTGTGTGTGTTTGTCTGAGACTGAGACCTTTAGCTGAGAGCTATGCATGAGTTTCCTGCTGAGGCAAAGACAGCCAGGGAGTAAAAACTTCTATTCCTTTTTGTCTCCTTTTTCACTCTGTTGCAATGTTGTGGTGTTGGTTCTTGTGTGCGTCTCTTTTTTCTCTCTGGCTACATTCGGATTGGAACGTTTCTCACTCCTCGTGTCCAAATCGGCCCCCTCTCGTCTTCCTCTCTCTGTGCGTGCTGATTGGCCCAGGTCTCCTCTTGCCCATGGATGCCGCTCCACCCACAACAGCCCAGTGCATTCAGCCTGCAGCGCCCAGAGACTGTCCCAGAACTTCTCTGTCTCTGTTCCCACTCTCATCTTCACTGGTACGCAGAGGCAGGGAAGAAATTGGATACAGGCGAAAGAGAAGAAGTTCAAAATAGAAAGAGGAGTAGATGGTGATGTTTACATTGGAGGAGAAAAGTAAATATATCTTTGCTTGACAGCAACATAATGGCAGCAAAGCCATGGTGTAGAGAGAGGGATCAAGCCATAGAAGGAAGGCAGATACCCCGTTGTCAGACGTTGATGGTAGCCTCAAATTCTTCTGCCTTTTTCAAACAATAGAGGGTGGGTAGCCAGGTTCCCAGATGCATCATTATGCATTCATATTGGCTGTTTACAATGTGATTTTGGCCCTGTGGAAGGGCCTGTGACTGTCTCCCTACAGTCACCTGACCTTTGCTTCACTCTACTGGGACACATGCTTCAGCTCGTCATCCTCTGTTAGATCTGACCCTCCTGTGTTGTGCCACGTTGCTTTTTTTTTTTTTTTTTTTTTAGTTAAATGTGTTTACGTCTGTGTGTGTTTTACGTCTGTGTGTGTTCTGTTGTTGTTTTCTAATTTTTGCTTTCCATGCTTGCTTTTTTTTGTTCCCCAGTCATCCGTAGCACTTCAAACACACCTCATCCAAAGCAAACAAATCACACAAATAATACTCACCTTCCCACTAAATGGCAACACTCTCATGTGCATACACACACGCTCAGAGCGGTGAGGCGGTGAGGCGGTGACTGACGTGGGTGCGTGTATGTGTCATGTTCTCCTGGCAGGCCGGTATTTGGTGAGGACCTGCTCTCCTCCTCTGGCCCACCAACCCCTTTCAGAGCACTACCCACCTCCTCTTCCTCTCCTCCCCCCCTCTCTCCCTCCAAGCCATGCAGCCGCCAGTCCTCATCATCAGACACAGACCTCAGTTTGACGCCCAAGACGGGTAAGAACACTTGGCGCCCCATCCCCCTCTCCCATTCTCACCCCTCCTGAATCCCTCACCTCATTTGTGGTGCTACTCGGGTGGTGGTCTTTTTTAATTTTGTTTTTTATTTTTTTACGCATTTTGTCATGTTGAGTTTAACATTAATTTCTTGTGAATGTTCGTTTAGCCAGGTCCCATCCTCCTCCTTGTCCTCAGAGGCCTTGTGTGTCTTCTTTTTTTCACACTATTGAAAAAGACTTAAAACATGATTCTAGTAATATGAAGACACATAAGATCTCTGTATGAGTTTTGTCCCCCTGTTGTTGTTGTTGTGGTCTTTTAATGGAAGCACTGTGTCTCATGAGGGGCTGTTGTTGATCTAGGGTCACTTCTTCAGCAGCCATTATGGTTAATCATTGAGGAAAAGGTAAGTGTTGTCAAATTCCGCTCACAGGACAGCTTGTACACATTTTACCACAGTTCAGCTCTTAACTGCTTTTATAGCCTGATGAACCTTCCTACCAGAGCCGTTCCTTTGACCCCCTCAGGAACGGACCAGCAGCCCCCACAAGCCGACTGATCCCTCACTCCTCTGATTTTCTTGTTCATATTTCCTCTATTCTCTCTCTCCTCTTTTTCTCATATTCTCATTTTTTCCCCTATTTGCTCAACCTTATTCTTTGTACACCTCTTTTCTGTAGCCTGGCTTCCATTCATACAACTCCAATAGGTACCACTCTGAAACTCAAATGCAAGATAGTTAAATATGTGTTAGAGTTAACAAATCAACGCAGCAATATTTCTTTAAATGAAAACATGTTATAGATAATATCAGTCCTTTTAATTTGAATTGATCTGGTATTTTGCCCAGTGATGTAGGGCTAGAACTGATGATTCATTTTATTGTCAGTGAGCCTTTCCCAAAGCCTAAGATGACATGCTATAATGTTGTGTTCGGTCCACAACTCAAACATATTTACTTACTGTCATATTTGAGTAAAGAAACCCATAAAGCTAGACTCTTTTCCCCTTAGAAGTATACACAAACCGATTGATCGATTGTCAAAAATACTTGGCGATTAAGTTAATGGGTGCTATATTGATATAAATAGGAAATCTGACTCGTAAACTGTCTTCATTTTTCCTGGAAGAAAACATCAGGTGAACTGCACTCAGCAGCTTCTATCAGAGCTTGAATACTGAATGAAAATGGATACTACAGTTGTTTCTCAGTGATTCGAGATGATTAGATGAGTGAGCGGTTAAAGCAAAACAAAACACCCATCAACAAGAAAATGGCTCACATAATCACAATGTTACGCTGAGTTAGTTCTATGAAACATAATTGCAATTCACCGTAGTTATCAGGCTGTTCCATCTCTACGAGTGTCCACCTTCTTCCCATCCCATCCTTCTGTGCTCTGTGCCCTCCTCAGTTGTTGTTGTTGCTGTGCCTCTGACCACTCTCCTCATTGCTCTGTCTGTCCATTCTCAATATACCTTTTTTTTCCTCTGTGCATCCTCCATCTGTTTCTCTGCTGGATCAGAGAGACCCCAGCCAGTGAGACTCAGGCCTGGGATCTTCCTCTGCCCCAGCTCCCCCACCCTCTCCACAAACACTCTGTCCCTTCCAGGGGACACCTCTGCCCCCAGAGCCACCACCCCGCCCCCTCCCTCCACCGTCCGCTCAGACTCTGCCTTGCTGAGAAAGAGTGTATCATTCACCGAGGACCTGCTGCTGGCAGCCTCCGGTATAGTAGGACCACTGTGTGTCATCGAGTAACAGCACCTTGTGTGTTGGGGCCTGACTTGTGCATTGGGTCAACAGCAGGATCATTCACACTGTGATCAACTTGACTGGTGTTATAGAAACACTAACTCAACATGCATGCTGTGACTGCCCGGAGCTCATTGTAAAAGAACAATACTGACTGATGTCCTACTCAGGATTCTCCTACCTCAGCATGTGCTTTGATATGTTTGTCAGATGTAATTAAACCTTACTTTAGGTCCAGTGTTGAGGCCTGAAGAGACTAGGTTAGGCTATTCTCATGATGAGGATGTTTATTGAGTGTTTTCATTCCAGCACTTCACATGACTTTTCAGGATATCATTAATACTTCAACGTAATATTCTGTTGACAGTAGGAATGCATGATATTGGATTTTTGTAGATATCCAATTGGCTGATATTTTCCTACTCCTTTTGTCCGATACAGATATGCTCGTTTTTCACCCAGTTAAAGAGAACATTAAGTCTCTCCTGCAGTGCAATTACCATACTATCATTCCTACTTTTATTGTAGTGGCCCACTGGCAGATCAATTTCAGTGCTTCATGATTTTATCGTGCATTCCTAGCTGACAGTTTGACCTGCTTTCTAGTCCATTGACTTCTGTGTTAAAAGTGACGAAACTGAAGCCACACTCTCTTCTCTGATCAGGAATGGGCAGCGGGGGCAGTGCTGGGAAGGAGGCTGGGCCTCTGAAGACCCTGCTCAGACAACAGACGCAGACGGCTCTTGAGCAGAGGGTACAATGACACTCAGCATTCACACATGCTCATCATACATGTATTTAATGACTAACTCTGGATGCAGACATTTGAGAATGAAATGCACACCAAGTTGCAAGTTAAAGGTGCTTTCTACAAACTACCCTCTACACCCTCTCCCGACTCACTTCCACACATCTGCACATCCATGCGGAGTAATAATAATAATAATGGTGCAAAGAAAAACAAATAAATTAATAATATCACATACAAGTCATAGAAAACAGCATAAATAAGAAAAGAAATGTTTGTCACAGAAGATGCTCCATAGAAATTTAAGTTCCGTCCAGTTTAAAAAAGGTCCAATGTGTTCAGTGTCACTTAATTTCACATACTTACACATGCCAGTTTGTTTTAATCTGGGCTTTGGTTGACTAGCAGCATTCAAATACAGTTTTATTATGTATCCACAATGAGCTTCCGAAGTCAAAGCAGTGAGCTTGTGGTGGCTTTTGTAAGTTCAGCCTTTGACATGCAGTTTGTGTTTCATATCAACCTTGGATGTCTGCACATCGGCAGTTAGGCTGAGCACACTTTTCTCACAGCTGCATTCTTTGTGAAAGCTCACTAATTTACACTGCTGAGGTGATACGTGGGGAGTGGGTCTGTGTAAGAGCAAGTAATGTTCCCTTTCTCTGTCCTCTTGACCACTTGTGCTACTCAGGGAGCGTCCTCCTCTGGGTTATTGTTAAACGCCAGGGTATGTCCCATCAGTGTGACACTCTCTCTCTCTCCACCTTTCCCTTAACACCCTGACCAGCTGATGGCCTCCACCAAGTCTAAATCAACTCCTAACCCGCCCCTCCTCAGCTGTTTGTAGATCTCACAGGGGCAGGCTGGGTTGAGCAAAATGGCAGCGCGTTCATGCGTGACCCTGTTTGTGTGTTTGCTCAGCACACGCCGCACTCTGAAAGATTCACAGACATACTGGGTGGAGAGCTAGAGGCTAGGAGTTGTTTTCCCTTCAGGTTTGAAGGGGTGTATGACTGTGTGTGTGTGCCTTCTGTATACCCACCTCACCTCCTTTCTGACCTCTTTTTCCCTGAATCTGATTTGGTTTTCCTGTGTCAGTAACGGGAATGAGCACGCTCCCATCATCACCTCATTCTTGCCCTCTTGCTCCAAGTGGGAGGAGCTGTCAGTCAAATTAGTAGCTGTCTTCCTTCCTACAGTACTGAACAAGACAGAAACTAATGGTAGACCCATCACATATACATGCATGGTTGGAAATCACAGTGTGACCCTGAGGTGTTCTGTAAAGGTGGCCATCAATGCAACCTAGAATGAATACCAAGTTGCTCAATGGCAGTTAAAGTATTTCCAGCTCCTCTTGTGAGTGACTGCATGGATCTGCATCACATCATTTGACTGGAGGCAGAGTGGTGGCTGTTATGTTAGTGGACAGAGAGAAGCATGTGAAACGGTCTTGATCCTCAGCCAGGACCTTGTGAGAGTGTGTGTTTTTGTGTGTTTGTTATTCACTTTCAACTCCAAACCTAATGAATGCATTTATATAGATTTGAAAAGATTGAATGAAATCACCTAATCAGTGATACAGAATATTTAGGCTCAATCACTTCCAATCTATTTGAAATGCCCTTCAGTTTGTTGTCTTTGCGTTTGTAGGGTGGAATGGACCAAATGGGATTTTTTTTTTTTATAGGGGTAAAAACCTTGCATGAAGGGACACATCACACTTGATCCTTGCTGCATGACTTTTGCAATATTTATTCATAATGCACACAGAGACAAAACTAAAGCTAAAATGTCTAGTTTTTAATGTTTTTAAAACATTTATTATTGAATACATAGCTGATGTTAAAATATTTCTGTTTCTACATGTAATTACTAGTTTTTATAGCGTTTCTGTTGAAATGTTCCCTGAATTTCTAGGAATCTAATATTTTTTTTATTAAATCGTCCAACCAATACTGGGCTCTTGCAGCCAATGCCAGTGCAGTTATTAGTAGTAAAATAAATCAGTCCGAATAAGCATTTATTCTTGACTTTCCTTTTTAAATTCGCTATTCGACTTTAAACATTTTTTCAGCACAGACAACTATACTATTGTTAGCGCTGCAGGAAACACTCAAATGTTATTGAACCTGTGTTATGTAAAGGAAGCAGGATATTTTTTTGTCATTTAGTGCACGCTGCTGTATATTCTGCAAAATAATAAAAGGTCTCATATTAGCACATATCAGACAACATATCTGCTGATGCATATATACTTGTAAAAGGCCAACATCTACTGATGATATTGGCTGACCAGTATAGTAAGTACTTATACAACATTAAGTGCTTATTTGGAAGTCTAATGTTTTTTAAAGTAAACATTTTTACAGATTTTATTCTACATCGCCAAAACCAAATATAGCACATTTGAAATATCAACAAAAATCTTATTTGGACCCTGATTTTATAGACCTTAAATCATGAAAAATACCATTGAATCTAATAACATATCACAATCATGGAGCAGTCACTAAACATGATAAGCAAAAATACATTAGGAAAAGTCTGGAGTATGTTCTCTCCTACTGTAACTGACAGGGTTTTCTATCTGCAGGAGTTCCCCTTCTTCACCTTGACGTCTTTCCCACCTGGTTTTCTGGTTCATGTGGGTGGAGTGGTCAGCGCTCGCTCTGTCAAACTACTGGACCGTATACACAACCCTGGTGAGTTCAAACCACACGAATACATGATGTCCTGATGTCCATTGTGCTGTGAAACAATATGAGTGATCTCCACCATTGACCTAAAGTATCGTGTGAGTGTCCAGTCTCGTTGGCTTTTAGTTAATGCTGCCCATTAGCCTTTTGTGTTGATCTGTTTCCTGTGTGTGGTCCCACTCCCAATCTGTTTGATTGTTCAGATAAATCATGTTGAAAGACTTCTGTACGAGTCCTAAAGAAGGTGAAAGCTGTTCCTGGTAGCTCTTACAGCCTGCAGCTTGGTTGCATTTTAGATGGAAATAAAGACAGAATAGGCTATTATCATGTCTATGAATAGGGGCAACTTTCACCTCGTAGTTTGACTGACTTTGTATGTGTGTGTGTGCGCGTGTGTGTGTGTGTGTGTGTTCGCTGGTTGTTGTGTGCTTTCCCCTGGAGGTGAGGTGCAACAATGGTGCATGGCTCCAATCTGTTGCCTGCTGCTTCTGTTGTGTGGTGTTGTTGGCTGCAGGTGGCACTGTGGTGACGTACTGTGGTGTCTTATATACGTATATGCTCTGCTGCCTTCAGTTATCAAATATGCATCTTATCTGTGAAATGCATATGTTTTTATTTATTATGTAGACCTTTTTTTAATCGAGATTCAGCCTGCCTGTTGAAGGTGTTGGAAGTCTTCGTAATTTTGCCCCTTTGCTCGGTTTAATGGTCCTATACCACTATGAATCAGGGAGGTTTGTTTGGAATTTAGGGAGAGGGGAGTGCTGATGAATGTTGGCTGGGTTAGGATAAGCAGGGTTCTTTTCAGAGGTGAACAAGAGAAACAAGCTAAGCTATTCAGAAATGACAACCTACAGAATTCCTGTCTAAGCTAGTATTGTGTTTTCAACATTGTCCTCCACCTAGTTTTTCTGGATCCAAATTTCAGGTTCAACTTGGAAGCCATTCTGAAAAGAGCCCCATCCACTGTTGCTATGCCTTGTCTATTATCAACTATAGAGCAACATTAAAGGTACCCTGTGAAGTTTTGATCAGAAGTACTGTGGAGCAATTTTCTTATCAGCGGATATGCATGTCTTGAATGGTGCACATGCGAGCATACTCTGCTGATTGTTTCCTGATAGTGCACTGATTAACAGTTGTTGGCAGTATTGTGCAACTATTTGAAATATTAAAATGTCAGCTTTACAAGTCATTTAAAATACATAAGATGCAATTTAATGAGAAACTCTGAATGTAAATATAACATTTGTTTGTTTACTCCAAAAAACTCCACAGGGCACCAGAAAGTTTAGAAAGTGCATCTACTAGAGTTAAACTGCTACTGCATGCGCCTTTTCTGTATTATATAGCTTCTCTTCACCTCAAGTCTTTTTAAGATTTTGGCTAGGCCTTCAGCTTTTACTCATCTCTATTCTCTCTTCCTCGTCAGTCTTCTTCCTTTTTGTAGGCCTGAATATAGTTTGTCTTTGCATAGTGACTGTGAAGTGCTGTCTGTCTTTGCATAGTGGAGTGCTGCTGTTGTGCTGTGCTTGTTTGTTAGACTATCTCTTCTTTTCTTTTTCTCTCTTTTCTGTACTAACGGTGTGTTCTGGCCCAGCCTTGGGTAACACGCGCTCATACAAACTGCTAGACTGGAATAGTGTCACTGCAGGTATTTCCCCCCTTTTACTGCTCTCACCCAACGGAGTGATGGCAGCTCAGTGAAGTTAAACCTCTTAGCATGCACTCAGCACTGACATTTAGCCAACTTAGAGCAGCTAGCCTAAATATGAACACAAACAAATTCAACATTAGCTGGATAGTGTGTCACTTAAATTTGATGAATTCAGTGAGCTGCCATTCTCCTCTCTCTAATCTGTGTGAGTGTGTGCTGAGCTGAGTTGAGCATGCGCTGTCCCCCACCCCCACCCCATCCAGCCTGGCCTGGCTTCTTCCTCCCCACAACCAGCTCATCCTGCTGCACAGAAGAGCTGCAGCTCTTCCCTAACGTTGTCCCAGCGCTGTTCTAACGCTTCCTGAGTCAGCATTGTGGTCAAACCTGTCTAGACCAGAGGAGGTTTAGGAGGTTTACTCTGTGACAAAGAGCCACTGACCAGGCATGTGCATCCTTAACTCACTGGGCCGTATTCATACTGAGAAAGAGAGAGAAGGAGGGATGGATGGATGCATGGAAGGCAGGTTGATTGGTTGGGTGGCAGTCGAGGAAAATTAAAAAGTGATTTGGGATGGATGATGTAAGGAAAGATGTGAGCTTGGGGAAAGGAGGAGGCATGATTTCACTCAGTATTTTCTAACTTAAAACTACATTTGATGGACTCTGGTGAATGAATATGGCCCTTCTCTGCCCATGAGCGTGCACATGGTCATGAGCGTGCACGTTGGTGAGCCTGTGCCTGTGTGACATGCTGCTTCTGGTTGAAAGGAACCCACCTTGTGGGCCTGATGCCTGATCATCAGCCATTATTCTTCATCTCCTCAGTTGATTCTGTCCCCCTCACCCATTCCTCTTCCCCTGTTTCTCCAAACAGCTGAGTTTCTCTCTTTCTGGGGCATCGTCAGCATGTGGCCCTCTCAGGAAGACATGGGGTGCAGCTCAATACTCTAATGTCGCTTCCTTCATGTGTCCTTTGATAAACTGTGAGATTTGATAAGTGAGATTATACTCACAACTTTGAGTGATTAGGCTCTTCTGAACTAAGTTATTAAAACAAGTGGCAAAGCCTCATGAGACTATTGACACACACCCATGGTTTAGTCCAAGTATGATGAAGGCTCAATCTTTTTGAATTTAAAACCTTTGTCACCGGTGTAGAAAACAATTTTCAAAAACCAGGCACAGGGTCTTCTTATGTCTTTTATAAGTATATTTATAATATAATGTGCGACCAGCCAGCAAGATTTTGCTTTCCTGTAGTCAGACCACCACAGCTAACACTAGAGATGTACTGAGACACTTTTTTCAGTTCTGATATAATTTCGACAACTGAATTCGGACATCTGACTATATTAAGTGACGCTAGAGCTTTTTTCCCCCTGAATATTATTATTATCATTATGATTATTATTGATTGATATTATTTTCATTTTCTGCTACTTTGTACTTCCTTTCCATTACATTTACCTAATGACTTTAGTTTATAGTTGGTTTCGAGTTACTTTCAGATTATTCAGTGTTGATAGGCTATTATTTGAGACTTGTATCCAATCAGATATTGGTGTGGGCGGGATATCGAGGGAGGCCACAGAGTGTTGACTACAGACAGAGAGCAAATGCTGCATGGGAGCCAAAGTAGCACTTTAAAAATAATTTATTTTACCTGCAACCTGAGAAAAAAACAAACGCCATTAATCAGAAAAATGCTGAATATCTGCCCCTATAATTGGCCAGGCCTATAATTGGTAAAGTTCTATATGAGTTAGAATGTAATAGGAGAATTTTACATAGTGCAAAGAGAACCGGACAGTTCTGTGTTGCACACAATCTGGATCGGTACGTGGATCAGGGATGCCGGTCCAATAAATGACTTACACTACGTTCGTATCCTCACCCGATACTGATATTGGATGGGATTAGTCCCAACTCTGGCCAAAACATACCAAATGGCTGTATTTCTCACCTATGTCTTTTTTGTTAGTGCAGCTGACTGAAAGGAGCCACAGAGAAGAGGGAGGGGATTTGTTTTAAGTTAATGTACACAGAGGAAATGCCAGCTAGAACACACATGACTAACCTAACCATTGACTTTGCTTTCATCATCATCCTCAATCATGAAATCATCTTCATTGTCACTTTGTTTCACAAACTGATAGTTGGTTTTGGCTTGCTTTGGAACACCATTTAACCCATGAGTCATCATCAGAAAACAAACTATACTGTTTGCTCTCTGTTTATTTTCTGGTTAGTCAAAGCATTCAGAGTAGATATAATAAGATTAGATACAGATTTGTTAGATTTCCTGTTTGCACTAATTTAACTATGTAGAAAACTGTCAGTTACGTTGAGTACTAACTCATCATTAGCTAGACTTTATTACTTAGAGAGGGATGTTGTTTTGACTTTTTTGTGAAAGCTGTTTGATTTAGAGTTTTGTGTTTTACAGATGAGCCAGAGACTCGCGATGCCTGGTGGGAGGAGATTCGCCAGGAGATCAAATCTCATGCCAAAGCTCTTGGTTGCCATGCTGTTGTGGGGTACAGCGAGAGCACTAGCATCTGGTAGGTAATAAACTACTCCACACAGGGGGAAATATTACCCTTTTATACATTTGTCCTGCCTTTCCTGTTGTTGCATCAGGATCTTATGGACCAGTTTATGATAAGGGTTTCCTGCCTTGTTCTCCTCCTCTTCTCTTTCTCTCTCTCTTGTTGTGTCCATCTCCCCCAACACAGTGAGGAGGTGTGTATCCTGTCAGCGTCAGGCACAGCAGCCATCCTGAATCCTCGGTATATGCGTGAAGGCTGCCTAGACATCGGGATCGTCGACCACAGGTTGTTCTGATTAAGAGACTGAGCAAACTGATTGTAAAATCTTCTAATTTGTAGAGTTCAGTGCAGATTCTGATCATCTGGATTAAGTTATAGAGAGTCATAGCAGATGGTGTGTATTGTTTGGCAGGTTTGAGGACCCGTCACCCCCGAGTTGTGGCTTCTGTCATATTCCATATGATGAACTCAACATGCCCTTTCCAACCCAGCTCACCTACTGTTACCACTGCAGACGACAAAAGGTCTCACATATATTTTTTTGTTTGCCTAAATCAAAGACTCCTATGTGTTTATATGCAATTTTAAATTCAGGTTGATGGAAAAAGTATGAATAATGATAGTAGCTGTTTAATTTCTTTCAAGGTTCCTGATGTGCTGTTCACAACAATTGACCTGCCACCAGAGGCAGCTGTCACAGGGAAGGGCTGCCTTATCCAGGCCAGGTAAAAAAAACAAAACAAAATCAAAGTTAAATGGCACCAAACCGTGCAAATATATTAAATGAAAAGAGGTCATCATATTTGCTTGTTGTCTCCTGGTGTTGAAATTTGCAAGAATTCAATAATCATGAGCAAAACATACAGTTTTGATGAACAGCTAGTAAAAAAGACCAAAGTTACAACATGCATTGATTGCTTTGGATATAAAGATATTCCGTACATAACGTTTTTGGCAATTGCATTTCAGATGCTTTGAGAGTCTTTAAATTATTGGTTTGGGTACTTTGAAAGTGCTCAAATCTAAGTCTTAGAAAGCTACAAAAACTCAAATAACAGTAACATTTAATAACATCTAATGCAATGTCGCACAGAGAGAACATCTAGAAATGGAAAATCTCTGTTTCACACCTATATTATGTGAAAATATTTTCCTGCTAGCAACATTTAGCCTGAACAACACACATCCCAAAATGGAGCCTCGCATCCAAAACATTGATCAAAGTAAGTAAACGCCAACGCTTATTGTCTTCTAGGCTGTGTCGTCTAAAAAAGAAGGCCCAGGGTGAAGTGAATGCAACGGCAATCTCCAACCTGCTGCCTTTCATGGAATACGAGCTCCACACTCAGCTGATGAACAAACTGAAGCTGCGGAGCATGAACGCTCTGTTTGGCTTACGCATCCAGATCAGTATCGGAGAGAACATGCTCCTGGGTCTAGCTGTAGGTTGACATTTTAGGTTAACAGTTTAATTAGTCCAAGGTTTGTCTGATGCAACACAGTCTTTCTAAATGTATGTGTATGTGTGATCAGTCTGCTACAGGAGTCTACCTAACAGCCCTACCAGCACCTGGGGGCATCCAGATAGCAGGAAAGACTCCAGGTGACCTGAGCAATGAGCACCACATCCTGACCATCCAGAAACGGATCAATGACACCATAACCAAGAACAAAGAGATCTATCAAATAAACCCTCCGGTGAGACACACAACAGTCACTGTTGAGAAGGTTTTCTAGCCCCCAGCCCATGAATTAGTCAGTGTGAAATCAAAAAAGTAAATACTGCAAGTAAATAGTTTTGGTGCCTCTTTCAACCACAAGTTTAAAATTGAGTTGTTCCAATATATTTAGGAATCTTGTAATATTATTTATTTACATGTATTTTAGGCCAAATAACATCACATAATGTTTTTGAAGGGGCCATGATTTGTGGCCCTTAAAGATATGTGCCTCACTGTCACATTCAGTGTTACGTCAGGCAGCTTATTTTTTTTTTTTAACAGATACATTTTTCAGTCGACTGTTTTCATCATTTTTGGGTAAAATTATTTCTGTTCTAGTGTGTTATGAACATGTAAATAATCATAAATTGTTTGTGAATCGTGACAAACTTACCCCTCTTGTCTCCCTCTGGTCATTAAAGAAATTATTTGCCCTGGACCCTGAGGTGTTCTGCGGCACAAACATGGTACTGAGCACGGCAACTTTTAGCTGTGAGACACAACAAAGCATGACAAATATTTCACTATATTAATCGCAATACTACAACACAATAACTGTATAACAGCTCTTAACTGGGGACGTTTGGGAGCTGGAAGATATGTAACCCACTACAGAGTCACTTCCCAAGGGCATCCCACTGTAGAGTCTTGTATTACGACCATCTTCCCTGCCCATTCACACTCTCACCTGTGTGTGTGTGTGTGTGTGTGTGTGTGTGTGTGTGTGTGTGTGTGTGTGTGTGTGTGTGTGTGTGTGTGTGTGTGTGTGTGTGTGTGTGTGTGTGTGTGTGTTTGGGCCACTCCTTACTCTTCCAGATCCATATTCAAATTAACACCAGCTGCGTGTGTGAAATGGTGCAGCTGTTTGGGTACTTGAATGAGTGTGAGCATGTGGTGTGTTTATTAACATAGTCTTTCTACTAGCGTGAGATGCAGATGTTGGCTGCTGCTGCTGCCGTGGTGTTCAGATGTTTACTTTGACATCCCGTCCGCTCAGGCCTTGTGTCTTTCTTTTTTTTTGGCTTGCAGGAGCTGACAGAGGAAGTGGTGGGCTCTCCGATTCCTGAGCCAAGGCAACGTTCCAGACTTTTCCGCTCACACTCGGAAAGCTCAGACGAAGTGTCAGAACTGGACCTCTCACATGGAAAGAAGGATGCCTTCGTCCTGGAGGTGTATATCTATAAAGATAAAAACATTTATATGCTACTGTTTCTGCGGACAAGTGTAACCATTTGATGTCATTCCAATAGATTGATGACACTGATGCTGTGGAGGACATCCATTCCCTCCTCACTGACGCTACAATCCCCACAGGTATGCTCCACAGCAATGGTGATACATCATCATTCACTGCACTTCTTCTGATTGGGATGAGGCTCTTAGAAAAGTCATTATTGGTTTGCTTCATCCCCTGTTTCCATTTCCACTTTTCTATCTTCAGGGTTCAACAGCTGCAACACTGAGATCATGCCTGGAATCTACAACTGGACATCAGCAGTTCAGGTCACTCTTGATAATACTCTTCATGTTTCTTTCTGTACACATTGCCCCGCTGTGATCTTTACCAAACTGTAATATTTAGTGGCCTGTTGCTGAAATGGCCTAAGTGAATTTAACCATTTACACAATTTATACTGGTATATATGGGACTCTTATAGTGAAAGGTAAAGAGGAAGGACTTTTCTGTTGTCTAAATTTGACTTATCAGATCAGGTATATCTGACACTAATTGGCTGGTCACTGGTCATGGCCAATAATGCTTTAAAACTGACGATTTCGGTCTCTTGACGATCAATTGGTGCATCTCTACCCGTAAATCAGATTACACATTACTGTCCTGGAATTCTGAACTTTGGACTTTTTGTGTTTATGCTATGTGTTTTTGTTACTGTATTCCAGATGTTTACATCAGTGAGGGTCTTTAGGTTGAGTAATGCCAATCTCACTAACCAAGGCTTGAACAAGATCTTCACCGACCTATGCGAGAATCTGCTGAAGGTAAGAAACCCTTATTGATCAAGTAGTTATTACACCACATGTGGTGTCATGCTTAGCTTTTGTCCTGCACTGTTTAGGATGGTACTTTCAGTGTTTTAAAGTAATTCATTGTGTTTGTTACAGAGTTTTTACTTCAAGCTGCGCTCTATGATCCCCTGCTGTCTTTGTCATCTCAACTTTACTGTAGCAGTGCCAGAAGAAGAACTCATACAGGTGAGAAGTTTCAAGCCGTCTTTCATTTGTGAAATTGCATTCGGAACAGAACTTGTATTAAAATTCAGAAAATTAAATTCTTTACCTCTGTCCGCCTGGCTCCCAGGTCGCAGTGACAGCGGTTGCTATGACGTATGATAAAGACCAGACTCAGGAGAAGCCAACAGAAAAGCCCATTACCAAAGGTCTGTCTGGTTAAAGGAACTTCTTTGTGGTTTTTGGGAAGTTTTGAATGCCTTCTTTCTACCCAAAGTCCAAAAGTCTAATACTTTTTAAAAATTCAGTTCACCCTTGCTTCAAGTTTTCAAGTTTTAATATGTCGTATTTAATATAGTGTCAACAGTTTTATTTAAGAAAGATTTCAAGAATCATTTATTTTTATCATTTTAGCACAGGGACGTATGATTAAGTGAAGCATGTATTTGCTATATGCTACTCATAAAAACTGCTGTCTTTATGAAGCAGTCCAACCATAAACTATTTCCTATATTGAAAGATGGAGGACGAGTTAATTGATTTAAATACATTTCCATTGAACCAAATGACATTTTCTGGTTTATAAATAGTCATAATAATTCACTGTTGGTGCTTGTGAACAGGAAGTTAACTGGTAAATAGATATAATGTGTTATTTTTGTTCCTAGTCTATAAGTCAATTAGGTTTCGTGAGACATGCCATCAAGAGTTTCTAGTGAAAATAGAAAAGCAGAACTATGATTTTAAGACCACACTAGTCTCAAAAGTGTTACCCATTCAAGAAACATCACTTGTCATGTTGTGTGTTTGAAGTCCGGCTAAAGTACAGAGGTGATTGTGTGTATCGTTTCAGGGTGCATCGAGACTGAAGAGCAACTGCAGTTTCCGATGGAGTTGTGCGCAGACTCGTCATCCGCCAACACTCAGCCGTCGTCCAAAATCTCAGGTAGCTTTACACAATATACATTTTTTTTTTTGTCCGCTCGTGGACCTCCTCCCCTCCTCTGCCCGGCCTAGCTAACAGGCATTGCCCATCTCTTCAACTAACACTTTAGGTACAGTCTCTTTACTCACCCCAGCTGCAAAACTCTGCCAAAATCAGCTGGTAATGATTCGCCCAGCAGGTAAATAAACAGTGATGTGTCGTAGCACGGTGTGTTCTGTTCATGTAGAACTTGAGTGTGATCTTGTCTAGATGAGACCTCATGCTCCGTAGATGATGGAGTATTTTGATGTAAGTGCAGAATTCTATTTGTGGTAATAGCTGACTGAGATGGGGGGCACACCTACGCTCTTAAATTAGGCAAATTATTAAATAAAGAGTTGGACAACATATGGATATATCATTATTGTGAAATGAGACTACATAACATCTCAGATTTTAGATATCGTTGTATGGTGATATGACGTAAGTGTGTCTTTCCTGAATTATCAGGCTGAGCTACAGTGAAGTACCAGACTCTTGTACTTGTTCTGATATTTGCCTTTGCCCACATGGTCATTATATCCACATTACTAATGATTATATGTGTTGCTATTTTGTGAAAGTACCAATAGTTTTAGTTAGTTTTCGCTTATCTTTTCTTTCTTTCTTTTCTTCTTTCTTTCTTTCTGTCCTCTTCCTTCCTGTCCACTTAAGATTGTCCATCCTTTTCCTGCCACTCAGTTTCACAAAGCAGTAACATACTGTGTTGTTGTTGACCAACACATTTTTGCAGAGGTGTTCATTACACTTTCCATTCCAGACCTGAAGATTCTGTTCAGGAATTTGGCAAGCCATTTTCTATGATCATTTTTGGATTCAGAGTGTGAAACACATGATTGTGAGAGTAAGAGTGGAGCGAGGAAGCGCTCTACGAATCTTGTCTATTTTAAATGTGTCAGGCTCCCACAAATAAATGCATGTATGGTAAACATTTTGGAGATAAAAGCTAGCTGTCTTTTCAACAAGGTTTAGGAACTGTCCCTAAACTCTTTTCGCTTTTTGCCAAGGACAGAAGTAGACGTTGAAGTAAAAGTTCTTGATGTTTGTGTGTGTGTGACAGGTGTCCAAGAGACTACCAACGTCTCATCTAGAGGTAAGCCCCCCTTCTCAATCATCACCCCCTGACCCACCTCCCCGCTACCAAAACAACAGCCCTGTTTTGACTTCTCATCCTTATGTCTCGGACAGAGTTATCCTGCACCGCTCCCAAACCTCATGCACTTTTGTTCTTTTCTGTTCGTTTTTTTTTTTTGTCTTGATTCGTTTTTTGTTTTTTTTTTCCTTTTGTTTTGTTCGTTTTTCTCTTGTTGTTGTTGTTGTTGCGTTTGTGGATGTTCGGGTGTGGGGTGTGCGTGTGTGCGTGCGTGTCGTGCGTTTTTGTGTGCGTGTGTGTGTTCTCTCCAGCTGCCTCCGTTGATTACGGTTCCTTTGCAGACAGATGCAGCACCTGGCTAGAGCTGCTTAGGCTGAAAGCTCACACCATAAGACGAGGATCAGTTAAGACAAGTAGGAGGACACAGTCTCTAGCACACTCTGGTGATCAAACCCACAAATACAGAACACAGTCTCACAAGCAATCCCGCACACATACACACATGCTCGATACACTCACACACCCCTCCATGCATGCCGCTGGGGGGCGGAGCATCGTAAATCAAGCACCAGCTTTTTTAGCTAGAGTGTGAAAGTTGAAGCCCCGCCCCTCAGAGGGATCAACAATCAGCAGCCTGGCTTTGAGATGCCTTTAGCCGTGGCAACCGTGATGACAAATTAATCTGAAGCTTCTTTTCTTTTCTTTTTGCATTCAGCGAGCTTGTACTTTGCAATTTGATGACAATTTCTGGAAGAATTCCTTTGATTTTTCTCTGCATTTGCATTTGTGAATCTACTTAAGCTGAGAAAACGCTACATGATTTGAGGAGATACTCTACTACATACCTCTACATACACAAATCTGACTGGTCAAGATTAGTGGGGCGTGGGGGCAGTGCTTTTCTTCAAGATCTGGTATGATTTTCAGTCCTGTGCTCTGTAAGTGAACTACAATCTAATGTGTGGCTCTGAAGGTTCCTGGTTTGATGGATGTAAGCCACATCAGGTAAATTCGCAGTAAGACGATGGAGCATCTTTCACACTCTGGCTCGTGTACATGTGCCCAGCTCAGCTCACAGCTGTCTCTGTCCGTCTCCATTTCTCAAACCTCTTTCACAAAAGCAAAGGGATGTAAATATCCTCTCATGTACTTCACTGTACTGCAGAGTCTGTATTCACACATGTAAGCATACACAGCTGTGCCCAGGTCTGTCTGTCTGTCTGCAGACACTGTGTAACTGTCTTGTCTGTTCGCTTTAACTGCATGACATGCATGGCAGCGCACGCTTTTCACGTGATTGTCCTGGCACTGCTCATCCACACACCACTGCATGTCAAGTCACATATCTACCTAACACACAGACAACTGACTTACTCACATATAAATGTTCACACGTGTTACTCCAGCTGTGTAAACGCTAACAGCATTTTTTCATGCACATTCACATTCACATTTCTTTCTGCTTTGAAGTTCATATCTGCTTTTCATTTTTCAACTATTTTTGCGTGTATCTCCATTTCCTTTTGCCTTTTTTTTCTCCTTCCCCTCGTTTCCTTTCCATGTCTCCCTCTTTTGGACCTCTGCCTGCTCTCTTTGAACCTGCAGTCTCATCGTTGGAGCGCTCCAGTCCGGTGCCTGATGGACGTTCGCGCTCACTGCGCTCCACCCGCGGGTTTGGAGGCAGTTCGGTCACTGTGGTGAAGATGACGCCGCTCTCCTTCCTGCCTGGGACACGCATCATTAAATACCTTGGGATCATCAACATGTTTTTTATCAGAGAGACAACATCATTGCGGGAGGTAAGGCTGCAAGGACGTACCTCGCCGATGATCATCTTGTGCAAGTGAAGCCATCCCTGTACACATGATATGTGTGTTTGTCTTTTACAGGAAGGTGGTGTCAGTGGCTTCCTTCATTCATTCATAGCAGAAGTGTTTGCGATGGTTCGAGCTCATGTAGCAGCCCTGGGTGGGAATGCAGTAGTGTCCTACAGCATGAAAGAGTGTGTGTTTATGGAAAATCCAAACAAGAACCAGGTACTCATACAAACACACTTCCCCCTATTAAGTCCATCTATACATTAAAGCACAATGAACTACCATTAGCATCCTCAAACCTCACATTTATTTGCATTCTAAGGGTTTAATCTTCTTGTCTTTGTTGCTTCTTTAGGCTCAGTGTCTCATCAATGTGAGTGGTGATGCTGTCATCTGTGTCAGGGAAACCGACCAGGAGCCCGTCACCTCAAATATCGGACAGACCTGCACAAGCGAATCGGACGGGGCTACATGACAGTAAAACTCAAAGCTCACTTGTCTGCAGAGCACACAATCTGAATCTAGCCGTCCAAATTTCAAAGTCATTTATGTCTGCCTTAAAACTCTGTAAAAGATCCAAAGGTTTGGACACAGGTAATAAAGAACAAGTACTCATACACTTTAAAACATGCAGTCTGTGTCAACAGAGGAGTGCAGGATGTTTCTGTTTGTATAAAAAGAGTATGTGTTCAGGAGATACTGATGCAGCTCTTTGGGAATTAGGTCATCTGAGAGTGTTTGAAGACTTACAACAACAGCCAAAGGACCCCAATGTATCTAACTTTTGCCTATGTATTGCAGCCGTCCACATTGGGGTCACTCAAAGCAACAGTATGTTGGCCATCCCGTGAGGCTTGAGGCAGCTATGACTAATTTGTCCATCCACAGCTCCCAGGAGGAGTCATTAAATGGTCATGCCAAAAGGGACACAGTAGTGTACCATGGAATAATTAGATAATAACAATGAAGTTGAATTCTCACTCAGTGTTAGTCTGTTTCCCATCTGTTCATTTCACAGTGGTCACATAATGGCGGCCAGGCAAGGCAAGTATTTAATTTTCAACTTCCTGAAAGTAGTATCTATTAGAAACTTTGAATCTAAAATCCAAATAACCCAGATAACCATGTGATGCCATTTTTTAAAGGAATAATCTTCTAGATAATTTTCTAATTTAGACTTTTGTATTGATTTTTCTGATTTGCTTACAGGCAGTATCCTCAAGATAATCAGATTCCTTCAGAAAGTGTCAAATAAGTGTCACAGATTAGTCTTGTTTTTCCATACATCAGTGAGAAAAACAGGTCAGGATTACAGGCATATAAAAAACTTTTATAGGGCAATAAATTTCCTTTTAGATGTACAGCCATTGTTATGATCAGGGTTGTTATTGCTATATCTTAAAACTTTTTCAAATGGTGTAAGCTTTTTATTCACTTACACCTGGAGTGAGTGGGCAAACGATAAAGGGTGTAGTGTCATCTGGCTATAAATGGAAACACATATTTCAAATGCTTTTTGTCAAGCTTCTTCACTGTTGCTTTGGCACTCATGTACTTCATGATAGTCCTGCTACTGATCTGTACATCTCTGATGTAAATGTCAAATGATGGGGAGAGCATCCTCTGGTGTAGGTGCCACCGGAAAAGAAACTGTGTAAATGTTCTCTAAAAATCAGATTTTAGTATTTTTGTAACATAAAATCTATGAAACCTACTGCTCATGTTGCCTGTGCAATTAATTCCTGATGTTTTGACTCGCCGTGTCAGATAATAAGTGGTACTCTAATCTGTTTGTGTGATCAGCAGTTTGTGATCAGTTTCCTATATTTGTGTCTAAAACTTGAATGTACATACTTAGATGCTTTTGCTTTCTGACTAGCAGCATGCAGACCCACTTTTTATTGCCATGAATCTGTATGCTCGCCTGGAAAGTCTTGCACAATAAACTCAAACAAAGATGTATCTGTTTGTTCACAACTTTTGCCAAAGAGTATGGTCATACTGTTTTTTTATCAGGCATTAGTAGTAAAGTAGAAGATTGCATGATACTGTGACCCAATGCTAACAGTAGAGGAAGTACTTCTACCACCATGTAGAGATGCTCAAAGTCCTGCGATAAAGAATATATATGAAAAAACTATAATCAGGAAAACTGATCTACTATTAAGAGGATGAATGATCACTACTTCAAAAACTAAAAATACATTTAAATAATTAAAAAGAAAAGCAGGAAACTCTTCACATTTAAGAATCTTAAACAATATGTTTTTGCATTAAATGATTTTTAATGATGATCAAAATGCTTGTATTTTGTAACTGTATATGGGATATTGAAAACTATACAATTACATTCTCAGGGCACATTCAATTAATTTATGTAAATCTTTGATCACATTGATTAATCTGTCATTAGTTTTAGAAATGTAGCAGTTATGATCAAAGATGTTGGGCTTCAGCTCTTATTTTGTATCGCATCTTCCGATCTCCACCGGAAATGGAAATATGTTGCATTTTCTAAATCAAGGAAATATTGGAAATATTAGATCATTTAATAAAATAGGACTTAACTTGGACTTTCATCACAAATCGAAGGACATCATTGCTCGCCTTGTATTGTATTCATGACTGATACAGTTATGTAAAATACCAACTCAAGTACACGATGAAAAGGGTAAAGACAGGATTGATGAGTGTGGTAATCGTAAACATCTAAAATCGTATGTGGTAAATCCGATGCTACATGAATGCAGCACAACGTCCAACGGAACGACGGCGCCATCTTGAGGCCGTTCGAGCGATTTGTTTATCAACTGCTCGCCGCTACGTGTCCTCCCGCCTGCGGCTGCGTTAAATCGCGCTCCCTGTTTCCCGTCCTGCCCTGTTTCAGGCAGCGGCACATAAGCAGTGGAAGCAGCGGCTGTGCCAGTCCATCAGCTCGGCTCAGACATGGGGGAAGTCATCCTGCCGCGGCGCATGTTCCTTTGGTGCATGGCGGTCATTTATCTGGTTGCCTTTGTTTCCCTCTATGTGCAGATTCCAGGTGAGACTCACAGCTTTGCTACGTGTTTGGACGCTAGCTCCACTTCACGTAGTGCAGCTTGTGTTCACTGCTAATGTGTTAGCATGTTAGCTGCGGTCTGTGCTCTTCTCATGCTCCTTTATGAGGTGGAAGGACAGCATGGAAGTTTCCTGAAAGTTTCCCCTGCTCCTGGCTAGCTTTAGGAGCTAACAGCTGCTTGGGAGCCTCAACCTGTTGTAAATACGTACACATGATAGCAATGTGTTTTACTACACTGTCCATAAAAAACCTCTGCTTTTACCCCAGCAGGACGCTTTTTCATTTCTCAGTAGCCCAGCAGGATTCCTGAAGACCTCGCCCACGCCCATGTTTTTGGAAAAAGCCTGTAGTCACAGTGCTAACTTAATTTCACAGTGTCTTGTTTTCCTAATGTGCACCTTCCATTCATTTAAGGCCACTCCAAGAATTGATCCATTCATTTCAGAGTACAGTCAATTAAACCCAGACACAGAAGCCCTTTGAAATACTTATTAAAATATAAGTGTACAAGTTATCCCTTGTAGGAGGCATTTCAGACTGGACTGTAACAAACATACTTTGATCCTGATGGTGGTCTGTCTATGCTCTGATTTTAAGTTATCTTGATATTTTAACATCTTTTCAGAAGCACCTTATAAATGCTAGAACTGGGCAAAAATATCAAACCTCTTCAAATATTTGACCAAAAAAACTGTTGATAACTTTTGGTTCTTTTCTTAAAGTAATAACATGAAATTTTTGATAAACTATCATTAATTATGTGGATAGTCGAGTCAGTTCATAAAATTGCATTATTTTGAAACCAGGAAAACTAACATATCACAATATATTGATATCCAGTATCTAAAACAGCATTGGATTATAATCTTATCAAGATATAAATATGATATCGATATATTACCTGGCCCTAGTATGTAGTCCTAATGGATACGGACAGGTAACGAATTAAGCAAAATAACCTGTCAGTGGAGAAACGTTACAACTAATGCAGATGCAGATCTTTTTTCTCATTTTTTGATTGATTTAGTTTTGATTCTGATTTAGTTTTTTTTATTTTCCAGTTTTTAATTATGGTTAATTGGATGATACACTAACCATCCTCCCAGTAGAGTTTCTTGAGGAAATGATGTCTAAGACCATTCTGGCACCACCCTGAGACAGTTTATCTCAATAAATGTTGTTGAGTCCCATGTTTTATGTCTATTTCCAGGTCTCTATGGTAATGAGGGTCTGCTGCCTGCTCGTTGGCAGCTGCGCTACAGCGGTAAACCTCTGGGGGAACAACTGCTGTCCTCTCCCACCCTGCTGTGGCTTGGACCTCGGCTCGGCTTGGATACGCACACCGCCATGGAGCTGCTGTGTCTTGTAGGGGCGGCGCTGAGCCTCGCCGCCACGCTGGTGGAAGCTCTCCGCGACAGCGTGGTGTTTTTCTGCCTCTGGGCCTTGTACCTGTCCATGTACCAGGTGAGCTTACAGTATTGACTGTGGCTAGTTTTCAATCACGGGTTGTTGCGCTGACTGTCGTGGTGCATCTTCTATCACTGCCCATTCTTTTTACTTCTTGTTTCAGGTGGGCCAAGTATTTCTGTACTTCCAGTGGTGAGTAATGATAAGTTTATTTTTGCAATTAACATAATAGTGCTATAAATAGCAGCTGGTTTAAGAATCCCAAGACGGCTATAGCAGTGTGCTGACATGTTTGTGTCATCTTCAGTCTGCTGTTTTTAACATCATGGTAATGTTTCTCTCTGCTGCTGTGCAACAACTCTATAAACATCATTGAATAAGAATGACGACCATGTTTTGCTCTTAGTTGCCTCTCTGTCCATCCATTTATTTGTTTCCTGTTGTTTTCTCAACTTATTACCTGTCCAGGGACAACTTGCTTCTGGAGACAGGATTCCTCTGTATCCTCGTTGCTCCGCTGATGTTAATCCGAGGGTCACGAGGGGTCAGAGAGCACGATCGTGTGACCTTCTGGCTGATCCGCTGGCTGCTCTTCAGGCTCATGTTTGCCTCTGGTGTGGTGAAACTCACATCGCGCTGTCCCACATGGTGGGGCCTTACAGGTGTGTATGCATATATATTACAAGACTATATCAACTGTTTGGCATTCGCTTTTGTTAGTGAGCATCAGGATCTTGTTTACGTTACCTTCTCATTTGATGAATATTCTTTTTCACTAACAGCTCTGACGTACCATTATGAGACTCAGTGTATCCCCACGTCACTGGCCTGGTTTGCCCACCAGTTTCCAGTGTGGTGGCAGAAGCTGAGCGTAATGGGGACCTTCGTCATAGAGATCGCTGTACCCCTGCTTTTCTTCAGCCCGCTGCGCAGACTCCGTCTCGGGTCTTTTTACTTGCAGGTGGGTAGAAAGACAAGTGTTAAGTGTTATTTTTTACCATTGTTCTTATAGTTTTTTTTTATTGCTTTATTTTGCTCAGAGAATCAGTTGATTTGTGTTAACAGGTTAATATTTCTTATTGCAGGCTTGTACAGTGGTTAATGCTTAGATGGCAAGTTACATTATATGCCTAAATTCCCCTTAAACAATCTACAATTAGCAAGGATTTGTATGTAAAGCATTGTGCCTGGTTTTGTGCAGCAGAATACATTTTTGCTTAATTTTGGTTAATGTATTTGCAGGTGCTGCTGCAAGTTCTCATCATTCTGACGGGCAACTACAATTTCTTCAACCTGCTGACTTTGACCCTCTCTCTGTCGCTTCTGGACGACGAGCACGTACGCTTCTGGCTACGCAAGGCCGACAAGATCCGCAACAATGGTATGATGAACAGTGTGCATACAAACACACACATATTGCAAACAGTTGTCCTCCAACCTGCCATAGTTTACCCACCACACTATCATCACGCTGTCTTTCTGCTCTGCTCAGACTCCAAGCTGTGGTCGTGGCTGTGTTACCTGGTGGAGCTGGCAGTCTGGGCTCTCGTGATCTTTGGAACAATTGTGTTGTTTGACCTGCAGCTGGATCCAAAGAAGAACGCAGTCTCTTCCAGGACAGGTATGTGTGTGTGTCTGTATGTGTGTCTGTGTAAATGTATGTGAATAAAGGCAATTGAATTTTGCACTTTTTTGTTTACATTTTTTGTCCTTGCAGCATTCACATACCACCAGTTTAACCAGTTTCTGAAGACTGTCACCATCCCCTGTATCTGGATTGGTGTCCTCTCCCTCACCTGGGAGATTGTTACATCCATGTTCAGGTACAATTCTCCCTTTGTGTGTGTGTTTGTGGGTGCTTGATTATGTAGTAAGGTACTTTTTTTTAAAGTACAGAAATAAGATATCTAATTTTGTGTTTTTCTAGGTGTGCGTGTATCTCTGGTTTCCTGAGGAGGTTTTGTGGAACTGTCCAGTGGACTTTGTTTGCTGCTGCCACCGCTGCTATGTTCACTGTTAGTCTGGTGGGTGCTTCTGAACATACACTAATGATTGGCTTCATATTGTAAAGCTGTGTCATGTAGTTGAGCTTCATTATTATGCAACAGTATTTCTTCTAACCTCACTCTTTATGTTTGCCACCAACCATATGTGGCTTTCTTTGTCCGATAATTTCTCATGTCATCATAGTATTTTCACCTTCCTGACTGTGTTCGTCTTTTCCAGGTGCCATTCACCTACATAGAGTTTGACTCTCACGGCAGGTTGTGGCCAGGAGTGCGTCGGGCCTACGAGGTGACGGATCGCTTCCAGCTGGTCAACTCATACGGCCTATTCAGAAGGATGACCGGGGTCGGTGGACGGCCAGAGGTCGTCATCGAGGGAAGCAACGACGGAGTGTCATGGACGGTAAGAGAGAGAAGTTCATATGGTTAAAACGCGACCTAAAGCCTTTTAACGGCAGTTTATGGTGACAGGACTTGCTGTGTCAGATGGCCATAGTTTACACATTCAGTGACTATACAATAACACCAGGGAGGAAGTCCTGTTTTGTCTTGTAAGCTATTTATTTCAGTGTCTTTTTTTTATTTGTCTTGCAGGAGATTGAGTTCATGTACAAGCCAGGCAACCTAAGTGTGCCTCCTCCTGTGGTGACCCCTCACCAGCCCAGGTTGGACTGGCAGATGTGGTTTGCTGCCCTCGGGACTCACACACAGGCTCCATGGTTCACCAGCCTCATTTACAGACTGCTGCAGGGCAAAAGAGATGGTATGTGACATTTTTGCACTTTATGGGTCAAACCTTCCAAAGATGCTGCACCCCTCGTTCATACCATCTTCTGTAACTTGGCAGCCAGTCAGAGTATACAGTCTCCGTCTTATTTACACCGACATGCGTGTTCTCTGTACGTGAAGATCCAGATGATATGCATTTAGTGTGTTTGTATGGACAGAGATTTATTTCTGAATTGGTGCTAGAACACTTTTCTGGAGATCATTTTGTTTCAAAGAATACTTTTTTTTGTTTTCAAAAATACCCATGGTCATGTGGTCAGGGCCTCAGCATTTGCAGTAAAAGCCACCTGTAGAATTGGAAAACTTGTCTCTAGTGCCCCCCAGTGGTATAATCAAGAAAGGGAACGCTGCAAACACAAATGCACACACTGCTCTACTGTTTTCACCATCTGTGACAGTGTGTTAGTGTGAGTCTCAACCTTGTTACCAGGGCTACAGGCACTTAAAAGTCAAGCCACAGAGAACAGTGAAGAAAATGTTTTCTACATTGAACGATTCAGTGTTAAATTACCTTCGAATAGAAAGATTTTTAAGATCTGAATGTTTTGTTTTGTTCTGCAGTGATCGAGTTGATCCAGACAGATGTCTCTCGGTATCCGTTCCACCAGCAGCCTCCTGCTTTCCTTCGAGCCCACCGCTACAGATACTGGTTCACTGAACCAAAGGCTGACGGGTCAGTTATCTCCCTCTCACTCTCTGTCTCACTGTTAACATTCACTGGGGAAATCTGATGATGCTAATTTCAAATGAACGTTGACTGGGTTGGTCTTTGTTGACAGCTCTTACCCGGAGCGTTGGTGGAGGAGGGTCTACGATGAGGAGTTTTATCCCACGGTGCACCTGGGCAATGCCTTCCTGGAGAACATGCTCAACCAGTACAGACTCAAGGTAAATTCGAGATCTAAACTTGCAGAGATGTGTTTCTGTACCTCAAACCTAACAACACTGAAATTATGTTCATCTTTGTGTGCAGGACAAATCCCCTGTACGTCGCACGTCCAACACCACTGTTGCTCAGGCGGTCAGGTGGGTGCGCTCTCAGGTCAGAGGTGTTCCTGCCCCCACGCTAATCTGGACCCTCATTGCGTGCAGCACCATCATCTGTCTCCTTCAAGGATTACAAAACAGGAGCAGACACAAAGCTGTGAGCGATCAGAGTGATCATGTACCTGACAGCTCTTCAGACCTTTGTGGGGAGTCGGATAAACAGCAGGCAGCCGAGGAGGAAGAGGGGGAGGAGCAGGAGGAGGAGGAGGAGGATGAAGATGAGGTGGATGAGGGGGAAGCAGAGGAGAAAGACACTGTTGATGATGATGAACAGGATGAGGAACAAGAGGAAGAGGAGGAGGAAATAAAAAGATGAGAAAAGACGCAGGTAATAGATGTAGTAGACTGATCTGACCACCGGCCTTCGTAAAATATTCTCACAATGACCAAAGAAAGTGTTCTTTTGTATATTTGTATTTCTGAGCAGGTCAATCTTGGAAAACCGTTTGCCTTCTTCCGCCTTCACCTTACTGCAGTACACTGTCCATATATCAGCTGTATACATCATAAACCGATCACTTAGTTCAGCAGATTTTAAAACCATATGTTGCATTAAAAGTGTAATCCGATCATGTTAAGAAAAATTGAGAAATATAGAATTTAAAATTATAAAACGGGTTATGTGTCTCCTGTCTAGAGAGTAAGAGTGTTTTGTTGGTGTCACTTTATTTCCGTCTCTCCTCTGTGGTGTGTGTTGGTGCCCTTTTTATATTTGTCACTGTGATTTCTTACTGTATGTACTGAACTAAAACTCTGCACTTTTTTTTCACAAACGTGGCTTTTTTAGTTTGTTAGAAATGAAACAACACACAAATAGATTTAGTACTTTTAAAATGATTTTTATAACATTAAAATACATTAAAATATATTAAAATATAAATGCTTCTCCAGATTGTTTTTTTTATCTGAAAATGTGTAACAATCATGACATTTTTAATAACTTGACAGCATGCGTGAGATACAGTCACTCAGGTTATCATGTGTGTAGTGCATTTCAGCGCAGTGATTCCTTTATATGAATGTAAATATAGCGTTTTAGTGTTACTATAAAGCAACAGCACGTCAAACCATTCACCAGCAGAGCTCAAGCAGCTAAATTCTGCTTCGATTTGTATTCTGTGTTGTCGTTTTTCACCACTTCAGTATTCCCGGACAGTACTTGTCGATCAGAGACTGGTAGTGTGGCTTCAGCTCGTCGATGTCCGGCAGTTCGGTGGTCTTTGTGTACAAGTCAAATTTGCTGTGGAGAGGATCGAAGGTGAAGTTTTAAGTCAAAGCAACAATAAAGTCGTGTGAGACAGTACGATGGATACTCACTTGAACTCTTGGACCCAGGGCAGCATGCGCAGGTCTTTGTCATTGCACAGGTGCATGTAGTCTCCGTGGGAGTGCCAAGGGTAGAACGAGTGGAAGCGAATCATGTACAGCCCCTGAAAAGAGAAGGAGTTGATCTCTGCTCTGCTCTTATCTTTACTATTTACAAGACCTCACCTCCTCTGGGATGGCACAGTTGTTGAACTTCATAACTTTGTAGAGGTACTCTGAAAACAACAAAGCACGGGTTTAGGTCCCAAACAACAGGTATTTTATTATTTCAAAAATTGTATTGGGTGTTTGTGCGTGAGATCGGTCACGGCACGTTTTGTGTGTGGCTGAATGTCTCTCACCATCGTGGCCCCAGGACATGAAGACGCTGTCCAGCCCACACTTTGGTTCATAGATGCCATGTTCAGTACTAAAGAGAGGTTTATGGACTAATGAGGATAATTCAAGTGATTTTTTTGTAAAAGTAAAGGCAATACATTCTGAAGTCTTTTTACATTTCAAAGGCAAACCTGCCACATAAGTGTTGCAAAAGCAAAGAAAAACTTGTGCCCTCCTCATCTATAACTTGATTTAAGTAAGTTGTGTAATATATTCTGTGTTTCTGTGCAGGGGTCTCCAAAGTTATACAACCATTACAACATCTGCATTCAATGGTTCCAAAGCTACAAAAAAGAAGCACATCTGCTATCAGATATTAACATTGTTACAAAATGTGTTGGCATGTGTTCAGTGACTGTTTCTGAACCAGCACCAGCATAGGTTTACTTTAAAAAAAGGAGAGAGGATAATGATATTAGTGTAGCTCTGACCCTTTTTGCCATGGCATCGAAAGAGTGTCGTCTTTTTAAAAAAATTCTAATATTATGACGTCCTTATTTCTGTGCATATTTTCACTTATTTATATATATAATATATATACTTATATATATTCTTTGCATATAAGTCACCAAAACTATTCAGATATTTTGATAATGCATCGTGAAAATACGAACCTGCAGCAGGGATTTTTTTCATCTGGGTTTTCCAGGAAGGTCGTGTCTCTGAACACGATGGAGTTTTGGTGCCTGCAGCCTACTGGGAAGGTGTCACCCACCACAGCCCACTGCAGAGTGCAGACATACAGTGGACTGCTGTTAGGATTCATTAGCTCAACTATGACATTAAGAATGTATGAGGTTTTTATAATAATTATAATCACAAAGATGATCATTAAGAAACAAAACAGATCAAAGAGAAATAGAATTAAGGGTATCGAGAAGACCGGTGTTACCTGTGGTTCATCCCAGAGAGCCATGATCTTCCCAACATCGTGGATCAGACCCACCAACTGGAACCAGTCTGAGGAGAGACAGTGAATGCAGATGTTTAACAGATGTGTCTATGTGCTTGTTGCAGCCTCTGTGTGTGTTCTCTGTCTCTGTCATGGTACCTTTGTCTGGGTGTGCTTGGCGGATGCCCTCGGCAGTCTGGAAGGCGTGGAAGGAGTTTGGAAAGTCCACGTCAGGATCGGACTCGTCCACCAGCTGATCTAGAGACATGATGGCGTCCATCATTCCCATCTGAGTGTGTGTGCAGCTGGTCCACTCAGAATGCTGCAGGAGGGTAAGAGTCACAGCGTTAGTGGGGAGATTTTCTTTCTCAAGATGTCTTTCCTTTTTTCTTTTATTTCTATATGTATTTATTTAGTAATGTCTACTCTTGAAGTTTCAGGTATAGAGGGATCTGGTGTGTCTGCAAATCATTTAAAAATCAGTTTATGAAAATGCATCCAGTGAACAGAGATAGCACTACAGACATTCACAAAATACACAGAAATGACAAAATCAGTGAGATTTAGTGCAAGAGAAGTTACATAAACAGGGTCAGTATTAGGGCTGCACGACGCGGGCGAAAATCACATATATCAGAATCCATATGTATCAAAAAAACCTGAGTGTTGAAGTAGAGAGGCTGTTGATGACACTTTGCTGACTTTGACACGCTCCTGATTTGCTCACCTTCTGTTTCACAAAGTCCAGCGTCTGGTTGGTGTGCATCAATTTGTATGTTTTGAACACACGGTCGACCAGACTTCCTGTCTGAAACACACACACAAACACACATGCACACACATGTAGTATAAGCAATTGACATCATTTCAGGTTATTGTTTCCTATCGAGCGACTCCATGATGACCTCTACGGTTTAAAGGCCAAAATTAACGACATGGTGGACTTCTCCGACTTAGACTCTTCCTGTGACCGCACACAGTGTGTAGCAGTTTCCTACATTTCTTTTTTTTTTTTAGTCACAGCATGAATTGAGGGTAAAGTTTCAGGTGCAACACAGCAACGAAAGTTGATTTTTCATGCTGCATTTACGTCGAAGCAAAAGACACTACAGATAAAAACTTTCCTTTCAGTTAACTCTGGTATATTTGCATTTTTTTAATGGTGATTAATAAGATTGTGTCCTTACAAATAGAAAATAAAGCTTAAAAACTGGTGTGTTTATATAATTATAACACTCCCACAGTGTAAAATCTGATCAAAGTTTGTAGCTTGAACAACTTAAATGTAATAGTCAACTTTACTTAGTAACTCTGATTGAATCGATTTTCCTGACTTTTTCAGTAAAGTCAACTTTTAAAATTCACAGTGTATAATTGTATTACTGGTGTGTTTCTCACCTCTGAATTTGTCAATTTGCAATAAAGGAATGCAGCACTGAATAAGTGGCGTTAAGCAGGAGGAACGCTTTGAAACAATTACCTCAAAGTTTCTGTATTCTTCCTTTTCTTTAGCTCCAGCCTTCTCCAAATTTGGCCGATAAGCCAGCGATGGGTCTGGACCCTGCAATTTCAAAGTACAGTACAGAAAAAAACCTTTTCAGATAAATAACAAATAGTCTTTCAGAAGTCAAATACAAGAAGTCAAAACAGATAGATTCAAAAACAAAGCTTTGCGTGTACTTAAGCCGATACGTACGAGGCTGACGACCCTCATGGCTGACAGGTGAAGTCTGTGTTGTGGTGCGTTGGTCCTCTGGAGCTGAATGAACGTTTCCCTGCTCCTATATATCCTGCCGGTTTTAAACTGTAACGCTCTGATTGGCACTGTTAGGCCTACATAAAGTGTACGCCGGTGTTCAGTCACACTTTAACCAAACCTCGGCTAATGGGGTAACCCGTGATGAACCTTTGGCCTTGTGTACATGCGTGTGTGTTTGTCCATGTCAGGAAGAGTTTTTCAGTAATCAGCAGGATACCTGTTTGGACTGATGTAGAATGACTCAGTAGTTCTTTTTTTTTCCACAGTTAAGTTGTTTATTTTAACCATATAACAGGTTTAGTGTTGGAATTTACAGGCTTATTTTTCACAAAACAAATTAAACTACAACAAAAAAGCTTTAATAGACACATTATGAGTATTGACCACGTTACTTAACACACTGCAGCAGCACCTGATTGGTGAGTTCCAAGTATGATATGTCCTGATTTTTATTGGGTCAGTCCACAGATCGATTGCGTATTATTCAGGTTAAATCGGTTCTGTTTGTTGGACCAGAGGTGAAGTCGGCCGAGAAGTTATTTAACAGTCCTCAGTCGAAGGCCCAGTACTCGTGATTTATTGATTCCTGCCAGCCAAACACACCAGATGACCTGTTTTTCACGAGTCACATCAGGTCATCGGGTTTCCTTTCTCACACACTTTGGACTGAATGTGTGACCGAGAGGAAATTCTTCATAACATCTTCATAACTATAACTTAAAAGCACAGTGAGAGCAGTGATTGGGATGCCAGGTTTGATAGGTTGTCGTAGGATTTTTAGAGAATTTTACTTTTTGGCTTTCGGCCCTAAGAGAGGTCAGTGCCCGGATACACACACACACACACACATACACACACACACACAGCAACAAACACTTAACTAGGTCGACTATTTTGCATCATTTTGCTGTTCTCTCATTTTATGAAAATTAAGATTAGACATACGAGCTTATCCACCAAACCGTTGAGAACAGTAAGTCAGAAAAGCTGTCAAGGTTTCTACTAGTTGTTCTTTTGTTTAACTCAGGGGAGTGTCTGGTGGTTTAGGAGGCTCAGTCGAACTCTGATCTCTGATTGGCCACCGTGGCAGCCTCCCTCAAATCCCAAATTATACCCCCAGGTCCCGAGTGAGCCACCACATTTCTAGCTTGAAGGGCAACTCCAACAATTAAACACATCACAGTCTGTTTACAGGTCTTGCGGAGTGCTGCTGCAGATGTAAAAACAAAAATTTGTGTCTCTGAGTCGAGCTGCATCTAATCTAATAAAGCACCTCAAGTGATGTAACACGAGTCAGTGCTGGCTCCGGTTTGAAGACTAGCCGAGCGCACCAGACAGCTGTAGCCTTGCTCTTCATCTCTGCTTGAGGCCACATTAGCCGTCACCAGAATCTCACCCCGAACTCTCTGGGATTGATTTGCATTGTGGGTAATTGAAGCTGCCCAGTTTTCACAAGAGAGAAGAATGTGTGGAATGAAAAGTACAGTATCTCTGGTTCTGCTCCACTGATTCCCGTTTATTTTGGGAGGACCACTCCCATTGCCCATGAAAGACAATGTCCACAGTTTGAAAAAGAATAGCTCAAAAAATCCGTCTGACTCTATTTTTCTCTCGATCTCTTTCACTCTCTCGACTGAACAAACTTGTAGTGAATCACTCTCTTCAGCCCGTCGAGTGCCGCCTGGAATTGAGTACGCGAGTTTTGATATAAAGCTGCATGTTCAACTCCATTTGTGAGCAAAATACAGTCGCAAAAACGTTACCAAAGAGCGAAAAACAAGAACTTCACAGCCTGTTTTGGACGATCATACTTTAACTAGTTTATTCAGATAAAGCCATTATAATTCTTAGCTCAAACAAGAGCAAGGCAACTGTCTATTCATTTGTACCAGGTGTCGACTGATAACCGATATACCGAAGTGAAAGTCTTTGTGTCAAAGGTTCGAACAACCAGTGATGGAACGCACCTCAGCTCCATTTACTCAAGTACTTAAGTACAATTTTGAGGTACTCTCCTTTGGTATTTCCTTCTTCTGCTACTTTATATTTTCTCTCCACTACATTTATGTGTTACATTTAGTCACTACTTACTCTGCAGATTCAGATTATTTTGTTGTTTTGTTATTGTTGCCATGTGATTTGTGACGTCTTACCAATCAGATGGTGTCGCGGGCAGGACACTGTTCAAGGATGCTGCATCGGACTTAACGACGAATCTGTTAGTCCTTTTTGTGTTGGCCCTGGGGGGGCCGGTTGATTTAGTGTACAGGATTTGGTCATTACAAGGTTGAAATGTTTCGTCGAAACAGTTCCAGAGCACAATCTACCAGGGGCCAAAGGACAATTAGGTGTAGGAAAGGCAGACTATTCCCTTTCAAGAAGCAAAAAATGTCTTGTGCTTTTGAACAGTGGGGCTTGTCATTAACGCACGCACGCACGCGCACACACACACACAAACACACAGATATGTAATGTCATGGTGAACTTGACATATTTTTCGCAGCGGTTTGGACTTTTCACTTTCCTTATCCTTTGCTGTCATCGGCCATCTAATGTCTGTGTGTGTGTGTGTGTGTGTGTGTGCGTGTGTGCGTGGTGCATGCATATGTAGTAACCCAGATAAATAATCAGTATCACTGACACGGTGTAACACAAACTTTCCAATCATAAACTTTAAAAAAAAGGTCACACTCGCGCCTAAGACCGACAGATAAAAGGCACGTGCAGCTTTCACAGACGTTTTTATTTCACAGCACCGCCATTATAAAAAAAAACAGCAACACAGACGGTTTACAAAAGGACACTTGGAATAGACTCTCAGGTGAACATGAAGATTTAGTAAAGAGGGATATTTACAGCAAAACACTCTCATTAAGTTAAATAACACATTTATTTATTTTTTTTAATTCAAGTCACACTGAATAAAGTGCTTCATGCGTTCCTATCAACGTCTGACGTGTGAGTACGACTACAGAGAGCGAAGACAGGCTGGACCGACACATACAGGAAAAAGCAGAGGACTATAAAGCTTCAAATAACACTTCAGTAGTCAACGTTTAACCATGATGCTTGATTTGTAAATGTTAAAAGGCAAGACGTTATAAGGCCTTACAGATGATTAAACCGATTAAGGCTCAAAAACAGACTAGTTAGCACAATCAAAATAACACATTTTGATTTAGCACTCTACAGTACAGTCGGCCTCTCTCTGCGTCACCGGTTACGGGACACTATGTTTGTTAAGAGGCGTGCAGACAGTCCACGGATTAGGGTTAGTGGTTATTTTGGCTAACTGTGCGCACTGTGGGGTTTTGGGTGAAGGGTTAACCGGGTTTGATTGGAGGTTATTCTTGGTTTCTGGGCGCTCTGGAGTAAAGCTACTTGTTCCCAGAGGGAGGTGGAGGTGAAGGTGGAGGATGGATTAGCTCTGAGCTCAGGATCACCATTGATGACGATAGCAGACGGATAGGTAGGACAGTTTAAAAAAAAAAAAAGACTGGTTTAGTTTGTCCTCATTCACATAAATAGTGTCTAAGTGGTTGTTACTGTATGGTGCCAGAACACAGAGAAACTCTAGCGTCACTGTAGTGATGAGGCGGTAATGGGCAGTAACACTGTGGTCTTAAAGGTCTACACGTTGTCTCTCACCGAGATCCAGCACAGCACAACTGGGAAAACAATTTGGTGCCATATAAACGAGAGGGTTGACCCGAATGCTTTAAAACCTCGAAGCTTCAGTCATTTGCCACGTCAGAGTCTGTGTTCTTCTGAAAGAGGAAGAAGACGTCGGTGCATCGGCTACACCAAAAATAAACAGGCAAAACAATGGTGTTTCATTAGTTTCAAGGCCTGTTCACATATAATCCAGGCATTTACACATTTACACGTGCACACAGAATGAGCAGAGAACCATCTGAAAGCTGTCCTGTGGGCACGGGGCTGTGAAAAGCCGGAGTTTGACCCTCCCAGCGGCACAAAACTCGCACCCTTGTCATGTGGACCTGTTGGACTTTGAATGCGAGGATGGAATAGACAGGGGCCAATGTCTCCTCCTCATTAGACTTAGAATGACACTTAAAGACAGGTAAAAAGGTAAAAAAATAAGTATAGCGTGAATGACGAAACTTTGAATATTTGTGGGAAATTCTCCTTGAAGCCTCGACGCCTCAGATGCGGGACAGCCCAAATGAATTTTAATGGTTGCAAGGACACCAAAGGCTTATACTTGTTCAATAACGGACCTGGCTAACTGTCCAACATTAGTTGATGAAGGCAGCTCGCTACAGATTTGCGGTGCGGTCTTATCCGTAGCTGTGAGGACTGCGAGGGTTAATGGGGGAAGAGTCTTCCCTCCCGCTCTGTCCAATCAGCTGGTAGAGACGATGGCTGAGGTTTTGAACCTGACAGGTGCCCAGGACACACCCCACCCTCATCAGATGTCCGTGGGATCTACCGCCGCTGCCGTTGGCATGGCGACGACCCCGTGACCCGCGCTGCCAGGCCGGCGGTTCCTGTAGCACGACGTCGCTTTGGTCGAGCAGCTGATCGGACAACCTCGACGGGGGCTCTTTGTGGAGCCGGGCCCTCCAGACGACATGTCTGTCTCCCTGGGTGAGGTGGTTGTTAATGGCAACAGGGACATCAGACGCAGTAGGCATGATGGCAGTGTGAGTAGACTTTGGGTATTTGGTCGGTCTGGGTAAACCCAACCTGAGGGACAGAGAAACAGAGGAAACGTTTAGACACAATCAAAAAGCAGTACAGAAACACCCACAGCCTGTTCACGCGCACGTCGCCTGCTCGGGTTTCTGAGTGAAACCGAATCACTATGACAAGATGAAATGCCTCACAGGAAGTCAGGCTTGTACTGCAGGAATGTCCACTGTGTTCAACCCGTGGCCTCTTCTTCTTTTAAGGGACACAGAAGAGAGAAAGGGTGGATTGAAAGAGAAAGTGAGAAGGAAAGATAGAAGGAGAGATAGACAGAGGGTGGTGAGCAGGTGGGAGTCTACCTCAAGTCACACCGTGTGTGTGTGTGTGTGCGCGCGTGTGTGTGTTCCCGTTCATTATAGGATGACCGCTTGCATTTCACTTCTGACTGTATTGCCTATGCTTGATCTTTTAGTCTAGGCCATTGTGAAACAGGTTCATCTGTTGTAACCATTCCTCCTGCTTGTACAACAATATCTGCAATTCTGTGTAAAAAACATATTCTTATATTAATCTGAGGTGAATTTCAACAGTCTGACTTCGACCAATCATGTGAATATTCAGAGTCCTGTGCCGTTATTTTGACGTGTTACATCCTGAGTGAGGAGAGGGTCATCTGAGAGTGAGTTTCTTGGAAATGGTAGCTGTTTCATCATATTTTGACACCAGCTTCAAGTAAATGCATGCAACTCTTACTATCATGTATTAGTTCTTATGTTGCCTCATAATTGTTCCTTAATTAAGCAAAACATATCCCAGGTCGATCCATGTATTGGCTGATTTGACTTATGCATAACTCGAGATGCTAATTCATCTTCGTGTGGATCTGCAAAACACAGTTAAAGAGTCAAGAGTTGTGGGGTTTTTTTAGTAAATGATTGAATTTCAAACAGTCTAAATGCTCAACTAGCGACCCCTAAAGGTTGCTCTGCGTCCTGCACCTCTCCGGATCAAGGTGGTTTAAACCGACAACCAGCTGACGCTGCCATCCGCTCCATCACCAACACAGCTTAATAATAATATTTCCAGTTAATCAACAACAGTGTCTGAGCTGTCTAATCTTACATTAGGAGAGAGAAACAGAGGGGAGCAGGGCAGTGCACAATGTAGACGGTAGTCAGAGGCTCTTACAGCACCGCTCCTCCTGAGTGTGTTTGAAGTACTGTTCTTTCTCACCTCTCGGCTGTGCAGCTGAACTGTTTTTTTCTCACATCTTAACAATACTGTTTTTTCTTTTTCATTCATCCTCCACACTCTCTCAGACGTTCAAGAGTACAGCTACTAGAGAGCCCGTCTGTTTGGGCATGTGACCATTCAGAGATTATGAAACACTTACTATAGATGATGTAAAGCAGCAGGAGAGACGAGGAGGACTCGCTGCACTGCAGCTTTCACACAACATATCAAGATTGTTTCGGTGCAGGTTGCCAAATTTTGGAGGTATCAGCGACAGAGCAATCGAGTGCCAAAAAAACATACATTTGGAAAAACTGAACAGCGATGTTTCTTTCCAGAAACCCTGACGCAGTTACTCAAGATAATCCAGAGCAGTTGCAGCTGTGAGGCAGTTTCACGTAGGATCTAGCATAAGGAAGGTTGCGTCTACTCTTGGACGAGAGGCTGGCTAAATTACGAACTGGCCCTTTAAAGCAATGTTAGCTCTTGAAGTTAATACATTCATCCATTTTACATTTCTTATGTGGCGTTTATATGCACAGACTAGCAGGAGAGCGAACGACTTTTGGTGACGTCGTTCCCACTCGTTTTTTCCACATGTTCATGATGCACAACTGTCGTGCACAACAGAAAATCACTTTGTATGTGCGTGTATTCGTGTCCCGCTCACTCACCACTCAAGCGTCGGCTATTCGTGAGGTGAGAAAACAAAGAATAATTGGAGACAGATGGAGCCAGATATTGTTTGTGTTTGTTTGGTGTGAGAAGTGGGCCAGAAAACCATATGATCTTAATCCTGTAAGTAATCCTGACTGGTATTCTGATCACTCCTCTGGCCGGACACCTTGGGCTCTTGCTGCCAACATGCACATGCACACACACACACACACACATTCATTCATTCACTCACCCCAGCTCTTTTAACTTTGTATTGTTTTTAAGGAACGCACTCGAACACACACACACACCACATGGTCGAAATGTTGGTTGGGCATTAGTGGGGGGAAAAAAACATGTGCAAGTGACACATGACTGTCTGGCCACAAACAAGGTTTACCAACGCAAAAACGTGCACACATATCTACAAACTCTCAAATGAAATGACTTGCTGAGATGCACTTTTCTTCCTCTGTCTTTGTCTCTCTCCCTTCTACACACGATAACAACCATGCACATGCACACACACGGTTTAAAGACCACCTGTGGTGAGGCCTCTGGAGGAAAAGGCACTTGGCGCAGAGGTGCCTCCCAGTACAAGGAAATGTAGGCCACTGCACAGGTTGCCAGTGTAACACAACCAACACAGGTGCAAATATCGGCACCAATGCCAGCAACCAGCAATGAACAAATGCAAGTGTGTGTCTGTGTCGAAGGCATGGGAGTCTGCAGCCGTTAAGCATCTGTGCGAGTCAGTGGTTAATATCCAATAGACCTATCAACTTCAGAGGTGACAACTACAGTACGTTTCCTCATGAGCGATTCTTGGAGTAGCTCTGCAACTCTGCTAAGATAAACTCAACTATGCATAGCGTTGCAAGCTAATCTTATCAACTCACACACAGCTGCATACATTTGCTGATTACTGTGGCTAGCTAGCAAACGTCAGCTAACCACCGGCTAAGAAAAGAGCAACTGGTAATTCAATGCAGCGGAAATTGTGTGTTTTATGTATTTTATTTATCTACATGTGTTTTACTGTCTCGTATGATATGATATATAGGTATATACATAGTTTTTCCACTATGGGGTGGTTGTATTTACGCCCATGTAAGCCTACTCATGCTAACATGCTCACAGAAACACTGCTAACATGATGATATTGGGGTGTAATGTTTTGCCGTTTTCACCATCCTAGTCTGGTGAGTTAGCGTGCTAACATTTGCTAATTAGAGCTAAGCACTACAGCTGAGGCTGCTGGGAATGTCGTAAGTTTTGCAGGTGTCTGGCCATTAAAAAGCAGGTATTGGACAAACTTTGACATGATTATGGTGCTGAGATAAAAAAGTAAATAAAAAAAAGTCAGAGGATTGCCAATGTTATGAGATCCTCCTTGAGAGCAAAAATGTGATCCTCATGTGTTGGCACTAGATGAGAAGTAATAGGGATTCATTGTCTGGGAACCATTTATCAAAGAAGTCGATGCCAAGCTGTTTCTTGAGAGGATCACCTTAATCATTCGGCTTCGTCCTCTGTGGACCCTGTACAGTGAATGTTTGCACAAAATTGCGCCAATCTGTCCAACAGGCCTGGTGGTTGAGATGTTGGTGCGGCGAGCAACTGACCGGCCAACGTTCACATGGAAAGAGCCGCGCTGCGAACATGGCGAGAAGACTGATTCAAGGTCCAAGGTTTAGGTTTTGAGGAGAACATTCACATTTGTTTCTCACTCTCTCTTTTGTGTGTGTGTGTGTGTGTGTGTGTGTGTGTGTGTGTGCGTGTCGTATGGCAGTCCAGGTTTTGAACCTGTAGAGAGTCTGAGAGTAAAAGAAGCGTCTCCAACATTCCTCCCAAGTTAGAGCGCAGCATGGGGTTCTTCTTCAGAGGACCTGGACGCACACACACACACACACACACACTTTCCTGTCGTAACTCCTCAAAACTACTTTGCGCAAAAGCAGACTTTTGTTCCCATCAGATCCCCACTGCTACCAGTTTCTTGTTCCTGGGTCTGTTCATTATTTTCTCCTCTTTTTTCACTCTGTCTTTTTCTAAATTACACCAGGATCCTTTAATTTTTCTTCCTCTCTTCCTTCTTTTTTTTTTTTATCAAGGCATTTCGTCAGGTGCCAGCAGCCGTATTATGTTACATCCATCAGTGTTGAATCACACTGAGATCCTCTCTCCTCTCTCTTGGACACCTACTGTGCCCCAACGTGCTGAAACCTTTTATTAATGAAAATAAATACAACCTAAAATGTCGGTCTAAAACTTACATAACTACTAGAAAAAAAAAAACTTGTTATTTTTCGTTGATTGTACAAAGAGTATTCACAGTAATATGGGATTAAAGTGCTAAAAAAAACTTTGAATTATAGAGAAATCCGTCTTACATAAGACTCAAAGACCTCTCTAAACACAGGAAACACGAAATATTACAGACAAAAGTCATGTCTGACACCCGAGTATACTGATGCTGCCCTCACATCCTCAACTATCACAGCCTTCACACTGCTGTCTGCGGAGTGTGTCGCTGTAGTCTACCTTCCTCTGAGCTTGTTTGCCGCCTGGCCCCTCGGTATGTGTCCTTGTCCCAAATCCCACTAAATCAGCCTCACCTCCGTCTCACCTCCTGCTGCTGAGAGGAATTACCTCACTCTGCTGCTGGACCCTTTTCTCACATTAATGGCTGCCAGAGGCCAGGACACAGACCTTTTAATGTTCTCCAGCTGTTAGTGCTGAAACTGATGATTATTTCATTAATGATGAAGCGCTTCATTAGTTTCTGTGATTGATGGTTTAATCATTTGATTTTGAAAAAAACAAGTCAAATGTTTTGTTCCATCACAACTCTAAAAATCAAAGATACTCAATTGAAAGTAAAGTTAAGAGAAAAGCAGCAAATCATCACATTGTAGAAGCTGGAACCAGGAAATCTCTGTTGTTGTTACGACAATTAAATCCGTAATCAAATTGTTTTAAAAGCATACTGGAGGACTTCCTATATAATTCAGATTGTGATTTTATATGAAATAATATATAAACTGATTTGAGTTGATTTCCCATTAGGGCTGTGTGATATGGCCTTAAAATAATGCACAATATATTTCTTCATTAGGGAGGTAGCGATATCACAATATTCACGATAACTGCGAAATATTGATATCGTGTTATTAATACATATAAGATAATACCGTGTGATGAATCTAGCGCAGATGTCAGGATACATGCATCGTTTGTTTATCGCTTCATCTCATTGCCTTTTCATGAATCATCGAATGTTATTGTTCTTTTCTTTTCTTTTTTTTTTTTTTTACAGTTTTGGTTACAGACTCTCTCTAATTTCCTACACACACTAACAACACAGTAAACACAGTTAAAGATGATTTATTTTATTTTATTCGCAAAAATATCCTTATCGTTAATTCGCTTGGACAAGATAATCGCATGGTTTACCTCTGATATGGTGACAGACCTCATCTTGATATTTTGAAATCATCTCAAAAGCGCTTTATAGAAAATAGTTACGTTACGAAGATGAGACTTTTCAAAAAAACGTCAGTGATGTGGATGATAAAGGTAAGTCTAAAAGTCTGGTAAGTTAACTTTAAGACGATATTTATAGTCTCATATCATGATGTTGATGTATTGACCAGCCCAAATTTATAATATATATCTAAACCTGTGACAAAACAGTTTATTAAATACATTTTAAAAATACTTATATATATGATCTTAATGATAGAATATAGGGCATAGTGTTTGGGTATGGGCACCACCGAGGAACAATAAGGTAAAATAAACAGTATGATAACTTTACTGTCACTCACTATTGGATGACAGTGATCCATCAGAAGTCAATCACGCGTTATATATCACAATATCAATATGTTCATATTAAATTGGCATAAAGGCATTTCAGTTTACTTTCAGTTTGCTGTAAAATAGACCCGAATTAAACCTGAAATAGAAATAACGCCTTGAATCACTTTGACAAACGACAGCAACATAAAAACTGTGACGACAACATGAAATACAGTTCAGTCCCCGTTAATGGGAACAGCATCCTCTCCCCGGTGTGAATGTGGAGCGGGTCCGTGTACCTGTGTCTGTGAGTGAGGCTCTGCAGGGTCAGAGCCCGGGACTGGATCTCCAGAGGCAGGAAGCCGAGCAGCAGGCACAGCCACGCCGGCAGCAGCGCGCACATGTCGGCGCAGCGAAGACGCACCGCCCGGTGACGGGGGAGGCGGATCTCAGACGGCCAAAAATACGAGAAGTATTACTTTAAACACGCAAAAAAAAATCCAGTTAAAAATAGGTTTCTCAGAGTTCCTTCTAAAAGACTAGACTGTCCAGCATAGATGAGTGACCTTGGCAGCATCACCTCGTCCTCTCTGCGCGCTGACCTTCTGCTTTTAATAACAAAGTCAGCGGAGGAAAAAAAAAAAAAAAGAAAAGATGTGAAACTCAGAAGCCCATTGAGGCGAGCTGCTGGAGTCCTGAGCTCTCGTATTTATAAAGCCTGATTGAGGGAGGAGGAGGAGGGAGGAGGAGGAGGAGGAAGACGGCTTATTGTCTGTCCTACTCAACAACCTTTCCTCTAATGAACCTCACAACCTAATTAAACCAGTCTTCACATGTGTAATCTTAGTTATAGAAGTAAACCACATCTGCTTTGTCATTCTGGTTGTCCTACTTAAAAAAAATAAATAAATAAAAAAATAAATGAGAGGTCATGGTGACCTTTCAGGTTTCCTTATAGACTGAAACAATCCAATAATACAATCACTGTATTATTGGATTGTGGCAAGAATGAGCTTGACCCACTTAGAAAGGAACTTCTGCACCCATCATTAACACAGTGAGGCCATATTAAAGTTTCCCAGTGAACACTATGGCCATGTTTCATTTACAGGAACAGAACTTTATTTATAGGCTGCATCATGGAGAGACAAGCAGAGAAAACTATAAAACATTTTTTTCAATTTGAAATTTAAAAGTAAAATAGTGAAGCAATACTTTTTAAAGAGGTCATATCATGCACATTTTGAGGTTCATACTTTCATTTTGGGTTCTGAGTGGAACAGATTTACATACTTTAATTTTCAGAAAACACATTATTTTTCTCACATGGTTCATTTCTGCGGTATCTCTTTGCACACTGTGTCTTGAACGCTCTGTTTTACCTACAGAGTGAGACATCCCACCTCTGTTCAATCTTTGGTCAAAGTTATACATGGGCATTACTTAGCGGGCAGGATGTAGCCGATCAGAGGCAGAGAAGGGCGGATCATGCAGAGAATGGTAGTGTGATCAAAAATAACGCCGCCACAGCAGTAGTGACTGCACGTCTAATGACTGACTGGAGTGTATATATTTTATGATAAATATACAGAAATGTATATTTAGATAACGGCTGTTACATAGTGACGCACATAAGTTACAGATTTACAGGCTCGACTCCAAAACAGAAGTTTCAGGCAGTGCAGCAGTGTTTTCTGTGGGAGCGAGTAACTACCTTTGGACTTTTACATGCACAGAAATGTTACATAACACTATAAATGAAGGGCAAAGACCCAAAAAAACATAATATGACCTATTTAAACAGGCAGAATGCAAAGTCAGCCTTATAGCTCAGTTTGTTTTGTAAATAAGGATACTATGCATGTGGAGTAGGGACAGTTTAAAGGTGCACTGTGTAGTTTTGGGGAAGAAATTATAATCAGAAGAAACAGATCTTCATTGACTGTTTTTATTTTGATGTTTTAATGCCTAAACAAACAAACTGACCTTAAAGGACAACACAATTTCATACTGTTTGTTTATATTTGGCAGACCCCCCCACCTTTGTAGCCTGAAATAGTGTTCTGCGGACGTTATTTTCCCCTGAGAACAGCTTGTTTATTCAGTTATGGAAAGACATAAATCACTCTGAGATTGTATCATTACCTCATTAATATTGTCAATATTATATAAATAAATTAATGTATGAATATTAAAAGAATAAATGTGATATAGATAAATTCTGAGTTTGAATTTCTTCTCCAAAACTGCACAGTGCCCTTTTAAAAAGTGCTGAACAAACAAGAAGACAAAAATGAACCAACATCAATCTGTTCTCTTATCGCAGCGATTAGCGATCAGAGAAGCAGTGGCGCTCTGAGCGGTGGAGGCTTATAATCAAAGCCTGCAGGTGTCGGTGTGACCTTGAAGCGTGAGTGTGATTGTTGGACAGTTGATTGTAAAACTGATTAAAACAATTGTTCATCAATAATTAGCTCACAGAAAAACTTTGCTGATAAGAGATGAAAGACGGGGCTTTCAGTGCAGCTCCTGGTTCTCTCTCATTGCCCGACAGAGGAATCACATGTTGTATCTGAACTACATACTTTATATATATATATATACAGTCCAAATTAATGTCTGTTTGCCCTTTTTAAAAGTTATGCTTCTGTTCCTGTGACATTTGTTCATTTAACTGCACAAACTGACATTTATCTTTACAGCTCAGATTCAATCTCAGTGAAAACAAAAATAAGAGGTCCATTCGAGTGACCTCAATGCAGCGGTGATATATGAGCTGATGTGGCACCGTTGTGTGAACAAATCTGCCCTCCTCACAGCTGTTTCTCCAGATGTGACTAACAAAGATGTCACTGGTTTCCAACCTGAGGGTCGAGGTCCCCCACAGAGTCACTAGAATAATGTTGTTGGAGTTGTGACATAATAAATGAGTAATTTTTGTATATATATATATATTATATTACTCCAATTGGTGTAGTTTTACGTCTTGAGGTCTCTAAATATTCTAAACGGTCTCAGAGGGTAAAATCAGTATTTGCATTAAATGCTCACACAGGACTATGTGACCCTGGTGATGAGTACATCTGCAACTAATGAATATTTTCATTGTTGATTATTTTTTCTCCATTACTCATTAGTTGTTCAGTCTATAAAATGTCAGAAAATGGTGGTAAGTGTTGATCAATGTTTCCCAAAGCCTAAGATTACGTCCACAAATATCTTGTTTTGTCCACAAACCCGAAGATATTGAGAGAAAATAAAACCAGACGATATTCAGATGTAAGAAGCTGGAATCGGAGAATTTGTACTTTTTTTTAAATGAAAAATTACTCAAGCTGATTAATTATCACAACTGTTGGCAATTATTTAATAGCTGACAACCAGAGATGTCCACACGAGTCATTTTTTGAAGACTTGCAACTTGACTTGACTGTTCAGTTTGGTTTTTTAGTTTGTTTTTTCAGTATTTCACAGTTTTAAAGTGAGGTAGAGAAAATATTTTTAAATTTTTTAAGTAAATAAGCTTTTATTTAATGATTTGCTTTTTGTTTGATGACTTTATTCCACTGAATATCAACAATAGAAATACAACTCTGAACAGGTTAGATACGCTGGACAAGAATATCACTATTAGACAGGCACTAATACCTCATTTTACCTCTTGACACGGAGCAAGATCTCATATCAGACATATCAAACGTGAAAATAGGGAAATGAATATAGGCCTCGTCGTGTAATCCGGTTCAGCTCAGCTCAGCCAGGGCCCCGATCCTCATCGCCTCCCTCGATTTACAAATGTCCAAAGAAGGAAAGACAAAGAGAGGTAGTCTGGTTCTGCGTCGGTCGCAGTGATCCCTGTTCTCCTCATTCTCCTTGTGTAACAACAGGTATGGGTTTTATGTGAGGGACGACACAGATGAGAAGCTCAGAGTCTGAACCTGATTAAAGGAATGCTCTGTATGCGGAGGTGACTTCAGGTCTTAATTAAAGGGCTGAGTGTGTGTGTCTGTGACTCAGCAGTTTGCAGTATTACCCTCTAAGCTCAGTTTCCAACACCGTGAGCCTCAACTCAGTCCAACATGTGCATTAACACATCTCCTATCTGTCTTACGAACAAGCCTGTGTGTGTGTGTGTGTGTGTGTGTGTGTGTGTGTGTGTGTGTGTGTGTGTGTGTGTGTGTGTGTGTGTGTGTGTGTGTGTGTGTGTGTGTGCGTGTTTGATCTCTTAGCAGGCAAAGATGCTTTGGCTCTCAACGAAAAAGGGCTGAGTTTCAAACTCAGTCTTAACTCTGACGAGCCTGTCGGACACCTCGGGCTGAAAGAAAATCAGACGTCTGGTCACATTCACAATCTGTGAGTACAATCTGAGCAGCTGTCAGCTTCACTTGTCAATGGTAAATCTAGGACCGCAATCTGATTAATGTTCAGTCTGGAGAGTCCAGTTTTTTTGGATGTGGACTTGAGATTTCTTCTCTGTCAGGTTCAGTGAGTGCAGCAGACGGGTTGAGGCAGGTGTCAGTGAGATGTGCTTTCATTGAAGAATACTTCTCAGGGCATCTGGAGAAACACTGAGAAACACTTTGCCAGGCGAGCTGTTTTTTTTGTATTTTCAGCGGATCAATCATTTCAGCACTAAATCTAAAAAGAAAATCTTGAAAAAACTATGCGGTATATTAGATGGACTCTTTTGCATTATTTCATTCAAATTAGTGTCCTGTCTATGGACAGCGAATTCTTACTAACATGTTGTAATATTAACTGGAATGAATGATCTTCATGCAAAGGTTTTATACATCAGTATTGTCAGACCGTCTGTCTATTTTTGATGATACTTTGATGCCTCTTTGTGGTGAAATATGGGACTACATGCTCATGACGAAAGAAAAACCACAGCACATCACTGTAATTATTAATTCCATGATCATATCTTCCCAGTTGATCCTATTCGTGGTGTCAGAGTGAAGACTGAAACGCATCCTGGCATATTATTTGAACAATCTCAAGATTTATTACACTTTGTTGTGGCAGCCATGTGCGTAAATCCCATTGGGGCACAGGGAGGACGTGACCCCTGCATCTTGTAAAAAATGTGATTTCTCCTTCCAATAACATCTCCTCTGATGGTTTGTAGTTGCTGTCTGACCTCCATTTAACTGTTGAAACAAAGGATGTGTTGAACATCTCTTTACTGCTGCAGCTGAATAACAGATTTACATTCAGAGTCCTCACAAATCTTTTCATTGCAGTGAGTTACAATGCAACTCTTTAGCTTTAGCTGTTTGAATTTAAGTAAATGAGAGAAGCTGGAAGTGCATCAATATTTCCATTGCTGGGTGAAGGAGTGTTTGTTGTACGAGTAGGGTGCATTGTCTTGAATACACCTGGTTCGCCCACCCCACAGAGAAACAACTCTCTGCATCTACTACACATGAGCCACTACGCACATACAGTCTGCTGCAACACTGACAGCGAAACTGAGGGTCAACAAGAGCGACTTCATGGTTTCCGTATCGGATTACTTTCAGTTCCGGATACTCTTTATGTCTTTGTGACTGACAGCAGGAAGCAGACAAAGGCTGCTCGTATCGTCTCGTCAAATTGCTCCACGGTGCCGTCTGAGCATACAAAGGTCTCCTCTGGTAGCCCTGCAGCTTCAGAATCTGTCTCTGGATTTCATCAGTAAAACCTCCTTGCTCTCAAATTTCCCCACTTTGGGAATGCACACATTATGTTCACAGAGGCCGAGGTGTCTGGGGTCAGTCATTACTGAAACAGCAGTGTATTCTAACTTATTGTGTCTTGAAAACTTCAGTGCTTGTTGATATTAACAGCCTTTGTCATGCCTGTTATTATTTTTGTCTCAGCTGTGGAGCTACAGTTTGGATCATTTGGGGGCTTTGGAAGATGTAATCTGAGTATGCTGCCATGGAGTCAGTGAGCTGCATTTTTTAGTCTTTATTGACTTACAATTTGCAATTAGCACCAATACAAGTATGCCGAATTAGTAGATAACAGTTCCAATTTGCAACGCCACCATGGATGTTCAGGCAACTATCACTTGGATTATTTGGTTCTGAAGAAAACGTAAAAACGTGATGATCCTCAAGCAAGTTCTGGAGTCACACAGAGGATCTTTGTTCTATTATTTCTATGCACTTTTATGGACAATATACAATGGGAACTGGAGATAATGGTAACTGAATCTAAAATATTAGTCTTATATCTGTGTCTTCATGTTTTACTGAGCGATTAAATTGATAAGGAGGGTGTTTTTTGGCTTAAAGTTAGGAAAAGTGAGTTTCTCTTGCCTCCATGATGCAGCCAACTGTGAAGTGCACTCCTCAGGTTTTTTTTAAACTAGGGTACATTTACTTTTTTTGGCTTCACTCCACGACACTAAAATTGATGAAATGAAGACAAAGGTTTCACAGTAGATGCTGACTTTCCAGCTTTAATAGGGTGTTCATAATTGTAATGGATGAATGGTGTGACTGTTGATCCAAGCCTCACGCAGACGCTGAAACTCAGCCCCTCGACTCTTATTGTCATCTTATATGAAATCCAACACGCTGCAGCCAACAAAACAAATATTTACACACCGCAGTGAACCGGACCTGACTGTGAAGGTTAAAATGAGATGCATGCTGGTCTCCCGTGCTGGCAGCAGGTGGTGCTGCTCTCTCAAACACCTGTTGACAGCAGCTACTGTATCAGACTCCTTCAATGTTCTTATTCAGTTGTCTCTTGACAAAAAAACCTGAAATCCTATCCAGAAAACTGTCCTTCATTTTGTTTATTACAGAATACAGTATCATATTTACAGATGTAGAGATAAGCTGTGCTGTTCCATGCAGTTGTGGTCACATTTGCATTAACACAACGCCCTCGATGGCACGTTTTGTTTGTAACAACTAAACTGTCCGGGGTCGGCTGGTGTCTTACGGGAGAGGACACCAGAGGACGATTTATGAGGAAGACATATGTTACTTTGAAGATTTCTTGACCTTATCAAAATATAATAATGCACTATAATGTTAAAATAGACATGCAATAATACAGTTTCACACAGTAGCCACTAACTGATGAGAACAAGCTATATACAATAGGAGCCGGTCCGATTAACTGCTTTTTAAAGCAACACAGACTCATTCAGTCTCCCGCATACTGTTCAGAAAACAGTACTTTTCAGACCTTTAAAATAAAATACATGCAGTGAAGTATGTTTAAGTTTGGCCCAACGTGGTGAGATGCATAATAAAGCATTATAACCAGATACAAGCAAATAAGTATGACGAACGTGTGTTTGTGTCTGCTCTTCAGGCTCCACCGTGCTGTCCCAGAGCTGTGATCAGGTCCTGCAGCGGCTCAGTGTCCTCCGGCTCTAGCAGGGCGTGCTGCCGGCAGAAGAGTATGAGGTGTGTGAAGAGTGTGTTGAGGTGTGGGTGCAGGCCCAACGCGAGTGTCTCTTTGTAGTGAGCCCAGTAAATGTGAGCCAGAGTCCTGAAAAACAGCAAAAACACCTTCTGGACCAGGAAGATGAAGCCTGTGGGGAAACCTGACCCTGGAAAAAAAAACAGGGAAGAGAAGAAGGCTTAAGATCGAAACTTGATTGTGATGAAGATCAATGCAGGGAAAATAAAAATGCCTTTACCTGCTTTTGTGGGGAACACATCTTCATCAGTCAGTAGCTCCTGAATGTATGACATGGCGTAGTCGAAGTAGAGCGGGGCGGAGCACTTCAGCTTCCTGCCGTGGTCGTCGGTCCAAACATAAACCCTGACGGCGCAGACACACGTGGTTGTTCAAAAACAACACGCAGCAACGGGAACCATGTTTAATGTTTTTCAAAGGATAAATATTAGGATGTCACTGTAGGGTTACCTAATGGCAACGGAGCAAACTCCATCTGCTGATAAGGACTGTCAGATGCAGTCTAAAGCTGAGTGGAAGTCATCTTTTTTATTCCACACGTTCTTCTCTCTCTCTCACCCACAACGCAACTAGATCGTTGCGTTTTCAAACTTGTCACCTTCAGCCTCAACAGCTGAGGATTTAAAGTGACATCACTTGAGGACATTTATTAGATCCCTCAGGAGTCGTTTTTTTTTCCCCGCATATGCAGCAGTTCTCCCCAACACAGAGCAGACTTTGAAATGTCAAATTAAAATTACATTTCGAGAAATTCAGCCACATTTTGTCTTTGCAGAAACAATCGTGGTCAAGAATCGGCCCTGTAAAAAGCTTTTAAAACTGTTTTTGTAGAAAGTGGTGGATGTTTCAGAACCTCCTCAAGAACTCTGAATGTTTGCATGACAGTAAACGACCACAACAAAGTGAAAACATTTTTTAATTTTTTTAATTATACTGAAAGAAGTTCATCAATACCTTTTGTTAATGACTAAGATGATATATTGACGAGCTTAAAATAGCTCTTTGTTACATTAAGAGGATATTTGTGTATGATTTCTTAGCTCTAAGGCTAGATAGGCATATTAATCCACTAACAACACTTGTTATATTTTAATGGTGGTATTTGTAAGTTCAGTCTACACGACAGCCTGATCTAACTGTTTGAAAAGAAATCCACAAACTTGAAGCTGCTGATCATGCAGAGGTTTATTATCCTAACTGACTTCTCATTGACTAAAACTGGACTAACGCTATGAAGACTAAAATGACAAAAAGACTAAAACTGAAATACTTGCCAAATTTGAAACTGCCTGTGATTTGGGTGAACTGAGCCTTTAAGTGCGTACTTCGGCCCATAATTCTCAGGAACTTACGTGTTGCCCGGTCCACAGGCAGTCGGGCAGGTGCTGGGTGTGCAGAACTCAGACAGCGCACTGGAGAACAGGTTTATATGCTTGAAAAACGCCACCGCTGAAAGAAATCAATGAGAAGAAAATCACATCTCGTAAATCCTCCTTTTTTTGCAGTGTGTGTGGGGGAGGATAATCCGAAATCTGCTGTGTTTAATGGGGTCTACTCACTGTTGCTGGCGAGCCACTCTGCGTGGTCGACGCCGGGCGGCAGCGCTGTGAGGGCGCACACGTCCGTGTGTGGGATCCTCTGGCACACATACTGCTGCTGCAGATACGGGCGCTCCTCCAGATTATTGTTATTAATTCCCCTTGGGAAGATAGTACAGAGTTAATGAAGCAGAGACAGAGAGAGAAGGACAGAGAGACAGAAAATATTGCTGTGTAAAACAATCGATAGGTCAGCGGATTAATTACTCCTGCTGCAGGCTGCAGATAACACGTTTTACACTCTCTGATCGGCTCTTATCAGTCTTGCCCTCTCTGGCTGGCACACACACACACACACACACACACACACACACACACGCTGGAACTGTTGACGTGAACGTCCAGTAAAATCCAGCAGTTAACGTAATGAAGGCAGTGAATTCAGAGCCGGAGTAATCACTGTTAATGAAGCTCGCTGCTGCAGTGGTCGGTGCTACAAAGTAAATAATGAAAGGACTAACAGTGGGCGAGATAATGTGCGGAGGTGAGCGCTGACTCGAGGACCGCCGGCTCGACCAAACCTCCTCGCCAACATCAGGTTTCATGTGCCAAGGGGAGAACGGGGTTGCTCGTCTGCTCCACAGAAGGGAAGAGAACAATTTTCAGCATTGGGGTCAGAGGTCGCTTCAGGAGTCAGGCACTTGACATTGACATTGGTGTTTTTAATGTCAAAGTGCAAATATCAGGCTCTTCTGTGTTTCTCCTCCAAAGCTTTTACATGATGGGTTTACAAGAAAACAATTGTTGTCATTATAAAGTATGAAGGGAGAGCTGTAGTTTCGATACAACAACGTGTGGTTGTTGGCTTAGACGAAGGCAAACGATCCCAGCGGATGACGCTTGTCAAATTCTTTTCGGGCTTGGTTGTCACATATGAGGAGCTGAGTATTGTCGTCCATGTTGTTATATAAAGATAAAGTGTTTGTTTTTATGTTCTCTTGATGAGAGAAGATGAGTTAAGTTGGTGCATTTCATGAAGTAAAGCGCTAAAGTTGAAACAAACGTCACTTTTACGTCAGAGATTAGCGTGGTTTACGCGGATTACAGCGGAAAAAGTGGCCTTAACTTTGGCGCGCGCGCTGCAGCGTTGCTCCTGTCGACGGCCACAAATCAGCGCGTCCACCCCGATGTTGTGTTTCCACCACAACCGGAGCTGGCGCTGATAAACACCTGTGACTACCTGCGGGGTGATTTGCATGGAAGTGAATGCTAAACGTACCCATTCCCATCAAAGAATAAAGCCATATGTATGCAGGGTTCGTTGTCTGCTTCTGCGTTGCGTCTTTCCTCTGGCTGTGACGCCCCCTGTGTTTTATTTGTTTGACTTATCCAACAAGACGACGGGCATTAAAAAGAAAAACTAAACAACTACTCATAAATAGCCAATCTTCTCTGATAGTCTTGTTTGCTCATGTAGGTCATACAGAGGCATTAAACTGAGGCTGTTTTATAACCAGTTGAAAATACCGTGTAGTACTTTTAAGGGGAGTAAGGTCGCCCTACCTTCCATTACAAATTGAGGGGGAATCTATTTTTTTAGGGATTCAAATGAAAGTTCTAAGGTGTGACCTGTTCTCCCCCCCGCTGATAAACTTCAGGTAGTGTTGTGTTGTAATCAGGAACACAGGGCCGGCTGCGAGGAAGTGAATGATGTTGTTTGCGAATGCCGGTGTGTACTGGAAAGCTAAACTTGGCTGCAAGATTTGACTTTATGCAAACAGCGAGGCCACGTTGACGCACTTTTAGCCTTGTTCTGTCGGTGCTCTACTCTCGTCTCTTTGAAAGCCAGTGCGTTTTTTTTTTGTGTGTTTTTTTTTGTGCATATAGCGCTCTGATTAAAGTGAATATTTCAAAGTGTGGAGGCATCAGCCAGCTGCTCCGCTCGCCTCGTGGACGGCAGCTGAGAGTTTACTCAGTGTGACCTTGCCTTCTGCGATAAGTGAAACACGGTGCCCCTCTCTATGGAGTTTCACTCGCCCTGGTGTAAATGTGTGTGAGTTTAATGGTCCAAACAGCAGGTCTTTGTCCAAAGTAAAAGGTCAGGAAGAGAAAGAGGAACAGCGACAGAGAAGAATGTAAACATTAGCTGCGTAAAAAGGTAACAGAAAGCGCCAATCCTAACAGACTGATTACTGGGGCCGATATTCAGCATTTCTCTGATTATCCACGTTGGTGTTTTTGTGTTCGATTGCAGCGCTCTCTCTCCGTCTGTAGTCAGCGCTCTGTGCTCTCACTCTGTGTCCGCCCATTGACACTGAACCACAACACAGAATCTATGTATTTACGTAGTTTACAGGGTAGGAAGCACCGTTGCACTTAGTTGTATGTGTTATCTTTAGGGTTTTATGGTTTAACAGTTTTATGACTACTTCCTCCTCATCCATCTGATTAAATCAGTCTATGCTACCTGTTATTGTGTATTCAGTCCCGACTTCCTTGGTTACCACTTTGGATGCACGGCATGGATTCTCTCCAGTCGATATTTACCTGCTTCTCATGGCTGATGCTGATAAGATGGCCCATCATTTTACATTCAAAGAGAAGTTCCTATCCTGTAATTTATGCGAACCCGAGGATGTTCCACAGTTGTAGTAAGATTTTTTGCGTTCAAACTCCTTTCTGAAGCCCTGTGGAACATGTATTGCAAATTGCAAATTGAAATTGCGTTCCTTCCTCACCATTTTAGGCTTTGTAGTTTTCTTTTTTTCTTCTCGTCTTTCTTTGTGTTGTTTCTGGCGCATTGCAATTCAATTTCAAAGGTGCGTAAAAGCGTATCCTGTATCCTGTATCCTGTCCCCGAGTGTGTGGATGTGGATGCAGGAACTAGGGGGCGCTTTTGGGGGCTGCAACAGCCCCTAAAGTGATACTTACATATGCCGAATTTACAAAAAGGCGGAAATAATTAAGAATTTGTCAGAAAAAGCGCTTCACAAAGTTTATAAAATGTCTTCCGACTCAATAATTCTCAAAATTGAGCGATTTTATAAGGGGGCCTGGGGAATTTCTCCCCCCTTTTTATCTCTTTGCTGTTGTTGACTGTAGATAATGTGGCTGCTTTAACCAATTGTACGTTGATGTTCAACTTTGCTGTCTGCTGTAGTGCAAAACATTCTCAAATTGTTGTAAATTATTTGTGAAGACATGTTATCATTGCGAGATCATATTAACCCCAACCGTGACCGACTTCCTGCGTCCCTGTGTGTGGATGCTGGGCTTGTTAAGTCAATGAAAGCAATTTGGCTCTGGATGTAATTCCACTATCAGACGCAGGGACGGACTGGCCATTGGGCAATGTGGGCAAATTCCACTGCGGCCGCTCGCGGACCAACTGACCAATCACAGAGAAGCCCCAAGCTCAGTTTTACCAGCCGTTTCAAGAATCAATAACATTCCTATGCCATTGGTAATCAAAATTTCTCCTAATTCTTTCCACTACAGAACTTTGTAAGCTAAGCTGTATTTATAGGCCACATACGTGTGTCTATATCACAGTCATGGTTACCTTCTACAGTCGCAAACTTTTGTATCACTCTGCATTCTTTTGTAGCAAAACGTCTTATTCAGATATTCAAAAACGTGCATGGTTTGAAATAAAACAAATCTACCTGCATTTTTTTATTTAAATAGTTGTTTGCAAAAGTTAAAATGAAGCAATGCCTTCTGGGAATTTCAAGACTGAATCGAGTAGACCGTCTGAGTGTGGTTGTTGGAAGTTGGAGGTTGGAAGTTGACTGAGTTTAAGCTAGCAAAAAAATTAATCGAGGCATCAAGCGACACAAGTGGAGAGCAGAGAAAAAGAGAGAAATCTCAGAGAGCATATAGATAGATATGGATGACTGCGTGACGGTAAGGCACGCTTTTATTATGGAGCAGCTGGCTCTGATGATTTATTAATGTGTTTTATGCATCGTTGTGTAGTTATTAATAGCCTGGGAATTTACGTTTACTATCACCGGAGCTATCAAAAGTGCCTGTTCTTTACGTGCGTCAAAATTTGCGCGCGCACGCACCCCCCCTCCGTGGGCCGCTGTTGGGTGAAAATGCCAGGGCCGTTTTTTGTTCCCAGTCAGTCACTGATCAGATGATAACCGATAATATAAATGTCCTAACATCGGGCCGAGAATCGATCAGGCTGATATCAGCTTCCTCTTGAGGAACATGACGTATATCTCGTCACAGCTTGTATGACAAGTGATAACAAATCAAAACTCAATAATCTGAAGCTGTAAAGTAACTTACAACTTAAACTATCAAGTAATGGAGTAAAAGTAAAGTAGCAGAAAATAGAGATACCGAGGTAAAGTACTCAAGATTGTACACTTCTGGTTTTTCTACATTTTTGTTCTTACTGCGGATCAGTTCCAAATATCGGTTATTGGCCTCGTGGACTACAAATGATTGGTATCGGCCCCTGATGACAAACATATCGGTCGACCTCTAATCCCCGACCATGACAGACTCCTCTAATGTCCACAGGAACTTCTTTTGTTAACATCCTGCTCTGATCCACCTCCATGGCATCAACTCGGTCACCGCCTCTTGGCTACCAGTTGTCAGCGCGCGCGCGCGCGCACACACACACACACTGAACCCGGAGCCACTTGCGATGTAGTGTTTGTATGTAAACACTGCTCCTCCTGTGACCGACCCGGCTCTACCTACTCTACTGGGCCATGTGTTTACCTTTACCTCGCGCCCCGTGTGGGTGCAATCAAAAGTCCCCGATCGGCCGCAGAGCCAGCTGGCTGCGCGCACGCACACACACACACACACACACACACACACACACACACACACACACACACACACACACACGTCCTGGAGCAAATATTTGAACAGGAAAAAAAAAACGCGCAAGTAATCAACATCTACACCGCTCCGGCTTCAAAACGACGGCCTCTTGACATGTGTTCCCGCTGTTGGAGGAATCCACATTTTACTGATGCCATCGGGGAAATATGCAAAACACACGCACGCACACACATACACACACACTCTTATCTGGAGAACATTCCTCTGTCAACCATGTGCAGCCTCCCTTATTGAGTCATCCACTGCTTCAATCATCCTTTTTTTCTGTTTTGATCCTCAAGAATGTAGGGGGGGGGGGGGGAGTGAGTCTAAAAGTTGAGGAAAAGAAAAACCCAACTCACAGTTTTTGACCGCTGATGTCAGAGGGAGTCTTGCTGTCCGTCTTTGTGGCCGAAGGGTAGCTGTGGCACCCCCCCATGGCGCAGAGCTAAGCGCACAGCTGTCGGTCGTGCCAGCCCCACTTTTCCATCCCCAAACACACTAACCCACACACTTCATCCGCACGGCATATGTTCCCCGCTGCTGCTGCTCCGACACAAACATGCCTCTCAGCTCACAGATGAATCCATACAGCTGACAAACACATGGCAAAAAAGTTTGGTTTGTTTTTTTTTTCTCCAGATTTTAAAACAAAACACACAAAACTAGTCCAGGAGTTTGTGTGGCGCGTCTCCCCTCCAGCCGTCTCCTTCACGGTGATCCAGTGTCAGTGTGTTTGCGTCGCCTTTGTCTGGAGTCCCACACCCAACAGGCTCCACCTCTCCCAGCAGCTCTGGAGCGGACAGGCAGGTTTCTCTCCACACACACACACACACACACACACACACACACACACACACACACACACAACTCCGCCTTCTTCCTCTTTCTACACCCACACACACTCCTCTCCAGAAGTGAGCGAGTAGGCAGGTGTAGGTGACAAAGTAAAGGTGGCTCTCCAGGTGTGCTCAGCATGCGCTCCACTCATACACTAGAGGAATGTGATGACATACAGGACATGATATCCGAGCCGAGGAATGAAAATACACTCACGGCCAAAAGTCAATGAAACAGACTCTAAGTGTTGAGATGTGAGGTGTGTAATGGGTGTCCTGCTCCTCCTCCTCCTCCTCCTCCTCCTCCTCCTCCACCACACAGCTATATGAACTCATCTCACAATTGCCTGCAGCACAGTAAGATTTATGTGACAGCAAGGTTTATGTTTGCACTGTGGGGAAGATGGCGATGGCGTGAGGGTGTAGTGTTAATTGTTTCGTGGGACACACAGTATGGACCAGGATGCAACATAACCCGCTGCCTCAACCTGCCCCTGAAGGTAAACATGTTCCCGAAGACTCTCGCCATGTTGTTGTACTGTACACGCAAGAAGGCTGCAAAAGTCTGAGACCACTATGAAAATCTCTTTTCGTTCTAAATCTGGAAATAATCTGATGTGTTAATGCCATAAAAGGAAAACACATCAGTTCTCTCACTCTGTCGGTCTGTTTTAGCTCCTGTCTCTTTAAGGCCCGCCTCCTGAATACAGTCTGATATGATTGGTCAGCTCACACATGCCTGAGTCAGCACAGCTCACCGTGTATGACTTGCTTTCAGCTTCCAGTTAGCTTGACTTCTACTGTGAATATAAGCATGAATTATGCACATATGTGACATAGTGACGTGGTGTGATGTCAAGAAGTCATAGAATTAAAGACGGGACTACTGATGAGGCGTTTCAGGCACCTCAGGAACTTTGTTGTCTGTGGGAGAGAGCAGCTCCCGCTCAGCTTTTTCACTTTCAGGTCCTTTTACATGCACAAGAATACTGAAGGAAAGAAAAGGAAAGGCATACTGGGTCTCCTTTACGGATTCAGAAAATAAATTAAATGTCAGAAGTCAAACTGTCATTCTAAGCAAAGAGGGGCTTTTTTTTTTGCAGTTTCTTTTCATGGCTAGAATCAAGGTTTCTAAGGGGGCAATGCATGCAACTCCAAAACAGTTTACAGAAACTGAATCAGTTGTATCCAAAGCACTTAATGAAGTTTGCTAGTTAAAGTACATACGACTTCAATCAGTCACTGTATCAGAGGACAAATAATAGCTTCCCAGGAGGGGAAACAAGGCTAAACATTTCATGTGAGCTATAAAAAAAAAAAGAAAGTTTGAAGTTCAACAGAGCTCCTTTTAGGGGGCAAAATGTTGGAACTTACATATTATTCAGATGCTAGTCCTGAGAATCCTGGTTCAAAGCTCCTGTCCTAGCATTGTAAACATTTATACTACCCTGGTCTTTGAGCTCCCAGTCCTGGCCGCTAGCTGCACAGCTAACTGAGCTAACTAGCTAATGGCTGCTACAGTTAGCAGCAGCTAGCGGTTACTCCGGTGATATACTGCCCCCCCTGTTTGGTTTGACAGGTGGTCAATTCTTACATAGAGCATCCTCCAAGCAAACGAAGGAAATTGCAAATACCAGTCAAAATGTTTTTTTTTTTTGTTTTTGTTTTTTATTAATGGTTACTTCAAGATTCTGCTTTATAACTTGAATTTTAAGGCACATATGATTAATTATAATGAAACAACAGTATTACATTTTAAAGTGGTCCCATGCTTCTGGACTGTGTGTGTGTGTGTGTGTGTGTGTGTGTGTGCATGTGTCAGCATGCTCTAAATGGGAGATAAAACAGAGACTCGTGATTCTTCTTGGTCTGACATATTTATTAGGTTCATATCTGAATGTACAAGCTAAATTGACAACAGATAACAGACACATTACTCTCTAAATGGAAAAAAAAAATAAAAACAAAAAAAAACACCAGCATCAGTCCACTTTACAAAAAAAGGCATTTTACAACACAGCTGTCTTTCACACCACTTCGTTCACTCACACACACACACATACACAGATATGTAATGAGCTATAATGCAAGTAAGATTTAAACTTTCAAATGGCCTCAGTGTTAAATAACACCCAATGGGGATGAAGTAACAATTTAACACCCAGTTGTCTCTCAATTAAAAAGTGTTGGGCATCCACTGCAGAGTACAGCACAAACCCAGTGAGGTGAATGAGATAATGTGCAAACTTAATGGCACTTAAAAGATGACTGCATTGTACCTCATGCCATTATGCATAACATCACACCGTACCCGTAGCTACACTGCACGCGCACTGCACTCTCAAGGTGAAGGACACACACACACACACACACACACCAAAAAAACAAAGGTAAGGGTCAGACGCAGTGCTTAGGTTTTGGCGAAAGACGAGATGACAAATTCTGACCCTGTACAAACACACACCCTGACATAAAACAGCCCTGTTTTTCTCCTCTAACCCTGACTTAAACCAATGCTCCCTCTCTGTGCAGTTCCACTTCAAACAGCTCGAAGCGCTGAACGGATAAATGCAAAATGGCTGTGATCTAAGATGAATCTTCAAAGTCTTTCTTTGACATGTGGCTGCTGATAGCTCCATCACATGACGCAAAGAAAGAAACACACAAGGGATCAAACGAAGACCGCTTTTGATGAATCTAGACCTGTAAGAGCATTGCAAGAGAAGGAGGCTACTTCACAGATATGAGACCCAGCTGTGCAACTGGTGGGAAGACACACTTTGGCAGAAAGCATTGAAGAAAGTATCCGAAAGTATCTACATGATTCACTCATTCAAGTCAAACATTCCCACATCTTTGAGTGGGGAATAATGTGGTGACACTTGGTGGCACCACCAAATACAAACCAAAAGTGCTTCTTGAAAAAGTGCTTTCAAAATAAATACAACAATCTATGTAAATTGCTCCGTAGGCATATATGCAATTAAAAAGTCAACTCCTGCCCTGAGAAAGAGAGCGTCGAGGAGAAAGATAACGTAAAGCATGACTGGCACGCGCAATCCTGAAAGATAATTCTGGTTTATTACAACTTGTCTGTTGATTTTGATGACTTCTGATGATTAAATTGTACTCAAAAAGTTAACTGTTAATAACTTGTCCCCCAGAAATAGGACAGATGTTCAGTTTATAAGAACATCAAATAAAGAAAACTTACTGCTGAAAAGCTGAAATTAAATAATCTTTTGTTTTTTGCCTGAAAAAAGCCATGTCCAACAAATAATTGACTATCAAATTAGGTTGCTAAAGTTGATAATCCCTCATGACATATAACAAGTGTGTGCACAAATGGTATGATTAAAGTTCAAAGTTGAAGCATTGCATCACAATGTGATGGATGTTCACAAACAACTTTTATATATCTAAAAACATATATTAATATTAGCCACCTGTCAAATTCATACTCTGAACATCACCAGAGTAACAGTGTAACTGTAGCTAACTGTCGCTGCCGTTGGCTAATAAGCCAAGTTAACCGTACAGTCGTATCAGCTGACTCTTGTCGGACTGAGAGTTTGGAGCACTGGGGGAGAATTGGTGTCTTTTACTAACAGACTTAACTTCATAGCAAGGGGCTAGCTGGTTAGCATGCTAACTTCAATTGATATCCCTGCAACACAATGCATAGATGAAACTGTAATTTCATCACATTCTGTTTTTTATGTTTTAGAACTATAAATCAATTCCTATTGCACCTTTAATAATCACCTTTCTTTTCCCCCCCACATCAGATTGGCTAACTTGATATTTTGTGTTAAACGCATGAATGAAAATAGGAATCAGGCTCTAATAAACCAGAATTAGCCTTTTAGCCAAAGAATACAGAGGACATACTACAGACTACTGACTCACATTTATGCACATTCGCACTCCCAAACCTCCACGTAGGAAGCATGTAGCAGAGGAACAGGAACTGATGCTGGGGTATTAACCGAAACACAGACATCATTATTGCCTCATTTCAACGGTACGACACACACATACAATACACACTTTGCAACCTGCAAAATAACTGCCTTTCCATACATTGGATTTATTCCAAAAATAGATATAATGTTTATATATACTGTTTACATTTATATTACGTTTACATGTTACCAAGAATAGCCACAACCTAATACAGGTTCAAATTTCACAATATTACATTTAAACAGCTCTGAGGGTGATATGAATCGGTGCACATCACTGTGTCTCGTGTTTTTTTTGTATTTTTTTGCATGTGTGTTTAGATTTGGTTGCATATACATGTGTGTACGGCCCTGTGTGTGTGTGTGTATGTGTTACACAGGTGTGCTTTCTTTAAATCTGCATACCTCTCCTTTGACCTGAGAATGCACTCTGTACCTGAGACAGAGCTCAAACACACACGCACACATGTCTACACACATGGATACAACATCACACACACACCTCTACACTACATGAATCAGTCAGAGGTTTGAGGAGGAAGTGACACATGATGCTCCAAATTAACAATTTATGTTCCACATGATCAAAGCAAAGAAATCTTACTTGGACTGAGAAATTATTTTGCTAGCATGTATGAAAAAGAGCCAAATTATGAGCACTCACACATTAGCACTGATAAAAATGTCTGCCTGGCTTTGTACATTGCTAAAGAGAGAATGGCAGCTAGCTTTGCAAGCATCTTGGCTTTTGTAATCTTGGCTGATTAATTGAAGACGGTTTGCTTTAGTAAAGTGTAAACAGTCAAATGCTCTGATAGAAAATTCTCTGGGCTGTGATTCATGACCACACATGCTCAAACAACCTGAAACTCTGATGCTGATTTAAATAAAAAGGTCAAATTTCACACTTATGCATTTCTTAGGATTAAAGTGCCACAGCTGGCAAACTAGGTGGAGCCTCTGCTCATCAACACAGGTAAGAGTGTTTCCCAAGTTTTATGAGAAAATCACATTTTCAAATAGGTCATATGAAACACAATTTGGCTTTGGGGGGGGGGGGTCTGGTAAGATGAAAACGTTCTTTAAAACACACATTCCTCTTGGAAGCAGTTTTAAATATATCATGAAGGTGCAGGAGAGATCAGTAGTACCCATACGTAGATTTGGGTTATCCAACATACATACTGTTCAGGGCTGTTTGACCTCAACACTGAGGATCTCTCATTCTTCAGGAAACAAAGGACATTGGAGGGCTGCTAACAGGAAGCAAAGATGGCATGGCTGTGTGTTGAATGGACAAGTAAGAAGTGTGTGTATGTGTGTGCCTGTGCTGCATCATTAGGCCGGTCCATTAGCAGAGGGTTGCGTCTCTCTGCAAGTCAAAAGAAAATGATAAAACAAAGAAAAGTCAAACAAACTTGTTTTTTTCTGCATATGTTAGCTGCCACTGAGGCTTCTGACACAGAGACACAGGAAGTTACAGTTAAAGTAATCAGTTACACCTCTTATAAAAAGAGAAAATAAAAGGCATGTTGCTGAGGATAACGCACAGATCACTGGCAACTTTTTCTAAGCTTCAATAGAAAGTTCTCAATGAAAACCTTAAGATTGGAGTTGTATACAAACAAACACACACACACACACACACACACACTTACTGTGTAACAGAAGCTGGCTGGGAAACCGGACTGGCGGTTGCGGGGCTGGGACCATCTCCATGTTTCTTTCCCTTTTCGCTTTCTTTCTCTTTGCCTTTCCCCTTGTCTTTGATGGAGAGTCCCTCTAATGGCACCTTATCTGCTTCGCTGCAAAAAACAAAAGTAGCTGTAACAAACTAGATGGATAGCAAAGTATCGTTACCTGACCGTAAAGAAAAAACTGCAGATGCTACTTTCTGCCTTTAGCTATATTTCACCAGTTATCTGCTCTCAGCTGCCCACACCGGCTACATTACCATGCCCAGCACGTACAGCAAACCCGTGCATCCACTCCTCTGTTACTGCCAATGTGTACTGTAAGTTCTGCAAACTGTTGCTTATAGCTAAGGTAGTTACCGGTACTCTCAGATTCCAAGTCGCATCTCTTTAATTGTAGCATGCTTGTAGGTGAACGTTTGTTAGTAACTAATGTATTGACTTGTTAGAATGTTGAATTGGTGGCAACTTCTGCACATTGCATGCTACCTGACAAAATGTTAGTAGTGTTGGTGCTCTGAAAGAAAACAAATCGTGTCACCTTGGGTCAATGTAATGACTGAATGATCATTATCTGTATCATATAACCGCAGTGAGTCACACACTCATTTTTTGGTATAACTGCGTAAGCAAGATAACGGAGCACCATTTAATTTGTAAGATGCTTAGTCGATTGTTTCATGCCAGGGAATCGTCGCTGGGGTCATGTTGAGAATATGGTATGAGCCCTAGGATCGGGAAGAAGCTCCTGTAGGTTCTCTACAAGTCCCCTGCTGTGGGTTAGTGTATTTTTGTGGAAAAATTAGACATGTCCTGGATAATGGCACAATTAAATGTTACATCGCATCCTGTTAAGTGCAACAAGCAAACTAAAAACATGTGGCACATCTGTTCTTGTGATGGCCTTTTAAAATCCCTCAAACAACTTCAGGAAAACATTCCACACTCCAGAGCAGAGGACCTCGAGCACAACATACCGTCTGACTGCTGGTCTGAATACTCTGGAGTCAAGAAAGGAGGGAACAGACAGGAGGAGGGCAATATCAGAAGAAAAACAGAGAAGGAGGAGGTAAAATTTTACGGGAAAAGTTTGGAGGGGAATGAGAAAGAAGGGCGATAGCTGCAGGGGGGGCAGACTGTACCAATCAAGACAGAGAAGCTGCATAGTATTCGAGTGTGAGTGTTCGTACCTGCTGAAGACTGCCCTCTCATTTTTGGCGTCCACGGTGAGCCGAATGGTCTCCTTGCCAGCCCCCGTGGTGATGGTCTCTGTGGTGGTCGTAGACTCTGTCTTGCTTTCCTCGTCATCGCTGCCTGAGCTGCTGGAGGAAGAGCTGTCCGATGCCACCAGTGGAGCCTTTCTCGCCACACACACACTCCACACACATGCTGCAGAGAGTGACGGGATAGAGGGGCAGTTGTTAAAATCTGCCAATCACACATAGGTATCAAATCCACACATTTGTCAGCTAATATAGCTAAAATGGCTAATATCCTAGCTATAATATCCTGGCCTCTAGAGCAATTTAATTTGTTCCCAAATACTATAACTGAAAAGATCATGCCGCAGCAACTTACGGTTCTGGTTTGGTTTGGTGCTGTCCGATGCGCTGAGCTCTGAGTCCACAGGAGAGCTGCATCTGGGGCCTGTTTCAGAGCTAGGGACATAAATCACACAGATAAGAAAACCTGCAGAAAACACAGTGCAGATAATAAACTACAGACACACACAGCTAATTACATTTAAGGATGAAGCTGTCCCCATTATGGTGTATGTCTTTTCTTTGCTTGTGCTAAAAAAATATATTCTTTTGAATTGTTGAAAACAAATTAAAAAAAAAATATCTAAACACTTTTGGAGACAATGGGTACAATCCAGGTTTGAAAGTTGTATTGTTTAACGTGTGTTATGCCTGTGGCGCCACAATAAATATTGTAAGTGAATAAGAAGAAAATAATATATTTGTATTAGTAAGTTTTTGCTGTGGACTGTGCGATACAGGGACAGTATCACATGATATACATCTAATGTGCAGTTTCTCAAAAAAGTTTCTCCTCATATTTCAACCACACAAAGACTCACCAACAGAAAGGCTGGAAGTCGGTGAACTTGGCCCATCCTTTCTCCTCTGCCTCTGTGGCAGCTGGTTGGGTGTCTGGAGTGTCCCAGGCTGAGAAGCCCACTCCTGCTGCAGGAGCCTTTGAGTTCACCTCCCCAAAGTCTGCAACCCAGCCAGTGGCTGAGTATTAAGAGCACCCAACACAATCTACATTAGACAATCCTAACATAATAGGTCAAAGACAAAATTATGCATTATTATACAATGTGATATTTCTCACTCTTTGCTGCCTCGGTCTGGCCCAGGCTTGAGAAAGGATCCAGGTCATCTTTAGGATCCTCTCCTTCCTCAGAGTCAGAGTCTGCTGTTCTGTCAGAGGCCTCACTGCCAGAAGCGGCTGTCCTGTCACCTGGCTTACTGGCTGCTTGGCTCTGGGATGACTGTGATCCACCAAATCTTAAATTAAACAAAACCTTATTAGTGTGTCTGATTGAGCACAGACAATTAATTCACATACATTATGCTGAAATAAATAACTCTAAAAACTAATGTTAAGAGCATCTGTATTTACTGCTGTGTGTCTGACCTGTTACGTGACTTGGCTTGTGTTGCAAAGTTCATCTCTTTCTCCTCCCAAATGTCCTCCTCATCATCGTCAAAGGGCTGAATCCTCTCTTTGGAACAGGCCTCAAACACAGCTGTATTAGCCTACAAGGGCAGGTGGGCAAATGAAATGTTTTAAGTTTAAACAATGTACATCAATATTCACAATGCTGTAGAACAAATGCTAAGAGGAGGACTAACCCATTAATATTTTGCTCTGAACATCAAAGCCCCCAAAAAATGGTATTCGGGACTCCCCTACATAGAACAGACATGTAATACACTCACACTGTCCTGGCCTGCATCGATGTTGATATTGATCTCTGCAATTCGGTCAAACGTTGCCCTGCAATAACAGCAGAAATCACTCAATTGACACACAATAACAATAATTCACCATCACACAGATAGGAGTGTACTTTAATTTACCCAATGCTGTCATCATGATCAGTAAACTCCTCATCATTGAAGCCGAACTGGTCTACAAAGTTAGCTGTCATCTGCTGGATCTGGTAGTCAGAAAAGGCCTGAAACACACATCACAGCTTGAATTAAATTACTGTCTCAGGCAACAGAAGCCCTCAGTGTTTTAGAATGTGTGCTTATGTCCGTGTACCTGCTGTAGTGTCAGTTCTTTCGGGAAGGGGCTCTCCATATCATCCTCGGAGGATGGCCGTGGGTTCCCAGTGCCAATCTGAACAGTGAAAAACCACCACAAATGCCACACTTTACGTTTGAGTGTGTGTTTCCTTACAAACAGCTATTAAATACAGTGGATAAGAATGTGTGCAGGTTTACCAAGTCTATGGTGTTCCTCCTATTGGCTTCTGACAGGGTCTGGTCCACAAAGGTTTCCCAGCGCCCTCTGTAGTCCTCTGGCAGCTCTACATGCAAGAACAACAGCATTAGGAAAAATATTTTCAGCCAGTGTTTAACAATCACTTTCTTTCTACAACACACACCTGTTATGAGGCTGCTAATCTGCGTGTGAACCGGGCCCTTCTCCAGGTTGTGGACCACTGTGTTGGCAATCCTGGTCAAATGTCCCATGTATCCTCTTCTCATACCACCTTCAGACCTGAACACAGAAGTACCACACGTAAGGAACCCCATATGCTACTGGCTGTTAGCAAAAACAACATCAAGGCTTTATTTCAAAGCTCCTTACTGTATTTTATCATTCTCTTCCCATGCCTCGAGAATCCTCTGGACAAGGTGGCAGTGCTGAAACAACTTGTGAGAGACAAAGATTCAATCAATCGATTGTCTTCAATCAAAACGAGCCATTAGAGCAAATGTCACTTCAGCCTCTTGCTTCAAACACAAACAGACACCCACATGAGTCACCATCAGATTATGTGCAGAGTTTTCAGTGGTGACTGGAGGTTCAGAAGGGGTTTCAGTCGCAGCCTGCTCTTGAGGAGCATCCTGAGGAGGCTGGAATTTTTCCTGGGCTCCCAAGCCAGGCTGGAGCCTCATTTCATGGGCACAGGGCCGGAGGATGGCTGCAACACAAAGCTCCACTTGGAGATGCAGGAAGTTGTTCCACGTATACTTGAAGAACAAGTCCTTTAAAAAAGGCACATATTTTCCATTTAAGATTTCTGTTTTTCAACATTGTATTCTTAAAATATAACACCTCTGCTCATCTTACCAGAAGTAGGTCCATCGTATTGAGTCGGCAGAGTTCCTGTGCTACTACTGCATGGCTAGCGGAGCTGGTATACAGCAGAGAGGCCACCAGTCTGGCTACGTGCAGACGTGTGTTCCCCAATGGCTCCTCCAGCACACCCAGGGTAGTCAGCATGGGATTTCGCTAAAAATAAAAAGATAGATGGCAGAGAGGTCTTTGGGAAACAACAGTCTCAAGGTTTAGTAGAGTTTTGTTACACATCTGCAACTAATGTATAGTAGTGGTTATTTAAATAGCAGAGCAACAAAGATAACTACTGAAGAATGGGGCTGCTGCACTGCAAAAATAACACCATGCTTGATATTAATAGCATGTTCTCACTCTCTGCAAGTGAAAGAGACTGCCCTTGTGAGTGTTTTGTTTATTTTTGATGCTCTTTATATTGACTGTGAGTAGCACCTGGAAGCACTATAATGCTCTGCAGGGATCTCAAATTTTTCTATACATAACTGTTCAATAACTTTCTTAATTCATGATGCTACACTAGCTAATATTAAGGCCCCACAGATGATTATATCTTTGTTTATGTACCTTGGGTGGCTCTAGAAGTAGCTGGTGGAAGTGTATCAGGTGTGGTTGGATGGCCAACAAAATGGTGCTGTTAACAGTGTAACTTCTCTCGAATCCCTGAGCATCCATCACACCATCCACCCTGTCATAAACACAAACAAAACCCATGTCAAGCACATGACGAGGATCCTGATAAATCATTTAGCGATCCATAAAAAAGTAGAACTAGATAGTATTACGTGTACACATTTTGAAATTGATTGAAAATCTCACACTCACACAGGCCTCCTGATTTCCAGTAATGTGAGAAGAACTTGAATCCCATTGATGATACAGCTTTCAGTAGTCTCTCCTGAGAACATATTCTGCAACAACTGCTCCACACACTCCTGCCTGCAGGAACACAATGGAGTATGTCTCCACATCTTGTAAAGGGTGTGTGTGTGTGTGTGTGTGTGTGTGCGCACGCGTGTGTGTGTATATGTGTGTGTGTGTGTGTGTGTGTGTGTGTGTGTGTGTGTGTGTCTGACTTACGACTCCAGCACAGTCAGCAGAGGGTCAGGCTGTGACATCTCTTGGAGCTGATTGGCCTGGTCTCTGCTCAGACGAATTATGTCACACAAAGTCTGAGACGCATTGGACTGCCTCTGTGAGAGAAACACACAGGCCTATAAATCGTCTATCTCTGAGGGCCAGCAACAGTACTTCTTAATCACATAAATGAGTAACTCATTCATATAAAAATATTTGAGATGCCATCTTACCTCTTCATCTCTCTCAGGGTGAATGAGCTCTACGAGCCTCTGTGCGAGCTTCTCTTCATTCAGCCACTGTAGGGAAAAATATGATATTAGAACTGCAAATTTTCATTGATTTATGTATACAAATACGAAATGTGGGTCAATTTATCTCATACAGTAAGTGTTTCAAGCCGAAGTGGGGGTGGCTCCACACAGCTGATCAGTCTCAGCAGCACATCCATCATGGCGGATGTATCGATATGCTTCAGGACCAGAGAGAGGAATCCCTCCTTCCGTCGCAGGAAACTAAGCACCTGAGCGAAACAGAACGCAGAGAAAACACCATAAACATAAAACTGAAAATAAGTGTCCAGGCACAAAGTAAGAAAAAGGACATAAACGACTTCTTGTCAAAAATTGTGACTGGGATTATTTATTAGATAGAAATAAGATTATCAAGATATTTTTTATTGAATTGAGCAGTACAAAAGAAACTTCCTTTCACCTCCAACATATACTTCAAAATGTTTGCAAACACGCAACAGAATGCTCTTTTCATTCTGCTTCAGTTTCTATGCACAGCACAGATGCCTGGGCTACACAGATTTTAGAGTGCAATCAATTATTTAGCTTCAGGGCTGAGAGTTTTAACCCTGTCACCAACAATAAACATCAATCACTTCAATGCCAGCAGATGTATCCTGCTGGGCCATTTGTTAACATAAAACCCTGCAGTAGAACAGTCAAAAAAGTACATCTTATTTCTTTTTCTGAACCCTTTTTTTTAACCTTGATATAAAATCTCACGAGGTAGAAGAAGGATGAGAAGCAGAATTCATGAGGACTGAGGAAATAACAGCCGCAGTGCTAAGAGAATCCAACTGCACTTTGAGGACAGCTCAGTGTACCCTATTGAAAAAAAAGGATAAGAAAGGACGCATTGAGGCACCTATCTTTTCCTTTTCAACCACCTCTTATCGCGGTTGCCACTTGGATATTCCCAGCTCATTTAGGACCCTTCCTAAGCGAAAAAGACTTTCCGACCAGAGCGAAGCCTGAATCAAAACCACAATGCAAACTACTGAATATGCAAAAATGACATTGCTATACAACTCCGAACCACGTTAGCATTCAGATTCAAATACAAAATCTAAAAATATTACTGTATTACTAAAAGGGTGCTATTGTGATTGGCAATGATATCCACAGGAAGTCCTGCAATTAGTTTTAGAGTTTCTGTATATGAGTAAAGTATCAAAGAACCAAAGTAATAGTCAAGGTCACAAGGTTGCCAGAATCAAATCCCCCCCTCTGCAACATAAACATTAAAATGTCAAAGCTTTCAGAAAAGTTTGCAAGATATGTTGTTCTGGACAGACAAGCCTACTGACCTTGACATCCTTAGGACCCACCACTAACACAGTAAAACACAGGGGAACTATGTGCACTGCTTGTGTTTTGGAGCATTTACTAGTTTGACATCACAGCCACCTTCATCGAGAGTAATTCCCAGTGTGAGCAGGTATTATCCTACTGAAAGCACCCCTCAGACTTTGTGAATTAAATCACAACAACACAACAACATAGCTGTCAAGTTCTCTAAGTAATGCCCTGTGATTTAGCTGTGTGCGTATGTGTCTGTGTGTGTGTGTGTTACCTGCTCAGTCTTCCGTGTGATTAGGTTCCCAATTGTCTTGCTGAAGAAAGACGCCAGGAGGGGGTTAAGTGGGGATGGCTGCTCCAGGAAAGAATACAGAGTTTCCAACAGAGGCTCCTCGTTACCCAGCTTATCATTGATCACTCCCACATCACATGTCAACAGCTCACATGCTATATTTGGATACCTGTAATAAATAAAAAAGAGATCACACCTGGCAGTAAAACAAAGCAGAGGCTAAATCAATTCATATTTTCTACTTTACTTGCTAAGGTTAAATGGAAAAATAACATGTTCTGGGACAGGATTTCTGTCTTTTACAGGTTGTTTATCCAACAGTTTTTGTTTTTTTTTTACATTTTGAATGCCTTACAAATGGCTGAGATGACAAACACATGGGTTTGAGCCAACTCAAGCTCTCATCTTTTCTACACAATTGCAGGTTAGAGATAAGATGTAGTGTAGCACCAGTAAAACACATTTTTCCTGGATACAGTGTACTACATCAGCACATTCAACACCACCACCTACTTGAAGCGTTTGATCTCCTCTACACCAGCAGGGGGATCTGTAGTGATCATATGGACCAGCTCCTGCATGCATTGGTCCTGGCACAAGAACAGGAGAAGCCTACAAATCCATAATAATGACAGGGGAAGCACCAGTTAGCAACAGCAGAAATGGCTGGAGACTGAAATATGGTGGTAGTAATAACAACAATAATAATAATGATAATAATAATAATAATAATAATAATAACAATAATAATAATATTCTGCTGATATGCTAAAGCTAACACCAAACAAACCTCCTGTTCTGTGCCTTGCACTCCTGCAGGACATCTTCCTCATCCATGAGCTCGATGAGAGTGACATCCTCTTTGTCCAGCAAAGCCTCCAGATGAGAAGACGTGTGCAAATCAAATTTCCAAAACATGGCTGACGTTAAGGGCACATATACTTAGCTGCGGGCGAAAAGAGGATGTGACAGGAATACACGTACAAGTTACTGGCACTGTTTTCAAGCGTGCACTGGACAATGTTGTGATACAATATACTGTATTCTCTTACATTTGGACAAGGACTAGTATCCTCTTCAGTCTCACTAAACAGCCATTTGCCTTATTGACTCTGCATGGCCTGCACATCAATCAGCATCCGCAAATTGAGAAAATGGAGACACAAACACACCCAGTTGACTCATACCAACACCACACACACAAACCCAGGAGAGATTGGCTTCGACCTGGTAACGAGAAATGAGACAAATGGGAAATAATAAAGGTTAACAAATTACTTCCAAGAGGACTTCTTTAGAGCCAGAAGAAGAGTTAAAGTCGGCGTGAGTGCAGAGACTAGGCTTGCAATCTGGAAAAAGCAGAAAGCAATGCATCTGTGATAGAGTTATTGCTACACATCTGCGTAATTGACATTACTAAGCTTGCTTTGAGAATTGAAACACACATCATCAAATAAAGACTGGAGAAAGAATCATGTAGAACAAAACAAAGCCCCTCCCTTTAGTGTTTGATATGGAATAAGACAGTGAGCTGGGGGCAGACTATTGAGTCTTCTGACATCGGTGTTACTACAAAATGCCAACTTAAGTCTAGCTGTGTTGAGGATGACAGTCTAACACTGTATGAGGCAGGCAGGAGCTGTCACTTATCATTGACTCTCAGGCAGGGATCTCCAGCTTACCCCTCCCCTGAACCAATTCAAACCACAGATGCAGTTAAGAACAATACGTCTTCATGACACTTGTCTTATGATTCAGCCCATTATCCTTTACAGTAAACACTTCCCACTGTAAACATGCTGCTGAATTGTGGTTAAGGCCGCGCATGTAAATGCACATGATCCTGGATACCGCAAAGTCAGCTGTGTCTCAACAAAAAAAACACGTGGGAAAAACACACTTTCACAGTGTAAAATTAGGCATTTAGCACAACTTGCTGATGTCTATGCACCATTAATATCGACTGCATAACATTAACGATCTCTGAATGTGCTGCCCTTGTGTACCCAGATAAACATGTTGAGGCTAAACAGGTGCTTTAAAGCTCAAACTATGAACTCCAGCGATTCATCTTTTCCCTATTCGTCATGTTTGGATTTAAAATGTTCTAACAGGAACATGCTCAGCTGTGAGACAGGCCTTTCTTGCGTCCTGGGATCAGCTGGTAGCGGTTACAATGAGCTATTAACGGTTATTAGTCGCAACATGCTAACACTCAGTATTCAGCTCGATGGGCTTATCGAGACGGTTATCTTATCTTCGCGTTAAGTTAGCTTATCTCCTCTTATCAACCCTGTCGCTGTGTTTCTAGCGCTCAACGACGAACATCGTAAACCTGTCCGCTAGCACAACGTCTCAATCATCTTTGCTAACATAAGCAGAACTATGTTTTTTTCAATACCGGTAGCAGAAGATGTTCGTATCAGATGAGAAGCTAGCATCGGTGTGTTGTTTATAACGGCTGCGTTGCTCGGTGGGACGATGTCCTCCTGACAGCGTTAACCGTCTCCCGACCACTTGACAGCGCGGCAGCGCACACAAGGGTTTACGTTAGGTTACATCTTCCTCTGTGTCCAACCCCTCCTTAAACAAGCCGCCCTTACCTTATGTCCATTTTCTCAGTCGTCATCCGCAACATGAACGGCAAACCCGACGACGACTTTGGGCTGTCAGGTCACCCAGAGGCCCATAGCTGGCTGTTCATCACTTGCGTTGTTAGCTTGAAGATATCGCCCCCTTTCACCCGGCTGCAATGTCATGAACACAGCCGATAACACGGCGGGTCGGGCTTTGCTGAGCGGCTGTGTTGACACTGTCCGAATTTCACTTCAGCAGACGGGCAACACACAGAAGAAGAAGAAGAAGAAGGAAAAAACAGAAGCTGTCAGATTTGGAAATCAAAATGGCGGATACCTAGAACGTAATCAAAAGTTCGTCTGTCCATCAAGCGCGCGAGACCGACTGAGTATTTATCTGCTGTCATCCTGGAGGTTCGCAGTGACGAGCCGGGTCAGAACAGCACCGAGTTACTGCAGTAAAAATGTCATGTTCGGGTTCATCTGCCTCTGCACGACGAGTTAGAAGTACCCAGAAGTGTTTTGTTTTTTTAATTGTGAAAGAAGATGCAAATAAAATACGATTTAATTACAAGAAGCAAGTTTATGGACACCATATAGTGCGACACGTGTTTAGGGACTGTCGCTCACTGTCTCTCCTTCTTGACGCCAGGGACGAATTAAATGTTGTCGATAATAATAAGCAAACACAATTTGTATTGTTTTCTCGTGTCTTTTTTCACCACAACTCTTTCTTGTCCATTATTACCTGTAAGATATACAATTTTTTTTTTTTAAAGTCAGGGATAATATACATTTTAGGGCATTTATTTGCACCTTATTTCTCTTGCACCTTAAGTTCCAGTAAGTTCCACTTTGCTCAACATTTTATTTAATTTACGTCAGTATTTTATCTTATTCTTGTAACTGCTTAAGCATGTTATTGTATATAGCGTATAGTGTTTGCATATTGTGTATAGTACTTTTTTCTATTTACATTTGCCCTTACATTTTGATTGTATTTGTGCCACTGCTATGATGACCTAATTGCCTCATGAGGATAAATAAAATTATCTGTTTATAGATATTTAGCAGATGCTTTTGTCCAAAGCCACTTACACATTCACTGATGGCAGTGGCTGCCATGCAGGGTGCCGATCAGCACACCAGGAGTAGTTTGGGGTTCAGTATCTTGCCCAAGGACACTTGAACAGGCAGGCCAGGGGAATCGAACCAGCAACCTTCCAATAGCAATACGCTGGCTCTTCTGCCTGAGCCACAGCAACCGCAATATAGTCTTTAACTTGATTATTTCTTCTTCTGTGACATATCTGGATTTTTATTCTGTGTTTTGTGAATATGTTTTGTGCCCAAAAATAACATATAATAACACATTTCATTTGACTTCTTTTTTTTTTTTTGCATATCTGTGCACGTGCACAGATTTACACCCAAATCCCCGAAATCCCTGACTTATTTTGAGTGGTGTAAATACAAATTAGGCCTCACCTGTGTATACTCTAATACTAAAATACTGGATGGGTGAATGTGGGATGTGGGGCTGAGAAGGGAGGGAAGGTTCCAGATAATGACTTTGTGATAAGCATGTCAATATTGATGTTATTAGGCCATACTGTTGTTTTGGTGTATTTGCAACTAAAATTAGCTTACACTCAACCAAAGCAAAGGATAACTACAAAAATGTTGTGCCTGACCCATAACCTTGTGAACAGCGGACCCCCCTGTGCGGTGAGTCTGGTCTTCCTGTGCTGCCCTCCTGCAGCTGAACAGGTCTGAGTGTGTCAGGTTACAGGTCTGCACATTCATTATTTTACCATATGTGCATCTGCAGCAACACCGTGGAGCTGCGTCACCTGGAGACCACGATTGTTGAAGAATTCAGCATTAGCTGTCGTCTTCTCATAATCCCTGCCAAGCAAAAAAACAAAAACTAAGGCTTATTCAGGTCTGTAAGCCAGTGGTGGAGAAAGCATTCAGACCATTTAATAGAAATGTAGAAATACCACTGCAAGTAAAAGTCCTGCATTTATTTTATTTATGTAAAATCAAAGTTTCTGCAACACAAAAAGGTCAAAAGTAAAATTTCATGACGCAGAATCAGAATCAGAATCCCTTTATTTGTCCCCCAAAGGGAATATTTCTGTGTAACAGCAGCCAGATGACAGTAATAATACAATAAACAATATTAATTGTACATATAATATATACTCGTAATAGACTTGTATAAAAAAGCATTGTACAATATGAACAGTGTAATTGTAAACAGTGTGGCCAGTGATTTAATATATTAAATATTAGACAGTAGTGTTGTTGGTTCACAAATATTGAGATGTAAATTTTGAAAGGTGTGTTCTGGATTAAAAGCTGCATTATTTGTCTCTCATGTGGCAGAGTGAACTATAAAGTTGTGAAAAATTTAAAAAACAATAGTACTTCTGATTGCACGTAACAACGGTCCTTCAGGAATGTACTTAGTTACTTTTCAACCCTAACCCTTCAATTTCTGACAGGAAAAATTAACCTTGGTTGTTATACACCATGTTAATTGGTGATCATGTAAATAGTAACAAGCTGAGCTAATGAGGCCTCATGGTTGTGATGCACCTTAACAATCTGACTCTCACTACAGAAAATTAGGCCACAAATCTCCAGTGATGCTGAAAATGTCCCATGACACATTTTTTAGACCTTATTTCAAGTCATCTCAGTTTTACCTTCCTCAGATAAATTATGCTCCTCTTCATATGGAGGCTGACAGATTTGGGGGCTATTTCATTTCACAGAGCAACATTCATCTTAAAGAGGAGCTTTGAACTTCAAGACGGTCCCTAACTCCCTCATACTGTATATTACCCCCCACGTTATGGTGGCCAAATCTGAATTAATGTTCGTAGCAATACAGTAAATCTACAGCCATTTCAACCTTACATATATATAGAGATATATATCTATATATATTCTCTGATGCGTTGTGTGTATTTAAACATAACGTTGTAGCGTCGATGATTATAAAAAAAAACGTGGCGATTTGGAAAACAATGTGAAACAAAATTTAAAAAACTCAACATTTTGTTCAATACGCAACAAAAACAACTACACAGTCGAGGTGAAAACACAACATTAGCCCCGTGGCTGTGTTAGGAACAGTGTGGTTGGCTGGTTGCTCTTTTTCTGGCATCTGTTTCCGAGTGGGTGTTTGTGTCTGTCGTAGTATCTGGCAACCCTGGACAGTCCCAGCCGGTGGATCTTGCGTCGGTTCCTCTCTCAGCTGAACCTCCGCAGAAGGTCTTCTCAGTGTAGCCGGTTAGCATCATGGCGAACGTTGTGGATACGAAGCTATACGACATCCTCGGAGTTTCACCCTCTGCCTCTGAAAATGAACTGAAGAAGGTGAGAGAACCATCTGAAACGAATCGGGAATTTTGTCGGAGTAAGGGCTGGATAAAATGGGAAAGAGGGGTCACCGGTGAAATGTGGCCTAGAAACGAGCTAACTTAATCAACGTGATCTAGTTTGCTAACCGCTAGCTAAAGATGCTCACCAGTAGTTAGCTTGCTAGCATAGCCAGTACACTAAGCTAGCTAAAATAGATAAATGCTTCGTGTTTGAAGACAAACAAGGCTGATCAAAGGTCTGGGCGAAATACCGACAACGATTGTCCTTTTCTCCGTGCCTGTTTAAAGTAGAAGGACGGAGTTAACCTACCCGATAAACAAGAAATACACTGGTGACCACGAGTGCGATAATACCGGCTACTAGATGATAACTAGCTACATTCCAGCAAATAGCCTACGCCAAGTCGAGCTGAAACGACACAAGGGGTAGCTAAACAGCTTACACAGTTTTAAAATACCACGAAAGGCAATAAACTTGTGTTTTATACGGTGTTTGTGTAACATTCGATTACTCAAACTGCTGTGAATATGAACCCGGTTAACGTTAATCGATAAACGTTAGCGGCGGTTGCTAGCTAACATTAATTTCACCCGTCGTGTAGCTAGCTAATTAACGGCACTGTACCCGTTAGCCAACATGCACGTCACTGTAAATTCCTTCCCAACATCAGAGCAGCTACGGTCAGTGTGTGGCCTTTTGTGTCCCACCGTCTTATGTTGTGTAACCTAAACCAATCGATTAACTTATCATTTTTGAGTTAGTGCAATATAATCGCGCGTCATTCTCGTTTTCCCCTAACCAAATGTAACATGCTGGGTTAAAACAGCGAGCACCCATCTAAGTCAAAATTAAGTGCTTTCAGTGGTAAATTAACAGATTCTGGGTTTTGCTAAAAGAGCGTGGCTGCTTTTAAACATGTGGTTTCCTCTGCTGGTAAGAAAGGAAACTGTGAAGAGGGTGTTTTTTTTAAAATGTCGTTTTGTTGGCGACGTCTTTACACTTAGGAGTGTTAAAAGTGGTCTTGAGATATCAAAGCAGCGATGCTCTTTGGGTGCCCTGATGTTTTTGACAGCAGGCCCACAAGTCAAGCCCTTGGCTAGTACGGCTGGTAAAGACAGGTGATACACTTAATGATTTGTTAGCAGAGCCTTATAACACACTTGGCACCTGACCTCAGGGCCCTTACACGGCTTTGCTCACTTGATATATGATTATTTTATTTTATCTTTTATGTTTTTACAGGCCTACCGCAAACTGGCCAAAGAGTACCATCCTGACAAGAACCCTGATGCCGGAGACAAGGTAAGATGCACCAAATCATGTCATGGTAAAAGCAGCAACAGCGTAGTTAGCAGCAGAATCAACAGCAGCAGCTCAGTTGCTCAACAGTTGGGACCAAGAGTTGATGTCAAGCTTAGTTTGTTATGATCACACAGTCCGACTCTTTGAGCATCAACACAAGGTACAGATCAGAGTACAGAACATGAAACACGCGTTTCCCTGGAGAGAAGTGCATTAGTTTTTGATTTGCGCTGCTCTATGACTTATTTTCACAGATTCTGGGAGAATGTGTCACAAGAGACGAGACTGTCTTTTATCATTTCTTTTTTACTTTGTCAGTGGGGCTCATCAAAAACAAAACCAGCTGCCCCTTTTTGCTGTGATCTTCTGTATTGTTTGTATTCTCTGTGTCAGGCTGTCTCATTGTTATTTTTTTCCTTCCCTTTTCCAGTTTAAAGAGATCAGTTTTGCCTATGAGGTGCTGACAAACCCAGAAAAGAAGGAGCTTTATGATCGCTATGGAGAACAGGGGCTGCGGGAGGGAGGAGGCGGAGGGCCTGGCATGGACGATATCTTCTCCCACATTTTCGGCGGAGGGCTGTTTGGGTTCATGGGGGGACAAGGTAGAGGACGAAATGGAGGCAAGAGGAGAGGAGATGACATGGTGCACCCTCTCAAGTAAGTTACATAAAAGCAGTTCTTGTGATTCTTTGGTTTGTCTCCATATTAAGTGCTGTTGCTAACATCTCAAAACTCTTCTGTCACCCAGAGTTTCTCTTGAAGACCTCTACAATGGCAAAACCACCAAACTGCAGCTCAGTAAGAATGTGCTCTGTGGTGCCTGTAATGGGTGAGTTTGCTTTGAATGTTATATTTCAGCCATAAAACAAAGAGAGATTGATCCGCGTTTTCCCTGACAGAACGTAGTATGGTATGTCAGTAATTTTTCTGGATAGAAATACCTGTCAACTAATCAATGCTTATGCTTTCCTATTCTCCTTTTAGTCAGGGGGGTAAAGCAGGAGCTGTGCAGAAGTGTGTGGCTTGCAGAGGACGAGGTATGAGAATTATGATTAGACAGCTGGCCCCTGGGATGGTCCAACAGATGCAGTCAGTCTGCACAGACTGCAATGGAGAGGGTAATATGTCCACCAACACCCACACATACACTGACTATTCTTTTAAAAGATACGGATATTGTAAAATCACAAGCACAGCAGCACTTGTAATCGTCTCATCTCTTGGATGTGTGCAGGTGAGGTGATAAATGAGAAGGACCGCTGCAGAAAGTGCGAGGGTCACAAGGTATGTAAGGAGACTAAGCTTCTGGAGGTGCATGTGGACAAAGGCATGAAACATGGACAGAAGATCACATTCTCTGGAGAGGCTGACCAAGCACCCAGTGTTGAACCAGGAGATATAGTCCTGGTTCTGCAGGAGAAAGAACATGAGGTAAAATAAAATAGATTGTTCAGTTGTTGTTACTTTATCAAGGCAAATAAATAATATGTAGGTGCTATTTCGATAATTGTCAAACATGTAAACCTAAACAACAAATTTTCTGATTTATATCAAAATCAGGATTTCCGCCGTGAAGGCAGTGACCTTCACATGGTCCAACGTATCGGCCTGGTTGAGGCTCTGTGTGGGTTCCAGATGACCGTCACTCACCTCGATGGACGGCAGTTGCTTGTCAAATACCCACCTGGCAAGATCATTGAGCCAGGTGAACATGTCTTCATAACACATTAATTGATTTGATCTCTTTCATCACATTCCTTGTTTTTCTATCTGGTGGACATCTGTAGTCAACAAAAGATGATGGTTCTTACATTTACTGTTTACTGAAGCTATTAAGCAGGTGGTGGAGCCACACTATTTTTGGGACAGCAGATTAAAAATAACTGATGATTTTGGAGAGCAATCCACACTGACACTAATGGAGTGCAGGCTGATCCACTTGAACATGGAATAATGGAAATATTGCTCACAGAACTAAGCACAGTCAGAAGTAAACATCAGCCATGAGCCATATTGCCGTCAATCTCCACTGTAGCAGCAATTGTTTAGAAAAAAAATAATCTCCTGTTGACAACTTTGTCTCTAATGCATGCTCGAAAAAATCTTTTTTTAACTCCAGATATTTTATAAATTTGGCAAAGGCATACAAAAGCCAAAGCCTCATACTGTATCATGGGGTTGTTATTGTGTCTGCATGCCTTCACTCCCTTTAACTGATGTGTGTTTGTGTTTCAGGCTGCATCCGCATGGTGAAGGGAGAAGGAATGCCTCAGTACAGAAATCCCTTTGAGAAGGGAGACCTTTACGTCAAGTTTGACGTCCAGTTTCCTGAGAACAACTGGATTAGTGCTGAAAAACTGAATGTGAGTCATGATGATGAAACATTTGCACATTTTTAAACTCCATTAAGCTTGATTGATTGTTGTGTAATGATGCGTTCTCTGTTAAATTAATTTCTTTCAGGAACTCGAGTGCTTGCTGCCTGCTCGCGCTGAGAATCCTGTCATTTCAGCAGATGCAGAGGAAGTTGACCTGACAGATTTCGACAAGAGCCAAGGCTCAGGAGGCGGAGCGAGGAGAGAGGCCTACAATGATAGTTCTGATGAAGAAGGTGGCCATCATGGCCCAGGAGTGCAGTGTGCACACCAATAGAAAGACTCATACGGAAGACACGCACACACTTACACACACACACACAGACGCATACATAAACATCCCTTGAGTCCCATCGCTAACACCATTCAAGACTTGACGCACATACATGCAGTTTTCTCTCCTTTCATGAGTCTCATGAAAAAGAGATAACCCAAATACATATTACACATATATCCACCCTCCTCAGTTCCATGGTGCCCATAAGTCAGAGATATGCTGGATGTGTGATGACCATTTTGTGTTTATGGACAGTAGTGCTCATCAAAGCCTCCAGCAGGAAGGTGTTCCCAGTCTCAGAGGTTCATTGACTGAACTTGACCCGGACCTCCCCGTTTTCATCCTAGGCTTTTACCTTTCACTGTGGGAAACACCAGTCTAGTGTATAAAATGCAAATATTGTTGACTATCTTGTATAAGGTGTAGTTTAGTCTATCACACACAAGCGCATGCTGCTTTCTTGCCGAAGATCTCGCACATGTAGATCCAGGGTCCGGACACTACAGAGAAATCTTGACTCCACACCGGTTTCAAAGTGCCCTGCTAACATAAGAGTCGACCTGACTGAAGCCCTAAAAGTGTGTCCTCTGCACAGCCTGCTGAGAACCGCACATGTTTAACCCACTGCATCCTCTAAGGTGAACTGTCATATTTTGGAAAATGGGACTGGTTCTGTTTAGTCCCCAGCTGTCACATTGCTAGAATTTTAAAGCCCTGATTATAGCACCGATCAGCCAGGCGCCATGTTTTCTTAGTTTGGAATTTAAGCTCGTTTGTCTTTGTCGGCTTGAATGTTTAGTGTGTTTGAGACCTCAGAACTTGAACATAATTTGTGTGCTCATTATTTGGTATGAGGACACACTTGTGTACTTTTTATGTATGTGTGTAATGCAGTGGCTCAGTGTGTTTTGAGCTGCTGTGGAATGTTCTGGCTTATTAGGGTGATAGTTATTCCTGCTTTGTGTTGGACTGCAGTGTGAGTGGACACTATACTATAGGGTTGATTACAGAGGAGAAAACAGAATGTTTATTTGTCGAGAATCTCTCCCACGTAGACATTTTCCTTTTTTTCTCGCCAGGGGAGAGATCATCCTCTCTTGCAGGAAAATCACTGGGCCCACACCAACCCTCTGTATTATACATATCTTCCCATCGTAGAGTTGTTAGCCAAATCCTTTGACATGTTAAAATAATTCCATTCCCATAGACCTGTAAATAAATACAGCCCCAGTCCATAGGTGCATTCAGTCTACAGCAGTGTCCTTCATCTCATCATAATTTCTTACATAAGTAAGTAATGGCCAGCAGTGCCAATATAATTGTTGCGTTAACATGAAGGGGAGTTAATGGAACCTCTGTAGACTTAACATGCACCTCTGTGACTCATTGTGTATGTAATTTTGGGCACAGGGGGGATAATGTGTACACAACTGAAGGGGGGTCATTGATAAATGACGTTACTGTTTATGCTTATGTTTGTCGAGATGATAATTAAACTGTATAATACACAGTCACCACGGGTTTGTGATGTTTTATTTCAAATAAGCAACCTGCATTCAGAAGTTTTTTTTTTTTTTTTATATGTGGTATTATGACAACAAACAAAAAGAGCATCATGGATACAAAACCTGCAACATTTCACTTACACAAAATAACCAAACATTTTCTGTGGTACTTCTACTGTTGACAACCTTAATGAACCGTATGGGACTTACAATCCTTTTTGTTTTTTTTTAAACAAGACATGAATTTAAGCACATGCTCAGTCTGCTCCCTCATCTCTCTCTCTGCTGTTGAGAGCTACTGGACCCAGGAGCTCCTTAAATCCTGCAGTATTCCTACAGGATTAAAGGAAGGAATAGTAATCTGTATTTATAAAGCACATTTCCTACCCAGAGGCAAGTGCTTATAATGGCCAAAAAATATGAGATCAAATACAAATGGAAGAGAGGGGATGGTGGTTAACATTTAGTATTTCCTGTCTAACTTTTACGAGATGTATGCCTTACCGGTCTCGCTTGGACTGCATGACATAGGAGCGCTCTCTTCTCAGCTGCTCGAGTCGCTCTTTGACGACCGTCTTCTGCTGGTTCTTATCCTCCTAAAAACACAATAGTCATGATTCTTGAGCTGCAATGATTAACTGATTAGTGGAATCAAAGCTCACAAATATATTGAGAGCTATTGCGATGATTGATAAATAATTTTGATTAAAATTTTCAAGCTAAGATGTGCTGGTCCCGGCTTCTTAAATGTTATGATCTGCTGCTTTTCTTTATCATTTACAATATTAAACTAAGACTCTTGAATTTAGGAATCTTGTCTGGAAATAAAGAGTTATCACTTTAGACAAATTGTAATCAATTACAATTGTAATGTAAAAATGTATTTTTAACATTTCATAAACTACACATCTGACAGTGAAAATAATAGGCTTATTAATCAATAATGAAAGCTTCCTGATTCCCTCAATATTCAGTATTTCACCTGTGGCAGATCTTGCGTGAGGTGTCTGAGCCTGTCTGTGTGTTTCAGGCCGAGAAGGTCTTCCTCTGCCTTTTTGTTCTGAATGATTGACAGACGTTCCTGAACCTGAAAGACAAAACCGTATCTCAGGGGGAGTATCAGAAATCCTTCAGTGCTCCTCTGTCTGCCTTTCTGTAGGATGTAAACTTGTGTCAGAAATCCCTACTCCTCGTCGTCTACACCTTTCTCTCACCCTCAGCAGCTGTCTCTCTCGATCTCTCTGCTGCCTCTGTTCCACCTTTCTTTGCATGTCCACCAGGTTGCGCATTGTCCTTTCTCTCTCCATTGCAGAGACCGGTTCTCTGGCTCGCTCTCGCTCCATCAGTAAGGCTTCTCTCTCGGCAGGGCTACGGTCAACCTTTACAACAGGAGATGGCAGATTGGTAGTGTATAGAAAAAATAAATAAAACAAATAACACCAGACTTACTGCATATTTCTGGTCTTCCGCTTGAGTGGGGTCAGGCCCTCTCGAGTCCCACGGCTCTATTGCAGAGGAACACATTTCCACCTCAACCCCGTCTCTCTCTACGTGAACCGTCTCATCGCAGAGGTCACCGTCGTGCCGGTTAATCTCAGGACGGTCAGCCAAGAGGTGTGGCTGCGCAGTCTCCACTACCAAAGCACGTGTTGCTTCTCCTGTCTCTGTTCCTTCAGCTTCCGCTCTCCCCTCCAGTGTCAACTAACAAGAACGGAAAAGGGAAAAAAATCAGATACACGACAAATTAATACTGTATTTCAAGGTCTGCCCGCGGAGTCTGGTCTTACTGTGCTGCACTGCTGGTCCGCAGCCTGTGGGTCAGAATGACCTGTGGAGTCAGACCACATCAGAGTGGGTCTCAAATCTTCTCTGTCTCCAAAAGTCTCCTCACTCTGCCTGTGTTCAGCTATGTTGCTTACATCAGTTGGCTGGACCTGTGTCTGCATACAGCCCTCACCGCCCTGGCTCTGTTCATCGCAGTCCGTGTCGTCCTCTGGCGGTTTGCTCCAAGCGAGGGTGATCAGTGAGTCCTGTTTCTCAAAGCTCTGGGGGACCTTTGCAGTGCTGCCCTCCTCTTCTACCTGTGCTTCTCCCTCTGCAGCAGGACTCTGATGAGAATGGCTTGTTGCATCTGATACACACACGATCTCCAAATAGGGCAGGTCCTCCATGGTCGCTCCACAACCTGGGGTGATGCAAAGTATTGTAACTGTAGGTTTGATTGTACAGTGTGGGAATCAAAGATTGCCTGTATTTGCTACCTGTACAGACGTCCTGTCTGTCAGTCTGAACTCCATTCAGCTCTCGACTGTCACTACTGATTGAATCGACCGTCAGAGCTTCAGCTGGCCTGTCGCTGCTTCTCGGGGCATCGACTGCTCCGCTGCCGCTGGACTGTGTTGCGATTTGCTTATTGCTGCTATTTTCGGTGAAGTTTGGAGAAGGATAGGCCTCAGAGATCAGGAGCTGGAGTGAGTTGGTGTAGCACTGTGCTTGAAGTTGAGATTCAAACTCATCTCGCAGAGCTTGGACACGCTGTGCACTCTAACAGACACATAAAAAATAGTCCAGTTATTGCTATCGTGTAATCTTTGGATTGCATGCTGTGGTCGTCTTGACTCACCTTGTCCGTCAGTGCTGGCAGTACTGCATAGGCTTGGACCTCCTGGAGCTCTATCAGGTGGGTCAAGAGGAGCAGGGAACAATCCTCCAGCTGTTGTCGGGACCACGTGTTGGCCTGGTGTTGAGGCTGATGTTTTGTTAGCTGTAAGGGGGTCTGAGTCTCATTGTGTGTGCGCAGGTCGGCATGAATTTGTCGCAGCCTTTTTACACAACCGTTTTTTAAGGCGGCTTGCTTGTGACTGTCTGCATTGGAAACAGGAAACAGGAGACAAGAACGATTGGAGGGAAACAAAAGAAAACAATTCTGACAAAACTTGCAGTGCGGTGAAACATTGATTTACCCTCTTTCGGAGGCACGCTGCAGCCTGGTTCTTGCAAGTCCTCCAGGGAGACCCCGTGTACCAGCTTTATCAGGTGCTTCCTCTCCTGCTCCTGAGTCAGCACCAACAACTGCAGCACTGCCTGTCGTGACGGAGCCAAAGTTTTTGCTCTGCCGCTGATAAAAAACTGCTGTCGTGTTTTCCTCTTACTGTCTCGGAATCGCAGGCCCATAAGTAGATGTACAATACCTGCTGTGGTGACGCTGAGATAGAGTCTGTCTTTTGCTCTCCCTCTCCACCACGGAGCCACAGGGCTGCCTGATCTGCTCTGCACGGACTCTTCACATTTGGCCTGAACAGACACACGGGGGACACACAGGATACAACTGAGCATACAGAACCTTCGAGCAAGACCAAGTAGCAGTTTTCATTTACACTATTATTTTTCCTGATTAGTGTTTGTTTGTTCACCATGTCTCCCAGGACTGCCGAGCTGCCAGAAGAGCGCCGTAGGACATTTTCTCTCTCCGAGCTCTGAGAGTTGCCATCCTGATGTATAGACACAGCAGTGTCAGGCTCTCCCTGTCGAGCCTAGAGGGCAGAAGATTGATGAATCAACTCATTCCCGGCGCAGTCAGAACCATCTATAAATCCATGTGTGTCAAATCTGATTTGGGTGCGAGCTCAGCAAGATCCTACAGTAATCCATTGGTGTTATTATAAAAGACTGTAGTCAAGCTCATGGTTCAGAAGTATTAACCTCTCGCCCAGGACTGTCAGTGCGTCCTTTTCTTCCTGACGAAATGTGTCCAACTGGCACAGCAGCATGACAGCAGACCAGGACTGTTCTCTGGACTCAGGACGGCTTGTAGGAGACACTCCCGGGCCGGCCCTGCAGGACAGTTACCTTTTTTCATAATGTTTGGTGGCAGGTGGCTTATAATCTGTGTTTTTATACATAACTGAACTGATCTGTATTCTTACTTCAGCCAAGTTAGTTTTTCGAACTCGAATATAATAATATAGCCTTGTATTGTAGTTTGGGTGTTGTTTTCTTTTCAGTTCAACACTTTCAAGTAAATTTAGTTTCCATTTCATCTTAAATGTACAATAATACATTTACATTTAGCTCATTTATCAGGCGCTTTTGTCTAAAGCGACTTACAATAATTCATACATAGGTACGCTGATGGCAGTGGCTTCCATGCAGGTTGCCGACCAGCACATCAGCGGCAGTTTGAGGTTCAGTGTTTTGCCCAAGGACACTTGAATTTAATTAAACCAGCGACCTGCTAACAAGATGCTGGCTCTACCCCTGAGCCCCAGCTGGCCCTGTGTTACCTGTATATCCTGAATGCTCCAGGCAGCTCAGCCAGACAGAGCATGTCACCCGACTCCAGAGCTTCCTTAGCTCGGTCCTCTAGTTCCTGTTCTTCCTCCTGTTGTTGCCATGGCAGCATGGTCTCCCAGATACTGGGAGCTGTGGTTTCATCAAAAATGATGTCAATGATCTATGATGTTGTACTTTATATTCATGTTTTGACAATGGTTCAGGTAAACTTTTGCTTACTGTAGTGCTCCTGGAGCATTTCTGTAAAGAGCAAGTGGGTCACCACATCGTACTTCACCTCCAACAGGAGGAGGACGTCTGACAGGGTGACACAGCCCCAGGCCTGACCTCTAACCCCTGGGCTTCGGGCCTGCCACGGAGAGGGCAATAATATACCTTGCACGCCCTCTGACGCCAATCTAAGATAATCATAAACACATATCAACATCATGATTATAATAAAGAAGCACTTCAATGTGTAAGGGATCTGCAAGCTAACTAAAAACTAAATTAGTGTAGTGGAGTAAACTTTGTGAATTTCCCTTTAAATTCCGTAAGGGTCAAAACAAAGTGCCTTTACTTTTAGCTGAACTTGAGTAACTTCTTAAACCTGCTGGGCTCACCTGGCCCAGCACTGCCTGGCCGCCTTCTTGAGCCTCTTCGCTGCCCTCAAGCTCCCATCCCGCTCTGTACTCTCCATCGGTCTCTCCCTCTGTGAGTTGAAAGCAAATGTCAAAGACGAACAGTGAACCGTTTCCATGCAAGGGAAAATCTACGACACCGCCGAAGCACAGCCTGTACCTGTAAACCCCCCGTATCAGAGGTGCACGACTGTACAGGTCCTGAATCTGATTGGTCATGAGCTGTTTTGAAAGCATTCGGTTCTGAGCTTCGGTGCACGATGATGACTGGCTCGTCCATCGCATGCAGAGGGTTGAGATTTCCATTGAGCAGCTGGAGGTCCCAGTAGAGCTAGAAAGACAAGAATATTGACTCTCAGGAGAGATGATGGCAAAAATAATGGTTTGGTCAGAGGGTTTCTTGGATAAACTCTCGGTATAATTTCATCGACTACCTTTTCCTTCTTGTCCCTCTCTCTCTCCATTTCTAAGAAAACATCCAACACACTTTCACCGACACAGGACCAGCTTCTGTCATCTCCTGCGATCTGAAACATGATGTGGTTTTGATCAAACGATAGCAGCCCTGATCGTGAGCTGTTCAAAATACGTCTGAGTTACCTTCCTCATGGCTGCGTGTGCCTCATCAGTGTCGAAGGGAACGTGAAACACTTTGCAGTAGAGGAGACTCACGTCTTCACAGGAGAACTCTGCTCCGGTGGACTTACCCAGGGACTGGTACAGTCCGGCGATACAATCCTGGAGGAAGACATGAGGACATTAGGGTTACTTTACGAATGGAAAACAGTTCCCAACCAACATCCAAACTTCTTACCCGCTCCATGTTTTCACCACTGAGGCCTGATGAATTATACAGGCTGTTACTATGGTTACAGCAGCCCTCTGGAAAAAAACAGCTGGATCAGGTTACCAAGCAAGAAAAGTGACTGTATCTGTCAGAGGGAGACTGAGAGGAGTGTGCGATGTGTAAAAAGTGTTCTGTAACAGTCAAATTCTGAAGAATATGATGGCCCTTATGAAACTTGAACAAAATACAAATTACAACATAACGTTGCTTTATACTAGTTAGTTGAGTTCAGAGGCAGTTTTAATGGAGAGGAAGAGTTCATTAAATCTCAAGTAAATATCCATTAATTCTTTATTGGGAACTTTAATCCCTGTATATCGTGAATTTCCAAAATAAAATGGCATGTTTGAACATTCAGCTGACCTGTTAATAAAAATACACTTTTCACATTTAATAACAAAATCAAATTTGCCCACTGAACGCTGTACCAAATAACTAACTTCTTTCCTGGAAACATCCAATGAAACAAAAGTAAGAGAGCGTTAACAAGAACATACTCATGTCTCAATGGGTAATAAAACGAACCTCCAAATAAAAAAAGGAAACACCACAAATATTAGTGAAGCCTTTGTTTATTTATACATTGGAGAATGAAAGACGGGTACCTGAGATTATGAGGCTTACTGTTTATACAGTCTGACAATAAACCTGTACAGTAAACGAATGCTCTTCTGATAAATAATACTGTTAAAATAACCTAAAGCCTGTGGACAATGTACCATTCATGTGTAAAACAAACAGGTAGCGACATTGCCAATCAGCGTGTGGAATAAAAACAACAAACCCTGTGTAGTATAAATATTCAGTGCTACATAAAATAATAATATTACAATGTTAATACAAAAAAATGCAGTATTTCACACAGTCACTGTGTTAAATCCACAGGTGATGGAGGTTCATCTGTCATTCAGTCTTTTGCGGTCCCTTACGTGGAGATTATTCGTGGTGGCAGTGCATGTGTGTGTGTGTGTGTGCGTACTAGTCCACTTGAAAGTACTCGTTTCGAGCATTACGAGGGGTTTCCATGAATGATCCTGGGGCACTTTTCTGGCTGAATGCAGTAGTTGTTGTGTAGGACCAGACCAGCGGGACACTGGCAGCCTGGTACACAGGGCTTGAAGCAGTGACTCTCTATCACCCCCAGTGGTACGTCAACGTTAAAGCAGGTAACGGGACAGGGGGGTCCGCACTCGTCAAACACAAAGCCCCTCTCCACCGGACAGCCCACAGCTGTGGAAGACAGCAACAGAGAGGAAACAATGAGAGGGACGGAGAACATTGTGTCCACGGCGGCCTCAAGGATTTGACCCTCTGTTAACCTGTGATGGTGACCAGGAATAACTGGCCGGCGTCTGACAACAATAACACCACTAATTGCTTTGGCTTTTCATTTGAGAGTAAATTTAAGTGCATGTTGGTCAGAGCATTAGTCATAAACTTAGTTTTGAGATGTAGACATAAAAAATATAGGTAGAATTTGATCATTTTTCTAATAATTTTAGTGGAATTTTTACGCATCACCCCTTGTTTTTCTTGTCAATTAAAGATCAGAAAGATAATGTTTAGAGCCTTTTAAAAACCTGGTTTTAAATCTTGTGTTTTTCATGATAACATAACAACATGTTTAGTATTTAACACTCATAAATTTCACAATCAAGAATTGACTCAGAGAGTTTCTGTTTCCTCAAAAATTCCCACAATGGGATAAATAAAATGTAGTGTACTTGACATGCGCGCTACTTCCTGCCGACCATCCTACTTATTATTCTAATGTTTTCATTGTTTTGTTAGCTTATGGGTACAAAAATACTTGGTTTGGGTTTAAAAAGACCCATTCACAATGTTAAACATATATCTAAAAGAATAAATTTACCCCTGAGACGCAATCAGAAATCTGTCATTTAAACTTTCCCTGTTGCTCATACTGAGAAGCTGTTGAAGAAAACATGTTGTTAGCGCCTTTCAGTGTGTGCTGAACTCACCACACAGTGATGGGCTTCTCCACTGCAGGACGACTCCAGCCTCTCTGCACTGGCTGGCATAGGCCTCTAGCGTGTCACATAGACACTCGTCAGTATTGGCCCCACAGGCGCAGAGGTCGTACACGCAGGCTCCGTACCACGGTTCAGGAGGCACCACGCGATGGCACGGCTTGAAGGCAGCCGACTTCAGCACCTTGCAGCGAGCGTTGGCCCCCTTCTTGGCCTGGTAGCCTGCGTCTTTACAGGGGTCGACATCCTCACCGGGACGACAGGATGAGAGGGAGTGGCTGCCGTTTTTGACCTAAAAGGAGAATAAGTTGTTTGATTCATGAAAATTCCACTTTATATCTTCTGTCTCTGTGTTTCTACTATGTATTAATTTACCTTCCAGCTGTTGCCAAAGTCAGACTCTGACAGGCTGATTCGTCCGTTGGGCATTCGGAGGTCGTCCTGGTAGTAGTTGTTGAAGTTTCCACAAAGACCACAGGTGTGGCCCTTGTAGGAGCCTGGCACACTCACTTCTAGGTGCGAACGGCCACTCCACAGCACCTGATGGGGGATCAGTGGACGTATAAGTGCGTATCCAGTCAGATGCTACTGACAAAGACAATGAGACAGAAGAGACAAAAGACTGCACCTTCAGCCCGATGTTAGTGTTGAGTAAGATGGTGTTGGTTTGTCGCTCGACATAAATTTCTGGTTCTTTGAGGAACGGCAAAGTCACAACCTCATCGTTCACCTGAGGAGTACAAAAACAGCTGAGTGGATGCATGACACACGTATGACTGCCCAAACACAAATTTGCAGTATTTGCGCACACCTTCACAACCCAGTCCTGCAGCAGCTGCACGCTGACGTCTCCGACGAACACGGTCACCTCTTTAGTCCAGGACACTCCTTTACGACCACGATCGTCGTTGGTCGCGTGAATACTGCATCGACAAAGAGGAGTCAGCAGGAGGAGTAGGGCGTAAAGAGTGCAGTGATACTACTTATTTATTGAATGCCCAGACGAGATGTCAAGTTTTTTTTCTTTTCTTGTCATTTTTTTTAACCTCAGGAGGGGTGTGAATTGAGAAGTTGTTGCTTCCTCCTCTAAATGTACGAAGTGAAGTCTTTTCTACAACAGGTTTCAAGAGTAACCCATCTTGAAAAGTAGATCCTTTTGCAAACTGAAAGATATCCAATCCATTTTCCTGCTGTTACTTTAAGGACAGTGGGCGTCCAGGATGCAATAATTACTTTCTAAGATGGAAAAGTGATGACGAGCCCTGCTAACCAGACGTGTTGCCAATCTTACCGATCACACTACTCAGGCCTAAAACGAACCAACCCAACCAACTAAGGCAATGAGTACAGGCCAGTCAGAGACATAGTCGAAAAAATGTCTACTGCCGCACGGCGACCACTCACCTGAAGTCTCCAGACTCACAGTCCTGTGCCAGGATATACGTGCACGCTCCCTGAAAGTGCAGCATGCGGCCATCGAAGGTGCGATAATGAGGGTCTCCGAAGGCAATGCATGTGGCTGGACGAGGAAGGCAATGAGGACAACACAAGCCTGGGACAATGGCTGGCATCTCGTCCTGGAAGCAAACACACGCACACAAACACTGCCTTCGAAACTATGAACTCAGGGGACTCTGAGCGAGCCAAACAAATGTCTGCGGCGAACAGCTCTAAACCAAAGACAACCCTCAGATATTTAATGTCTCTCTACTGACTGAGGGCTTAGAACAGAGAGGCATTATGGGAACATTTGAGACCATGATGAAAAAGAGTGTGAGTGTGTTTGTTTCTTATACTGACGGTTGCACAGGTGAGGGGAGGGCAGCGCTCAGTGTGACAGTGAACGTCTCCAGACACGCACGTACAGCTGGTGCACTCATCCACCTCCCAGCGTTCGTTACAGTGATATACTGTTCCCTGGTACAAACACGACGCCTGTGAGTCTAAAACACACACACACACACACACACACACACACACACACACACATATGAACGATGTTAAGACGTACTCTGAACAGACACGATCATGGACGCTCAGTGTTCTGGCTGGCTGTGATACCTTGGCATTCATAGCAGCATTTTCCAGGAACCTTCACTTGTTTCTGACCCTCCAGACAAACTGCAGGCAAACACTCCTCAATGCTGCACTCAATGTAGCCCCACTGAGTACAGAAACAAAGAGAATAGATTACTTTAGAAAAACAGATTGTCTGAATAGATGCAAGACTTATTATCATTTTTTTTTTTTTACTTTGCTTTACACTTCTGCTTCAGCCAGATTCATTAACCTGACAGTTGGTGGTGAATTTTATTATTGAAATTCTACAGAAACGTAAAATGCAATTTGTACATAAATTAGATCAAGTCCTGGCTATTTGCAGCTCTTTTTAATAGCCTTTAATTTGTTTATTGTGTTTTTCTTTATTTTCATTTCTTTAAACCTGCATTACATGACCAGTGGTTTATTTCCACCACCAGGGGTCTCTCGATCAAAACAAACAAAAGAAAAGACACATGTAAAGTGGGATCATGGGAGATGCTGTCTTCATTGTTAAGCAGCCAGCATTGTTGATGAAGATATATCTCCATCATTCAGCAAAGTTTTGTTCACATTAGTGCAGCTTTCTTAAACAAACAGAGACAGAGTTGTTGATACGAGGAATATGAGCTAAGGCCACAGCCGACAGGAGTTTAGGGACAATTTAATCCTACTTCTCTCGAAATGGAGAGGAAATCTGGTCTGAGACTTCGAATGGTACAATACAGTTGGTGTCATACTTTTACATTTGAAACACAGGTGTTTATTCTGAGTTTTGGTGAGTTGAGATCGAAATGAGTCAATTTCCCATCTGGAGTTCCTGCAGTTTAAGAATATAGTTCTAAAAACATTACAAGGTGCTCTTTAAAGCAAAAGGAAATCAAATGAAACACACCTTTACCTTTGGTAATAAAACCTATTTATTTCTCTGGGTGAAGTCAGTTTCAGTCAAGTCAAGTTTTAACACAGAAATGTTAAATATTATATCTCTAATATTTTCTCATATTATCTTGAGTATGATCATTGTTTTGTTGTGTGTAAATGTTATTATTATTATTATTATTATTATTATTATTATTATTATTATTATTATTATTATTAGTTGAAGCAGTACATAAGCAGTGTGAGTCTTTCTGTGACACTTACATTGCAGGTACATGTGACGCAGTGGTCGTCGCTGTCAGTCCAGCTGCTGCCATTGGCGACGCGTCTGTTCTGGCCCTCAATCACACAATCTGTGTGAAACACAGGAGAAGCATCACCAATTTGCATGTTTTAGCACCGACAAGACTCAGAGCTCAACTCCCAAGACAGTGTTAACTCACCTTTACACACAGGGCAGCATGAGTCCGGAGGGGTAAACTGTTCATTATGAGGGCAAGTGAGCGGGAGGCACATCTGGTGTAAGCAGGTCCATGTCAGGTCCTAAATTAAAGACAGTGTATGACTGTACTCCTTTAAATGGCAGAAAACTAAAACTGTATGATGGTTGATATTCTAATTAGCTTACATATTTATTCTAGTATTTTACTTTCCATTACAGGCTATTATAAATTAAGCCAATGTCAGCAGCTGCAGAATGAGTTCAGTAAATGTCACAGATCACAACAGAACTCAAGAAAAGTGTCTTCAATGCGGTACCTTGCAGTGGCAGGTGAAACAAGGGTCATCTGTCGCCAGGACCTCGTTGCCGATCAGTGCAGAGGTGCAGTTGCTGAGAGGCTCTGAACAAATACATAAATGTTACAGAGATCAATAACTGCTGAAAGGTGATACAGAGCGTGGCACAAAATGCTTTAGTTTGGTACTGACGTGCACAGACGGGACAGCAGGATTCAGGTCCCGCGAACAAGATGTTGCTCTTGGGACAGTCGACCAGACTGGGACACTGCTTCCGGTAACACCTCAGGTGCTGCTCTCCGTCCGGCATGACCTGGGATGCACACAGGGTGGTTACTACAATGACTACTACTTCTATTTCAACTGCTGCTACTATAACTTCTGCATCTTATGCATCTATTTCTAGCACTACTGCTTTTACCTCTATTATTAAAGGGCTAAAACAATTTGTCGGGTATTCTATAAATTGATTGACTATAGATTAGGACCAGAAACAGTTGGGAAAATTTCTTTTTTTTCATCTTTCACTGGTGAAGATGAGATTTTGGGCTATATTGCTTCTATAAAATGTCAAAAAAAACTTTTTTGAAAAGTTTAGATTTCTGTTTTGGAAATGTTTATAAATTAGCACAAATTTAATTAGATAATACCGTATTTTAAGTTTATTTATATAAACATAACAGAGTGAAAATCACAAAAGTTTTATGGGAATGTATGTTAGTTCACCCTGTTCACCTGTAGTGTCCTGTCTTAAAGGGGAACGCCATCAATTTTAAACTTTAAATTGTGTTTACAGGTCCTGAGGAATACTACTACATATGTGAAAAAGTAGTATAAAGAGGAAGCTGCGTATAATCTGATAAAATGCGTCCAGTGATGTCACTCGGTGTCTAAGTTGCATTGTGGGTAATGTAGGCACCAGGTTTTTAAAAGGAGGACGATCATGTGGTATAAAAGCGGTGATTTTCTTTTAGGTTAAACATAAAAAAAGTCACAATCAGGTTTCCAGCTGTTCAGAGTTTATGTGTCATACCTCACAAGTGCAGACCTGACAGGGGTCGTCAGCTGGATGGAAGCTGTCACCTGGACCGTACACTCTGCCCTCAAATACACAGTCTGCTCAAAAACAATCATAGAAGATAATCAAGTAACTTGGAAAAACTGGAAAAAAAATGCAGCTGATGTTTTGAATTCTTACCAGCACACACAGGGCAGCACTCCCCGGGCACGCTGATGAAGTTGATGCAGGGAGACAGACAGCGCACTTCAGAGCACGTGGTCACCCCGTCCACACACATGCAGGTCATGCAGGGGGTGGAGTCTGCGAACCAGCTGCTGCCCTCGGTATGCTCCTCTCCTCCGTACATACAACCTGAGAGAGGGAAATTCAGTCACTGGTAAAACTGTTTCCCCCTGTGATTATAGTTTCCAGTGATGTGTTTACCTCTGCAGCGAGGACAGCAGGCTCCGGGATCAGTCACCTGATGCATACAAGGCAGCTTGGGGCACTCGGGAGGCGCACACTGAACCTCGCCTACCTGTGAGACTCAGAGAGATTAGCACTCGCACACAAGGAAAGGAGCTCATATGGAGGGAAAAGGCAAATGGTTGATTCAGACCTGGCAAGTGCAGGTGGAGCAGGGGTTTGAACTCAGGCTCCATGTCTGCCCATCGCTGAACTCCTGTCCATCGAGCGTACATACTGATGACAAGGCGACAACAGGTTTTTATGCGTGCAGAAGTTTGTGCATGCGTGCTTTTTCAGCAATCAGTAGAAACATCTGATCCTTCACACATCATGTACCTGTGCACTCAGGACAGCATTGTCCTGGCTTGGTAACAGGTCGGAGGCAGGGTGTTGGCGGGCAGACCATTGGCACACAGGTAACGGTGCCTCTGACACAAGTACAGCGCTGGCAGGGGTTGGAGGAGGGCGTGAAGGTGTGACCGTGAGAGTGGACGACACCCTCATACAGACAGAAGTCACAGACGGGGCAGCAGGAGTCTGAGGGGACCGGATGGGAGCACTGGACCGGACAAGGTCTCCTCTGACAGTTCACCACCTCATTCTGATCAGAGGAGGAGAAGGAAGGGACAAGGTGGAATCATGCAATTCAGATTTGGATAATTCATTAAGAGCTGTCAGACTGACCAGACAGGAGCATGACGAGCAGGGATCAGAGGGCGAAGTGAAGGTGGAGCCAGACTGGTACTCCTTCCCCTGATGGAGACAAATCCCTGTGCAGACGGGGCAGCACTCTCCAGGAGGGGTCAGCGGACGCACGCAGGCAACACTTGGACAAGACACATGCGTGCACACCACACCACCATTCTAGGCACACAAACGCACAAACTAAGGGTGACGATAACTCCTTCACATAGTCAGTTACTGTCCCAATGCCACTGAAAATCAATGCTGGTATTTCTGGACTAATTCTATCAAAAATGTAAATTAGAGTGTGTGTGATAGTACCAGACAGGAGCAGAGCTGACAGCGGTCTGTAGGGTGGGGAAAACGTTCTCCGTTGAAACAGCCCCGTCCATTAAAGTTGCATCCGTCACACACGCCGCATGCACAGCCGTCCAGAGCTGGATGTGTGCACGACACAGCAGGGCATCTCCGCCGCACACACACCACTTCACCTCTCTGTGGAAAACAAAAAACAAAGATAAGATGCACAGCAGCTGTGAGGGATGCTGCGAGTCAGCGGCCGCAACGTGAATGCACTCACTGAGCATGTGCAGTCCTGGCACCCTCCCTCTCCTCCAGGGAAGATCTGTCCGTCAGCATAAGTCACGCCTCGGAAATGACAGCCTGCGCACAGAGCGACACATCAATGAGTCACATAATTTACATCACTTGAGCTGTGATGTAATGAGAGCTCTTTACCGTCACAGACAGGGCAGCCACATGCGTTGGTGACCGGGTGAGGACAGGAGGCCGCTGAACACGACTTTTTCCTACATCGTACCGAGCCGGTCTGTAAGAGAAGAAGCGCGACACGTTGTCTAAAGAGGTTAACTCGCTGAATGTGTATTTGTGTATGTGTGTGTTGATGCTACCTGGCAGGTACACTCAGAGCAGAGGTCTCCGGGGTCAGGGATTGACTGTCCACTTGTGAGGACTGCACTGTTGTAGAAACAGCCTATCAAATAAAAACAGGTTCTTCTTCTTCATTTCGTAATCACGAGAAACGAAAGAAAGTTTAAAATCAAATGAACCTAAATTGGGACTGTGGGCAGAGTTTGACTTTACATACGTTCACATTCTCCACAGCATTGTCCGGACGGCTTGTAAGGGTGGCTGCACTCTCCATAACAGGGAATCTTGGTGCAGACAACCTCCCCTCCGTAGCAGTAACATACGCTGCAGGGGTCTTCGTCGTCACCGAACTCAGTGCCATCAGGATATTCTTTACCATGAAACATGCAGCCTGCAAGTAGAAAATTGGCAATCTGAAGGTCAGTGGATCATCTCCAGTAATTGGGACCTTTTTCTGGAAGGGTGTTTTTTTTTTTTTTAATCACTCACCATCACAGGACATGCAGCACTGCCTCTGGACTGGGTGCTTACAGTTGGAGGGCGGGCAGCGCTTCCTCTCACACCGGACAGAGCCTTCGCGACAAACACACGCCGCACACGGGTCTGAAGCATCATCCCATGTCTCCCCGTTAGCTCGCTCTCGATCCTCATAAAGGCAGCCTGCAAGGGAAATAAGACAGAAAGCATGATTAGACTAAAAAAGTGCAGATTCTTATGTGACTGCATCAAAGTCGATGAGGTGTTTTGTTTCAACCGACAAAAAAAAAATTATGTACTTGGGCAGATATGTTTTACCTTCGCAGGTCCGGCAGCACTCCTGCGTGATGGGGTGAGAACAGGAAGCGAAGGGGCAGGGCTTGCGCTGACAGTGAACTTTCCCATCGGTGCAGGCACATGATCGACAGCTGTCAGTCGGGTGGTAGAAGCGCTCAGAGTGTCTGTAGGTTCGCCGTTCATACACACAGTCCGCTGGAGGAGCTGAAGGAGCATCAGTGAAAAGTGTCAGCTGTTTTGTCTTCACTATAAAATTTCATTGGAGGTTGGGTTCAAACATTAAGTATCACGAGCCAAGAGACAAACCGACAACAGCAAATTATTTCACAAATGCATATTAAAGGCAACCACAGAAAGAGTAAATCAGGAACATTTGTCTGGAAAGAAAACAACTTTAAACTTTAAATCCTTAATGGCAACTGATTTAAACCAGATGCTTTAGGGATTTTTTTTAATGCTCACAGCGTTCTCTTTTCCAAATGAGGATCAGATGAAGACTGCATGAAACCATCATTTTGTACAATGCTCATAAAAAGAGGGAGTTAAGGGGCATAAAGACTGCATCGAGAAATAACAATCAAAAACAGAGATCTTTAAAAATATATTTATATATAAACACTTGTCTAAAGTTTTCATAACCAGATTATCAATTTAAAAAAAAAAGTCTTGGGACATCACATATCTGCCCATCAAATTTCATCTAAATCATTTTGTTACTTTTAAAATAACAAGAAAAAGTCAAATATAAAGAACATGATGTTGGGTGCTGATTTGGGAGGGTAAAGAGGAAGTATGGTGAGTCACTGTAGCTGCGGACTAATAACTTTAGCCTTGTTTATTTTAGCCTCAATTTGTTTATGTTATCCCAAATTGACCACATTAAAAGTATGTCGAGTGAGCTATTAGCGGTTCCTGTTTCCAACCTAGCCTTGGATGTACAGACAATGATCACTGTATTACTCTGATCCTGAAGAAAACCTAAAAATGTGATGATTCTTAGGCAAGTTCTGGATTTATGGGCATTTCATCAAGATGAGCATCCGAGATAATATTTACTCTGAAACGTGTCACACTGATTCTTCAAATATGTGTATCAAAGAAGACGTTTTGTGACATGATTGGGGTGCTAATGGTTTTCAGTTACCTCCATGAGCAACTGCTGCTCCAGCTGCTGACCGTGTTGATAAACTATTCAAATCAAGTGGACGAACTGGAGCGCTGTCATGCACCCTTCAACCCTCACAGTGTGAATACCACTGCTATAGTTATTTCTCAACCCTCTCAAATGTTCTTGCACATCCTTACCAGGACACTGGGGGCAGCAGTCTCCAGGCAGCACATTTGGGTTGGAGCACGACAGTGGTGGACACCTCTTCATCAGACACTGAACATTCCCATTCTGTAACGAACATAATGCAGACTGAAATGAGAACCTGCTCCAAGTGGACCACAAGTGATCAGCACATGCTATGATGCTCATTATTCTTACTATGCAGCTGCATGTCCTGCATTTGTCAGTAGGATGGGGAAACTCCTGCCCATTGGGATACTCCTTCCCAGCATGGCTGCAGCCTAACGGGGAGGAATTTTGTGTCATTGTGAGATTATAATGAGTTAAAATCTATTTCTGTTCCTGACAGATATGCACAATTCTCACCGTTGCAGTTGTTCTGACAGCAGCTTCCAGGTAGAGGTGCGTTACAGCGAGGATGAGGGCACTGTGCCTGGTGGCAGTCAACCTTGCCGCTCACACACTTACACTCCTCACACACACTCACGGGGTTTGGAAACGCCTCTCCATCCACAAACACGCGATTTTCAAAGGAGCAGTCTGGCAAAGATGCAAACACTTAGAAAGCAACTCAAAAAAAAAAACATTTGCTTTGATTTATGACCGTAAATGTCTCTGACTTTGAGTACCTGGACATTTAGGGCAGCACTCTCCAGGTGGTGTGTGGGAGTTGGAACAGTTGAGTGGAGGACAAGGTCTCCTCTCACACTCCACGCTGCCGTGCTGAGGAGAAGAGGAGGCTACATCAGCTGGTTTGAAAGGGGAACAATACTCTCTTCTGTGTGTGTGACGTGGTCATGCTTACCTGACAGGTGCAGATGTGGCAGGGCTGGTCAGGGGTGGTAAACCTCTGGCCATTGTTATAGATACGATGGTTATACGTGCAGCTTTCACACACTGCACAACAGGAGCCTGAGGAGAGGAAAGAGATAGTGCGCTGCAGTTACACAGGCATCTGTATTTAAGAAAAAAAAAGCTCAAACACGCACGTTCTTACCTGTGATCTTGGTGGGATGACGACACTCGGTGGAGGGGCAGCGCGTGTGTGTGCACAAGGCCTCTCCGTTCACACAGGTGCAGCTGGAGCAGGGACCCTCAGGGTGCCAGTTGAAGCCTTCCTCATATTCCAACCCTTCCAACACACACGCTATGGCGAGACAAGAGGAGTTAGACTCACTGATGAGCTGCACCTGTGTGTGTGTTTACGTGTAAGTGCGTGTGAATGCATTGTTAACCTTTGCATATGGGACAGCAGAGATGTGGGTCTGTAACAGGGTTGGAGCACTGGACAGGAGGGCACTTCTCTTCACGGCAGATAACGTTACCGCCCTGTAACAGACACAATGTGTGAAAACACAAAGGAAAGGTTCATTAGTTATTTTGAAAAGTATAGAATGATACCTGTGCTTTCACACCCATGGACACAAAAAACAAAGGTAGAAACATGTCTCACTTTGAGTCCGACGTCTGATTCAGATTTGCTCATTGAACTAAACTTTCTCTCAGACATAAATCCTAAAATTCCACCACAATTTTGTAGGATAAATACCGAAAAAGACTTGCCTTACATCTGCACTGCAGGCAGGGTCCACTTCCAGCGGGGGTGAACACTTTTCCGTCAGCATACACCCTCCGGTCATACTCACATTCTGTGGGAACAAATACAAACTCTGAGGTTTGCTTGAGTTTGAATAATAAAAGTCAAACTGGGAGGGCGGCAAAACAAACTCGATAAAGACACAAGAAATAAGATTTGTTACACAAGTGTTAAAGATAAACTGACCATTGCATGTGGGACAGCACTCTCCTTTGCGCTTAGCTGGATGACTGCAGGGAGGTGTGGGACATGATGAATCCATACGCTCACAAGACACTTCACCTCCCTGACAGGTGGACACAGGAAGGGATTAAAAGTGTCGCTATGATTGAGCAATCTAACAGTCTGATACTGTCAGATACAAAAACTCAATATAAACTAGAAGTAGACTGATAAATCTGCCTGATATTGGTTTATTGCGGCTATATCTGTGTGTTTGTCGGCAGATAAGCTCTTTAGACAGATATCTGTGTGGACAAAATGTTGGTATATTTATATGCATTCATATGGAGATATCTGTTTATATAGATCAGTACCGTTGTTTCAGTAGCAGTGTTTCTGTGGGGGAGAGGAACATCTGTTGGCACGGACTTTCATGACTTTGACAAAAAAAAGCTGAATAGGTCCCCTTTAACAAAAACATATCTATACAATCCGTATCAAGATTGTTTGTCTATAATATGTGTGTATCTTACAAGGATTATCAAGTTTCTAAATCCTCAGTCTGCCTTAAAAAAACCTGGATTTGTTATGCTATGCTTTAAACGAGATTTTCAGGACAAAACCATTTCATTGTCACACTTAATCCTATTATCAGATTATCAGACAGCATTCAAATTGCCGTCCGAAAGTTCAATAGGTTTTGACAGGTTTTCTTTGAACGCCTGCCAACACAGCACGAATCCAGCCACATGAACATCACATCAGACAAAACACACTCGGGCTGAACTCACAGAGCAGCGGCACTCTAGGCAGGGGTCTCTCCTGGAGGGAACTTCTGTCCATCCGTAAACACTTTGGACTCGTATTCACACTGCTCGCACCTGCAGGATTGAAAAGTCTTGGAAATATTTCAGCTGTCTTGGAAAAAAAACCTCCAAAGACCTCCTGTTATCTTATACCGAGACCACCTTTGTGTTCAAAGAAGGAGTTGGACTGATGCAGGTGTGAAACTGAAATGAATGAGGTTATGAGGGATGGTTACCGTGGGCAGCAGTCTCCAGCGCGATGCACAGGGTTTCGACAAGACAAGGCGGGACAGGGAAGGGGTGAACAAGCCACATTACCATTCTGGAGGAGAACATATATACTGAAGATAAACTTTAAAACAATCTCCAAATGATTTATAAACAGAACAAGAAAAGCTTTCATGGTGAAAATGATGTTAAATGATGTACCACACATGTACACGTCTGACAACGGTCTCCCGTCGGGATCACACCTCCGTCAGGGAAGTCATGACCGTTCACACCGCAACCTACAAGACACGCGCGCACAAACACACACCGTGTCACTGCGGTTCAATGAACCCACACACAGTGAACTAAAGAAACTCACCTTGACAAACGGGACAGCAGGTATTAGGGGGAGGAGCAGCTGGGTTTTTACATGGGGGGTTACACTGCTCCCTCTCACAGCGAACGTGACCCTCCTGGTGAGAGAAGAGAACGATATTAATGGAGAAGAAGGTGACAGAAAAGATGTTATGTTTACCTCAGTCAGCATCAGACCCACCAAACAGTGGCAGACGTCACAGGGGTTCTCTTCTGGGCTCCACTTGGCTCCATGTTCATATTGGACACCAGAGTGGACACAACCTGCAAACACATTTGACATCAGTGGCTAAACGTTAATTCAATTGGCTTCAGCTCAGTGTGTGGATATATTGCAAAGGCTGTTTTCTTTATGTGTTGAAGAAGCTGTGCTTTAGGGCACAGAGTGACAATGTTGTCTTTTGTGAAGGTCCAAATGTTTATTGTCATATCGCACCGATAAAAAGAGGTTTCCCTGAACGATGAAATTCTTCCTTTGCCTTCCACTCTAAAAGCCATTTCACAATCAAACATGAGGTATGAGAGCGAAAAAAATATATAAAAATACAAGAAAATAAGGAATAATAAGACAAAAACATATCATGAGAGATACCCAAAGAGCTCTCGTTATGTACAATATATAGATATACAGTATAATGCACATATACGGCAAATATACAATGTCAGGTCAAGACGATCTGTGCAAAGGCTACATACATGCAAAGGTACAGGCTGTAAAATTAAGACTACTTAATTTCTTTTGTTTGTTTTGTGTGAAAAGACCTACTGAGGACAGAATACCAAAGATGAGCCCCTATATGCATCCTGTGCACTGGTAATATTTGTGATGTTGTTGATGGATACACTACAAAAATCCAAGTTCATTGAATGAAGCTGTTGAGACTGTGCTCTTACCTCTGCACTGTGGGCAGCAGTCTTTGGGTGAAGTCTCCTTCTGGGTGCAGTTCAGTGAAGGGCAGGGTAGTGGATAACATTCCCTGTTACCCCCCTGTTGGCAATGAAGGAAAATTGGGAAGATCGAAGCTCAGGTCTGACAAATGTTTGTGTTGGTGTAAGTGTATTTCAAATACTCACCTTACACGTACATGTCTGGCATCCATCAACATTGCTGTGGGACACATTATGAACTGTGCCATCCGGCTCACACCCTGAAGACGAGACACACGTTTAAGTGCACACACATTTTTTTTTTTAACTTGTGGGGAGAGTGTCTGTGTATCCCAAGTCAGAAAAGATGAATGTAGAAGAAAGTTTGAACATTAGAGCTGGTCCCTCTCTGTTTATGAATCCATATTTTCTTCACCTTGTCTCGACTCTGGGTCACTGGGGAACATCTGGCTCTGCTCTCTCTCCAGTAATGACAGAACAGCATGGTTCTGATGTAATATACACGTGTGCTTGTTCTCTCATACACTACGTTTTATGGGCTGTAACAATAACCACAAGTGCCTGCAGCCTTCCAGCAGTTAAAGACTACCACCGGCTAGTCTATTAACGCTGAAAGAGAGTTACTGTTGGAGAAACGGGGAAAAAACTGGATGGGGTAGAAGTTTTCTGGAGGATTCCCTCCAAACCATACCCCATTCTACAGCTTTTTAAGTTATTCTGATGAAAAAGAAAGCTGTTTACAGTATGGCGCATACCGAACACTGGAGGCCAATGTCATTTTTTTTTCATCAAAGGCCTTCAAGTACCTCATCAAATATTATTTCTGCTTAGCCAGGACGTCTCAGCAGATAATTATTTTAATGATGACTCGTCAAAGGACAGGGACATTGTCTGTGTGTGAGAGACAGGAGTAATCACAGAGTGTGAGAGAAGCTAGTGAGGCTGCCTACTGTGCCAGCAGCCAAAAGGCATTTCCTCCAGCAAGCCAAGCATGCATGAGATCAAAGTGTGTGTGTGTGTGGGAGTGTGAGTCTGCGAGTGTGTATCAACTGGGTGCCATTGGAGTCTTCAGGCCTACATGCAGAAACAATTAAGGGCAAGAGGAATGAAAAGGCTGAGACGGTGACGGAGAATAGTCAAAAGGGGTGAGAGAGCAGACAGCGGGTTGTTTGTGCATATGTGTATTACATTGTTGGCAAGAAATGTGCACAATAAGCAGCACAGAACAGAAGTTTACATAACTGTAAGAGAAAGGCAGAGAATCCCTCATGAGGCCAGTCCAACCTCAATTAAAGTCCCACGTGTTTGTTGTTCACTCTTCTATGACAGCCGTTTGAACACAGCCTCCACAATTGCACCACATAGGAAGTTGCTAACAACTATATTATCACCTAAAACTTACAGAAATGCTTTGGCAAATGTTAGTAACACAAAATGCATTGGCAAAAACACTCAAAACCAAGGTGATCAAGATCAACTGCATTAACTGTTTTTGGACTCTTGGTGGCAAGCTGTAAACAAACATTAACAAATTATCCTCTTATAAAGTTGATATATTGAATGTCATAGCAAACAATTGCCCCTTTGCACATCCAGCAATCACAAGCAGCATTAGCAATCATTTAGAGTCTTGTTTCTTCCCCCAGAAGAATCTGAGTCCAATATTCAGTCTCCTTTTAGCTCTGTTTTTGGTCCCTACCAACTCCTGAGGGGAATATCTGACTCATTAGCAGCTAATTGCTGCACTAGGAAACAGGGTTAAAGGTATGATTTGTAGAATATGGGCAGTATTCAAGGTAACTCCAAACACAGAAGGGGTAGCAGATCAGCAGCGTGACCGACAACTGCTGCTCTTTGGTTGCTATCCTTTACTCTAGCTAGCTACCGTTAGTGATTTAGCTCATGGCTCAGTCAGCCATGGAGCCAGTGGTATTGCATACAGAACAGGCCAGGGGAACCTGGTTAGCAAGCTAACTTTAGTAGCCATCTCGGAAAACACAATACATCAACTTGAATGTTGTTAGTTAGTTCATCTTTTAAAACTTTTAAACCAAAATTCTGGCCGTAACTTACAAATTCCTCCTTTAATGTGAGTGGTAAGAGCGCGCCTCAAGAGTTGTGGGACGTAAAAACCAAAAGAATGAGCTGCTTTAAAATCTTATATAGACGAGATAGAGTACATCGTACAAGGTTCATGTCAAAATGTAAATGTGGAGGAACAAATGGATAATCTTTGACAGATGTAAAAACAGAATAGAATTCGAAGTCATCAATCAAAGTTTTTTTCTGTTTCTCCGCGCTCCCAGAGATGACGTTGGCACATCAGTACCAACTGATGGTTCAATCTTTTCTCACTGCAGTGAAACGATGAGAAAGTTTTTTTTGTTCCTGCATTTTTCTGGAAAAAAAATCCAGTTTTTACCAGCCATGGCATATCACATGGCTTCCAGTAGCTGGATCCCGCCACTCTGTGAAACAGGAACCACAGTTGTGCATATGACAGACAGCCTCAGGGTGAACATGGCAACGGGCCTGACGGCAGAGGTCGGGACAGGTGATAGGTGCAGATCCAAGGGGACAGCCGCTGAACCAGTGGAGCTTAAAACAAAACCTACAGAAAGTGTTTTTAGGGAAAGGGGATAACAACATTGGTTGGAATTGGAAAAGATGTAACTTACTATTCAAAAATATAACCATTGACATATTGTCCTCATAAAGCCAGCTGATATATCTCAAGTTCTGTTTCCAAAGAATTTAGTTACAAAAACCTTTAAGGACATTTGCTTAAGCTCGGAATTTGGATGCTAAAGTTGTGGGGAGAACCAATCATGTGATTCTGACTCTGGAAACTTGAGAACATTTGTTTTAACTGGCTGCTGTAGCTGAAAATAAAGTGTGGATCTGCAAGGCTAATGCCTTGGATTAACATCAAAGTTATTGAAAACATTATTTGAATGGATTAAAATAGAAACCTAATCAGTTACAGCCTAGCAAGCGATGTGTTTGTCTAATCAGATGTAGGGAAGGATCATGTTGAGTTCTAGGATAAGGAAAAGCACTTGCCATTAATCAACTGTGCAACCTACTTTAAAACAAATCCTACTGAGCGTGTCACAAACATCAAACCACAAACTTTGGGACAGATTGTCACTTTTTTCTTGTGATGCTCCTACCTGTGATCTGGTGTGATTGGCAGCCATGTTTTACTCCTATTTTTAGTAGCTGCCTTAACAGTATCATCACTTTCTGGCATATATTGTCCCGTCCATTCCTGCTGTAGTTGACCATTCAGAGCAAAGCTTTTGTCTGGATCAAAAGTCATCCAGTCCTGGATGGCCCAGCTCTGGGGCAGGGGGGTGATTGGAGGGCAGATACGGGGAATGCGGCTTAAAGCTCTGTCACTGGATGACACCAGTTGTTGCTGCGTGTGGAAGTAAAACCGCAGGTAGTGCGGCCCGTTGAAGAACCAGTTGCACCTGTCCTTGTCGTAACCATCTGTTTGAAAGCCAAATGCGTCGAACCCGCTGCGATCTAAACCAAACGGATCAAACCCAGTGATACTGTAGCCTGTGTCGCTGAAGAGCTCAGACATTATCTTGTCTCTGTGTGTCTGATCACTCTTCTCCTTTCCATTCTTCTTCCCATTCTCAAAAACGCCATCCTTACGCATGCCAAACCAGGTGACATTAGTACGGTTGAAGCCATAGCGGTTGAAACCAGATACGTCATATCCATCCCTATCAATGAAGTCCCGGTTGAAGCCATCTTTGTCATAGCCCCACCTGTCCCAACCGCTTCGGTCATAGCCATCACGATCATATCCATGCTGGTCAAAACCACTGCTTTCAAAGCCACCAATGACAAAACCATCATAGTTTGATTTGTGTTTGTCAAACCTACCCTGACTTCCTTGTAGGTGTGTATGTAACAATGTGATATTACAAGGAGCGCCAATGGTTATGGGCACATATACAATACACATCTGCTGCTGGGAAGAAATCACATCATCAGGGGTGACATCAAAAGGCTTCATCTTGACATGCCTCTGTTCAGCCGGGTAAAGGATCTGGCTCTGAGCATGATTTTCGTTGGAAGTTTGTCTTATTGATCCATGCTGATGTTTGTCTTGCCACTGTGCCCACAGTTTGTCCATGAATGCCATGTGTGACAGGTATAAAGGGTCGTAAGAAGCTAGAGGTGACGCCATGTGGCCCCCTACCCATCGCCTAAAGAGGCCTGAGAAGGTCAACAGAGACTGGGAGAACACTTTGAAGTCTGCCTTGTTTATAGTCCGCTGTAGGGTCACTGCGTCTGGCAGCCACACCTAAAGGGATCAGTGGTAATCAGTTAGACAAACCTGGTACCAGTAATACAGCTCAAAACACCATCATTACAAGTTGTTTGACAAACCGAAGAGTTGAAGCGCCGTCTGAGACAAGGGAACCAGTGGAAGCGGGATGTCAAGCCTTGGAAAGGGTGATGTGGGACACAGCCAGACTTGGGCTCACCGTCTCCTCCGAACAATCCAGCCTGCCAGGCAGCTGAGAACTTCATTGACCCACTGTCCACTGTCCATTCAAAATATGGAAGGGCTAGTTTGCATGATGACATGGACTGCAGCTCACGCTCCACTAGTCGCAGAAAGTGGCGGTGCCAGGGGAGGAAGAAGGCATGATCACCGGCAAGAGGGGAGAACTCTGCTCTCAGTAGTGCAAAGCCCTTCCATAGAGCTGAATCCACATGTATACACACACAAACACAAGTAAACCAATAAGATACAAAGGTATACTTGGAATTTTGAAAAGGTAAGCAAGATCAGTAACAAAAGCATTTAGATTTACAGTCTTACCTGGCCTTGCGTAGAGTTTCCTCACAGCCCGTTGGTACAACCGCATCTCTCTTTGCGTCAGGTCTCTAATCTCTTTACGCTGGGTCAGGTGTCTGCACACACAGTCAACTCTGCCACTAGGTGTGCATATGCACTCTTCACAGCCTTGCCTGAACCTTTCCCCATATCTCCGGAGCTTGTGCTGAAAGAAACATCCACAACCTCCACCACATTTCACGTCAGAGCACTTCACTCCGGGAGAGAAGCTCATTACTTGTGAGTCTCCAGCTTGGTCTTTCACCAAAGTTTGGCACTGTGTTACAGTGAGGTAATCACAGCTGAAAGTGAAATCCGGGTCCTCATGGCAGTCTACCTTTGTATGGTTTCCTGTAAGATCGTCCAGCTCAGTACGGTTAAACTCTATAATGCTGTACCATATTTCATCTTCCAAATTATGCTGGTTGTATCCCGAGAGAGTCCAGTTCACAGAGGAGATGTTGTATCCGTGTTGAATGTAATGCTGACGGCCAGAAGACAGACCCTGTCTTGGTTTACGGAGGCAGCATGCACCCAACATGCACTGGTCCCTACAGGCATTAAAGGAAGGGAAGTTGTTGCTGCTGTTTCCAGTGCAGTAGAGGAAGTCCTCACAGAGGCCAGAAGTAGGATTAAAGGCCCAGTGGCGTTGAGATGGCTGCACGCCTTCACAGTTGTTCTCTGGTTTGGGTACCCAACATGCCTAGAAGTAGGGAGGGGGGACACAGGGCCTCTTACCCAGCCTTAAACCCCACTGCAATGCCCATAGCCAGAAGTTATAAAAGACAAGAGTAAAGCAAAGCACTACTATTGGACTCACCCAATGCAGCAGGCAAAGCAATGGTCTACAGCTAAACCACTGACATACAGACACTGACAAGTGATCTAAAATATGAATCAGTTACACTCAAGGAATGGTTCGACATTTTGAGATACACAGTCATTCGCTTTCCTCTTGAGAGTTAGATAAAAGATACCTCTTTCACATGTGTCTCTTAAATTGAAGCTACAGCCAGGAGATGTTAAAATTAGCTTAGCACAAAGATTGGAAACAGGGCAAAACAACTAGCCTCAGTCTGCCTGATAAGAGAAATCGGCCAAACAGCATTTATGAGATGGTATCTTCATATCTTTCTTGCGAATGTAATTGGTGTTTTTCCCAAAATGTCAAAGTCACTACTGTGATAGCGCCTTGCCTGGTAAAATGTTGAAAGGAACAAAGAAAACAAACAAAATGACTTAAAAGAAAATGCTAAAACTATAAGAAGCTATAAGAAAACTACAGTAGGGGGTTTCAAACCTTTGTTTCATTTGAGATTGTGACCCACCTCAAGCATTTGAAAAGCTCTGGAGACCTGCCGGGTAATCAAACATACAATAAACAAATCTTCTAACTACAACCAAATCACCTCCAGTACTAATTTGGGAAAATCACTCAAGGTCACATGCTCAAACTTATCACACAAACAATCTACAGCCATGCTAGCTGCTCTGTGAGGCTCCACTTAGGCGCAGTGCCTTGAGCTATATAGGCATAATAATGTTGACATGCTAACATGCTCAAAATGACAATAGCTGCATTTTCACTGCAAGAACCAGGGTCTTCATTAAGTTCCAGGGACATTAATGCCATTCGATTGGTGGAGTACTTGGAGAGTTTTTTGTTCAACCACCATTTTGAAAAATCTGCACCCGAAAGCCAGTTCGGTTTTGGAAAATTTCCCTAATCTACACAGGGCTTTAGATCGCAATGGAATTTGGCTGAGGTGGAACCTCTTAGTTCTTGGGACTAACAGTTCTGTGTCCTTTGGGTGAATATGTGGCTATCGATAACATGCGGATATGTGGCAGGTACCACTGTAATGTTTGTCATGTTCTCTAGTTCTCTTGGTTTAGCATGTTAGCATGCTAACATCTGCTGATTAGCACAAAACACAACATACAGCTACGACCTAATTAAGGCACTAGACAAAACGCTAAAAGAGCGCCCAAATTTATTACAAATCGTTTACTGGGTTTAAATGTTAATTGCAATTCATAGTTGTTGAGATATTTGGACACACGTTTTTGAATGACTAACTGACGTTGCCATGGCCAAACACAGCTTTAAAAAGTCTGAAATTGATATGTACATCATATGATGGACAGAATGACTGAACCCAACACGGACATTTTGTTGTTTTGTAAAAGAATCTACTCTACTCCACTTATCCTGGCATGATAATACCTGTCTCAGCTGTCTGTGACACACCGGTCCTTTGGTGTTGGGCGGACAGGAGCAGTGAAACCCAGCAGGATCAGAGGTCAAGACGAAGCATTCGCCTCCATTTTGACAGGGGTTAGACAGACAGGGGTCTGAGAGAGGGACGGCCATCTGCACACTAGCTACTTAAAAGCAGTTGAATGTGTGTTAGTGTTTGGTTAAGTGTGTCAAAACAAAAGGCTGTTTTTGTGTGTGTTTGTCTGTGTGCGACCAAGTTAAACAGGGAAAGCAAACGATCGAAGGAATGAGTCAGAGAAAGAGAGCTGTCAGCAGCAGAATCACCTTTACCTTTGATGTTAGCTTGACATGTGACCTTTCCAGATGCGCACGTACACACGGTGTTGAGGTCAACCTGCCAACGCTGGCCATCCTCCACTTCACGGCCCTCCCACACACACCGCTGCCTCACACAGTCACATCCCTCCAGGTAATGCACACGTGACTGTAGGTCTGCATTCTGCAGAGAAACAAAAATCGATAAAAGCAACGCTATATCACAACATGTCACATTACTTGACATTCGTATTCTATCATGTAAATGTATACTTTTGACATGCATTATGTACCTGAGTTTTGACCATGTCCAGCATATTAGCCAGCTCCTCCAGCCTCTTCTCTAGCTTCTTCAGCCTGTCGTCTCTCTGTGCCTGAGAAACAGACTTTACCCCTTGAGGAGATCCTGGGGGCCCCAGCACCACACCTCTCTGCAGCTGGTCACCCTGGACTTCATGGAGATAATGGTTGGTTTGGTCTGTTGGCCTGTGGCTTGTTTGAGGTTTACTATCCTGCTGGAGCATTCGATTGCTATCGGTCCGGGAATCTTTGTTGTGAGACGACAGCAGAGCATCTAGGAGGAGAAGAAAGCAGTCGGTAGGAGAAGACATTCCTCGATAATTCTTCAATGAATAAGGGAACAAATTCGCAGCCTAAACAAACATCCTGGGAAAATGCTGTCAAAATGAAGACCCACACCGAGATATAATAAACAAACTGTTCAGGAGACTCTCTGCCTGAGGGCTTAAAGATATGATCTAATGCACAAAAAACATGGTGGTCCCAACACTTAACAGCTCTAACTCACTGTAAGAATGAAAGGAGTAAATCACTGCATGGTTTTCTTGACAGGGTTGCAAAATACAGCTCAGAGACTCAAAATTATTGTTATTATGTAAGTCCTGTAGACAAAGAATAGAGCATAAAAAAATCAAAAGAGGGATTAACAATGCAACCCTCAAGCCTCAGCATGCTGTTACAAACTGATGTATGAAGAATCCTGTTTCAGTGCTTAAATGTAATGCACAGAAACATGATTTACTTTTTTTGTCAATACAAACAAATAAATGATGTAGATGTTTTTTATTTACCTGTAACATTGTCACAGAGCCACGGCCGTTTATGATATGCTCTCATTGAAATCTCAGCCGTCTTCAGATATCCCTTCATTCATAAAGAAACACACAGAAAAGGAACACATACAAAATGTTACAGAAGGAACATTAATTGGATGGAGAATAACTTCTCTGCAGTCAAAAAGTATGAAAATTTCGGGCATACATTACTGTCGTTCCAGGGACTGTTAATGTATGTTTGATGAGTTTGTGACTATGCAAAACTGCAAGTGGCTTCAATTACGTCCTTAAAGAGTGTTTTCAGGAGGAGGCAAACACTCGTGATCACATGGTTAATATAGCACGATGTCTTTGTTGAACTTAAACCAAAAAAATAGCAAATGTCGGTACAGATGGTGTCTCTTGTTTCAGTGTGTGAATGTGCACAGGGATCCAGTACGTGTGAGAGACTCACACTGAATTTGCTGTCCTTCTTCCCCGGTGTACTGCCGAGAGTGACAGCAACATCCTGAGGCAGCTCCAGGTTGATTCTCTCTTCACTTTTTATCGGTACAACCACGGCTTCTTGACAGTCTACAAAAAATGCCACTCTATCAGTTTCCAGACTCACAGCCAGCTGTACCCACTCCTCCCGGGAGAAGGGGTTTCTCCTCGGGAAGTGAAAGCTGGCGAGGCCCTGACCTCCTCCTCCCCCGGCCTGGTAGTCCAAACGCAGGCTGTTGTTGAGTGTGGAGGAGATGATTTGGAGAATTGGGGATGACCCAGAGGAGAGAGAGAAAAGAGTGGCACTGGAGCTCGACGCCTGATGCCCCACCAAATGCACACCCATGCCAGCCTGAAGGTTGGAGTATAAGAAGTTGGAATATTCCCGAGGAAGACTCAGGTACGGGGCCCTTGGACGTATTCTGTACGTCACACTGCCGGCACTCTGCAGTCTGGACACGCCGCTTATGTGGTGGGACATGTTTAGAGCTGCCAGGAGGTCAATCACTGGGAAAGATATAAAACAGAGAGTCCCACATGAGACACATACATGCTGCATGAGGTCGTGCTCTCTGTAATGGACGACTGCACTCAGGTTTCTGGGCTGTGATGAGTGTGAGTCTTTGAGGGGGAATCAGAATGAAGCCATTCATCAGCCGGTCACACATGGCTGCTTCACCGACCTCAAACACCAACAGGCCTGCATGACACAATCCGACCCATCTGCCTCTTATCTCAGGCTGTTCCGACCCTTTAAATCTGGAGATAGCTCTTCAAACTTATACAAGACATCTTGGTTTTGTTTGATAAGTAGCTCAATGCATGTGCACAAGTATATTTACAATGAACTGCTGTATTTGACTGCATTGTACTTCTGCTCTACTGAATTTGGAAAACTGCACTTTTTACATTTTTTAATACAATTATGTACAGAAAATGAGAAATATTAGGCCTATTTATGACATCTATAGTTGCTATGCAAAAAACCCAAACCTTTTGCATTAAAAAAGGGATCATCTTCTAAAATTTGATGCATTGTTGTAGATAAAACCCCCAAATGATATAGTTTAGATAATCTCCTCCTTGAACTGCAATAAATAACATGAATAATAGGAATTTGAGTTTAAAACATCAAACTCAAATCATCAACATAGTGTGGAAAAATATGAGTTTTAACGTGATGTCAAAGACATCTACAGTGTGTATTGTGTTGCATGCTGAAGGTAGCATGCTAGCTAGCTAGCCGTAGCACATCCTCACCCGTGATACCACTCTGAGCGCCCAAGTCTGGACCACTAGCTACATGGCTAACTGTGCTAAATAGCTTACAGCAGCTACAGTAAGCAGTAGTTAGCGGTAACTCTAGTGATATGCTGCCTCCTGTTTGTCTGGAGTATGAATTTGAGGGGTAGAATATTCTTACATACTGCACCTTTAATTAGTTATTATAATGCAATATTAACGCTCTCCATGACATAACTTTAATTTGATTTCTCAAAAATACTTCCACACTGTAGTTTTGCAACTTTTACCAACGTAAAATATCTCCTGCATGCTTTTCCCACAACTGGTGACTGTTGTTCATAAGTATAATCTCCTTATAACATCAACTTGAAAAATAAACAGAACTACATAAAATAGAGATCCAAGCAAATGATTGCAATCTCACCATTGTCTTGATCTGGACTGGGGAGTCCCTGCACAGACAGCGCACAGACCCAGAGCAAATGTACCTCCAGCAGCATGAGCGTCTTCAGTCTGCCGCTCTCCATTCTCCAGACACACAGACACAAAAAAATGGACACCCTGGATTCAATTCCAAACACCTTTACACAAAAAACATGTTATTCAGCGTCCTTTTAAACCCGATCTGGTGACATGGAGCTTGAACTGTGTGTTTGGGATACCCCCCCCCTGTTCTTCTGCGAGCAGGACCTTTTCCAAAGAGCGCGCAGGGGGAAACATGAAACATCTGGATGCGGGCAGGGCGTCACTTCTCTGCAGTCACACACTTACATTTCTCCCCTGGGGCCATAACTGCAGCACACTTTCACTCCTGAATCACGAAGGCTGTGAATAAAAAAAGTTGATGATTATTGCTATCCTTGCTGATGCCTGTTATTTCTGATGAGAGGGAGATAAAGAAGGCGGGCGCGCAGGAAAAGTTCAGGTGCGCGCTGCGCGTGAGGACACCGGCTATTGTCTCTGCCTCGTTCAGTGTGCTGTCCCAGAAGGATAGCTGAGAGTGGACTCTTTTCTCCCAATGTTTCCCCTCATTTTGTCAGAGCGAAAAAAAAAAAATCTCCCCTCCCAGCATTGCTCAGTGGAGTTGATTCCCAAAGACCCCCGTTTTGGTGATCATCTAAAACCTGGTCTGGAGACTGGAGGGGAGCCATGCTGCTGCTGAGGCAGCCAAAAAATGTATGTGTGTGTACAGAGACAGAAAGAGAGGGCGGGGGTAAACACAAGTAGTCATGTTTCACTGCTTTGGAAACAATCCCAGAGTGCATCCCACTGTGCCCGATCCCCCCACATCTGTCTCCACGGCTCTTGGCTTTCCCCTCATGTTGTTGTCCGTCTCCTCTCTGCTGTGTTTATTAGTTCAGAGTCTTTCCATGAGTGCACCCCTCACAGACAACAGCTCTGAGACTTGTATAGAAAACACACATGTCCCTTTGTGGAGTGTTTTTTTGTTGCTGTTGTTGGTGTGATGAAAGGACACCCATGTGTTTGCAAATGGATGTAGCAGACTGGAGAGCTCATCGCCACTCTGGTGCCAGATTGTTGTCAGTAAAAATGGAAATTATATCTGTTGGAGATCCTTTACCAAGATTTTCACAGCCTCTGTCCATGACTCATGCTGCATTGCCTGTAATAATCACAATTAAAAAGGTTTTCCCGCAAGACTTGCCCTCTTCGCTTCAGTGGATTTTCCAACAGACACTCCCTCTGGATGGCAGAGTGCTGATTGAAGACTGCGATAAGCAGTAGAAACTAGAAGAATGTGACACGTCAAGGGGGGATTTAACATTTAAAGTAGTTTTGAGATTTATGAAGAAAAAAATCACAAGTCAAAAATGCCTCCCAGATGAACACACTGTCAGGAACAAAATGTTGCTCCTCACACCCACTTTGTACCCAGAGGGCCTTTCTCTGCTATGGAAGACGGAGATAAGCGTTACACCCAGACAGTTTTGGGTCAATGTGCTGGACAAACAGTCTGTTACTTAGAACAAGAATAGTTATCTTACTTATAGACTAGCAGATGGAGTTAAGGGAAGGCAGGTCAAGAAGGTCATTTTGATGGCATCGCCCACTCATACTGCCTACTGTCTTCTGCCATGCAAGAGCTATTCAGTGAAGCTGGAGGCACACGGGGGCTTGAGCGTAATGCTAAAATGCACGTGCCAAAATGGAGATGCTAAGCAGATATGATGTTCTCCACGTTCAGCATCTACCATCTTCAGGGAATGTCATCAGGTCTAGTTCAGCTGATATTTAGCCACAAACCAAAGTACTGAAACATTTTAAATGTTGACCTGATTCCACCTGATTCAGCCTTAATTCCACGGTAATCCATCCAATAGTTGTGGATACATTCTCCCAAGGGGTCGCCAAAGACCAGAGGATTCATCCTGCGGGTTGCAAGAATGTTGGCGCAAAATGTAATCTTAATCTATCAAATAGTCTAGAGATATTTCATTGTGGACTGACTGACAGACTTATATTGACATCTGTAGAGCAGTGCCGCTCTGCCTGCTGCACAGCAATTAAACTATAAGGACTATTAACATTAAATGCAACATTTGATTTAGGCAATGTTTAATAATTTAATGCATTAATACAGCCTTGATTTATTTGAGAGGTCACGCATGCTTTGCCCAAAGTATTATTCGCACACCTAACTACACACAGTGGAAACAAAATGCAATGAGAAAATCATCTGTTTTTAAATTTCATAATACTTCAAGTGTGAGAGTTTGATAAAATACTAAAGCATGCAAGTATAAAACAGAAAAATTGAGTCTTTTTTAACCACATCTCTGCTGACATCCAGTGGTCACATCCAGTCAGAGCAAGAAACTCAACAAGTCTGCTCAGCTGTTAATCCGCTCAGCTATTGTTAACTTTAGCTTGTTGCGACAACATAGAGGGTTTGTTTCCTCCTCTCAGTTCATGCCGATATTTCTGCCTGAGTTACCATCTTGAAACAGTTGTCTGATCTGAGAGCTGCTCGTCCTCTGCGTTCTCTCTCTGTCAGGGACACAGATGGTGCAGTGTTCGTCCTTTCCCCCTGAGGCAAACTTTAGTCTCCGCACACTTCTGCTCCCCCCCTGCTTTTATCTCACAATGGAAACCACTCACAAGGCCGCACTAACCAAAACATTTCTCATAGAGCCAGACGATAGCTTTCATCGCAGGAGTCTGTGTGTGTGTGTGTGTGTGTGTGTGTGTGTGTGTGTGTGCGCGCATGCTGGGACAAGTGGGGAAAAGGATGTGGGTTAATCTTCAGAAGGTGAACAGCTGATGTTTGATAGCTAATCCCTTGTCAGACCTCATTAGGTGATTGAACAAATCCAAGAGGCGCAAGCTGTGTGGCCAAGGTACATGCTCTAGCTCTTTTGACAGCTTCTAACCTATACATTTACACATTTAAGTATGACACCTATTTCACTACAGTAAATATGAGCTCCTGTTATGCTCTTAAGTACAGAGACTGCAGCTTGAGCAAGCTCTACGGACGCTCTGACTGCTGAGCTTCGATTGCATGTCAAACTGTTTACAAAGGTTAAGTGTCTTGCACTGGACAAATCTCTTAAATTCACTTGTGACCCGCGTCTCTCTCCTCACCGCCCGGTGTCTAAGCTGATTGGCTCGGTCTTTGTCCCTGACCAGGCAAGTCCCGCCTTCAGGCTTTAGCCTCTGAGCTGACATTTATCCTTGGATACACACCATAAGCTGCTGTCTGCTTTTTAATGTATGTAGGGGTGGATCAGTGTGTGCTTGAGTGTGTGTGTGTTTTGCCGGTGCTATCTACTGTTGTCACTTTGATTATTCCAAAAAGCCTCAGTCTGTCGTTCTGAGGGGCGTTTAGTGGCTTTTCAGGCTTTCGGGGAATCAGAGATGCTGCTTCCATCACAAGTCAGGAGGTTATGGAGACTGACAGACGAGCTGCAGAGGATTTGACAACAACAGGTCGGACAGCTGACCACAGTCTGTTTTCATAGTTTAGCTCAATTGAGTGTGTAATGGAAGGCTTATATTTGTTGGTTTACCTCACGTTTGCAGCCGAGGAGCTGTTTCAGTAAGATGTGACCCCAGATTCTGCTAAGCCACAGATACAGGGAGAGTATGAATCAGAAGATCTATGCTACGTGAGGTCAATGTTAACAGATTGACAGGCGGGTCTCCACCCAGAAGAGTACCAGTGTGCAGAGACGGACGGGGAAGGAGAAAGGAAATCATGAAGAGAATAAGGATTACAGGCTACTGTTCTGTTGGTCTGCTTCCTTAGACTGGGGAAAGCCATGCAGAAACCCACTTACAGGGGATTTAGAGGAATTAATGAACAACTCAGAGTGTATCTGTGCACCGGCGTCTTAACTTAATGATGATTCTTAAGACATGTTGCCATCAAGGCACCGCTAAGTCCATTCATTCACACTGTAGGAGGGTAAAAGGATCACTTTGTTTACTTAACCATCTTTGTTATTTGTTTCTCTTCACTCAGCAAGAACTGGTTCCTGAGGCCTGACTGAGCCCAGGAATGGCCCTCATTGAACTGAAATGGAATTTTTTCCAAGCCAAGGCCCTAGTCTGCTCACTGCTGGTCCTGTTGTGTCTGCACGCAACCACAGGTACAACCGCTTCGCATTTGTTTTGTATTGGAGTTGAGATCTTGGCAGGAATTCATTTCTTACATTATGCATTTATGTTTGCGCTGATGCAGGGATGTCAGGGTGGGGTGGATGTCTGGACGGTCAGGATGTGTTTGCAGCAATCAGAGAAAACAGCCCTCCGGGAGAAGTGGTTGCTGAACTCATGGCTGACACCACAATGGAGGGGGTCCACTGGAGGCTGGATGGAAAAGACGCTCATTGGTTCTTGCTGGATGAAAGAAACCTCCGGCTGAACGCGTCAGCTGACAAGGTCCTCGACCGAGAGGTAAATGAGTCAGGAAATGCCCCACATATGCACTGACATGAGTGTTGGAGCAATGCCATTTCCTTGAGGCTGTTGGAACGCTTGTGATAGTGCAGAGCCGCAATGAGGAGGTTACTAAGTTTAGAACAAACTGTAAGATTGAACCCTACAGCCTCTTCCTTGGACCGGACACAATCGCTCTTACTGTCATCCTGTTCTCAGCCAGCTGTCTTACATCATGGCAGCTGTAAAAGGGTCAACCAGATTAACAGTCTCTCTCTCTTTCTTTGTCTGTCTCTCAATCAATTTCCGTCAACCTATCTTATTCCGTTCCGTTTTCTTATAGGTAAGAGCCTTCAATTGGATAAGTGATTAATATGTGTCAGCTGGCAACAAGTTATTTAACCCTAACTGATGCTGTGAGTAGCTTCTGATGTCTTAATCAACCATGTCGAAAGACATATCTTGTTGTTGTGGAAAAGATTCTGGTTCAGAAGGGTCAAAGTATTGGCCTGCATCAAGCAAAGAAAACCACTATAGAGGCTGCTTAAACTACTACTGTTGGGTTAAGAACTATCCAACGCAATATTAAAAGCTAGGAGGATAGTGGTGACCCATCATCTTTGAGAAGATCTTCAAGATTGCCCCTTAAACATTTGGTGAAATCAAACTCGTAAAAAATCAACAGTAGAACTCATGGCTATATTTAACAGTGAAAGTAAGAGCATTTCCACATGCACAATGCAAAGATAACTCAAGTAATTGGGACTAAACAACTGTGTAGCCTTAAGAAAACCACTTATCAGTGAGGCTAATTGGAGAAAAGAGCTTCAATTTGCTAGGGAGCATAAAGATTGGACTCTGGAGCAATGGAAAAAGGTCATGTGGTCTGGTGAGTACAGATTTACCGTGTCATACAAGCCTGTGTTGATCTGGGGTTGCTTCGGTTAATCAGCTCAGCTGACTAGCTGAAAAGTGAATGAACCAGTTTTTTCTATCAATGGATTTTTTTTCCCTGATGGGAGAGCATATTCCAAGAAGAAGAAGAAGAGAGTGAGAGTGAAGTAAATGCAAAACAAATTCAAAAAGGTTTTTTAAGCCTGGGTTTATTCTTTAAATAACTTGAAAACAGCTCAATTTTATGAGCTTTTTGAAATGAAAAGTTTTTCCTTTGTTTTGTCTTGCCACTCATTTGCTCTTTTGGTTTTCAGGATTTAGACAATGACTCTCTGTTCTCCTGTCTCTCAGGCTGAGGGTCCTGTCCTAATGGCTGAGTTATCGTGTCATGAGGAGGACACACTTCAGGTACGCATTGTGCCGTCATCCATCTAATATCTCTTCAGTGAATCATCCCACGTTCAGACTTCTTTAATTCTTTTTTTAAATTTTGCTGTTATCGCAGAGTGTGTACAGGATCATGGTGGAGGTTCTCAATGAGAATGATAATCTACCTACGTTTACAGACAACACTATCCTCTCTCTCATTATCAATGAGGTATGACTGTTTCACCAACACATGTACACAAAACACTCAGGATTCATGTTCTAAAGTGTTTTTCTGCTTGTATGTTTTCCAGTTGACTCCAGTGAACACGGTGGTCTTTACCATCCAGGCAACAGATGCAGATAATGACGAGATCATTTACTCCATTGACCAGACATCAGTGGGTTCAACTTTTTTACTCTACTCAGTGTTTCTACACAACATTACCCCTCACACACAAAATCACTGGATAATTGCTAACGTGTGTGTGCATGTCTGTTCTGCAGCCGGATGCACAGTACTTCAGAATTGATCTCCCCAACAGTGGAGAGGTGATCCTGTCCAAACCTCTCGACTATGAGACCAAAACCCTGCTTACTGTCACCATCCACGCCTCGGTAAACATTTCAGTTCTGTAAATGTCTCCATATTCAACTAAATTAAATCAATTTCTATGCCTCTAGCATCCTTCCTGAGAAAATAAAGTTCCAAGTTGATTCTTGATGCTCTGGATGCTTACTACGTAGAGAAGATGAACTACCTCTTCAGTATCCATTTCTTCAGCAGACATGTTAAATCAAGGCATTGCCCTATAAAGAATTCCTGACTTGTCATTATCTCAGGAAATGACCACAGCTGAGCATTTTAATACCAGTACCATCATCACCATCAACATCCTGGATGGAGATGACCAGTACCCACAGTTCCTGCCCTGCATGCTGCTTTTCCAGGATGAGACCAGCACCATCTGCACCAGCTTTGTGTACACAGTCAATGTCACAGAGGGGGAAGAGGTCAGTTGATAAACGCTCCTTCAACGTGTATATTACCACTGCTATATAAAAATGTCCGTTAAAAGTCCCAAATTGAAAAAGCAAGTTATCCGTTATTTTTCCATAATAAAGCAGGACTGTGAAAGTATCAAATGGCTCAATCCACAGAGAAATGCACAAAACCCTTAAAACTCAAGTACCTTCACTGCTTTAGATGTGTAAGAATCTGACAAATGTGTGTCATCCTGCAGGACATTGTGTTGAACTTCTCTCCTGGTCCCATTCATGCGGTGGATGGGGACAGAGGACTCAGCTCTCCAGTCAGTTACGCCATTCTCTCAGGTACTATGCGCACCGGTATAAGTTGATATTTAAAATGTGCTTTGCTTGCATGTATGCATCTGTGACTGTGTTTTTGTTCATGCCAGGAGACGATGACGGGCATTTCCTGATGGACAGCGAGACAGGGGAGGTGAGACTGATTCGGGCGATTACAGACAGTCTCACAACTCCAGCGCTGGAGTTAAAGGTCATGGTAAGTCTCACATGTTCAGCTAGTGTTGGGATGAAAGATTTCATTCTCACTGCTTTGTCTTACTTTCTCTGTGTGTCTTGCAACCAGGCATATCAGGACGACGACCCCAGGAAGTACTCTGTTGCCACAGTGCTGGTCCGAGTTCTGGCAGTCAACGAGTTTTATCCAGAGTTCGACAGGGATGAATATCACGGTTTTGTAATTGCAGGAAAGAACCTGGCCTCTCTGGTTATTACCTACGGCAACAAGGCCTTGATATTACATGTAAAAGATCAAGACTTCAACCATGTATGTACTCATAATGACATATAGCCACAGCGCAAAAATGCTACGAGCAGTCCTGTATTTGACTAATATTGTCACCCATCCCTTGTCTCCATTAATTGACAGGATTTCAATCCAAAAATTCACTTCACCTTCAGTCCCACATCGAATCACACAGACATCTACCAGATCACACATGATGGTTTTCTGATCATCAGGACCGATCAGCTCAAACCAAAGCAGAAACATGTTCTAGAGGTGAGCCTCAGTGGAATCTTTATCAGTGGATTTTCTTGTTTGATTTCAAGAGATCATATCACTAATTTTTCATATTTAAAGCCAGCCACTACAAATTATGTAAAATGATATTCAAAATCTAAAAACAAATGAAAATGCAAATAAGAAGGTGATGATGTGACAAAAAAGTCAAAATCCTTTGCAGGTAATGGCTATAGACCTGGAGTCAGGTGAGGCCACCTTTGCTACTGTGGTGGTAGAGGTGTTATCTGAAGGACAATCAGGTAAGGACACACGCTAATGCGCTCACATTCATTGCTAATTGCTGATGATCCTGCAGACTGAACCAAACTTTCTGCATGTCTGTCTCTGTAAACTGCAGTCCCTTATAATCAGCTGGGAGTTGGCCGTATGACAGGCTGCACTGTGGGAAAAGCGTTGTTTCTGAGCCTGGTGTTCACAGCTTTACTCGGATGTATCGTGTCTATGGTGATGTGGTTGAAGAGAAAACACAAGGGAAAGAGGGACCCACTGGAGAGGGGCTGTGTGGCCCAGGGCAAACACCCAAATGTGGTGAGATCCTTAATCTCTATGATCCAGATTAATTTACCAAGATTTGTTTTTGTGGAAGTTTAAGTATCTGAAAATATTCTCTCCTGTATTTACTTCTACAGAGCTTACGCTGGTTCCAACTGGTGAGTTAGTCATTTACTACTGAAGCTCATATTAATCCTATCCTTGTCCTAAACCGCGTTTCCACCACCAGGAACTTTCCCCAAGGACTAGGAACCATTTAGGGACCAGGGTCTAAATTAAATACCAGCGACCCCAAAAGGTACATGCTCGGGGGGTAGTCATTTCCCAAAGTAGAGGAAGTCTGGGGGTGAGGATGCAGTGCCAGACATGTCAGATGGGTCCAGGCCTTAGTTGTGCACAAAAATGACATGTAGAAAAGGCTACCACTTTTTATATGTTAGTGGCTCATTAGACTGCATTGGAAACGCAGACAACAATGGGTGGAAGGAACCTTTTAGTTCCTTGGAAAGTAGTCCTAAAAGTTCCAGGTTCTTTGGGTGAACACGTGGCCCTTTATTCCCTGTCCCTTCCCCTTTAATAAACTCGAAGAAAATGTTTTAGACAGTTTAACAAAAACATTCTCAATCTCAAAACATCTTGTCCTCTGATAAAGGTGTGAAGATGTGGTGGTACGCTTGGAGCAAGTAAACTGGACCTTGTTTTGAGAATTACGTTCAAGCTCAAGTTATACAGTATTTAAACTAAAGGCACCTCATCAGTCTTGAAAGTAAATGACACACATAAACACTGATTCGTTCTGTAAAGGTTAGACTTCCTGGTTGTTAGAAGGCCATGAAGTTCCTACCTGTCACACTGAACCAGGATCATTCACTCACCTCCTCTGAGATACAATTTTTCCAAATGTTGACCTGATGACTGTGGTTGCTCTTCAGTTGAGTTACCGTAACGCCATGCCACACATGGAGGAAGTGCCCCACAACAACGAAGAATATGGAACCTACAATCCCTCCTTCAGCTTACCAGACAACCCTGGCATCTACACTCACCAAGACCTCCCCGCTTCCCGAGGACCCATTCCACCCACAACAACCGCTGCCCCCGACACCAGCTTCATCCCCACTGAAACTGTGCACAGCCCTGTGATCCTCAATAATAATGTGTTGACACCAACCAAAAGCTCCACTAGTTCACCCACCTTCCAGCCAGCCCTTACACACTTGAGCCCGACACAAAGCGCTCAAGATGCACCCAAAGACAATCCCTATTCGTCACCTGACTCGACTATGGCGCTACCTAACACCAGCCCGAGCCCTCCGACCCATGATTCCACCACCACCCCACCGTTCACCCGCTCTGATTCACAAAATACTCAAACAACCACCAACAATGACCCTGCTGAGCCCATCACTAGCCCCACCTCTCAATCCAGTATTCCATGCAGCCATACCCGAATCGCCTCAGCAGAAATAGACAAACCCTTCTGTAAACCTCGCGTGAAGACACCCCCATATTCCCCTTTACTGCCCTTACCCCTCCCGACACAGATTGGTACACCCCCAACTACCCCTGACCATGCACCTTTCAAAGCCAAGCTGGTCCATATAGATACATCTCCCCTAGATACCCCTGTAACACAGCCACAACGAACATCGATGACTCTCAGCACAGAGGAAGATCAACCCTCCACATCACTGGATCAAACAGACGAATCAGAACACCCACATGGGGCTTCAGATGCCGGCAGTCCGTCTCAGGACAGAAGGCCCTCAACAAACTCAGGAAATACGCAAGACTGCTGCCAGGCAGAAGAAGTGGATGATGATGGTTTTCTGGGAGATGAAGATGCTGACAAGAACAGTGAAGGTGAGGAAGCGCTCGAGTCAGACGAAGAAGAGCTTCTGAGGGTGATGGCTCGTTGTAATCCCATATTTCTAACATTTAGTAAGTGATGACTCTGCTATATCGCAGGCATTGAGAGTGATGGGATGGACGACAGGGAATGGAGGAGGCACGGTGAAGATGGATGACACAGACAGGCGGCAACGGGCATGTCATCACTGCCGTGTGGGTTTGCTTGTGCTGTAGGTATGCACAATTACAATACTGTTGTTCCATTTATACCATGTAGTTTACTAAACATATCAGCATAAACTATGAATCAACTTTTCAAGAATATGACATTCAAGGGAGGATTAGTTATAGAACAGCCAGAATAAATGAGTCAAGTATACTGTCTGCAAATGTTTACGACTGATAATGACACTGTTTGTTCTCTATAAATGAATCCACATGAAATCACAATGTAAAACGTGCAAAACACCTGACATCATTTGATCTCATTGTTTGAAGCTCACAGTGCAGCAGCGATTTTGCATCCTGCGTGGTTCCGTGTAGATTTTTCCTTTAAATAGCTGCTACTTTATGTTCAAAACTGTCAAAACGTACTGCAGCATTAATTGTTTTGTTATGCCTAATCTACAAGCTGCCTCTTTTTTTTTCTTTGAACATGAGTAAAGATATTGTCCAACTGAATCAATGAGCCAAGAGTTGTTATTAAAGCGAGCTTATGGGCAGGGGCACTGCTTAAGTTTAGCTATACAGCTCAAAATGGTTATGTTAGGGATAAGATAAGAGCTGGCTGGGGTCAGGTAAAGGATTTGGTTGGTGAAAGTTGGAATAATAATAATAAGGAGAAGACCCACTTTGCATAAAAACTATTGTATAGCAATGCATGCTAGCAACTCAGCGGCACAGAGCTAACCCCAGTTTGTGCTTCTAATGTTTTAGCATCCGTTAAGTACAGTTGTGTCAGCCATGTTTTAAAAATTCAGAAGGTCATTCAACAAGGCTGTTCTGAAGTTTCAAAGTCAAGTTTCTGCAATGTCTCTTAAACAGGTTGACATTAACTACCATTGTTATTGGCTACACTCTTTGAGGATTGTGGAATAACCCTCAACAAAACAGTAATTTGTATGATTAGCTCTAGCCTACGTACGTAAGAGCCACAAACTGGGGCCAGGCACAGCGATGCTTTTGGCTAATGCTACTGTCAACATGCTCGCAATGACAACATAGCATATATTGATGTTTGACAGTAAAATGTTCACCATTGCCACAAATTCCCATCTTAATCGTGTGTGTTAGCATGCTCACATGACATTTGCTAAATAGCACTGAACACAAAGTACATTTGTGACTATTGGGAAGACCTTAATTCAGCACATATTTAGTCATAAACAAATTGAGGTTTTTAACTGGTGGGTCAAAAAGGAAGAGAAAGCTGCATTCAGTAGCTTTGACAAGAGCAATGTCTGCAGCATGTGACTAATGTACTTTTCCAATTAGCAATCTGTCACCTTACCTCAGTAGGTCTGTTATCAAACATCGGCTTTTCACCTCCTGCAGATTAACCCACTTCTTCAAACCCCTTTGCGCATATAGTACCTACGTAATCTATATACACAAATACATGCATCTGTAAAACCTTTGAGGCTAGGATTCTCCATGAATAGTGTTAAGGAACTGAGATAAAGAAAAGTTTAAATTTGCAGAGCAGTTATGCGAGGAACAACCTGGGGCTAGACGCTGTGACACTTTGAGCCACACACTTGTCTTAAAATGCTTACATGCTCACAAAATGACAATGCTAACATGCTCATGTTTGGCAGGTATGTTGATGTTGGGGTATGATGGAAGTATTTACCCTGGTTTCAGCACCCTTGCTCAGACCACAGTCATTTTTCAGTTAAGCCTTCATTTTAATTTGAACTGTGTGGTTGTGATGCTATAGCACTGACAATAATCTGTCCACAGTAACAGACACACACACACACACACACAGAAACACAAACTGAAAGTATTTGAAACACAAATTCAGCTGTGATGTGATGAGTGTCTGTAGATTCAAACTAAATGATCCGCCGAAAGAAGTAGTGAGAGGAAAAGGGTCTGAAAAACAGAATAGTGGGTCAATGGTCAGAAAGAAACCAGGAAACAGAGCATTTCCTGAAAAGGAGGAAAAGCTGGGAAAAAACTGTGATGGTGAAAAAGAAAAACCCAGAAAACTAAAAGCTCCAACTTTGTTTGATTTTATTGAGACATTCTTCTCAATCACAAAAACTGGACCTGATTGTTAAGAGTGCTCCGTTTGCAGACCAACAACTTATTTACAGTAAAGTCACTAGTGAAAGGGTGGTCACTGCAGTGAGCATGTAAAAAAACATTTTCATATACATTATAGTATACCATACAAATTACCAACAGTGGTTATAAATGGTGGTAGTGAGAATACAAGCATAACAAATTTAGGAGGGCGAAGTGTTTGTAGGGAAAATGCTTCTTCTTCTTTTTTTTTTTTTTTTTTCCAAAACTGCTTACAAAACAGGACAAATATTCTTGCTTGGCACACAAATGAGTTAGTTCAGCTGAGTCAAACAAAACATAACATCAAAAAAAGGGGAGTCAGTCATAAGAAAACAAGTAATATATGTACACACACAGATTCACACGCACACGCACACACACACACACAATTGAGGTGATGAGAGAGAAGAAAGGAGGCAGCTTCGAAGACAAAGCATCCGTCAGTCTCTAAATTCATACACAGCTTGCCTTCGAGTAGCTTCTATGGATGCTTTGGGGACCTGTATAGCAAACAGCGAGGTCCCACTGATGAAACTGTATTGCACAAGTCCAAATAGTCTTCATTGTCACTGGAATTTAATATTTACTCCCCATTCCAGACATCACCAGCAATATCAAATTATGGCCAATAAAGACAAGAAAAAGTACAAATGGGCCTGACTACATGATTAGACAGAAGAGTAGAACAAATTCTACTGACTAGAAATCAGTTCTACTCTTCAAAGTCCAGTGCATTGCAAAACAAAAAAAAAAGATGTCAAACTATTCTGTATACTGCAAGTCTTAACTTGTCCTATTAGGGTTTTGTAACAAAACATGGCTATTTAATAAAATCATCCTTTCAAATTAAAAAAAAAAAAACATTGTCATCTAACACTGTTTGTCCCTCGCCTGACCTGGAAAAGGCAAGTGTAGTGTGTGGAAGCAAAGGAAAGGCTGGCAATACATCCCAATCTTACGGACAACTGAGCATTAGAACACACTGGCCGAGCATGTACACTTTACTTTACGTTAGCGTGTGTACAACGGGGCACATTCAAGAAATTAAATAAATTATTGTCCTTGGCGTTGGATCAGGCAAGCTAATCTCGTTTGAAACACTCCATCCACTGTCAGGGGAGTAAGGTGGTACAAAAGATGAACACAGAGTCTTTGTAGGCAGGAGGATGTTTAGAACTCGTCGTGACGAGTAAGAGCCTCTCCGAAGTCGGTTGCCTGGCTGCCCACGAACAGGTCGTACTTATCCACGATTTCTGACTTGGTCAGGCGGCCATCCTGAGAAGGTGAGAGCAAACATGATGAGCCTTGTATTTCTGTCAGTACACAAAGACTTGGTATGTGTTGTTTGATTTGCACTTGTGAATGCAGACAATAAATGACTTTTCTCGTCCGAAAATACACATACTGTATCTCATAGGGCTACAATACCAGCAGAGCTGAGATGAAAGCCTGCATCTCTTGTGTTTATCATGCTGAGCCCACTGAAATGGACTGGCTGACAAAAAAAGTGTCAAAAAATGCCTCAAACTACAGGCAGGGGAGCACTGGTTTTCACTGTGAAGCGACTACAGGCATACAACAAGCAGATGTTTTAAGCAAATTTCTTAAATGTGACTACATGTCTAAATTTAGACTTACATAAATGTTCTGCGCTTGTTTGTCTCATTGAGCCTTACATAAGTGTTCTCAGTGCTTTGTAGCCCTGCACTACAATCACTGAAACAGACTAGTGTTCATACTATGTAAACAGACTTATAAATTACTTTGAGCTTTCATACATGCAGTTCCATTTCCCCCAGTGTTTAGTGAATTAGACAGGAAGTAAAATTTATGACAACAATGCTTTTCTGTGGAAATTTTAAGTTTTACAGTTCGTACTTTGTCGGAGTCTGACTCATAGACCAGATGTTTGGCCTCAGCGTCAGCATGGTCGTAGTCACTGGGTAGAATCCAGTCCCTGGTCTCGTCCTTGTCCATCTTCCCGTCTTTGTTTTTGTCTCTAAATTCAGTAAACTGTTCCCTCTCGGTCTTCACCCACTCGGGTTCTGAGGCATCTCCCTCCTGGTTGTACATGTCACCTAGAGCGCAGAAAAAGATAAGAACATGCCAAGTGTGGGTGTTGATGATGTTGCAATGCTTCTTAGTAAACGTACACGTAATGTCGGTCTAAGACATTGCGAAATTTCACAAGGGTTCCTCAAACATTAACCAGTATGGACTGTTTCTGGCTCTTTTCAACTGTGTGTAGTACACCCTGAAGAACTCACCTATGTACTCGTCTAAATCAATTAAACCATCTCCATTCTTGTCTATGTCTTCCATAGTTTCCTAGAGGAAGAAATGAGCACACAAGACAGTGAGAAAGGGATTTAAACAATATGTTCTTTAACACCTGCGTGAGTGTGCGTTTGTCACTCACCAGCACTACAATGTCTTTCATGTGGTCGTACTCCTCGGGGTGAAGGAAGGCTGTGAACTCCTCCTTGTTTGCTTTCAAGTCATTGTCTTGGTCGGCCATTTTAAATCTCCTCTCATCACGAGCCATCATCTGCCTGTAGCTGAAGCCATCATCGGGGTCGGGGTCATCTGGGAGGCAAGGCCCAAAGTACATTTTTAAAAGCATGTCTGCGTTCTATGCAGGTAATACTAAATGGATGAGTCAAATATGTACAATAAAGTTAGCATGTTGGCGTACCAAGAATGTATCCGTATGTGGCGTTTTTGTACTCCTCCCAGGACACCACTTCATCCCCATTGAGGTCATGACTCTTCCACTGTCTGTCCACATCATCGTAGATCCACCTCTTCTGTGCATGCTTGATCCACCGCTTCATCTCCTCAACTGTCACATAGCCATCCTTATCCTCGTCAATACGTTCAACCAACATGCTGTAGAGAGATGGCAGGAGACATTTAGCTCATTCCCTTACATGAGCACTTAGTGGATCACCTCAGATGAACTTTACTCCTCCATGAGGTGAAACTAGGTCATTACCACAGTTTTACTACCACTATGTCTGTAAGAGGACATTCATAAAACAGATTCATACAGTCGCCCAGACATATATTCTTCTTACCCGAGCCTCTCCTTGCTCTCCTCTGGTGTGAGCTGGTCGAACGTCTTGGCCTCGTCTTGTCCCAGAAAGGCTTCATGGTCGTAGTCAAAGTTGTCTGCGTCATCGTGCTCTCGGTTGCTGAGGGGATCATCGTGGTGAACACGGTCCTTCTTCTCAGTGGGTTTGCTGGTGGCGTAAACCACACAGAGTGCAAAACACATGACAAGGGGTCGCAGCTCCATCCTGCGTTATGTCTGGATGAGAGATAACAAAATAACACGCAAACGGCTCTGGTTAATTCACAAACAGTACAAAACCTCATATTTCCAATGCACATCAACATTTACAGTGCACTTTTCCGTCAGTGGCGATCACAGCTTTCAACATCGGGCTATTCAACACTGCACATGCCTGTGCATGACTCACAGTCTAAGCAAATACTTTGACTATGAGAGGTGGATAATAGGCTAATCTGTTCCAGCTGATGCAATCCCTTATTTGTTCCTCCTCTTGGTACTTAGTAGAAGATGACAATGCACATATTATATTATCACTGGTTCAACAGTTATCAAAATATAAATATAACCAATAATACGCAACAATTTATAAAGTAAACCTACCTCAAACTAATTTATTCTAATACAACAGACCTCCAATTAAACCTTGCCTTATCTAAGTATTGTTATGGTTATGTTAAAGCCAATGCTGTTGAACTGTACTGCACTTTACGGTGATCTGTTTCTAATATTCAATATCCGTCCAACCATACACACCAATATGACATACATACTGAAACCTACATGGAGAGCTATTGTAGGGCTGCTGTATCAGACTACAACAGTTTGATTTTTATCTATCAATGAGAAATCCAGTGTTTACACTTTCTCACGATCCTCTCAAACACAAAAATACCATCAATCCAAGTTTTTATAAAGCGGATGGAACGTCAACGTTACTGTCATCGGGGAATATGATGTTGTATATGGAGAAACTACTTTACTAGCTACCTTCTTACTAAAAGACGTTCATTACTATCTTTGCTGCTTTCGTGTAACACACTATGCTGTGTCCTGACACACTAAATCTAGCTAAAGTCGCTGTATAAGGAGTCATAGCAACAGTTGCTCCCAGTTACTTCCCGTTAATATCCCACATCCAAGGTTAGGGACCAACATCAGACTGGCTAACGTAGCGTACCGTTAGTTTTCACGAGCTAACCTACATTTTCACTCGTCCAGCGAAGATAAATAAGAAACTATTTAACTGCCCATACTGCGTCTTTATCAACAATAACTACAGGAGACACACATTCGAGTTATTTTTCGGATTTTAAGCCATAATCTATCAGGAAAACTCACCGGTGTCTTCAGGGAAGTTCTTCGATGCAGTTTAAGACCCGCCCCTCGGAAACACACCCTTACACTTCCTGTGCGAAAACGCCAAGCGACCAATCAGAATCCGCGAAGGCGAGTGCGATGTCGCTCGCTCATTGGTCCACTCCGAGGGAACATCGATGATTGGATTGGCCGAGAACCGCCACGTCCTCAAAGGCAGCAAAACTTCGTTCATTCATAACTCCACTACAGTGTCTGGGGCAGGTAAGCTGCGCAAAGAGGAACCCAAAACAACCACTCATTCGCTTTTAATTCGAATTAAACAAATAAAGAACGTCATAAACTGCAACAGAATTGCAATTTATTTAATTTCTTCACGGTTTTATTACTGTCCCGTCTTTTGCCACATTGGGACACATTTGCTTTGTAACCAGATGCAAATCGACAGATCTGTGCAAGAAATTCCACAAAAAAAATCACAAACTCACACTCAAACTGTATATCTTTTAATAAAGACGTTTTCATTGAGCCAAATTGATTTAATAAACAAATACAAAAATATATATTTGTTTTGGCTTCACTACTATACACTAGTAGTCACAGAAGTGCAGATAAAACCAACTCATCAGCTGCTCTACTTAAACCAGAAACATACAGACTGTGCCTTTTTGAACACATATTTTATCTTTTCTTTACATGTATAAATGGCACATACTCTAAAGAGCACATCTCTGCTGTAACCTTGCAGATCAAGCAGATTTATATTCCTCTGTTAGCTATCTATTCATCATGAGCAGTGGGAGCAAAAAACAAAAAAATCCGAGAAACACAATGACAGGACTTCCTTCCAGTTAAACTGAGGGCGTCCAGCATATTTCTGGAACTGCCCTTCCTAAGAACATCTGGATCTGAGGGGAATAGATTTTAATGAGGATTTGTAAATGCATCTTTGGTCTTTCGGTGTCATTTCTCCTCATTCGTGTGTTTCAAATATTAAATTCCCTGAATTATGGTTCAGTGAGGAAGAGGCATTATATGTTTCTGGAAATGATTGTGACACATTGTGCAAGACTGACAGCACCACTGACACTTCTTCTTATTACTGCTGAACTGTACAGATCCAACTGTCTGTTTCACACATGAAGTCCCTCAAGGCATCACACATGCGAGTTTCTACACTTACAGGGAGTTCAAAACACAGAAAAGCCTTAATATCTCAGCTCACTGCTGAGTCATCCAAATCTGTGTTGTCCACGTCTTCTTCTGACTCTACCTGTTGGTCCGCATTTTCTTCCTGATTGGACTGACAGGTTGCGTCGTTCTGTTCACCAGTATCATCATTTCCTGCTGGAGCAACACAAAAGAAAAAAACATTTGCAGGTGTGGTGTGCAAAACTTCATAAAGACTTGTGTCACAATAATCATAAAAGGTCGTAAAAGTTAAATTAGCTGTATTAGAAGAAAGAGCAGTAGCTGTTCTGGCTGACCTGTGCTTGTTTCACCCTCTTTCTTTTCTGTGAGGAAGATTCGTTGCATCATCAGTTTCTTCGTGGTGTGGCACGTGTACTTCAGCTCTGGACTATTGCCTTCTTTTCCTGCTGACATATGTAAAAATGGACAATTAGCAAAACAAAGACAAAATCTCTTACGTATAACTGAAACCAAACCATAAACAATAAGTGGTAATATGGAGAAGCTTACCTTTCTTTGGTCCCTCCTCAAACAGCACGCAAGTTCCCAAAGTGTCTTTGAAGAGAGAAGTATAGCAATTAAGATTTCAGTTTAAAGAGTTTATTTAGATCAAATCTATTACAGGAGTTTACTAAGGCTCATTTTTGTTTGCTTTATGAAAAGGGAAAGGAGAAGGATGGCATTTATTTTAAAAGAAGGCACAATCAGTTACACCACACAAGTCTGCATGTTTCATTCTTACCTTCATATTCTCCAGCGAACACATACTGTCCAACCTGCATCATGGGCTTCTCGCTGTCAATATCCTGGAACACATGAGCAAAATATGATTCAGTGGGTGATGCAGTGAGAGACTTGCATTAATATTGATGTCGTGCATGTTGGCCTGGCTTCTTCTCTTTATGTACTACAAGGTGTTAACTTCAAACTCACCAGTATCTTGCATGTTCCCCGACACTTTGACAGGAAGTCATTGTTGATTATACCAGAGAGCTCCACCACAACAAGCTGCTCCTAAACACAACACAAGACCAAAATGGGTATTAGTTTCATAATTCAATATAAAATTTTTCTTAAGGTAATATAAGGTGATTAGAATATAGTCAGCTATCGCCATGACAGAGCTCCTGCACAATATTTTGGTCAGAGAATTAAATAATTATCTCAGGGATTTTTGCACGTTTACACCAACAAACCGATATAATCACATGCGTAAACACAAAAACAATATTCAGTGGGAGGTTTGTCTTCCAAACTCCAATTTTAAAGGTTAAAATGAACACAATAACTAATCTTCAAGCTGAACCTGTCGTCTTTTAAAGATAACGTTAGTCCTACTGACCCCATCAGGACCTCAACTGCCCGCTAGCATGCTAGCCACATGAAGCTAACGCCGTAAACGCCTGTGCGCTGATGTGTTTCGTACCTCCTCTTCCCATTCATCTTCCATGTCGAAAGTCCTGAAACAAAGAGAAGTAACGCCAATTAATGCAACTGCTCCTTTCCTGTAGTTTTATCCACGCAACTCTACCAACATGCTAAACTGAGTTACGTTTTGACAACTTCCGCGAATGTACGGTGTCCGTGAAGCCCTTTGTTTGTTTTGCTGCCTGGCAAGTTCTCAGTTACGCGCTCCGCCCATTGAGGGGCGCTGTTGCTCAGGTTTACATGCATGTTTTGCAGCTAAGGCATTTAATGTGAGGAGGAAATACAGTCAAATGAATAGCAACCCACTCCACCTCCATCCCTCCACCCCTCCCTCCATCTATCCACGCATCCATCTATCTGTTCATTCTACTTATGGCCGAGTATGATTGCATCTAAATATTGGCTACCTGTAGGCACGCTCATCTACATCTAACATTAATGTTATTAATGTTCTCCTGCAGGAGGGCCATAGCTGAGGTGGTAAGATGAGATGAGATGAAATGAGACGATACACTTTATTGATCCCCAAGGGGAAATTCATCCGTCAAAGGCAGAGGCAACAAAAAACAAGCACGCACATCAAACGCACCCAAAAACAGAAAAAAAAAGAGACGGTCACACAAACAGGAGACCAGATGAGAAACCTGACGAATTATTATCAAAGTGTACGATGAGGAGAAAAATATCAAGCACAAAAGCAAACCATGTAGCTTGGTGTGTGTGGGGGCATCTGGGGGAGAAGATTAGTTTTTCATGTTTTTTCTTTGCTGGGACTGCAGTTATTGAACAAAAGTGAATCTGGAGGTTTTTCTGTAAGGTGAGATGGAGGTAGGTCAGTACCTGAACAAACCTATTTCTGATACACATCAAAGGCAGAAATCCACCTCAAAGTCTGTCATTACATAATTATTTCTAACCCTGAGGTGGAAAGTAAAATTTTAAATAATTAAAACCTGGATCTTGGTGGACATATAATTTATGAGGTAAAGATTTTTTACGATTCATCAAAGAGGTTTTATGAGTTTTATGAAGGGGTGGTGAATTTTCTGCAGCATTTAAACTGTTTACACCATTTAATTTTGGCAAACAAGGTGTAGCCTATCAATTTTATATCAAGCAAATGTTGTGGTGCAGCTTCTAGAGAACAGGGCTTAAATTCTTCATCAACAGAATAATAAACCTCCTGAGTGGTGAAATAATTTCAGTTGCCGCCTTTTTATTTAAAATATTTATATATTTTTTGGCCTTCTGTTCTGTTAAGGTATCACCCATGCAATTGATACATACAGAACATTTGCTATTTTTGAAATATAATGTGTTTTTAATACTCCTGATCAATTGATCCTTATGGGAAACTTGGGGTCAGAGATCAGGGTCAGCTGAGGGGCAGCACCCACGGAGCTGGCTCAGATTTGTCATCTCACTGAAGACTTTTGTAGTGAGGATGCTGCTTTACACCGCGTCCTCCAGTTGAAGGGCCATTCTACTACACACCTCTTATGAAAAACACGACCGCCGTAACAAATAGAAATGTGGAAAATGAATTAAATGTATTTGCGCAAATCTACAAGGTTGACTCTCAACTACCGGTAGTGCCTTCCAAACGCATACATTGTGTAACACATGTCATTACATGCCCATTATTCAATAATTATTCTGACATACTTACATTTTTGCATTTTATTTTAAAAGGAACCATGACTCCTCTTCCACAAACATAAAGTCTAATAGACTGATGAATCAAATTGTAGTAATACTGAACCTGCTAAACTCATTTTATTACAAAAGTCAATAAGACGGCGCTGGAACAGTAACAGTGCTATCCACAGATTCAGTAAATGGAGTCTTGGGAAGATGGGGGTTTAATGCGCTGATGTCTTTATGCTCCGGCTGGACGTTCAAATATCTGCATTTCCTACTGCAATTTGGTGATAACAGTAAATAGCAGACTCTGCGCTGAAAGCTCAAAAAGGACAAAGTGTAAAAACATACAGGCTTCCTCACCATTAACAGCATTTTCATTCTGGTTTTAAGAAACTGACTGCTTTATTTTAGGTCTTTTGCAGGGACACAGGAAAGGAACATTTTTAAACGTTATTTTAAAAATACAATATTTAAAATATTCATATTTTTACTATTATATTTTTATTTTGCATTAATGCCGTTATAAAACAAGGTCGACAAATGTGTTTTCCTCCCTCGACAGTGTCCGCCCCGCTGCCGTAGAGAAAGGCAGGTAACGCTTTCGCAGGCGGTAAATACCTGTATAAATGTAAAGCAGGGTGATGCTGAAGGAGCCTCACCCTCAGACAGACGGGGGGAGAAAAACAACATTTTGAATCAGAATCAGGCAAACCAAATTAAAGGGGGTGCAAATCCCCCATGTGCCTTCTCCCTCCCCATTTCTGGCCTATCATCTATCTCTGGACCATGTCATGTCGACCAGCCCACAAGTTACTATGACAACGGCTCAAGGGGAAGCACTTGCTAGGGAGGTTATTGCCTCCTTGGGGATGTAAGAAAGACAGGGGGAATGTGAGCAGAGACAAAGATGGAGGGACTTATAGACACCGAAAAGACCTAAATGAAGGGAGAGGTCAAGTTGGAGTGTGTTGGCACGGAAGCTTGTTTGTGGGTATAAAGGCTGGTTTACATTAGTAATCATGCAGATGTAGACAGTGTGTAAATCAGAGATGTCCCATTGAAAGCTTTGGATGCGGGGTACAAAGTTTTCTCCCCTCCTGGACAAGGTCTTAGCCTCTCCTGCACATGATGTATTACACTTCCTGCTCAGTGCCATACCCTGGGGCAGAAAAGGGCGGGGGCAAGGGAAGGAGTGACATTAAGGACCCTCCAAGGTGTCAGATGGGTCCCCAGCTTCCCCCACATTTTTGTCATATAAATGTCATAAAGACAAGTTTGGAGTTGGGGAGCTTTCGGCTCTCCCTCTGCCTGGGGGGTATCGCAGTGGTTAATTGCCCCATTAGCACTGACAGGGTAAATTGGTGGAAGGGCTAACTATATATTACAGTGAAAACAACAACCCCTGGCAAACACCTGAGGGCACGGAAAGCATGGCGCGTTTTACAGTGTGGCCCGTGCATGCGAGAGTGTGTGTGGGTGTGTGTGTAAAATGTGAATGTAAATGTGCACACACACACATGAGAGCTTTAATATTTGTAAAATATTGGAATTCTATATTTATCACTACGGAAATGAACTTGCAGTGTCAGTCATGGGGGAGCGTAGCCTCTCATATCTGAACTCTCTAAACGCGTACACACAAGAGCAATCCGGACAATAATCCTCTGTTATTCTACTCCATCTTGTAAAAACATGACTTTATCTAAGGGTTGTAAAAAAAAACACATGACTTTATCACAGGTCTGCTGCGTGGGATGGTGCATTTCCCTGTATTTCAACGCTGAACCACAAACACGCAGACATATTCCTCGCAGGCAGGCGCAGACATCAAATGTGTGGGTGTTCACCTGCCTTTTCATTGTTTTAAATGTTGCAAATAAAATCCAATTGCAAATTTAAATGCAAATCAAAAAATTTACATCAATGGCCGGCGATGCAAATAACACGAAGGCTGGATATGAGGGAGATGTGAAAGCATTCTATTGTTGCATCACAGCACCAGAGTGTAAACTTAAAGATCTATTGTTGAAAAAAAAATAGGCTGAAAAATGTATTTAAAATCAAAGCAAAATTAGCAGAGCCCAATCTTTTTAAAAAAATGTTTTTTCTTTAACATCTGTTAACATCTGTTTACAAGTTATTGTTTTACATGTAAGATACTGTATGGACACATGTGATATGTTGTGATTACACAGAATAAACAAATCAACATGCAAATATTTTGCTTCAATGAACATTTTTCTTCAGATTCAAAGACATAAACAAGGACGCGCACGCACGCACGTACGTACAGACACCTTGCTTAATGGACTAACATTACCATTATATCACCACTCACTGCCAATTGTCTTTTTTGCTCATAAAACAACATTAAATCGTCGCCGTGCTCGCTGCAGCCATTACAGAAGCAGGAAAACATCCATGTGGGCACGAAGACGACACAACAGGCACTGATTTATGTTTGTGATAACCTGCAATCTCTGCTTGGTGGCATGTGCCACACACATGCACGCACACACGCACACGCACACGCGCACACACACACACACACACACACACACACACACACACACACACACACAGCCCTTTAAACGTTGTCAAATCGTAAAATAATTATTGGATGTTCTGCACGCGCAGGTCAAACCACCTGGCTCTTAATTGAATGGCCAATGCATCGATTCTTTACTTATTTATAGATGCACAATGCAAGAATATAATCAAACCCAGCCAGATTAAAAATGTCAGTGCTTTCAAAACCAACAGAACGAAATATCATTAATATTCATGTTCTATTCCGATATGGCCTTGTAGTGCGGGTGTTTCACGCAACGCTGAGCTGATAGTAACCTTACTGCAGTTAATGCTACAGCCCGTTTCACTTCCTGTGGTAACACTGTAACATTTCTATTTTTATTTTTCAATGTTTCCATCATTTTTTTTGCGGTAATATTGTATCTTTGATATCTTTTCTAAATGTATATTTATACAATTCTTAAATAAGGACGAGGTCAGCTGTGACAATCAGAGCTTGATACAGTAAAAAAAAAATGCTATTTGATCTTACAAATAAATGCAGTCTTCACCTTCTAAAATATGGACGATCGACAGATTGCACCTCCAGCGTGAAATTCACAATAGTACCTATTATCATAACAATAGAGCCGAGTGGCGAGGATGGGACGGCCGGAGCAGAAAAAGCCACTAAAGGTCCTCTGTGGTGACAGACACAGAAATGGACACATCAATTCACGCTTTCATATTATTTTTTTGTTTTTGTTTTTCCAAAGTGAGAGAACTGACCAGCAAAGCAGTGCCCGAAACCTCCAGACCTGCTGCCTGAGTCCAAACACAATCACAGGTGCAATGTCTCATTTCATAAACACATCTACCTTTTTCTTTTTGTTCTTTTTGTTCCTTTTTTCGCCTTTAGATCTCTTTGTTACAGATGAATATTTGTCAGTTAAAATCTGTCGATTACAGACTGCAACTTCTCCAAACCTGACAGCATATAACGCAGGAATTAAAAATTTCATTAAATATTTCATGGTAAAAAAAAAGAAAAAAAAGGAAAGGATTTAAATCTAGGATACACGCCCGCTTATGTGCTTTATATCAGACAGAAAGTAAATATAATATTCCTGAAACAATCCTCGGGGCCTTGCTGTGTGCTTCTAGTCCTCAACAGTGACTCACGGTGATAATGTCGCATTTTGTTGCAGATTTTCTGGCATCATAATATTCCTGTGAAAAGACTCTAGATATTAAATATCCCTGCTTTCTTTTTTGTGTGTGTCAATGTTGACTTTATTTTGACATTTTTCTACTTCGCGGTATTTGAATATGTCTTTTTAATGCAATTAATGATTTTTTTCTGCGATATTATTTTCTCTTTCCATTTTTCACATCAACTGTTATTTTTCTTAATTTCCGCCTAAAATAAATGTTTGAAAATATTCCACCCTCAATCTTCTCTCCGTGTTTAAAATCCAACATTTCAGATGTAATTTCTCGCACTTTTTAATATATTTTTCTTTTCCCCCCTTGTCTTCTCGATGCGTCCCCTGTAGCCTCTCCCCCTTGCCTCCCTCCCTCCCTCTCTTTTCCCTCCCCTCTCTCTCTCTCTCTCTCTCTCGCGGAATCCTATTGATCCAAACGGGCTAATTAGCGGTGTCTGCGCAATTACGCACATGCGCACTGGGCGTAATCTCAGCCATTTTTTGAAGGAAACTAATTAGCAGGAATAAAGAGCCAAGTGTTTTTCCCCCCACAGTGATCAGAACTCATTCTACCTCTGGAGCTCGCACAAACCCCTCCGTCCCCCATTCTTCTGTTTACTACAGCCTATATGTAGCTTTAATTACACTGTTGTTTGGTGACAACTTGGACCCCGCTGCTCTCTCTCTCCCTCTCCCCGGTTTTTTCCTCCTGGCTCCGTAAAAACGCAGAGGATCATTCATAAGGAATGAGTGGGCTCTCTATACCGATTGTTTCCTGGACTACTACACATTCAGCGTACGGAGCTTTGTACCAGAGCCGCTGCAGAAATGTAAGTCTGCCATTTGTTTACGATATTAAAGGGACCGGGTGGGTTTTTAGGAAGCAGCCCCGGCTACCAGGGGGAAGGTGGAGCGTGTTTGTGTCAGTGTGCAGCCCCCGATATTCGCACGAAATCGAGCTTTTTGTGTCGATCGGCTCGCGCATTGAGTCACCTGTTACTGAATAGTGGACGGCGATCACTCTTTTGGTGTCGCCGGATCGGAGTGTGGTACGGTGCGATCCACTGTAAACAAAGGCTCGAAGTAGTCTGCAGGCTGAGTGTCGGCCAGCGGGGCTTGACAACACCGACTCAGACGGGGAGTGAACTTCGAGTATAGTCGCTTAACCCGTCCGGTTATTCTCTCTAAGCCTGGTGTGCCCCCCCTTCTTCACAATGATGCAAAAACACAGCTTAGTGCAGTTTACCTTGAGACTGGTGTGTGGGCTGGTGTGTTGGATCCGACGGGTTCCTCCTGCGTTCAAAACAGCATCCGAACTGTGTTTATCCACAATCCTTTAATGACAAACAAAATGCATTTTTCCTAAAGTATAGCTCACACAACTCTTCTCCCTGTGTCTCTTTCTGTCCCCCCCAACACACACCCCACTCACACCCCTGTCTCTCCTTTCTCTCTTTTCTTAACACACACACACACACACACACACACACACACACACACACACACACACACACACACACACACCAATATAGAGATGCAAGCAAAAACACCTTATGTTGAATATTTGCAAATCTGCCTCGTGCACACCTGGCAACAAACACATATCTAATATATATCTAATATGCATGACACATCTCAGGTGTTTCTGTGTGTGTCTCTGTGTGTATGTGCCTGACATTATCAGAATCAGTTTGCAGTGAACAACAGGATGTACCCACATTTACACACACATTCTGTAGATGTGCACACACACACACACACAGACAAACACACACACACACGTTGTTAAATGATGGTTTCCCGCACTTGTGATCGATAGAGAGCCAGGAATGTTTGTATAAATAGTTACATTGCCGATAGAGCCAGGTTATTGATTGCAGTGTAAATGAAAATCTTTATCAGATTAGAGACTGTTCTCAGCTGCTGGCAGCCAGGCTCAGCCAGGCTCAGCCCCCTCAGCGCTCCTCCAACGGGACAGTGGACAGCTGCAGTGGGCAAGGGTCTGTGGCCTGTGACATAAACACAGTACATTAAAGCACTATCAGAGTGCCGATATGAGCCATATATCTTTAAGGTGCAGAGAGGGGAGAGGGGGCGGCTACAGGACGGAGAGGGAGAGAGGGTGTTTAAGGAGGAGGAGGAGGAGGAGGAGGAGGAGGAGGAGGAGGAGGGGGCTGGCTGGTTGAAGGAGAAGGTGAAAGGGTACATTAAGGTCTCTCCTTGATTAAAAAAGGTCAGTAATGAGATTGCGGGACACACACAGACTGAGAAAGATGTATCTGTCTCATCTGGCATCCATCTGTCAGTCAGAGACAGAAGAGGAGGAGGAGAGGCGCGATTTATTTTTTAGGAAGTCTCTGTCGTGATGCATCATTGTGCTTGTGATTCATAATCTTTGTGAGGGACCTCGTAGCTCAATTTCTAAAAATGTTTAATCATCAACTTGAATTTTTTACAGTCAGCCATGTTTGATAAAATGCCACAGCCCTTTGCTAGTTTCACTAAAATCATTTTTGTTAAAAGCAAAGTATATGCTGTCTTAGAATATGGAGATTATTTAAAATAATTGCTTTAAAATACAAGCTTATTAACTGTATGCTATTATAATAGTGTTATTGCAAAAACAAATTCATTATTTAAATGTACATTGTTGCTTTAGTATTAACAGTATGTGTATGGGTGTGTTTTATAATGTGCAAGACTTACAGGGACACAATAATACACACATACAAAGAGGAGAGGTCCAAATATTATACTGCACTGTAACACCACACAGATTTCAATCAACACCCTTCTGAAATCTCAACAAAAACTGTACAAGCTTCACGCGACTATTTGTTGTATTTTCGGACAAAATGAGATTAACCCAGTTATCTATTATATTGTGTCCATCCCATGTGTTATAAATCGTCTCGTGCCGAACAGAGACTCCAACGTCTCACATAATGTCTCTGTCCTAATCTACAACAAAAGATGTAGAGATGGATACAGTGGCTTAAAAAACTGTTCTTTTATCTGCTTTTATCTAAGTGTGGCAATTTAGTGGAAGCCCTTTAGCTCAGAAGCGTTCGGTTCTTTATTTAATCCTATCCCCTGAGGAATATCATAGACCTCCTGCGTAGTCTTTACCCGCATTCCTCTACCTAGTTTAGCGCTGATGCTATTGATTTTCCCATTAAGGGCTAACGCTAACCCCTGAGTAACCAGCCTCTGTATTGCGCACTGTGAAGGCAGTATTGAACAGATGCTATCCAGGGACTGTAATCAATTGCCTCCACTGTTATGCAATACTATTTACATGACTCATGTATTTCATTTTCTCCTCTTTTCCCTTCACTCTTCTCCTGTCTGTCCTTCTCTCTCCTTCTCTTCCTCTGTATCTCACAGGTGGGGAAGTAATGCGTGGCAGCTGTAGCCTCTGGTATGGACAGCGGTGAGGGAGGAGGAGGGGATGGAGGGGGAGGAGAGGAGAGAGATGCTGACCTCAGTCCCCAGGCTTTATCTCTTCCTCTCCTGACCCTGGCGGTCATTCCTGAGCAAGGGTCATCCTCTCATACCTCAGCCATGGCCCCTGCCAAAGAGCCCCTGACCCTGCCTCAGCAGCAGGAGGAGGAGGGCGCAGAGGGGTCCCAGGCTAGAGACGAGACCCAGGGAGGGGAGCAGAATGAAGGAGGCCGACATTCACAGGAGAATGGAGCGTGTCAAAAGCAGGGGATGAAGGAAGACTTCGGGGAGGGATGTTTGTCAAGGCAAAGGGAGGAAGAAGGGGAGGCGCATGTAGGTGTGGGAGAGGTGTCAGTTACAGCGGGCCTCCGAGCAGCCCTTAGCAGCAGCAGAGGCGGAGAGGAGGAGAAGGAAGAGGAGGAGGCCATCTCAAACCAAAGCCAAACCAAATCCAAATGTTCTTTATTACCTCAACAGAGCCAGCACAGCTCTTCTTCCAGCACTGCAAAGGCCAGTGGCACACTCGACAGCAAAATAGCCGCCTCTCCAAAGCCCTCCCCCACTCCTTCCACCTCTCCAAAGCCCTCCCCTTTTCTTTCCGCCTCTCCAAAGCACTTCACTTGTCCGTCCTCCTCTTCTGCCCTGCTGAGCGAGACAGAGGTAAAAGACATTAAGGGAGATCAGGGCTGGATTTCTGGGTTTCCTCAGAGCTTTAAATCCCAGCAGTCTACTCTGGCTTTTCCAGTGGCAGGTACGGAGCCTGCCAGTACACCTGCTGAGGATGATGGGCCGGCAGGGGTTCCTCACTCTTCCATTTCGAATGGAGATGGTGCCAAAGCTCCAGAACCAAATGACAGCCAGCTATACACAGAGGTGGATGATGAGGGAGACAAAGATGGGGAACAGAAAGAAGCTGTCCTTAAAAACCTCAACCAAGACCTCTCTCCTAATTCCCTAACTAGTCACATGACCATAATGCACTCACGCAATTCCTGCAAGACGCTGAAATGCCCCAAGTGTAACTGGCACTACAAGTCTCAGCATACACTGCAAGTCCACATGAAAGAGAAACATCCAGAGACGGGGGGCCAGTGTGTGTGCAGCGCCTCTGGGGGAAAGTGTGTTTGTGGTGGTGCAACACGAGACGTGTGTGGATATTGCAGTTCGGGGAAACCCCATCCTCGCCTGGCCCGCGGTGAAACCTACGCCTGTGGCTACAAGCCCTACCGCTGCGAGGTGTGTGACTATGCTACCTCGTCGAAAGGCAACCTCAGCATACACATGCAGTCGGATAAACACCTTAACAACGTTCAGAATGGGGGACACTCGAATGGTCACATGCACACCACTCACATTACCAACAATAGCAGCTCCTCCAACGGTCACGCAGTGGAAGAGCCTGCATACAAGCTCCCACTCGCCCTTCCCACGCCTGCCGCCCAGCCTGCCAAGCTCACACCACCTGCACACACTCACTCTCATGGTAAGCGGTGGCGGTGTGATGTGTGCGACTACGAGACCAGCATTGCCCGCAACCTGCGCATACACACCACCAGCGAGAAACACACACATAACATGCTACGGCTCCAGAGAGGTTACTATCTGTCTCACTGCAGGAGCATTGCCCCGCAGCTTAAACATCTACAAAACACAGGTGAGTACTGCGTCACCTCCTCTCGCAGCGATCCAACATAAAAGTTTAAAAAAAAAGTGAATCCTAACTGGGTGTCTTCTCTGTCTTTTAGGCGCCGAGCTCTCCTTGAACATGCGACTGACCACCCAACAAGTCGCAGAACAGCCAGTCACCCTTGGGTCTACACTGACTCCATCTCCCTCCCCCTCCCCCTCTCCCCCTCCAGCCCCATCTATGTCCCCTACAGGACCCCTCTCCCAGGGTGTGTTTCAATGCCTTGTCTGCTCCTGCTTTTCGTCCGACAGCTTAGAGTCTGTGGAGCAGCACCTGAACGCCCCTCGCTCTCTGCCCCAGTCCGAGTGGTGCTCCCTGGTCGCTGGCGGCTGCCACTGCAGGCTGTGTGGCTACACCACCCCGCTGAGGGCTAACTTCTCCCTGCACTGCCAGACTGACAGACACCGCACCCGCTACCAGCTCGCCGCTCACCTCCAGGAGGGTGGTGACAGGGGTCAGGAGGGGGCAGCTCTTATTGCTAAGGGCAACCCCGTCCAGCTGAGGTGCAACCTGTGCGACTACGTGACCAGCAGTTTGGAGAAGCTAAGAGGACATTCCCTCAGTTCCCACCATGAGGCCAGTGTCCGGGTGTACAGAGTCAGTATACTTTCAATTAATGCAAGCAGATTTGAAACAAAAACCTATTTAGCAATTGATGGTAATCAAATAATAATTTTCTTGCTTTCTCTCCTTTTTGCCTCATTATTTTTAGTTCTTGCAGCAGTATGATGGTGAGGTTGATGGAGGTTCGTGGCTGTTCCATTGTCTCCTATGCAACCACTCCTCCTCTTCTAAACTCCAAGTACTGAAACACAGTCAAACCCCAACCCATCAGCAGAGGGAAGGGCTACTACAGCTGCAGCCAATGGGCGGAGAGGAGCTGGCAGCCATTTTTACCATCAGGAAAAGCCCTGACAGCGACACAGGTGCAAATATGAACTGTGCGGCTGTATTTAATTTCATGCTGCATGTGCTCGCTGACATCAGAGAGCAGACGGAGCGATTAAGATGAAAAGAGTGAGAAAATGAGTAATGGCTGTCGCTGAGATATTGATCGAGTAAATTGATTAGTCGATACACATCCTTGTTATATCCCCAATAACCCTTGACAACGGCGAACTAGCACCTGCTAATCAATGGACCAATACAAATCCCCGAGACAAGAATGGGGGAGGTGGAGGCCAGTCACCAGTCTGCAGACTGTGGAAGATAAAACACTGACTTTACTCAGTCTGGAGTGCCGGCACATTATATAAAAATGAGTAGTTCAACACTTCAGTTTTGAATTAAATGTATCCTGTGATTTGTCAATGTACAGATTAAGACTTATCGAGGTGAACTGATGTGTTGTAAGTCCATATTAACTCTACTCCACCTCTGAGGAGAATCTAATGGAGAATCAATACTTGATCAATAGTGTATGGAGGCAAGCAAGAAGAATGAAGTGTGGTCCAAAGACACTGGTCTTTTTGAAGGATGCTATCCAGAGAATTATATAAACTACAATTAGCCTGATAGTTTGTACGAAGCACAATGTTTGTCTAACCTAATTATCCGTCTTGTCCCCTCCCAGGAGAGCTCAGTGAGGATATGGAAACTTCCAGTGAGACCACCGCTGGTCTTTTGGACACAACCAAAGACTCATGTAACTTGGGGGTGAAGCAGATTTCCGAGGATATAGGTATGGATGCTTCTACTTGCAAAAAAATTCAGCACATATTATAGCTAACTCAAATGGTGGTATGATAATATCACATACATCGTTTTATATGTTTATATAAGGGCTGTGCAATTCATGGGAATATTATTGAAATCACAACATGGTCAAGTAGAATATAGAGAGAGACTGCGATTTTTTTGATAAAGGGAAAATGTGTGCCAAAACCGCATTATAATGAAGTACTGTAGTGCTACGAGATTCTCTGGACAATAAATCTTTTTATCGAGATGGGAGATTAACATGATTGATTGGTACAGACCACAACAAATGTCACATCATGATTATAATCGTATTTTCTCTTTCTTTTGGATGAAAATGAAAAATGTGATGCGCAAATGATCAAACGCACTACTCCTGAATCATATCACAATTGTAATATCTGTCAAAAATAACGGCAGTATGATTTTTTTCTTTTTACCATATTATACGTCCCTAATGTAATTTTTTTCTGTACAGGAGAAACTAGGGAGGAGGAACGAGAAAAGAAGGAGTCATCGCCCCCAGTCAAGCGTCCATCCTCTCGATGTGAGGAAATGGAAAACTCCATCTCAACCAAACGCCCCAGAATACACCAGCAAAATGAGAACCAGCAGGTGAGCAGTGGACACTTAATAATTCAAGTCTGTACGTGTGACTATAAAATGTAACAGCAGACACAATTAGGAGACCTGGCAGGTGCTTGTGTAATCCCACAAACCCATGGACATCTTATGCTCTCTTGCGCGCTTCATAATTCTTTTTTTTCCTTTCTTCCCTTTCCCTCCACTCTCTCAGACTGTCCAGTGCCCTTTGTGCCAGGTTAAGGTCCCATGCTTGAACCTTCAACAGCATCTCACACATGTGCACAGTGTGGCGCAGGACTGTGTGGACAAGCTCATCAGCACAGTAAGTGTATGCAAGTGTGTATTTGTTGTATTTGCGTTCGTCAGGAAGCAAAAAGAAAATGAGAAGGGGAAGCGATGGGGGATGGGGGAGACTGAAATGTAGGGAGACAATTCCATTAAGACGGCACCAGAGAGAAAGGCAGCGCTTTTTTTAATGCATGTTTAAGTAGCTCCCCGCTATCATCTTTGATGCAGCCGTACATTCTGTGTGTATGTGTATGCGCGTCTTTTAGAGTGGAAGAGAGAGGGTTTGACTGAGTGAGTGAGGGAAAAGCCAGTCTTTCTATAATGCATGTTTAAGTAGCCCTCTATTACCAGAAGTGCAGTCAAGCTAAAAAGGGGCCCCCATGCTTTTTACTGTGTCTCTCCAACTAACAAAGACTGGTCATCTATCCACATCACCATCCTCCATCTCCCTGGCCCGTATGCTAAGTGGCCTTTGTCTCTTGCGCTCTTCGCCTCCACTTGACTGACTGCTTTTCACCCTTTCTCCCCTCTGCTGTCCCTTTCTCCCCCCTCTAGCAACTCCTATCATTTCTATTCAGCAATCTCTGTCCCTGCCCCTCCCTTTCTGTCTCTCCCAAGCTCTCTCTCAATTTCTTATGCGTTACCCCTCCCTTACTTGCTCTCTCTCCCTCCGAAGCAGTTTTTTTTGTTCATTGCCCCATACTTCCTCCCTCCCTCTCCCTGCTCCCTCTCTTTTTCATATTCTACAACCCCCCCTCCCGCACCATCGTCCTCCCTCCTTCCCCTCCTACCCCTCCCTCACTCTCTCTGATAGTAATTGAGGTTCATTAATTCAGACTGAGGTGATGATGGCCATTATGTACCTTGCTTTCCAATTACGCTCTCTAGATTAAGCCTGACCTTCAGTTTTCTCTGCAGTGTGTATGTGTGTGTGTGTCTGTGTGGTTGTTCCTCTCTTTCTCTCTTATGAAGCTGTTACGCAGAGAAAACTCTTGTCATGTAAATCTCATCTTTAGCTGTCCATCCTTTCCTTAGGGTAGCTAGCTGTTTGCGTAGATATAGTATTTGCTCTCAGTGCTTGAAGCTGTGGAGATGGAGGTTTCTATATGAAGAATGATTTTAAATAAATTCATTATTCAGCTCAGTAAAGTTTTATTAAACCCTTGGGGCATGTTGGAGGGTGTCGTAGGAGCTGAAGGGCAGACCCACATATCTCCATATACACTTATTACCAAATTGATGTGCCTCTCTGTCTGCACTGCTGTGCAGGCAGGTGAGAGATGTAGCGATACACTTACAAATTCACACTTTTAATGTTTTATGATATTAGAAGAGGGTGTGCAGGCACGCTTATGTTTATACATCTCGATATTTGCTTGCTTTTATGCTGTACAATTAAACATGTTTTATTCATAATGTTGGATTAAGAAAATATGGTAATATCCTACATTTCTTTTAGTCTGAATTGGTAAAATAACACTTGATTGTAACTGGCAATAAAAACCTCTAACTGACAGATGATCACTTTTTTTTTCCTGCAGGTCACACTTTCCATGGAACAACCGCAGCCTGAGCTGCAGACGGATCCACAGACAGAGTTGCACACAGATGATACTCAGAAAAATAAAAACACCAAGAATAACAATGCAAATTGTTTCCCTCCTGCTGATTCCATTGCCTCACCTGATTCACAGAACAATAAAGGTCAGTTTATCATGATAAAATTGACCACACTTTAGATGATAATTAGAGAATCTTAAATTACAGAACCATATCATGGTCAATTTGTTCAAAACACATTGTCTTGTTGTCGTAATATTATTGTTCTATCATTTTAAACCTACAATCACTATTCTTATATATATTTTGCAGGCATTTTAGAGGAGAACACTGAGGGAGATGTAGCCGCACCCAAAGATGTCACAGCTCTACTCACCCCACCCCTGGAAGACAACACCACTCACCCTTCCAATGGCAGACTGGCTCCTCAGTCCCCAACTCAGATCCCCCCCTCTTCCCCGCCCACCTCCTCACCCAGCGATCCCCCTTCTCTTTCTGATCGCCATGGTTACCGGTTCCGTTGCAGCAGGTGCAGCCTGGCGTTCCCAACTCAGGAGAAGCTCCAGCTGCACTGGCAGTACCATGCCATGAGAGCGGCGACAGAGTGCCCCCTCTGTTCCAGACAATGCCGCAGTCAGGAGGCCCTGCAGAGACACATGCAGAACACACACTCACAGCTGGATAACACGCAGGGGCAGAATACACTATTACCGCCCCATACTGCGCAATACATGGAGCACAATAAGAGTTCAGTCCAGCAAGATTTTAGTTTATCACCTCAAGTGGGTCAAGAAGCAGGAGAAGATGAGGATGAAGAGATAGAGGAAGAAACCCTGGGCATGGAGGGAAAGGAGGAACAGAAAGAAGAAGTTCAATTTAAAGAGAAGGACATGGTTAATGAAGTTGATGAAGGTGAGGAGGATTTAACTGAGCCAGAGAAAGGGCCACATGAGGAGATTTTATCAGAACCTAGCTCCAGCTCTCTTGTCAAAAAGAGCTCTAACCCCACAATGGATCGCTATTTAGATCCAACCAGGCCCTATAAATGCACCATATGCTCTGAATCTTTTACCCAGAAAACCATTCTTCTGGTCCACTATAATTCTGTGTCCCATCTCCACCGGGCCAGGCGAGCCTTGCAGGACTCTGGCACAGGTGTTGCTGCCCCTGAGGCTCCCCGTGGCCCAGATTCTAGGCCCTATCGCTGCCGATTGTGTGGAGTGGGCTACAGCCAGAGCTCCACACTGGACATACATCTTCGCTCTGTCCTTCACCAGACTAGAGCTCGTGCTGCCCAGAACTCAGCTCCACAGACCCCAGCATCAAGTGCAGCTGCTTCTGCCTCAGTCCCCACTACTGCTACCCAGGCTGCTACCACCAGAGAAGAAACATCCAAAGGTTTTTCTTTTACCAAGAGGTCAGATTTAAACTCTTCAACCTCTTTGCTTTTAGGCTTAACAGCCGAGGCCCAGCCAGCCCTCTCTAACCAAAATGACAGCCAGCAGGCTAAAAAGCGAGTGGCAGAGCTTCTAGCATCAAGAAACCAGCTAATGTTAATTCAACAGCAGCAGTTAGCCCAAGCCCAGGCACAAGCCCAAGCTCAGTTACAACAAACAGCTCTGCTCCAGTCCCAACTGATGCAGCACCTTCCCTACGGGACAGAAAATCTCCTCAAACAACACTTCTCCCTGACACCAGACAGCTTGTTCTCTCTGCAGCAGCAACTTCTTCTGCCCTTTTACTTGTCAGGAGACATGAAGCTGAACACAGAGTTAGCTGTTAAGAGCCCAGATCTAAGTCAGTTAATATCTATTAACACCATCCTAAAAGAACAAGTGAAGGCAGAAGCAAAAAGGGAGTCTCCGCCCCAAACAGACGTGAAAGAAACACAGAGACAAAGTTCAAACCCAGATGTTAGTCAACTCAAAGATCATGTGCAGCGTGAAGCCAAGGATGACCAGACAGAAAGAGTACATGATTTTAGTCTTAAGAAGGAAAAAGAAGAAATGCCTGTTCCTACCATCAAAAACGAGAGTCAACAGGAGGAAACTAATTCCTCCTCAGTTAATCTTGTTGGATTGCAGTGTCCTCCTCCCAGAGTGCCCTATGCTGCTGTAAACGGGGAGCCTCTCAGAGCCCTGCTGCAGAGTTATGGCTATGAGTTGGCACTGCAGTACATACAAAGTAGACACAGGCACCAGCAGCAGATATCAACTCCTATGATACCAGATAAACAAGAGTGCTCTGATATCAACAAGATGTACTCAGAGGAGGAAAGAGGTGACTCTATTGGATTACAGGATGGAAAGATGGAAGGCTGTAAGGATAACAAAGTAGCAGATGGAAAAGAAGATATAGACGAGAAAAAGTGGAACAGAGATGAAGAATCAGCAGACAAAGGGAAAGTATGCTGTGGAAAGGGAGAAAAATGTAGAGACTGTGGAAAGTTTTTCTCGGATGCCTTGATTCTAAAAAGCCACAAAGAGTACATTCACAGAATGCTGTTTCCCACTGCTACACTTGAGAGGTTTTCCAGAGAATACAGGCTGCAGTATGACCAGATGTACCCCCTCACACAGCCAAAACCTGGGGAGAATTCAACTGCTTGCCCCCAAGCTGCAGCCCCAACCCCATCCTCGGAATCAGAACCAACACCAGAACCAGTTAAGCCTCAAGTTAAAACCCTTGCACCCTCACCTGTGTCTTCAGCTTCCGACCCCATAACCAAAACATGCCCTCCAGGTATAGACCCAACACCAACTGCCCCTGCACCTTCTCCTCCTTGTCCATCTCAACCTCAAGATTTGTCACAACAAGAGACACCCATCCCAATCACATCTGCCACAGCTACTTCTCATACCACATCCCCAGCTAATTCCATACCTCTTACCTTACCCATGCTTTCTCTTCCCATGCCCCAGCTTCCGTTACCCCCTCTGACATTGCCTAAGCTTCCCCTACCCCCAATTCCTTTCCCCATGGACCTACCCCTCCTCTCTCCAGTTGTGATGCAGTCTGTGGCTCTCCAGCAACCTTGGTTAGACTCAAGTGTGAACCCTGAGCTGGCAAAGCTCTACCAATCTCAACTCAACCCAGCACTGCTCGGTCAACAGCCACAGCTTAGTCCAGCTGTGCTAGCCCAGCAATCCCAGCTCAGCCCAGCTCTGCAAGGTCAACATCCACAGCTCAGTCCTGCACTGCAGGCTCAAACATCCCAAACCAGCAACCAAACAGGTCAGCAACCCCAAGTCAACCCAACAATACTTGAACAACAGGGTAAGAGAACCAGAACCCGGATCTCTGAGGAACAACTCACAGTTCTGAGGAAACACTTTGATATTAACACCCTTCCCAGCGATGAAGAGATCAACAAGATGTCTGCTCTATCTGGTCTGCCACATAAAGTCATCAAACACTGGTTCCGCAACACCCTATTTAAGGAACGTCAGCGAGACAAAGATTCCCCCTACAATTTTAATAACCCCCCAACCATATCTTTGGAGGAGTCTAGAGAGGAAGTGGCACAAAACCAGCCTTTAACACTTTCCCCTTGTTCACTGTCCCCAGGCCTTACAGTAACCACCTCCCCACAGGCCCAGACAGTAGACCTCCAGAGAGGAGAGCCCCATAGGGGCAGACGCTCTTCCCGAACTCGCTTCACAGAGCAACAACTTGAAACTCTGCAGGGGGTGTTTGAGGCCACTCCTTACCCCAGAGAAGAAGAATATGACAGGCTGTCTGCTCTATTGAGTCTCCCTAACAGAGTCATTGTTGTATGGTTCCAAAATGCTAGACAGAGAGCTCGCAAAAATCAAGACCGGGGATCAGATGATGGATTAGAGGGAAAGAACCAGCTTGACAACATTCACAGACAGAGAAATGGCTACTCGAAGAATGGTGATGATAATGAGGATAACAGCTATGGGGATGAAGGACAAGGTGATTCTCAGAATGAAAACTCCATGGATCTGAGGTATGAGTATTACACCAACCCTGAATCACCTTCCCTTGATTCTTCCTCTCACTGCACAGACAGTGAGCATCCAACAGTCAAAGGTGGAACACCGCTAGTTAATATGAAACAAGAAGATAAAACAAATTCTCCCGTGACTAGCAAGAGCCCAGCTGTTGTTGAAACCCTGCTAGATGCTGCCATGGAGTGTAAGGAAGTTGTTCAGGGCATGAAAACAGGATCCTCTCCAGAACTGGAGCCCAATCTGCGGCCTGAAAGTACTCCAGAAAGACCCCAGCCTCACTCTTCCTCTCCAAAAACAGAACCCACCATCCCGTCCATGGCTCATTCCAGCCAGGCGCATACAAAAAGCTCTTCTTCTGATCAAGCAGTTGAAAATCCTGCTGATACATCACCAAGCATCCCAGCTGCTCCAGAGTCTGACAGAAGCCACACTCGGCTGCCTGGTGCCAATTCCGGCTTGTCCACTGAAACCCAGCCAAAAAAACAGGTCCAAACCCAGGCTCAGTTCCAGTGCAGTCTCTGTCCGATGTCCTTGCCATCATTCCAGCTTTGGCAGGAGCATCAGACCAGGCATGTATTGGCAGCTCAGACACAGGTCCAGTTTCTCCACTCTGGCTTCACAGACCGTACCTTGCCTTACATGATGCTCCACCCTAACCACACCCTGATGGCCAGCCAAATGCTTTCGGGTGCTATGTCCCAGATGCACCCCAACTCTACACATCCCATGATATCACACTTAAACAGCATACAAATGAAGAATGCATTCTCCGATCACTCAAGCAATACCCTCACCAGTCTCTCTCAAAGTTCCCTGACACCCATGAAGCAGAATTCAAAGCTTATGTCAGAGACCAGTTTTGAAAGCCAAAGGGGCAGTAGAGAGGTTGAGGAGGAGCACCGAAGGGATAAACGTCAGAGAACCACGATCACCCCAGAACAACTGGAAGTGTTGTATCAGCGCTACAGCTTGGACTCTAATCCAACCAGAGGAGTCCTGGAGGGCATTGCACGTGATGTAGGCCTCACAAGACGTGTGGTTCAGGTACTTTATGGATGTTTGTTGTATTTGAATTTGTGTGAATGTAATATTTTTGAGCAAGTGAGTGGAAAAGAAAAGCATATAAGGTGACTTAATGCTTTTGTGTACCTCAATTTTTAAATATACTGGGTCTGTCATTTACAGGTCTGGTTTCAGAATACACGGGCCAGAGAGAGAAAAGGACAGTTTCGTTCAGCGGGGCCAGGATCCACCTTCAGTCTGGGTTTCAACCACCTGCGCTGCCCATTCTGCAGGGCTCTCTTCAAGGTAAAGAGTGCCCTGGATGCCCATATGAGGTCTCGTCACTGGGCTGAAGCTGAAAGAGCAGGCTACGCCCTGTCCATGAGCAATGGATCCAGTGGGCAGATGGGGATGGTCATGTCAGCTCTCATGGACAGGCCAGGTCCATCCATCTCCTCCAACCCTATCTCAAACCATGGCTATCTCATCAGCAACAAAGATTTAAATGTGAAGCCACCTGTGACCTCTTTGTCTTCAACCACTGATATGAACAACCCAGAAGAGGATGATGACTATGAGGAAGAAGATGATGAGTACCCATGTGAGGAGGGTTCCAGTATGGCAGACCAAGCTTCTCCTAGTCCTGAGGGATCCGGGGGACCGAGCTCAGATTGGGGTGACACACAAAGTCTGCACCACCACCACCATCAGCAGCAGCGCCAAAGGACGCAGATGAGCCACTTCCAGATACTACAGCTCAGAGACTTCTACAGGAACCACCGCACCCCCAACCGACATGAGTGTGAGGCGCTGGGCCAGGAGTTGGGACTGCCTCACCGCGTGGTGCAGGTAACATTTTCAAATACTCTTGAATTCTAAAATAATAAGATGTAGCTCGATCTGCGTTTGATTAAATAAGTCAATGGATGGCAAATGTTTATTCTTACAATTTTTTTTTTGCAGGTGTGGTTCCAGAATGCCAGAGCCAAGGAGAAGAGGGCTAGAAGCCTGAGCTCTGACTCTGCAGAGAGGGAGCAGGCTGAGCTGTCTGCAGGGGCAGGGGAGAGAGACAGAGCTTAGAGAGGCAGACTACGATCCTTTCGCGTCCTTTGACTCCGTTCTCCCCAAAAACCCTCCTGCACCTGCAGTCAACCTCTCAACATATACTCTGTCCGCTTTGCTGCCAAACCTGTAACCTGAACACCCCAAAGATGCAGAGCCACAGTGGCCCAAAGACAAACTCTCTCTCAACTGAAAGTCGGAGAGAGCCCAAACCAAGTCCACAGCTTTCCTCGTTTCATATTGTTCTTAAACTCTCTTTCCTGGTCTGTACTTTCTTGTTGTAAAGAGCTCCTCTCCCTATTCTGTCAGACACCTTACTACAACCAAACACCACCTTGATAAAACCAACCAGATGCCACAGAGGCCAAAGAGCATTCTTCAAGTATGTGACCTCACTGCCCAGCTAGACCTGCAGTCTACCTCTCAGTCTGCATGACAGACTCACAGTGGGCCCTCCACCAGACAGTGCTAGATGACTAGCTGTGTAGCATGTAGTGCCAGTCTGTAAGAGGCTGGGAAAGAAATTGTCAAAGAGATTTTAGTGTAAATAGAGAGCTCCAAAAGATAAACTTGAAGAAAAACAAAGCAGTTAACAGTGGAAGAAAAAGAAGATGGAAAAAAAAAACAAAAAAACGGAAAATATCCTTGAAATAGACGGAGGTATTCGCATAGAGCTTTTGTAAAGACTGACTCAGATTCCAAAGCTCGTAACCAAAATTTTACATGTCTGTGGATTTAGTTTCAACATGTTTGTTTTCAGTAACAAACTGCAGAGCTGACGTCTGTACGGTGAATGGGTGAGATCTGCATCTGGCATATGTAAGCCGAGTACCAATGGACTGAAACGGTGCTTGGATGCAGCTCCACCCTCCACAAGCCAATGATGAGTCTTCTGTTGTACATGTACACCTTCTATGTTCCTTTAGTGGATAACCGCCCAAATAGCACAGAACGTAAAGGCCAGTTTGTCCTGTCCGGGCAAACTATTTTTTATAGCACTCAACCATTAAACTGTATATGAAAACTTTAACCAAACTCAAATTTACATTGTGTGTGTTTAGTAATAGTTTCTTAATATAAATCTTATGGATTGAGATAAACTGTCTTGCTTCGATATAATAGTGTCATGATTATGAAAAGATTATGACAGCTTTGATATGTTCAGGCAAGGTGACTTACTGCCTTTCCGTTCTATTTGAATATACCAATGGCTGACCAATGTTATGTGATTAATGTAAAGCTTTCTATGCTCAGGTCAACAGCTCAACACGGCACCACTTCAAATGTGATCTTAATACTATACTTTTCTGTTTTTAAAGCAGAAGAGGCATGGTTTAACCTTGGACTAAGTATTAAAAAAAAATATCTACAAAAACATCTCTGTATTTCAAAGATCTGAGCTTTTCACCTCTGAGTAATAGATTGTTACAAAAACCTTATCGAAACTAAAGTGTTTAATAGTGTGAGGGGTAAATGTACAGTATTTAGCTTTTGTATGGTTGACTCAAGACTTCATTGGATGATTGAGACATAGCTCCCTTTTCCACTTACAGATAGGGAGCTACTGCGCAAAGCTGAGAAAAACTTTGGATGTTATTGATGTTATTTTTGTACACTTAATTTATTTTCCCTCTTTCTCCTTCCCTACCTGCTTTCCTCGGTTTCTCTCTACCTTTCTTCCTGTGTTCATTTGCAACCAGTCCTTATTCTAACTGTAATAATGATAATATAACAATAATAGCTAAACAATAATTAATGCTTTAAGACAAAAATCCAAAGACGTGATAATACTTTAACCATATGACCTACAAAAATAAGCGCTACTGTTTACTTGACGATGTATTGCTGTTTTTAAAGAAGGAAGGAGTCCCTATATCTAAGCTACTGTTTTCTGCCTCTCATAAGCACACTGGAGACTGTAACCAAAACCCCAAACTAGAGCCATGGCAGTCTGTAATATAGCGGTTAAAGAGTTTTACTTCTCTTGAGAAATGTTGCAGTTTATTTTTTCTTTCTTTTTTACCATAGTGTTGAACTTCAGCCCTTAAGGATGTCCAGTTTGCTGCTAATGTACTGTAGTTTCTAACGATACTGTAGAAAGATGCATGCTCTGATCGCTTTACCACTAGGCTTTAATGACTACAAACTGTAATGATACCTGTGATGCTGTTGATAAACTGCGCCTCTCTTATTCTGTTGAAAACAAATGGATATGTGGGGCTCAATTCCATCAGGTTTGTTTTTCAGTATCTTATTAGTTACCCCTACTCAGAAGACAACATGGCTTTCGTAATACCAGAATTATTTTTTCAAGCTTCCAGTTTCAGAGAATCCTGCCTGGGGCATTAAACTTCTCAATACTTATGGAGATACTGCATAGCTATTTGAAGGAGTTTAGTCCCAAACCTTCTACTGGTATGTTTTCAGTCTTTCTGTGTTGCAATGTCTCTCGTCAGTTCGTCCAGCTGAAAACAGCTTTGCTGAACTCAAACTGACATCACAGCCAACTTTCCAAAGGATTTGGACTGACTAACGCTGTCATGTTTTGTTCTTAAACTAACCAATGTTTACGACAATACCAATGAGCTTTTCTTCTGTACAGAAATGTGCATTCCAAATACCACAAAGGCAGTTTTTTGTATACTGATTATTTTCAAATTTAATTTCTCTCATATTCTCTTGATCTTAGTGACTGTAAGATGTACATATTGGGGTCCTCTATGGTGAAGGGACTCTGTTATCCTTACTGTAGGTAAAAAAAACTATTCTTTTCATTTTTTTCTGGATATGTTGTTGCCATAGTGATGACCAAAAAGATACCTGTGATGTGCACCTGTCCTTATGTCCTGCTCCAGTGGTTTAGTGTGTCTCTATACTCTCCTCCCCCTGGTTCTCCTCTACTGGTGTGTGTTTCTCTTCCTTCCCCTTCCCTTACTCCACTGAGCTAAATAAAGTCTGCTTTGGTGCATGCTCTGGTCTCATCCCTTTGGTCTAACCGAGAGAAGCCATTTTGTGAATGTTGTGGTATGCAAGGGTGTCTGCGTGTAATGTGTTTCATATTCCAGGTTGTATGTTATGTGTTGGTGTGTGTCTGGCTGGAAGGCTTTTGATGTGCAACGGTGTGTGTATGTGTGTGTAACACGACTGTGTGTGGAAGGCGTTTGGTGAATGGAGCCATGACCTCTGGGGTCACTTCATTAATTACATCTGTGACATTCAGCCAGATGAGTTTCCTTTGTGACTAAATGATATGATGAATATTAACGACCTCGGATGAATTACACTGCTGCTTCTGCTGCTGCTCCTGATGATAATGTGTTTTACGACTCTGGGAGAGAGGGGAGGAAAATTGCACACTACAGCACATTTAGGACACAGATTTTCATATGCAACATTTCAAAGACCAAAGCGTAGGTTGCTTGAGCAGATTTTATTATTTTGTTCTTTTGTTGGGCAAAACTTTCCAGTGGCTGACGAGACAACTTGTCAGAGAGGAAAAACTACAATAAAAGAAAGTCTTGTTCATTCAGAGTCTCAAGCACAAACTGGTATCTTCTCCCAGTTCTCCAGCAGCGAGCCATTCATTTAACCATTACACATAAATGCGACAACACAGGAAACACATCCATGAAACAGTTCTGATCAGGGTTGCAGGGAGAAGACAAACAGATACACGGAGAGGACAATAGCAAAGTAAACACAGAAAAAGGGCTTGAGATAGCTTCAGAGCTGATGATAGCCATCTTAGAAAGTCATCCTGATAAAGTGATCCCCCACCATTTCTCCTTCTCCCTGTCCTCCCCCTCTTAATCAAATGAGTACTGTGCAGCTGGTGGGGTTGCGGCAAAAAGGGGTACGAGTGTGTGCGCATAGGAGATGGAGGGGGGGCTTTGAGGGATGGCGTGAAATTATTGCCTGCTGGTGTATATGTGTCGCTGGGGGTAGTAGGGTAGAGTAGGGGGTTGGGCTGGGGCTGGGGTGGGGGGGTGTAATGTCATTGCCTGCTGGTGTATCTGTAGTGGGGGCTCATTTAGATTTAGATTGGTTATGTGAGGAGAGAGCTGAAAGGCCAGCTCATGTTTATGCATGAATCCCAAAGCATGCTGCTGTGGTGGAGCCTTGAGTTAAAGAGACAGAGCTGAAATACATTCGCACATTTAGACACAGCTCTGCTTCTTTGGATAAAGCTTCAGTCGAGGCGACGCTGTGCTATCAGATACATTTCAATCAGTGTGCGCGTGTCGGCCTGTTTGTGGCAGTGTGTGTACACGTAGAGATTACACCCCCAACCAAATGAACATCATGCCAGGTCTTCTAATCTAAAAATTGCTATCTGATTTCAGTTTTTAAAAAGGTGAAAACCACTACCGCTGCCCTACTGTGTCCTTAAGACTGCTTTGGTGTCTTCTATAGCTGATGCAGAGCTAGAGAAAGTATATGGGTGCTTCCACACTCACTCACACACCAAGAGTAATCAGTAAATGTCTTTGAAGGAGAGTTTGTTCAGCACTTCATCAGGTATAAAGTGGTTTTTATTTGGAAATGTGGTCCCTATCCATCTTTTAAATGACTTTTTAATGGTCGTCACACCATCCTAATCAATCATGTGGCAGAGCTAGCCTGCAAGCGCAAATACACTCTATTTATAATTCCTACATTCTGCCGCAAAAACTGACACTCTGTGCCTTCTTAGTACAGTAACCGAATGGTAAAATGAGTGAAATTGTCCCTCTGATTTTATGGAGACATTTGAAAGACTTCCTATACCGATCTCCATCATCTCAGTTATGAGGTACCCCGTGTAATCTGTCTTTATACTCCATCAGCACTCTGCAGAAAGAGTGGATAGAATAACTTTATAAAAAATACTGCTGTTCATTGTCATTCTTTGGTGTCTTTATATTCAGGCCCACACTTTTTTTGTGACCCCTCACCATCCCCCATCCACACTGGCACCCCCCTCCTGTGTCGGTCCCCCTTCAGTACTTTACATCTATAATGAGATACAAATACGCATCAGCAGGACAGTGTCTACGCCACGCGTCACTGTGTGAATATTACTCACACTTATTAGCTGGATTATGTTAATCTTTACACTCTCTGCTCACAGACAACAGACTCCCCATGATATGGTGCTGGTCACGGCAGTAAGCGTGTGCTGTCGCGTGTGTTTGTGTGTGTGTGTGTGTGCGCATGGCTGTATGTGTGTGTTGGAGTGATTGCCATGTTGTCAAACTGATCTGCATGTGAAAGGGTGGTCTAATTACATCACTTATGCAAATGAGAAATGCATGTATGCATGCACATACATACACACAGCTGACAGCTTGCTACTAAGGTCAAAAAGACAGTGTGAGCCATCCTCTTACTGACTAACACAGAGTGGCATCGCCACCTGTCAGAGATAGACATGTCTTGACACAATACATAGAAGTCACAATGGATGTTTTGATACACTCCTTCAGATAAATGAGAAAAGCGAGTGGATGGGTCAAGCTCAAAGTAGACTAAACCACTTAGACTGTTATTGGAAAATGTCCGACCGCATATCAACTGATTAGTCTTTTTTCAGACTGAAACATTGATAGTATCCCTGTTGGAATGATTGATTGAGTCTGACACATTTTAATTACGCCCAAATTAAATGAATCGGCTGGCGGACTATAAAACATTGCTGTTTAATAACGAGTCCCTCCATTTGCCTTTTTTTCTCCCTCCCTTCATCCAATCCCATTTTGGCTGCCCGCACCAAATAACCTCTCTCTGTTTAATGATATGCAAATGAATTTTCATGAACCCCATGATCCCATGCGATGATTAAACTGAGATGACATTAGCTGCCATGCTGCTGCCACCGTCAGTGTTTCTGTCTGCCTCCTTTCTCTGTGCCTATCTTTACCATCTTTCTTCATATCCACGACACCGGCCAACTGGTGATATTAAGGGGTTCATTGTCACCATTCCCTTATGAATTTTCTTTGTGAGAGATGACATTCTGCGTATCCAGTGTTATTTCAGAGAAGTTTCTCCAGTGGCTACAGAAAAAGAGCATCAGATCACGATCAAGTGTTGCTTCTCCCACCACACGTGGTCGTGACACACCGAAGGCACGCTGTACATGTCAAAACAATACAGTTATTGTAATGTCATAACATCACATAGACGATTTTGGTAACCTTCCAAATCTCTTCATTTTCCTCTTCCAGTGCTCCCCCTCCCACCGTTCCGTTCCAGTCTGGATCCAGCTCCACCTCTGCTGTCGTTTATTGTACTCCATTTGCATAATGAAGCCCAGGCTTAATTAAGATCCCACTGGAGTCTGGAGCCAAGGATGAAGGAAAGAAGGACGAGAAGGAGGGGAGGGAGGGGGGATCCGGCGTTCCTTAGCTTATCCGCACGTGTCCAAATAGGAGGCACAATTTAAGGGGGGAGAAAAGCGTTGACGAGCGATTAAATCGCTAATTATGATCGGCTGTTAGAATTAGTGTGTGGCTGTTAATTAGCTGCAGATGAGATGCCCAGACAGTTGCCCGCCCCTGACGACTGCAGCACCCTCCCTGACTGGCAATACAGAAACACAGCTTGACACCCTGGAGATGATGCCAACACATCCCTCCCTTTGACTCGCACAGCAGTGTGAGGGGATATCCCTTTAAGAACATCCCAGGTGTGCATGTGCAGGAAAGAGGCTCTTCATCATCCTTGTCCACCCACTCCCACTGTTCTTCGTTAACCACAAAATTCCTCGTATTTTTCTTCCACTATATCCTCTATTAATTTTGATCATTATTCCTCTTCTCTTCCTCTTCTTCTCTTCGTACTGGAATGGTATGATCCCTAGTCTTGGTTCTTCGTAAGGGGCAGCAGCTTCCTTCCAGTGCAGCAGTTGGCACTGAGTAGAGTTAGCATTCAGGAAATGGTTTTTATCCAATACTCTCACCACAGTTGCATTTGTGGCTGGTCCCAACCTTCTGCTATGATTTTGTGTCCGCGTTTACTACGCTTTTGCAGAGCTTCTGGTGGCGCCCGCGAATGCCTCCCAGTTTGCATCTGGCATGGTGCCATCTCTGTTCCTGGTCTCTGTCCCTTGAGGGGATGCCATCGCCAAAACATGTAAGGCATCCGAAATGTTCTGCTCGCCGTATGGAGGTTTCTGTTTGCAAATATGTGTGTTATGTTGTCTTGGCAGCGTGCCATCTTCCTCCCTGTGCCCTCGCCACCCTGAAAAGATGCCATCACAGAATCGCTGGCTACCGTTGCCTGGGCACCTCTTCTTGGCTTTGTCCAAGCAAACAAATGGTGATTAGCAGCAAATCCTCCGAGGTGAGTCTCCTTGTCTTCAACTACGACAGTTCTCCGTCGACCGCGTTGATCGCTTCGGTTATGCCACGAGTGCAGGCTGGCATGGTGCCCGCCGGCTGGCATGCAGCAGCTGGCATTGGGAAAAAGAAAAATCGTAAAAATTACTGAATGCAGGATTTTACGCCGATGTTTTCCTTTGTACGATCAATGGTCATCATGGAGTTAGCCCTTACAGTTTCATAGTATCATCCATTTCTCTCTTTAAAATCCTTCTACGCTTCCCTTCATTAATCTACGTCTGACTCATCCTCTGTCTGCTGGCATCTTGCTCACTTCCATGTTCTGCCGTCCTCTGATATTTCCTACATCTTCCTCTTCTCTGCCCATTCCGCGGCTTGTATTCCGCGTAATTGTGCCTGTGCCAAGGTGGCACCATGGTAGTAGTATGGAGGTCTGTTTCCCTTCCTCTTCCATTCTTATTCTCCTCGCCCCTTCGCCCATGCCCATGCCCGCCCCCGCTCAAGTCCTGACTGGATGGCACTGTGCCAACCTGCCACCGCCATCGCTCTCATTTGTAGCTCATCCCTCCGTTGCCCTTCCCCCTGTCTCTACATTTCCATCCCTCTCTCTTCCCCTCGTTTCATTCATGCACTTTCTGAATCATTTAGCCTCTCTGTGTTTATGAAATGGTGCGTTTGTATATGTGCACAACATTACTTAATTGGAATAAATATAACGTTCCATTTCTTAAATGATCGCCGCAAATCGTCGGCCTCTGTTGTCATTTGGGAGACTTTTTTTGGCACCTGAAGGAATGCCCTGAGTGAGCGCTTACTTATTCCATCGAGACAAGAAGAGAGAGATGAAGAGAGTTTGGTGAAAGCTTATGTTGTTTTAATTAACTTTTACCAACCCCCCATCTTGTGTGCTTTGTTTCACATCTCTTAACAGCCTTGTGCAGGTTGTGCTTGTTCATACACTCACTACACGGCAATACGATTGATGTGATTATCAGTAAAATCGATTGTGTACCATTGACATCGCCCATTTTACCAAGATGACCCCTGCTCCCTTGTTTTTCTTTTTTTTGCTCTCCTCTTTAAAATCTCTTGTGTCGAACAAAAGCTGCCAGTGGTGGTGGAGGTATTAAGCAAATACTCTCATTAGTACACAAAACATAATGAATATGTAAATGATGTGTGTAATTTATGCATGGGCTCAGAGACTTGTTCTCTTTTCAGTTCTCTATTGTATTCACTCTATTTATATCCCCTTTCCTTAAAACTTCACACCCTTACACCAATTCTCCTCTTTTTATAGACCACATCCTGTGAATGAATCCAAGAGGGACTTCTTGAGGTCTCACTATTGTCTATTTATTTAGCATATTTTACACATTTCTCCTCGCCTTCTTCAACCATAGTTTTTCTAACAGTCTCTCAGAGTAGCTCTCTTATTTTCTCTGTTTGCTTATTTTTGCTCACAGCCTGTCCTCTCCAAAAACAAACCCTGCAGTGACGCATTAAACCAACAGCTGAGTGTTTGAGCGAGGTCTTTCTTCCAGGAATATGAATACTGAATAATCTATCCACTAAATCTCATCCACACTTGACTGTGTTATGCTAGGTTTCTCCCTTTTGTCCCTCTGTGACTGTTTTGATCTTAATGTGTGGTCCAAACTGTGTGGTAAATTGAAGCGTGTCCTGATAGACGGTGAGTAGCCTTGCTCCTGTCTAGGATAAACACCTATAATACTCTGGCTCCCTTGGCAATCACCATAGCAACAAACCATGGTACCCACGTGAGTTGCATAATAAGATGTTCCCCAAGACCACGGACCATAAAGCGGCGACAAGCTAGATACCCTCGGCGATGAATGTGAATCAGAAAATAACCATTCAAACGTCAAACTTCGCCCCAGACTCATTCCAGACCGTTCTTTTCTATTTATCAGTATACTTGCATCACACAACGCACACTCTCCGTCGCACATGCACCTTCTCTCTGTCCCTCCAGACCTTAACAGGTGCTGATGAGCCGCAGTCAATGATTGTAATGAGCTATCGATCACCGTGGGAAAACAGAGGGACAGAGAGGGGTGAGGAAGGTAGGGGGAACCAGAGGACACGCACACAAACAGATGGAGGTGGACTGCCGGGAAAAAAAAAAGGAAAAAACTTCAGATGAACTAAATGGAGACAAGCCACCCAAGACAGAGTATCAATACTTGCTTTAATCAAGTCCTTATCTCCTATTGTCCTGCTTAAAATAGAATTTATGGGAAAGCGCAGGTTGAAGGGGAACTCAGAGCAGCTTCTGGACCGGCTGATCTGCTCGGGATGACCATGCAGACATGCTTGTCATGACCGAGTCCAGATGCCAGTGAATGGCACTGACGCAGTATCTCTATTTTCCTCTCTTTTTTTTTGCTGCGTGCATGGAGTGGAGGCAGACAGCTTTAGGGAAGGGGGAGGTGCATTGTGTGTGCGTGTGTGTGTGTGTCGTGTGTGTTGGCTGGCGTTTCAGATAATGAAATGCAGCAGGGAACAAAGAGCTGGGGGCCCCTATTCTCTGTGCTGCAGCTTCATTTTCACTCCCGTCAGTCTATGATTCTTCCATACCCTCTTTCTTGTGTATGTGTGTGTGTTTATGTTTGTATGAGCAGTTTGTTGTGTATACCAGTGTCCCCCTCCTCCTCCTGTTAGTATTCTGCATGGCAGATCCCCCTAATGTAATAACTGTGTCTGCATGTCTAATTTACAGCAGGAGAGAGTAAATAGCCTGTGGTTAATTACAGTACGTGTGTGTGTGTGTGTGTGTGTGTTTGTAGGGGTGTGTGTGTCTATGCGTGTGTCTGCCTGCGCGTGGGTGTGTCAGAATGATTTATGAGTTGCAAATAGCTACACCAGTGGCCCGTTTCTCCTCACTTAGTTTTTAATCTGTCTTTCCATTAATTTTCCTGGAGACGTTATTATGGTTTTATAACAATGTGCACGAGGATGCACATGTGAGTGCGCGAATGTGTTAATGAGACAAAGGTGCGGGCATTTTGTGAGGATCGAGGCTTCTCGGGCACCTGAGCTGCACTTTGCTTTTTTTCCCGTTTTCACCTCTCTGTTTCCCATCCTTCCTTTCTCCCTTTTCCTCTTTTCCGGCCCTTCATTCACTCTCTTCATTGAGAGCCACAATGAACACAGATCTTTATTGACAGTACATGGTGGAACATGGAAACAGCAGGTCAATCCGTTTAGCCCAAGGGCCGATACACCAATTCGCCAATTTGTCAGTGTTAGTTTGAGAGAGAAAAGCAGCTAATCTCTCCTCTCTGCTCTCTATTGATCACACACTTAGACTCCACTTCTCTGTCTAAACACTATTGATTCTCTCTCTCTCTCAATCTCTTTCTCTCTTTCCCCCTCTTCCCGTCCGGCTCTCGCCACATACCACAGCTCTCAACACATCTTCCCTTCATTCACTCCGACTACTTCTCAGACAAAAGCCTGAATAATTGAGACTCCATGTCCTTGTACATGAAGCCGTTGAGTCACATTATAGACGGACACTTGACAACACTTTGGCATGAACAAAAAAACACGTTTAGTCATATACGACTATTCATGGAGATTACCAACCACACAAAGCATTTCAGAGTTTGGTCCACAAGTGTCTCAAATTATTGTTCCCTGCTGCGTACATTCAAACGCTTACGCAGGGTCTCATTAAAAAAAAAAATCAATTACTTAGCAACCCCTCGACGGCGTGAATACAGACCGTGATTAAAAATTCACTGCTGGGTATACTGTCTCCTGGCTTTGTTTTCCAGTCTCACATCACAGGGCGCACTTGAAAAGGACCACATTCCTGCCAAGATGAAGGCTATGCAAAAATGCTAGAGTTATTGTCTTAAGGGAGGTGTCCTCCCGGCATTTTGTACATCAATTTCAAATTGAACCAAGGAATCTTTTATTGGATTGGATTTAGCTTGTGGGGACCTTCTGTCATGACACATTGTAGATGAGATGTGTGATTTGATGGGAGGAGTGACAGGAAGATGAACCGAAGAGAGGGAGAGTGAAACATATTAACAAAACATACATCCCTGTAGCATTGATTCTATCTATATCACTCTTCCCTGGTGTCAAATTAATGAAATGTAAACAGGGAATCCCAACTGTTACTCACATGCAGTGGAGAGAACAGCCATGCACCCATGGGTTTCATGAGCCACCACTTCATGGCTCTTATTTATGAGACTGGTGCGCCCCCTACTGGTGACATACACCTGTTACACACCTTTGGTTTTTGCAGGTTACAAAACACAAACACATGGCTTGTGTAACTCAACAATCAGCTGTTTGGTAACCACTACAGGGAGCAGCTTCGGGACGTGCGGCGCCTCGTACTTGAGTTTTAACGATGTACTAGACTTATTTCAAGCTCTCAGGAGTTTTGCAGCCATTTTTAAAAGGTAAAGTTTATCGTCACCTTTCACGTGAAGATGCCTCCTGCAGCAGCGACTGGTGCCGAGGACAGTAAAGCCTTGGTGAGGAAGATGTTGAGGGAAGTTCTGGTGGGTCGAGAGGATCCAGAGTGGTTCTTTGCGATGTGCTTGTCCGCCTTGGGACACCAGGAGACCCGGTCGCAGTTTCTATCCCTCATCCAGCCTCTGTCCACGGCCAACAGCTCCCTGCACTCCACCCTCACCTCCATCTACAGGGAGTATTTCTCTAAGGTCAGTGATGGTTTACTGGCTTTATATGTCACTATACTGTTGTTATAGCAGTCTTTCATTAGGATAGAGGGATAAAAGGGGCTCAAAGGTACAGATAAAAGAACATATATCTCAAAGAAAAGAGACAGAAAATAAGATGTCACCTATAATAATATTAATATACATAAAAGAGGCAAGTAAAAGTATATTTTGGTGTTAAAAGCCTGTAAGAACTAAGTAGAACAACAGTGTTTTTATGTTACGTTATATAAAGTTGGTCTTTTGTGTCTTACTTACCCATTGAAGCTACAATTAGTTATTACTGACCAGTACAAGAGACATAGGCTATATACCCCAAATTAGCATTAACTTGTGAGTGAAGTTGGTACGGCTAACGTGTTAGCAAACAACTAGCTAAGCTATGTAACGTAAGTTACGTCGACATGAGCAGAAATAGAAAATATAGGCATATTTTGATGCGTCTTTCTAGCCAAATTTAAGTGTTACTTTCATTGATATTTCAACCCTTTTCTGACCGAGAAAATTAGTATTCTAAATACACTAATGTGTTCACCAGTTCCTCCTGCATTCCACTCTTACCCAGGTTAACGTCACCTGCTCCTAGTACTTCACAAATACAGCTATCTTGTGTTAGCTCGTGTGCTAGCAGCAGCTAAGTCACAATATTTTGTCTTTCTTGGACCAAATACACCATAAAGTGAGTTGAAGGTGAAGAAAGGGCTGTAAGGAAAAGATTAGAAATCATAAAAACATGTATTTCAAGTTACAATAAGTTTACAATTACCTCAGTGTCTCAACATACCACCTTTATGCAAGCTAGGGTAGCAGTGTAAAAAGTAAAGTAAAAAAAGATTTACTCTTTCATGTTAATACTAATCTCCATTTAAATATAATATGAATGGGAAATATTGGCATTAACAGCAACTTTTTAAAAATAATGGATAGGGAAAGCCTGTTGTTTGGGCTTCTGTGATTTAATTTAATGTATGAGTACAAATCAATATATGTTTACTCTATTTTAGTAATCAGAACTAATCACTTCAAGGATATTTAACTCCTGCACACCCAGGTGTTTCACATATTATAGCTGATTAGACCTCTGCTAAAAAAATTACCCAACACAAGTACTGAGTATAAGTTTGACAAACATAGTCCTGTGTATTAGTCTGTTCATTGTTAGTGCTCACCAGTTACTAACAAGAATAACAATGGTGTATGTTGATCTGCTCAAACAGGTGAAACAAAGCTAATAATGAATCAGAAAATGTCCTGTCTGCACACACAATCCTGAGATGTATAATCATCTTAAATTAGTGTAGCCATATGAAGGGTGTGTAGGGTCTTTAACATCAAAGTACTTATACTCACTATTTAGTTGGTAATTTGAGTCCCTCTCATCATTTTCTCCAAAGGAAATGTTGCAAAAGACTTTTGAAAAACACGTAACGTGTAACACATTGTTTGTTAGTTGCAAATATTGAACATGACGATTGTCATAGTAACCCCAGTAAGGAGTTGCTTCAACAGTTATATTAATGGGTTGTCCTGATCAAATTGCAGACTGAAGATGATGAACTGGAACTTGCACTGGCTCTCTCTCTACTGGAGATGAAAGACCACCGGCTGTCAACCCCCAGCCAAGATTCTCCGGTTCAGCAACCCGGAGACAGACCGAATCAGAGGCGCTCTGTTCAATTGGCCTCAGTATCTCAGCCTCACGGAAGCAGCCATGCCCAGCTAGCAGATGTAGTTGGCAGAAGAAAAAACGCCAACTCATCACAAGGTGCACCCTGGGTCAAGTCGAGCCCACCACAAACAACCCGAGAGACTGAGCTTCAGGAAAGCGCACATGTTTACAAATGTAATAAGGAGACACCAGGGACGTGTAAGACCGAGTGTGTCTCCAGACTGTCTGGCTCAATTTCCAAGCAAGACGCAGTTGAAGAAGGCAACCAAATGATGGATGAGGGAGATTTGACCGAATCACAGAAACCTAAACGCTCTAAAAACAGGCGACAGCGGCGTAAAGGCGCCGGCCAGCAGATTGTAGGTTTGCCCTGTTCTCTATCAGCGCAGCCACCAGTGCTGCTGTTGTTCAGGAGGGACTTGCGGCTTTGTGACAACCCTGCTCTCATTGGCTCATTGGAGGTTGGCGCACCAGTCATCCCTGTCTTCATCTGGAGCGCTGAAGAAGAGGAGGGACCTGGGATTACAGTGGCCATGGGGGGCGCCTGTAAGTTGACTGAAGAATCAGTGACTGCCTTTTGTTGTGGTTTTAATAACTTCACCAATCTAAAGCATATTTATTTTTAAGTACCTAAAGGTTGTCTAATCACCTTTTCTTAATATTATTACAGGTAAATACTGGCTTCATCAAGCTTTGTCTTGTTTCTCTTCATCTCTGGAGAGCATTGGTAGCCATCTTGTCTTCCTAAAGGCAAACAGAGAGAGAAGTGGGGTTGGGTCTTCTTTGCATACCCTTAAGGAGCTGGTAAAGGAGACAGGAGCAAGAACAGTTGTGGCGAACGCCCTGTATGAGCCATGGCTGAAGGAGAGGGATGATGCGGTGGTGTCAGCTCTGCAGAAAGACGGGGTTGAATGCAAGATGTTCGACTCGTACTGTCTCAGAGACCCCTATTCTGTCAGCACGGAGGGTGTGGGACTCAGAGGTTAGTTACAATGAAATAACTTCAGTGTACTAAGCTGGTTTAGATACTCCTGGTTAATATCAAAGCTTGAAATATGTATGGTGATGGCAGCCATTGACCTGGTGAACTTTTTCTTTTCTTGATGTAGGAATAGGTTCAGTGTCTCACTTCATGAGCTGCTGCAGTCAGAACCCAGGTTCTGCGTTAGGGGCTCCCTTGGAGCCTCCTGTATCTCTACCCGCACCTTCCAACTGGCCTCAGGGTGTCTCTTTGGACACGCTAGGACTGGCACGCATGCCCCGCAGAAAGGATGGCACAACGGTCAGTAATTGTGGTAAAGAAGTACAGCCCTGTATTAAGATTAGGTCATGATGTGATTGAGTTTTTTTGTGTTCATTTTGGCTTTCAGATTGACTGGGCAGCTAACATACGAAAAGCCTGGGACTTCAGTGAAGAAGGAGCGCATGCACGACTAGAAGCCTTTCTTCAAGATGGTGAGACACCTGCTGTGCACATTGTACACACATCACACAATGTTTGGAGGAATGTTATGAAGCGAGGCATTAACAAGCTCATATGATTCTCTCATGTGTCCTAGGTGTGTACAGATATGAAAAAGAGTCAGGTAGGGCGGATGCGCCGAATACCAGCAGTCTGTCTCCATACCTTCACTTTGGTCAGCTCAGCCCGCGCTGGTTATTGTGGGACGCCAAAGAGGCGCGCTGTCGACCGCCTAAGTTCCAGCGCAAACTGGCGTGGAGGGATTTGGCTTACTGGCAGCTAACGTTGTTTCCTGACCTCCCCTGGGAATCACTCAGACCTCCATACAAGGTAGAATTAGGCTTCAGATATTTTGATAACACATTAATATTTAGTAAAAAAAAAAAAAAAAAGTAAGCCTTTATCACTCTATTCTAAGTCTCACTGGCCCTCTGGTATTTGCAGGCCCTGCGGTGGAGCAGCGATCGTGGCCACCTGAAGGCCTGGCAGCGAGGGCGAACAGGCTACCCTCTGGTGGATGCAGCCATGAGGCAGCTGTGGCTGACAGGCTGGATGAACAACTACATGAGACATGTGGTGGCGTCCTTTCTCATAGCATACCTCCACCTGCCCTGGCAAGAAGGCTATCGCTGGTTCCAGGTGAGATGCAGGCACAACATGCTTGCACACAGATATCATACAGCAATGCTGAGTGTAATACTGTAAGTAAGTACTACTCACCAATTGTATGTGTGTTTAGGACACCCTAGTGGATGCAGATGTTGCCATAGATGCTATGATGTGGCAGAACGGGGGCATGTGTGGTCTGGATCACTGGAACTTTGTCATGCACCCCGTTGATGCAGCGATGACCTGTGACCCCTGCGGCAGCTATGTCAGGAAATGGTGCCCTGAACTTGCAGATCTGCCTGATGAGCTTATTCACAAACCCTGGAAATGTCCTGCGTCTATGCTTCGACGTTCTGGTGAGAAAGTTAACAGTCTGCTTCACAATATTAATGATTAAAGATTTTTTCAGTGTAAAAGCATGCTTTTATTTTGAAAAAGTGCTCCCCACAGTATACAGTTACTTTTATAAGTCTTCTTTCCTTGCTCTCCTCACTCTTTAGGTGTTGTGTTTGGCCAGACATATCCTGAGCGAGTAGTTACAGACCTTGAGGAGCGGAGGACTCAGTCTCTGCAAGATGTAGCGGTGGTGCGGAAGAAGTTTGGACAGTATGTGGACAAGCGCTCAGGTTGTGATCTGGTGCCTCTGCCCCAACGCCTGGTCTCTGAGGCGTTAGGTTTATCACACAGCGATGGGGGTGTAGTGACAACAGGGAAACAGTTCTTGTTGCCTGTTATCACCCGCATGGAATTCAAACACCAGCTAGAAGATCCAGACGCAGATGCTGCATCCAACCCCTACAACGCTGTCCTGAAAGGATACGTGAGCCGCAAGAGGGACGAGACCATCGCCTTCCTTAACGAGAGAGACTTTACTGCCAGCGTCATGTATGAGGGAACCCAGAGGAGGGAGAGGCTGGAGAGTGATTATCGCAGGATGGAGGGACTCCCTCGGCCTGCTGCCCCTCGGGGCAGAGCCAGGCGAACTCCAACAGCCAAGGACAGGTTTTCTGTAGTACCTGGTGGGGCGGTCAAGTCACTCAGGTGACCGAGTGATCAAGACTGAATATTTACAAGTTCTAAGTGACCAGACCGTCAAAAGTAAAATGCACAATAGTGAAACGTTACAGAATAGGAAAGGTAAGATGAGGAAAAAAGTAGACGAAACATCTCTTTAAATCTACTCTGGACTCTGTCTCACTCTGCCCATGATTTGCAAAATGCTCATAACTTCTTCTACACCGAGAGTTTAATCTGAGGTATTAGGCTGGTATGAATCCATTGCTCAAGTGCCAAACACTGGTTCCTGGGCCTCGTGGATAAAAATGTCTAATATATACTTGCAAACTTGTATTTTTCATTTTGGTTGTTGGGGTGCCTTATTAAATTTGTATGATGTGCTCTAACTACAAGCTGTACAATGTGTGTGTACATCACAGGTGGTCAAGCATAATTTTTTATAATGCACTGCTCTGACAGTTTTTGCATATTACCTGCACATTGACAAGTAGTACATCTTAAAAACTGCCCAGATTTATAATGTTAAGTTGAACCTTTGGGAATAAAAACATGACAAGAACACAATGTTTGAGGAAATGTTTATTTTCTAATATACAGGTCCCATGTCTACAGTGTTGCTGTCAACATGCAGTGTAGACCAACATTATTATTAATACCGTAATGACCAAAGTGCTTTTTTAAGTCTAACAATATCCTAGAACAGAAATTCAAGTTTTGACTGAAATGCTTGGAAACTTCTATAGACCGCACGTCTCATCCTGAGGCTGCAGCAAAACAACATTGGATGTTGAGTCAGTGCAGACTGACCGGTCCCCTAATGTCAGTCTTAAACAGTAGATAAAGGATTCCTAAAGTTCACAGCTCTACAACACTGGCAGGTCAGCAGTCTGGAGCTTCTGAGCTCCCCTGGTGGATGCTAAGCATAGCATTGTAACTGACACAGGCACAACTTTAGGATCTCCCTGCCAGTGGTGCTTTACAAGGAGAGAGGGAGCTTAGCACTTATTAGGAACACAGATAAGTGCTATGGTTAATGTCGGGTTAGTCCTCAATGGAGCGGATGTATCTCTCGTAGGATGCCTCGTCCATTAGAGCATCAAGCTCTGCAGGGTTGGCAATGGTCATCTTCATCAGCCAACCTGTATTAAAGTGGTTACAATGTAGTTTGTTTCACGTCAAAGACAATATATACGAATATCTACGCATATTTCAGCCTGTTTATACATGTGTCATATTTTGAACCTCACAGCCATCTTTTTCCTCCCGTGGCTTAATTTGTTTTTTTTGTCAGTGCGATGACTTTGAACCTGCTTAAATCAGATTATTTGTGCCTATAATATTTCTGCCTTTATAGTTATCAGAGTTACATTATCAGTGCATAGTGAAGTGATTATTAACGTCATATAAAATATACCCATTTTGTAGAGCACTAGAATATATAAATGTAATTCTTATAATAGCAAAAGGCAGACAATGTTTTATCATATCATCCGAGTGGATTTTCAGATTTTTAAATTAAAAGGAAACATAGCTGCTGTTTCGGAGGAAAGATAGATAAATGAAGAAATGTAAAACACTGGCAAACCCATCTTCCTCCCCAGTGGCTGTCTTCCATGTTATGGTGTGTGCTGCCATCTACTGTTCAATAACAATAACAAGGCTTCTAAGCGGTTTCCTTAAACCTCACAGCCCATTACAGCAGCTTTCCAAAGCCTTCTCCAAATAACAGGATGACATTTATAGACTGGACAACGTGTTTTTAAGTGTGTGCTTACCATCTTTATAACAGGATTTGTTGACCAGACCAGGTTTGTCTGCCAGTAGTTCATTGACCTCTACAACTTCTCCAGTCAAGGGGGAATACAGCTCACTGGCTGCCTTGACACTTTCCAGAGCTCCAAACTCATCTGTGAAGAAAAAATTGGAAGAATAAAATATTTAAGAGATACGCAACAACACAGAAAGCACCAGCAAAGACAATACAAAGGTTATATTGACCTTAATTAAAGTAGGTGATTTTGGTTGCACCTGACCAATACTTAATTTCTGGGGCCCGTACCAATAGTAAGGCAAAAAAAAAAAAAAATCTGCTATTGATACATCGGCTGATGAATACATATTTATTGCAGTGATCTTTCAAATGTGGATATCAAACAGTTGTGGCAAAGACATGTTATGGGTGACCTAAGTGCAGTGAAATAGTAAAGTTAACTGGAAATTAAATAGGTATAAATGACCCCAAGCATCTTTGCACATTTTCTGACAACATATTTGGTGACTGATATATCTGTGATAGGCTAATAGCAGCCAATGGATGGATGAGGCTCTAGTTCTTTGGCACGATTACAACTAAATACTGTATGTTTGCGGAACCACAGGAGCAATAATTCAATTAACGTTACCACCAGATGCATCAATCAAAACTGCACACAAAAAGTATTGAGGACTGATGACTTGTTTTCTGGGTAAATTAACAACGCATGCCAATTTCTGATGCCTTTTGGTTGAACTAAGATAAGAGCAGCTACCTCACCGTCATCTATGTTACAAATTTAGTGACATTAATAAAATACGATAATCAGTATATTGATCAAGTGAGTAGGGCCATCACTGTTCATGTTGCTCAGTGAGCAGATAAAATTGTATTACAAAATGATTTGGACTCTTCAAGGCCATGGGAAAACACAAGTTTAACTTTACACGACAAGAGTGATCAAAAAATCTTGTATTGCAGGAAAGTGATCTTAATTTAGTGACAGTATTTGCTACACTGATACATTTGAGTCAGTTGCAGCTCAACCAGCAGTGGAGCATCATCGCTTCCCCAGATGAGATGCATGAAATCAAGCTTGTGTTCTGTAATGTGAGTCTGAGCCACACCGCCCTGAACTTCTTACCTTGCTGAGCCAGCTGCGTCCCCACCTCTGGCAGTCCACAGTAAACTACGTCTCCCAGAGCCTCCTGAAAGCAAGGTCAAAGGTTGAAGCAACCACGTGTACTTTAGTGTGTGCCTGTGCATGTGTGTGTGGGGGGGACAGGGAAGTTACCTGCGCAAAGTTGCTGATACCGACGGTCCCTATCCCGTCGTCTCCTACTCGAATCCATTCGTGTTTGTCTGTGAACTTAAGTGCTGCAAGAAAAAACAACAGACTCAGAACACAAGCAAACTCCCACCAGAAGAGTATAAAGTATTTTTGCAATTCCCTCACAGCAGAAAAAAAACAAACAAGACACGCAACATCGTTGCAGCGTCGTCAGCTGTCGTGTCCTTTCCTTTAGCTAACGTTACCCTCTAGCTTAGCTACCGAGAGTTTTTAGCTAACATGCTACCATAAAACGCGTTCGCGTGGGAATACCTGCTGCTAATCGACTAGAAGAGGTTAGTGTTCTTCCAAAATAAGGTGTAGATGCCAGCCGCAGCGGAGAAAGTGGTGCCGAGCGGGTAAGTAAAGGCAAAACTGTGGAAAAGTTGGAAGACAGGGAGCGGAGTAGCCCACAGGCGGCCATGTTTGTCGCGTACTGATGAGAGCATGGGTCCACTTCTTCTCCCTGCAGGTGAGACGCAGCAGCGGCGCGTCACTGCCCCCTGCTGGACACGAGACACCTACTGGCATCAAACAACTTCTATTGGGCCATCATGTTTGGATTCAGGAGGATTACAACGGAAATATTTGTATCTGACAGGTCTAATTTTTATGGCAATTTACTGATAAAGCCTACTAGGAGGCTTAACTGTGCCTGAATTGCCACAATTAAGAAGATAAACGGCATTAAAGATGTATTTTTTTTACATGATATATACTCTGGCTGGGCAGTATGGGTTTAAAATAATGTCACAATATCATTTAGGCTCCTTCACGATACATGATATACATCTTGATATTTTTCAAATGACTGGGCCACAAAATCAAATATCACAGTATTTTGGAAATACTACTTTGATATTGCTGTTGTGCAACAAGAGATTTTTGATTAATAATCATCAGTAATGTGGATGTTATGTATTAGAATAAGTAGAACAGTCCAGAAAATGACATCACTTTACTGTACCGCAGCCTTTAAAACCAGAAAAGACAACACCTGAGCCATGTTGTGATATATTGATATCAGAATCTATGATATATCACGATAATGATAGAACATTGATAATTGTCCGTATAGGTTATAATATAAAAATGAATATTTTCTAACTTCTGTGTTAGTTTTGACTTGTGTAAAAGTTGAATTGCCAAAAAAGACATTAATCAAAATGCTTAAAACTCTCAGCAGCCCTAAACATTCTGATTTTGATCCCATGCTCCTTTTTTAATATTAAATAACCATTCCCTTACTGTCCACTATTTGCTTGCTTCAGCCTTCTTTCCACTCTGAGCTCACTTTTATTTATAGTCTACTGTGGTGGTGTACTTCACCCATCAAAACCACAGATTCTGTGTTTTATTTTGAAAAGTAGCCTGGACTTTAAGCTGTAGGCTAGTTATTTTCTTTTATTGGCTCCAAACCTAAAGTGGCCCAGTGTATCATTAGTGCCACTAAATGGTGCAGTTCCTCTCGTTGGCGTCTCATTGATGGAAATACTGAACGCTTGTGGTGTGCTATAAAACAATACTGAATCCAGATAAATCATGTCGCACATTTTAACTTCTTATTACCAACAATTGCAATAAAAATACAATATTATAGTTTTTTCTTCATGTTGCTCTTCTAGGTTGATCCACAAGTGGCAAAACCATCACAAAAAAATACCCGAAACCCAATCGAGAGCCTGGTTCTGTTCCAAATGCTGCTCTACGTCCAGACATCTGAATGTTGGCAGTCTGTGAGCAGAATCAACATTAGCTTTGGACTAAATAAGCAGAGCTTATCGCAGTAATGAGCTCCGGTTGATAGATGTTCTGCTCGCTGTTATCTCTGCATCACATTCCATACAGAAAATAATTATTAGTGTTAGCTATGAGTTATATAACAAATCCACAGACTCCCGCAGCAGCACAACAAAATGAAAGAAAAAAAATAAATAAATGGAACGTGTTAAAATTAAGTTTATTTAAAAGAAGATTCTGGAGAAGAATACAGGGTTATGTTGTTAGAAATCTGCTTCTTCCCTTTAAAATAATAGTTTTCATCTCTTGGAGACCCACAAACCAGAATTTTTAGACCCATCGTATTACTGTGTGATACTTGAATAACCACCACATGTGCATTTTAACATCCATAGTTATCACACTTTCTCACATCGAGTGACCAGTTTGGAATTTGGGTACGGCCCAGAGATTGCCGCTTTAATTCAGATTTAATAATCACGATCTTGCTGCACATCTACGGCTCCACTTTAAGAGATAAAACACTGTAGTTGTAAAGTTCCAGGACTCATCACAGTTGTTTCAGCCACGCAGACATCCCGAGATCCATTAGTCAATTATATCTTCCATGAGAGTCGGCCTGAATGCGGACACGCTCTGGCAACGCTTTGTTCACAAAAGCACACAAAGACTGAATCAGACGGGGCTCAAAGGCTCATTCTCATTAACCCACCTAAGGAAACCTTAAATTATTTATTAAGTAACACTTTTATTCATACAAAACAACAGAATATATAAAGAAAAAAGGTCACTCTCATGCCTGGGAGTTCTACTATTGCTCAAAAATTGCATTAGCTGAGGAAATGGCATGTCTGGAATTTAAAAAATAATATTAATAATAAAGCAAACTTGAGTGTTTTTTTTCACATGACCGTACACTCCCTTTGTCCCGTTCTGGCTTCGATAAACTATGCTGTAAAACAAAACTAAAATACAGAAACGACTAAAAAGTGTCCTTCCCCTATACCCGGGCTAAAAGCTACAAACATAAATAACAAAGAAGCACATTTGTTTGGCTTTTACATTACACAGCTTCAAGAGTCCATCCAGTGTCCACTTTTCCTTATTTTTTTTGATTCTGAAGATGAGAACAAAATAAAAATAAAAAAACGACAACAATGACAACATCGATAACAGTAAAGAGAAACGACCGCTCGCTGTGGAGAGAGGAGTGAAAACAGAGGGGATGAAAACTCCTGCGTGTGTGTGTTTGTTTGTGTGTGTGTGTGTGTGAGTTTCTCCATCAGAGCTCATTGGAAGCTCGCTCGCCCTCTGTTGAAAGGCGTGTAACATGTCTGTGTTCGGTCCCTCCTGCAGGGGGGGTGGTAGCTGTATGCTGCTGCTGGATGGCTGTGAGGAGCAGAGGTGAGTACTGGCGGTTTCCGTGGCAGGCAGACAGAGGGGGGGGGGGGGGGTGTCTTTAGTCTGTAAAGTCTCTCTCCTCACTGCGGGGAAAGGAACAGCTAGGTTGGGAAAGTTCATCTCGAGACCACGGTCGGGGACCACCACCACCACCACAGACGCTCCTGACGACTCTGTGCGCCACAAAACATGCGCACAGTCAGCCAGACCCAGACTACCCCTGCTGGTTTTTTAAATTGTATTCTTTAGGTGGTTCGTTCCTCGCCGTCGGTCTCCTGCTTGGTCCTGCGCAGGTTGCTCTTCATCTTCACAAACTCGGGGGTGTTCTCCTGCTCCTCGTCGATCTTCTGCTGCTCCAGCTCCAGCTGCAGGAACAAAAGACAGGATTAAAGTAATTATAGCTGTAAGCGGCGTCTTGTTTCCAAAAATCGGCGGACGACCACTTTAAAGCCCCCTTCTGGTCGAAAAAACAGCGGCGGACTCGGGATGTTTGAGATGCAGGGGCGAAAAAACTGAAAAGGGCACCAGCGCACAGAAAGTCGGGATATGTAAACAGTGAAGAGAGGGCACTTTATCACCTTTCGTCTAACGTGTGGGCATCTCAGAGGGCACTTTCTTGGCATTGTTTTGAACATGGCATCAGGGAGGCAATCGCCATCGATCTGTTTTTCTTCATGTTCCCACAGTTGAACGTCTGAACTGTGCAGAGTTTAAACTAGAGGGCTGTTTTCACATTTCTTTGCCGAAAGTGTGCATTTTCTCTGTTTCCTGAGCGTGATGTGTGACATCACAAATGGTTAACTTAAAGCCACGGGTGCACAAACACTGAGAATAGACTTTACGCTGAAGTCGGAATCATCTATTGTCCAACAGTTACACATATGAATAGGCAAATATTTTCCATTGCACATGTTTTGGCGGTTTTAATTAGGGGAAAACATTAGGCGCCATTAAGTCTTTGATTTATGTAAGCCTGAATTCATGTCTCAAGGGGCTCTTGAGCCTTCATGCTCAGACACAGTAGCAAGGTGCATCCCCGCAAAGTGCTGAAAAGACAGTTTATTTTTCGTTCCTCCAATCATTTACCTGCTCTAGTTTCTGTTGCCTTTTCATGAGCTCGATCTCCAGGTCGCTCCTCTTCTTATGGGCCTCCTGCTCCTCCTTCTGAGCCTTCAGCACTTGCTCCCTCTTTCTCTTCTCCAGAACCTTCTGGAGCTCAGGTTTGTTCTGAGGTGCCAGGCCCCTGCGCAGAAAATCAAAATCAGTGACACGGCATGTTACTAAACCGGAGCGAAGTGAACAAACCCTCCCGACAACCCACGCCGATGACACTGCACAGCCCCAGAGATTAATATTCACATTCATACGTAACAGATGATGACCATGACCTGATTCTGGTTTGACATGCAGATCTAGATGTTCAGGATTAAACATTTTTAGTCTTGTTTCAGGGAAAGTCACAGATTGATCTACCAGTCTGTGAATACGATGGCTGCCAGCACTGGACCTCTTTTCCCTTTTTCCTTCCCTAAAACATTCCCAATATGTGAAACCATATCATTGAACATATTACTCATGGAAGCTGTCTTGCGGTGGTGAAGTTACTTGGCAAACAGGAGGGATTTGTTACACAACTGCCTGGATGCATGCAGCACAATACAAAAAGAAGAAAAGAGAGACGTCTTGGTGTGCGAAGAAACTGCGAAAAACACCAAATGTTACGTAATGCTCCGAACTCCTCCAAAAAAAAAAAAAAAGTACTCGAGAGAGAAGGGCGGGGGGGCTGAGGATGAGGCTCGGGAGTGCTTAAGACAGAGCGATACAGAGACGAGGCCGGAGTCAGCTGGGAAAGGCCAATGAACAGCGAAGCAAGTGGACAATAAAAGTGCCACACGAGAGAAAGAGAGAGAGGGAAAAAAAAGAGGACAGAGGCTATCAGTTGGTAAAAAAAGTGTAATCTCCATGCCCTTCAGAGGATCAGTTTAAAAACCCTTATTATCCAGATTATTATTCTCTTCCCGAGAGAGCCCGACTCTACACGGGCTGCGTCGGCTCTTCAGGGAGAGCTCAGCATGCCCACCTGCCTGCAGTGTAGCAACAACAGTGCCTTAATTAAATGCACCATTAAACCTTCGAGAGATTACATAACCGAGCCCGCCATGTTCCAAGAAGTCGTGGGAGTTAATTCACAACAAGTAACTACTTTACCTCCAGTCGCTGGCGCAGAGAAGCGCTCTGATTGCCCTGACTGCGAGGGGTCTTATGAAAGCACTTTACGGGCTGAAAGGGGAAAATATGAACCTAGAACGGGAGGACGGGTCAAGGTCACTCTGAGCAGTTAGACGGGCTGTAAAGATGTTTGCGCCGGTGTCCTTTTCACTAAAGGGCATCTTTTACATAACCGCTGACCCTCATTACCACGATCCCCTCCCATGAGTGCGTGCCCCCTTCGCAGACTACAAAGAATGTGTGTTCAAAACACGACACAGCAATACCTCCATCTGCTGAACTGCTTCACCAGGCTTCGTGGCTGAATGTCTGAAATTCCTCCGTATATGCGTGTGTGTTTGTGTGTGTGTGTGTGTGTAGGAGGGGTCACCACAGCGAAGGTAGCAGAGGCAGAGAAAGGCCCTCAGCTAGAGACTGTTTTGTAATCTTGATTACATAACACATTTTTTTTTCCCTCACCGTCCATCCATCCATGCATCCATCCAGCCGCCCCCCCCCTCCCCTCGCTCATCAGCGTGACTAATCCACTATGCAGCCGAGCTTTTCTATACTTCCAGTACACGATGGAGAGCCCAATGAAAACAGAGTTCATCCACCCCAAAACCCCCTAGATTTATCTCACAGACTTCTACTGATGCTCCGTCTAGACGACTACAAACAACACTCCGCAGCGCGCGGAACGGGAAAAACGGCTTTGCTCCTCATGTTTTTTATTAAATTTCTTGGTTATCCTGCCCACCGCGGCCTCTTTCCCATCACTACAAAAGCACCCCAGTCTTTGATTTGTTTAAGACACAGCATCGCTGCTGTGATGTAACAGCTGTCAACAGCATGTGTGTTTACTTAGCTATTAATAGCTGCGACACAAAGCTGTCGGCGCTGTTTGGTGAGAGAAAATACAAACATTCAGCGTCAGAAGACGGGATCATAGCTCCCTGCACGCGTGTGTATTCACATGCACGGACCTCGACACGGACGCACGGATGCTCACGCAGTGCGGCGCGGTGTGATTAGCAACAGCCGTCAGGCCGGGTCGATGCTGCACGGTATATCGGTGTGACCTTTACATAACCAATTTTTGACACACTAATGCACTTGGGCTTTTATATAATAGCTCCTATGAAAGTTTTATGTGCTGAGCTTTACATAATACTGCTACTGCCGGAGGGACCAGTGGAGTAAACTTAAGTGACACACAGCATCAGCGCAGTCTGCATGGATACCATCAGACCAATAACAAGGAAGTTTCAACACGACTGGAATAACTCCACCATGAATAAAGCATATTAGCGTGGATCTGGACACTGTGCTGTTTTTCCCCCTTCTAAAAAGGGCAGACGTGGTATTGTTGTCATAACCAAATAAGGAGATGATTGTCTGGAATCTGTTGGACAACAACCACCCAATAAATACCTTAACCGTTGCCTGCACGGGAGGAAGTATTATTATTGTTCCGATAAAAGGCTTGGAATTAGGCCACCTTTCACAATCAGTGACTGAGTTTCGGTCATGCTCAATAAACCGCGATAAACCCTTTTGTAGCTGGTTGTAAAATGAATGAATCTCTGGGGATTTATGACGCCAATTTACCAGGATACAAATTAGGCAGACACAAACAAGAGACGAAGGGAGAGAAACATTGTTTTCTTCTGTCTCCTGACCTCTTCTGGTTCATGAGCAGCTCTCGGTGCAGGTCCTGGTGGTTCCGAGAGTTCTTGACCGGGTTGATCAGCTTCTTGGGTTTGATGAGCTCATCACAGTCTCCCTCCAGGTAGTCGGGCTCCGCCATGACACTCCTCCCTGGTGACAGCGACAGACCAGGGTCACACGGATCTGAAACAAAGCAAATGAACGGAACCACAATTTAATCATCAGGATGTGACAGGTTCGACGTATTATTTCTTCCTTTCAAAGCATGAAATGAACATCTGCCGGCTCCTCTGGCTTAAGCACACGCAGAGTTTTTAAACGGTCTCGATGGTGATGGAGCTGGAATTACATAATTGTTCTACACTGAGCGAAGAGGAACATTTCACACCCCTATCAGAGGGCGTATGGAAAGAAATCAATAGATGAGTCAAGAAAAGTTCTTCAGGCATCCCTTCAGGCACATATTTATGTACATATCTGAAGTTGTTGATACATTACCAACTCAAAAGGTTCAACCCTCTGTTTTACATGACCTCACAAAATAAAAACAATCCTCATTAACGACCCCCAAATGTGGACACACCGCCTCTGGCATTCTAACTCACGCAGTTAAAAAAAACATGTAAGCTGTATTTCTCCATTCACCAGGATAAAAAGAACAGCTACCTACGGACCCACGGGGTCACCTGCCGCTTAGAAATGACCGACTGGGACACAGAAAGTTTGACCAATGCGTCATCATAATCACAGGGTACATACAACAACACCAAGCAAAAATAACTTTTACGGCAGCTGAGTGCCACCGCTAACAACACCATTCCGACTGATAGCTCACATGCTCTGATTTAAGATCATTTCTACATGAACACGCAAACAAATGAAATGAGAACAGAATAATGACCGTGAGACTGAAACAGCAGAGCACTTCACTTTTATCGACTGTTCAAGAAAAAGAAAATGCACAAAATTCAATCTTGGCTCAACTCTTACCCTGCAGATGAGGAAAGACGGGGTATCTGAACATTGTCGCCATCTCTGCTGTTTGGATTCGGTACAGTCTCGTCTGGGAAAAAGCTATTTTAAAAAAAAACACCTCGCTGTCCTGTTTATCAGCGTGTTGCAGAGCGTCACACGGGAGAGGTGCTTTAGTCTGCACAGCTGTCTGCTTCTGAGCTGGGTGGATTTCAAAGTCTGTTTTATAGCCACGCTCACACACAAACACACACCCACTCCCTCTCTCTCTCTCTCCCTCTCTCTCTCTCTCTCTCTGTGTGTGTGTGTGTGCTCCCTCCATCACCTCCTCTCCCCTCCTACTGACTTTCAGTGAACATCTCCAGGCAAAGAACAGTTTCTCCCTAAAAGAAACAGATTTCACTCATTGATGATTATTCCTCCGCTTACTGTTTTTTTAAATGGAACTTAACATTTTAATCCTGTCTGTTAAAAACAGCCGCACGCAGAATTGGCAGAAGGAGGTCTGCCTTAAAAATAACATCAAAGTGGTCTGATTGTGCATTACAAAAATAGTCCTTTCAATATTAGATAACAAAAGTCACGTGCATTTCTTCTCCCGCAGCCTGAGTGAATGACTCAGATTCTTCTAAACAGTCGTGTTTCTCAAACGCCTGCCAGTCGACTCTCTCCTGAATGTGACTGATTAGGACTGAAAACATCACATCATCCAATCACATCCGTCAGCTGTACCAAGGATGCATTACCCTGCACGTGCTGGACACAAAAGGTGGGGGAAGCATGTGTCCTCAGAATCAAAACAAAGCACACACACACACACAGAGGGATGGATGGATGTAACGAGCCACGGACTCCACTAGGGGTCGACACTCCCGCATCCTAGAAAGGATGTCAGTTACATAACAAAAGAAGGCGAAGATAAACACGGCTTGTGGCTGCACGCTGCAGAACAAAGGCAGAGAAATACCACACGATGAACACTCCGGATGGATGGAAGTGGAACATGTTGACAAATGGAAATACTGGTGTTGCCAGTGGTTTGTGATTTCACAGTCATAGTGGTGGGTAATCCCTTCTAATCTCAGATTAGTAACCTTTTAACATGATGTCTACGGGCTCATGTGGCCGATGTAAATCTTAAAATCTGAGGATACGTTCCATTTATGTTTTAACTCAACGCAGGTTGAGGGTCAAGTTTGGAGAAGGAGGTACTGCTAAAGGTATTTTTTTTTTTACTATTGCAGTCAACAGTATTTTCTATCTACACACACCACTGGCTATAACGTTGTCACAGCCAGGACATGTTGTGTGCATGTGAGATGGCAGAGGTGGGCAGAACAGCTTGTGGCTGCAATCAGGGGCTGCTTGTGAGCACACACGTGCTGTGAACATCAAAGACGGTGTGTGTTATTGCCGGTGGCGGGGGGGTAGAGGAACTTACAGACTGGCAGTGTTGTCAAAGTGTCCGTTAGCTTAACACATCTGCTCCGACTTCCTCCGTGCCCCGAGGGAGAGGGGAAGTGACATAGGGAGTTCAAAAGGAACCTCAAATTGGAGCCCTGCTTGAAGGCGGCCCTCCTCGGCCGGTCCTTTCTGCATGTTGTATTTTTACGCTCCACTCGAAAGCCATGTAGATAACACGTTCCACTATCAACTCACGCTCAACACCTGAAGAGCGCAGCAGATAATTAATGTTCCAGGAACTTAAAGTAGGACAGCAATTGAATGCACAGCTCACTCTGCGCGGGACATTTCAGAACGATGTGTAAGGCTCTAACAAACTGCCAGAACGGTGGAGTGTGTGTGTCGATACTATGGAACACAACTGTGTTACAAACTTGTACAAGCGTGTCGGTGTTTCGAACCAAGGTGCGCCACTTTTTTGGGGAAAACACGTCCTGCTGCTTCAGGAATCCCATTAAAAACAGCTTGTTTATTGGTTTTGGAAACACACCCTTACAGCACAGACACACAGACACACACACACACACACACACACACACACACACACACACACACACACACACACACACACACACACACACACACACACACACACACACACACAGATAATGAGCCTCATAAAGACCCGAATCTCCGAAAATGCCCAGGAGAATGGCCCGCAGCACTGACAGGATTTTAAACGTCCGAGCATTTAGGGATAAAACGAGCGGAGAGTTGGGGATAACAACGGAAAAAAGAAAGGAGTAAAAGTGGGTCAGAGGAAAGTGTCTGGGGCAGGAGACAAGGGAGTTGGCCAAAAGGCAGACTTCCTCTGTTTACTTCGCCCTTCTCCCTGTCATCCTCTTAACCTGTGTGTGACTGCGGTGCTGTAAACTGTGATGTGTCACGTTGTTAATCAGCTGCAGATGAATCGTGGCAGAAAAAAAATTGCGAAAGAAAGACAGAAAGTTAAATCGATGCAGAAAATGAAATACAAAGGTCGTACCCTGCTCACACACACACACAGATCTTTGTTTTCACTGCACAAATATAGGCAAGAACGTGTGGTTGGCAGCCTTCTAGTCTTAAAAACGGAAAGCAGTTGGACATTTTTTTAACGTGAGGTGTTTGATAAGCACGCCTGCGCTGGCGACTGTGTGGCAGTGGACCCGACAGCGGTGGGTTGCATTAGAGCTGATAGAGCGACTTATCTCGGAAGAAGAGAGTGCCCGCGCTGCGTGCCAAGCGGTTGCGTCACCGCGGCCGGCTCAGCTATACGAGCAGACACGCACAAAGACTTGCATTCATAATAAGCACCCATTTCTCAATTTCCCCCTCAACTGTCATGTCTTGGGGTTGCCAAGGCGACCTGGCATCCCCCCCGGACACTTTATCCAGTGACACAGCACTCAGGGGCAGGAAAGAGACGCTGACAGCTCATACTGACACCTGAGGGCTGCAAATGGGCGTCACTGGGGAGGACTTTCACCAACCGAAATAAACTCCTCAAAGACAAGCTCATGGCGGCTATGAGCGGTAATTTTAGAACAACGGATCAAATGATTGTGGGTCATGTGAAAGGTGTCCCTCATAGTGAAAAAATGCACAGACAGAATTATTGCCAGACTGTGCAGTTTGTGTCAGATCGATGGAGCTTTACAGCATTTTCCAGCTAACTGTTGCTCACTTTAAACTGCCGACAGATGATGAAACATTTTATGCAAAGTGTAGCGCATGTGTTCATCATCATCATCTCATCATCATCATCATCATCATCATGTTAATCTTTCCTCTGCAAAAACAAACCAGAATTTCCATGTCACAGCTTAACATGATGAGACTTACTGTTGCTACACTGACGTTTTCTGGTCGCCGACTGTTGTTACGGCGAGCTGTCGTGAAACGATACGATCAAACAAGAGGTCACGATCGGCTAAGCTAACCTTAGCGTTGGGATTTAGCTAAAATTCAAAATCTATATGCCGCCTCACAAACTAGGCTGCCCCATCTGACTGCCTACATTTCACCTGGCAAGATTTATGGTACTTTTATAATGTTGTGTCAGAGAGTTCGGGGGGGGGGGGGGACTCTTAAAAACCAGTATACGTATTTCTTGCCTCACTCTATGACACCTCTGCTCACGTATGTCGCTTCTGGCTATGCCACATGCTATTGTTTGTGCTTCGAAAGGCCGGTGGCAACTGAGGTCAAAGTTAAAAAATTACTTGAAGCTTTTTCAGCAAAAAAAGCTCACACAAACTCACTGTATGCTACCTGCCCAGGGTATTTAGGGCAAAAGGCATACAAAAACAAAGTTAGCGACCACCTGCAACACAGCGAACCATTTAGCAGCGACACGGACCAAAATTTTTCTCAGTTTTGGAGACCAAAAACGGAGCTAAAAGAGAGTGAATACTCGACCATGACCTTCCACGTGACCAGAAACACGACTCAGTCTGTGTGCTAACATATCAGCCTAGATGATACTGTAATATGTTATTGTTGGTTACAACAATAACAAAAAATATATATATTTATATGCATGAAATGGATTCGTCCTCATCTAACCAGACAGAGAAGAGCACAGATGGACATAAAGGGCTAATGATGAGGGATGGGGAAGAGAACCTAAATTGGCCATTAGCAGCGCCTCTCTTTCTTTTCACTGCCACAGAACAAACAACACTGTAAATACTAAACTAAAGATGAATAGAAGAAAGTAAGACGGAAAGAAAGAAAGCAAATAAGACAGAAGCGGATAACTTTTCAGTTGAGATCAAGATGCACAGACTGGGTTCAGCTCTCACGAGTCCAGAGTGGCCGTCCTCCTGCTGCTGCCTTGACAGACCGAGGAAATGAAGGCGAGGAGAGCAGCTGGCGGACTGCTTCACCATCTGACCCCCCTGCTCTCCTCCAAGGTGCAAGGCGCGACCCAGAGCAGGCCATCCAGCGCTCCGCACAGGGTGGGGTTGGCCTGTCAACTGTCATTGGTTATGAACACATGGCTGACCACACCCACTCCATCCTCAGCGAGCCAGGATTTGTTTTTCTCAGTATCTGGCACAAATGTGCGCACAGAGGGTCAGGTTTCCAAAAACGGATTGATCAGCACGTTAGCATCTGGTTTGATACGCGGCTGATCGCGGACACAGCTGACATGGAAGAGGGATTACTACTTTGTGGTTTCTGATCGGATAAAAAGAGGCTGACAAGAGCAGGAGCAAATACTAAACCATACTTCTGTATTAGTGTTTGAAACCTAATTCCCAATCTCCTTCATGTCCCATATAGTTCCTCTTGTTCAGCCTCCATTTATCTTTTCTTTTTTTGGCCAGATCCTGTCTATTCCACTCACAGATGGGAGGTCCACCCCTCAGGGGGAAATTGCGTCACCAAAGCCCCTCAAGCAACCCCCACACCCCGTTCTTTCTCTGTCTTTCACACACACACACACACACACACACACACACACACACACACACACACACACACACACACACACACACACACACACACACACACACACACACACACACACACACACACACACACACACACACACACACACACACACACACACACACACACCACACACACACACACACACACACACACACACACACACACACACACACACACACACACACACACACACACACACACACACACACACACACACACACACACACACACACACACACACACACACACACCCCTTGGAGTGTTACAGGCCGGACAGATCCAAGTGTGCATCTACTAGCCTTTTTCTGTTAATGAAGCGGCCATTCAGCCATAAATAGGGGAGGCCCTAATTAAAACACACAGATAGATGAGCTTTTAACTGGCAGCTGCGGGGGGATGGGGCAGGGAGAGAGAGAGAGAGAAAGTGACAGAGAAAGTGGAGGGGAAGCAGAGAGTTGGGGGGGGGGGCCCGGTAGTGACATTGTGCTCATTTCCCGGACGAGCCGAGTTCAGCGTTCGTACGTGCTCGTTTACAAGCCTCCCCCCCCATGACGACACATAAATCACAGTTGGCAGCGCAGTGACGTACATGTGCGCATATTTCTAGAATCAAACAATGGAAACACACATTTTTCCTGTCACCCACGCATAAAAATACATTCAGAGTCGGCATCAAATAGGAATAAGACAACCCACACATGCACAGTGTCGTTTTTAGTGTAGTTCTTTACATGTGTAGGCAAAATTGTTTCCACAAACTGACCTACCAGTGCGCGCCAAAGAAAGATGGCAGCCAATAAGATAAGACCAAACACAAACACCATGAACTTGTAAGGAACTCGAATATTTTCTGTCTGTGCACAGAGTTCAACTCTTGCTCATTTAGACTGAGTGAATAGCTCAAATGTAGTAACCGATCTCCAGAAGATGCAGATGCAGAAGACACAGCCAACACTGATAGAAGAAAAGAAGACCGGACTGTGAGGGAGAAACAATGCAACGCAGACAGTGAGAGGAAAATGGTTCCTCAAAGAGTATGTTTGGGAGTTTGGGGGTTGAGATCTGTTTTGTATTTCCTTTTTCCCGAGGAGTGGGGGTCTGGAGCCGGGGAGAAAGAGGAGCTGGGGAATTCTAGGGGCCTCATCGCGTACCGACCTCCGAAAAGCACCCACCCCGCTCCCACAACACGATGATGTCACTAGGGAGACGCGGGGTTATGGGAATTTACAATCGGGGTTTTAGGGTTCATAAAGCACAGATGCGCACAAACACCCACACAATAAAAGGGTAATGTAACACATTGCATCATGTGAGAGGAGAATGGGCTGTCTCTGCCTTTAGCTATGCAGTGCAGTGTGTGTGTGTGTGTGTGTGTGTGTGTGTGTGTGTGTGTGTGTGTGTGTGTGTGTGTGTGTGTGTGTGTGTGTGTGTGTGTGTGTGTGTGAGTGGATGTTTAAAAACACCCTGATGTCATTAAGGGAGTACTGGGCGGCTCTGCAGACTGTCATGATGAAGAGCAAACACCCAAACTCATTACAACACAGAGCAGCGAGGAGTAACCGTTCATATGAAAACATCTGAATTACTGAAACGCTCTCCCTATAACTTGGTTCTCAACTCTCTGCCCACCCAATGCTTACTGCAAAAGCATGTTTTTGTTCTTTGTTTCACTTGTACTGGCAAAGTGGCATTCTTTTTACGAAGTGGCGAATCCACTGGTTGCACAAAGAAAGTCTGATTTAATGTAAGCTTATGAGAAAATGCCCCTTCCTCTGAGTTTATGGCCTCAGTCGCTAGTTTCAAGTCGTCTTTTATACGTGATATTCGTTTTGGGTATTACGATTGAGAGTGAAATAGACCAGATCCAATAAGCTGCACCCTCTTGTCCAAATATGGTTACTATGGGCTCAGAAAACAAAACAAAACAAGATGGCGATGGCCAAGACACTGGCTAAAGCTAACACTTTACCCCACTCAGCTCCAACTCCTTCAGTACACATCTCTGTCAGTCAACCTAGGCTGACTGTTGCATCGCGTCACATCTCGTGTCTCAGCCAAAAAGGACTTGAACACAACACAAAGACTGCAGCCGACCGCCAGCAAGCTTGTACGTTCTGCGCCTGCGTGAAAGGAAATACCTTGCTGGCATTTTACAAACTGGGACACACTGCACTGACTAAAGCCATGGATGCTCACTGACATGGATGATCATCACCCCCAGGGCCTTTAAGCTCTCAGGGAAACAGGGACATTAAAAGGCAGGTGAAGTTGAGGAAGTTCGAAAATATGAGTTTAAACTAGCCGATTACACAAAGACCTTTGTTGTTCACCGGACACGGTAATTTCTCAGAAACAGACGAACCTTTACAATCCAACTTCTCATGTCTTTCACAAGTTCCTGTGCAAAAAAAAAAAGAAGTGAAACGCGAAACAAAACAGTACATTCATTACGTTGGAAATGATTTAATGTACGATGTTAATGTGACTCTGGGATCCGATTACAATCAGTGTTGTGATCCGGGCCTGAAAATGGCGATCTCTTGTGGCTGCAAATCTCAAAATCTCTGTTACTGTGCGTCCCTCTTCGTGTCTTGCATCCCGGATAACCACAGTGGCTGCGTTTGGTCATGTCTGATTATAATGTGGGTTTGACTGCTTCCAGTTCTGACTTTATAAAAGGGCCGATTGCAATATGAGCAAATATCCAGAATCTGTCAGCTGACATGCCACGACAACGGCTGTCCTTATAACTGACGAGAATCACTGACACCTCTGATTGTTAACGCGATGAGGACAAATTGATCCCTTTGTTTAAACGTGCCCGCATTAGGCAGCCTGTGCTCAGCACGGACTGAAGTTATTTATTGCGGTGGCTCGCTCCACGGCCCTGTTGCCGCACGTTGCGAGCCCCGCGCCGAGGCAGATTACAGGATGAATAGGATGGATTGAAAAAAAGGCACAGACACCACTTTGAGTCACACTGCAGGAATGTGATGAACCTGCAAAGCGATTATCGCTTCGGACGCACAACAGCGTATACATGTAGGGGCGCGCACAGACGCAGCCAGAGAGGTTTCTGAGTGACGGCAACACTTTTCTTTAAAAAGGTCAAAATCAAAACGCTGACTCGCACCAAAGTCTGAACACATGTCCTGAATAATTAGCGAGGGGGGGACACACCTGTCAGTCAAATACAAAAGGCCGGTCTATACTCCCTCAAAGCTGACACGGACACATGTTCCTGTATGTATATGTATAGGCCTGATTTGAACAGGTGGACTGAGACAGATGAACAACACATGCGCTCAATCCAGACTGCTTTTCCACGTAAGACACACCCTAAGACGCCAAATTATAGGCAGAGCACATGCATGTTTCATGTAGCTCCTCCTCGCCGAGATGTAAACATGTGCTCATATACTGCACATTCCTCTCACACACACACACACACACACACACACACACACACACACACACATACACATAAATGCAGCTCCGAATATCTGTCTCTTAAATCCATGCGGTGAGAGAAAAGCCACAGCCGTTTTGTCTGGCTCAGCAGTGTGAAGTGCCGTTCAGTCGTAAAAAAGGGAAGAGTCTTTGTTATGGCTCGGCTGTCTGTTCCAGTTCCAGATTCAAAGCTTTGTGCTTTACTGCTGTTTTTTCCTCATGGAGCAGAGTCACGCCCCCTCTCGCCGTCTACTGGCTGAGCCCAGCTGGGAGCTCGGTGCTCATTGGCTGGGGGGCACACCGGGGAGGATTTGGGAGGTTCTCCTTTGTTTACATGCTAGTAGAGAAAACCCCAATAACGACTGTTACCTTGGGCAACCGGGCAAATCGACAGTTATCCAGACAGACAGGCACACGAGGTGCGAGCCGACCGTGCACGCACGCACTAGTATAATGAGGTAACCAGGTGTTTCAAAACAAGCCAAATGAGGAGTCTTTGTTCTCACCGACTCCATGCTCTATGCTTGACATGATACAAAATATAGCATGTGGATGCATATTTTTAGACGGGCCAGCTGGCAATCATGTGGTTTCATTGTCTGATGAAACTTTCCAAAGCATGTATACATTCTGAGAGCCGCTGCTGGCTTCAGGCTGCAGGAGAAAACAAGTGGCTCTGTCCCTCAGTGGGCGTATGTTCCTGTTTGTTTGTAATAAGACAGGATCATATATCTTGATAGAGACTTACAAAGAGCCTAATCCAATTCATGCAGCTCAGACTCCCAGATCTCTCTATACTTCTACCTAACAAGCTGGACGGAGGAGGGCATTTAGAGTCTGTGTGCGTGCGTGCGTGTGTGTGTGTCATCCTTCCTCCAAGACTACGCAAAGTGGTCGGCACAGTAATGGTGCTTTATTGTGATTGAAGCTGCAGCATAACAGCAGGAAAATCAATGGGATTCTTTGAGAAGCTGAGTCTCTGTAGGTGTGTGTGTGTGTGTGTACCCGTTTTAGTCTTGGGCACACACATCTTATCTTTCTTTTATGAGCTAGTCAACAACAGGGCGGTCAGGCCTCAGCATGTCGGACGCTCATATGAATCCATCCCACACCAGCTCTCCATCAGGGAACCCAATACCTTAAATCGTGACATCATAATATAAAACCATGGCAACACAACTCCAGCACAGTGTAAACAGATCCTTTGTCCTGGTGCGGAGGGCTGTGATTGCATCACTTCTGTTTGCACAAACCTGCCATAATCATACAGTGCTGCTGTGGTGCTGAGTGAAATGTACTTCTAGGAGTGGATGTCAATAAAAAGTGCTAATAGTTAGCATCAATCGGTCTTTGTGGTTTGCTTTCAGGTAAATGTTTAGCCGAGGTGGCAAACCATCCAGGTCCAAACATATCTTGTCTCATAATCCATTTAGGGAGCAGTGACAGTTTAAACAACACCCCGCAGTCAATAAATACATGGTGTTTACTGTGCATATAGCACCGCTGTCCTTTCCCCCCAAAAAACCTTTCTTTTCATTAAAGTGTTACAGCAAAATTGTGCTATCTGACATTATGACACAAAGGAACAAAGCGTGTTTACGGATTGCAAATGGAAATTTACTCATAAAGTTTGAGGAAAAGTAACTGAAATTAGTCAAATCAAATGTTGCCATGTACTTTCAGCAGAAAAGAGTAAATTCTGTGTTTCTGACGTTTCATTCGCAAAGACGTCTCAAGACAGGATGCCTTAAGAATGACATTTTGTGGGGAACTGCATTCCCTGCACCACAAAAAGAGATAGAACAAGTTGTGTGCGAGTTGCCCTTTGACTGCAATTCACAAGGTTGTACCACAGGAAACTGTTGAGCGGAGGTGGCACACCACCCAGATTCTACACATCTTCCGGCCCGCGATCAGTTGGGTTGCTAGACGACAGCGTAAACGACAGGCAAACTCGTTGCATATGACACTTGCTTTGTCATATAGCACCTAAAACACTTTTCATTTCAGAAAAGCCCATTACTCATAATGATAGTGAAAGTGGGCTTTGTTTCAGGCGAGGTGCTCCACCTCTGGCCCCCCGACTGGGTCACGCTTACATGTTCTTCATATAGATATTTCCTCCTGTAAGACACAACTTTACCAGTTTTTAACAGTTTTAATTTGGCAAAGTGTTTGCACTGTTGTTGAACACTCAGAAGAAACACTGTATTCCTCAAAGTATGCTCGAAAAAAAGCATTTTTGGGAATAAGTACCCGACACGTGTAAAACACTGACACATCTAAACTCAACGCTGAACAATGTCCAGCCCTAGGCGAACAATTCTAGATCATGAAAAAGGGGATGAAACATTGCACAACTCAAAGCCTCTCGGCAGGTTTGAACTGGACAGAGTGGAGACGAGTTTGGTAAAACTAAGAGGGCTCCACTCTCAGACCAGAGGCCCTCTGAAACCTCACTCTCTGTTTACTCGACTCATTACAGGGGAAAAGACTGAAAAACATCTGCTACAAGGTAGTCTTTCACCACCCATATGAACAACATGTCTGCGAGGAACGAGCAAACGGAGCATAGTCATGAATCACACACAGAAACAGTGTGTCGTGTGCGGCGCTCGAGGATCAGTGTGTTCTGCTGAGTAATGAAGATTCTGAGCCCACAGACGGACCAGCAGGACTGTGGGAGATAATACTGTCAACAGACATGTGGTTGCCAGTTCCCCTCTCGTGGACACACACACACACACAAACACACACACACCCATTCCTGACCTAAATACCTTGACTTTCCTGAGGTCAGGTTGAGTCCTTGACACGGCCAAAGCTTCTATAATGATACATCTGAGAAGGAACCACTAATGTGCCATTATAGGATGGAAACTCATTTCATTCACATATCTAAATTCCTGTGAGTGCAGTAATAATGCAGGAGAGAGCATTCCAGTTGTAACACACAAACACACACACACACGCAGTGACAGCATCAACGCTTACAGGAAACAGAAGACAGGGAGAGAGACAGAGAACCAGGAGAGAGAGAGACAGAGAGGAGGGAAGGAACGGGTTCAAAGATCACAAAACAGATGTAAATCGTTTAGCAAACTCGGCTCTAAATGACTAACACATGTGCGAGAAACTTTCCTCTACTTGCGCGCACACACACACACAAACACACACACACACACTCTCTCTTGAAATCTCTTCACCTTGGAGAGTTTAACATATTCATTCATACCATCTGCCTTCATCACTTCTCTTCACTTTGCCGGAGCCCATCTGATGAAGCAGAGTTAAACTACTTCACATGTTAAAAGCTGCTATTCAGCCTCCACCCAGCAAACACACACACTCACACACACACACACTCAGCCCTCTGGCTCGACTCGGGCTGAACCCTGTTTGTTTAAACGTCTTGTTAAAGTTTGACAGTCAACTCTCGGAGACGTGTTTACACTGCGAACAAGGAAACTCCATGAGTTTGAGACCCGTTGCCAGATCATAAGGCTGTTCACATGACAGCTGACCTCTGCGCCTGATGACAGCACAGGGCCAGTGTGTCAGCTCTGACTGTAGCCATGTGCTCTGACACAGGAGGCAGCTGTAAGTCACTGCTGTGTGCCATCTCTCTCTCACACACACACACACAGAGTCTTACTCACACACTTCAGATAAAGCTCATCCATAAAACACGCTCAGTTTTAAAAAAGAAGGGTGTCTCACCCATTTTCGAGAATAAAAGATGACATCGTTATTTGTCAGGTTATGGAGACAAAAACAGCAGAAAAAAAACAGAGGGAGTCTCTTTTGCGTAAAGCACCCTGAGAGAAAACTGTGATTTAAAGGTGGATTAATAATCTTGATTTCTCTTGTGAAAGAACAAGTGATTGCACATTTCTTTTTAAAGAAAGATATGTGTCAGCTGTAATATCACATGAGCCACAGCCATGAGATCCCCCAAACACACCAGCGCGAAAAAAACCCACATTTTTTTTTCTTTCCCCTTCTTCTTCTTCTATTCTTCTCCCACAGCACAAAGTGCCAGCTGCCATGGACACTATGAGCCCAGAGTCAATGTTAACTGTACGTCCTGTACAACAAACCCCAACGTGTTCGCTCCCCTCCACTGTCCCGTCGGGCTGCAGTCATGCGCTGCAACAAAAGGAGACAATGAAACAAGAGTTTGTGTGTATGTGTGTGTTTTTTTTTTTTTTTTGCAATCTCATTCTCTCACTCCTCGGGCTTTTCCCCCTTCTTCTTCCTCCTCTTCCTCACTTTACAGTTAAAAAGACAACCAAAACACAACCAGATCCAGCCGACTCCTCCAGCAGGCAGACAGTTAAAACGCGCTGCTTTTGTTGAGTGAAACAAAAAAAAACACACACACACACGAGCTCCCAGACACACACATAGACACAGAGACACACACACACCTACCTCAAAGTCGAGCCCGACGCGACTTCTCCAACTGAACTTGTTCAATATTTTTTTAAAAAGAGGAGAAAATGTCAGCGCTCCTCTCCGGACCACTTCTCGGGGCTTGAGGTGTGTCCGCCGCGCCGCTCTAGTAAAGTGTTCAGCGCACACACACACGCTCACTCACTCACACACACACACGCAGTCAGCACCCATAGAAAATGTAAATGTGGGATGGGTGGGACGGCGAGGAGTGACGTCACGCCAGGGCTCCTCCTCCTCCTTCATGTGAGGAGTGGGGGACTCCTCGAGCTCAGGGCGGGGCCTGTAGACGGGACGCGCGCGCACACACGGACACGCGCGCACACAGATGACGAGCACTAGATTTTTTTTTTTTTTTAAATAAAAATTCGTCATCACTTCCTGGAAAAAGTTAAAATATGTGTTGTGGAAAGACGCATTTTTCTGTGATGAGACTTTGTCTGAGGTATTCGAAAACAGTCTCCATGAAACAGCTGTAGATATTTTTTTATATTTATTTCATATATATTGTTTTTTCATTATTTCCTTCATATTACAATATGATGATGATAAAGTGCAACTGTTTGGTGCAACAACAAAACCACAGGACATGGAGAAAAAAACCTTCAAATTAAATATGAATATAAAAACTAAAGAATAAAAAGTGAGGAATCATTATATTGAAAGTGCATATTCTTGATTTAATGCAGTGTTCTGACTGATTTCAATATGATATTGTTTTTACTTAATAGTTATAAACGTATGTAGTGAATATGAGTCCTTACAAGTAAGAGGAATAAATGCGATAAAACAGGCAAAATCCCAGAAAAAGAAGGAGAGAGAAAGAAAGCAATGCAAAAATAGAAATAAATAAAAGGATATAATCAATAAAAGTCGATGAAAGGACGACATCACATCAAAGGAATTAAGAGCAGACAACAAGATTATGGACAGTAAAGAGAGTAAACGACAATAAATATATTAAAAATAAAAAATAAAAGCAGTAAAGGACGGTATGGGGGCAATTAAAAACAGATAAATAGACTGGAACAACTAAAAATTCTGTTAAAAAAGGTGCTTTCACATAACAGCAAGTCTATAAAAGTGGGTTCTGAGAAGTGATTTAAAATAAGTAATTGATTTAAATCAGTTGTGGGATTGTGTATTTTAAACTGCAATAACTGTCCAGGCTATTTTAGCATTAGCTTCCGTAACCCATGAACATACGCAGAGGCTACTTCCCCCCTCTTCTTTTCCTTAAAGCAGCACCATCAATATTTTAATATTAACACTGGTACTATGTGAGGGGGTCTCTTGTAGTGGCAAAACCCTAAAATGAGCCCATAGAGACACGTCATGCCCCTTCCTGTGGACCCCAAAGAAGGGTCTATGGTAGTGAATGGAGAGGGGTATAGAAATACATGAATCCTCCGTGTTGTGGGGCCAATAGATGGCATGAACCAGTGACCTCCCCCAACCGAGCTACCTTCTTTAGAGATTAAATAATTTAATCTTGCAGCTCTTCTACGTTTTCCAAATTTTTTTGGACTGAATGGCTCAAATTATGAGAGTGAAACTCTCGTCAAATATTATCTACCGTTTTACAAACACTTCTCTCACAACAAGCTTATGGGAAAAAGTGTTTTGGGCCCCAGTGCGTCATGTGATGCTGTAATTACACGGTTTGGCAATAGTGCTCTTCATGGGGGCTTGATTGCAGCACTGAGCAGCTAAAGAAAAGCTTTTTTACTCATGTGTAGATGGAGACCAAAACAGAGCTAAAAGGCTCATCGTACTCTGAATCTGCTGGATGTACAACGGCTTACTAACATGTTCAACACCTTTATGTCATCATGAGGTTTATAGCGTGTTGCTCTGCCCCTTGTGCCCAAAATGTCAATTAATGTTACTTTACGTAACTTCAAGGTATACTGATCAAATATTACGTCCCCTTTTCTTTCAGAGCTCATAGGTGAAATAATCATTGCTCCCTCCGGTTATTCTTCTTATCATTCCTCACTTTGATTACATCAGATCAGGCGGCTGTCTGTTATTGTTGCAGACTGCATATCCTGACCATTCTTTGTGATAAGGAGTAATCTGCTTACTGATGAAGGGGCAGTGGATCTGCTTATCCACCCTCCCTTCTGTTAAGTCGGCTCACAGAAACCCCGAGTTTCATGGCGATCTGTCGGTTCACGCTGCCCTGCTTATTTCGGGGGGGGTTGTACTCTTGACTATATCTCAGTGGGTTGGATAGAAATCTAACTTCCAGAGCAGGCTTACTGGAAATGACAAAAAGAACAGAAAACAGCCCAAAGGGTTGGGTCTGAAATCTAAACATGTGGGAGGTGGGGGCGTCGAAGAAGTAAAACATTCCTGCGGACCTTCTCATAACTTTAGGAGAGGGGTGACTCAAAGTGTTGACGTGAACAATAGGATGAGTCATGAGAGGGGTCGCCTCTGACAGAGAGGACACTCCCTCCAGAGACCACCACTCTCAGAGCTCCCACCGTGCAGGAAACAGATGTGTGCGCAGTGTAAAGCAGAGAAGTACGTAGACGAACGAGAAAATAAAAGTCAGAGCAAAGCTGTACAAGCCTTCCTCACCACGATATTTAAATACATGTTAAAGGAATAGGTTAACATTTTTGTTAAATATGTTTGCTCGCTCTCTTGCCGTTAGATGAGAGGATTGCTACCACTCTGGTGTCTGGAAGGCTGAATATGTAGCAAGAAGAGCAGTTAGCTTAGCTTAGCATAAAGACTGGGATAAACAGCCTGGCTCTGTCCAAAAAACAAAACAAAACTGGAGTTTATTTACTAAAATGCGGAAGCTTTTTTGTTTTATCTGCGCAAAAACCCGGATGTAAAAATGGTCAGTTCTTTTGTTAGGACCAATTGCCAGGAGACCACTGAGACGCCTTACCCTCGCGAGGCATCTGGATTTGCGAGACCACATGTTCATATTCAGGTGCACGTGATCTCATGATTTCATCCTGCCAGGCTTCAACACAGGCGCTTATTTCTGAAAAGAGAGATGCATGTAACTCTGTTTACTAATTGACATTCTTTTCACAGCGATGGTGGATCATGGAGCCCTTCAAATTATATTAAGGTTAGATTTAAAACCTCAACCGCCGTAGGAAGAAAGTACTTCCTCACTGCTATGGCAACCGGCCTGTTTGAGCGAAACAACTTCTCTACAGATATTGGGGGAGATAGGGCATCTGTCGGCGGTTTTCCGTTTCAGATGGTTTCAGAGAAGTGTCACTCCTCTTCCTCTAAACCACAACTGGATGAGGACATTCAGAGGGACGATAACATTTGCACAGAGGCCACCAAATAGCGGTTAACACGAGTGAAAGTCCCTTTTAGATGCTCTATAAAATTCCATCCATAACCACTTCTTTACCCTGATTACCTACATTTTTTTTGTTACGTGTTTACACTTAAAACGTCCATATGACCTGCATGGACCCATACGAGCTGAACATTTCCCTGACTGTAAACAAAGGCGGATTGGTTTATGCGGAAAGGTAAGGACACTGAAGGTCGTGTTGTTGCCCTTTTCCGTGCGTGTAAGTGGGCGTTTCCCCGTGTCACTGCCTGTAACTGGACGGTTTTTTTCCCTCCCCCCTGCCTCTCTGTCTCACACTGCCGGTATCTGAGGTCTAATTTCTGGGACAGATGTTTCAGTTGTCGGCCCAGGGTTTCCCACAGTTCTCGTATGTGTGCATATGTAGGCTTGCATGTGAGGCCCCTCTGTTTTTTTCTCCATCAGGCCTCCAAGGGCCTCCACTTTAAACAGGATATAACAGTTATCTGAACACCACGACAGAGAGGTCTTTCCTGTAAGCGAGCAAGTCTCCTTTGGTCCAAGGTTTGAGGAATACTGTGGCACGAAAAGCAACATGATTGGGTTCAAATGGTGAAGCAAACTGACAGGAAATGGGATTTAAAGAAAGCAATTTATTCATGGCTGTTTTTCGAGGAACGTAAAGCCACACTTAACATCACACCAGTGTAGGAAAGGAGCAGATAAATAATTACATGTAATTGTAGTGTACATAAACGCCACCCCCCCACGTGTGTGACCTACTTCTGAGGAACTGGGGGTTTTACACCAACAGCACACTCACCATATGCTGAAGCAGCGCATGTTCCTACAGCCCTCGGTTAAATTTGAGATACTTGTTGAAATCGTGCCTCTCTTTTTGTTTTTTTGTTTTTAACACCAAGCCAGCCCTTTTCTTTTTCTTTTTCTTTCTCACTCGTCCCAAATAGACTTAATGCATTCTTTCCACTCTGTTTTTCTCCCTCACGTCTGACCCAGCAACTGTTTAGGGCATATAAACTCGCTGCACTGGTGGAGAAACCGCAAGATAAAACTCTCTCCTGAAGTAATATTCCGCGTTGTTTTGGAAAGAAAATGCCTATTAGGTCACTGGAGGAGACTCGCGTGCCCATTACAGAGAGGAGGGGGTTTGTGCGGCTTTAATAACGCTGGGTGATGTTTTAATGACATCTGTCCGACACTCCCACTCCCAGCCGGTCTGTCTCTGAGATGCGTTCACCAGTTTCTCGGGGTAACGTAATGCATTCAGCTTTTTTTCTTTCTTCCCCCTGTCTGTTCCCCGTTGAGTGTTCAGCCAAAGTTCAGCTAATTCAATCACTGGTGGATGACTCACACCACCACCACCAGTGTCCCATTCTGCACAGATGTACAGACACACACACACACACTATCCCACACACACACACATACGTCCAAACACATTGACCACGGTGCCTGGCTAGATGAGGTTTATGAGGTCAGTGCTGCGTCAGCCTCTCAGCGCACTTGTGAAATGATCTCCTGTTCCCCAGCTTCATTACAAACTCACTTCTCGCTGTTTGCTATCAGCTGATGCAACGTCACGCTCCGTCATTCACCATTTTCTCGTCTGTGTTCCCTTTGTGAGGTGTCTCTCTCATACAAACCCAGCATCTCCCTTGTCATGAATACATAGCAGAGGGATACAGATAAGATAAAGCAGTGTGTGTAAAAATTCTCATGACATTTAAGCCTCACTTTTTCAGGGCTTCCCCTTTGTGATCCACACTGGTTTTTATCAGAGGTGGCATTAGAAATGTTTCTGTCACTATTCTTATCATTCATTACCATTTCTCTTCCTCTAGTCTCAGCCACATCAGGGGAATTTGACCACAACTTAATTCGACTCAGATGAAAAACCCGACGCACTCAAGTGTAACAGTAGAGAACATTTATAAACTGCACGCTATTTCTATGCATTTGCATGCCTGCGTGTGTCACTACGTTTGCATGCGTTTGAATGACACGCATGAAAGCTCATATGCAAAATGATCAAGATACAGTAATTCAGCTGCAGACCTTAGATGTTGTCGCTGAGGCTGTTATTGCTATAGCCACCCAGATTTATTGAGCTTTACAGTACAGAGCCTTTCCACTTAACCTAATGACTGCCAACGCGAATGAGAGCAGATGGCTCTGTTACAGTACAGCGAGGGTGGAATATCCACAGAGTTGGACAAAAGTGCTCACTACTTGGTGTGCCTTTCTTTCTTTTTTTTTTTTTATCACACAGAGCATAGACAGAGAACATTCGGATACAAACCTTTGCTTGACACTCAAGAAACGATAGAGCACACCCTGTCAGACCATTAGGAACACTAAACTTTGTTCTTGGAAACAAAAAGAAGAAGTAATTAATTACTCCCTGTACAAACACTCATATATAAAGCTGTTTCTGTACTTGAATATGTGCAGACAAACTCAGGCAAACAGCACTAAAGGTGCGCTAAATAGTTTCAGGGAAAAGATTGAAACTATTAAAAGTTAATAATTAAAATATTAATGTAATAATACAAACTCAGCAATAGTTATTTGATACATTACCATATAAAAAAAAAACACTTCTCAAGGGTAATAAGGTCCCAGAACACTGTTTGAGTCTAGAAATGTTGCACTCCTGCCAACATCAACAAAGTAAAACAGTAAGGAAAGTTGTCTATTGTGTTTATCCATTTATGTAGTCATCAAAATCAACTAGCAAAGATTTTCGTCTTAAAATGTCCTCCTCATAACTACACAGTGCACCTTAGTTATGTGGAGTTAATTGTAAACATTACGCAAACTACACAGAAGAGGAAGGTGGGCGAGCCGGGCCGGGTAGAGCCCTGGAGAGACGGGCCACATAATAGAGAAACCTTGTGTCCGTTCGTCCGTCCACCCTTGTGTCTGTCTGCTTGTTTGTGTGAATAAGCTGAATAAGCAGGATTTCCAACACAGAGAGCAGGAAGGCCCTTCCAACAATACGCACACACACACACACCGTGACCACAGGAAATCAAGGTCAGTGTGACAATTGTGCGCGTGAGTGCGTATGTGCGTGTACCAGAGGAGAGACAGAGGAGGTTCTGTACGTAAATGACCCCCTGGTGCATCATAATCTCTCCCATTTTATCCTTGTCTGGAGTCTGCTTGTTTAAATCTCTCTCACTGGAATAAAAGAGACTGCAGTGGTCAGGCTCACAGTACAGCACTCTTTGTGTTAATTATAACAACCCTTAAAAAGAACACATGTGCTGTACCCGGGCAGATGTTCTCTTGTTTTCTTTTTCAGTGTGTGTGTGTGTGTGTGTGTGTGTGTTCATGTGCTCGTGGCACAGAGACATAGTTAAAGATGTTAATCCTTTAAAAGCATCTGAAAACACCGTGCTGGGTTGGTAAAGCATTAATGGCAGTGTGGTTAGGTTAACCTATTTTGCCTGTTGTTCTACCCAGCACACAGGAGAAGAGTTAAAGAAGTTAAAATGATTGAAAACAATGAGACCTTTCTTACATATTTTGATGAGGTGTGTTCTATTCAACGTTACGGTTCGTTTAATCTGGTTTCCTGTTACTGTAACTTCCTGGGAAACAGCAGATACAGAGATAGTGGAAGCAACTATACAAGCGTGACAAAACATGACGTGAAAATTGGGGGAACATCGCTGCCTCTGTCACTTCAGATGAAATTTAATTGGCAATTGTGGTGTTTAACTAGAGAGGAAATCAACTCCCATGATGCTACGGCAATGATTACATACTGTGTGTTTAATTATGGATGGTATGGAGAAACATAATGTGTGTTTGGAACATAAAAGCATGTAAAAAAACAAATTCTAGTAGAGCTGGAAATCTGAAAATAACCATCATGTGTTTAAATGTGTGTGATTTACACCTCATATAAAGCATTTAATGATTAAATTCACTAAATTCCACCGTGTAATACATAGAAAATTAGATTTTTGTGTTGTGTGAGGCTGTAGATTAAGGTGTGTTTGCACTGGACCGCATTACTTTATGAGATGTTTTTATATCACAGCCCCCCACCCCCCCCAAAAATCCACTCTTTGTAATGTTATCAGATGGGGGTTAGAAAACAAAAGGTTGAGGTTGACTGCAGATGGGGGGCAGCCAAGGCTCTGATGCACAATACACACCCTCTCCCTCAGGTCAGCTGGCACACACGGCTACGCTCAGATTCACACCTACACAAAGACGCGCACACACAATCACATTATTAATCAGCCACTCAGCTCCATCCTTTTTACCCGTTTGCAGCCCTCCTCCCCTCCCAAGGCTTTGCCCCAAGACTCATCGCCAAGGTAACCGCCAGCTCTCAGCTGCTCTCAGACATCCAGGCAAGGTGAGTGAAAGCACACACACACACACACACACACACACACACACACACACACACACACACACACACACACACACACACACACAGAGTAATACACAAAGAATGTCCTTCCTTTCCTATGGACCACGTCTTACTGTACAAAGTCCCCCGAATCACTCATAAACAGACAAGTTATGGAACAAAAATTCCTCCTCAATGTCTCATTGACACTTTGACACCCAACTGCGTAAACCCAGTCATTCCCTCACACGCAGAGCGACTCTTCCTTTCTTCACAAATATGTTCCTCCACGTAAAAATCAAAGTTGTTTTTCCCCAAGCAGACGACAGCTCCAGCCAGAACCATTTTTTTTGTTTTGTTCCATTATCAAATCCGTACCCAGCAGCTCCAGCTGTGGAAGAGGTGGAGAAGGGAGTGGAGAGAAAAGGGGGAGGAAGCTCCTGTTGTTTTCCGTACCTGATAACCCTCCATCCTCTGTCTCCCTGCCGTCCGACCTGTCAGACGCTGTTTCCTGGAATTCTGAATCCTGAGGGCAGCGTGTGGGACGGGAACACAAAGGGAATGCCGTCAGTCATTGTAAGGTCATTACTGAATAACAAACACATTAATCTGATGAGCATGACCTGCCACACATCAATATGTACACACATGCCTGTATGAGGCTGAATAAAGTATAATTATGGGCAATCAGAAGGTGAATCCAAGGGTCCGGGCTGTAGATCAATGGCTAATTTATGACAAAAAAACCAACATGTTTGATAATATTCTGGTTCAGATTAAATCACCAGTCAACTGCATATGAGGTTACACAAACAGGCACAGATGGAAGTTGTTGTTTTATTTGTGTTTTATTTTCATTTTTCTCTATTTAGTATTTGTGTTTTTTTGACTTTTGCAGTACCTACTTTTTTTCCCCAAAATCTTTTGCTCTTTGTTATGCACCAAAATACCAAAACAAATTCCTTGTAATGGAAAAAACTTGTCAATACATCTTACTCTGATTAACATTCAAAGATGTCTTAAAGGGAGCGAATTTCAAAAGCTTTTTTGAAAATGTTCAAAAACAACTCAAATCATCAACAGAAGGTGAAGACATACCAGTTTTGAAATAATCATGTATTGTGCTGCAGAGATATCTCCTGAAGTTAGCATGCTAGCCAGCTAGCAGCCAGCCACACTGACACTCCCCTGGTCCCTGAACTTCAAGTGTGAACTGGTCCCTGCACGGCTAACTGGGCTCATGAGCTAACAACAGCTACAATGAACAGCAGTTGGCAGATACTCTTGTTTATACTCTTGTAACTCTTGTTACTCTTGTAACTCTAACCCATATTTGACAGGTGGCTTTTTCTTACATATTGCACCTTTAACATTGAATAAACACCAAGGAACTGGACCTCTGGGCTCACCACCCTTTTATATACAGTCAAATCTCTGTCTGCACACAGCAACAAAACCTGCTGTCAGATATTGGAACATATGTAAGCAGAGCTCAGAACGTTCAGTCTTTGCTCTCTGTCCTCTTGCTCAAACCAACCCCGCCATTTTCTTAATAACAGTAATCTTTAACTTCTGTGTGTGGCCTTGTTTGTGCGAGAGTGAGCGTACGGAAGAATTTGTATGTAGTGTTCATTGTTAAACATTGTTTGATGAACAATAAATCATTGTTCCTGTGTGTGTGTGTGTGTGTGTGTGTGTGTACTGTGCTGAGTGACAGAAGTTTTTGCTCTTGATAAAGGAAGTCTCCATAAACACGTCCGCCTTAAAGGAGGGGTCAGAGATAAATGCTTCAGCCGCATTATCACACGCTGATACGGACACACACACACACGCAGAGATAGGTCTTAGGGTTCAGGAGATCAAAGCTAAATCTGCTGCGCTGGATTCAAAGACACTGGTGATTAAGTCCGAGGAATTACACACAGTGGAGCGACACCCTGCACTGGCACATGAATACTCAGAAACTACCTTCTGTTAGTCACGCTCACACACTCCCACTTGTATCTCTTACTTGACATTCTGTACTGCCTTTTTTTTTTTTTTTTTTACAGCATTATAGCGTTCATTAAAAGCCATTGTTTTCTACAGTCAGTCCCTTTAGCTCTGCTACAGAAGGGACATAAATTTGCGCTTGGAGGGCAGGACTCACTCAGTCTCAGGGGCTGTGATTTGTGAGAGGTCAGCCGATAAGGAGGTGGAATGCTACAAGGGTTAATGCACATGCTCAGATCGCGCCTACGTCCAGCGGATCAATTGGGCTTCTTTTTTTTTTTTTACCCTGTTGTCAAGAGTACCACTCAATAAGGAAGCAACCCTGGCGCAACACATGTTCAATATTTGCCTTTGCTAAAATAAACATTGTGAAACCTCCTTCCTGTGTCAGAACTGAAAATTGCAAAACATATGCTGAAAACACGGTTTTGTAAATCATTCTGCCACAGCACAGTGATAGCTATGTTTGGGGGGGAGGGAGCGGTTCAATACATTCACAAGCCTTATCTCATGACCCCCGGGAGGTGTCCACCACAGACACGTCTTGTATTGTTGGCCAATGAGCGCCGCTGCTGTAGTTTTATTGGGAGGCTGGTACAATGTAGTAAAGAGGGGATTTTACATTAAAAAAAAGTTGAGAAATTGTTACAGATGGTGCAGTGTTTTCATCGGTCTGTGCATTTGAAATTCTCACAGCTCGTTTCTGACTGCCACAATAAATCAACCATGTGTTTAATAGTTTCACGGCACATTTCTTAACTTAAAACCGTACGGAACCGGACAATCCCCCGGCCGAAAAAACAATCAAACCCAACAGATGTCTAAACATCTGCTGATGAGATGTCTCCCTTTGGATCAAGTCATCAACAGTGTAAATTCCAGGATTCCCAATTAAAACCCGCCCCTCCCCCACCTCTCATTCTTCTAGAGTTTTCCACTGCTGATCAGCATTATTGATCAGAGCCCGAGGACACGGCTTACATAATGGGCCCACCTCCTCTTGGACTAAGGAGGAAAATCTTACGCACACAGACTGCGTTCGGCCGGTTGCTGTCAGACTAAAGAGCAACAACCCCCCAACACGGAGAGGCATGTACGAGCACACACACGCAGCTGCACGTGTGTGTGTGTGTGGGTGTGTATGTGTGTGTGTGTGTGTGTGTGTGTGTGTGTGTGTGTGTGTGTGTACAGGGAGATCAGCAGACACAGCTCATGTTGAACAGGAGCTCCGGACACATTTCACTGACATCCTATCTACAGACACTGAGCCCTCTGACCGCAGTGTGTGTATGTGTGTGTGTGTGTGTGTGTGTGTGTGTTTAGAGTTTCAAAGCTTTACATCTCATTGATATGATGATTTTTTTTAGTAGTTTCATGAGAAATGACTGAATAAAATCCTGACTGTGTCTACTTACTCCACACACTCACTGTATGATCACCTTGATTTGGTTATGCAGCCCCCTTGTGGTGATATAACAGTACTATATATATATATATATATATATATATATATATATATATATATATATATATATATATATATATATATATATATATATACATAGTACCTTTTGTTTATTGTTATGTACAAAAGAAGCACATGGTGAGTTACTTGTATATGGAAAAATCTACCTGGCAATAATTCTGATTCTGATTGACATGCAAACAGTGTTTGAATATTGCCATCATATTACAGTCAGTCACAATCAACTGCAGGAGCTGAGAGGTTTACTACGTAAGTATTTGCTTCCTGTTAAAAACAGTTTTATTTTGAAAGGCCTTATTGATTAGTATTTAACAGATGAGACTGAAAGCAGCTCTAAGTAAGTAAAATCATTGTGCATAATAATCAGTCATTTATTTGATATTCTTATATCACTGCATGCTTATTAATGATGTATTCTAATGTAGTTGGTCAAGATGGAGCCACTTAATACATTATATGTTATATGACATGTGTCACAACTTCAAACTGGAAATAGACATGTTTTCTGCTTTAACATATCATTATAAAGTAAATGTTGATTGCATGATGTAATGGATGTAGAATAATGAAACCACAAGGGTTTCCACTGGTTTCCTATGAATCCCACTTTAACTATACAGTTTAACTGGTTCACCAGTCAGGTTTGAGACCTTTTACCAATTCTGTCTGCTTTCACATTTCTGTTGTAGACAAAATGATTGAATAAACTCACATTTATTCTTTACCCTAACCCCTTACACTGACCCTTAATTTCTAATCCTGGATAACAGCTGCACCAACAATAGTAACTCTGTCACCATCACTATTCTCCTCTGAAATTTGGTGGGGGTGGGAGTATAAGGTATCACAACACTTTGTACTCACTGGAAAAACTGTACTTGAGTAAATGTACTTTCCACTTACTGAGCTAAGCATTTCTTACCTTTGGCTTTCTGATAATAATGGAGGGTCTGGGGATCTGGGGATATTTCAGCTCCAACTCCGGACTACAGGCCAACTCCAGCTCATCCTCCTCTGAGCTTTGAGAGAGGCTACGGCTGGGTGGAGGGGACTCAAAGCACGGGTCCTCACCTGCGTCCTGCAGGTGGCAGATAGAGTTCGAGTTGGTGCCGTTCACATTTCTGGTTCTAGAGGAGTGTGTGGAGATACAGCTGACAGCCCTCTGAGCCTGTTCGTGCTGCTGCTGCTGCTCCTGTAGACTGACTGGCAGGCCTTCTGGCTGGGATGTAACCGGGTCTGCTGCAGGTAGCCCGTGGTTACCTCTACTCCGTCTGGAGCTGTTTTGCTCCTGGGCAGGTGCTGGATCAGTGTTCACATCGGACGGATAACCAAAACAGTGACCCAGAGAGGAGCAAGGCAGTCCGTGCATGCTGGGGGATTCAGAAATGACCAAAAGAGACAGTAAAATAAACCCTAGTTGGACTGGCATTAGGTGGATCTGGGGTTTCCCTGTGTGTGGGGGAACACCAGGCAGTTAACCTGGAGGAGCTTCTTGTGCACCATCAAACTTTAGAGTGTGACTAATTACTAGTAAGGAACATATGTCATTTCCTTTAATAGAAACCTCTTTTTATCCAGGGAAGACATTCAGTTTGATCCATACCAACAAACATCCTCAAAGGCTTTTCTCATCATCAGCATGTCTTCTTCTTCGTGTCATTTGTGCGCATCAGTCGTCGACTTGTCCAGCAGCAGCAACAGCAGCAGCAGCAACAGCAGCAGCAGCAGCAGCAGTTGTATCAATGGATCATCAGTTTATCCCAGACTTTATCTCCAGTCACCAGACTTTCTGGGTCAGTAGGTTGAGCTCTCTTATTACATCATTCTCTCTTTTTCTCTAGAAAAAAAATTCCAGACCCAGAATTCCAACCACTCTTACAGGCGAGGGTGACTCTTTCTTGCTCCCTTGTCTGCCGTCCTGACAACCTATATGTATATGAGCGTCTGTGTGTGTGTGTGAGTTGCAGCGTGTCACTGATGGGTGTCTCATTTCTCGAACAGGTAGTCCCTGGCCTGTTGCGAGTTTGGAGGCAGGGGTTGGGCCACGGGGACTCTGGTTACCATCTGATTCAGGGTCAGTTACTAATACACTTGCCCTACACTTCACCAGTATTAATTAATGAACTCGTCTGATCACAGAGCGGTGGCTCCGGAGTGTAAAAGGTTATTGGAGTGTTACAGATGGTTGAATATGAGAGTTCATGTTACAGGCAAACACCGTAAGTGATACGGGCCCGAGATGAGAAAGAGAAAGGAGGGGAGAGAGAGACAGAGAGAGAGAGAGAGAGAGAGAGAGAGAGAGGGGGGAGGGAGAGAGAGAGACAGAATGAGTGAGCCAGGAGAAACCCAGCTGCCCTTGGGTGATGGCTACTTAAATATTCATACAATCACATAAAGCAGACTTGCATCAATACAGCCTTGCCAAACTGGTCTATATGTTTTTTTCATAGGATGCAATATGACAAAAATAGAGAGCATCTTATAACAGGCTCTGTTTTGTTCCAAGCTTAGCCGTTTCTTGGCTAAATTAGCTGGTGACCAAGCAAACACAGCTGACAGTCTATGTGGTGGCACTGGAAACAAGCAATTCATCAATCTAAGCTTCATCAAGCGTTAACAAAAGCACTGAACTCACCTAGATGGCATTAGCACGTCTTTGCCGTAATGTATTAGGGGCTCGGGTGCACACTAGTGAAAGCATGGCATTACAGATCATCACAGCTGTACTAAAAAGATAAATTACAGGTGTACTTTTCGTCCATCAGGTGGCAGATTCAGATGACGAGGCCACATTATAGCAAAACAGTATCGCACCCACAAAAAGTCAACATTCAACAAATAGTCAAACTTCTGACTAATTCTGTCAGGTCAGGTGAAGCGTTTTGAAGGAATCCTGCCAGTCTCAACAAAGGGAAGTCATGTGGACAGCTTCTGCAACCCGGGCAGTCTCAGCACAGCACACAGCCGTTGTGACACACTTTTATGCAGAATGTCATTTATTATCCATGTGAGCTCTACAGGAGATGGAACACACTCTAGGATGGTTTTCTTTTGAACCATAGCTGATATTAGCATTACGCATCAGGGTCAGAGTTCCTTGAACTGCATCCATTCCACTAAAGCGTGCCTTAAGACAGTGCCGGCCCTGAACGATTTGGTGTGCTTGGCAAGATTTTAGTTGGCTTTCACAATCAATTTTCATACACTCACACAGAAACTGCTCTTTAAGGGTATTTCAACAGGTAAAAGGACTGGATTGGATATAATGGGTCAAATATAACCACCAAGAGTGAAATCAAGTCATTTTGATGCAGAAACAACCTTTCAGTCACAAGGTAGGATCTGCAATCACTTTTTGGCAGATGAAATACTGCCTTTTATTAGCTGTATTGGCCCTTTAAAGGTATTTCACTAGGAAAAAAGGACTGGAATTGTTATAATCTGTCAAATATAACCACCAAGGGTGAAATCAATTGCAATAGAGATCAACTATTTATTCTATACATAAGCCATCCGTAAATCATGTTAATAACAGTCTAGTTTCCAAATACAGGCCTAATCAAGGCTATTAGACATACAAACACATAATAACACTGTAAACAATAATTTTGCCTGTGATCACATAAATGTCATTCCCTGATTACGATATAAACTACAAACACTTTGGCCACAATTGTGATTTTTCAGTTACAAGAAACGTTACTATGGACATATAGTAATTTGAATGTGTGGTATTGAACTGGCCTAACATCGAATTCTTAAACACTTCACAGAAGCTGGATCATTTGCATCCAAAGCACGATGAAGCTGTGACCAAAAGTGACCGCACCAACAGAAGATCAATACATCAAGCGTACTTCCCTGAGAGACAGAAAAACAACTTCATTGCAGACACAAGATTTGTGAAATAAACAACGCCAGACTCCAATCAGCAACAGTACTGTCAAAGGGAGACAGTCCTCCACTGAGAGTAAAATCACGACCGAAAGATTTGGCTCCAACTCCCACATCGAGACCTAGAACTTCTGCTTCTGGATTCAACCTTCCAACTTTATGTTTTATGTTTTGATAAAATGCACAAAAACTGAATACTTTATTACTGTTGTAAATATTAAAAACAACTCATCAGTTTTCACGCTATGCTATCGCTCCTATTACCCTCTATAATAACCCAACATCTTCTGTTCGTCTGTTTTAACGTGATGTGACTTGCACACAGACCTTGAAGGAGTGTCAGTATCTTCCCAGCCGTCCAGCACAGATCACTGTTCAGGAGAAGATCGCCGGGAAGATACTGACACTCCTTCAAGGTCTGATAGCTGCAGGGCTCGGTCTTGTGGATGTGCTGTTAGGAGACACACCGGACACAACAACCACTTTAGATAATGTTGCTCATGTGGAGCAGAGATAGATTAATGTCGGTGCATTAAGAGATGTAGCTAATTAATATGCTGTCAGACATGCTGCACATGTGGGGTGTCTGCAGGCCCCTGGATATTAATAAAACATATTCTTATACGTATTAATTTATTGAAGACCTGCACAGGTAATAGGCCTCATTTATAATCTTTGTCCATAAGAAGGTTATATCATAAAACCTTGTGTGAACAAAGACACATCTGTTTGTTTTTCCTCTCTGTCATTACAGTACAAAGAAACTAAATCTGTTATGAGCACAGCTCTCTGTCCCTCTGACAAACTTGTGTTGTGAGTGAAACACACCCTGACAAATTGAACCGGGCTGTGACTATTAAACATGCATGAGCTCTTTTGTCTCACGATGTAAACCGAGACAAAGTTTTGCGCTTACCATTTAGAAACTTAGCAGGACCGAAAAGTTATGAGGGCAATTCTTTAATAAAAAAGCATTTGATACGTTTCTGTACTGCTATGTATTGTTTATGTTTTCTGCAACAAGTCCATGTAACTTCTGGTGATTATAATACTTAAAGGTGAAGCTCGTGTGAGGGTAGAAGTTGTTGTGACTCGACAGCACCCTCAAAAGAATGACCGAGCAAATGATGGCTAGTTTTGAAGTGTGGATCTTCTCAGTGCAGTGACGCATTTTACAAACCTGCACGGGTTCTTTTTGTTTCTTTCTAAGAAATAGAGCAGTGGTGTCCCATCATCAGGGTATCAGATTCACACTAGCGTCGCAGCGAGCTTGTGTTGAATACTGTGCATGTCTCCTCAGAGATCCACAGTTGCACATTCTTTTGTATAATTCTTGCGTGGCGTTATTTCTCTCTACCTGTGAATGATGGATTACGCCCTGTCAACACAGCTGTTCTGACCTACAAAGCCAAAGCACAGTCTCTTCCATTGCAGTAAGTGCAGTGGTTGAGCTCTGTTGTGGTTTTTCTGAGCTTTGGCAGCACTTCCTGTGGTCAGCTGTCTATTAAGACTAGATTATATTGTATAAGAGTTTTTCATTCTAAATATGGATTTATATAAATCTTACAATACTGATTGTATCAAGCCACCTTAACAGGTTAAACCTCACACAATATTACCTGATGATCGCTTGAAATGTTCTTAATCACTGATCTAAAACAACGCATTAAATGTACACACATTCAAAGGATTATATACACACATAATACGAAATAAAATTAGATTTAGATTTTCTCAAAAATTAGACAAGAAGAGGATTGTACAACACTTTGCTGTTGCATCACCTGAGTATCTTTTTCAGGGAATGCAAAGACAGAGTGCAGTATCTGAATTATTAGGACGGTATGTCAAATAACTGATCATGATTTTTAAAAAGGATACAAATTCAATAAGAACATAAGTGCTTTTCTAGGATTGACTTTGGCACTGACATTTTTTTAAATGCTTAAACAAACTAAAGAAACAAACTCTCGATGTTTTCATCACTGAATAAACAAACTGACGTTAAAGGACAGAACAGTTTCATACTGTTGAACTTTGTTGACATGTGGCGGACCCTGCCACCTTTCTAGCTTTGAACAGCGTCATGGGGACCTTATTTTCTTGACAACAGATTGTTTATTCAGCTATGGAATAAATAAATAAATTCTGAGTTTGTATTATTACCCCATTAAAATGTAAAATATTAACATTCTGAGTTTGACTCTCTTCTCCGAAATGCATGTGACCCTTTCTCTAACGGGCCAAACCTTCACAGTCTGCAGAGGACATTTATGCCTTTAAAAAAAAAAAAAAAAAAAATCATTCAGTTTTGGCACTGAAATCCAAAATCCAAACATCTCATTATAGGCAGATGAGCGACACAAAGCAGCAGCCCTGTGTGACCCATCCTGCAGGGATGATGATGACTGTGGAGCTCTGGCTCCCTCTGGCGGTCAGTGATGTGGACTACAATGGTTATGATTTAAGAACAGTGTAGTGCATCTACCAGAGGCTGCGTTCAGGGTCAGGACAAAACGCAGCTGAGGCAATTTAAAAACGTCTGTTCTCACATCAAAAACAATTCTGCAGCAGTGACCTCAACAGAAACTGTAAATTAGCCTTAATTTTATAATATTCCAGCTTATCTAAACACATGCAGCTTGAAGATTGAAGTCTTTATTCTACGTATTTATTTATTTCTTTTATCGTTTTGTCAAGCTCGCTCCAACAAAACAAAACACTATTTTTTCCCTGAGCGACGTCACCGGAGCGTCAGAGCCGGTGGTTAAAGGCACACGCACGGAGAGCTGCGCCAAGTCAGCAGAAAACACCGGATGTTGTGTTGTTTCCCCTTCAGAATAAAACCGCCAATCATCACGACGGGGAAAATCAAGAGGTTGTTGTACACTACGATAAAGGTTTTGTACATTAACACAAGTATAACACATTAACGGGAAAAAACCCGAATGGAAAAATCAACTAGCGAACGACTCCTCTCCAATGTGTGCGTCGTGCGAGCTTGACTTTGAAAACATCAACCGGAAGCTCTATTTAACGCCGCCACGCTTGATCGTGATGAGGCAGCAGCCCCGGAGCGCACAGTCTGAGGATAATCGCAGGTGGTGAGGGTTACAATCTGCCGACAAGGAGCGACACGAGCAGGTGTCGATCCGTACCCGAACAACCATCTCCTGGATCGAGGCCTTTCTCTTTTTCTTTCTTTCTTTCTTTTTTTATTTTTTATATCTCCCTCTCTCCCCCTCGATGATCCACAATGCGGTCCTCGGCTTGGTTCGTCGCCAGTTGCGCTCTCATCCTCTGCGCGCTCGGGCTGATTGACGGGGCGAAAGGACAGCAGCCGTGTAGCGAGGTGAGAGATGCCACAGCCGATCGATGAGAGCTCGTCCTCAGCTTTTCAGAGCAATGAACAGCAGAATGACGGGAGAAAAACAACATTAACGGACTGATCGTAGCTGCTGTGGTCGGTGACAGTGAGTGGTGGTGGTGGTGGTGGTGGTGGTGGTGGGGTAATCCAGTACTACTCAAATACGATTAAATATTGACGACACATTTCCGGGTGTGATATTTCTTAAAAAAAATAAATAGTCTTTCCCTCTTGTCGTCATCTTGCAGGAGGTGGGAAATAGAGTGCCACTGTGCAAAAAAAAAGAAAAAAGAGATCAAGTTTGAACTGCATGCATGGAGAATGTGTGCTGAGGCTCTGCTGTGTGTTGAACTTCACCACTCAGTGTTGTTGTTGTGCAGGGTTCTGTTATCAGCTTCCTGCATGGACTGGCCCTTTTCCTTCCCTTCTGGTCTGGCTCAGCTCAACACCTCCTCGGGGTCCTGACTGGCAGCAGAGACAAGTTCCAAGATAGAGGAGCAAACATTCCTCCCAAGTTGTTGTCCCAATCTGTGCTCTCTCACACTGGCAGAGAGATTACAGCCGCTCCCTCGGTTAAGGCCATAATGGTGCTAAATGACTGTGCTGCTGATCTTGGATGGCTGCGTGCGACATCAGAGCTGATATCTTGGATTTAGTCATCCATTCTGGGGGAAATGCATCTCAGTGGGGGGGGACCGAGGCTCTCATGCTGAAGAATAATAGTGTGAGATGAGTGTTGAAAGTCTGCCATGTCAGTGATTCACCACAGCTCAAGATGTGACGAGTGCGACAGAGTTCAGATTACTTTTCTCAGCAGGTTTCTCACGTTTCAAGCGTCTGCATCGGTGATTTTGGTTCACAGCGATGCTTTTCCTCGATCACAGGACCCACAGACGCGACTGACTGACAGCAGGGAAAATCATTCCACTCACAACAGCCCTCGCATTGCATTCGCCGTGGTGTCAAAATCTGGTTTGGCTCAAGGAGCAACATTATGTAAACTGTCAGAAATTAGGCCACCCTCCTCTGTAGACACAGAGATGGTGGTGGAGGCGAGAAGCTAAAGGCTTTTCGCTCCAGACTCCACATTTAAAAACTGTAACATCAACATCAGTGTTCATCCTGAAAATGTGGAAAAGCTGCTGGTGATACGCCCCCGCCTGTTTTACTGGCAGCCCCACTGCTGCCACCGGCCCCCCCACCGTTCCCATCACCGTGGAGATGGTATGTTGTGTATCTATCCAGGGCAGAAGAGTGGCTGTGGCTCGAGAGATAGCAGGCGGACATGTTTTGTGAGGCTAAGCAGCTGGATGTGGAAGTTAATTTCAGCGCTGGCTGCTAATGCAGTAGCTCTGATTTGTAAAAGACTCTCACCCAGAATGCGATGACTCAGGGCTTTGATTTGGGTGGTGGCACTTGTGGTGTGATGTTTACTGACCAGCCTCTGGCCTACTTCTGCCCATTGTTTGGGTTGTGGCGACCGATTGCTTATGCATATGTGTGCGTTTGTGTGTGTGTGTGTGTGTATAATTGGCAGGCGGACTACTACTATGAGTACACAGAGTGTGACAGCACTGGATCCCGGTGGAGAGTGGCCATCCCACACAGCCCCGGGGCCTGCACCGGACTACCAGAACCAGTACGCGGCACTGAGTGCAGTAAGTATAAGTGTGACTGAGTGAAAGTTAATGTGTGTGTGTGTGTGTGTATCTCACCTTCTTAGTAGTGAGATACACACACTCAGGAGCCTGGAAATCCCACCACCACAACCTGTTTGGATTTACTCCACTCAAAGACCAAGTGAAGCCGCAGGCCGATAACATCAGAGCAACACACTGTCACACAGCTGCTCTGCTGCTAGATTATCTTTTCAATACATTGATTAGTTGTTTGGTCTATAAAAAATGTCAGAAAATGGTGGGAAATGCTGATCAGTGATTCCCAAAGCCCAGGATGACGTCCTCAGATGTCTTGTTTCATCCACAAACCCAAAGATATACTCACATTTAAGAAACTGGAATCAGAGAATTTTTAAGAAATGACTCAAAAGGATTAAAAGATGATCAAAATAGTTGGAAATTAGAATAAATTGATTTATCCTGGGGTCTTTTGAGGCCAAGGACCCCTCAGCTGATAGAGAGACAACGCACCGTAAAAAAATAAAAAGACCATACTACATACGTTTATTTAAAAAAAAAAAATACTGTTGCAGTTTAAACTGTGCCTACAGTAACGTGTAGGGCCATGTACGAACCAGTCTGCAGCAGTTGTAGTATAGCTAATGTTAGCCACGTTAGCCTTACCCTTTTTCTTTCTCCAGTGGTTTGTAGGTGGAGGATATATCGGAGTCTCCTGCTTGATATGTAGAAAACAATCCCTTGTGGCTAACAACAATGTCTGTACACATGGAGTGATCATTTTACAAATTGCAGAGAAATAGGTTTCAGTCATATGTAGTGAGCTGACTAGTGTTCTGTTATGGATCGGTGCAGCATAGTGATTTAGCCAATGGTTAGCTAAGTTAGCATGCTCAGATGATTGCACAAGGAATCATGGGTAGACCATCATCGATGTTTTCTTTTGAACAAATTACATGTTAGATTTATGTTAAAGGTGATGTATGTAAGAATTGGCCACATGTTAAATTCCTACAAAACAAAAGACAAATATCAAAAGAATAACTGAGTAACTGTAGCTGCCGTAAACTAGTTAGTTTGGTTATCCGTGCATCTAGCGGCCCATACTGGGAGCTTGGGGCACCAGGTTAGTGTTGGTGGTAACGCCACTAACACAGGAGATTTGGACCAGAATGATCAAAACTGTTTTGTTTTTTTTAACTAAAATTCTTAAAAATCGCACCTTTTTAATGTGTATAATCTGACACATTTAAATGTTGGATTTATATGTATCTCATATGAGGTTCAGTTCCTGGTGTTTCGCACCAATGAAGTAAAGTAATAAACTATCAGAAGAAGACAGGACATTTGCAGAGTTGGGGCTTTCTCATGTTTTTGATAATTAGTATTTGTCAGTGCTCATGATTTTTCTTCCATGGAATCAGATCAAAGTAAAAGATTAGTCAGAGGGAGCGTTAAATCCTTGATTGTGTTTGGACGAGGTCTGTCAGCACTCACAGACATTGTCTCTGTCTCCTCTCAGTCTCATCTCAGTGGAGCTGAGAAGAAAGACTTTAATTGTGTGAACCCCCCCCCTGAAATTTCTACAAAGTGGTCATACAAGTTTTTTCCTTGTTCGACTTCCCTGGAACAGGTTTGACCTATACTGCCGCTTCACTAATGTCTAGATTGAGATTGTCACTGGTGAGATCTTTGTAGAAGATAATGACGCTCAGGGTGCATAATAATGGCCGGCTAAGGCTTTCTAACACGGATGCTTTGCACATGTATAAACTGCACGGAACAGAAATGGTTCTTGAAACAATGCATCATCGAATAAAACACTGAATGCCTTTTAGTTATTTTTTTCCCCCTTCTTCCTGTTCAAATTCGGTGGAAGAATATCAGACATGTGTTTCCTTGTAGCAACTGGGCAAACTATCTGAGATCTTAATCATCGTGCTATCCGTGATTCGACATGATACAATGCAAGAGGCTCAGTTAATCAAGTTACCTGTCACCATGAAAATGAGTGCCGCAGCAAAACTACCCTCAAATTACACCTGCGAGCTGCTTATCCCCGGATGACGCGCACTACGCATTTCAAACCCACACACGCGGGTTTTTTTGTTGTTGCATTCTTTGCTTTGAAGCATGACGAGGCATCACAATAGCATATGACCAGATCAGGTATGCAGAAAGGGCTCACACTGTCAAAACACTGGCAGCTGCAGAAGACATGATGGCTCAGTGGGGGGGGCGCAGTGTGTAACAGGATGTCAGGATTAAGCTGCCTCATCACAGGAGCTACATGAGACTGAATGCAGCAGCTTCTTCATCCCTGTGCAAAATCACTTTGTGTGTGTTATTTTTGCAGAAAAATGCAAAGGAGTTTCAGGAAACGGCTCATTCAATATTTTCCCCTTTTTTTCCCCATCCCTCTGCGCCTCCAGCCTTCTCGTGCGACGCCGGGGAGTTCCTGGAGATGTCGGCTCAGGAGTGCACCCAGTGCGCGGCGGGGAGCTACTCCCTCGGCAGCGGCGTCCGCTTCGACCAATGGGATTCCATGCCTGCTGGATTCAGCAGCCTGGCAACCTCGCTGGAAAACAGCCCCCGCGGAGATGACAGGCTCACCTGCAACAGGTGTGAGAGCTGAATTGCAAAAAACAAAACAGAACAGAAAAAAAAACCTGAAAGCTGGATTCTAAGTGTGAAAATTAATTTAGCCTCTTTTTCCCTGCAGTTCGTCCTGGCTGCCTCAAGGAAACTACCTGGAGTCCAACAGGGACGAGTGCACGGTCTCTCTCATCTACGCCGTCCACCTGAAGAAGCAGGGCTCTGTCAGCTTTGAGTACCAGTATCCAGACAAGAACCTGCTGTTCGAGTTCTTCGTGAGTTTCATCAGCTTTTATCTTCTTACTTCTGTTTGTCTATTGATCTGTTTAAGTGGATGCTGAGCGAGTGTATATACACAATCAGAAAGATGCGTTAGACACCTTGGAGAGCACATTAGTTCATCTTTTCGCTCCCCATTGATGCCCGAACACGCAATAGTCACAATGCTAATGCAAAAATGCTACATCTGCTTAGAGAAATCCCCAGAATGTATGTGCACGATTCAGACAGCATACTGTCGTCGTACAACTGATATTGTACCTCCTACTAAGAGCACTGATTTACCTCAGGGGCAGTTTCTCTGTAAAACTGTTTCCTCAGTGAAGCAACACCTCTTCCATTGTCTGCCGTGAGCTGACATTTGCCTCACATGACGCCCGATGGCTCCTGGAAAGACCTCTTTGTGTTAAGAATCTGTTAAAAGCCAGGTATACTGACCGCATTCCCCGCAGGTGCACCTGTTTCAGTGTATTGTGCGTGTCTTCTCACTGCTGGGATACTGACACAGAGCAGACCCCCATAAGTAATGTTATTAGCTGCACCTGTGCTTTTGCTGACATGGCGAATCAGACGATGAGTCTCTCAGCTGGTGCTTAATTGAAGGAAGGTTTGCTGGAAAGATTAAGATTATATTGAATCATTATGTTGTGAGAAGGCAGATGTTTTCTTTCTTTATGTTTTTATTAAATTGTCCTCACAACTAAACAAAAATTCCTACCAGTGCACATGTGTACATAAGTTAATGCTGTAATTATACTGTATATACCGTAGTTTGATCATTTGTGTGTGTGTTTTTAGATCCAGAACGACCAGTGTCAGGAGATGGATCAGTCGGCCGATGCAAAGTGGCTCAAGCTGACCAACCACGGCGAATGGGCGACCCACACGGTGAGTGCTTCAGATAAACAGTAGCTTCAGAGGACAGATCTTTGGCAGCCGGGCTCGGCCCTCCGAAATAAATGTGTTGAGCTCAGGCCGAGCAGCGAGAAGTGGGTGGATACAAACAGGAAGCCTGTTAGTCCACAGAGAGCGGCTGGCATCACTTATTGTTGTCTCCAGTATTTTTCCAGTCGCTGTAAAATTGCAATTAGCTGTAATGTTGGGCGGCGGGTTGATTCAGTAAGTGGATCTCCTGGAGAACATTAAATGTTTATTTTTTCTTCTGCAGCGTATGGTTTAATAAAGGTTTAATGAAATAAGTATTTGTGGGGACTAAAAAAAAATTCAATTTGAAAAGAAGTCCAAGAACATGTTTCTGCAATATTTTAAAGTTTAGTTATCCAGTCATATTAATTAAGTCACATAACATTATTCTACCCTGCATTCGAGAACCCTGCACGTATGACATTGCTTATTAGAACTACTGTTTGAATTTGAGAATATTAATTTTGCAACTCTGTGCGTTAAGAGGAGACTGAAAAAGGTGAATAGGGTAAAACTGAACTAATAGATGTCACCAGGAAACTGTCCTAGTTAATTACCTACATTAAGATGATGCTTTTTGTATTACAACCTTTTTGAATTTTTTTGAGCAATATGAAAGTATGCAAATGAATCATTATCTCATTTACTGAGGGAATTATGATATCTCTTTTTTATCACCTCTTAAATCTGAATATACCGTCTCCAGCCGTAACAGAAGAGAATTAAGGATAAAATGTTGTATTAATCAGGCTGTTATGGATACATGAAATAAGCCCTCTGTTAAAACCTTTAGGATATAGAAAGGATTAAAACTGATAAGTTTTATGTACGGTGACAAAAAATACACATTTTGAGACAACAGCATGTAACGACTTTCGTACATTTTAGATAGAGAATAAGACCCTAAAGGTGCACAGGGTCAAAATAGATATCAACATGAAACTTCCCCAGCTGATTACTCACTTTACAACAAATATTTTCTGCACAGGTTTTATGAATATCTTTCTATAAACACACACACAAGGCGATATATAATTAAATGTGTTATTTTTGCACACATTCTGGACGTTTTCTTTCCATTGCTCTGAAAGAAGGCATGTTGAAATGACCACATATAGTGAAGCTGATCTCTTAAAGTCATTTAAAGGTGGCATATCTAATTTCTCAAACCGTTTGACCTGTTTTCTGAACCTCTGCGCCTGCTTTGTCATACAGCTTGACTGACAACACATGATATTTTGTGTATTCTAGGTGAACCTGAAATCTGGCACCAACATCCTGTACTGGAGGACAGGTGGAGTCCTGATGGGGACCAAAGTGGTGAAGCCTGTTCTGCTGAAAAATGTTCAAATAGAAGGTCAGGAACGACTTCCCTGTCTTCTCTCTGTTCTACGCTCATCTTATCAGTACATTTATCATGTGTTTATCCTCCTTCTTCATTCTCTTTCTGTCACTTCCTTCTACCAGGAGTCGCCTACACCTCAGAGTGTTTCCCCTGTAAGCCGGGGACGTTCAGCCATTCCCCGGGCTCCTCCACATGCGACCCCTGTCCTCAGGACACCTACTCCGGCCACGGTGCCAGCTCCTGCACCCCCTGCGACACCACCACTCAGTTTGCAGGTAGGAAACAAACAGCGGTACAAATTCAAGCGTTTCAAATCCCACGGTACGTTGAATCTCTGGAGCGACACAATGAAAGTGCAGCGGCAGTGCTCAGTGTGGCATGATTGTCATCAGTGCCGCTCACAGGAGCGCAGAACACAGCAGAGGGGTAGAAAGAGAGCTTGTCCTATTTTCAGCCACGTTAGTCAAATTTTTGATGGAGAAACATGCTTGTTAGTTCGGTGCGGAGGGCTGGTGTGTCGCAAGGGAGGCGCAGTATTTATTTTCAGATAATGCCGTGCTGCCGGTATTTTTCGTAAAGCTCTTATATGACTTCCTTTTTCCCGAATTTGTTTTCTAATCTGCCTTTTCTGGGGACAGAAGTAAAGTGCTCCTTGATCTATTTTAGGTTGTTTCTCAACAGGCGTTAACACAACTACACTGCCGCATGAAAAGCAGTCGGTGCACGACTATACCCAGTTGAGAGGCAGGGCTTTGCCATATCTTAACATGGTTTAACTAAAAGTGACTTCCTCCTTCATCCTCTCTTATTTGCTTACGAAACTGTGAGTGTGTCTCCTGTTTGGTGAAGCCACTGAGAAGAGACTGAGAGGAGCCTCGATTATTCAGAACACATTACATATTTAATTCAGTACAGCTCTTTATGCATATTGAATGACCTTTTTGCTTTACTGCTGTGTTTTTAGCAGTCTCCTGCCAAAGTGGCCTTCTTTAAGAGCACATTATTCTTTCTGTTATTTCCTGTCTGCATTCACATCTTGCATCACGTATCATCCTTTGCTTCACTGTATTTCATTTCAACTAAACGGCTCTGTAATACATTTGGATTCTTTCATGCGCTGGCTTTGCAAAACCGTATTATTTATTAAAGTAGTCTGCAGCTGTGTTTCTTTGGCAAATGTAGTTTAATTGTGCCGTTCTCTGTCCACTCATTCCCGTAGCCGAGGGATCGGCCATGTGTAAGGAAAAACCTCCGTGTTCCAAGAAGGACTATTTCCAGATCCACACAGCGTGCGACCACGAGGGCAAGGTGAGAGACGGAGGGGCCGCCTCCGGGTTTAAAACACCCTGTACAGACCCATTCCTCAATCACAGTTCTGTTCCATCATCCCGTCTCCATCTCTGTGTGGTTTCAGACTCAGGTCATGTATAAGTGGATTGAGCCTAAGATCTGCCTGGAGGGCGCGACCGGAGCTGAGCCGCTGCCTCCGAGTGGAGAGCGAGAGCCCTGCCCCCCCTGTAACCCCGGTTTCTATAACAACGACACAGCCACCTGCTCACCGTGCCCACCTGGGACCTTTTCCGATGGGATGAAACGTACTGAGAGCTTTGTTTATTCAGATTCATCACTGCCTTTTTTTCTTTTTCTTCAGTGACTTTTGTTTTCCTAATTGTGTTTTTCATCGTGTCTTCTTCCTGCAGCATGTAGGAAGTGTCCGGCAGGCACTGAGCCCACTTTGGGTTACGAGTATAAATGGTGGAATGTTCTTCCTGCAAACATGAAGACGTCCTGCTTCAATGTGGGCAACTCAAAATGTGACAGTATGAATGGTGGGTGTTCGATATATCCATACCCTGCTATCTGACTTTACCTTGGTCTTTCTCTCCCTGTTGCTTCTGGTAAAAGAATGTGTCAACTTAGTCAAAGATATGCTAAGACAAAAGTCTGAAACCCAAAGACTCTTAGTTTACCATCATAAGTTGCAAATCCTTTAATTTAAGAAGCTGAAACCAGGAAATGTTTGACATTTTAGCTTTTAAAATAGCTGAAACAATTAATCGATTAGCAAATTAGTGTCCCTTTAGTTGTCCCTTGACTTGTAATGCCACCAAATGTATTTTAACATTTTCATTTTACTGTATAGACACAAATGTTTTATTGATCTTTTATTTTGATTCTATGCAAAAAACAAAACTTTACACATTATTCAACGTTTTCCTTAAAGGTGCTTTATGCAAGAATCGGTCACCAATTGGTCAAATACAAAACGAGCTGCATGTCACCAGAGTAACCTGTGGTAAACCGTGGCTGCCGTTAGCTTGTTAGCTTGTTTAGCCGTGTATCTAGTGGTTCATACTGGGAGCTCGGCGCGCCAGGGTAGTATTGTGGTTGGCCTTGCACTGGGATTGGCCAGGGCTAGCTGGTTAGCATGCTAGCTTCAGTGGATATCTCTGCAACACAATTAATAGACGCCCTAACCTCAAAGCTGTCTCTTCTTTACATTCTGTGTTAATAGTTTTAGTTATTTTTTTTTCTTTTTAAAAGTAGATTGACCAAATGTAAATGTGATGTGAATTTGTCCTGTCCTTTAGGCTGGGAGGTGGCAGGTGATCACATCCAGAGCGGAGCAGGAAGCTCAGATAATGATTACCTCATCCTCAACATCCATATTCCTGGCTTCAAGTAAGTAGGGTCAGCTTGTGTTTTTGGTCATTGATTGTTTTCATCGTGACTAATTTTCCCCATTTCCCACCAGGCTCCCCACGTCCATGTCGAGCCACTCTGCGACCGAGTTTGGTCGAATCACTTTTGAGTTTGAAACCGTGTGCACGGCTGACTGCGAGCTCTACTTCATGATGGTGAGAATAGCTCCCCACAAATCTTTGCCGCTACCTTTACGTGTGAAAGGTGACGTGAATGAAGTGAATGTGTTTATTTTTAGGATGTAAACAGGAAAAGCACGACAGTGGTGGAGTCGTGGGAGGGAGCGAAAACGAGGCAGTCGTACACGCACGTCATGACAAAGAACGCCTCCGTTTCCTACACGTGGGCTTTCCAGAGGACGAACCAACCGTCAGATGTGAGTATGAGGTCAACACTTTTACATGGGTCATAAATAAAGACAGCTACAAAACACTGAGGGTTTCAGCTGAGGGTAAAGGATATATCCTCTAAATGTGTCAGCTGCCAGACTCCTCTCCTCACGTCTACGGACATTATGTAGACTAAGAAGAATAAACACGTGATGTAAACGCTGAGGAGGAAACTTGTAAGACGTTACATTTACTGTGATGGAAATCGTTTCATATCAAAGTGCTGTACTGTCCCAAAGAGAAATGTTGAAATACAGTAAGTGCTACTTTTTACTTTTACTCCATTACACCTCAAAGGGAAATATTCTGCTTTGTACTCCACTATGTATATTTGACATTTAAAGATGCGGCACAGTCTTACTGATCCAGCCAGTCGTACACAAAATATCTAGAACAGGCTCCACATTGATGAACTACAACTTTAAAATGCTCTCACTTGTGTTTGTTAGTGACCAAAACAGAAGTATATGATATCTTATAATCATGTTACATTTTATAGGAGCCATTCTGCAGAATGTGTAGCACATTTAGCTGGTAATACTTCCATACTTTTATCTAAGTAATGTTATCAGTGATGGAGTACTTCTTTCACCTCTGTAAGTGAAATAATCATATTATTAAGCACATGATTCAACATAGGAAACCCAAAATCAGCAGAAGGAAGACAATCCTACGTCCCTATAGGTTTAAACCACTTTTATTGTATGCTGTATATCCACGTATTCATCTTCATTGTCTTATGTCCAGAAACGAGAAAAGGTTTGAGAAACTTCCAATATTTCCAGAGTGCCTCAGTGAGCAAGCTCAACAAACAGCCTTTGGACCTGTACATCCGCTCCACACTTGGTACACTGAACACTCCCCTTCTGTTAGGTATTAAAGATCATTCCTGAGGTGGTGTTAGTGTTTAAACCAAACCACAAATCAAACAGACTACTTCATCACTGTGCTTACTCATTACCTTGCACAAAGCATGAACACTGGAGAGAATACGGTGTTTTCGTTGAGGTAGGCCATTCAGTCCAGAATGCCTCCAGCTTCAGTGGGTCGAGGTGAAGCTTGAATCATTGACTTGTACCTACGTTTTGTATCAAGCGCCAGTCGCGTATGTTGTGACACACTCACGTTTCAGGGTTTGTGTGAGAGCACGTGGAACAAGTTGGTCTGCTTTAGTACAAGAAGAAAAAAGAGAGTACAAACACCAAGTGCTTCATATGAAAAATAAACAAAAAAGGGAAAGAACATTAGATATTATTAGATACAATATAAAAGCAACTTGGTAGTAATAAATAAAGATGCATAAAAACAGGAATTAAAGCTTTAATAACGACAGGTTCGTCTCTCTGCAATCTCCCAGGTTCGTTTGAGAGTCAACGACGTGGCGCGGCTCTACTCCATCTCGGTGAGTAACGCTGTGGACGGAGTGTCCTCAGAGTGCCGGGCCTGTGCCCTCAGCGCCCAGCCCTCCAGCTCCACCTGTGTGCCGTGCCCACCCGGACATTACATAGACACGCACACCAGCCAGTGCACGGAGTGTCCGCGCAACACGTACCTCGTCTCTCACGCCGCGCTGGGCCCAGGCGCCTGCAAACCTTGCGGGCCCGCCAGCAGGAGCGATAAGGTTTGTAGGTGTCGTGACAGGAAATGGAGCTACTCTTAAAACTGTGTTTGCCAAACTTTAAAAAAAAACTGTTTTATATGTGTTTGTTTTTTTTTTACAGGATCACAGATTATGTTACAGCGACTGTCACTTCACCCACACCGAGGGCAACGCCACTCTGACTTTTGACTTCAGCCTCCTCGGGTCGGTGGGATCGCTGATGAACGGTCCGAGCTTCACCTCCAAAGGAACCAAGTACTTCCACCAGTTCAACATCAGCCTGTGTGGGGGACAGGTGCGAAGAGATGAAAACACACACACTCGAGCAGAAAAGACTGCCCTTTTTAAAAGTTTATGTGGATGAATTGCAGAGCCTTTTTCTGTTTGCTGTCTTTCTTTATCTAAGGGTCAGCTGGCCGTGTGCACTGACAATGTAACGGACCTATCCGTCACCGACTCCCAGAGAGAGAAAGGTGAGGGAGCCAACTCCGTCAAGACCTTCATCTGTCAGTCAACAATAATCCCGGCGAGCGGACGAGGCTTCCACACGGCGCTCTCCTCGCAATCCATTAACCTGGCTGACACATTCCTCGGTGAGCGAACATAACGGCGCTGCGTTGTGCACAGCGTGTTTCTTACCGCTGTCGATGCTTTTTGTAAGATGAAAAAAAGAAAAAGGTCCGGTCGTGTTCGTCTTTTAAAGACGGGGAAGAAAAAGAAAATCTCAGACGTATTGAATCAGTCTGTCTTTGTATGTGATTAACAGGAGTGACAGTGGAGAATACACTCGATGGAATCAAGGCGGGACCAGAGCTGTGGCCCCAGACCTCCAAGAAAGTCCCTGATATCAACTTCTACTACAGGTACCTCTATAATTTCAGAGATTCTCTGCACAGAAGGTAAAAAAATGGGATCGCTCTAAGGTTCTTTCTTGCTCAATTTTTTCAAAGGTCCTTGGACGAGACCTCATCTTGCGTCTCGGGTCGGAGCGCGGTGGTGACACTCCGCTGTAACCCATTAAAGAGCACTAAAGGAGATCTCTCAGTTCCCAGGTACTCTCATGTCTGTCAGTCTCTCCGGTCACCTGTCTCATATCGCATGACAAACCTGTTTATCCATGTTGGTGATGCTGGTGTAGACCTGACAGCTTGTGCTTGGCCATTACAGCCGATGCCCTGCAGGAACATGCGACGGCTGCACTTTCCATTTCCTCTGGGAGAGCTCGGGAGCTTGTCCTACATGCACAGAGAGGGACTACCATCAGATCGAGGGAGCCTGCAAGGGTGGACAGCAGGTGTGTGATAGATATTCAATAAGCACTGGGACGGATTGGATTTGAAATGAAACAATGTGCTGACTGAGCTCTAATCTGTGGGCTTGTTTACGCCCACATCCAACGGACTGTAGGAATTATACTCCCCAAGCATTAACAAAAAGGGTTTTGATGGACACACACCATTAAAGCTCGACAGTCTTTGTTTCACTTTGAAATGCTGAGGAGTAAATCCAAAACAATTTCAAACACTCCTCTCTCCGAATGCTGTCACAACGCACTGTATACGGGGGATTTCTAAAGAAGCAATTCTCTGTATAATTCTTATTTCATGCTTCGTATGTGTGTATGTGTGTGTGTGTGTTCACCCCTCAGGACCTGCTGTATGTGTGGACTGAGCCGAAGCTATGTATGGGAGGCGTGACCTTGCCCGAGAAGAAAACGTTGCCGTGCGAGGGGATGGAGTACTGGGTGAGGCTGGGCGCAGGACTGGGAACGTTCACCGCAGTGCTGCTCGTCTCCCTCACCTGCTACTTCTGGAAGAAGAACAAAAGGTATGATTCCCTTTTCAACCTTTCTTTCCTCTCCCTGTTGTTTCCCTACTCCCAACTTCCTCTTTGATTTAATACCAAACGTGACATCTGTTGGCCTCACTTTATAAACAAAGCTTGATTTGATGAATCGGATCGCAGTCTACCGAGAAGAAGAGAAAGCAACTTCGGTCCGATTCTATCACGACAATGTGATCCACTACATTTCTCTCCGTTTACAGTCTGACAAAACAGATCCTTCACTGGATAACACTCAAAATAAAATATGTTCAAATTAAGATACATGTCTCACACTTAAACCCACAAAGAAAGCAGTCCAACAGTAATGTGGCAGTAGGTAGAGTCCTTGACAAGAAGACATGAGAAGAAAAAAAAATGCTGAATTTATGTGTTGAAAAGTCTCCCCTGTCCTCCAGGCAGCTCTCCCTGTATACCGATTTTAGTTATTTGATGCAATTTTGAGCAAAAATCTTTAACCCCACAGATGAAGTCGTTCATTGTGGATTTCAAAATGGACTCTGAACTGAACTCAGTGTCCCAGAATTCCCCATTCTTCACACCTAGGTGCAAAATTCAGGTTTGAGCTACTATTGGTCAGGGTGACAGACCCCCCGCTGATCAGGTAGTCAAAACCCCAGAGCATTCATTGTTCTCTCTCTCTTACTCAACGCCCTCTACCCCTTCAACTTCGGATCTTCAAGGGCTCCTCTACACCTCCCCCCATGGGGCTTCCTGCCTTCAAGATCCCTTCTTTTGGGCCCAATAAGCTGTGGAGAGCTACAAGCTGCATTGGTAGCAAGCCCAAAGAACTTCTCCTCACTGCAGCGACACGAGGTCCTGCCAATCTGAGGAACACCAAGCAGGTTAGCACCGAGCTGCTATCCTTGTAAAGGAAAGGAGCGACCAGTTTCGTCCTCTGCCGTCTTTCATCAAACCTTGCACAGCAAGAACAGCTTTCAGTCCCTCCAGAAAAACGCAATTATGCGATCGCGTAATTCAATGAATAATCAGCCAAAGTCCGCATATTTATGCGGGGGCCGCATTTTTTTCAAATACGCCGCACTTTCGCCGCATAAATTGACAATTTCCGCGCAAAATATGTGGGGCTTGCATGATTTCATAATCCCCGCATTTTCGTTGCATAAAAGTCACATATATCTTAGCAGAAAGCTGAAAAATGTTGCGTTTACTTCCTACAAGAGCAGCCATTTTCCCCTGTTGCCATGTGGACGTTATGAAGTGACGTAATTACGCGACGTGAACATCATCGAAAAGCTGCAAACCCCGCGATGAAGCCATCAAATCAGTCTCATTTGCCAACAAAAAAATCATACTAGTTTCTAAAACCTTACAGTTGTAAGTATATTAGTAGTATTTAAATTTACGTTACAGTAAGAGATTGCACTTTGTGCATTGGAAGCACTTATTTTAACAGAAGATGTCTGTTTTGTATACTACCTCTGTAAAACAGGAAGCACACATTTTATTTTTTTACATTTTATTTATTCATTTTTACAGAAGTTGTAGCATATTCCTTTTGTAAAGCTACAGAATTTGCTTGATTCGTCAATGTTTTGTAAGTTTGAGCCATGTGTTTATTAAGGTCTGAAATCAAACAAGATGAGAACTTAAATATTCCTAGCACTTTCTGTGATGTAGTATGCGGCTTATCATAGGAAGTAATAAGAAATGACTCTTTACATTAAAGTAGTGGCCTGCAATTTCATTGCATAAAATTGCATAAATATCCCGCATATTCCATCGCATTTTTTAAGAAAACGTGCCGCACAATCAAGGATTTTTGCCTGCAACAATCACAAAAAAACTCCGCATTTTCCTGGAAGGACTGAGCTTTGTTCAACATTGGAGCCCCAACCTTCTCCTGCTACCACCAGCACCCTCTCTTCGAAGACTGGTAACGTTAAACTGGGCTTACATAGCATAGCATGGCTAAGCACAGGACTTTAAACCCTGGTTGATGTAATGCATTTGTGTTCAATGTGTTCGTTGACTGTTGGTGTTATTGTGGCCTAAAGTCAAGTTATTGGTAGTTTTGGTTGAAAGCTTCCCTAGATGGCTAATTCAACATTAGTCGAATTATGCTTCACACAGACTGTGTCTCTGCATGCAGCTAACCATCTTCTATAACCTGGCATCACGTCACACACACACATTCCTTGAGCCTAGTGCATATCGCACACCTTTGTGTTGAATAAAGACTTTTGAACTTTTTCTTGCTGTCTATTTAATATTGTACAAGAGTGAATGTTGCCAATGTTGTACACTGTCAAGAACTCCAAAATCCTTCAACCAAATTTACCATAACAGCTAGTAATGTTTTTAGTTATTAAGTTAATTATTAACCAGAGTTCTAAACATTAAAGTACATTTTTATGAGACTGATTGAGTAAAATTGCTATTTTTCCCTTCTTCAAGGGTTGATCTAATGCAAATTGGATCATATTATTTATCATAATTAATAAGTATTCCAAATAATCATTTATTATAATTGATAGTCAAATTTAACCTAAATCCCCCTCCTTAACTGGGCCTTGTGTAATGCAAGGCCCAACATTGTAGTTATTGTCTTTGGTAACTAACAAGGTTTAAAAACAGAAAAAATCACAACAGTTATGTGGGAACTTGTGAACCTCTCCCCGGAAAATAAACAGCATCCCACTCATGTACTGAAAGCCGGAAAACTTGATGTGATTTCAAGAGTAATAATAATAATAAAAAAAACCCTCAATGTCTTTGTCTCTTTCCACAATGCATGCTGGGTCAGGATCTCAATCACAACACAAAATAACGGCATACATTAGATTATAAACTCTCAGCTGAGACATTTTTAAATGGACTTTAAGTGGAGACTGAGTGGAAACACGCTGAAATGTTAGGATGTGTATTTATGTCAGGTTCCGGTTATTGATGACAGCTTAAAGTATCTATTATTCAAAGCTCAGTATTTTAATCCATTGGAAGTCATTTTAAAATGATGGTGGCTCCCAGGCACTGTGGTAAAATATAGCAGTCTGGAGGGCCGTATAACAACATGATGTTAAAGAAGACTGCAAAGATGCCAGATATCACCTGCTGCACCTACAATATTAGGTGCTGCTAGTCAGTCAATGGTTCCCCTGCTGGATGATATTTCAGATGCGTCCAAATAATGCAGAAAACGTTGTGCAAATCATCATTACACCCGAGTCCTCTTCCTCCTGCGCGCTCCCGTCAGCTTTCTGTCATTCTTACTTTAGCTCTGCCTCTCCTCCGAGCTGCTGCCGTCTGATCCCTCCTGCCATTCTCTCCTTGTCACATCACATCATTTTTGTCAATATTCATGTGGGCAACATCTTTCCGCTTCTTGTTTTTCTTCCCGCTGTATTGATTCCCTTCGCTCGTCTCTCTGCTAGGTTGGAGTACAAGTACTCCCGCTTGGTGATGTCTGCCAATAAGGAGTGCGAGCTGCCAGGAGCTGACAGCTGTGCTGTGATGGAGGGAGAGAACGAGGCAGACATGGAGGATGAAGTCGTGTACACAAAACCTTCTCTGCTTGGCAAACTCAAAGCCATAGCATCCAAAGTGAGTGGCACTTTTACAGTTAGAAAATCTCACTCTGGGTGTTTTTTTGTTTGTTTTTTTAAACCAGTCAATCAAACTTTATTAATACAGCACGTTTCCAGCTAATCATAAATGATTCAGAGTGCTTTGACAAAACGTAGGCTGTTGAAAAGATGATTTTGAGACTAAGATTGTTTGTGTTTTGACTTTAGGGGAACGGAGAGAACTTTGAACACGTGCAGCTCAACTCGTCTCACTCCAAAGCGTTGGTCTGGAGCTAGAGAGGCGGTGCAGCGAGTGGGAGCGACTGGGGAGAGAGATGGGACCCTCCGGAGACTTTCCACCGAACGACCCCTTGAACCAACCACCCCCTTTATGAGCTTTGGTACCTGGAATACCAACTGTGTGCACTGCACACATGCACACATGCACAGACACACACATACACACAGCACGCACCTAGGGCCAGGTTCAGAGAAGTCCCACGAACACGGTGGCCTTAAAGCTCGGTACGACAGAGCCGTCCAGACTGGAAGCATAGCACTGTGAAGCCGGTGTGTGTGTGTAACTTCCTGGTAATATTCTCATTTAAGCTGATGTCAGAGAGGCTGTAAGAAGAGCTCAGGGTAAGACAAGGACTTATTTGACTGATGTTCTGTTACGTTTGTATTAATTTAAGTCTGTGTCTGATGCGTCTTTAGACATACACGGTGCAACTGTCATCAGGATCACCGTGGCGAGTGTGTGTCCATCTCCCATAGACGTTTACACAGACTGCTGGTTAGATCCTGGCCATATAAAGCCTCTATCTTCTCATCTGTTTGTTTTCTTGTTCAGTTGAAATTACTTTATTATGAGGCGAAGATGAAGATGATGTCATGTGAGATGAGGTGATGTTGTGGTGTTGGCTGTCCATGTATGTCAAATAAATTATGATGTATTTATGTATAAGCGGACTCCGTTTGATTGATTCTCCTGTCTACTAATTCTTCGACACAAAGCGGTCTAACTGGCAGTTTAGTAGAAAAATAATTTTGAATATAACATTTATTATGATATTAAATTTGGGGCTTTCCTCGGGGCAAAATGTTCAGTAATCAGTCCAGAAAATGCTGGCGACTTTGTGTATTTTTGCCCGTTTTTTGCCTCAAGAGTGCGACTGAGCTGTAAAGCTGTTGCACAAAGGGACTGCATTGTACTGCATATTACTTTGACAAGATAATTCCCCATAATTACATGATTTCGCCTTGTAATGGCAAGTGTTCACTTACAGCAGCAGAGATAATGTTTCCCTATCATCATAACGTACAGCATTTAAATGGAGTTCTCTTCAAGGACAAATCACAACTCACAGCTTGTTTTCTGATCTCAGTGGCAGGATTGCCAAAATAAACTGAAGCCATTGTGTGATCAGCGTTTTAACTCTCGGTTAGCTGATTTATGTCACAGGACTTTTTGTGGATTTGAATTTTTTATGATCCAGCTTCTTCTTATGATTTAGTGGAAGCTGAAAAACGCTCAGGTTTTCTGAGCTTTCCTGAGGGCTGAATGACGTCTGTAATATGAGGTTGAAATCTTTGAACACCTGATGCAATGTTGCATATTAAGAACTGTGGGAGCACGCCGTGTTTTTACATTTTCAGTTGCGAGGGTGGAATGAACTATGCACGGAGTCAAACTTTGTTTCCTCGCAGACAGTCAGCCCTCCAAAGATTTGTTTCTTGTCTGGGCCGAAAAATTATTCAGCGCTTCAAAGGCCTCTCACTTCTTTGGCCTGATATCCTGCAATCTGAGTGCACAGCAGGTCAGTGTTACTTTCAAAATGATCATAATAACACAAGTCACACCACCTCTTGTGGGTCAGAACTGGGTTTGTTTTAACATTTTCCTCGTATATACAGTTGATATTGACATGCAGAATGTTATATGACCTCACACAGCTGAAATGAGCCACTTTTCAGTGTAACGTTTGAAAATGAAAAAATAAAAGCATCTTAGACGGAAAGTAATATTAATTTGGCGGGACACTGTGACTGATTACGTTTCAGGTTCTCACCAGAACTTTGGCGGTAATAATTTGAAGATGTATTCTGGAACCAGAGGACAAAACTCAACCAAACTCTCCCAACACGGCTCAGCTTTTCATAAATCTGACAGGAAAAGGGTCTTATCTTTTGTTTTATTTGATTACAAAAATGTCTATTTATATAAATATTTGTTGTTGTATGTTTATTTAATAAGCCCCTGTGGCCCCTGGCCTTCAGTGGGCTCTCCAGTAGAGGGCAGTGGACAACAGAGAGATGTTGAGAGGAAACTTTTTACATTCTTTAATTTCCTTATCCAATTTGATTTTAGTCTGTTTCTTGTTTCCCTACATGCAGAAATCAGGAATCGCATTGCAAACTAAAGACTTATCTGTCAACAGTTGGTAAAAGTAAATTTACTCACTTAGTTTAATGATCCTTGATGTGAAAATGTTTGCGGCGCAAATTAACAAAAGGCTTATTATATCAGTCACTAAGACCATATTTATCTGCTTTAAATTCCATTTCACAGACAATACTTGGTACCAGCCAGTTGAACATACGCGCTGCCTAACTTTTTAAAGTGAATAGAAATTCTTGGGTGTTGCGTCTGCCCTGTATGTGTGGAAGTCTATTTGTGTAATGACCTGAGCCGACCACCAGAGGGCAATCATTGCCTTGACACCAGAAAAGTCAACATTTAGTTCTGCAAAAGTAGAACCTGTAGGCAGAGTGATGTAGGTAGAAGAAAAAGGAGCAGACATTTAGTAGCTGCAAAATATCTGCAGTGTTTTTTCTGAATCAACAACTGAACAGAAACACCCACCAACACACCCTGCTGCTGTGTCGCACTGCTAAAGGCGGTGTAGGACAAAACTATTGACAGATGGTGCCATAACATTTCTCTTTTCTCACTCCAGGTTTATTTCTATCGTCCTTTTAAACCTTTGTTGTTACTTTTCTATCTTTTTACTTGTGTTTTTCCTTCAGTCTTTGTGTTTTTTTGGCGGGGGGTAGATGGAGCCTACACACTGGAGAGCATTGTCCTAAAGCAGGGAGCACTCCACTGGATGGTTTAATTGGAGTGCCATCACTTAGGGAACAGATTAGGAGTGTTGGAGACATCTTTCAACATTTGCCAGTGCATACTATGAATAGAGTCTGTGTGTGTGTGTGTGTGTGTGTGTGTGTGTGTGTGTGTGTGTGCGTGTGTGTGTAAAAAGTGGTGGTGAGGGGCTGTTAATGTTGCTGGAGGGACAAATCTATCTACGCTCCTGTTCAAAGTTTAAGATTTTGGAAACTCTTCGCACAGATCTACTTTTCCCACAGGAGACACAGAAGGACGAGCAGACGACACCGGCGGTTTTGCTTGTTGTTATTTATTATGATGTCATCACAGCCTCATTATTGCACTCATCATCAACACGGGAACTATTGCTTTTTTTTTTCTTCTTTTTATTTTTTATTTTTATTTTTTGCGATTGACAAGTTCCACAGTTCAGCCTGACCTCCCTCAGATTCTGTCTCGTTTCAAAGCCCTGGAAGGCCGAGGACACATTTTGTCGTATAGCGGGGGGGCTACAGCACAGAGACCTTTGTAGAGCACATGGCAGTTGGCAGAGGCTGAATAGGGGGAAACAATGTAGTGGATGGTTTGCCGTTTGAAAAGGGGATATTCATGAGTAAAGCCAATTAAGGGAAGCCACAGAGAGAACTAGTGGGTACATGAGATGATAAACTGACTGCAGTGTGTGTGTGTGTGTGCGTGTATGTGTGTGTGTTTCAAAGTGATGCATTTTCTTTACATCTAAATCCCGTTTTGTTTTTTTTTCTCATACACTCTCCAACTCCCCTATCTACCTTTTTCCCTTATCCCCTTTTCCAACCCTCCCTCAAGGCCGCCTTGTTGGCATGCGCTGCAAGTGGGCGCCCACATCTGAGTGCTTCAGTTTTAAGTGCGGGCCACCAATCTGTTGGTCCGGCTTAGGTGGTGGTCTTGGCTGAGACCGGCTTCGGCCAGCAAGTCTCACACATAAAGCAGAGACGAGGCTGGACACACTGTTGGCCTGAGGGGGGTGAGGGGGAAAGGTGGGAGGGGGGTGAGGTGGATTAAGAGAGAGAGAGAGAGGGGTCAGGGTAAGAGTGTGAGACTGCTGTCTGAGGCTAGTCCCCGGACTAAATGAGAGGAGAATCAGGGTTAAGTGCTCAACCATTTAAAAGCTGGGGAGTAGAGCACCGGGCCTGAGTGAGCCAAATCTCATCAGTCACTGCCAATTTGAATCAAAAACCAGCACCCCGTTTTTCCCTCTTTCTCTTCCTCTCCTCTCGCCCTCTCCTCCCACCCTCCTCTCCGCGCAGACAAATAGACATTCCGGCAGCGGATGTGGTGGTGGTTGTCCATAGCAACCCTGCCATGCGGGGTGTATCTTGTGGGAGCAGGACCACTGAGTGGATGGCTAAGCCTTCTGCTAACAAAGGCTGTGAATCTCTGAGATGCTTTTGAGCTTCCATAGAAGCGCTGTGACTTCTGGGCTGTGGGAGTGCTTTACATAATCCAGCAGCAGCAGCAGCAGCGGCAGCAGCAGCAACTCCCCTCTGCTCTGCCACATATCGCTCTCTCCTCCTGCTCTCTGCACCTAACACACACCCCAATGTAGGTCGGCTCGTCTTGGTTGCATCCCTCTAAAAATTCTTTCGATCTATCATTCATTGTGATAATCGCAGGGTGCTGTCGGAAGACCGGCTGTGCAAAAAAAAAAAAGAAAAGGTGTGGACCGGTTAAAAGGTGGATGTTCAACAGTTCTGCCTGCGCCTACTGTATGAATTTTAACAGGAAGGAAGTTGATTTAAAAAATCCTTGTCTGGGAGATTAACAGTCACAATTTATTTTAGACAGCATATATGAACCATTTAAGACTAATTAATAATGATTAACATTAATCTTCTAAATGCGATAAGTTCTTGCATGACAGACGACTCTTTAAAAAGGTGCAACGTGTAAGAATTATAACTTAAATCATCAACAGAATGTGAAGAAACAACAGTTTGGATGTTGTGACATGGTGATCCTCGCGCTGTATTGATCAAAGCTCCCGCGCTAACTAAGCTAACAGTAGCCACAGTTGGTAGCAGTTAGTTACTCTCTTCAGTGTGAACAGGATGGCAGTTCTTACACATTGTGCCTTCAAAATGAAATGCGCCGTTACGCAAAATTAGTCCGCTAATTTAGTCTACTTAGATTTACTTATGTAAAAAAAAAAACGTATTCACACGTTCCCCAACCCCAACCTCGTGACTGTCGCCCAGCATTGACTCTCTTATATTCCCAGCTACCGAGCAAAGAGTTTGATGGGTATGGATGTTTCTAAATGTTATGTATGTTATGCATATGAGCGCTACCCTCGACATCCTCTCTCTTAGTCGGGATCTGCCAGCAGCTGACACTGTGTGCTCTGCTTCCCCTCGTGAGCCTCTCTGGGACTGCCGTAGCCAGCTGCTCCACTGTGCCCCTCGACGTCAACACATTTAACACAGACATGTAAACCGCACACTTGAATAAGTCGACGAGTCAACGACTTCATCTTAATGGTATAAGAGCTTCTCTTCCCCCTTTTTGCCGTCTTTTTATTGGAGCCGCTAAACTGTAAAAAAGGTCAAATGAGAATCAGTGTGATGGGTGCAGAAATATTCATTTTTTATGTTGTTTTTTTTTTAAATCACAGACTGGAGAGAGAAGAGGGGGGTAGAGAACGTCATTTCAACCTAAGGATTCCTCAGATTCACACTTCAGGTAAACAATCAATAGCAGAAGGCTCTGAAGGGATTAAAACTAAGTGGCAAAAGTCACGCCCTGAAACATGTACTCTACTATACTGGGGGGTCACTTTTAACATTTACCAAACAGGGATTTGCAGCTGGTAATGTAAAAACGGATCTCTTACAACCTCTGCCTGGGGCACTATCAAACATACAATTAAGGCACATAGCCATATTCAAAAACATCACCACATATTGTATCTATTGGGGAACAAAAACATCAGCTACCACTCCCCTGTAGTCGGAGAAAAAAACCCAACATGTGTTCAGCAAAGCAGACAGTTTCCTTTTAATAGAGTTGTTAGAGTAAAAATTCACAATTAGCGAGTACGACACCAATTTGTTTTTTGTCGGCAGGACCATCGCAGCACTGCGGGTACTGACAGTTTTGAGGCAAAAGAAGTGAGTTGATGCACAATATCTTTTCAGCCCTGCCGTTAGTGACTATTCAGTACAGCAGTTTGAGAGCGGGAGCGTACATACTGTTGCTTCGCTGAACACACGTCTAGAACTATGGCCATTTATATAAAGGGATTCCATGGTTAGAAATAGAAAAATGAACATTTGTATCAAAAGCAAAACATGTTTTGTTTTTTGTTTTTTTACCTGCAAAAAAACAGCCACAACGGGTTCTTTATACGGATTTAGGAGGCAAAGCAAAATCTCACAAGATGTGACGAGATGAACTCTCCAACTGAAAATGATGTCCGGGCACAGTGTAACTACAAAAATCGATGAGCTTGATGGATTTTTTTTTTTTTGTACATGCTCGTGCCTGCCATCTTGCGCTATCCAGTTTATCCTTTTTGTCCACATTCATTCTAGGGTCACAAGACTTGTCAACATTGTGCTGTTTGAACCATCAGTAGTATAATATACAAATGTACAGATACACAATAGAAATGCATACATAATTGGTTATTACAATGAGACCTACAAAAAAGCATGAGAATAAAAAGTCTGTGGGATATTGCAGGTGAGGCAAGCAGAGCCACAAAATGTGCATCCAGACTGAGGGACACACACACCCCCTCCTACCATGATTAAGCGCGAGTCTATTTACACCGCATCATAACAAAGCTATCAAAAACAAAGGCTCCAAAAATTCCTCCTAAAAACTTTTTTTGTTCTTTTGTTTCTCTACTTACAACAATGTCGATTCCATGTATGTACATCCCTAGAAAATAATTTAATTATAGTTACACACTTTCTACATCTTTGTGAAACAATACAGTTCTAGTCCACAAGGAAGGTTTGTTTGTCTGTTTGTGCGTGTATTTGTGTGTGTGTGCGAATACAGTGTGTGTATGAGGTGGTTGAATGATGGTTGTGGGGGGGGATATAATGTTCATGGGTTGGCTAACAGTCGCGGGGGGGGGGGGCAGATTTAGAGACTGGACTGGATGTGGTCACAGGGAGGACGTGGTGGAGTCGACGATTTCTCTCCCGTTGCACACGGTTGGGACTGGGTGGGCACTGACAGAAGCTGGAAAGAAGAGACAGAACGCGAAGAAGAAAAGACAGACGATTACAAAGAAATCAATCATTCTGCGAATAGAAGCCTTCCTCAGTTAATAAAACAATATCTTTATCACATCATGTCGTTACATTTAAAGCTGCAGTTTAAAAGCGTGACCTGAAATCAAATAATCTTAGTGGTGATGGAGGTCTAGATGCTAGCCTGGCAAATTAAAGGGTAATTCTGCAATTTTTAAACACACTTAAATGTGTTCACAGTAGTATAAAGTCTGGTGTGGCTGCAGAAGAAGCTGCATGTAATCTGACAAATTGCCTCTAGTGATGTCACACATCGACCAAGTTGCATTGTGGGTAATGTAGGCGTCACGTTTGTAAAAGAAGTCAGCCGGTCTGCGTTACATTCATTATGCTCATTTCGGACAGTTTATAAACAAAAGATCATAATCAACACAGCAGATCCAGAGATATCCACGCATTTCTCTTTCTTTTCAAAACCTGTTGCCTACATTACCCATAATGCAACGTAGCTACTGAGTGACACCACCGAATGCAATTTGTCAGATTACATGCAGCTTCCTCTGGAGCCACAAAAGGCTTTATACTAGTTTTTACATATATGTAGTGGTAACCCTGTGAGGATGTGGAAAGCCGATGGCGTTACCCTTAAAAGTTAGTATCCCTGCCAACATTTTTTGAAGCCAATTAAGGTTTCGTATTCATTCAGGGGTGCAATGTGTGCTACAGATATTTTAAATATGTGAATAGTTGTTTTCTGTCGTAACGAAAAACTTGAAATATGTGTCCAGTAAAAAATTCCATTCATCATGCTTCTCTCTTGGCATCTCATTGCACGGCTCGACACTGCAGCTCTGTCGGCTGCATGCCATCCTTTACAGTCTTACAAGCTCATATTCTCACTTGTCAATCACGCATCACTGCAAAAGGTAACCTTTGGAGTGACAGTAACAGACTTTTCAAAACTGTTCTGCGCTGTTCTATAGGAACAAATCCAGAAAATACAGAAAACAAACACCAAGGTATTGGAAAAAAAAAAAAAAAGTTGTATCCCCTATGGCATAAGTGGAACAGTGTTGTCTGTTGTTGCGAATACTGAAAGCTGAAAACACCCTTTTGACAGAGACATGATAAAAAAAAAGAAGAGTGCAGCTCTAAACCCTGTCTCTTTAAAAATGAGGTAACTGCATGTAACCTACCGTGAGATGCGTATGTGGTGGCAGCCCCACTGACACTGAAGCGATTGAGGTTAAGCCTGTGGCTGATCACATTCTTCTGGGGCTGGAACATGATGATGTGGACCTTGGGAGCAAACATACAGCCCAGAACCACGAAGCCGCTCAGGCTGACTGAGATGCACATGGTAGTGGTCTGAACCTGCGGAGAACGCAGGAGGAGACAGTAATTAGCAGCCAGACTATGATGGATAAATCTTATGCTAATGTCGTACAAAGTAATTGCCGTTAAGCGCTAATCTGATGATGATAATCTGTAATAATGAACATTTTTCAAAGGCAATTTTTGAGTGACTATTACAAAGTGCTTGACAGAGAATAAAATAATACCAATACATTAAAGCCAATTTGATACACAGTAGATAAATATAGACTATAATAGAGCCTCGAGTAATTTAACAATCACTGAATGTACACAGAGCCAATGAGGCCTGCAAAAGGAGAGTAACTCTTTATTGAAAGACTTTGTTACCTTGCAATGGTCCAGAGGATAACAACTACACCACGGATCAATAAAAGACTTAATCAACAGAGACCACACAGGCTGAAGTTAACAGTATCTAAGCTTTGACTTCATTCTCTGTGATTCAATGTGCGAAATCAATCCTGAATACTATCTTAAGTAGGTGCAGAGAGGTGCGTCCCATTCGGGTTTGCCGTATCACCGCTACGTCTATCTTTGCGTGCAGAGGGCTACAGGGTTGGATAACAGCAGCTCGCAGTAAAACCACAGTGCTGCACAGAGCAGCACATTAGTAATCAACCCCTTTAACATCTCCTCTGTGTATGTATACACTTACGTGTGTGTGAGTGGGCGGTTGTGCATGTTGGTGATGCAATGCCTCTACCTGACTAATCTTAAAGTCAGATTACAAGGCCGAAGAGATGCTTATTTACAGAGAGAGAGAGAGAGAGAGAGAGAGAGAGAGAGAGAGAGAGAGAGAGAGAGAGGAAGAGAGAGTGAGCTGTTTTTTAATTTTTTTTTTTGCAGGGATCAAATGAGCAGCCCTGGCATCAGCACTCCTCTCTTATGCCCTTTGATACAGTGTACTGTGCGTGTGTGTGTCTGTGGAAGTGTGTGTTTAAGATTTGTATGTATCAGGTGAACACTCACTCGCTCCCCTTTGCTGTTAAATCTGGACATGTGTCAGCAGTTTGACAGAGCCTGTCTGTTTGTCATCCCAATACTGCAGAGCCGGGACGTTTGCCAGCAGGATTAGAAATTGTTTAAGCTTCCACTACACCTGTGTAGTCACTGTTCTGTGACTTCACAGTGCTTAATCATGTTGAGGGGGCATAAAAGTGCTCACGCAGTGACTTTAAAGGGACTCCCCTCCTGTTCCAGAAAAATAAATACGTCTCCAGAAGGTAAATCATTATATTTTGGGCTAATGGGAATAATTAAAAGTTTGGGAGATACTCTTTCTTGCCTGGAGTCAGATTCCACTGTGAAGCTACAGCCAGAGTCATTGTAATTTGTACGACAAACACAAGATACAATTTATTAATTAGTAATTTTTAGAGGGGCTCCTGTTTCATCCTGATTCGAGTCTTTATGCTGAGCTAAGTTAGCCAGCTGCTGGCGGTAGCTTCATATTTTACGTGAGACTAGTAATCTTCTGATCTAACCCCTGGCAGGAAAGTGAATACGCTTGTTTAAGCCTATTTACTTATAAGATTATGGCCACATTCAGTTTTGGGTTGGGTTCGGCATGTTACAGTTACGGTTGGAATCAGGATTACTCAACGGGAAATTAAAAAAGGTCAATGTATTGTCCTCCCAAAAGACACAGATACGTATTTGTGTGTGTGTGTGTGTGTGTGTGTGTGTGTGTGTGCTCAAGAAGATACCCTGTAGTCACTGGATGTGACGTAGAAAATGGGAAGAAACGCCAGCCAGATTATACAGGTGGTGTACATGGTGAATCCAATAAACTTGGCCTCGTTGAAGTTCTCGGGGCACTTCCTGGTCTTGAAGGCATACCTAAAGGCAGAGATTCATATTTCTACATAAAGATAGACACCACCTCCAGAAAAAAAAAAACCCAGATACCAACCCACCGAAATCGATAAAACTTCTGAACTCAAACCAGCTGTGAAACACTTACACAGTACACAGGATGACCAGGAGCACATCATATCCCAGAGACAGCAGCATGCTGGAGTCGCGAACGTTACACTTGAGAATGACGGTCTGTCGACGTTCTGGCAACGTGAAGCGACGTGTCCCGGGAACTTCCAGCAGCAGCCAAACTGACACCATCACTAACTGGACGGAGATTAAACTCAGACAGATGAACACCTGAAAAGAGAAGGGAGGACAGGAAAGTAAGGTCATCAAGATCCACTGTCTGCTCGTTCATCCCTCTGATGGATGCAGATGGATGGATCTGGTGTCGCAGTCACTCACCTGAGAGGACGGGCTAATGAAGCGTGGCCTCGCTGCACCCGCTCCATCTTTCACGCCGCTGAAAATCCTGGCGATTCTGTTGGTTTTGGTGAGCAGGGCAGAGTAGCAGACAGCGAATGACGTGCCCAGGCCGAGGCGCCGTAGGGCACAGATGGCAGGAGATGGTTTGGCCAAGAAAAGGAAAGTCAGAGCGTAGGACATGAAAACTCCCGAGAGGAGGATGTAACAGAGCTCCCTGCCCGAAGCTTTCACCAGTGGTGTGTGGTTGTGTCTGATAAACACCCAGAACACCAGACCGGTGCACATGAAGCTGTGGACAAGGGGCGAAAATATACGTAGTCAAGCAGACAAATAGTTTCATTAGTCACAAACGGTGCTTCCCAGTTCGAAATCCATGACATGCAAATAAAGAAGCCCCATTGTTCTTGTATTGCGTTGTAGGGTTTGTATTCAATTCTAACGATACAAGAGAAAATGCCTTCAGGATGAAGACTATCTGGTGTGTTTTGTAAATGCAATGCTATCTTGGGTAACAGAGGCTGAAACACGGCTGCCAGCATTAGGCTCTGATGATCTCAGCTTCCACATAGTGAGGATGCAGTAAGCTTACAATGTGCTCCTTGGCCATGAAAGTATAAAAGTGACAATCGGTTGCTGTGCGTAGAGGCTAGGCCATTAGCTGGCCATGCCATTTTTCCCTTGCAATTTTGCTGGTGTGTTTATGATTTAGCAGAGGCTATAGAAAAGGACACCCTCCGGGCTCTTTAAATGCTGAGTATTGCTATCACCAGAGCCTCACGCACGCTGCCTCAGCCTGTGGAAAAAAGTGCTGTTGCGATTGCTCAGCTGTAACTGGACAATCACTGTTCAGGGGTTTCAATTATTTTTCCAAGGATGGTGAAGGAACCACCTTCCCTACTCTACCTCCCATCGGTTCATACTAGTTGCCTTAGTTGGTTGAGTTGGTTAGGTTCCGAGCCCTTGTGCAGAGAAGACAACGGAAGTTCAAAATGCTTGGCCTTCACGTGATTCAGAGATACTTCCGAAGGGAGCTGACGTGACTCTCTCGACTCAAGGACTACGTTTAAACATTAGGAGTGATGATTGGTTAGGGTATGGGTAAGAGTATCAGGGTAAGCCAATTAAAGGCTGAGGAGGGTGGCTCATTCAGTGGCGAGTGAACTGTCAATTCCGTTCCTTCATCCTAAAATCCATTCAGCCACGCACTTAGAACTTGACCACCAGTCGGACATCATTACTGACATGTTGACAGCTCTTTATCACTCACCCTACACAGGCGATGGTAATTGGACCAATGGCCCAGGCATCTTCCCACATTATGTAGTCCTCAGGAAGGTCGTAACAGGAGGTAAGGTCATCAGTGGGCCACTGGCCAGGAGCGCAGGGCGAGCATGTGAATTCATCAGCCAGGTATTCATGTGGCTCGCAGGCTGTACAGATCCAGCAGCAGTATTCACCTGGGAGACAGGAATATGAGCAGCAGAGTGTGACAGTCTGAGATTCTTTTCAAAAGGCATTCCTGCTCGGTACGCTATGTCTCTATGACAAAAAAGAACACTGTCTCCTACCTGCCTGCATTTTCTTCATCTCGTTGCGCTCACAGGGGTCGCTGCACTGAGAGGTGGGCACAACGTCTCTGGGCCAGTGAATCAGCTCGTTGCTCAGACTCAGAGTCTCTGCCCATTCACCCACCGGCACGTAAATGTAACGATCGGCAGAGCGCTGGTAGCTGAAGATGTTGTACCGGCCCATGCCGTCCCCCTGGGAATCAAACTTCACAACTGTCTCGCTGCCAGGGGGAGCGAAGGGAGCTGGAGGGGGGGGCGAGAGGAGACAAAGAGCGGAGGAGAAAGTGATAAGACGAGTGGAGAAAAGGAGATTAAGGCTAAACAATCACAAACAAGCATCCCATTGATGTCTCATTGATGCCTGTTAGAAGCAGCAGTGAGGACAGAGACAATAAGCCATGGTCAGTTAAGCCTCAGGAGTCCAGAACAGACAGTGAAGGGCATTTTACAATAGTGTTTTCATTGATGACGACCAGCCAGTTACTAAAGTATTTGCTAAGAGGCTATAAATGCCTGGTGCGCTTGGTGATGGCTGTGTGTATCATTGGCCTCCCGTCTTTCCCTAAGGTCACATAGGGACAAAAACGCCGCTCTAAACGGAACTGACAAAGATTATTACCAAATGCATCATTAACAAACTGCCCATAAAGTCGCACAGGCATGAAGACAGAGGACTGAATCCCCGGGCAGTGCTGCAACTACCCACACATTGATAGAATTAGCCTCTGGGTCTCTCATGTGAGGGAGGTACACTGCTGAAACTGCCAAATTGGTTTGTATACAAGTTGTTATGAAAGGATTACCATCTACCCTGAGGATGTGGGAACAGAAGACGTTTGTAAAATTGGCAGGATGCTGAAACCATTAAAAACAACCCAAGGAGAAAAGTGGCCGTGGACTGGTAAAAAAAAAAAAAAAAGTAACTTCTCGCAGGCGGTGTTGGACCTGACGGTGCTGACACTTGGTCGTTTTGACATAGACAAAGTGTATGTCGCTCCGATAGTGCCACTTCTGTCCTTACAGTGGAGCAATCAGCTCCATGCTGCTGACACACTGCACAGGGCTGAGCGTTATACGCTGCTGCCTCCCCTGTCAAATGATGATGTGGCTGGGGATAGTGCAGCGAGCGCCGGCTTTATAAGGCATCACTCTTCGGCGCATAACAAGGCCCTCCGTCGTCAGCGCGCCGCGGCATTAATGACACCGCGCCGCCTTCCTCATATCTCTGTGTCATTGGGTAACTGCAGGAATCACGGGCCAAATTCTTTCTCCAAACATACAGCTTTCAGTTCAGTGGAATGAATCAAAACACAGTTTGTGAATAAAGCTGTTGGTCTGAAAAGTGTGTGTGTGTGTGTGCATGTGTGTGTGTTTGTGTGAGGATGTGCGCACACACACGCCTGTGGAAGCTCCATTAGGTTTTACTTTACAGTGTGATGGTTAAGGTATTTCTCTGAGCGCTGTGGGAGGCTCTGCTGACAGAACCAAAGCTCTGACCCTGCTGTTAGCTCCCCGTCTCTGTGCGCGTGTGTGTCCACTAGAGTGTGTGTGTGTGTGTACGTGCTCGCAAACACCGGCGAGGGCTAAAGCTGTGCTATTGTTGTGCGAAGCTCGGTGTGTTCGGAGAAGAATGGCGTGTCAGATGGCAGCAGAGGGGGTTAGGGTTTATGAAATCCATAAATCACAGAGACAGCACAACCCTCTATCTTTCCTCCTCTCCCTCTGTCACAGGAAATTTTAAGTGTCAAGTCTTCTTTGGATTTTGGGGCTAAATGTTTAGGTGACAGCCAAAATGAAAATGATTTCAATAAGACGGTGCTGATAATATCTTCAGACAGAGAAGAGTTATGAATCCATTATACTGCAAGTTAGAAGATAATAAAGTCTGCTAATAACACTGAGCAATAGTCCCAGCCAGGCCTCCTCCTCTCAGACTCCGGTACATACTCACAGAAACACTTGCTAATTATCATAACTGCACCTTATTAGGACCTTAGATGTGTGCTGAAGCCTAATTAGCTGTATGTGGTAATTACGTGTAATACAGACTAAAGAGATAACAGCATTAGCCTACAGACCCATTCGAGGGTGGCTTGTCCTTGACTTCCCTCAAACGCTTCACATCCAGAGAGCAACAGGACTCAGAGGGCCGGCGATTCCTCCCAATAACCAACACAAGCGACCTTGCTGACGTGACAAAGTGGCTTATCAGAAAAAAAAAAGTGTATGAGGGTGCAATTTAGAGCCGGCGAAGGCCATCGAGACTCCTCTGGTGACTGCGGAGAGCTGAGACACGCAGCTCGGATCCTTGACTGATGGGTGCCACCCTCTCTCTCTTCAAACAGGCTGGATTTTTAAAATCTGGTGAGCTCAAAGATTTTGGCTCTCACAAGACTGAAGCCGTTCAAGCGGGGAATGCCGCAAGTTATTCCACCTCGCCGTTCTGTATAAAAGGTACGGACAGGGAATGAAGGGGCATTGCTTTCCACCTTTTAGTTGTCAGCGGAGGAAGAACAGTGATGGAGCTGAATGAACATCTGTGTAAAGAGGGTGAGACTGAGACGGCAAGCTGTTGAAATGTTGGACAAGTTCCTTCCAAAATGTTTTGTATTTCACATTACTAGTTACTTCCATTTGTAAATAATGGATGACTTGGTAATATTACTGTCCGTGTAGAACACTGCTTTTGCACTACTTTCACCAAAAATAACCGCAGGAGAACGACTAGGTGTTATCTGTTTTTTATTGCTTACCATGTCGGCAAATCTGAATGAACCATCCTTCAGCTCTTATGGTTTCTGTCAAATGAACTCAATGACTAAACTAAACTGAACCGATCTTACCATGTATAGCGTGTCCATGCTGACAAAGGTTCAAATGTCTATATTATTATGAGCAGCTTTGAGGTCGGGTCTGACCAGGCTAACAATAGTTGATTAGTTGATAGTCAATTGATAATGCGTTACTGGATGCAATAACTGCAATAACATTACCACAAATCTGATTACAAATGCATGATATCATCTGTTAATTAACATATTACTGTAACACGTTACTTTTGTAGTGCATTTTCCCAAAAGCTGGTTACACGTCACTTGTTTATTTGATTCTGGAATGCAGGCATGCTATCTAAACTCACACCCATTATACCAGCGTCATTTGGCTCAGTAAAGAAAAGCAAAGCCGGCGTGTTGGTCAGTGTTTGCTGCTCGAGTACTGTGCGATCATTGTGTAAAGAGTTGACAGCCATTTTTGACAGCCATTTTTAGCTGATATAATATCCGTAAAACCTGTTAGCAAGATAACTCAAATACAGCTGAGGCTGATGGGAATGCCGATCCTTTTGCAGGTATTTGGTCATGAACCAAAGTACTCGGCAAATGTAAAATCTAAAATGATGATTGTAAATGGAGTTAAACGTTTGGGATTCACAGAAGTTACTATAATTCATCCTAAGGGGCACATAAACGCCTGCACCAAATTTCACAGCAATTCATTGAATAATTGGCGCTGGAGGAAAAGTCAGGAGGAGTCATTAGGCTTCATCCTCTCGGAACTACTCTCTGCAAAATGTATCCAATCCATCAGGGTAGATGTACAGGATAGACGCTGGTGGCACTACAGGGACAGTGAGAGGATCACCAGTGTGTCATTTGGCTCCATCTTTTGGGATCAATGGATCTCTGAAAAAAATCATGATAATCCATCAAAAAGGTATTGAGATATTTCAGTCTGGTGGACAGACTGACCGAGTCATGCACCTCCCATGGCTACGAAGCACTTGCATTTCAGCAAATGCGCAGTTCAAAGGAAGTTTCCTCGTGACGTAACCACAATCTCAACCAATCTGATCATTCAAAGAATCGAACGTGGTGACTTCTTCCAAACAGCATGACTGATGACTCTGCGCGACCTCATCCATACGAGACTTCCTGCTGATTGCATCCAGCTGAGGCCCCCCCGGCATCCAAAGATGGGACGTGCCTTCTCTGTGACCTTCTCCAGCTGTGAATATGCTGCTCTTTATCTGAGAGGATTCATTGCATTGCCGACCGAAAATCTGCTCTTCTTTTTTTTTGTTTGTGAATGCAGTTAATCAAACAGCTGGTGCCCTAGATCATAAAACAAATAATAGAAAAAAACCCCCCAAAACAAATAAAGTTAGGGTGAGACAAGCGGCTCTTGTAACTCAGATCCCTCAAATTTTATGTGAGATGCTTTAGCATTTAGTGCTAACTTGAGAAGCACCTTATTATTCCAGCTTAATTAGAAGCATGGTGAAAAACAGGCTTTTCATTCAGAAGCTGTGAAATTAATTATGTTCTCGGCCATGTCGGGCTAAAGCGAAGCCCAAGGGGGATTGTGGGTATTAAAGCCAGGGAGGGAGAGGGAAGGCGAAGGGGCTTCGGAGGAATAAGTAGGAATAAGTAATCTCAAAGTGGAGAGGGGAGAGTGAGCGAGGTACACAGACACACAGAGAGAGGGCAAATCTTGTCTTTGTGTGAACGTGTGACCAAAAAAAATATCTGAAAGCCGACTGCTGATGAGTCGTTGGCTCGGGAATAGAGAGTTGTGTCGGAGCATCGAATCAACCGAATCCTGGATTTAGTTGTGATCATGAAGTTTGACAAAGTAGGTCCACTCACTCACAAGGCACATCTGTTCCAGGTAGAACAGAAAGATGCAGCGGCGCTGAATGCTAACGGCGTGACCAACCTTTCTCGTCCTTTTTTTCCCCCTTTGCTTCACATGGTTGATGACCTTCCACATCTGTGCCCACACACACACACACACACACACACACACATCCCCGAGAATATACAGATTTGGACACAGGGATGCACTCACATGTCACAAACGCACGCACAGACGGATCACATCAGCTATATTTGTTCTCCCGGCGGAGTTGGTCCCCGCGGACGGAGGCGCTGCCTGGGCCATGGACCAACAGGCCACAGGGGAGCACGGGACAGATAGGACAGAGAGAGGGAAGTCGAGAACAAGTGAGAGAAATGTATAGGAGGAAAAGGTGCGGCGGCGGAGCGACGAGGCTTGACAGAAAGGAAAGGCGGTGAGATGGGGGGAGACAAAAGAAGGGGAACGGACGGCCGAACGCTGGAGGTGGGGAGCTGGGAGGGAGGATGAGCACGGGAGACAAGATAAGGGGCTGAGAAAGGAGGGAAGTGACAAGGGAGAGGGATACGACGGAAGAAAGGCAGAGGAGATAGCAGGAGAGAAAAAGCAAGAAACTGATGTGACGGCAGCCGAGATATAGGTGGACAGAGGAAAGCCTTTAGACGGAGGAATCAATAAAAGAAAAGGTGAAGGATGGATGGAGGGATGGATGAGCAGAGAGAGAAGGAGTGGAGGAACAGACCGGCGCAGGGAGGCGATGGAGGCAGGAGAGCAACCTTGTGAAGTCTGAGTGGGATGTGCTGTTTTTGAATGTAGAGAGAGAGAGAGAAAGGGAGAGAGAGAGGGAGAGAGAGAGCGAGAGAAAGAGTAGGACACTCTCAGGGTGAGACGGAGAGAGGGAGAGGGACGTATAGAGAGGGGCGAGGAGTGAGAGAGAGGGAGAGACAGGGAGACGGAGAGACAGAGGAAGGAGGGAAGGAGGGAGGGAAGGAGCGAAGGTTGTTCTCTAGCATCTAAACGTTGCAGTAAGCTCTCTGCTCAATATGGCCCTGAAGGCACACCGCCTCTGCTAACACAGACATATCACACACACACACACACACACACACAAACGCACGCACACAAAAGCGCAGGGAAGGGGGAATATCACATCTATCAACACTATTTGAAGAGAAGCCTGCGTGCATGTGTGTATATACTGATATGTTTGCTGCAGATCGGGGCGGTGGGTGGGTGGGAGTTGAATGATGGCTTTGAGAAGTGTGTGGGTTGGGGGTGTCTGCAATTTCACGCTGGTGAAAAAAAAAAACAAGCATTTTCAAGCTGCCTCTTTGTGAAAAAAAAAAGAAGAAAAGCTGACTGTTTTGCACGGTGCGTGTGTGTGTGTTCCGCGCGTGTGCACGTGTGTGTGTGTGTGTTTTGCGCGTGTGTGTGTGTGTCGACGGGATGCAGCGAGGCCTCATAAAAAAATGCGCAAAATGTGCCCCTGCGTCTGTTACTAGTTGGTAGGGAGCAGTTCCCATGATCTACCAGATCAGTCCAACAATTGGCAATAGTGTCGGCTTCATTACCATAGCAACTAGCGAGATGAGACTAGATGAAGAGAGAGCGGCGTATGAAAAACACACTCCTGGCCACACAGCATACTGCCTCGGCGCGCCACATACGCTCGCGGCGGCACACAACACAAACAGCCTCGGCGCAGCTAAAAGGACACAGTCCTCTGCGCTGTGAATGTAAAGTTAGGGCGGGTGCAGGGGGGCAGTAAATCAGCGTATTGGGGGGCGGGAATAATTAAGCGAGGATCAAACTTTGATACGCGTATGATGAACACGCGCGCATGTGTGTGTAAGAGGAGGAGATGGTGGAGAGATAGAGAGCGCCGAACAGTGTTGGTTTTCCGTCTGCTACAGTTCAGACTGAGAGCACTGCGGATGGTGATGCTGCAGTATTTATACCCCACGTTCAACCTCAACTCACCTCGGCTCCTTCCTCTACACGCTGCCGATGGAGAGATGTATATGTACAGCGGTATGTGTGTGTGTGCGTCATTCAGCAGCTCAAAAACCAAAAGCCCGCCACGGATCCCATTTTAAATGCCCCGCCACCTTATAAAACCCCCTCGCTGTCTCACCGACACAGATTCTTTGAATGCATTCTTTTTACCCCCCCCACAGATACAGCTGTTTGCCATGCTGTCACCGTCGTCACTGACGCTGAGCTGTAAAGAACTCGCAGATCCTTGTACATGCTGTTACTCTTTCCCTGCTGCAGAGTGAGAGAGATGCGCCTCATGGACATACATCAGTGGCGAACAGGAGGGGAGGGAGAGCGGGAGGGGAGAATGTAAAGGAGAAAGATGATCAGAAATAAAGATGTAGGGATGTCACAGCCGGATTCACACCTCCTCTCCTCTCCTCTCCTCTCCTCTCCTCTCCTCTCCTCCCCTCTCCTCTCCAACTAACTCCACAGCATTTTTTAAACTTTCTATGTGTGAATCTGCATATCAATCCCGTCCCTCTCTGTATGCTTCCTATAAGGGAGTGGTTATCATCTGTGCCAACTGGAGGCTGCAACTGCAATCGCCTTGACTATTTCCCCCCTCTCTCTCTCTCTCCTTCCCTCTCTATCTTACTCACACTCTTCCTCCCTCTTTCCTTCTTTCTGTCTCCTCCTCTCAGGCAGTAATGCTCAGAGTCCTTTGATTTGTAGCAGAAATGAAGATGGGGAATTTCAAAGAGAATCCTCGTCTTGTGCTGACGCACGCTGTCCCACTCCGGCGATGCCTCAGTGCTCCCTTGTTCCTTCCCTCCTTTCCCTCCCTATCTCTTTTTCCGTCTCACTCCCTTTTACCCTCCCGCACAAACTCTCTTTTTCTCGTTTTAGTCTGCCTGTCAGTCTTATCTGCAAGCCCTCCCCCCCCCTCCGCAGGTGAGTGCCATTCTTTCGCTCCTCCATCCATCCCTCTCGCTCGCTCCCCAGCGTCCCGTGGCAAAGCTGCCGCGTTAGTGCTGTTTGTCTGGCTGTTTTGATGTCTGCTCCTGGTCACGGTTGGGAGACGAATAAGCACCTCTAAACCTGTGTCAGTCCCCGAGACACAGCAGTTTATTTATAACGCTTTCTTTGTGCGCCATCTGTCAGTCAAGCCAATCCTCTGTCTCTGCTCCCCCAACTCTACAGAGACTGACAGACAGACAGGCAGCCTGCTATAGGAGCTATTATAACACACACAATCTCATTAGAGCGAGAGAAGAAGAATATGGCTGACGGATTAACTGCAGCTCGCATTCCTCAAAGCAACTTTGTAGTGTCGTATCAATTACGCATGGGTAATAGGTGTCAATGGCAGGCTGGCTCCGACAATACATAGCAATTAAGCGGATTTGTCTCAGTACTTTTTATGTTCTGTGTTTCGGCTGGTCGGGCTGAGGAGAAGGACAACATCCCTGTGTTGTTCATGAGAGGACTATTAACTAGGCGCCCTCACATTTCCGTCTATTTCTTGCTATCTCCCTCCCCCGTTGCTCCCCAACTTCCTCTCAAACATTCGCTTCTTTCCACACTTCATCCACCTTGAACACCTTATCTAGGACTCCTGGCTCTCTTCGCCACGCTCCAGCACTCTTACCTGTGAAGCTGACGTTAAGGATGTAATCCCTGTAGAGTCTGCGCCCATCCAGCGCTTTCATGCTGTCGCAGAGCTTGGTGGTGTTGAAGCACAGGCTCCGTTGCATGTTGTGGAGGGCAGCGGCCATGGCGTACACCGCGTTCACCACGAACATGATCTTGGACTCTGGCTCAAAGTTACTCTTGTCCATTGACAAGTCCTGGTCGCATGGCGGGAGGGGCGTCTCTCCCAATCCAACACCTCCTCCACCACCCAAAGAGCACTGGAACCGCTGCTCCCAGAATTCCCTGTACCAGGGATTACGAAGGTTTTTCCCTGGGTTTAGGCTAAGGAAGTAGCGGTTGAATTCCGGCACGGGATTTGCTGCCAGCTCAAGTGTGATGGCTCCTTCGGCAGTGACCTCGTTTCCCTTGACGATGCTTTCCTGTGCACCCCAGCCATCGCTGGCCACCCAGATGAAGGAGGTGTTAAGCCTGGCAGCGGCTGCCAGCAGCTCTCTGGCATCGTCGCTGCGCAGGAAGAGGACGGCCACACGGGCATTTGGCTTCTGGAGGAGCTGCCGGATCACAGCTTCATAGGACTTCTTGGCATTCGAACGCCCCACCTGGACAGGAAGAGGACATTATGTAATGACAGATTTACTGTAAATGCTCCTGCAGCTCCCAGCTGGATTTGATGTCCCTATATGTCACTTTCATTCATAGGAGGAAAAACAAACGCCTTCTGTACTTCTGTCTCACACCATCACGCACCGCCGTAGCAAATGAAATGAAAAAATGTGACTGTGAAAGTACCCAGAATAAGTTCTTGGAGATAAGCTTTCATTTTCTGCCTCACAACTGATAACACCAGTGTAATATAAACCCCATTTGTGTGTAAGACAAGATAAGACATGGAGACAAACTTTTATATGCTCAAATATGGTGCCCCATTCTTTGTTATTGGCGCAGCTTCAGGCCATACATCAGCGTGACACTACTTATTAAAGTTTGGGGGGGTTTTGCTATCAGGCTATAATCATGCAGATATAAACTCATTCTATAGCGTTGTTTTACCTTCTCCGATGTAGCGATACAGATGTTCCTCATGCGCGCCTCCTGCTCGAAGGCCTCGATACCGGTTTCCCCGTAGTCACCCTCCGACGCCACAGTGGACACGTACGTCCAGTTGAAGAAGCGGAGAATCTCGGCCATGGCTTTGGCCTGGTAGAAGTCGGGGGGCACTGTGCGGGCGAAGTAATCGTAGCGGGTCTTATCGCTGAGCTTGGCACTGGTGGACGCGTAGCTTATCTGAGGGATCTGAAAGAGCCTGAGAAGATTGGCAACCTGAGGGGAGAGGTGAGATGAACAGGTGAGATTTTGAACTCATATTCACAATTACTGCGACTTGTGATGTACTCTGTATCTTTTTGTACATGGACCCGTTAACCTCCAGTTCATTTCTGTAAAGCGCTGTAAGGAGCGTTTTCCTTAAACATGGTTTGATTAGCAGTTACAGTTACAGCGACTTAACGAGAGTGTAATGTTTGCGATGCAAATGTTTTGAGAGGTGGCGGCAGCCAATTATTGTGCAATTAATTTAATGGGGCACTCGAAAGAAGCATACAAGTACACACAGAGAGCGGGGGACTGGAAGATAAGCAAGGAAGTGGTGAAGTGTCTCGAAAACAAAACACTTCTGTGTGAGTAACATGTGAAAAATGTGGATTTTTTTAGCGAGAGCCTCACAAGAATGACGAGGATGAACCCTTTCACTGATATCTGCCGGTCGGATACTGCTACGAAGGATATATTTGCACCTTGGACGGCTTGACAGGTAAAACCATAATCATTTGTATACAATCCTGATCGTCAGAAAGTTGGGATGCTTTATTGTGATAATTTTCTAATTCTTTTTGAAATACACTCAATGAAAACCGCACAAAGATAATATATTTAATGTTTGACCTCATCACCTGCTTGCGGTAAATACATATATACTCATTCTGAATTTGAATCCACCAACATGTTTAAAACAAATCGGGACAGGGCAACAAAATACTGGGAGAGTTGTGCAATGATCAAAAATCACCTGTTTGGAACGTTCCACAGGTAAGCAGTTCACTGATAACAGGTGATGGTATCGTGATCGGGGTATGAAAGGATCAATCTCGATCAGTCGTTCAGCACTTTGTCAAACACACGATTATATAAATGATATTACCACTTGGGCTCGGGAACACTTTGTAAAGCTGTTTAACATGGTTCATTTGCAAATGATCGCTCTCTGTTTTTATTGATCTTTTACGCAGCGGCTCCAATTTTTGGAAATCAGGGTGTCAAATCAATGTCACTGCCGAGTTCAATATTTCTGAATCTTTGACAACAACTTCTGATCAATACTGGATATTCCAAACAGTGAAGTCAAAAGAAGCTGTTAGGGAGCGCCTTGTCTTTAATATGGTCTGATGGAACAACGAAAGACCAAAGAATTTAACTCAACATGACCTCAAATGTTCTCTGGAGAAAAATATGTCAGTGTCTTTCATAGCTTCTTTTCGGTAGCTGGCAAGTAAAGATGTCTGCTTAAGGGCTGTCAGCCAGCAGTGTGAATGATGTCAAGAATATATCAACCACAATATTATTAAACCGCCACACTTCTCACAGCTATTTAAATATGTGCGTCACTGCAGGGGTGGTGCTGTTGTGTTAAAAAGGTTTTTTTTAAAAAATGTACCTGGTTTGTATCGGTCAGTAGATTTTTCATGTGCCTCAAGTTCACCGAGAATTAAAAAAGAAGTTAAAAATCATTAGCAAGTCGTCAAAGACTTGGAAAATAAGACCCAGGAAAATAATTGGAATGATCCTTTAATACATGTGTTTTATTTTTTCATCAAAGGATGAATTAAAAACGTATTTAGCAGGTTGCTGCTGATAGGATTTGCTTCGTGCATAATGTGATTATTTAAAGATAAAAGACAATGCGGCGAGTGTAGGCGCCGCACACACACACACACAGGGAGAAACACAAAATAGTATACACACACACACACGCATGCATGCGCGCAGAAGTTCAATAAATCACTGACTCATGCATTAGTGATGGACATCATCTGGGGTCTACTGATGTCCATATAATATTCCCTTTTACTGTTGATTGGGGTTCGGTCATGTTCTCTTCATTACAATTTTACTCACAGGCGCCAACACAAATGGTGGAAATATTATTGCTACACATTCTCGCGCGCACAAAAGACCCGTAAACATGCACAGCCAAACAAACACACACGCACATGCAAATAAACACAAATTGCGCGGCCGCTCTGTTCTCGCCTCAGTTTAATCCTTTTAGAGCGCATCACTCTGGGCTTTTCTATATTTCATTCATAGCACAGCTGATGAGCTGTTTTGACAACGTGTCAGAATCTCATTAGACTAATAATGTAGAAGATTAGAAAACACGTTGGCGTGCATGTACGCGGATGCGCACGGGGACAGGTCGACATGCAAAGAGGCTACCTGCGCCGACACACACTCGGGTGGCTGCTCGTAGTGCTTTGGGGGTTTTTATGGTTTTGAGACGGCAGTTGACTTAAATGTCAGGGAAGGTCACGCTGCAAGATGTAACCGCATTGCTCCATTACCTGCCAGTGAACAATGACTACAGCCGGCTAAGAGGCCTCTCTGTAGGGACACTGAGAGTTTACTCTGTTAGTAAAAGCTGCTGCCTTCCTGCGAGAGAGAGCGAGCGAGCGAGGGGAAGGGAGATATGTACTGTAGGAATGGCTTGAATATGAGAGACGAGTAGAAAAAAAAATGAAAGGGGAAGGAGGAAAAAAATTGGTGCAGTGGAGTGCTGTGTGTTTTCTGCTTGGAATGCAAGTCACACACACTCGCACACACACACACACACACACACACACACACACACGTGTGCGAGCAATGGGAGGAATGATGCCTGCTATGTAAACGCCTGCAAAACACTGGAGTTTAGTTGTGCACGGTTAGACACGAAATAATTCCCTATGACTTCATTTGGAGGCAACAGACAGACTGGCCAAGCGGAGCGGCATGAAGGAGTAGCTGGAATAGCTTCACTGGCAGGAGATCAGAAAGCAGAGCACAGTTCGGGTCTTGTAAACAGTCCTGCCCTCGAAAAAAAAAAAAAAAAGACAGGTAAAAACAACAGCCGCGGCAACAAAGGGCAACAAGAATGAGCGGCGGGAGAACAGGGGGATAATTATGTGTGATGAAGGACAAGAGATGAAGCAGATGTGTTAACAATGGCCGCCCCAGGAAAGGAGGAGGAGGCGGCGGAGGAGAAGAAGGGGGCTGAGGTCAGCATACACTGAGCTCTCCCCAAATAGCCGCGAGGGGTGCCTCTGAATGCATATAAAGAAGGAGAGAAAAGAGAGAGGCGGGCGTCGATGAGAGGGAAGAGAGCGAAGATTTAAGGGGCCCGGAAAAAAAGAGAGAAATACATAAAATGGGAAAGGGAGGGAGAGAGAGAGAGAGAGAGAGAAAAAGAGGGTGAGGAGGAGAAGACAGAGAGACAGTTGCAGAGATTAGGGATTTAAGGACTGATAGGAGGATGCTTTTGTGCAGTCACAGAGGAGTAAGGGGAGAAGGAGGTTTTATGCTAAACTATGCAAATTGCCCGGCTCTGTGACAAGAGCTACAAGAGCTGCCGAGACACACAAGAACACACCGATGGAACTTGACTCTGAGAAATAAGTACACACAAACACACACACACACACACACACAGGCAGCGAGACAGATATGGACACATGGTGTGTCACCGGGAGTCAGCTTTCGAAGACTTTGTGACGGAGGGGTACAAGATCGAGCGAAGAAGCCGCCACGGAGGTGAAATTTGGATGACGTTGGCGGAAGCGTTACCTGTATGGAGACGCTGCTGAAGGATCCACCTATGACTCCGGCGATGGCGAGCGGGCTGTCGTCCTGCAGGGCGTAAGATCCGTCCGGGCAGATGAACTCCGTGTCGTCCACCTTGGTGAGGGAGGCTCTCACAAACTCCAGAGCCTGAGAAAAACACAATATCTCATATCAAACGCCGCGAGACATACTGAATACCACGTGGTCATCATTATCTGTTGATTTTAATCAGCCTGTGAAACACTTGGAATTCCGTTCAATATAAGAAATGTGCAACACAAGTGATAGTTTTCTTATTATGGAAAATGTCTGTCTGTTTGAAGCAACTATAAAGTCCTGCTGCTTTACACTGGGGGCTTCTTAAAGGCTTTCAATGAAGGGGCTAAATTAACTCCTCTGAGACCAAAGCACGGTGTAACATATTGCTGGTCTGTGGATAAACAGCCGGATAACCTGCGACTCATTTCAGGAAACTGAACATAAAGAATCCACAGCTCGTTCTATAGGATCACTAGATGCATCATCCGCTAAGTAGCGAAGCAATAAAATACGATCTATTTTCTTTCAAGATAACAATCCCTGAGGGGAAGTGTTATTTTTCTTTTCTTTTCTTTTTTTTTCTTTTTTATATCCGGCTCATTTCCCTCAAAGCAAATTGTTTCCATCTCTATTTCTCATCAAGGATTCACTGTTATCATCATCTGCTGCAGCCCTCCTACCCGTCGTGGATTAAATAGAATTTCGAGGTACATTTACTTTACCTGAATATTACATTTTAATGAAACCTTATAGGTTTACCTGATTTAAAATGGAAAAAATTGCACTTCTTTACTTCTGACACCACAGCTTACTTCACAGAGCAACTTTTAAGTGAAAGTTCAAGTTGCCCGGCAGCACAAGAGAACAAAACAGCTAATTAAACCAACTGCATCCGAGCGCTGCTAAAAAGTTGCATCAGCACTCGCAGGTGAATACAGATACAAATGAACACTGTTGGAGAATAAATGCTCGAACTGAGCTGTTATTTTAGTGATGTGCTCGTAGCGTTGCCTTGTTGTGGATGTGATTGCTTCCCCCGCGTTCGTATGCACACATCGTCAATCACCGATGATGTATGTTGTGCACATAAGTTGGCAAAAACCTTACTAAAGTTTTACAGAAAACAGTGTGTTGTGCAAAAGAAACCTTAAGTGATTTTTATTTTCATATTTAGGATTACACCCACACACATGCAAATAATGCTTAATAGTGGTTGGCAGGCAGCAATAAACTTAAAATGATCAGAGAAGCGAAGCGAAGCTCAAGACCGGAGGGTTGCTGGTTCAAACTACCAAGTGCAGCAACTTTACTTTTGGACTCTAGTTAAATTTCGGGTGTCACATGACATTAAAGGGGGAATGCATCATTGAAAAATGCAGAACTGTTAAGCAATAACAATTTTAACGTTTAACTAGCTAGTTGGTTAGCTACATCAGCAAACTTTGTGCTTGTTATGAAGAAAAGGACCATAATACATGGCAGAGAGTTCTCATCACCCTCAGTCTGAAGTGCCCATCTGAAAATTCTCTCCTACTCCTCTATCCTGATCCATCCCTCTCATCTATATGCATGCTCACCTGCTCCAGTGCATAGGTATCTCTTGAGCAGGTGTCCAGGATGTGGACCCCAAGGGAGACCCCGGGCAGAATATTGTTGTCCGAATTGATTCTGTCAATGGCAAACAGCATGGCCTCCAGCCTCTGGATCCCTCTGTCCTCATTCACCCGCCCACACTCCTCCATCCCGGCACCTTTCTCATGCACCGGGAACAGGCCGCCGAGCACCAGATCTCCCTCGATGCGGATCTCCCTGCGGGACTGAGGCGGGTCTCCGACAGAGAGCAGGACGCCGCGACACATCATGACCAAGACGAGAGCGGGAATGCGGGCCACCATGTTGGACTCAGGTAGAGCTAGGATTGTCAAAATGTGAGGAGAGGCTTGACAGAGGGAGGTGGGGGACTGAGGGCGAAGGTTAGGGGTGAGGGGTGGAGGGCGAGGTGCAGAGTGCGCGGTAGGGTTGAGTCAAGCTGCGGCCGTGGATGCTTGGGTCTGTTTGAGGCCCATGAAATGGTCAGGGAGAGCTGGATTGGACCACACATGGAGGGGCACACCATCTGGACATCAGTCCTGCTCGGAGAAGGAGAGAGGAGAGAGAACTAAAGTCAGTGCAGGACAAATCACAAAGCTGTCAGGAGCTGCAGGATGAAATGCTTTAGTACATGTTACTATAAAGTATAAAGACAGCAACGTAGACATTTAGTGGAGTTTGGGGACACTGTTAACAAGGGCTCAGAGTTGTTTCCGCTTCACAGCCAAAGCGGAGCCATGACTAAAAAGGATATGGGACTGTTTGGAGATTGTTCCCCACTGTTCTTCTACCTCCCCCCACTTACATCACCCAGTAAACTTTCTTCTTATAAGTGTGTTTTGTGTGTGTGTGTGTGTGTGTGTGTGTGTGTTTGCCCCTGGTTGTATCAGGATAAGCCAGCTTAGATGGCTGGTTGATACATGAGCCCAGTCTTCTCATGCCACAGATCAGAAAAGCTTCTCTAATCTGATCTCTGTTCCAACAATTCTGCGCTCGTCCACGAGTTTATACTAAGTGTGTGTGTGTGTGTGTGTGTGTATGTGTGTGCGTGCGCGCGTGCGCGTGTTATCAGATTTATTGCTCCCGCTCTCCCTTGCATAATTACAGTGCGAGGACAGAATGCATTTTAACCATGGAAGAAGCTAACTGACAACAATGAGGCCAACAACAGCTGATGCTGCTTATCGCAGCTTACAACTCAATTAAAGCTATCACTGTGTGTTTTGACAGGCTCTTTCACCAACATTCTCCGTGTTCGTCTCCTCAGAGATAGCCTCAACTAGTGTGATAGACAAAAACAGTCTTTAAAATTGTTTTCAAAAGCTAATCCGCAGATTTTACATGTCAAATTTGTACCTGTAAAAACAGTCGTGTTATGTTTTCTGAGGCTTCTGGAGGGAGTTTTGTCCCCTAAAGTTAGGATCGGGGTTGTTTCAGTTTTTGGGTTGGGAAATACAATACGGAACCGAAAGCACACATTACAATCTCGGGGTGTGGAGTTTGACAGATGTGGGTTTCTTACCAAGGAAGTAAATTATAACAAAACATGCTATTGAGGGTCATTAAGGGAAGTTAGCTTTACAAACTCACATCGTTTTAACATGCAGTCTCGATACCTTGGTGACATTGGATCACTGACCTTTGCATTTACAGCAAAGTGCTAATGACCACTGCTGTGATCAATCTCAAATGAGAGAGGTGGAGCTGGTGAACTTTTCAGAAACCACGCTGTTGTATCCCAGCACTAGTGAAGTGATCCTTATGGCCGTATGCGCTCCACTTATCTTTCTTCATACTTGCAGAGGAATTGGTCGTTTGTGGGCATTTGCTGGGAGAGCAGAAGAACACCTTTCAAGCCGTTGGGTAAGTTTCAAGCATGAAATTTGCTGCAGATAATTAAGGCTCACAGCAGATACATTCTGATGACTTTGGTGATCCTCTGACAACACCAACAGCTGGCCAAAGTGTTCAAGTATGAAGTATCTCAACATCATCTCGATGGATCGGCACAAACATTATTCAGGCGTTCAAGGTGCAAGATGATGAGATGACCATCTGGAAAGGTGTCGCTAGAATCTGTTTGGAAAAGGCTTCACTTTCAGAAGATACTCATCAGGTGACGAGCCATCTGTCTATCCCTGTCTATCACAGGCTTACTTTATTTAGGCCAGCAGTAGGAGAGAGCAACCACACGTGGAGACAGAATCAAACTCTTACCTAAGATAGTCGAGAGAAGAGCAAAAACACGTTTTCCTGACAAAAGCCTTCATTGCCATTTTCCAGTTCTGATTTAACTGATGCTGTAGCAGCTATACTAACCTCTAGGGAGAGAGGAGCTTCTCCATTGTTTTTTTTTCAAACTGGTTGTCACATCTAAACCATGCCAGTTGTTCTTTAAAAGGGCGCTGATTGGTTCAATACCTTCGGCCCCAGCCGCATATCTTAAAAATCTGGAAGGATGGATTTACCAGGACTCGTGAATCCAGCCGTCTGGTTGTTGGACAATGTACGCTGATGACTTGAGTGATCACCTGACTTTCTCTCTGATGCCATGACACGATTGACGTTTTTGTTTGTCATTAAGGGGGCTTGAACATCTGTGGGATGTATTGCCATGAAATCTGACACAGACATTAATTGTACCCAGGGACGTTAGACTGAAGTTGGACGAAAAACATGCTGCGAAAGTTCCCTCTTGGACTTCCCTATGGAAGATAACACATGATAAAGAGCCCTGTAGGTTCCACTGCCCTGTCTGCATGCTGGTGCCCCACCACATTCAACTGGTGCACCTCAAACATCCTGAGAACAAATTGCAATAACGTAGATTCTCTAGCAAGTTCCATCATCATGTCACATTTTTAATGTGTCCAGTACTGTGATTAAGGAGCTGAAAATCTAATGTGATTCATGTGAGCCTCAGCTACCTTGTGTTTAGTGCTAATTAACAATAGCATCCTAACCCGCTTAACTAGTATTTGCATTACATCTGGCAAACATCATAATGTTAGCATTGTCTTCGTGTTAGCATTTAGCTCAAAGCACCACCGTAGCTTAGCACAGCCTCCCATAGCAGATGAAAGGTTGTAGAGTCTTAATCTTAAGAATGTAGCTAGATACAGATTGCATTTATACAAGTCAGAGATGGTCTGGCAGTACTGATAAACATGCCTTACCTGCAGCGAGTGAGATAACATATACAGATATATTGCGTGTCAATACCAGGTGGAGACGGGGCACTGAAGTCAGCACATCCCGCTCCCCGCTGCATTGATTTTGACCTTTTCTTTTTCTTGCAAGTTTCACAACTTTATGCAAACGCAATACTAAAAAGTCCAAGGATTCCAAGATTCAGCTCTAAGATATGATAAATAGGCAAAACTTGTTCTTCCTCTAGTCTCTCTCTTGCCTCCTCTCTGTGTTTATATCTCTTCAACTATTTAGCTAATGCAAAGTCAGTAAAAGCCTCGAGTAGCTGAAAAAGCTCTCTTCTTTTAAAATTCTGCCTCTCATGTCTAACTTGCCGTCTCTTCGGTCCTCGGGAGAGATGAGACGGAAGCTGGAGGTTGACGTTTTGACTACGAAAATCAATCTAGACCAAGGAGCAAACTTGTAGTGAAATCTCTGTTGATTGCTGAAATTTGTGGCCTCAACTGTGATATGTATGTGTGTGTGTGTGTAAAAGAGAGAGAGAGAGAGAGTGTGTGTGCCTTCTCTCTTTGGTGGGCAGGTAGGAGGATGAAAGCTTCTCTTAGATGCAGGCAGCTCAGATTTTTCTGCAGGCGGCTGCCATACCTTTACCACTCTGCTCTGTAATATGACACACACACGCACAGACAAACACACAAACCCAGACAAACACCCACCCACACGCGCACACTCAGACATACACACTCACACACATGCGCAAACACACACACACACCAAACACACACACACACACACACACACACACACACACACACACACACACACACACACACACACACACACACACACACACACACACACACACCTCTGCTTTCTCTGAGGGGTTGACCTAAAAGCAGACTATTTCTATGTCTTAGATCCCTTCTCTGTCAACCATCAGAAATCTGAATTAGGGTGTTCAGGAAATACGTAGGAGACCCACAGAGTCAGGATATATGATAAATAATCATTACAGAGAGGACTGGAGGGCTAATGCCCCGTGTGAGCCACATGACGTCCCCTAATATGGTTTTTTCAAGTCCCTGTTGGGTTTGCTTTTTGTTGTTTCCTGTCAAAATCCCACTGGAGACATGCATTTACGGAAATGTGATTTAACTTTTTTGGAAGGACACTGATGGCGCGGATGAAAAATGTATATCCATTCTTCAAGCTGTCACTCAAGATGCATGGTTTGTGTGTGTGTGTGTATGTATGTGTGTGTATGTGTGTGTGTGTGTGTGTCCATAGTATTTGTTGTGCATTGGAGGGAAAAAAAAGTACAACCTCCTTGAATGATTTCCAGTAATCCACTGAAATCGCTGAAGTTCCTAGAAATAAACTCTTTAAACAAACTCACATCCTTATTAGAGGCCACTTTGAAACTAACACAAAGGGGGAACTTTGTAATGAGCTCAGTTTTGAGGACAACATTGCAACAAGGCTGCAGATGTGTTTATTTTGAGTGTGCGCACGCATTTGTGCACAAGCGCATTCACACGTGTGTGTGTGTGTTGTGGCATATAAAATTGTATATTTATGGAGCGGAGACTCTAACAACAGTTTCACTCAACGCCTTGCTCTGACACTATGCTTTAATGTAATTGGCAGCTCTTGAAGTCAATTTCCCAGAAATGTGCCAAATAATATCTCCCAGCATTTTTACACCGCTCTCATGGTGTCCACTGAAATTGAATGTTTGCTTCATTATAACCTCTTGGAAAGTGCCCAAACCCAGCTTCCTGTCTCAAGAGCAACTGTGCAAGCAAAACACACTGTGAAACAGAAACCATTTCACTTTTGGAGCCCTCTGTCTTTATTACTGAAGGCTAAAGCTCAGGACATGGCACTCGACTTATAAATAAATTTAGGATCATAATATTCTACATGTTTGAGCCCTATATTGAAAACCAACTAAAATGTCCTTATTCCAAACTCTGCCACAGCTTTAATCGGATTGAAGAAAGCAGTTTTCTCTTCTCAAGCAGCCACACGATTCACCATGGCATGATTTGTCAGTTCATGGAGTATGGAAACCATGGTGGGATTTTAAACTTTGACAAACAATACACTTAGGGATTAAAATAGGCTAGAAGACCTCCGAGTTCTGAGATTTAGCTGGCAAACACCATCACTTTCTCAAGCTGAATACAGTCAGAATCAAACCCAGTGGACACATTAGATAATCATGTTCACTCTCAAAGGGTTGTGAGATTGGAATTGCTTCTAAACAAAAGTTTCCATTTGGCGAGCAGCTCAAAAACTTCACATTTCAAAGCCTCTGACCTTGAAGACAACTGGAGAATTTCTTTCTTAGTTGTAGCAGTGGTTAACATCTTATCTGTGCTGCATAGTGCCTGAGGTCGACTCATATATGATACCACTATCTGTCTCAGACCTGTTGCATTGTGCTCATTGAGCTCCAGTGCACTTCAGTAATATCTATATGTTACCCAATATGTTAACAAGCACAGCAACTTTTAAAGGTCCCATATTATACTGTTTTTCATCAATTTCACACAGCTGTCAGAAGTCCAAAAACTCTATATTCGATATGCATTGCCCCAAACCTATGCGTGGTCCTGAATTCCAGCTGTCTAAAAGTCGCTCTACAGAGCTCTATTCAGAGCATGCTGTTTCTGTGCCTGCACCTTTAAATGCTAATGAGCTCCGTCTGTCAACGCCCACTTGGAGAGCCCTGCCTGCTACGTCACTCTCAGGGAGAGGATTCCCCCTGCGTTAGCAGTAGCATGCGCTAATGTTTACGGTGGATGTATCGCTATGGCTCGCGGAGATTTTTTCGTTCAACTGAACCAGTTTGACCCAGAATCGGACCCAGAAGGAGAGGCTCCTGAAGAAGTACAGACTCTGTGGCTGCAGCAGGACGTTTCAGAATGGTTAGTGAGAATATTGTTAGTTTGTTCGTATGTGTTGTTACAGTTAGTGCCAGGTAGCTCATGGCTAACAGCTAGCGAAAGCTGTGTTTGTCTCCAACACAGTCTCCAAACTCTTGGACACTGTTCGCATCGTCTCCGTCTCGGTCTGCACATGTTTCCAGCCTTTTTACTGTGACAACCAAGCTCCCTCCTAATAATATTAACATCAACATCGCTTCAAACGCCATTGCATAGCGGACTGAAGCAGAGCTAACTAGTTAGCCAATTTCTAGCGGACTTCTCCAGACTGGTAGGCAACTGTAAATACTATCAAACCGCGGCGACACTTATCGGTGGCTCGGGTGCAGTTGCTGGGTCCGGTATGGTTGGGACTGATCCTTTTACGAGGGTCAGTGTCAAGGCAAAGCCAGCTTTGTACTGTCCCTCGTCACTGAAGCAGTCCGATGTGAAGTGGTTAGCACACACACACAAGCTAACAAGAACCGCAGCCGGCACGTTGTCGTTAAAAAATGAAACGCAACCACTGTCTGTTCTGTTGTTCTGTAGCTGGGACAGAATATAGGCACTGATGTTGATTTTTACAACCAACAACAGAGCTACTTGCGTGTGCAGCTTTGAGCAACGACATTGCGATACGCTGCTGTCTCACTGCTGGACACACCGAACTTCACCGCGGGGATGAACGCCCCCCTCTCAGATATCTCCTATCACCGCGCAGAGGAGGTCGGCCTATGATAATGACTCCTTTCGTTACGTAATGACAGGAGCTGAATCTGAACAGCCTGTAGGAGTGCCGTTTTACCAGTGGTCGGGCTGCAGAGAACATGCAGGAATCACTTGTTTTCATCATTCTGGGAGTTGGCAGGCTCAGGGGAACCAGCTTATATATGTAGAGACCAGAGAAAACGTGTTTTTCATGATATGGGACCTTTAACAACTATGGCAGACCAAGCTGAAAGAACCATATTCCAAGGTGTCATGATTACAAAACCTTGATTATACATCATGTAAGCACAGACATTTTTGCTTTCTTGCTGAAAGATAAATGAGAGAATTGAAGTCACTCTTATGTCTGTCCATCAAATACGAAGCTTTTTCCAACAGCAGGTTAGCTTAGCTTAGCATAACGAGGGTGAGACAGCTAGCATGGTTCTGTCTGAAGGTAAACGCTCTCTATCAAGCTCATAATTAACATGTTTTATCGTGTTTGTTTATCCATGAAAAATGTAGTTGTGGTTCTACATGGGGTTGTTACAGACTATTACTGTGTCTCAGTTCGAGGGCCCCTTCTTTTGAGGGCTCCATTGGAAGACTGAATGCGACACAGCAGTGCCCTGTAGACCACACCGTCTCATTAAACAACACTCAGCTCGGCCTTTGGTGGTCTAGGAAGGCCTCGACTGTGTCCCCTCCAAGGATGCAGCCTCAGAACTGAGACACAATCTACTTCCTTCAGCCTTGTCTTACAGTGAGGTTGCCAGGCAACCAAGAGGGACAACAGGAAGTCATTGCATCTGGATAAGAAATACTCCGGTGAGCTTTAAATGTCCAGGTAGGTGTTACCTTAGAGCCAGGCTAGCTCCTTCCCGCTGCTTTCACTCTTTACGCAAAGCTAAGCTAACTAGCCACTCATTATAGCTTTGCTTTAAACAAATGGATACGCGCAGAATTGAGCCTCTCTAACAGCATGTTTCCCTGTTTTCCTAAGAAATTCAGTAAGACGAACATTTGCACAAATAGAAATTATTTACTTAATGCACACACACACAACACACAGTCATTCAGTGTCTTACCTGAATAAAGAAGGAAAAGAGCAGATAGCAGCTGGCACATGGCAACATCACCACAGACACCTATTACAGAGAGATGGGGGGGGGGGGGGGACACACACACACACACATGGTGAGTAAACATCAGTCAGAAAACATCCTGACTGTCAATAGAAGCAGAGGAGAGAGGATCAGATAAAGGAGGGAGGCTGACTACTGAACCTTCTCCCTGGGAGCTATGATGCAGAGTTATATCTGACAGACAACTCCATTTCACCTCTGACCCCGCTCAAATCTGAAATCGGTGAATAGGCTGCATACACACCGCCAACACACTCCTCTTTTGTTTCTCCCGTTTCATCCCGCGTTTTTCCTCCATGGCATCACCCCTGCATCCTCTCCTCCTTGGCTGGTGTTCCACTCTCCCCATTTACTTCCACCTCCCTCACACCCTCCACAGCCCGCGCTCTCCCCCTAACAGGCAGGGCTGCTGTGGATGACACGTATCCAGCTGAGAGCAGCCATGCAGGGTCGATGGACCGCAGTACGCCGAGAGGAGAGATAGCCCTACAACCCAGCCCTCTGTGTGTGTTTCTTCTGGGTTTTTTTTTCCGACTCGGTGTGAGTGTGTGTGTGTGTGTGTGTGTGTGTGTGTGTGTATGTGTGTGTGCGTGTGTTCATCCGTGTGTGTGCTTGTTTATCTATCTATAGTGCACTTCACAGACCCCACAGCTGCACCAATGACGCGAATCTCACAGTATGGGGAGACATTGTAAGTGTATGTGTGTGAGTTCTTTTTGTGTTTTGACTGAGCGAGAGACGGGAGATTTTATATCAGAGGCTTAGCTATGACAGGACAACAGAGTGCACACTATCAGGGGTGCATCAGTTAATTCATTGATTGCTTTGCGTGTGTTCTGTTCTCCTTCCATCTCTTTCTCCTTCTTCTATTTTGGCGATTAAGGCCAAATAAGTACAGTGCTGCTCATTAACGCGGAGAGGATGTGAACTGAAAGCACATTAATTGCAGGAGACAGCACGCGTGTAGCCCTTTTCAGAAAGTGTGAAGAGTGTACTACTTTTATTTTGGCCCTCACATAACAATTACGCTGCCTGTTCGTGCGTTTGTGTGTGTGTGTGTGTGTGTGTGTGTGTGTGTGTGTGTGTGTGTGTGTGCGTAGACATGGTGTCCCAGACTTCTGACAGTCTAACGAGTGCAATGGGCTGTGACCATTAATTATTTACTAAGTGCGTTTTTAGTCAGGAAAGACTGATGATCCATAAATAGGACAGAAAGATATCAGAAAACACAACAGCTCAACAGCCAGCGAGACATGATGCACATCCCTCGATCGGCATTAAAAACACACTTGTGTAGGCTCGTGTCTATTCACTGAAAAAAGACTTCAAAATATCTGGATAAAATATATATCTACAGGGAGACGATGGCTAACTTGGGTTAAACCACCTTTATAACCTATAATTTCCAAACCACAATCAATAATTAGGTAGTCTTAGATGGCTATTGATGTTCCTGTTCACACAGTCAGATAGAAACCAGCATTTCCTGTATTGATCCTGTGAGTCCATTTCATGACCGGCATAAGGTTCAAAGGTTAAAAGGCCGTCTCATGCTAGAAACACAGAAATTGATTTCCTGGACCTGAAACTGCAAAGATTTGACCACACAGGCATTGATCTCCGCCCAACAAAAGATGTGCAGTTTTGTAATCCGCATGCTGCCATAGATAAAGAAGTGCATTTGTGATGAAAATTGGGTTAACCCGTAGAGGAAGTGGTGCGCTTCGGGGGCACACGGACTAAACTGTGCTCTCGTGTGCAGTGGGTACTCCAAAGGGATTCTCCACTAAAAGAGCTTTTAACCTCTGAGCACTTCATAAAGTTTACGGTGGGCGTACTCAGCACTGTGGACTATTTGACTGCAGTGAGACCTTCAAAAACGATTTCTGACAACTGTTACTTTAATGCACGGTGCGTCATTGCTGCCACTTGGGGTCTCTCAATCAAAACAACACAAACAAAAGACGTAGTTTGAAGTAGCGAAGAGCGTGGGATCATGGCGTTGTCTTCACTGATGAAGTTATGTATTTCAGTTCGCAAACTTCCTTCCTCGCTCTCTGACTCCTGGAAACCGATTGCAACATCAAATGAAACGGATGACCTCAAAATGATCAAGTAAAGAAGGCCAAACATTGTTGTTCAAACCTTTTAGCTTGTGCAACTTAATAGTCTACTTGGTAATTTGGAGGTAATCGGTTACCTAACATATTTACGGTAAAGTCAGCTTAAAGTCAATAATATGTGTAGGCCAAGTCGTTTTTAGACATTTTAATTTGAAAATATTACATGAAGCCAAACAACTACTGGGTATGGCACCTTAAACATAAAAAACGGAAGCTTCTAACTGCTTATGAAGCAATCTCAATTTATACACATTTTTTATGGTGGAGTGTTGAGGATAAATTGAGGAGAGGAGTGAAGCTGCTCTGTAGTCTGGTGGTACAACAGGAGATACTTCTGTGTTGCTAGACAGCATCAGAACATCTGGCTTGTAACTTAACATTTCATGTTGGCCTTGCTACTGAACCACATCTTGCTGTGGCTTGTTGATTTAAGATTACTTGGGAATGTTAAAAGTTCTCAAGTAATAAAAATAAATCTTGAGCCAAATCTGTTACCTATAGGATTACATGTAACCCACAGATGACCCGTGGATGATAACGTTACTAGAACGTTTACTTTGTTTCACCATTGTCATATTGCTGTTATTAATGTAATATAGCCACAAATAGATACGTTACCTCATCTCTATTCATCCTGTTAACAGCTGTGTTCGAAAAAAGACTTGTTAACTTGTGGTTGAAAAAAAAACACAATGCAAAAACTTCATCTCTGTCTCTGTATTTTAAAATAAAATTGTTAGTTGCAACCCCAGATGTATCTGTTATGTCTTCCCACTGGGTTTCAATCAGCTGTCTCCGTCTTCCTTTACTTCACGGAGGGTTTCAGTGGTCAGGACCTCATCTGACATGGCGTGATTAAAAATGGCTGTTTCAGCCTAAAAACAGACTAGGGTTGGGAAATGTGTGAAAGCATTCATCAGATCGGCATTTCATCACTGTAGAGGGCGGCGGGGCCTGTCAGAAGGAGAATTACCCCTCAGTGGATGGCATCTATCAACTTAACTGTCATGTAATGACCCTGGGAGTCATCATGGAGCATCAGTCAACCTCTTCATGGCACCGCCGCTGCTGCATCCTGCTTAATTCATGTTCACACCCTGCCAGTCTGTCGTCACTGCGGTCGATGCATGAGGTGTACAGCGTGTTGCAATGGACAGGTAGAGAGTAATGGAGAGTATTGACCACAGTATCCCTCAGACAGTTAAAGGAATAAATACAATTGGTTCGGACAGAGACATACGACTCTTAGGTAAAAAATAACGTTGGTTGGGTTTCACCATTTCAGTTGAAGTGGTGAGGTGTAAAAACCAATTACTGCAGTCATTCCTCACTAATTATGAGAATTTAAGTGATACTAATTGTTTTAATTTGCTCTCTCACATTAGCCCTGGATTTGCCATCCTCATTATTGGGATACTAATTGTTTCCACTGCAGTGCATGAAGCACAACCTTTTTTTTTCATTGAAACATGGACCCTGCTATTTCATCTGTCACAGTAACAAAATGGAATTATTTGTCATTTTCATGAAGGGCACTCTGTATGTGGATTGTTTTTGTTTTACTTACTGGAAGTATGTAGTGTATTTGTAACAAAAACAGGTTCTTGAAGCAACACTTTGTCACTCTTTTACCTTAAAATAACTGCTTCAAAATCATTTTGATGGTCTTTGATGGTAACAGAGTGCATGATGTCTCTGTCTCAGCCACTCCGCCCCTCTATTACTTGTTTCGGATCACAGTGTTACACACGTTTACTTCAACATACAAGCTTTCAACACATAACGCTGTTTTGACGTGATGAGTTTTGTTTGTATTTAGCAGCTACATTAACAATAACAGACTTCTGATTTCTATTCACGACACTGGAGTTGCACTAAATGCTGCACAAAATGCAGAATGTTTACGTAATGTTACTTTACTTTAAAAAAGAATTGCCTCGAAGTTGTCATTCATTTTGTGTTGTCTTGCACTGAATCAGTGTCAATGATGAATCAGGTTATTTCTCCATTCTTCATATATTCATAACTCATTCTGCGCACTCGTGTTCAACAAACTTCTGTAGTTTGATTTCTGTGTTTTATGCTTGACGCAAAAAAAGCATGGTTTCTGACTACTGCACACACTAAAAGAATGACTGTACACTGGAAAAAATGGTAACATTTTTTAAATTTGTATGCTTTTAATTTGATCATGTGATAATTAACTATGTTGTGTTTCCCCTGCGAAATCCCAAAACAGTTTAAATGTTAGAGGTTATACAGTAACAGGTTTGCATTTAATAATAATAATAACAATAATAATAATAATAATAATAATAATAATAATGCTGTATACACTGTCCTTTATTGATTATTTCATGGTGACATTCACAGCTGACATGTAGTTCCCAGGTGTGTGGCAGATGTCCACACAGCAGTGAGCAGGGATTGAGAGGGTTCAACCCGTGCATTAGGAGTGAATTTCCAGGGGGAGTGACTACACCTGATGCAATAGTGGAGAAAGAGAAGGTTATTGTGGCTGTCATGTAATCATAACCTGAGAGAGAGCTTATGTAAATTGGCGGAAGGCGCTTGTGTGACAGAGAGCTCTGAATGGTCAGTCTGCTCGGGAGCTGCATGGGAACCAAATCATTTTTTCGTCTATTTCGTCTTTTTTGTTTATCTATCTTGTTTATGTCGAACACATGTTTCAGCTTTTCTCGTGGTACGCCACAATCATTTTTGCTTTCCTTCTGGGTGTAAACCGGAAAGGCTCTCTTTGTGCTGTTGGGAGTCATGTAATCCCCTCGTGTGGCGGACCACGCCACGAAGAAATGTATTAATTAATGAATGCAAAAATGATCTGGTATTAAAAATCGCCCAGGATAGAAATGATTCAACATGTGACAGTGACGACCTTTGAGCTTCACACTATCACTATGTGCACTCTTCACTGCTTTAGTGATAGTGCCTTGGGGCCTGAAGCAATGAATGGACCTCCAGTTGTTTGGCGTAATATCACACGTACACTCACATAACTGAGAAAAGCTCCATCGCCACCATCAAGACCAGAAAGGATATACTACACCCACGCAGCAGATTTGTATTGTTATTGTCTATTTTTAGATTGCTCATCCCAAAACGTTTAACCAATATTGGATCCGCTCCTGGATATTACAATGCTGAGCTGGCAGGATTTGGAATGATTAGAGATCACAACTGTTGCACCGAGTCCGTTGAATGAGCCGTCCTCGCGTAGAGCACGGCCCACTTAACAATCTTACCGGACGTCAAAAGTTTCTGAGAGTGTCGCTGCTGAGTTACAGTCACACCGTAACTCTCAAGATTAACCCTCCTATTGATAGTAGCCACGGCATGACCAGTAAGCCACCTTTCACTACCCATCCCACACGAACACACACACACACACACACACACACACACACACACACACACACACTGCTATCCTCCTCAAGCTCATCATTTATTAAAGAGTCTGATCTCTCTCTGAGACACACCATCACAGCTGTACATCCCACTGCCCTTTCACTGCCTCATCCCCCGAGTGTACCATGTATGTGTGTGTGTGTGTGTGTGAAAGTCTGTGCATGTAAGGAAGGATGGATGTCAGTGAACAGTCAGTGTAGTGCTATGTGCTGCATGTCTGTGTGTGTGTGTGTGTGTGTGTGTGTGTGTGTGTGTGAGAGAGAGAGAGAGACTCAGTGTGTGTTGTTGTTGCTGATGAGAGGTGAGCTGTGGGAAGCAGCAGCAGTGATTTCCAGACACTTCCCTGTTTCCTCACCAGAGCATAACAGTGTAAAAAACATGTGGAGCGGAGAAACAGTAGTATTTAAAAAAAAAAGAGAGAGAGAGAAAAAAAGAAACAACCCTGAAAAGACAAGAACTTTGGGAAGAAACTTCAGCAACAGAATGAAGGACGTAGTTTATGGGATTCATTGAAATTGTAATTAGCAAAAGCATCGCGGCTCTGTCGTCTGTCTCCGCGTCCATGGTTAATTTTATTAATTTCTTCAGAAAGGCAAATATGCTATAAATGTGAAGATCCTGCATCAACTTCAGTGGTGAATAAAACTTAATAGATCTTCTGTAAAAAAAGTGCAGCAACCCCAAACTATTGAACACAATTATTGGCAGGTTAAAGACGTTTATTTGGTCTTAGTTCAATCCTCGTCTGTTTGCCAGTGCACAGAACACCACAGCGGTCCAAAATACGCTTTCTATAGAATTCTATGACGCTTCTGCTCATTTAAATGTGTAAATTGTTCTGTCTAAACTCTTCTTTCGCCCTCCTCTCTTCGATTCCTTAACAACGGCGAGTGACTTTGGCCACTTCAAATAATACATCTTACCGTATCATTCCCCAGTTACTGTTTTACATCCAACTAAGTACGCCCAGGCTCAGTTTTTAATCTTGTGGACATGTTTGTGTTTATATCTTTCTGAGTGAGGACAAAGACAATAACGTTAATTTATTGCATTGTTAGACCCTCCTTGTAATCTCCCTCATCTTTCCCTTTCAGAGTTCCACCAATGCGCCCTGTGACAAAGGCTCCTATAATACTTTAGGGGATAAAGTGAGAAAAGTTATGAATGGACTCCTGTTTGAGCATGCCAATACTTACACAGTAAAACCCTTTAAAAAATATAATTTAACATTAATGGAGTGTGGAGGCAAAACAAATCATCAACTTCGAGGTCACCTACCTGTTAAATTAGCGTATTAGACTCCTCCCGACTCTGCTGAGATCAGATCCCATGTTTCCATCCGCTGGTCTTCAGATAAACACATGAAACCAAGAGAGAGAAAGAAAAGACTGAAAGAGGGCCATTCATCATACTTGTTTATGGTGAATCAGTCAAGTTCCTTTAAAATGAGTTCAGCACCATGGACAGAAACATTAAGAGGCTCTGACACGCTGTGCTCAAAAAACACCTGTGGAGCTTCAACATTACTCATGGAAAGCATACACTGTTAACTTGGATAATGGATTTTTAATGTGAGCTACCATTTGTATTGTCTGCCACTTCTGAATGTGGTGTTTTTTGACTTGTGGCTGTGTGTGTTAAATGTACTGTGTATGTGTGTGTGTGTGTGTGTGTGTGTGTGTGTGTGTGTGGTGTTGGGGTTAGTTTGTAGGAAGTTTGTGCTTACAGCTTCCAAAGTTAACTGAGAAATAACTGAATTGTGGCGACAAATGCTTTAATAAACACTGGTAAGCAAAACAACGTCAAACTGATTTTTAATACATCATCTTAACACATAATTAATAGGGCTGTCAGTTGATTCAAATATTGTATCATGATCAATCGCATTATTATCCATAGTTATAACTTACAGAAACTTACAGGGGTATTTTTTTTAAGGTTTTAATACTCTTATCAACATGGGAGTAGACTAATATGCTCGATTTATGCAAATGTATGCCTATTATTATTGCAACAATGCAAAACAACTACAAATACTGTCCAGAATATGCTTCGGAACAACCTCAAAGGTACGGCATGCTCAAAAAATATGCTAAGAACTCGAGCCCGACAGGCAACAACAGATAGGCATACTGACCCGAACGAAACATTCCTTAGCAATACTAACACAGCGTGGTCTGAGAGCGGGGAGGAGGGTTCTCTGCGTCTGCTAGCGGTAATTGAGACCCAACGTACTCCGGTGGTAACTCAGTTCACATCAACAGTAAATGCAAATAGCTTTGTTCTTGTCGAGGAAATCATCTGGCAGCACTTTGAAGCTGGACCTGCCATTCAGAAGACCTTTTTCTTCATCCATTTCTGCTGAAGGACGTTTGTTTCCGCTCGTCGTCCGCAACGTTACTGCTCCATCTTTTCGCTGATTTTCCCCAAACGCGCTGAATGGATCATCAACTCATTGTTTCTAAAGGTGTTATGAATATAAATGTACACCCACCAAATTTAAAAACATACTGCTGTTAAGATACACGCTGTATACTGTACAGATTTCAAATGTTCTGACATTGTTGTGTCCAGTGTCAGGCAGCACTACACGGCAGCACCTTGATGACTGGCAACATGTACACTGCACCAATTTTAGGTACTGTGTTATTTTTTGCAGAAAATGGTGCCATTAGAATAATTTGTAGTGTCTCAACGTAGCAGTTTTAAGCTAAGTACAAGTCTCACCATACTTATTGTGGCTTTTCAATGTGTTAATGCAAAGCACTACACGAAATACACCTTGAAAGTGATGTAATGTTGCAAAAGAAATACTGGAATTAAAGTCGAAAAGTGATGCAACAATCACACTCTTCCAACCATGGCTGAAATATCTTTAAAAACATAAAGACGTCACGTACCACTGTAAAGTAAAGTACAAATCTTGGTATACTTTTGAGTATTAAAATTAGTACCGACAATAAATTTGAGTACAATGGGTGAAAAACAAGTATGTGTACCAAAGTAAGGCTTAGGTCAAGTGTGAATCAACTGATCGAGGGCTGCAAAACCCAAACTGTGCATCATAAAACCACATACACAGTATACAATAATGAAAATATACAGCCAAATGGTAAAACACACTTGTAACACATACAGTATCACACGCCAAAAAAAATCTTTGCCGATGGGCTGATTCTGCAGACAGCAGTAGGCGGCAGCTTTGGCATTAAACAGACCGTAGTTTGCCGCGTGTCATTAAGTTTGTCCCTTCTGATCTCAAATGATCCCTCACATTTCGTCACCTTCTTGCCAGATTTTTCTGTCAAAGTAAAACACCATCACCCAAACCCCTCGTCCGAGTAACGCACAGAAGATGGAAGATTTTGTGGGGCTTCTCTCACACCGCTAATCTACTGTTAAATACTGCGAGCCAAATTGTTTTTTTTGTTTTAAAGTCCCCACACCCGTAAGCTTGAAAGGATTCCGTAAAAAGTTTTGTGCCGTGGTCGACCAGGAAACTCATTGGTTAAAATCCAACAGTGGCAAAATGTCAACAGAAAACATGCTCAGTACACACTGTGTTCCACACTCTCATATATATTCTCACCAGTTCATGTTAAACACACTTCCATCTCAGTCCTGAAGCACAATGTGAGCAGCCGAGTGCTTCGTGGATGGGGAGCAGAAAGGTGGATGATGTTGCAGGCGTGGTTTCAGACATGTCTGTAGATATTCAGATGTGTTTTTTTTTAAACGTGAAAACAGGTCCATACTGGAATTAACTGCTACTGACATGAATTCTAACTGACCGTAGCTGCCACTGTGCTCCGTGAATAAAAAACAACAATAAACTCTTTACGGGCACATTTCAAGCTTACAGGGGTGTTCGAGTACTTCACACTCAAAAATACAGTGTTGTGCAGAGTATTATGTGAACGGATGAGTACAGAAAGCCGCTTTGCAAAGAAAATACGTGGCTTAAACACAGACGTTTTTATGGCATTACACCAGAACTGACTTTATTTTCCTTTCCTTTAACATTTTATGCGCCGGATTTAAATTTGGCCTGCGCGTAGTCGACGAGACATCACTGAACTTATCTCACCGTGTGATGATGAAACTGATCATCGGGAAGTATTTGGACAAAAACCCTCCAGTTAAAGTTGTCGGATTTATCAAACACGCTGCGAAACCGATAAAAATCAATCACAGGGGAAACTATCAGGGAGACCATCGGCTCACGATGGATGATCTACAATCAGCACGGCTTGTGCTTCCAAAATCTAAGTCACATCACACACTTGCATCCACACAGAGCTCGCCTGCCAATTCTCACATCCAATAAAACTAGTAGACATCACTGATGCAGGGGCTTCCTTTTCCTATGCACTGTGCCAGCACACCGCTAACGATGAGGTTCTGTACTGCATGCAGTGGAAGCTACAAGGCCATCTGCACACACACACACACACACACACACACACACACACACACACACACACACACACACACACACACGCACCCAACGCACACGCACACAAAAGCACACACAATGATGCACAAACACGAGCTCATGTAAGCACATTTACCAGCATAAAAATGCTGAAACTCAAGGCCAGATCCATTCACTGACAGACAATTCTGCCCTGACTCGCACACAGACGCACAATTTCATTACACACATGCACACACACGCAAACGCATGTACGCCCATAGAGAAGCATGTAAGCACGTCTTCAAGGTTTAACAAGCCACCAAATGCCCACCCACACCTGTGACACTCCTCTACACGGCGTTTGACCCTCCGGTGCCACAACATCGCACAAGTGTGAACGAACACATCTATGAATTTTGCACTTAATTACGCAACAAGTTGCACACACACACACACACACACACAAACACACAAGCTTGGGCACAAACACGTGCAATCTGTGCGTACACACAAACATGGAAAAAAGTTATAATCAGATCAGTGAATTACAGAGAGATTTCAACAAAAAACACTTAAAAGACACATTTCTGACATCATGTGAAAAGCCAATGATTCTAGTTGTACACACACAGTCACACATGTGCATGAACACACACACGCACACACACACACACACAACATGCTGACACCACTTGTAAGGCCAAAAAATTAGAAAATTCTGCATTCACTCTTTACTGCTGCACAAGTCCTTTATGGTGATGATGATGATGATGATGATGATGATGATGATTATTATTAGTGTGCCTGCTATAGAACCAAGCCTCTCAGGTATATAGCGGTAGGTACAGACACTGCCCACCCCTCGTCTCAGCTCTTTGACTCCTCTCTAAAAGAACACAAAAACAATGAGAGTCAATTTAAAAATTCTCCGTACTCCGACTGTAGTAAGCCGATCTTCTGATGGTGCTACTGAAATTACAATGCAGCTACAGACAGGGTGATTATCACAGAGGAAACAGCACTATGGTTTTGTGAGATCTACCAGAAATTCTAGAAACAGCCTTCAATGCAAACGTCTGACTGGATGGAAAAGGAACATGATGTCGTCCTCGCCCGCTCCCAGTCATTTCAGTAAAGTTTTGTCTCTTTGATTCAGGACAAGAACAACAAGGGGGCATCAGCACCAAGCCAGAGTCAATCAGTGGCTCCTGAGCACACTGATACACTCCCCCATGTGTGAAAACATATAAAATCAATGCCAGTGGGATCTGATCACACCAAACATATAAGGAAAACTAAAACAATTACTGTTCTTCTTTTCTTAAACACACTGTCTATAGAGGTAAGGTCAGTCTGGGCTCACCATTATAATGACACACCTGATCTGCAGGAATACACCCCACGGGCCTAGATTTTCTCGCTATTCTCCAGGCTTCTAATATGTAATTGACTTTGTCTGGAAGGTAGAACCGTCTTGAGGAGGAACCACATGTGGCTCGCATGCAGGAAAACGCTCCTCCAAGTTCTGTCGCACCTCAGAGCCCCGACCGTCAGTGGAAACACGTCTAAAGTGTGTGTGTGTGTGCGCAGCAGTGTGTGGATGGAGACATTTTTTTTTTTTGCTCCTGCTGTACCTTCAGCACAGGTCCACGCGCCTCTCCTCCTCCTCTGGCGCAAGGTGTGGAGTGGATGCTCTGACAGCGAGGCAGGAAAGTCGTCCCTCTGATAAACACTGAACACATATCAAATCCACCTGTAAGCCTGTTTCCAGAGACGCACTACCCGCCCATCTTTTGATTTATTTATTTATTTATTTTTTCCTTCTCCCAGGAAGCTTAAAGCCGCGGGACAAGCCTTGTTGCGGTGCGTCTGAACCCAAATAACTTCCCCGCGCAGCGTAAAATACGCAGCTGCAGATACTCTTTGTTTCACCTTCTGTATCTTTATCATGCATCTTGCTGCAGAGATTAGCAACCAGGGCTTTTTTTTTCCCTCTCCTGTCTTTATCACAGCCCGCGATCACTGGGGGCGTCTGATTAGAAAAAAAAGGAAAATCCACAAGAAACCACATTTTATGCAGCACGACCGGGTGTTTAAATCCTGCGCAAAGTTCAAAGCAAATTGTTCCCCACCGTAGGATTGGCTGACGCGCGCCCCGAAACGGTCCCGGACTGACAATTTTTTTTTTCTTCTCTTCTCTGCACTCTGTCGCCTAACCCGAAATCTAAGACTGCAACACATTTGCCCAGCAGAGAGGAAAATACGCTCTGATTGACCTACCTTGACGACTTGGATGATTTGAATGTTGCGCACACACACACACAAAAAAAAAATCTTCAGCCGCTGGAAGTTTGACTTAGTCTACTCCTGATCCCTCGGAGGAGTCGCACTGAGAGGAGAGGATGGGCGCCACTGCTCTGCGCGCCAGCTCGCTCCGTGGATGTGTGCGTGCGTGTGCGCGCGCGCGGCAGAGTGAGAGAGAGAGAGGGGAGAGAGAGAGGGAGAGATGGGGAGGGAAACAACAGACGTGGAGAGCTGTAGCCCCTTGCCAAAGGATGCTTCAGTCTCCTAGCAACAACAATCGATCTGGCAAGGAGACATTTTTATTGGATAAAAAGAAAACTTAGCCATTCACCCCCTTAGCACATGTTTACCACTCAGAACAACAACTCCGGCTTTAACTGAGTGAGGAGAGGGAGATGAGCAAAAAGAGTGAGGACGAGGGACGTGATCCCACATCAAGGTTTCAGATGTGTGTTAAAGGTGCAGGATGACGTACAGAATCCATCTACATCTGTCTGTCAGTTCAACCCGGCAACATACAGGCTAGAAAGACTGGATTTCACACCCTTTTCCGGTTTCGTGCACACCCCATCAATGTTTTAACACGGTATTACACTCTATGATGTCAGAGGCAGGGGAAAAGAAAAAGAAAAAAACCTGTGAGAGCGGCACTAAACATGCTGCCCATGCTTCATCTTGTTCAGGCATATTTGAAATAGCTCGCACTGGCTGCGTGGCTCACTGGTACCAGATAGAGCTGTGACCAGAAGTCCACATCCAGAGCCTTTATCGCACTTGACACTAAAGCGGTGCGTGAAAACACACACACACACACACACACACACACACACACACACACACACACACACACACACACTCTCTATTTTCTCCAAGTTAGGTGTCTCTCTCTCTCTCTCGCAGCTTTCCAATATTTTTTCCACTGTGGGAGCAGAAACAGTGGCAGTCAGCGTGCACGCACACATACACACACACCACACACACACACACACACACACACACACACACACACACACACACACACATCTGTGCTTGTTTATGATTATGCACATGGAGTCATTAGAATGCAAGTATGCAAGTGTGCAGCTCCTATTGAACAGAAAATCCTCTTCACGCATGATTGAGTCACAGAGCGTCCTCTCTCACCACTCACCACAAACACACACACAATGCACACACACAATGCACACTACATGCACGCACGCCTGCACACACACACACACACACACACACACACACACACACACACACACACACACACACACACACACACACAGGGGGACTCGGTCTAGAGGCCTGATTTCAGTATTGTAAAGTTAGTCAAGTGCGTAGAGATACACTGTCTGAGGGCTTGCTTTAAGCAGCTTTTTGATTGCAGCCACAGGCCACAGCATGTTTTCGCCTGTTTTATATGCAGATGCATGACGACAGGGGGATGAAGTTACTGACCCGCTTGTGTGTTTTCCATGTACTATCTAATGTGTGACACCATATGGCGTAAGACAACTGTCTCTGAGGATGAGCTTTCGGATGGGCAGAGATTGATTAGTTGACTGAAGGAGTAAGGGTAAGAGCATCCACTTCACACCTCTGTGGCACACACGCATGCACGAGCATGAGGTGGGAAGCGCACGCACACGAACACACACACACGCACACTAGCGTTCAGTGTCAGTCACAGCTTTCCCGGACTCCATCCCTCATCCCTGCCGCTCCGGCTCGGAGATGCTGGCCACTCTAATAAAGGCCTCATTGTCTGCATGGCATGCATATATGCAGAAAGCCCAGAAAGCCAGCTTTGTCCCATAAGGGTCCCTCAGCGAGAGAGCTTTGTGCCCGGCCTTTCCCCATAGACCGAGGCACAACACAGCCGAAAAAGCAGTGAGAAGGAAAGAAAGCTAGTGAGAAAGAAAGAAAGAAAGAAAGACTGATAGGCAGAAAGAATGAAAGAAAAAGAATGATTGAGGGAGAGATAACAAAGTGATGGATGGCAAATATCACAACATAACCTCAAAGCATAAAGACGTTTTTGTGTGTTTGCGGATCTAGTGTGCAGGAATTGTACGTTCAGCCTCATCATGGTGAACTGCTCCAGCTCATGCAGCAGGAAGTGGGTCCGCAGGGATTGTGTTTCGCTCTTCTTTGATTCCCAACAGATTGTTTGTGTCCCCGCGCTAATAGAATTAGCCATGCTTCATTTCCCATGGTCTTCTGTTCTGTCTTGGCCTCGTGATGGATGGAGCTCCACACAGAGGAGTGAGTGTGCTTCGAAGTGTGCCCAGTGTTGGTCAGACAACGGGCCTAGTTACAACCACAAGCTACCATTTGCTTTGGTCAGAGTGGTCACTTGTGATGTGGTCAAGTGGACAAAGGGAGCTCCTTTTATGTGGAGCTTTGATCCAGTATTACAATAAAATCATGTTTGGCATATTATGAAGAAGCACACTGTATTCTCTCAAATAAAGTGGGTACATTTTGGTTTAGTGTGGGAGTGTATTTCTGTCTGTGTGTAACGGCCAAAGACCATATTTAGGGCCACATTTTGGGAATAAAAATAACATACTTGACCTAAAGAAACAGTTCACCAGCAAAAATCTAAACTGAATCATTATCTACTTACTCCCGATGTCAGTGGAAAGTTGGGTGGCGTTTTATCGCCCTGCAAACAACACTTAATGTGTGTTTGGTAAAAACCCTAAAAATGCTCCAACAGGCGTAATCCTCCAGCTGCTCCAAGATCCAAAACTGATTTAAAAAAGACATTATTTACACTCTTGACATGCAGTTAAGTTGGTATGCCCATTTCAGAAGAAGTGGGCGCTAATGCTTTTTAGCAATTTCTGTCACTGTTGTGGTCAAAACGAGATTTAGGACTACATTTTTTGTAGTCTTTACAAATACTTGACCTAAAGTAACCTTAAGCCCAAAAAGTCAGTTATTATCTACTCACCTCCAAATTCCAATGGAAAGTCATGCGGCGTTTTATAGTTAAGCTACCACACTATTGAGCAGTGGTGTGTGCTAACCGCGCTTTTAGCTTTAGCAGCTACAGTGAAGATTTGGCTTTAAAAAAGGGTGTGAATAATGTGAGCTTGGGCCTTCTGGAGACAAGTTCCCATCTCCTTCAGTTGTTTAGGAGAATGCCGCAATGCTGTTTTGCTGTAAAGCCCAATATCATTTCATTTTTTTAAGGGCTTCTTCCATAGGCTCACTCCAGATGGGAGAGTTGGAGTCTGAGGGGATCGGCTTAACCACGCTTTAAATTTCCACTACAATGGTTAGACCCACTTTATTGGTTTTTAGAAATCACACTATACTGAATGCCGGTTTTAGCAACCAGTGCTGTGAGGCTGACGCTCGAGCCCACTGCACAAAAATCCCCTCGCTGCATGCATAGTACTGAAAGAAACCTCCTATAATACCCCCAAAACATACAGTCCAATACAGTCACGATGAAGCAGCATTATGTAACTTTTCCACCTTTACCTACAGCTTCAAAATCATTGTGATGCCACAGTGTCTTGTTATAAGGTGAATGGTGTGTCTGTCTCAGCCACTCTGCCCCGCTATCACTTGTTTCTGCACTATGTAATTCCAGTGAGATGGTCGGATCACAGCATTACATACATGTTACCTCAACATACACATTTTCAACACATAATACTGTCATGACGTAATGAGGTTTGTTCGTAGTTAGCACGTACATTACGTGTGACAAAGTGTTACAGACCTGAGATTTGTGTTTAAGACAGTGGCGTTACACAAATCACACAAAACCTGACCTTCTACATAATGTTACATTAATAAATGTCGCATATTCTATCATCTATTATGAGGTTCAATCACTTGGTGGTGTTTCTAATCACCACAAATAGCAGCGACATCATCATCATGGTTTGATTATCCACAAAAAGCCGTCGCTGGGAATTGAAAACAATGGCTATATTTGGAAATTAAGTATGATGCATAACAAATTTGTCCCAAATGTTTTTTAGATTGCTATGTGAAAAAATGTGTGTGTGTGTGTGTGTGTGTGTGTGTGTGTGTGTGTCTGTGGATGAATATCATATGGTGGGTGATGTTGTTTTGGGCTGTTGATGGCTCCTAACAGGGGGCTGGTCTCTAATTATCCTGGTTACAGAGGCATGGCCAACAGACTGCAGGACGTGCACTGACCTGTCTCATGTTCGTCTGCTGGCCAGTCCAACACACACAGACGTGTGCGCAAACACACACCCAAAAAAAACCCCCATAATTTGTTATTGAGCAGTGATTCACCTCACCTTCTGTCCTGTGTGCTGTACAACAAAACTTTATTTAGTGCCATGGAACATCAGATGGAAAAATAGTTTTTTCTTTCTGATACAAGTAAAAGGTTTTTCTTTCCGTGAAGCCTTTTCACTGTCTCGGTCTGTTGATACGCTGTTTTAGGGCTCATTATCTTTACATACCTCTGTAAAAAAATCTGAAAACCGGGGAACTTTAAAGGTCTAAACTATAAAATTCTGGGAAGTTCCCTGATGAAGTGTTGTTTTATCGCGCTGTAAAGAAATAGCAGCATAAATGTTCTGTCCTTTCGCCATTTAACTCATTTTGTCAATTTTCATCCTTCCTCGCGTCTCCTGGCCTCGCACAAGTATCACATTTAGTGGAAGCGCCAGGGAAGTGTGTTACATGTGACAACCAACACACCTTTGGATGTGTGGGCACAGAAAGCAAAAAAAAAAAAAAAAAACTGGGTGAGACTCATTGTGAGCCAATGATAAAACATTTTTAAAAAGGTGAAAATCAGAAAAAAATGAAGCCGATTGCAAAGTAATTCTGTAACCGATTAATATCCAACAGATGCAGAAACACTCCGGATATTTATACGCGTGCATGTGTACGTACACGCACCCGCGCGTACAAACAGACTGTGTACAGTATCCGTTTTGGCCTCTCCTCTGAGCTTTCTCACCACGACCACAATTCATTAGTAATTGACCGCAGCAGCCTCACTCATTAAACATTAACAGGCTGCTGGTGAATAATTGATTAATGATATGAGGCGATCTGCAGCAGCATTCTGACAATAAGAGTGCATGGATGAGAGGGGGGGGAGAGGGCCGAATCCATGCACTCACTCACTCACTCGCTCACTCACTCAATCGCTCTGTACTTAATTAACTCACACTCGTGTTTTAGCAAGTGTAGACAAACTGTACACGCAACGATTTTTAATGACATTTTCGGCGGCCGAAGCCAGCGACGTATTGACTCACTACCTCATTTAGAATGACGAGAAGAAGAAGACCTGAAGAATAATGTCACCACCTCTGTGCTCCTCCAGGTTCCTATCAATCTTAGTTTTGGAGCCGATGACAGTTTTTTTTCTTCTTTTTCTAGGCCGGTTGATGCTGTATCTCATTTCAGACAGAAGCCTAACCCAATTTCTTAGAGCAAACAGTCTGCCGTTTGTCAGTCCCAACAGGTACTCATGGAGTGTGTTCTTTCGTGATTATTTCAGCCAGACTATTGCAGTCCTATTTGCAGCATTTTCATGTCTGTGTCTGTTCCTGCGACAAAATTGTGGATGGGTCACAAAATTGCACCCCCCTCCCAAAAAAAGAAAAGGAGGACGCTGGAGGGTCAACACACAACTACCACAATCTAGGATTACACTCTTCTCTAATATGATGCCCCCGTCACCAGAACAATTTCATTCGTCAGTGCCTTCAAGAACTGTGACAAATCACTGCTGTAATAACAAACATCCCTCTGTGTAAAGGTTTCATTAGGTTTAGGCAAGAAAATTACTCAGGTTTGGGTCAAAATAACTATGTTATTAAGGTCAGGGGGACCTTTGTCTACCTCTCGCTTAAGGTTATGGAAATACAGCACATGTGGTCAAATAAAAGACACCAACAATGACATTTACACTGAAACAGAAAGCAAATAGTCAACTATGTCAAATCCAGTGTGCCCAAATATCTGCTGTACACATTATATTCTCATCAGTACATTAACATCTTTAGGAGACAGTAAATGGTTGGAACAGAGGGATAGTTATAAAAGCACCACTGTTACTAAGAAGCGATGAGAGTCATGTGATCGATTTCATGGCCTTTGCAGGAAGGAAGTGGAAAAACAAACAGAACAGGCAGTTTATCAGACGGACGCTGACATTGACAGGCAATTAAATAAAGTAAGCAGTTATTTGGTTAAAATAATGTGGTGGGAATTAGCACGTGGTGACTACAACAGATGTATCATACCATCAGATTCTGTTCAAGATCAGGTTGCTGCCCAAAAGTTGTCCCTTGTCTCCCTTAACCTGGTAATTTCTGGCGAATTCAATGATGCGTGTGAAATACCGGAGCTGTGTGACTAAGTATGCAGATTTTACAGCCAAAACAAGTAGTTCTTTAGTCTATATTTTGATTAGAACTGATGCTGTTGGAGTTAGATTCCTGTCGTTGTATTGGATTAGAGAGAAGAAGAATGTGAAGCATGTCATCTGTGCTACTTTCAAACCGCCACGCCGCTACAGCAGCTAAACAATGGCTGACAGGGGTGGGGGTGGTTGTATAGCTCGTTTTGAAGAACTCACATTGTAATGACAACTCACCACATTGTCTTTATCCTACTTCTTTTTTTCAGCACGCTGACAAGGTTGTTAAGAAAAAATCGATAGGGGTGTGCCTGCACATGTGCTGAAAATCTGCCTGAGATGGAGTGAGGCAGGGACAGACAGTGAGGTCCGTCGCCAAAGAAACTGTGATAGATGTGAGAAATAAAGAAACCTAAGAGAACAAGGATCACGACAACAAGGTACCAGGAGGCCAGAGGATGTCTTGGTTTTAAACATCTGACAGATCAGTGAGTTAGACCTATGTAGGAATTGGTTACTGGTGTATGCACTTTGTTTTTAATGTTTAAAATTGTTGTTGTCATTTTAGCTAACTTCCTGTCCGTTCTGCAGTTAGCCTTCCCCTCCCCCCTCTCTGTGACACCATATGAGTGCAGAGCCCGGCAATCAACGTGTTCGCGAGCAGACAGGACCGCCTCTTTATGGAGTTCTCTGTCCTGATTGGATAAAGTGGGCAGGGATGCCAGAGAGATTTCTTTTCGCTTTCACTGAATGAGCAGCAGGAGGAGAGACATGTGCTACTGACCAAACACTCAGTTGGGATACAGATTTAACACTTAATTCAATAAAAAAAATCACTTACAGCAGATTTAAGGGCTTTAAGGACTGTGGCTGAAAACAGTGAAATGTGTAGCAGATAAGTAAAACGCTTTGAACGATCCCCGGTCTCCCTCGTGTTGTCTTTCAGTACACCACATCCATCTATTGATCTCTCACGGCTGTCCACTCTCTCACACAAATACATCTTGTCCATCTCCACAAACAGTGGACCTCAGCCAACAAACAGTGTCCTCCTTAATGAAAACTGGCTTTTGGTCAACTGTATACATTTTTGTTTAATGCAGGAAACAGCTGATGTTTTTGTGTAGGGTGTAATGTAATACGCAGAAATGTCAGAAATCACTACTACCGGAATGGACCCTAATGCTTTTAAAAATGAGTAGGATTCACATTCAAAAGTACAAAAAGGCAAAGACACAATGTGCACACATTTTAAGTGTCTCTCGAGAGCCTCCCGCGTGTTTCAGAACACGGCCAATCTGTGCTCGGTATCAAATTGGCCGATTTTAATTACATCAACTCTTTGATTGTTTTTGCCCTAAAAAAGCCTTCAAGCATCCCCAGTGACGGGAATGCCTCATTGTCAGTGGTGAGACAGGGTTTCATTAAAGTTATCTGACATGGACATTCAAAAGAAACAGGGGCTGCTTAAAAGTGTGAGAACAATATAAACGATGCTTCAGCGTCACTGAATGTAATGTAATGTGCAGAATGTAAACATCGCTGACTAGTCACCGTGGTTACGCCTGCGAATGTAGGATGATTTTTGTGCAATCTGTTGACACTATACAGCGTTCGTACTGACTGGTGCAAAAGCAATTTTTGAGAGAATGTTGCTGCTTAATGTGATTCAAGAGTCGGCTCCTGAAAACAAACACACTCTACCACATTTTACCACGTTAAAATGGGATCTGAAGCAAGCGCGCAGGACAGGATACAGTTGACACACACACACTTGCGCGCGCACACACACACACAGATGCGCGCGCACACACAGTAGTTATGCTGACACTCACGGAGTGAAAATTAGGATAATGACAGTCATCTAGCAGCGAAAATAAGAGCTGGAGTCAGGCTGAGAGAGCACCGGCTCATCAGAGAGAGAATAGACTGAGATATGTCCACTGTCAGCGCTGATGAAACTCACCAGGACTTGGCAGGGGCCAGTCACAGAGGTGCTCGATGATGAATAGGGGGCAGGCTCACCCCTCTAAATCAACTAATGGTGTGTGTGTGTGTGTGTGTGTGTGTGTTTGTATGCCTTGTGCTCGTACAAGTGTGTCCTGCCCATCTTGGCTCCTGACACTGTTAAGGAGACAGACCAGTTCATTATCACACGTTTTAATATTTAATTGTGCGATTTGATAAAAGATGATGTTTCATTAATGAGGTGATCCATCCCTGGGCATCAAGAGTCGTCCAAACCAGCTCAGCGCTCCGATACCCAAACTTTTCTGCGCCTCTGTCATCCTGTTTTGTGCCTTCGGTTTACTCGGAGACGCGGCGTGTTGTTTTTCTAGCTCTTCCGCATGTATTTTCGGCTTATCTCTTAATCAGTATCATCTAGCGTGAGATTTTCGTTATCCGCTTGTGCATGTATGCCTTAAATAGCACAGAAATAATTTCATCCCTGTCCATTAATCTCCCATTTGGTTAATTATCACAGTTGCTAATTACAAACCTCTCGACTGCAGTAGACCTCCTCTGCCTGTTCCTTCCCCTGTTCCTCCTCTCTGCTCCCTCTCCCTTCGTTTTTCGCCACATGGCAACAGGACAGTTTGCACAGGAAAACTTTAAATAAAGAGGAAGTGTAAGCTGTGACGAATCGATTTAAATACGTCTGGCAACATGCCCAAAAAACTCAAGAGATCTTCAGTTCTGTGCAGACAGCGACATTGGATGAATCTCTAGCTCCAGCCATTAGATTACCACCCACCACTCTTTTTTTTTTTTTTTAAGTGGGTGCCTCGGTTGGTGCTGGCGATGTATCCTCAGCCGTCATGCTGCTATTTCTGCCCATGCCAGTCGCTCCAGGATGGCTGCTCTGAGAGGGGCGCTTTGAAGAGCTGTCCAGGTGAGAGCTTGGCAATGGCGAAGCTTTTTTCTGCTCTTTCGCAACACAGAGTGCCCTTCTGGGACTCAAATTGCCCTGCAGTGTAATGGATAATACTCAAATCCACACTGAAAACACACAATGACACACACACACTCCCAGGCACATGCACAAGAACTCGCTGTAAAGCTTTCTATACATGCCCAACAGTAACGTATACACAAAGCATATGTGCACTCTGTTTTTCGGCACACACACCCTCAGTTGCTTCACATATTAAAATAGCAAGTTGGACTAAACAAAAAAGGTGGAAGACAATTGCTCTGGCATGAAACTCTCCCTTGGTACCGTTTCAAACACAGGGAAAAAAACAAACTTAAGTGCTCTAACAGTTTATTTTTCTCTCCGGACCTCAGCTCTCCTCTCAGTCCACCTCTTTTTGTTTCCTCTTCCCTTCTCCCTCCGTTAATTTCGGCTCCCCTCTTCTAATCAGCGGAAACATAGCTAGACTACAGATGAGACCATATGTGCCTGTGTGCCAGTGTGTGTGTGTGTGTGTGTGTGTATGCGTGTGTGTCTAAGTGTAATTATGTGTGTCTAATTGCGTGTGCTGTTTCTATTCAAAGACACCGTGGAGAAGGCAACGGTGGGGTGGTGAAAAGTGAACTCATCACTTGACGGAGCCACAGAGGTGCTCCCAAAAAATGCACTAAATGTGGACTCCAAGAGCTGCTCCCGCTGCTCTCTTCTCTCTTTTCCGAATGCCTTGAAGTGCACATCCTGTGCAGACTGACGTTCCCTCACAGAGCAACGGCGTGTTTTTCTTTGCCTCCAGTGTCTCCCTGTCCATCCGTCTTCCTGTCTGTGTGGTAGGATCCAACTGGACCCCCTTTTTAGCCTCAGATTTAATGTCAATAAAGTCTTTCTGAGGTTACGGGGGGTACTGGAACCCTACGACACCTCCCAAGTTTTCAGACAGAATACCAATAACTTTACCCTGAGTTTTCAAAAATCATTTCTTTTCTATTCACAATACTTAATGCAACCTAGCACATCTCAATGATCTTGGGCCTCAGATTGTGATGAAGGGAGCAGCTGGCCAGTATGGGAAAGAAAATGAATCATTATTTTTCAGTGGCATGGGCAAATTGTACACGTGGTATGGTAATATGATATGAATGGCCTTCACAGCTTCTTTTAAAAAAAATACTTTATGTTTCCCTGATGTCCTCAATATCAAGCCATCTACTCAAAATTGCTGTAACATTTGAGTTCCAAGATAAGTGTATCCGGAACGGCAGTCTAATACATTCATTCATGCATCTCACTAAAGGTAAAATTTGTAAAATATGTCCAGAATTCAAATGTAGCTCTAAAGCTGCACTTTGCTCCTTATTCTCGGCTCTGGCTCAGATGGCTGTAGAGCCAGTGGCACAAGAGTTAGCCTTTGCGGGGGCCACAGATAACTTAAAGTTCAGATCAATTAAGTTTAGCAACCAGAGAGCAAAAACGACTGGACACCAAATCGAGACTGAACACAGTCTCCAAGACAGATGGAGGCGATTTACAGCAGTGCTGACAAGAACTATGACTTTAGGGATGAGAAGAAACATCAGGTGGGGACGGCAGAGGTGTGCAGTGGCAGAGCACTGAGAGAGTTGGGCATCAACCGCTGGAAAATACACTGTCCTGAGCAGGAATATTTTCACATCTTACTCTGAGGATTGCCATTGTCTCTTGTGGTATTAAAATACAACACAGGAAGGGGCTAGCTGGTTAGCATGCTAACTTCAGTAGACATTTTAGCAACACAGCAGAAGTCTGACATAATGTCAGCACTGTTGTTTCTTCACATTCTTTTGATAATGTTCATTTTCTAAACCTGATATTACATCCCCATAAGCACACTAAACGCACAAGAAGAAGCACTTTTTAAACATAAAACACATCACTACACACACACAGACACACACACAAGCAGATTGCTATCACAAGCTAACCAAAGTTATGTGGGTAATAAATCATTTCCCTCCTCACATAATCTCACGAATGACAAAGTGAATATAGATCAGAATGTATTTTATTCATGAAAGTGTGTGTGCGCCGGGGGAACACATATTTTCCTCATGACCGTTTAAACATTTTTTTCATTTCCGGTGTGTATGTGTGTGTGTGTATCCGTTTGCAGGGTGAGAGGATATGTGTGAAGGTGTCATACAGCCTTGGGGGTACAATTTCAAATCGTAGCCGTAAGGTGGTCCCCCTGATCTAGTTAACCAAGCCAGTCACTGTGGTGCACCAGGTGAGCCAACGTGAATGGATAATGTCGTGTTTTATTGGCTGCCAGACATTTGCTATTGGGCCTACATGTTAAATAAACAGATTTAGACCACTGATGCTAAAAACGCTTCTGAGATTGAATATTTCATGACTTTCTACCAAATAACATAATTTGTTCATTATGTCATAGATGAACCCCAATTCTTTTTATGTTTCAGGCTTGAAGAAGATCTGGATAATTACTCTTCACATTTGAGTAGGAGGCAATTTGTTACATTTTAATCAGCATCAGAATCTGCTTTAATTAATTATGCATACTCATACAAGAATTTGATTTTACATAGCTCAGAAATTGACAGCTAAGATAACAAATATACCAAACTCTAAACAAATAGAGCATGTATGGATCTGTTGGTTCTTTTGGTTCTTGTCCACATGCACACGGTATTTCTGGAAACAACTATCTCTGTCTTGACTGACGTTTAAGCACCGTCTCAGAAATAATCAAAGTCCAGGCGAGCACACCTGATACCGTATATCCCATGTTCACTCACAAACACTGGGCAAGTGCATGCCGTTGTTATAAATGCAGGTGTCAGCATCATTGTTTTCCAAAAATCTCACTTGCTGAATATCCTGAATAAACACCAAATATCCATTTTCAGCAACTTAAAACGCTGTTTATATGTAAATATAAGGCAAAAACACATGGAAAAAGCTTTGTTTTAAGAATTACATGTGTAGATAGTGCCCTGCATATTCAACAAGCAACCCCTCTGTCCTGTGATCTCTCTGCTATGAGGGAATCAAGAGGGTGACGGCAGGTTACCGCAACAAGGGGGATGCATTTTGATCGTTTCTGAACAAGGAGGTCCCACGTCTTAGACCTTCACCATAGTTATCTTGAGATGACCTGATGAAGGTCTAAGTACTGAAATGTTGTTGTCAATAAACTTAATAGCTAGCGAAGTGGACAGTGTGCGGGAGTCTTTTTCCTGATTTTGTCCGCCTTCGGTCTTCTCTTACGCACCCTAAGGTGCGCAAAAGCTGCAATCTATAAAATTAAACATTCACTTTTTCTTTTCATTAATGCACAACTGCATATAAATCAATCAACCATTGTAAACCAATTAACAGTAATTGGCTGTATGTAGTCCTTTTTATTATGTTGACATATGGTACGTATGCCTCGTCCTCTTCCTCTACCTGAAGTAAAAGTAGCGAGTGGACGATTTTGCGTTTCAAGCTTTGCTGGGCCATGAATCTGTTTTTGCATGCTGGCACGCAGTCTGCAGGAGCGGATCTGGAGTCAGTTTCATGTCTAAATTAGAGCACTCAGTAGCACCACATTGTAAATGAGTCTTAATGACTTTCCCAGCCTTTATTTTCTGCACTGTTAGACAGCCCTATGGCAGCACCGAGATGTCAGCCGCTCCTGCTGGGGCTAATATCCTCCAACCACCATGATGACACTGCCACCAGTCATTCACATACACACAGGTAATTGCATGCTCCAGGCATATATATATTTGTGTGCGAGCGCGCGCGCGTGTGTGCGTGTGAGACAGCTTGCTGCGTTCACCAGGAGATTGTGAAGGAGAGTGTATCCAACATAAGGCAAAGAGGAAAAACATAGTTCTCTCTGACTGTTGATAAAGGACAGAACCTGAATGATATCCCAACAGCGCAACTATGTGTTTTAATGCAGCACAGTAATGTGACGGTGCATATGTGTGTGTTCGGACACATTTGTGTCACTTTAATGACATTGCATTTTTAAAAACACTATATGCTGTATATGCCACCCGAAGGAGACAAGTGTGAAAATGGAACACCCTTCTCGGTGTGTACGGCAAGGAATGCGTGTGTGCGACGGTAATCATCTCATGACTCATCTGAATACTAAATCTCTCTTTTAGGCTTCCATGCAAAGCACCTCAAATCCCCATGTTTGCTGCCTAATACAAAAACAAAAAACAAAAAAAGAAATCATGCTCATTTTTGCATTTTTATCACACCGCTGGCAGCATCTGCCACGAAGACTTAGAGATCTGTTAGCTGAGTATGTGGGGCAGCATACATTAATCATAGCGATATTGAGTGGAGTGACAGATACTCATATCAGCATTTACATAAACAAGTGGAGCGGCGTGCGAATCCAAATGATGTACCATGAAGTATGGATGATGTCAGACAAGGATTGTACCACAAACGCTGAGGAGCATGAGGTTGTGGGTGACAGGCGATCCGAGGAGCAGGGATTGGAACCCAGAATAAGCCTGATAGCAGAACACAGCAGTCACCTTGTCTTCTGCGGGTCAATCCGACAACTCTAATTGCTTGTGTCTGAGGATGCTCGTCTTCTGATGTCTGATTTTTGTGCGCCTTGTGAGGGTGAAAAAGAGAGGGCTTCTCCCAGCTGTGGATTTAGCATGTCTGCATTCAAAGGGCAGGAGCTGATCTATGAAAAGAGTGAAATATTCGAGGGATGAGTGCCAATCTAATAAGGCTGCTAAGGATACGTTGAATAGAGCATCACAACAACTATATGCACTGTAATCTGGGGGGTGTTGCGTCACCTCTTGCAGCTAATCTTCTTATGAGGAAAAAAAAAGAAGCAAGCGACAAGGACGCTGAACAAATACACGAAGGAGTCTAACTCCGGGAGTTTGCCTGTCTGTCTTTGTCTGCTTTTTTCTCTTTCTTCACTGCCTATCTGTCCTTGCCAAGCACACACAAGACATGCGTGCACGCACACACACACACACACACACACACACACACACACACACACACTCTGCGATCAGAGATGGGCACAAATACTTGCTCATCAGATATGGTTTGAGAAAATGTGATTAATCAAAAATACAAGTCATTTGTCATTCAAAAAAAAAAAAGAATCCTATACACACATTTTAGGGGTTTAGCAGCCTTAATATGGACCTTAATCCCCTATCAGGATATTTTGATGATGTGAGGCTGCAGATTCAGTGATGCATGCTGGGTAGGCTCTGTTAAAAGTCAAAGTGACCAGAGAATGACTGAGTGAACAGCAAACTGAAATGTACTGAACGGCTAGGACACGGTGACGAACTAGTTCACTCAGGAGACAATGAGACCGGGCATTCAGCAGACGCCTCTATCAAAAAGTGTGGCGTGTTAATATCTTTAACTGTACAAGCAAACAATGCAGTGGAGACAAAACAGTCTACAGTCTAAACCTGGTGATAGATATGTGTCAAAAATACTAATAACAAAACACTCAAAAGTAACAAAATATGTATGTTATTTGACATTTAATTAAAGAACTGCCCATCTCTGCCTCTTATAAGTCTCTCTCAGACTTTTATGTTATGTTGGTAAGGATAGTTATTCCATCGCCAGAGGATACCCACTTTGGTGAACATGTTTTTTTCAGGACAGACACTATTAGATATTATTAGTAATAAAGGAGACCATTAACCTGGACGTGGAAACCATCAGGGCAAATAAAAATCTTAGTGTCAAAATGTAAATGATGCAGAGATGGAATGAAACTAACCACAGATACAAATACTGACCCTTTAGGATGGCAGCTGACTCGATCTTAAATCCCGACGCATCAATATTACGATCTTACCAACTGGAGCTTTAATTACAATTTTGAGATACTTTACTTTAGTATTTCTGCTTGTTTATATTGCCCCTCCACTGCATTCATTTGAAAACTTTACAGATAGTGTTGTAGGCGGGACATTAAAGTGAAACTCTCGCCAAAAAGCAACCGGAGATTCAGCTCCTACAGTGAATAGTTCAAAAACCTTCTTTTTAGTAAACTCTGCGTACACAAACAATGTTCTCAATGCTCGTGTTCATGTGTAGAGACCCTGGTGATACTACAAGCAAAGATTCATGTTGTGTCGAGCCTTCTTAGTGTTTTAAAAATAGCAATTTTGATGCTAGCATAAGAGTGCCCCTGCAATTTGCTTGCCCGAAACTGAAACTATGGTAGATCTTAAAAGTGCCTCTTTGGTCGTACTTATGCATTTACACAAAGGTCTGACTCATGTTCAATCACAAATAAAGCCTCAGTTGATTTTTGGCAAGAGTTTCAGTTTAAGTAAGACCACAGAGTGATGAGGAAAGAATGCTGCATCTGAGCCAAAGTTTGCTTTTTTAAAAATCAATTTATTTCACTGGCAACAGGACACAAAAAACAATGATACCAATAATCAGAAAAATGCTGATAGTCTGACCCAATAATGAGCCAGGCTGATAATCTGACCGGATATTTCCTGCAGCTCCACCAGCAGGTTGACATTTTTTGCATTTTACTGAAATGATTCACGCTAAACTAAGATGGTGAACACTGTAAATATTATAGCTCACAATACATCAGCTTGCAACCATTGTCATTGTGATCCTCTTTGGCATTTACAGCTCAGAGCACCACTGTGCAGCCTCACAGAGCTGCTCGTTTCTTAGCGTTGTTGAAACAACGCAGGTGGGAGAAGGTGAAGTATTTTTTGCTACATAACAAATGTCTGTTTGTGAGCGTGTGCATGCGTGTGCATCTGTGTGTATCCGAGCGTGTATCGCTAATCGATAGGTCGCAAGAGGCTGTTATCTGTTATCTGTTTTTGTAACAGTCGGTAGTAAATCCCCCAGGAGAATGTTCACTATCATGGTATTACGCACCGAGTTTCTCATTGGGCTGTCAGGCCACCCTTCATGTGAGCGTGCGTGTCTTTGTGTGTGTGTGTGTGTGTGTGTGTGTGTGTGAGAAACATGTGTTTCTTTATAGCTTGAGGGAAAAGAGGCAAACTCACGTTCAAGTGCAGGCTGAGTAGAATACACATGAAGCATCAATATTTGTCAGTACCGAGGCAAAGATGGAGCTCGCAAGCTGTGAAGCACTGACAAATCTTGAAATATCAGGAATCAGAAATCTACGTGTGTCAGTACATAAAGCTCCTTCTCTCCTTCTCTTTGTCTGAAGGTGTTTTAATTGTATTCAAACACATAGATAGGCATACACATCTGTGACTCAGACTCCACTTTCGGGCTGAATTTTTAGGCTGGCTTGAATCTTTTTCTGAAAATTCCAATATATTTTGTGCTCTCACAGAAAAAAGCACCACCTTGTCGTTCCCTCCCTCTCTTCCCCACCTCTCCTTCACCTCTTCCTGCCTCGGCCCCGGCTCATTCTTCACTCCCACCTCCCTCCTCCTCCTCCTCCTCGCTGGGTACAGGGCAGGGTAGCAGAACTGTCTCGTCTTTGAGACGTGAGGAGTTTGATCTTCAGAAAGTGGAATCTAGATAGCATGTCTCGCTGTGCTTCGGGGATCTGTGTGTGTGTGTGCGCTGCGTGCTTAGAGAGAATGAGCGCCCACATGTGTGTCTACGTTACGTTTCCAGAGGAAGATAAAAGCCTTAACCCCCCGACATGGCTCGGTTCTGCTAAGTAAAGCAACAGGAATAGGTCGCAATTTGAGCGGCAGAACCTCTGCTTCGCCTTCAAAATTCGCACAAAATGCAGTCATGAGTCATACTATAGAACGCCATCACCTCAACATACACACGGATGTCTACCTGAACCTTCTGTCTTTACTGTTATTTTCAGACTTGTAATGTGACCTTATTCATACTGATACTCTATCTGTATACAGAACATATAGATAGATGGTTCTTTATACTTAGAATTCTATAAAATCAGTATAATTATCCTGTCGCATTAATGAGTATTAAAAACAAATGCCTTTTGTTCACATTTGAATGCTTTTGGTTGTGTTTTGTGGGATAAAAAGCGGTCAACAAAAGGCCCGTCCGAATCAAAGTCAAACTCAGCAAAGAGTTTTTGTCCCACAAATGACAAACAGCAGAATATCCAACTGCAAACTCGCAAATTAATGCGCAACTTCATCAACAAAGCAACCAAATTCTGTTCCCAATTTTCACTTGAACCCCATTAGAAAGTGCTGGCAAACGTAGGCTTTTTTTTGTGTGTGTTAAATAAATGAAGTGATACAAGCGCCTGTACGAACATCTCGCGCTCCTTCGTTCTGTGGATAACACGATGAATCAAAGCCAGTTGTTTGGCCTTGATTTTGTCTTTTGAAAATCATTTCTTTGGCTGTCCATAATGCAGAGCGCTCATTCCCCTCCTCGCTGTGGATAGAGTGCAGGAATGTCAGGGCTTCGCTGAAAATGTGTGTGGTTGTGTGCTAATCCATCTGTGTATTTTCTTGTATCTGCGCAGCATCTCTCTTTCTATCTTGAGATCTGCTGTGAGAAAAAAAAAAAAAAATCTTTTCAGGAGAACATGACCCGGTCGTTTGACCACCACTTTCCGTTTCGCGCCGTCAAACACACACGACAACGTGTTCCTTAAAGCGATTCCCTGGCCACACGCTTCGAGTTTAGTTAATGGAGCTACATGCGTCTCCTTCCTCGCTGAAAGACATACTTCCAAACAGGTGTAGCTTTTAGACAGGAGCCAGTGTATTTTTGGCAGCTTGTGTGTGAGTGTGTGTCATCCTGCACATCTGTATGCATTTTCTTGCCGTCGTGCGTTTGTGACTGTGCACATGTTCAGGGAATAGGTGACGTGTGTTTGAAGTGCAGAAGCGCCGACCAAGTGTTGCATACTGTTGGATGGCTTTGTTGCCAGATGAAACAGAGAGAGACGGAGAGAGAGAGGGAGGGAGCGAAGCAGAGAGAGAAAGAGGGAGCTGAGAGACGGAGCTGAACTTAAGTAACCCTCCCGCACTGTCTCTCACTTTGAATTTCAGCGAGAATTTAACTGAAGAGTTTAACTTTCCTGATTGCCGCCACCCGAGCCCTCCGCCGAAACACTCGAGCTGTGTCAAGGTAAAAACAACAGTAAAGTTTTCTACAGTTTCTGAGAAACGCCACCGTCGGAAGCCAGGCGAAAAATATTACGCTCACAGAGAAATGCACATGTACAGTACAGTATGGTGTTTGAATAATAAGAGCGTTGTCTAAACTTTATCTCCCGGAGGCTGCTCTCCTCGTCAGAGTGTATGAGTCCGCGCAGATGCATAAATGCATACGTGTAAGGTTTCTTTTTGTCCGCATGAAGCCTTAAACAGGGGCTACTCGCTCTTTTCAAAGCAGAAAGGTCACCGTCTCCACGAACCTCGACAGCTGGGGAATGTAAAACATAACTCAGCGTTTCATCAGTGTATCACCATAAACATTTGACAATAAATATCTCCTAATCCTCGTCTTCTACGGCACGTCAAAATACGCGCAGATACAGGAAGAAACACAGGGCCCTGTTTTGTAAACAGCATTTTCTGCTTTGGTTTCTGAAACATGAGTCATGCACTTTTTTTTTAGTTTGTGAGAAAAGGTGCGGGTGAGGGGGAGACGCTCTTGGATCCAACTGATTTACTTTCCCCGCGGCATTGTGCACTTTTACGCACAGTGGGACTCTTTTAGCCCAACCTTGATCCATGACTGAGGGCTGACTTCACCCCACTGAAGGTGTTGCACAAGCACTTTCTTTATCTTATTCTACCACAAAAGCTTCCTTCCCTTGTGTTAGTAGCTGTTTTTGAAGTTGAAAGCCACTTTAAATTTAATTTGCTACATATGTAGTGACATTATTTCTATCTGAATGTATCAATTAATCCATCTGGTTAAAGTTTCAACACAAGCCAGTTTATATTTTTACCCAAGTTATCCATTAATTTTGGCGGTAAGAAATATTTAGTAATATGTACATTAGTAATTTGACTATAATTTGCTTTTGACATAAAAATACTTAAGGTGTCTTGATTTTTAAAATATTCTTGAGGAATTGTTATCCGTGTTTACATTTCAGTTAAAATAAGTAAACTAGTGAGCTTTAGAGGTGTCAGTAGGTAGTTTTTGGCTAGCGGTTTCCCCCTGTTTTCGGCCTTTTTTGCTAAGCTAGGCTAATCATCGATGTAGCATAAAAATATTATTATATTATATAAACATTTCCAAAAATGTCAAACTGCGAGAGAGAATTGTATTTATGAAGTTCAAAAATTGAAAATTATCAACAGAATATCAAGAAACAACTGTGTTCAAGTTATGTCAAAAACGTCTAGGTACCCCGGTGGAGAACTATATTGAAGCTAGCATGCTAACCAGCTAGCCCCTGGCCGTTTTGTAGGTTACCTTAAGAAGTGACTGTCCAATAATAAAGGACCCCAGCGGCTCCCCCATGGGTCCAGCTCCAGGCTCGGGTAGAGTCAGCTACGGCTGCTAGGTGCACAGTTAACTGAGCTTAATAACTAAAATCAGTTAACTGTGTGTTAGCAACAGTTAGCAGCTGTTTGGAGTTGTTTAGAGGGTACATTTGACAGGTTGCCAGTTCTTATATATTGCACATTCAAATCCAGGGAGGAGTTCATCATGAAAAGGTCAAAAGGTAGAAAACATTGCAAACAGAATCAAACACAACAGAATTGCTGATGAATGCTGGGAAATAGCAACAAGATTGAATATCACAATATTTTCGACCTAATACCTCGATATTGATGTTGTAATGATGTTGTACAGATGACTGTTGGTACTCTCACACAACACTGACACGATGACATTTTGATAAAGTAATGTGCACATAATGATTAAGTGGGTAAATGCAAGTATTCTAACAGTCTGGTAAGTTCAGATAATAACATCTCTTTACAGTAATGCAGCCAACTACACAAAGACGACACTTACCATATCACAATATTTCTCCCACTTGTTCTTGTCCTTGTCCAGTGTTGCTGTGTTATCTACAGTATCCTGGCTTACACACACACACACACACACACACACACACATACACACACACACACACACACACACACACACACACACACACACTCATACACACTTTGAAATGACTGCCATGAGGTGTGGTCCCCTGTTGTGACCATGTACATAAGCATGCACTATTTTTGAGTTTGTAACTGTGATTGGTGTTGCTGCTGTTAGACACACAAACACACCCGAACACATGCACACACACATGTGCTCACACACATAGACAGACACACACACTGTGAAAGAAACCTGTTTATAGAAAGTAATGGAGTTACTTCAGCCTCTCTCTCCTCTGGTTTTTGTAGTTTCCATCACTCGGGTGGATGCTAACAAGTGGACAGCTACGGCGGTGAGGATGAGGTGGATGAATAAATCCACTGGTTTATCGCTCCCAGCATGCGGTCCTGTTTATAGGCAGCCAGTGAGGGAATTCAAATCGACTCCGTTCTGGCTCTCTCCGGATTTCTATTGTTAGACCCGAAGAGATTGGGTACCTTTATTTTCCCTTCTTCATTCTCTCCATGTTCCTAGTTTCTCCTCTCCGATTCTTTCTTCTTCGCTGCTCATGAAAGGCCGTTAAAATATTCGGCTTGAAAATATGGAGAAGCTGGAGCGCGTAGTTTTGGCCAGAGAGCAGCCGGTTAAAAATATAAGCACTAGAAAGATAAGTAAATTCAAGAAACAAACAGCACAGACTGCCTGTCTTCTGTTCTCTTTCCTTTTGTGTGTCAGGAGTCCCAAATGGCCTTTCTGTTTGAGCAGGTTGCAGTTTTTTTTTGTCTTGTTTTTTTTTTTAACTTCCTTTACAGTACATTGATGTCTGACTCTGGACATCTCAGTTGTGTTTGTGGCAACATAAACAGGTATTTCTTAAGACAAAACATGATCTTTTCCTCCATTTAACAGTGTGGCCTTTGTGCCTAAAACCAGACCATAGTCAAATAGTAGTAGTAGTGTCAGATAAAATTGAAAGCTTTCAGCTTTAACTGATTGTGTTGCCACCTGGGGGCAGCAGAAACAACCTGTACACAACACCAACGAATTATGACCTTCTGAAATGAGTTTTGATTGGTTACACATTAAGATGATACATTCTGATACTGTGACTGCTAAATGCTCCTCTGTGGTCAAAGAGTTAATCAGTGAACCCCTCCCCCATCCTGGGAAAAATATGACTACCTGTAAACACAGTTATGTAATATAAATAATATTGATAACACACAACAAAAGAATAAAAGCCCCTGTTCCCTCCTCAGTGGCACATGATGCAGGTACAGAGCATGTGTGGGAATCTGAGTTGATTGTTGACGGTTGACCTCCTATAAGCAGTTCAAACAAAGACTTTTTGTCTCTCACTGAACACATTTATAATCGCCACCAATCTTAATTTCCTCTGCGCTGAAACACATGTCACTCTTTATTAGGGATGTCAGTGTTCCGTAAGTCCGACACCGATTAATCTGTGACTAATCGAGGCTCTGATTGAGGAGGACACTGGTCGTGTATGGCACAACTGGACGTATTTCCACATTTTGTTTTGTCACTGTGGCAGCGCTGGAGGAAGGAGCGCGCTGAAACCAATCTATCTGTAATTAACGGTTACAGCTGACATCCCTACTCTTACATAAGCCAGCGGTTAGCGAGCTGCAGTGACGTTAACCTGTGTTTGCAGCTGTTTGAATGTGAGTCAGTGAAAGAAGTAGAAAAGCAATGAGTGTTGAGTGTGGCAGAGGTACAGCACCGCTTTTCGTGACCCAAATAGTAATTGCTCTTGGGAAAATGTCATCCAGAGATAGTTATTCGTCCCTGAAACTAGTGAAATTACCGGTCTTAAAACCAAAACAATATACTGAAAGGCACTAAAAAGCTCTGTGAAGTGGACTGAAACTGCAGAGTCAGGTGATAATTATTCGTATACATATTGTTATATGAATATTACTCATTTGATCTTTCAGCTATATAAAAATATATTTAAGTACCTTGAGGGATTTAAACATTGACAGGGATAAAATCTTGATTATCTCACGTTTTCTGTTATCTCTTCTCTCCGTTCCTCTGCTGACTGGCGGACATTCAGCAGACATGTTAGCATTCTGATCATGGTGAGGTAACAAGGTGACTGATCATGCGAAGGTAAGGGGCTGTCACATCATTCATCATGGAAAACTACAGAACGAGAAGAGGGAAGGATGCTGTGGTCAGAAGTCAAGGAAACGCCACTGCATGCATTTGAGACAACAGCAGGGGCAGAATACAGATAAATAATCTCCCCCAATAAAAGCTCATTTAATACGTCAAAAATCTCATTTTACATGTCAATAATTTATCATCACCCTTGATTTGAATATGAGTGCAGCGCTGGAGCTGTCCAGGATTTTCTTTTTCCGACAGGAATGGGAAAAGACTGAAATGAGAAGGTCAGGCAAAGATGTCAGCAGTAAGTGACAAAGATGACTTGGGTCCTAATGGGGAACCATACTGTATGGCCTGCTTCACATTAACAATTTAGCCCTGAATATCTATTAATCTGCACGATAGACTCCCCAAGTCAAATATTTATTAGCTCTGATTAGGAAATTCATATTTTAGATATGACTGTGTCTCATTCCTCTCGGCTCATAAATATTCACATCATTTCGGATGATAACCTCAGAAGATTTCAGACGAGACAGAGCTTCTCTGTCAAAGATTTCAGCTGTCCAGACGTGTAACGTATCCGAAAAAGTTTCTTTGAACTTTGTTTCATCGAGTGTGGGAGAAGACTGCTGTCGATGATTATGGCAGCCACTTGTTTGCTTTTGAGTCAAAACCACAATCCTGCCTTTTGTTGTGAGTTACTTGATAAATGCCTGTGTGTTTTCCCTGTTTTGTGTGTGTGTGTGTGTGTGTGTGTGTGTGTGTGGTCAAATTTGAGCGGTGCAGATGAGATGAGGCCTGGGAATTCTCTTGGGAACAGATGACATCTTCAGGAGCAGCATGAATAGGGAGCAGAGATAGAGAGGATGGTGTTTGCCAAATTAGCCTGAGATCAAATTGGAGTGACTGAAACTGGTCTGTGTGTGGTCACATTGTGTGTGTGTGTGTGTGTGTGTGTGAATGAGTGTGTGATGATGATGTGTGTGCGCTCACTGGCAGAGTTGTGTCTTTACAAGTTGAAGAGACCTCCTATTGGACTACGCGGGTCATGGGAACCTGCTCTCTCAGGGTCTCCATTGGCCATCTCTACACACACCCCCACTATACACACACACACACACACACACACACACACACACACACACACAAACATCAGAGGTTGTAGTGTGACATAGTCCTTCTCCCCGTTGCTTTGCCTTCCTGTATCAACACTTCCCTCTAGAGCAGATTAACACCAGTTGTTTTTGCCAACTAGATTACAGCTGTACGTGCCGTAACCTGTAGCCGAGACTCTGAGGGCCACTGGTCCCACACTTCGCTACACAGGCGCCTATAACACACGTCTATCCATATCTGTGTCCACAGGTGGCAGGGTGACGCCGCCATATATCAAAACACTCATGCCGTGCAAGCTGGAAATAGACAACCTCAAAAAAATGATGCCAATTCGCTCCTGTGCCATTGTTCATGTGTCCAAAAAAACCCTCAATCCATATTTTAGTGTTTAGTTAGAGTATTTTTAAGTTAAAGATCCCACATTGACAGCAAGATTTCCATGTCTTTTGATTATAAAGCTAGCCAAGGTCCTATATGAATACTGTGAAAGTATCAAAACACTCAGTCCATTAAGAAAAAGCACACAGCCTATATTCAGAAACTGTGCCTTTAAATAAGCTGACAGGACTTCCGTTATGTTGCGATGTCACAATGATACAGCCACTCAGCCACGCCACCAGCACGGCTGTGGTTCTAAAAACACTTGCGGAAATAATGCAGGAACAAGGTGGCCTGTCCCTGCTCAGGCCTGCGAGAGCTGACCAACCAGAGCAGATTGGGTTTGAAGCCTTAAAGAGACAGGCACTTAAATGGAGCATTGCGGGTGAATAAAGGCGGAGCAGCAATGCACAATGCGAGAAAACTAATGGGATTTTCGAACATTAAAGCATGTAAACATTTTTTAGTAGACAGCCTACATAGAGGTATGAACTTCAATATGAGCATAATATGGGGCCTTTAAGTGATTTTTGTATTTACGTCACTGTAAACTGGGCACTGCGCTCCCTCAAAGAGCCTTTTTGCTCATCGTAAACAAACGGGGGGAAAAGGGGGAAGGCAAAATGTTTAAGAATGACATCAGAAATGATTATCCTTCTTAAATCGGCCGACAATATGATGCATTACCTCAATTAAGCTCATTTAGGGGGGTCGGATGATTCGCAATCCATTAAGCAATATGCAAATGGCTGTGTTTGTTTGGGGAGGCTGGGGAAGGATGGAGGCAGAGAGAGAGAAAAAGAGAGAGAGAGAGTGAGACACGGGAAGAAAAGGAGTATTCGGTGTAATTGGCCAGGCTACTATCCTCCGCTGTGGGCCTAATGAGGTACACACATACATACACACACACACACACACACACATGCGCGCGCACACACACATATCGCTTGAAATTTCAGATATCAACTGCGATGGCTGTTGGCCCTTAAGTATGCAAAAATGCTTTTAATGTACAATCAATAAACCTTGACAGGGAAGAGTTTGAGGCTACTGAATCTGGAATTGTGAGACAAAATATACAAATTGTGTGTCTGTGTGTAGGTACATTAGGTGCTAGGTTGGGTGATGGGGACATAACGCAGCACGTCGAGGCCGACTTCTGTGTAACACAATTAATCACTCCATTCATGCCCCGACAAAGAAGTACAAGCCCGCAAAGAAAAGAAACGACGCGAAGAGAGAAAAGAAGGGAATCAAACTTGATTTGCAAATAAAAAGGTCCCATTGAGAACATCACCTGGCCGCCCCCCCTTTGGACTCCCTCCCCGCCTTTTGCGCAGAGAGAGTAAGTGCACGACCTGTAATGAGCTAATCCGTGTGCAGCCGTGGTCAGGCCTGCTCAGGGAGACTGTGTTCTCTCAGGCTGAACCATCACGGCGCTGTCGCCTCTCCAACACTTAATGACTTTCTGCTCCGTGGACAACTTGGGCCAGAGAGATTACATATAAAAAAGACTGAGGGAGAAGGGGAGGACGGGCGAAAGACAAAGAGAGTGAGAGAGAGAGAGAGAGAGAGAGAGAGAGAGAGAGAGAGAGAGGTTGGGGGGTAAGCAGTGAAGCATGCCGGGTTCTCTGGGTGGTATAAATTGGTTTGGACGGCATGTTGATCTTGATTACTGATCGGTTCTGTTCTGCCCCCTGCGCCGTCCAGCCAACAGTAAACTGAACACGTGGGCTAAACTTCATCTCGCCCGCAAATCGATATTTCGCACCTGAGAGTTTTCAGAGGCAAGTCAGGCAGGAGGGCTGAGCCTCCATTGGCAGCGGCTCATAAATGTCAGTCTGCCGTGAATCTCCCAGAGTCAGTCCCAGGGAGCGCGGCTTGTATACATCATCGTCTATTCATTTATGTAGGAAAAGATAATGCATCGGTGCCTCTTCTGTACAATTTATTATGCACAGATCAGCCCTAACAGCTGAGAGTTGTGGAATCAAGGGGCGTGACTTTAGGGCGACTTTTGTATGGACTCAACAATCGAGCTGTAAAGTCTTAATTAGCGAGATTTAGAGGTTGCTCGGAGGCAGATTTTTCGTTGACCTGTTTCCAGTTTTTGTGCTAGCCTAAGCTAACCGTCCCTTGGCTATGGATTCATATTTAATGGACACACATGAGAGTTGTATGATCTTCTAATGAAGCGCTTTGCTCTCTACGATGCACAATGTTGTCTTGAACAAGACTTAATTTCTACACAATGTTGCTTTGATATGGAATACAAGTGGAGCAGCACGCGACATCTTTAACAAAAGCAACTATTAATGAGTGCTGTAGAGGTCAGGATGTAAGTATTTTCTTTCAGCTGCTATGATTTCTGAAACATTTGGACGAAGTGTGAAATGTAAATAAAACAACCGATGAATGGCTGTAAAAAGAAAATGACACTATCAGCATAGAGATCCGTTCCATATCAACCTCACTTTCACAATGCGATCCAGCCTGCCCATCCAGCTTGAAGAAAAAAAAAAACGAAGGACGAATTTCGGAACTAGGGAAGCACATCTGCTGTTTCTGACCAAGACAGGAAGGGAGGCAGTGTTTTTCCTGGTTGCTATCCTCCGGGTTAGGGTTAGGTAGGGTTAGTGGGACAACCAGAATAACTGCGAAAACTCAAAACTGTAAATGAACAAAAACACCAAAGTGGAGGAGCTAAAGAAGGCGAAGTGATAGAAACTGAGGTAAAACATGAGCGAACAGACGGGCATTCGCTTGATTGAGTGTGTCAAAGTCTGTTCCACCACTCATATGTGTGTTTCCTCCTACCACCGGGACTCGAGATGGTTCCTACCCGACACTCTTTCTACTAGATCTGTAAGTAACAAAACCTGCCGACTTATTAATACCACCAGATTTTAAACTTGTTAGAGCACAAAGATCAGAATGTTTAGGTCAAATTGGGATTCTTACGCTGTATCACCACATTGAAACACTCGGAGGGAGGAATCTGAAAAGTTCTCCAGTCGCCCAAACTTCACCAAACTTTAAGAATCTCTTCCTTCAGCCCGTGTGATCCATACAGCGTGTAAACTGCAGAAAAGATGCGGCTAGATTACACCAAATGTTTGTTGCCAGGGAGCAGGTCACAGTCAACAAGGGTCTCCTTGTAATGTGTAGATGCTGCAGATGCGCTAGCGCTGTCGGACGAGGAGGACTCAAAGGCAGAGCCGAAGATGTCAGACCATCCTTAATGAATCTCTCCCCAACAACAGGCTGCCAGCTGCTCTCAAAGTTCCCCTGTTGTCAGAATGTTTTCATCAAAGTTTGCAAAGTACAGCGATTCCTCACAAAAAGGAAATATCTGATTCTCTGAATCATAGGGTGCCGCCGTCGTGTGGCATCGCGTCAGATTAGAGCTCATAACTGGCTCTGATGCAAATGCCTCACCCCACCTGAATATGAAGCCCCCCCCCCACACACAACTGACACCGGTGTGATTTCAATATCAGATGGCTCGGTCTGATAACAATACCTCTATTATGCAAACAGATGTTCCTTACAGAAGTGGATCCAGACACAAGCGGCACTGTAAATGCAAGCGCTTATGAAAATAAATAATATAAGTCGTCTCTTCCTCGTCGTCCCCTTGTCTCCTCTCTCCTCTTGGGCCAATTACGGGCCGAGTGGAATTTTCGTTCTATCTCGGTCCATCTCTCTTCCTCTGACCCCTGGGCTCATTCTCATGCTAAACTACTTTTCATTTGCTAACGACGTGGCACGGCTTCAGTCGGCCCGTCTGAATATGTATGGGCGCTGCGAGGTAGAGAACAGGTTTTATGGAGATGCGGTTCCATCACTGTCGCTCTCGCTCCCATAGTCTGCTCCATTACTGATGACCCCGCATTCAGCGCATACAGTCGACGGAAAAGAGCGCGGTTGAGTTTTGTTTGCCGGCTCGGTGTGCGTATATGCCAGGGTCTATCTGAATGAGTCCCTCCTGTGTATGCCTGTGTGTGTGTGCGCGCGCGCATGTTTGTGTGTGAACAATAACCCCTCATTTAGTCGCCCCTCATTCGGTCATTACATCCACTAATGCAGAGTATGCATGGCTCCACTCATAATAGCACTTCTCTGATATGCAAAACGAGCTCTCCACTGCACCTGGCATCCAGACGCACACTTCGCATCAGCAACAGTCTCCTCACCCTAATTTGCTTCCTGTTCAAATGTAATAGGAAACCACTCATACAGGAAAATGGTTTGTTTTGTCTGCCTTGATAATAATGTGTTACGGGGGCTTTTTGCTGAACGTGGCAGTGTGTGTCTGTGTGGAACAAAGGCTTTGTCGAGGTGCAGACAATAGGGAAATTGGAAAATAGGAGGCAGGCTACAGATGGGGGATAAAAGTGTGGCTACAGGTGTGTTAAATTTTGCACATGCAAGCATTGGGATAATTATTTTTTTTTGCTTTTGTGTGCACCGGTAATGAACGAATCAGTGTCACAGTCATGCGAGTAATGCAGGAGGATCTGGATGACAACCCATCGCTCGGGTAAATGTATTAACTTGGCCAAATCATCCTCAGTACATGTGATAATTAATCATCCGGCGACGTTTCTATTACCCAACACGTCTTCAAGTGTGTGTGTGTGTGTGTGTGTGTGAGTGTGTGCGCTCAAGTACCTGTGTGTGCGTCTTTAGGTGTTTGTGTGGGCAGCAGATAGAACAAAAGGTGTGAAAAAGCGGATTTGACCGCAGGCTGCGGATTATGACAGTCAAGTCTGTCTATCCACGCCACCCTTTCTCTCCCCCTCTCCTTGACTAAAATCTAAATAACATCAGTCGAGTGTTTAAAGTTTTTGGCAGCGGCCATGTCCTCATTTCGCCTCCTAATCGATTACTAATGCCTGGCAATAAGAGCTCCGCGCTGTGAAGTCGCACCTCGGGGGGGTGGAGAAAGGTTGGGATTTATTAAAGAGGACCGTTCAGATGAAAAGAAACATTTGAGTGAGGGAAGCCTGTATTACTCCAAATAGCTCAAAGGGAAATGTTATTTTTGAAAATTCAAATCCCCTTCAAGATTTGTTTAGGTTTAACATCAGGTCTATCACAAGCCTGGGTATAAGTTTAGCTCGTCTCCTCGTGAATCCAGAATAAGTGCGTTTAGGGTTTCTGGTTCGGCAACGCTGCAAACTCTCTACTTTTCCCCCCAATGAGTCTGTAACAAGGTATGTGTTGGTTGGTAGCTCTGCTGTATGTGTGTCATATTGCAAAGGAGGAACAAACCCTGCATACCTATCTAAAAAAAGGTTGGGAAGGGACACATCACCATGACAACACAGGGAGGAGTAGGACGAACGCCATTAAAAAAGATGGAAGCAATGTTGTGTATCCTGTTATCTCATCCCCGCACAAAAACATACATTTGTGTGTATGGATAAAAAAAAAAAAGAAGCGTGCACATGCGGAAAAACCACACACGCACGCACTCATTATCCCTCCGACACACACATACACACCCACCGGAGCGCACACACGTTTTTTTTTCTTTTTTTTTTTTGCTAATCCATTTATTCAGACCTCGCCTAATTTGCCACGGCGATGACAAACTGAAGTAATTTCCTGCACATCTTTTTTTATTCCAGTTCAATGAACTCTTAAACAATTCGGCTTGAACTTTGATTACTTGCCGCTCATTTGCATACTCTTTAGCTTTCCAGCCGGTGTGTCCTCGCGCCAGTAGTGGGGCCGAGATGACCTTAGGAGAAAAAAAAAGGCGAACAAGAAGGGTACACGCTGCACTTTTTTTTATGGAGAGATTCCATTTGTCTTAATGAGGAGCGGCAGAAATCATCAGCTGCTTTTTTTTTCCCCAATCACTGAAATCACCCATCATTTCACAAAGAGTTTGCCTCGCAGCGTCGTCCTGTTGTTGTTTCCGGCGCCGGAAACAACAACAGGACGACGCTGCATGGCAAATTTGACAACCGTTATCAATGCGAGCCAAACATGTCAGCAGAGGCAGTCAAAGTGAGATTTAACACACAGATAATGGTGACATCTGGTGGTCAGTCGGGAGAATCATGGAGCCTCGTGTGTGAAGTTGAGCCGATGACGAGCAAAGGCACCGCTCACGTCTCAGTTAACAAGTTTGCTCCCCAAAGGGCGCACAAGACTGCTTTGGTTTTTTGTGTTTAACTGGCAGGCAAGTGAACCTTTGTCTCGCTTTCTCTACAACTTTCATCACTTCATGAACACAAACACACACACACACACACACACACACACACACACACACACACACACACACACACACACACACATACACACACACTGAGAGTCTCCAGCTCTGGGAATGCTGGCTTTCCTCTGTGACATCAAATTTAGTTAATCAATCCGGCACAACCCCAGCTGTCCGACATGAAGTGTTTCCCAATTATCTTAATGTGATTTGCTCCCTGCTGTTGGCTGCGACACTACTGATTACGATGTAATAAGATGCTGAGTGTACGCACACACACGCACACAAACACACACACACACACACACATATATATATATTTAAAAAAAATGTCTTCTGTACTCTCCTGTCATCGGATAGCCATTCTAAGTAATGACAGGACAAGCTGTGACAAAAGGAGGGAGGGTGGGAGTGGGGGGGCATAAACCCCAGGAGAGGAGGGGATGGTGGGATGGAGGGACAGGATGGATGGAGGGATAAAAAGGCAGACAGACACAGAGCCTTTAGGCCCTGGTGGGAGCATACAGCACTGCTTCCACTGTCATCAAAACCGGCAGAACGGCAGGGCAGACATCATCCTAACTACGCGGTGACAGGGTGGACGAGACGTTAAATACACATTAGGAGGCGCGTCACAGCCCCTACAGGGAGCAGACAGACGGAATAGGAAGAGGACAGAAAGAGATGACAGATAGGTATATCAGTGCCTCAGCCTCAGAGGTCTTATGAATCCCAGCAGACAACGCTCCCTCCCTTTTGGCTTAAGCCTAAAGAAGTCAGGATGCGGGAGAGGTAACGGTTCTGGCGCCTGTGCGACTTTGTGATGACAGAGAGAATAAAAGAGATATAACTTGGGAAGCGGCTGTGTCCGAGGCGGGGAGATGTGAGCGTGCAGTGAGGAACAAATGGGCTGACAGCAGAGCAGCGGGTCAGCTGTCAGCAGGGCCACCTCGTGACGAACGAGGGGAAGGAGGGTTAAAAGAGGCAAAAAGAAAAAAAAAAAGTTGTGGCTCCCCTGGGTGTTCTTTGAAGAACACAGCCCAGGAGATAGTCTGACCCCTGGAGCTGCAACCACCCCTCCGACCCCGAGCTTGTAACCTGGGCACCTGGAGGAGAGGGGATGGGAAGCAGTCGCTGCGGAGACAAATAACATCTCGAAAGCCGAGAGCCTCAGATTAACTACCCAACTGTAAGAAAAGGGAAATATAAAGGAAGAAAGAGTTCAGTCATCCATTATGTATCAACCACTCTAGTGTATAGGGTTATTATGCAGATTTAGCACAGCACAATATTATTAGTGCAGTGCTATTATTTGATCACAGACAGTACGCTTGTATGCCTGGGCTTCGTCTCTGCGTTACATTAAACTGGGGAAGAAGTAGAATCCTCTATTTGTGTGTGTGTGTGTTGTCCACAGGGTGCCGAAACCTCTGCAGCATTACGACACAAGATCTCAGCCTCGGGGTCTTTTGAAATCCACCAGACACACTCCTTTGCTCGGATTGTTTCTGTATCTCTCTGCCCTCCGTGCACCGGGCCTGTAATCCTCCTCTGATTTCGTCAAAGAGCTTGTTAGAAAAACCTCTTCAGTCTTTTTTTTTTTTTTTTTTTAAACCTTAATTATTTGTCTAATTAATTTCCGGCTTCCTTTTTTGAAAAAAAAAAGAAGAGAAACTGTGATTTGGTTAATTACCACAGCGACTGTGGATCAGCAAACAGCTTTTTTATACCAACCACTTGAACTTAAGCCGCGCTGTTTGGAGCATTTTCTGGGTAATTGCCTCTTCGTTCAAGTATCACATATTGTATTGCCAAAAATGAACCACATCACAAACTCTCCTTAAAACATGCAAATGCCTACCATATAGCTTATTCCAGATGTTGAATTCTTAATGTCACATCTGTCAGCGTCGACGCTCACCTGATTCATCTCCTCCACATGTGTCACAGATCTTGATTTGGGACTGCTTGCCGGTGCGAGGACTATCTGATCTTATGCCTAACTGCCATTATAAAGTTAGAGCACTGACATTATAATGGTGTTCCTGTCCCTGTTTTCAATTTCACACTCAATGGCTTCCATGTGGTAGAGCTTAATTGGGGCATCATCAGGGGAGTCTTTAAGATTGTATGTCTGTGTGTGTGCATATATAGATATTGTGTGTGTGTACAGAGTCCCACTGTTTTACTGTCAAAGAAGCTTTGCGAGGAGACTTTAATAACAACCACAAAAGCCGGTCTTTTAGAGAGCTTTTCCCTTCGTGAGCACACTTAGCATACTTCTGAAAAGACCAAAAAAAATTCCAACATCAATGAGTCCTTGGATCAAAAACAGAAAACCCCTTTAATGAAGTAAACATCTGGAGGTAAAACAACAAATCGGTGCGACTTCAGCTGTAATATGTGCACAATTTTTAATCCCTGGTTATCAAGAATAATACATAAATTCATATAACATTTTCATAATCTGTTTGTTTGATAGATATATTGTTTATGTGACACTACCGCAGATCATTCTGCAGCAAAAAGAAAGAGTGCAAGAGAAGTGGACCTTCTTCTAGATTTTCGCGAGGAGAGATAGCAAAAGACCAGGGGGAGATAGTTGACTTAACAGCTGCTGATTCTGTTTTCTTTTACTCTTGTGCAGCTGTTTATAGAGAGTTAGGTGTCTTCGGCTTTGCTTTCAGCACAGGATGAGAGAGGGCATCAATAAAATATGTTACAAAAGGTCGAGTTAATGGCCCATTTCTGCTGTCGGTGCACTGATGGGTGCTCTAGATGAAAGGGAAGCAGGAGAATAAAGGAGACATATTATGCTCATTTCAAGGTTCATAATTCTTAGGTTTACATGCTTTAGTTGTCAAAAAAGACATCAGTTTTCTCACTTTGTCTGGTGCTACAGTTCTGTATTCCCCCTCTATCTGAAACACTTTGTCTGCTCTCATTGATCAGCTCACACATGCCTGGCCAAAAACTGCTAACAACAACAGAGCAGCTGTGCTAAATCAATTCATCTGTGACAAACCAGACGCTGGGCATAAATTATGCAGATGTGTGACATGGTGACGTAGTGTGATGTCACAAAGTCATATAATTAAAGGCGGGACTACCGAGGAGGCGTTTCAATAGAGCAATTTAGGAGCTTCTGTTGCTGCGGGCTTTCTAACTTTCAAGATCTTTTACATGCAAAAGAAACTATAGAAAACAATGAAGGAAATCAAAAAAACATGAAAAAGCATAATAGGTGTTCTTTAAGTTATACTTTTAACAGCGCAGTGTGTATGATTTAGGGTGTTTTAGTCACAGAAATGTAATATCGAATGTAAATGTTCATAATTATGTTTTCATTAGTGTATAATCCCATTGTCATACGAAAATGAGCCCTTTATATCTACAGAGGGAGCAGGTCCTGTTCCAAGGGGCTGCCATGTTTCTACAGTAGCCCAGAACAGACAAAACAAACACCGACTCTAGAGCGATCCTTTCCTTTTCATGGGTGAGGGGTGTTCAGTTGGTTGTGATCTGTCATATGGTAAAACAGTTCCATGGTTATGATCCGCAAATGCTGGACCTTTTCACATCCCTTTCCCCTCAGACAGCTTGAGTCCATCAGTGGACTTCAAAATGTACGGAGACAAACTTTTGCAGAAAAACTGACTAATATATTTGTGTTTTATTGTTTGCGGTTTTGCTTTGATAAAACATATATTTTACAGTGTTGCAGGTGTACGCTCTGAGTTTGACTGTTTGACCCGCCAGACTCGGCCCAGCTCAAAGACATCAAACACATCAACCTGAAGCTCTATCACTAACCACACATCAAAAGGTCTCAGTTCTTTTGGCTCCATCTGTCCTTTCATTCCTTCCAGTCACTCCCCGGGCCCGGAGGGACTGTGTCAGCTCTTTGGGACGGGCAGTCAACAGACCATTTCCTTTTAAAGGTAATAATAAAATTCACTGGTCTAAGGAGGACAGCGAGTCCATGAAAAACAGGTTTACAACAGTGACATTCACTGATAGAGTCTACAAAATGGCTGCAGTTAAAGTCAGCAGGGGTGCAGCTTAGCGATTCTGTCACCAGCCCAGAGACAGAACACAATAGAGATCTATAATCCTTGACATTTCCAGCTCGGGGGCCCCCGAATCATTTGAGCGCTCTTTCTCGAAATCAACAGTCACTGCATTTCCCTTTATTCTGTACAATGTGAGTGATGTCTCCTATAAAACTTTACCTGATGGCCGTTACAGCCCTTAAACAAGGAAATGATGTTACAAACCACAGTCTTGATAATGATAATAATACTCAATATTTAACTTTTATGGCTGAGTTGTAAGAAATCAGAGCAGATGTGATGTGCAGACACAGGCCATATGGACAGCCAGGTGGCTCAGGGTTTATACTGTAGCCAGGGGCAAAGAGCACACAGCTGCTTTTGATTACCTTTAAAGCTTTGACAAATAGAAGAGTGCAAAATAAACCAAGTCAACAAAACTAAGAGGGAGTCGCAGCTTGTGTTGCTCACTCTTAGATATTATTTTTTAATTTTGCTTTTCTGTATCTACATCCACAAATGTCCCAGTTTGCAGGACTTATAATCATGTATGTATGTATTTGTATGGCTGTGCCTCAGGGGTAGAGCCAGCATCTTGTTATCTGAAGGTCGCTGGTTTGATTCCCCTGGTCTGCATGTTGAAGTGTCCTTGGGCAAGATACCAAACCCCAAATTGCTCCTTATATGCTGGTCAGCACCTTGCATGGCAGCCACCACCATCAATGTATAGATGTATGAATTACTGCAAGTCGCTTTGGACCAAAGCATCTGATAAATGCCTAAAAGTAAGTGCTAAGCTAACTCTTTCCTGGTTTCATGCTACTGTACGTATTAGTGAGTGGTCGCAATTTTCTTATCTAATTCTTGCCAAAAAGGTGAAAACATGTACTTCTTGACCTGTTACTTTAAGTCTAAGGTGCTGCTCATACGCTTGAACAAGCTCACACAGCACAAATTATATGCTTTAATACGTTTGACATCTTTTCACAGCATCTAAAAAAACAATGTTTTACTGACATCGGGGCAGGCTGGAAGAAATTCAAGAGCGATTTAGGATTAGAGGAGTTTAGACAAGATGGCTTTTTGGGGGGGATTCAACCCATCAGTGCACGGAAAGGGTAAGTGACTAACATTTTATACATATGTGGTATTTTGACAGCATGTTCCACACTTCCTCAGACCTGTACAAGAGCTGACGTTAATGGAGACGCTATGAAAACAGTCTGCTCCATGACTTGGACTCTGTCACACTAAAACACATGAATGTACACGGTGGAGAGGTATGATGAAAGGAGGACGTGTCACATATGATGATACGGAACATTAACCGCAGCTACCAGCGATGTCCGCGAGGAAGGACCTGACAGAAACAGCTTAAAGAGAGGGAGAGAAGGGTAGACGGAGGGTTAGGGTACTTAAGAGTAAAGTTATAAACAGCGGGAGAGTGTGCATTTACAGACCTGCCCTGTTCTTTCATTCGGCCAATGCGTCAGTGGAACAGGTGTGCTGTATCAAGCTGTATGACTTGCAGTGACCGCTGCAGTGTAATAATACCCAGAGCTGTACCCTGAAAAATGCAAGCGTCTTACCCCTGCATGTTTACGTGTGCGAGAGCATGCATGAGAGCACTTGTGTGTGTGTGTGTGTGTGTGTGTGTGTGTGTTCGCGAAGGCAGGAAGCTAATCAAATGAAATACATTCCATATTAATGTGATTTATTGCTGCTGTGTAGCCAAAAACCTGATATTGCCGACCGTCAGCAGAGGGAATGAATCTATTTCAATTCTAACTAGCGACACATGCCACAGGCCCCAGGATGTGTTGTTTTCCTCTTTGCTGACGGCCTGTGTTCTTGTGTTCTGCCCCAAGAGATTGTGGGATTGAAGAAAGTCTGCTCTAGTTTTACTCCGAGTGATGAACGTGAACACATAGAACAAAATATGTTTGCGTTTATTTAAGATTAAGAAATACAAAGCAAAGGCTCAACAATTTCAGCCTCATTCAGGTGTGATTCCGGTGGCCGCATCATATCACGCGTTTTGAAAATGAAAAATAAAATTCACCATTGAAACTTGACTGTAGAGAAGTCGATAGAAAAAGCATGAGGAAACAATGCTGAAATAATATCTAAAACATTTTATCTTGGAATTTGATTCTACTGCACATGGTTGTGGGGAGTTCTGGCTGGTGGCACGGCTTGTTCCGTCCTCCCTGTGGATTCATAGCATCAGGGGCGCTGCCAGGGATTTTGGGCCCCATGAAAAGAAATCTAACTGGGCCCTTGTTTAGGCCAGTGAAAAGATTTGATGCCGTTTTATATAAAACTCTGCATTTTAATGATATTTTTGACTATCATTTTCATATTTGTGAAAAGAACAACATAACAGTTACTTAGTTACTGCTCGCTGTCTCCCTTGTCGTCCTGCATGCAGGTCTAATTTATCTCCACAACTGTAGACTCACAGGTGGTGGCATTGGATTTGGCATAAGAAAATACATATTTTTATTTATTTATTTTATTTATTTATATGCACAATAATAAAAAACAAGAATTCTGTTTAATGATACAAAGCCAAAATAAGTGTGCAGGAGAGGAAAAGAAACCCAAAGGGCTTATATAAAATCCTCCCCCTCAATACAAAGTCACTAAAACAAATCAATCAATAGAAAAAAAAATAAATAAAAAGAAAAAGAAAATATAAAGAAAAGGAAAAAAGAAAAAAACAAGGAGAAACATAATAAACAACAAACAAAATATCCATAAAGTTGCAGATACATTTCAATTAAAACCCATGATGCAAGGATATGACTAGGTCTGTAGGTATTGTTTGAACTTGGTTTTAAATGTATTTATAGAGAAACTAGGTTCTAAAAAATGTTTTATGTCATTCCACAGCACTGCACCTTGATAGACAAATGAAAATTTAGCGACAGAGGTCCTACAGAAAGGAATATGTAAATCATTCTTTCTTCTTGTAGAATGTGTATGATAATGTGAGTTAAACTCAAAATAGTTTGGAAGAAAATTTGGTAGAGATGCAGGAAGGCAGGTTACTTTATACATAAGAACCCCTGTTTGGTACTTGTTCACCTCATAAATTGAAAGAAGTTGTAATTGTTTAAATAGTGGTTTTGTTGGGGCTAGATAAGAAGAGTTGGTGGCAATTCTTACAAAGGATTTCTGACATCTATGAATTGCTTGCAAATAAGAAGAGTAGGTGCTGGCCCAGATTATATTGCAGTATGAGATATGAGAATAAATTAAACTGTAATACAAGGTTAGAAGTGTACTTTTTTTCAAATGTTGTTTTACCCTTTTTATAATGCCTAAAGATTTTGAAACCTTTTTACAAACAAATTCACAATGATTCTTAAAGCCAAGTTTTTCATCAATATAGACGCCCAAGAACTTCGCTGATGAAACTTGTGCAAGTACGCTATCATTGATATAGATTTTGGCTTTATCTTCATTGTAATTCTTGTTTTTATTTCTGAAAATAATGAAATTTGACTTTTTAACATTCAATGATAACTTATTTAACTTAAACCAATAAGAAAAATGGAGAAGTCCAGTATTAGCTTTGGCAATAAGGGAATCAAAATTCTTGTCGGTGACAAGGAGATTTGTATCATCAGCGAAGACAATAGGCGACAATAAACTTGATGCATTTACAAATTCATTAACATATATCAAAAACAACAGGGGTCCCAATATGGACCCTTGTGGGACACCACACTTTAGTACAGCCCGCTGTGATAGGACACCATTGAAGACAACAAATTGCTCTCTAGAGTGTAGGTAATTTGCAATCCATTGTAAGACATGTTTTCTAAAACCATAGCATGACATTTTTGATAACAAAATTTCATAATTTACCGTATCAAAAGCCTTTGATAAATCTAAGAAAATGCCTAAAGTGTATTCATTTTTTTCCAGTGCAGCAGTGATTTTTTCTCTGAGGAACAAAAGAGCCATATATGTAGAATAGTTTTTCCTAAACCCAAACTGATGTTCAAACAAAATATTATTAGTAGTTAGATGTTTCATAATTCTGCTGTATACCAACTTTTCAAGAATTTTAGAAAAACATGGCAATATTGATATGGGACGATAGTTAAAGAATACAGTTGGATCATCTGATTTAAAGAGCGGAATAACCTTGGCAATTTTGAGGGCTTGGGGGATAATACCTGATTCAAGGGACATGGAAAAGATGAATGTTAGGGGATCAATGATTGGAGAGGCTATCTTTTTGATTAATGAGGCAGGAATCTCATCATGGCCAGCAGAGGTGTTTTTGAGACTTTTAATAATATCAAGTACTTCCATGGTCTTTACAGGCTCAAAAACATTTATGGAAACATACTCTTTACTTATGAAATCAGTGGGAGAACCAGTAGTGTCACCAATATGTTTAGCAAGACATGGTCCCACATTCACAAAAAAGTCATTAAATCTATTTGCAATTTGTGGTGGCTCTGTTATTTTTACTCCACCATCCTGGAATTCAGCTGGGGATGGAGAAGATGCATGTTTCATATTGAGCAATTCTTTCAGATTGTCCCATGTAGATCTAATGTTATTTGTAGAACTTCTGAATTGGTCACTATAATACTCCCGTTTAGCATTTCTAAGAAAATGATTGTACTTATTCCTAAATGATTTGTATGTAGCATGGTTTAAAGGAGTAGGACTTTGTATGTATTTTTTATACAATTTATTTTTCTTCAAGGCAGATTTTCTAAGTTTAGTAGTAAACCATGGTTTGTTTATGCCTGCAGTGTTTTTGTTACTGTTATTTATATGAGGAAAACATTGGTCAAAAACAGAATAAAACTTACTAAAAAAACAATCATAAGCTATATTTACATTCAAAGCCTCATATACAGCTTCCCAAGACAATATTGCCAATATTTCTTTAAAGGTGTTAATATTCTTTTCACTGAACCTGCGAGCTGGAATCTTCTTTGGTTCAGACATATTTGATTTACCACACAAGACAGAAAACTGAAAAACCGGCATATGATCTGAGATATCTGTATAAAGAATACCAGATTTAGTAACATTAGAAAATGCATTAGTAAAAATGTTATCAATCAGTGTAGAGGATTTACTAGTTATTCTTGTGGGCTTGTTAATTAAAGGGTAGAAATAATTGGAGGACAATGAGTTCATAAAATCATCAATGTGTTGTTCAATTTCCTCATTCAGAAGGTTGATATTAAAATCCCCTAGTAAATAACAAGGTTTATTCTCCTTGTCTACATGTTCCAATACCTCTAGCAGACCTTCTTTGAACTCGTTGATGTTGGTATTTGGAGGACGATATATACAACCTACAATCACTTTTTTTTTCTCTTTCAGGACAACAGTTTGAACCTCTAGAAAAACAGCTTCACTGTTGCAGTCTTGAAACTTCACTTCAAGATCAGTTCTTTGTTTAAAATCAAGACCCTTACGAACATATAGAGAAACTCCACCACCTCTACTTCCTCTACATCTGTGTGTGGTTGAATAATCAGCTATTTCAAATAGGGAGTTAATATCCTCTGTGAGCCATGTTTCAGTTAATGCAATAATTGAGAAGACGTGATTTAATGATGAAAGATAATGATAGAAATTGTAATAATTTTTAGGGAGATTTTTTATATTTAGATGTAGAGTGGAAAAGATGTTGGATTCTCTGTAGGTTGAAATGAAAGAATTAAAATGTTTTTCCGAGAAATAATCACATGAAGATGAGCAATGAGCTGTATCATACGAATCAGCATTTATGTATACATTATTTAAAGGCAAAAATAAATCAGGATTAAATAAATCATTGTAGACCTTATCATCATTTTGAAGCTGCTGTAAATTAAGATCATGATTAGATTGGACATTAGCCAGGGCATAATTTGAGTTATTTCCCTTTTTATCATATGAACACTGGGCTTGTTTAGCCATAATTTATTTAAAACAGATGGATACATGGTTTACAAAAACCTTGGGTAACATATTACTACCACTAATTATTTTGCTTTTCTCTCCTGGGCTGTACAATGAGTCTGTCATATTTAAGATAGGCCCATTCCCCTCTTGCTCTTGCAGCTCTCATCTCAGGTAACAGTTCTTTGCGTTTTTGGCGCACAGCATCCGTGAAGTCTTCATTCACATAGATGTTAGTACCTTTTAGATGGTTGGCTTTTGAGAGGATTGCTTGCCTATCTTTGTACCTACATAACTTCACTATCATGGATCTTGGCCTTTTGCCCTCACCATCATTTGATGGCCTTCCAATATGGTGTGCTCTTTCTATTTCAATTAATTTTTGGTCGATTTTCATTTTTTCACTTAAAATTCCTCTAAATTTCTTTTCAGAGTCAGCCCAGCTTTCGTCTGGTGATTCTGGGATACCATCAATGACAATGTTGTTTCTTCTAGACTGATTTTCAAGATACTCCATTTTGACCAACCAGTTTTTGTTATCAGCTTGAAGAGCCTCAATGTTGGATTGAAGATGTTTAACGGAATCAGTGGTTACATATTTGAGTGTGGCCTTCAACTCGTCCACTTCCCTTTGAGAAAATTCAAGGCTCCTTTTGACCTCCTGCATTTCTCTAAACAAGTCATCATGTCGCTTATTGTTTGAGTCATTTATCATTTGTACAAAACCCTTGAAACTGTTTTCTTGTTGTGTGATAAGGTCCTTGTAATATGACTTCTGCTGGTCCAAAAGCTCACGCACAACTGAGAGAGAAATGAGGTCTTCTTCACTTTTCTTAGGTGGCATTTTGTTTTTCTTAGGTGGCATTTTGTTTGTTGTAAAGGCTATATGGTCGTTGCGATTTAATCTTCTGATTTCCAGAAAATATAAACATTTCTCTGATTGTACTGAGAGTTGTACTGAGTCACACAGTCTGCATGCACCATAAATTTTCTTCTCTGTTCCTACTGCAAAGCAGGAAGGTGAGAGTCCCAAACTACTGACCAAACATTCTATTTTAGTGATAGCTGAATTTGAACTATATTATATATACACATACATTTGCTCTTTTTTATTTCATAACTGTTTTTAATGCTGCTGGTGCTGCTGATGATGATGATGCTGATGCACTTGACGTATCTGTTCGAACGACATGTTTATTTTAGTTATACTAAAGTTATAAATAATTTGTGTTTGAATTTCTGTCATTTCTGTAAATATTTCATCTTCTTTTTGTAATGGTAAAAAGAGCAAGAGAGACAGAACTCCCCACAGACTCCCTGCAATGATGCTAATGTCATTGAACACAATGTTGCTCACCTTCTTCACTGGGACAGGCATGGGGAGACCGGGCTGCTGCTGACTCATCTGTTGTTAAGTCTGCCAAAAGGAGCAGGGACAATGATTTAATATGAATATCTTGCTAAATGTTTCTCTGCACTGATTAAATGTTGATGAAATGTAGGCTAACACTAGTCTGTAGCTAGCTAGCTTATTTTGCTATGGACATTAAGCCAACAGGTTAACGCCACTCACAGACTGAAGGCTACCCACCTTTCTTGGTGAAAACATGGGTTACAGATTGGCACCCTTTCCTTTGTCTTTCCTCTCTTTCCTTTTTTAAAAAAACAGATTTTTATTTAGGTAACAATGTGGTCACTGTAGTTCTGGCGCATCACTGATGAGTGCCCTAAGGTAGGACCGAACCATTTCATGCAGATACAGAGGGGTGGTCAGTCAATATGGATGTTTATTTTGTGGTTATTGGGATATTTAACTTTTACTGCCAAAAACAAGTAAAAACAAAGATATCATTTATTTTATTATTTTATTTGAAATATATACTCAATGATGATTGTTTAATAATTTTATATTAGTTTTTACCTATTTTTTGGGCCCCCTGTCAGTCAGGGGCCCTTGGAATTGTCCTAACTTTTCCCCCATAAGGCCCCCGGCATATACCTGGAGCATCTTTCCTGCCCCACTTTGTAGTCTTGCTAAGACTCTGTTTGTCTGTAATTTTTCCCTAAATCTTTGTGCCTCTGCCATGGGTAAAAAGGCTATGTACATTACTTAAAATATTATAGAGAGCGGACACAATCAGCTCAGGCGGCAGCTGTGCCCGTCAGAATCAAGCCCATACTGTGTCTACCTGTCAATCAGAACGCTGTCTCTAATTGGACGCTGCCATATTGTCACTTTGCAAACAAGGGGTCAGACTAAATTCGCAGAACGCAGCGATGAAGGTCATCTCACAATCGCAAGATCATCAGGAAGGGTCACTCAAAACATGCTTCTCATAATAGGTTTTTCCTGTTACTGCACGTCAGTCATAATGAGGTTTCCTGCTCGGATGGGCCCAGATTTTAATTAAGCCAAAACTGAGCCAGTGGTTACCATGGCAACACAAATGTCTCATCTCATTGCCCTTGCTCTTTTACAAAAGTTGGAAAAGGTCAAATCATATGTACGAACAATTCCCAAAGTCAGAGATTATGTGAGAACCTGATATGATATGTTGGAAACCGTTAATGCTTTAAACACACACACGTACGTACGCATGCAGAGGCGACCTCGTGCCAGACACCTCATGATTGATTACCAGCCTCGGGCTATCCCTCTGTCTGAACTTCCTGGTTTTTAAGTCTTGTTTCCTGCGAGGATCATTGCTTTTTTTTGATGTGATTAACTCAGCAGAATGAGGTCATGATTCATGCTGAGGTCTTCAAACGGGTCGAGGTTAGACCAGAGACAAGAGGCGGTTTCCCAGGTGGTCTGGCTTAGAGGGGAGAGGGGGCTGAAAGGTGGGGCTAAAGGGGGAAAGCCACAGGGTTTTATGTCGTGGTTTAAGGTTAAAGTCTGGTTTAGGGCCGGAGAAATGGAAGGCCAGCTGTTTTACCAAGTTTCTGGTCTTAATGCTAAGCTAAGCTAGCGAGTAGGAAGGAAGCTAAGCCAACCATCTCCTGACTGTAGCTCATTTCCGTATATCCTCAGAATCAGCTTCCGTCTTACAGATAAACTGTGTGTGTTGATCAACCACCACATGTCTGTCCATCGCTCTCTTGAAAACCAGTGCCCTCATTTGACCCTGTTAGCCTGCTAATTGAGTCTCTTCCGTTAACAACCATATGGTATTGGTTTCAGTTGCGCCGCTCCAATCTAATGAGCTATCCCATGTGGAAAAAAACAAAAACCCTTCAGATTTATAACCGGCTCCTTCCAGTGATTCTAAGGAGTGACCCTGCGATTTGAAAGGTCAAAAATGTACTGCAGGCTCGCACAAACTCAAGCTAATGGCCATTACCGCAAATGAAAAGCAGATAAAGGGTTTCATTTTGCAAACTTTATCACTGCTTTACCCCTTTTATCCTCTCCTCCTCTTTCTCTCCTCTCTATTTATTGTCCATTCCTCCTGTTATGGGTGTCAAAGTCGGCCGGCTCAGTGCCCCCGGACTCCCAAGCGCTACAACAACACACAACCAGTCTTCACTTGCTGCAAAGAGAGTTATTCATACATTGGGATTACAATAATGTGATTACAAAACAAGCAACTTTTAAAGAGTTACGATGCCAGGTAAATAAACACCGGATTAAAACGGGTCACATTCAGTTTGACTCCATAATGCATGTTGGCAGCGCTGAAGCTTTAGCTGTTCAGGTGTGTTCACACCGCATATTTTAGAGTGGCTTTCCACACAGTACTCCATTCATGTAATCAGCCATTAGAGATTATTGTTGCATGACACAATTAGGTGTTACCAGCCTGTGACGGTGTTGCATTAAGATGGGGCGACGGGTGCCAGACAGTGAAATTCCATATTTAAAACACCGGGTTGCTGCTTTTATCGCTCCCATACGCCGCCACACACAGAGAGACTCGGAGGCTACAAGTTGCTTCCTGTTTCAGCACCAACACCCTGCAGGTTAATAAGCACCGCGGTGGATGGAAACCCCTGCCACTACTTCTAGCATATATCCCTGGCTTGTCCCAGTGCCACTTCTACTTAACAGTGAGTCATTGTACCGATCACTCCTCATTTCCTTTCCATTGAAAGCTTTGGCTGTGTGGCAGCAGCCGGAGTGCAGTATCCAGCAGCATGACACAGCTCTCATTATGGCCTAATGGAGGTGAAGGTGTTTTTATGGCTCAGTCTGGCCTGTTCAGCCAGTCAGGTGCCACACAAGACTCTCTCAGAGGGCCTTATTACAAACGTCCTCCTACGAATACATTCAGATACACACACACATACAGAGGCAGACACCCACACACCTGTAATCACTCAATCTTGCCCCTTGGACCCTTCAACCCTGCACTTTGTTATGTGCCTCCACCAGGGGCCCCTACCAAACCACTCTGTAAGTGGCCTTACTTTTATTGAAACTCCTAAATGCTGCGAATTGTTTCCAATTACTCTAAATTGGTCAGTTAAATCGCAGGTTTATAGTGAAAGCAAGTGACTTGCTGAATCACCTCGGCTTGGATTGCGACCACATTAGCATTGAACTTCTCTATAATGATGCTGAGGTTCCTCAATAAGCACAATGTGTTGGTAATTGGGTGCTTAACTGCTCTTAATTGTTCTCAATTGTTCGAAATACTGTAACGGAATGATTTATAACTTCCAGCAGGTCCAGCCAGCACCAGACATCGAACGTTGAGCGTTCCCCAAAGTGTAGCTGCAGATTAAAAACACACTGGAGGTAGACTTTTGGGATATGGACGTCACGCTCCACTGGCACGCACATTATCGTCAATACGCTCCTCTGAGACCTAATGAAAGTCATGTAAATGCATTCCTTTGTTATAATGAATAGGTGCAGAAATGCAAGCCTAATCATAACTGGCTGAATGGGGGAGTCAGTGGTGCGGTAAAGAAGATTAGAAACAACAGCAGGGCTGATGGTGTATCAGTAATTTGATCATATAGTCTAACTTTGGCTGCCGTATGTTGGCATGTCTCTTCTAACTTCCAGTGAGGGGATGGCAGACGGCGACAGAGGCACTTTAGCTCTTGATAATGTTAAATAAATCACGTAGTTTCTGGTCTATATTGACAGAGGAAGCTCATTCCGATGGCCCTCCAAGCTGGAGAGGTTTTACAGCTCTTTGGCAAGAGCGGCGAGGTTATCGTAGAATCCATCTCCCTTTTCTATTTCGTGCTCTTTCCCCCCCTCTCCGTCTGCCCCTACTCTCTCGTTCTTTATGCTTGAGTGACCACAATTACAAGCTGAAGCCAGCACAGGATGCGGCAGTGATTTAAAATGATTCATTTAGGGAATGCAGAGAGCCGACGCACCGAAACACATACTCCCACCGCAGCCCCGCATCCCACCCACATGCAAAAAAAAAAAAAGGCAAAATGTAGAGCTGCACTAAAACTGTAAATATCCACAGGTATTGATTGAGTGTGCGCAAGTCAGTCCCAAAGAACATTAAAATCGCTGCCCTTGTAGTGATTAACAATGAAATGTGAAACAGTTCTCGGTTCTCAAGGCTTACCACGTACAGCCTCACACTGTTTACTCTGGCATGTCAAACGCCAACTCCATCTTTAAAGGCGACCTGTCTCAATGTTTGTGAATGTGGGACCACCCCTGGGGACGGACCCCCGCCTTCTCCTACCACCCCCGATTGAGTGAACTGTGATGTTTGATAAGCTGTGAGAACTCCGCAGTGAATTCGGCCTAGTTGGGCCACAGGCATCGCTGTGTTTCTATCTACAGTCCTCTCTCTCTCTCTCTCCCCCCTTGGGTTTTCTCTATCTATCCTACCCCCACCGTTTGATGGCCTGAAAGTTCAGATATGAATCACATGTCAACAATGTAGCAGCAAAAAAAAAAAAAAAAACAACGGAAAAAAAGCTTGTGGAGATGGAGAGAGAGAGTGAAGCTGAAGCGGAGGGAGAGAACGAGCCAGCGGTCCCCACTGGCACACAACAATTAGGCCCTCTGACAGGAAGTGGAGTGCACATGCCTCCTGTCTCCGCTTCCTTTCCTTACTGCCATCGTTTGACCCTCACTGATACGGACAGCCCCTCCAACATGACCGGTGAATAACATCCAGCGTCAGGGCTGTTGACTGAGCGCTCTGTGTGGGGCTCTTGTGTATCTGCGTCTGATTTATGCCGCGTCGTAGAGGCGAAAAGATTCCAAAGTAGTGAGGCGTAAATACAGTTTAGAACATATCGGCTGTCATCTTCGGCCAGAGATAATAGGATGAGCAAATGCTTAAACCATTCCTGTAGAATTTTTGGATTTATTCTACACAGTGAGAAACAGCTGATCGGGGGAGGAGAGGCCTCCCTGATAAAACGACACACAACGCAGCTGTGCACATACGCTCACCAACTCTTTTGTTCAAAGACTCGCAGACTGTCTGAGGCCGCATGGCAGCCTCCTCCCCTGAAGGTCTAATTTACACTTCTATCAGTCTCTCCTTCTCTTCTTAAGAAGCACCACTGGCTTATCCGATGAGATCCACAGATGTTTATTTCACCACGGAGGAATGTGAAGGCCCATCAAGATCTCAGACAAGACGTCAGCTCAGCTATTTAGTCTGGACACCATGCCAAAAGAAATGGGTAGTTTTAAAGGGGTTTGTCTGGATTAGACCTGAAGGGAAGTACCTCTTTTTTTTTCTTTTTTTTTTTGACATGCTGAGAGGCAGTGTTCAGGGTTAAAATACACCCTCAAGTACATCCACAATAGACAAGATACTGTCAGTTCTGTGGAATTGAAAACGCTCGAGTCAACACCTGTGATCTGTGAGCGCAGCCCGTATCCCCCTTATGACTTTTCCTTTTCCTTTAACTTTCATTTTAACAAGTCATGGCAAGATAACAACCGTCCATTTCCTAGGACAGACACTCCCTCCCTCACGATCGGTACTTTCCTCCTCCTCTCTGCTGCACAGAGAAGATAAAGTGATGCTGATGTTGGCAGCTCCTCACTTGGAAAACTACCTGAGTGAGACATTTGTGGTTTCCATTCGGTTATTTCCTGCGCCGAATCATTTCAGATAGAGAAACAATTTCGACGTCTTTAGCTGTCCACAGTGGAATAGCTCGTTCACCAGCACAGACCAGAGATTTGCTAATGATTAGAAATAAGAGATGCAACAGGAGGAATAGGAGGAATAAGGAAAACACAGTAAAAGCCACATGTGTTTTTTTCTTTTAGTGCGCTTTCCAACAACATCACCTTTAAAATAACTGCACTGAACAGGAAGTTATAGTTTTACAATACTTTATTCTTCTTGTGTGGGTAACAGGGATAGATTTCCTGCAATTTTTGTACCTAAGTGTTTGATTTGAATGTTTTACTTTCTCTCCTTTTTCCCTTGAAGCAGACTTTTACATTTCACACAATAACACGCCCTCTAGATGCGTCACACTTTCTCCGTCCTTCTCCTCCCAGCGGCTGTACATCCCACCTGTTTCCACTTTCAGGTCACTTCACTCCTACTGTAGAGCTCGTTGCAACGTAAGCCGCAAAGCCGGTTGCTCCTGACGGAAATAAATAAATAATCCCACGCTCAGACACTTGAAAATCACCAACAATCACAGAACATAAATAAACAAGATGGAGACACTTTCTCAGCGGGCGCTCGCTCGCTCGCTCGCTTCGCTGCAGTCTCAGTCTAATGGGCCTACGTGTTTAGTGTTTACCTTTGGCAGTATGGCTTGGTGAATTTTTGAAATGTGTGTGTTCGAGTGTGTGTGTGTGTGTTTATTTGGAAAAATGCAGTTAATTGGGCTGTGGGTTTAGTGTTTAGACTGTGCGAGTGCGATGTTTGAAGCGGTGACTGTTTGCCTCTCATTTAGTCAGGGAAACGCAGTCGGTGGTGTTTTGTTTGGGTCACAGTGCGAGTATTAGAGGAAGAGAGAACACCAGATGAAGGCGACACACAAAATGATTTTTTATGCCTGAGATAAGCCCCGGTGTTTGTTTAAAAAGTTACATAACTTTTGAAAAAAGGTTTTGTGGGAAGTTACAGGGAGGAAATAAACAAAGATGGGGTGATAGGGGAAAGGCACTGCAGCGCATTCGCTGTAGCAGTGATTGAAATCATACTTGAGAAGTATTTCACCGCTTGGAAAGATGCAAGGTATTATTACCTTTTTTTCTCAAAAGGCACAAAACCATCCATCCATCCATCCATTATCTGAAACCGCTTATCCTTTTTAAGGTCACGGGGGAGCTGCAGCCAATCCCAGCTGACATTGGGGAGACATCCTGTATAAGTTGGCATTTTATCACAGGGCTGACATACAGGGACAAACAACCAACACACTCACAAACTCTGCACACCCCTGCCTGATCTTAAACCCAGGTCCTTCTTGCTGTGGGGCAACAGTGCTAGCACAAAACCTACAAAAACCAAAATGTACATTGCTGTACAGGAGCAACAAACACTCCCACTAATTTGCAATTTACTGTGAGCTAACGCTGGTTACAAACAGTAATGTGTTATAGCAAACCGCTAGTAAACAATGAACAGAATCATGGTTGATTCTGGAAACATTTTAGGTGAAAAGTAGCCACAGTAGCAGCTTGGTTTTTTATTAGACGAGATTAGTTTGGGCAGTTTGATCGCTCTGTGTGACTGTGGATGCAAAAATATCGAACTGCAAGTCGATGCAACAGCTCTAAACTCCACCAGATGACGGATTTTGCTCCGTTTAGCCGCATAAACCACTAACATTGTAGTGATACAAAGTGGGTCGGAAGTTGACAGAATTGGCGGATGCTGCCTGTTTGACGGTCTATTGTATAGGATTTAGTGGCAACTAACAGTGTGGTTGCAGCTTGAAACCAAATCCTCGCCCTCGCCGATCCCGCCTCCGTAGAGCCAGAGTTTGCTGTGTCCATTCCGGGCTACTGCAGACACATGGTGGGCTACATGGACCAGGACCAACTCACTCTGCAGATATCAAAGGCTCATTCTGAGGTTACGAAAATGGAACAAATCTTCTTTTCTTTTACACAAAACTTAAAGTATAAATATTTACTCTCTAGGCCTTTAGATTTTTACCTCGAGAAAACATATCAGATTATTTTATTACGTTTTCTAAATGTATTAAACTATTAAAGCAGTTTAATCCAGGAAGTGAATCCAACTTGCAAGCAAACTCTGACACTCTGTCTAACTTGCAAAAAACACCTTTATCTGTGATGCTGTACCAGACCTTCATCAGGCATTTCTTCGTTTGCCTGATGAAGTTCAAGGACTGAAATGTTTAACAATGTATTTTTGCAACTTTCGGTCAACTTGTTCTTCTCCTACGCACCTGGCTCATGAAATGGTGTGCGGATGAATACAACTCTGATGAAAGTTTTAAAGTCGAAACTTAATGCTCTCGCAAAGTGTAAATACCCCAAAAAGAGCAAGCTTCTCGAAACTGTTAAACACATGACTTCATTTAATGTACTCTGCATTACAACTTCTGATGCTACACTTTTACATTATGGTGAGCATTCATCAAGACAAGCAGGGAGCATGAGCAGTTCGCAGCGGAGTGCCCTCTAAATCCACGTTGTGCAGTGAACGCCCTCCATCTTCGCAGCCACACACCGCAGAGAGGCAGTTACAGTTGCATCTATATTTTTACACGGTGACACCCACAGTGTGAAAAGCAGCCCGGCGGTGCTGTGATGTAGTGCGCTGTACTAAAGATGTCCGAACGCAAGCCATCATTTAGAAGTATGGCGACAGCTGTTTGAATGTGGGCCATACAGTTTTATTGTGTTTGCTGTCATTCGTCATTTTCAGGGTACATTAAAGAGCTTTATGGTTACCTGTGTGGGAATCACAGCAGGAGAGGGGCTTAAGATAAGCCTGCGCGTGAAGGTGTCCTCTAAACCATTCATACGCCACCAGACAGGGAAAGACACACAACCCGGTGAATAAGATGCACGACAACTTCACATCGTCATCCACCTTCTTTTTTTGAAATTTGTATTTATATGATCTTAGCTGCGGTTCTGTATGTTCAGATGTTTCTGGGGACGCTCACCGTCCCTCCACGCTTGTTGACATGTCTAGTTGAGATCTAATTTATGATCCTTATCCCTAATCATCGATAAGTAACAACCACTGATAATTGGCTCCGCTCCGGTTGTTTTAGAGCACTACGAGCCTGGTGGCAGCTCATGTAATCGAAATTAGTTAATCAGTTCAAGTCTATCGGCACTAAAGCTTGGAAGCCTGCATGTGTGTGTGTGTGTGTGTGTGTGTGTGTCCCAAGCAGAGTAGGAGCTCCCTTGGTGACCGGGCCTGGCTGACTGCCTTCTCACTGGAGATCTTCACGATTACTGTTGGAAATTACTTACAGATTGCGCTGCATGCTGTACCCTTTGTGTTATGGTGCACAAGGACCTCTCCCACATGAAAACCACAAGCATGTTAAAAAAAAAAAAAGTCTTCTTTCTCTAAACAACTGACGACTGCGAAATCTACTAATGGAGCATTAATGCCTGAGTTTAGAAGGATTTCTGCTCTCTCACCTCATTTTCGCAGAGTGTTCCAGCCTACTGGAGGCCATAACTTAACCTTCAGTGTTTTACCAACTGACAAACCTAAAGAAGATGGGACGGGCAATACAGACCTAACACTGTGAAGTGATATATTGGCCACTTACGTATCCCAAACACATCATGTACCAGTGAAAGTGTGCCCGATTTGTTAAGAGCTAATCCCTTTGAACGAGGTAAGGTTTCGCATCCTTGCTCCTCTTTGACTCCAGATAAGACGTCCTCCCTCCTCCAGCGTCCACCATCTTCCACTGTTTACATCTTAGCCACACTGTCACAATTCACAATAATCAGGGCTATCCAAGATGGTGTATTCTCCTGAAAGCCACTCGCTGCTGATCTCACATTTCTGCAGCTTCCCACCTCATCCAGACTGAGCGGTTGATCCTCCTTAATGGAGGATCAACTGGATAACAACATTGTAGAAATGACTGAGGATTAAAGGGGCTATTCTTTGGTTTGCTTTATCATGTCTCGCATTGCCAAAATCCTCTCCATTCACTCTCACTTCATATATCAAGGGGATACGGACAGGCACAACACAAAACAAGCAGCCATTTCTTTAGGCGTTCACATGGGGAGGACGATAATAAGCATGAGCTTGTTTTCTCATGTGCCTTTTGCACAACACTGTATATACATTCACACACTCTCTGTGTATAAAGCTTGGAGCCAGAAAATGCACTTTAAAATGAAACCCTGGTTTTGTAGAACCAAACACTAAAATGAAACCAAACTATAATCACAGCTGCCGCTCAACCACGATTTTCATTTTGCTGTACGACTCTTTTGTATTTTGAGGCTCAGCGGACATTTTTTCGCTCGTCAAGGTTGAACTCGGCTCAACAATAGATGAGAGACAAATTTAAAATGTATTTTCCTGCCTCTAATTGGTAGAACGGACGGCTTGCTGGGCTGTCGTGGTCTCTGCTCCTGATTTTTTAAATGACTTGGCAGCTGTGTTGGGAGCGTTGCCAAAATCTTCTCAAACTATTTGCCAAAAACTGTTTCTCAATTAACCTTCAACGACAAGCAGAGAGTGTTCTGGCAGTCAGCGGCACTGACTTTTTGGACAAGTTCTAAATTGTACAGAGTGACTACAAACAGTTGCTTAATGATATAATATGTGGGAATTCTGTATTAAAAGGGTCTTTGTTATAGTTGTTGTGGTGTTGTGAACTTACATGATCTTGTCGTCCACTGATCACTGTTTCAGTCAGGCAGATTAACAGGAGTGAAGATACATTTCTCAAAGGTAAAAAGCAATTCCTATCTTTCCAGTCAGTAAATTTCACCAGATTAGAGCAGAATCCCGATGTGGACGTTATTCCTCACATCTGCCTCAGCCCTCCGTCACTTGAGCCATTTCAAGAATTGGCGGCTTCTCCCGACAGCACGCTTATTTAGATAGAGAGCCCCCAGCGATGGAAATTACATCGTGCGGCTCACGTTTAACTAACCAACATGTTAAAGGGGTTAAGATGTCGAACATGAACTGCAGCATCTCCAGTTTGAATCCACCTCTGTGCCCGTCTCTCTCCCTTATTTCCTGTTTCTCTAATTAAGACATAACCTCACTCACAAAAGATAATAAACTTACTGAGTTTTTGAAATGTATGTATGTCCAACACCCACACACACACACACACACACACACACACACACACACACACACACACACACACACACACACACAGAATGATAGAATGTAACTAATTTTGAAGTACTTGTACTGGAGTATATTCAAATTTTCTGCTATTTTATACTTCCACCCAATATTGTACTTTTTAATCCCACTACCTGTATTTGATAACTTTAGTTACTACATGCTTTGCCGATTACATCCTGCATCAAACTAGCGTAATATCGTATTATTTTATAGCCAATTGGATTAAAAACACATTCATTTTGATCATCAACAAAAAATGCTTATATTGGTTAATACATACATACATATATGATTTACTTTTACTTGTATTTTTTAACCTGAGTACATTTAATATCAGATACTTTAAGAGTTTTACTCAAGTACCATTCATGTTGATGACTTTCACTTTTACTCACATATGACTATTGGGTCGTTTTTACGATGCTGCACACACACACAGTGGTTAGCACAGCTCTCAGGAGAATGGGCAGGGATGGGGCGGACGCTGGACAGTGTGCACTGTTTTTACAAAATTTATGTCATTGGTGCTGCTCCTCACTAATGCTTTTACAGTGTGTGTGTGTTTGTGTGTGTGTGTCTGTGTGAATATTTGGGAGTTGTCCTGAGGAAGTGCACACCCTGACATCGAATATCCCACCGGGGAGGGAGGACACCGTTTTAACCCGTTAACCTATAACCTAATCCTCTTCGGCACCTTCGAACTGGTCACATCTGCTGAAGACACACACCCAGCAGGAGCAGCAGGTTGGGTTAAACCACCACCAAAGCACACCAACGCATATCCCATTTCTATTTCGGAGAGGGACGGGCCACGGATCTCTCTTCTGGGTCCAACAGCACAGCTCTCATCTCAGCTGAATGCGCCCTCTGTGAGCACTTGGCTTGGACCTCTCCACAACTTCTGCTAAAGGAAACAAAAAATCTGTGCGCACTTGGACGGACTCATGTCTGTGCGTGCACGAAGGACAACGCCAAAGAAATCCGTGTTTACTCCAGAATCACTGGGACCGCACGCTCCTGGTTAGAGGACAGGCGGCCAAGGCATCCCACCCAGCAGGATCTGCAGCCTGAACCCAAATACAGCTGTTCTTTCCTCTCACCGGCGGCGCCCGTCGGGGAGTCTCAAAGGAGCAAACACCAGGTTCAAACAGATGATCAGCCCTGGCCTTCTCCACTCGCACAGATCCAAACAACAATTATAAGATTTCCTCAGCGCCAGGACACGCGCTTTCCTAATGAATTCAGTTTGAGTCACTCCCATTTATTGGAAAAGAAGTCATCCAAGGCTCTTAATCTCTCCACCCCATTATATTATAATATCTTTAAACTTAAATCTGGTGGCAGCTGGTGAAAATTTTTCTTTTGCATTTTCAGTATGTTAAAATCATTTGTCAGATGGACGTGCCAAAGCACCTGACTGGTGCACCACACCGGTCTATTCAAATTCTCAGCTTGGGACAGTCGTATTGGTCTGATAAGGTTTTAATACAAAAAAGTATAATTACCATATTGAAATGACCCTCATTGGAAAGTTTTCCATCAAAGTTTTCCATCAAAACATTGTAACTTTAGATTCATTCTCCAGTCAGTGGTCTCGACAAAGGCACTGGCTCACATCTGGACCTGGAGTTGGTCCCTGGGCGATGTCGTCGGCTGACCACTGCTCCTCTGGGATGTGCTAAATGCAGGAATTCAGCCTTGAAGATTGTAAATGTGATAAAAATAAAGACTCTTCTTCTTCTAGTTCTTCTATATATAAATGCCCGTGGTACTCATTTGTAACTGTAACTGAAGACATATTTGCCAGTTACTGCAACTGTAATTACTGCCTTTATTAAGGTTCGAACAGTAATCCAAATCCTCCTCTAGCATTACACTTTCTTTTTTTTTTTGCATCTCTCATCAACCTCCAGGAAGAGGGCTGCAGAACATCTGGACCAGGGTCCATTTATCACCAACTTCTAAACAACATTAACAACCGCAGACTTGATGGATTATTCTGAGCATGCCTTATTAATGCCTCTCTACCCCCGTTTTACTGTAATCCCCTATATGCTTTTCTCATAGGACATGCATTTAGTTGTCATTTGTATGTTTTTTTAACACACAAAAACAAGTGGGTTGGATGAAGTTTGAGGATGTGCTGTGACCTGGCTGGTGCAGATGCTGGGGGTCCCTTCCCTCCAGCAGCAGCAACAGCAGCAGTGTTCAGCTGGGAGTTTGCCACCGGCGAGCTGCCACTCAGCTAACCAGCCATCCAACACACACACACACACACACACACACACACACACACACACACACACACACACACACACACACACACACACACACACACACACACAGCCACAGAGAGAGAGAGAGAGAGAGAGAGAGAGAGAGAGAGAGAGAGAGAGACATAGAGTGCACAGAGAGTTCAAGAGCGCCAGTGTGTGTTTAACTGCAATTAAGGGGAGTGGAAATATCTGGGGGAAGTATTCAGTTTATCCACCTCACTGTAGGTTCTGGTCGGGACGCGGGTTGCGCAAGTGTCACAGCGCTCTCCGCTTTTCTGTGCGCGTCCGGCGGTCAGAGGAGAGAGGCGCCGCTGCCCACAGCATGAGAGCAGGCTGCGCAGGTAAGAGCCAACTTACTTCAGTTGCGATCTGTTGCATTCATGAACCGCGATTACTTGACGTGAGCTGCAGTTTTTTCTTCTTCTTCTCTTATATCGTTTTCCACAAATACTGTTCGCAGAATATTGAATGTCAAGTGTAACCAAAGAAGTTCAGAGGACAGGGCTGAGACGCGCGAGAAGTTAAACTCAAGGTGATGCTGTTGCGTCTTCACCAGCTGCCTCTCAAACCTCTCTAGTGTTCATTATAAAGACGACGCACAGCCTTTGGAGACGGTTTGTTGCAGATTTGCCTATCTCTTTACGCATGCGTCTATCTGAGGTGTTTTTGATATTTCAACTTTCTCCCACTTGAAGTTGTGGAAAAGTTTTTCAAAAAGCACACTACAAACTGCACGTTTCTTCAATACAATATAAACGCATTAGACATCTTAAACAGCTTTTCTCGAGCTTTCACTTTACAAAAATGGATTGCGAAACTATTTTAATGATCATATGAAGAATTTGGTCAAACCCATGAGAAGGGAGTGAAATCCTCTAGAATCACTGGAATTGTAAACATTCACAGTCTCTGTGCAAACACTAAGCGGATGATAGTGATAGTGTCTGAGTGAATCAAAGCACATTAGTTGTGATTAATCTATTAAAAGCAGACCTCACTTACCTACAAACTCTACACATAACTCATATCTCCTGTCGGTTTGCACTAACTTTACAATTTTTTCATACAATTACACCGTTCATATTGTACAATGTTATGTATGTACGAGTATATTATATTCCTTACCTTTGTATTATAATGTTAGTGTTACTGTTATTATTGTTTATTCTAATATTACTGTCCTGTTGCTGCTGTGACACAGAAATTACACACTGATCTTGAATAAAATGCATGCAGTGCAGCTGAAAACCCAAGTCGCAGTGCATAACTGTTTTATTTTACACCGCTGAGAGATTCATAGAGTTGCAGATGTATATAGTAATTTACATGGGGGGAGGAAAGGGGGTCCAAGTCCTCTCAAATTGAATGTGACTCGGAGTGCTTAATCAGCCGAGTCCTCATCCAACGTACCCACTCTGCAGATCTGCAGCACATTCAGCGTGTCGATGGTGAACCTACTTGTTTTTTTTTAATTGTGGAGCTCACTGCAGTGTTTCTGTCGCCTCACTGTGCAGAAACAGTAACGGTGCTGCGGTGGGTTTAATAGTGTTAGTTATTTATTCTTCATTCCCCCTGCCTGCAGTCCAACAGTCTCAAGGACCCGCTCTCCACTTACCGCGCTTCCAAAAGGTTTATCTAACTCCTTACAAGGAGCTTTGGGTTGAGAGGGTGCTGTGAGGGAGAGAGAGAGAGGGGGGAGGCAGAGAGATGGGAGTTGTGTGGATATTGATTTCTCTGGCTGTGTTTCAAGGCTTTTGATCATCAGTATGACCGAGGTGAATAAATTACAGCTGCTCCATCTTGGTATTAATTTTACAGCTGCTGTATTTTATTTAGTCTTTGTGTGTCAAATATCCTCGTTAGTTTTTATCATCCTCAGCCGACCTCCTCCTGTTTTTCAGTCGAGGCGAAGTTGACTGAAAGGTTCGTCTTAGTCAAGAAACCTGTGATTATTGTCGTCTAGTAGCAGTCAATAAAAAAATATTTTATATCCTCTTGTCTTTAGTCAGTCATCAGGTCATACAGAACTTTTTTTCCGTTTTTGTTGCCCAAAGTACCTGACAAACGACACAACTAATACTCTGAGTGCTGGCTGAGCCACGCTGCTGATGCAGTCCTGATGAGGCATGTGTCGCATGAACATCGCAATCAATGTCGTTCCGGGACCAACGCCGATGATGCTGTTGCAATATAGCTTTGCAACTTCGTGTCAGGTCACAATCGATCTTTTCAATTCCTGAAATGGCGTGAAGCGGGCCGACATGCCGAGGGGGTTACGTATGAAAGTCTTCAGCTCTGGAGGCCAGGGTTCGTCACCGGGTCGGAACATATTTGAATGTTCACTTATTAATTTCCGTTTCTTTTCGCATTACGGGTGTAGTTTCGTTTGGTTTACGCGACAAGGTTACATTTAGGAAAACTTGATTTGGGTTAATATAGACCCTTTCACAATGTTTAACATGAGTTGGAAACGATTTTCCCTGAGTGACTAAGCTAAAGACATAATTGTTCAGTTTCATTGACTCTTATTAAGGATGTTTGAGGACCAATAACAACACAATGCTATCTTAGGTGAAATGTTCTTCTTTGAACCTACATTTAGGCCTAAAAAGTGTCCATACTGATACATGCACAGTTTAAATATGTCTTCATCTCTTATTTGTCGTGGAAAAAAAGGGTTGTTAACAAACATATAAAGTCATAGTTATTCCTACCAAAACCCTCCTTTAAACATTGTACAGTTCTTACGTCGCTGAGGATGTGTGTGCCAGACATAGTTGATGGAGTGTGCTATATGTACAGGCAGAAACAGGTTCAGTTGGGCTGCAGATGGGGCTGACTGAGAACTGCTGCTGAAATCACAGCCTGGAGACGTATACTTGCGAGTGCACTTCTGAAACCCACGCTTTGCAGATTAAACTGTATCCTTCCTCATTTCCGTGAGTGCTGTGGTGGAGGCTGTGATTAGGAGAGTGGATTTGATAATGTGTTATAATGTGAGACTGGTTGAAGGGCTTTTCAACGGGCTGTGAGGGCTCCTTTGTTCACCGTATCGATCAATTCAAACCCATGCTGTGCTAACCCCCGAGCCTCACGGCTGCCTTGACTCGCTCGGGTTCTGTTTGGCGTGCCCGGACTGATCCGACATTGCTCTAAAAATCACAGCACCGGTGTTCAGCTGTGTTTTGAATGGCCTACAGCACCATTCCTGCGCTCCGTGACAACAACGCGCGGCTCATGTGCCGTGGCTTTTTCCTGGACGGTGATGAAAACTGAACGCTGAGAGAGTTCTTTCTCAAAACTCAACAGGTTTTTTGGGTGCAAAGTGTTATTAAAACATACTTGTAGCCATGCTGCGCGCTAGCTTCACCTTATATGGTGATGTTTCTGGAATCCCTTAGTGCAGACGGACAAAAAAAGCCGGGCCACCTTTACTGCAGTTAGTGTGTTTAGAGAGTCTACGACGGCTAGGTGCCAACGACTCACGGACAGACAACCCGGCTGGGTGAGTACTGTACTGGAGCTGGTGTGAATGATCGTTACCACATTATGAAAGCCTTTCCCGGGTCGGGGAAGGAACAATAGAGCTGCTGCCCGCATTTGTAAAAGGCTTAAAATGCTCTTGAGAAGAGCCGTTGCATAGCACACACGGGTGTACCCCTGTGTCCCCGGGCCATCCAAAGACAAGTGAGAGCACTTACAACTGTCAGTTTTCATGCCCCATTGCTCCCATCTGCCTACCTCAGGCTGGTATTAACTTACACGCACATATGCTCATACAGGCCGACTCTCATACACATTCAGAGCGGTGCAGCCGAGTCATGCCCTGGTCAGCATGTGTAGGGTTACCTGTTTTGTTGTCCCTATCGGCATGTTTATCTATATGGCGTTGTCTCGGTTACACGGCCGCCGCTCTGTTTTGAATAGCCTCTGGACTTTGTTTCCACTTGTTGTTTTTCCGTTTCCGTCTCCTCTATTGAAAGGAGTTAAAGCGCGGATCCAGTATCGCTTCTCACTCCCACTTTCCCACCTTTTCCATTCACCCTCGGCGTGACGGCAGGGCCTGTGCCGGCACTGTTGCAGCTGTATATGGTTGAGCGGTGAAGCTGAGGGCCACGTCTCCCAGAAACTTGAGGATTAAACGGCGAAAGTTTTAACATTAAGCGAGTCTCCAACAAAGGCAGCGCCAGCTCTTCTGTCTGTCTTCAGTGTATTCGGTTACCATACCAGCAGTTGCGCAGAGTATTCCCTTACTGGTGTTTTCAGATAACAGCTTGGGGAGGGGATGAAATGTGGACAGACAGGACCTCAGGGCAGGAATTTTATCCATCTCCCTTCGTTTTATCCCCGCAGACAACAACGGAAGGAATTCCACAGGAATGTCCTGTCGTCTGGGCACCGCCATTCACCGATTTCATGCAAAGCGTGGCTGTCATGGGACGTCCGTCATTTTTAATGTGGTGTTGTGAATGTGTTTATGTGATGCAAAACAGGGAGAGAAAACCCCACACAAACACTCGTAGGAGGGCCGTGGAGTTGACTGTCAGGAGTCCACTGTTGTTCGGTTGTGTGAGAGGGGCTTTCTACAATCAGGCGGCCCGTGGAGTTCTGATTTATTGGATTTGTTAGAAGGCAGAGCGCTGCAGGAAACACAGACTTTCCTAATGGCGAGGGATCAAATGATCCTTGCTCTAGTCCTCAGAGAGGTATCAGATATCCTTACCTAGCAGGCTCTGTACCGTGCATTTATTCATTACTTTGGGGTTAGTGACTGCGGCGTTATCAACTTCAAAGCCCCTATCTGTCTTTATCGCCATGTTTGCGTGATTAAATTCTGTGCGTAAGGGGATATTTTGGCAATTTATTTTGCTTTGGTTTTTTGGAGTGATATGTAATTTCCCAGGAGATACACACACGCTGCGCTGATAGTGTTTCACCCAGATAAGGTGGAGTAATGTTTGTGTTTAAAATCTAAAATGAATCACAGCTTGCTGCCTTGGTGTTTACTTTATGACCTGGGTAAACAAATTATCGAAAAGAACGTCAGTAAGTGATGCTATAAGAGCTGCCAAAAAGGCTTTTTTACTGTGTAGGTTGAGTTTTTATTTTTTTTTTTTTATCTCAGTCCACAGCAATCTCGCATGGCCGCGAGGATCACATGTTTCATATTTACTTGTTCTCTGGCAACAGTTAATTCTCCGCGTACAGTTAAACACGATGAGATCTGGAGCGAGTGTGTGTAGTGTTAACGCCGTCAAGACAAAACAGTTTAGACAGAAGTCAGAACATATAGACGCTGGACCCGTCAGATCAATATTACTTGTGTTTATTAGTAGACTTTGGACCCGGAGCTGACAGTACTGCTTTGCTTTGTTTCATGAAGTCTTTCAGCTTGTTATGTGAAGTTAAATATATGATCCTGTCTCTAAAATATACACTACATCACAGTGCCAGGACTTAAGGAAAAAAGAATGGTGCTTGTCTATATTTGAAAAGTGTTGTGTTTCCTCTTTATCGCTGTCTTTAACTGGAGTTATAGCTCTCAGAACAACTTTACAATGTAATGCTGCTTCATGGTTTGTGTTTTCACCAAACACAAACGGTGTGTGACCCGCGGTGGCTGTCCCGTGTTTTCCCTATACGAGACGTGAACTCGCACAGACTCACTGGGGAGTTGCATGCTTGCTTAAATGCAAGGTTTCAAAAAAAAAGAAAAAAAAAGAAAAGAAAAGATGATTGACTGTTGCCAAGAAAAACATCTAATGTCTTGAGAGCAAGAAACAATTACCTATGTTGTTCTGCCAGGTCAATGCCTGTGGTCGGGGAATAAAGACAAATAGCCGTGCTAATGCACTCTGTCCTGTGGAGATGGAGGGCTTTGATAATAGTGGACTCTACAGGGCACCTGGGTGTTGCTAAATGCCTCATTAGGGGTGGTCTCTGTGTGAGAATGCCCGTGGCATGAGCACTTCTTCACCATCTGCTCCTTCCCCATGTCCACTGACGACTTCTACATGAAATGTGACGTCTTTGAAAAAGTCCAGCTGCTTTTGATTTCTTATAGTAACTTTATTTTGTATCAATTTCGGACCGTTGTTAATTAATAGCTGCTCGTGAACGGTTATTTTATGGTATGTTATTTGTTAGATGTTGAGCCCAAAGCTGGTGTATTTTAAGGAGGTGAAATCTTTAACATGCTATATGTTGGGCTGAGATCAGAAGCCGGCAGCACCATGTTGATCAGCTAGCTTTAAATCTGTCACCAGCGCCATCAGGATTGTTTCCCATCACCCCCTGCTACGTGTGCCGGCCATGCTGCCAAAGACAACAGGGACTCTGGCGGCCAGGAAACAGGGGTGTTAGCTTAACCCACATGGCACAAGCTGTCGGTTTCTTCTCTTCCTCACCTCTCCCTCTGTTTTTCCTCTATCTCCCTTGTTCACTCTTTCCGAATTATTGACTGAGTGGCGAAGCATATTTCGCCTTTCAGTCTCCTGTTGTCATCCGTCTTAACAGATGGGGGGTTCTTAATGCCCCTCTTGTCACACTTGAGCTTACTGCTTTGTTTGTGCTGTATTCTCCTCGAGGAGTGCTTCACAGGCCTGCACCGCTGACAGATGTGGGCACTCGAGCGGCGCAGAGAGATACATTACCCGAACGCGACTCACATGGGTGAAATCATGTCACTGTGCCCCTGCAGATACCGCGGGGAGGATGAGCCCCACCACCAGTGCTATCGCTGTCGCTCAGGAGGAGTGCATAGACTGCACGGATTTAAACCCCGCTCGCTCTCGTCTCTGATTGCCCATCCATCACACACAGCTCCATATCTGTATTTCTAACCCCGAAGGTGTGAAGGTGCCTCAATTTGTCATCTTATTTAAACAGCAGCCTGTTTATCGGCGCCTAATCCTCTCCAGTTTAAAGCTACAGGGCGCTTGGATGGGTGCCACTCTGCCCTGATTCTCAGTAATGAACTCGAGTTTCAAACAGCACATGACAAAACCGGACAGGGAATAATAAATGAAGTGAAATCAGGTGTACATTTACAGCTTGTACCTGTCTGCCAGCATGGTCGTTTTTGCATTTAATCAACGCAATAATGAATGCACGTGCTCAAAATGTCGCCTTATATCACTTCCCGGGCGCTGCAGAGGCAACATCTGTCCTAAACAGGGATCGTGTCTTCACCGCAACACGCTTAGTTCCAGCATGTGAGATATGTGAGAGTGTGTGTGGCACACTGGATCTATTAATCTAGGCTGACATTGTTTATGTTGTCACAAGACAGGTTGATATGTGTTATCTGACATGGGGGTGGAAGGAAAGTAATGAGGGAGAGGTAGCAACAAGGAGGGGGGGTGAGCATTCTTCTGATGCATTCATTAATTTCTTCATCGATTGCGCCTGGTTAATTATTCGCTAGACGGCGGTGGAATGTGCAGGAATGCAGATTTGAAAACACTGTTAGCACTCGGTCGGTACTCGAGTAGGGTGATGCTATAATAAGGTTATCATGAGGTAAAGATGCATTCCAAGTAACAACTTGGCACGATGCACCATTGGCACAAACACACTGCTAATTGGCATGTAATTGTGCTGATTAGCACCTGATTCAGACTAAATCAGGAGAAATTGATTAAAATGAGTACCAGAAAGAGGATTCATTTCCTGTAAATCACTGGGTATTAGTTGCTTGGATTAGTATTTTAGCTTTTGTGCTTTTGAAATGCCAAATAATCTTTTTTGAAGTAAAGCTTTTTAATTATTTGTTCATTAAGCCCTAGCTTCCAATTTCTTGGAAACTATGCTTCTCATGGAAATTATGGATGAAAAATGTAATATGTAACATTTCTGCTGTAAAGTGTCTGAAATTGACTTTGTTATATTGTCTATCCCAAATGTTTCCAGCCATGGATAAACCCAGAGAAAGCCATAGTCTTACTCTAGTTAATGGTTCATTTCATTTGCTTGCCTGCTGCCACAGCTTCCAGGGAAACAGGAAGATGATGCGTCAGACAGTCGGGGAGGAATTCGGAATATGTGACTAATCTAATATGAATAAAGACCTTAAAGCATTACATCATCCATGAACAATTCCGCCTTGAGTCACATAACCTGTTTTTCATTGGTTGTTTAACACCGAAGAAAACAACTCCCATGATCCCACACTACCAATGAACTTTTGTCTTGTTTTGATTGAGAGACCTAAGTGGTAGAATTAGATACTGTCCATTTAAAAGGTCCAGTGAGCATGATCTAGATTGCAACCAACTGAACACCCCTGACCAAACCTGTAGATTTAAACGGCTCGCTCTTAGGTTACAAAAACACAACAATTTTCAGTTTCAGGTGAATTTACACTGAAGAAACCATTATTTTGAATGTTATATTCAATTTAAGCCCCTAAATCTCAAACACTGGACCTTTAATGTAAAGGGTCAGCAGAGCTCCGTGTAGGCTCATTTCAGTAGCATGATCACAGTTCCATGTTTGAAGCAGTTTAGCTATGCGCACATCACATGTCTGCGCTATTGGATAGTAGGATTAATGCAAAACATTTCACTCCCAGTTGGACGTTCGTCATCCCAGAATAACCGCAATGGGAAACTTTGTCACATTTTGCCTGTTTCCAACGTGCAATTGTGTGAGGTTCCCTACTAAAAATAACCAACACATGTCAAGCGTCTTCCCCTTTACTTTGTCCCATGTTCAATAAGCGCACATCGCTCAAGCTCTCCTCGCTTGTTAGCAACAGACTGTTCCCATGACTGTTCCCTCATATGTCTCACTTTGCGCTGAGTGCGAACCAGTGTCCGTGCTTCAGGCCTCCTTAATGCGCTGTGAAGTCCCAGACAGGACACGGGCCATTTTTTTTACAGGTCATAAAGGAGGAGCTGACAGGGTCATCAGCCAATGCTTAAACTATTGGCGAGTATCATTTAAGCCGTAGAATTAAACAAGTTATCAAAGTCAGAAGAAGAATGGGGAGAGTAAGAAACTGGAAGAGGCATGGCGGAGCGAAGGAAGGTTAGAATGCGACTGTTTTGTCCGCCTGACCTTTGTTGTGGGCAAACAGATTTAGAAGCGACACAAAGGGAAGGCCAGTGACGGGCAACAGCTGATGTAGAACGGGTAAAAAGAAGGGGACATGCCTGCAGGGATCCATGGTGAAACAGCTGAATAGCCCCAACAGAAACCTGTGTACATATCCTGCATGCAGTTAGATGAGACTGCACATACACACTCATGCACACTCACACACACACCCACACACACACACTTGTGATTGCTCCTCCCTAGCTTGACTCTTCTCTCCGGTCTCCCTCCAGGGTTGCAGAAAAGGACAGAGTGAAAAACAGAACGAGACCTCTCCTCCACACGCCATGAAGACGGAGGGCTCTGTAAATCAGAGTGTGAATGAAGCCGGGGCTCTGCGCTGCGTGCCTGGCAGTAATTATGGCAGCGCAGGGAAGAGGATTAAGGTACGAGCCCATCCCGGGGTCCCATTAATGGGATTGATGTTGTTGGCCACCCTCCCTTTTGGAGCGAGCATCAAACAGAGTGTCCCCAGGGTCAAACTCAGCCACAGAGGTAAGAACTTGAAATATTGTTGATTTTGATTGGTTTGATTAGATATTTACATTGACTTTGATAATTCAGTATTTTTACAGTATGTGCCTGAAAAAGCAAAATAAAGTTTGTGTAATTTGGGATATTTTATCTCATGCCAACAAACTCCATCAATTTTTCCACCCATTTTTGTCTGGTAGCACTTAGCCGTTCCTTATGAATCTTGTCCTTATTTCTCTTGTAATTTTTTTGCGCTCACAGTCGAGAGAAAAAGTCAAAAGAGAGATTGGTGGACTCAGTCGCCCCGTTAAAGTAAATGACCTTAGAAACATCACCGTAAAGTTTAGTGAGATATTTAAGACCCGCTGACTGATCCATGAGTCCACATCATAATTCGTCATGAGTTCTTATTATGTAAACCTGCAGTCAGATTGAATAAATACAGTGTTGATGCTGTCCGGTCCTGTATGTCTGATTCACATGTGGAACATACAGTACATGTCATGCTGATGAACTTGGTCCATAGGAGACTGTCGCTCAATCTCCTGTGTGTATATTAGCCGATCCCCGGCAATATGCAGTCTGTCCATGTGTTTAGTTTCGCGTCAGTTGAGTCTGTTTGCTTTGTGCCACCGGGGGGAAAGCTAAATTATTGCTCCCTCTAAAACCCATTCTAAACTCCGGCGCAATCTTTACTTCAAAGTCTCCATCCCTCATGCAATGTATCAGCTGCAAGAAACCACACAAATGAACTTCAGTCTTGCTCTATAAAATTGAATCCCCGCTGTGACCTAAAAGTAAACTCGCTCCGACTTCAACCTCCAAAAGCTTTTTTTTGACTGGTGAAAGGCTTTCCAAAAGCCAGTATGGCTGGAAATAGATACGCATGCATGTCCTGAGTGTCCAACATAAATATATATAAGTGGCTGCAGGAATAATGATTGCAAGGGACAGTGTTTACTCAGCAGTTAGGCTAGTATTTAGTTCTACGGTTTGTCTTATTTTATGTTTGTTCCAAACCAACCAGTTGATGAAATAAAGCAGTTCATCAGCCTGTAGATGATTGCATTTTAATGGGGCCATATATCTGAGATGACTTTTTGTCATACTTCATCGGGGTGTGTCTCTTGGAGCGCGGCCGACTAAATTTTGCTGTTCATTCAAGAGTACGGTCATCTGACAGTGCAGCGGTTTACTTTGGACCTCAGGTTAACAACAGCAGAACAATGCCCATGTTTGGCCCTCTCAGTCCCGAATGAATGAAGCAAAGAAGACTCCATCAAAAGCAAAATCACCTCCGACCCAGTGCACACGTCATGCACACAACTTCACCGGCGTCACCGAGTCATCAGTGCACACTCTTCAAAAGCAACACCACCCAGCACTGATGACTCTTCAAACATCACATCGCATCACCCCTCCCAGTGAAAGGCCAGCTCCAGTGAGTGAAGGGTGAAGTGATCAAAGTGAAATCATCCCTGATTGAGTGAACACCTCCAAAACAACGGCCGCTCTGCTCCAAAACCTACGGACTCCGCTCTGAAACTTCAGGCACAAGTTCAAGTTTCACCCAGAGTCAAAACATAGATGGTGTTGCATTCTGGCAAACGATTCGAATCATCTGGTCATGATTTATTTGTTTTTCTTGCTTTGTCATATATTCAGATCTTTGTTGTGCCTTTGTTCCTAAAGTGTAACCAAAATGATTAAGTTACACCACATGCATTCCATCCACGTCTTGTTGCCTTTATTACTCATAAACCACAGTTTATTAGTCAAGACAATTTACAGGACATTTTTTTTCCACTTGTTGAAAAGCTCTGCACTGCACCTCCCTTTGGTGAACAAACTTGCTTAATATAATTTCAGTAAATTAAATCAGGCTGTCCTTGAGCTCTTTTAGTCTTTTTTTACTTAACATTTGATACTGGCTGTGACGTTGCTCTCTGTATCTTGAAACCTTGAACAGAACATCCTACAATGCTTATTAATGGCAGAAAGAGGCTCTGATCATCCTACATTAAGCATCGCTAGCTTAAAAAGCAGAGTTCAATGATCAGCAGGTTACCTCTAATAAATGTTCTTTTAATTCATGCTTAAATAATGTGACACTTGTCCCAGTGCCCCCATAATGCAGATTCATATATAGCATCCCTTACTAGGGTTGGGTCAATTTAAACATTTTCAAAATGGTTTGATATAAGGTCGGACAGGTAGCACCGAAATTCCCCACTAGATGTTGCACAAGACTCAGCTGTTCCCAAGAGGAACAAAATGAGAGCGGATTAATGAGAATGTATCACTACAGTCCATTAGGGCAACTGTAACCCATCATGTTTTCATTTCTCACAACAACTCAGCTTAACTCAGCTTCTCTTAAATTCTAACATCGAAATGATAAATTAAATAAGACATGAGTTTCCCCCAACATGTTCCTGATAAAGTTTAGAAATTAAGGATAGACAGGCTTTTACTCTGAAAAGAATACAGGAAGTGTTGAGCCACATAATGCCAGTTCTCTCCACTTAATGTTACCCCTGACAAATGCTGTTTCAGTCGGTTGGCACAAAATCAAACCGCTTAAAGCTCCTGTACCATACCCGCAAAACCAGGAACCTGCACAACCATAACAGCAATCAATCTCCTCTGAGGAATCTAAGCATTACTTCTCACCCTGTGTTAGGTGATCTGCTGCACTTTTACAATGACAGACATCATAGTTTTATAGAACTTAAATCTATTCTATCAGCAGAGCCTGAACCTGATGGCAGCGAGCCAGCACGGTGATGCCTTACTCAAATAAATGTGTGGATGAGAGTGCCCCAGAGCTCCAGCAGAGGAGCTAATCAGGAGTTGTTCAGGGGGTTTGAGAGTGCTCTTCTTTTGGGAAAGGTGTGCAGCACTGCCAAGCAGGCTGTTTCAATGGGCTCATAGTGCTTTGTGTTTACAGAACAGATTAGCGTTAGCCAAGGGCTAGCGGGCCTAATCTCTCTGTAGGGTTTAGTCCTCCTGGGCCACGATGTGTGTGTAGGGGTGAGAGATATGAACATGTGGGGGTGCTGTGTGTGTGAGCTTGTGTATAGGAGGAGGTATTAAGTAGGATTGCGTGGTGTGGAGGGGTCTCAGAAGTTCAAATATTGAAGGTTGGCGACCTCTCCAATCCTTCACACCAAGAGGGTAATCACAATGTCAATCCTTTCAGAGTGACTCCCACAGGACTCCCCCGCATTGAGCCCGTGTTTATTCAAGGCATGTTGCTATACTGGTGCACTGAAAAGACCCTGGTGATTGAAGAGATTTCCTCAAATCAAGGAGATCAAGGACACAGTTCTGAGCTGAGAATGGAGTCAGTATTCAGCTCCCAGACAAACATATGCCTCTGAAATCCAAAGATGAACCAATATCAATGCAAATAGTGTGTAATCAGTATATGGTAACTCTTTATCGTCACAATCCAATAAAAAATTATGCAAAAGCAGACAATCAGACAGGCAGTTTAGCAAGCTTCATTGATAAGCTGATGTCCAAAGTCCAAAATCCTAAAATCCTAAAATTGAGAGTCCTAAATCCAAAGACGAAACAAATTGCAGGCAAAGGAAAGTCCAAGGAAAAATCTAAAAAAGTAAGTAAGAAATACAAAACCGAAGACAACCAGAAGAACAAAGTGAGGACATAGAGAACACATGAGGAGCAGGCACACTCAGACTTAAATACACAAAGGCTAATGAACAAATGAAACACAGGTGTAGACAGAAGACGGGTGAGAAAACAGACAAAGACAGGAAGTGGAAAGTAAAACATGACACTCAAGTGTATTATCTACAAAATAAAACCGATTCCCGAAATCCCAAACCATGAAACACACACACACACACACACACACACACACACATATATATATATATATATATATATATATATATATATAATTTAAAGTTTTATAAACCATAAGCCGATTCCAAAAAAAAGTCGAAATGATAATGGGTAAAAAAAACAGTTTAAACATTAAAGAACTTGTCTTTGTGATGCATTCGGCTGCATATTTATCAACTATTCCATTCAGTTAATGTTTTACACAGCGCCCCACCTTTTTTGGGAATTAGGGTTGTATGTCAGTCAACAGCAGACCACCATCTAATGGGTGAGCAACAAGTCATCCAACTGCTCGTATGATCTCATCTCAGATTGCTCATGACAGGCATATGCATCAGCCACAGCTCGTGTTTTCTGGAGATGTTCAGGCGTCAGCAGAATGAGGTCTAGTCAGGAGAGTTCCTTTTCAACAGCTGGATTTAAAGTGAGAGATAAATGATCTGAAAATAGCATGATTAAGATATCCGACAACACATCCCCCAAAGCGGTGCGCTGTCGACTTCTGTGCTACTGTATCTCTTCTCTATCAGCATGTGTGGCTAAGGTGTTGAACCACAGAGGATTAGGCAGTTTCAAGTCAAGCCAAGACACGTTTTTTTCTCTTGGAGAGGAAACCCAGTGCTTGTTTTGGGGATTTCAGTATGAGTGAGCTGAAGAGAATAAATTCGTCTTGACATCTTAATCCTGCTGAGATGTTTTTTTTCCCCCAACGTACTGTAATCCAATGCTAGATGGTGCATTATGAAACGTATGCCAGGATTCATTAATCTCTTTGTTTGTCTTCTTATCTTGTCTGTCGCTCTCTCTGCGGCCCAGAACTGCTGCAAGCCGGCAGTGTGTCTCTGTTCCTGGGCCCCTCCGATGGCCTCCACTCCCACTCGCTGCTGCTGGACGAGGAGAGAGGTCGTCTTCTGCTGGGAGCCAGGGATCACATCTACCTGCTTGACCCCGACAATCTGGCCAGGGCCCCCAGAAAGGTACAGTATGTTTATAAAGAGCACAGATTCACAGATCAAGAATGAGTTTCGTGCAATAGATAAAACAGCCGTTTTTGTAGCTATTCAGGCCATTAACTATACTCGAGAGCTTGTTTAGGGAGACGTTAAAGTGTTTACAGCCGTGTTAAGAGTCCCCGCACCCTCTGACAGGAGGAGAGTGCTGGAAGAAATTCAAGTTCGAACAGGAGATGGTGTCTCCCAATCCCCCCGACATGCAAACTCATGCTTGGAGTCACTCGAGACAACCTAATCACGTCTGTTATTTGCTGCGAACGGCTCATTATTGTAGAGAGAGTCATTTAGCCTCAGCTCGTGATGCTTATACCTGTCTTGCCATTAAGTGGGGTGAGGTAAGGTATTATTTTTCCATTACCGTGCAGCTAAGCCGAAAATGCACTCAGCCGTGTATTGTTTTAGAGAAGAGCTCACCTTTCAGTCAACAGCAGCCTGACACTGTCTGTCTGCTGAGGTCAGGGACATCGCGGTGGAGGGCACGCGCACGAGTGTATACACATCTACGGAGCTCACGCTTGCACATATGCACGAAGACGGGGATGCATTTTGGACGAGTGCCACATGTTAAAGTTTGCAGACGTGAGTGTGTGTTTATGCAGCTGAGGCCGATATGCTGGTGGGACGACGGCGTGTTTATTTGATTTTTATCTGGTTGTTTTAACTCTTAGACTTGCTCTCGAAGTGGTGCCTTTTCTGTTGCCTCTCTGGTCATTGATACTGATGCCGGCGTGATATGCATCAAAAGTCAAGTTCTCTCTGCCTTTTGGGACCGGCCGTCAGCAGCGAGTAAGGTCGAAAGACACAAACTCAGTCTTTATCAGTTAACGAAGAGGCATACCTGGAGAGGGACCCCTCGGGCTGCAAACATTCCAGTTGTTTCGGCCTTGATTTTCAGGAGATAACTTCTACACAGTGAACATTTTTACCACCGCATTTATGATCTCTATACGCTGTAAAAACTAGGCCACTCATTTCAGTCATTCAGCGTCTCATAACCAGTTTAATCCCTCACTCAGGCCACACGCTGCTCAAGTTAACAGATCATGTTGTAACACTGGTTTTCTGTATGAACTCCTCGGCGGCATGCAATGATTCAGAATCATGAGATGCTCTAATATTTGCGCCGGTGTGTTTACACGCGCTCTGAGGCGCCGCCGACCCATGAATAAGTGCGGCGATAGCTCTCCTTGGTAGGATTTAGGGGAGGTAACACGCTAAGCACATAAGCCTGTTATAACACATGTGTGAACATGCTGGGGTACATTGAAAGGACACAGGATGCAATACACACACATCGCTCTTTTGTACCAGCACCCGAAGGTGTTAATTATCATAAAACTGATCAGGTTTTAAAAATTACACAAAGAGAGGCGAGGAGCAAAAAAGTTAGCCGATGGTCATTAAAGTTCTTTCGCAGCAGCTGATGGATTGCTATTTGCTGTAAAAATAGGCAGAAGCTAATAGGAATGTAGGTCCTGCCCCGTCCGGCATGCAAACTAGCTAATGGCAGCTAATGTTACATTTAGCAGCAGTTAGCGCTTACTTTAGCAACAAAGCTACCGTTATCCGTCACCAGGAAACTCCCAAAAATGACCTTGTCTACAACCTGAAAGTTATGAATAAAATTTTTAATGTGAGTTTTTGTACAAGTTGTAAATAAAGTTATGCTTTTGTACAGTGGTCCGTGATGTTCTGTCCTGAGCAATGTATCCCTCTGGTGGAGTTCTTCTTTTTATACATTTATGGCAACGTCATGAAATAAAGGAAGCATTTATTGGACGAAAAATGTATAGACGCCCCAGAGTGCAGAATGGGTCATCAGCATTTTTTAATGATTTTTCAGGAAGTTACAAAGTCTAAAAAATAAAATAAAAATACATTCAAAACTGCATTTTCCCCCATTGTTTGGACTGATGCTGGTGTATAGGCGAGATATGGACTTCAACAGCGATTTCATGAGAACTTCAGTAATTAAATTTAGATAGCACTTTTCAATGAACAAAAGACTGGGCAACATATTGTGCCTTTAAAACAGCTTTGATACGATAAATAACTGGCTGGCCTGATCTTCTCTGACAGTTTGTTCCAGAGTCGAGGGCACTGATGGCCTAAAGAGCCACTAAAAAAGTCTTCTGGGGGATCTCAGGCTGCACTTAAGCTCCTATCAGGGTTAGGGGATCAGGAGCTTAGTCGATGGAACCCTTTAAAGTGATCCATAACAGTTTATATTCGACTCTAAAACGCACAGGAAGTCAGTGTAGAGATGCTAAAACGGGAGTATGATGCACTCGTCTTTCAGATATTTTGAGAAGTTGCATTCTGAACCTGTTGAAGCTTATCGTTATTTTTATTGATTCAACAGCTACGACTGCAATCCAAAAGTCTGGCAAACATTAAAAACATTTAATGAAAGTGTCATTGGAGTGGAGCTCAAAAGTTTAAAACATGAGTCATAGTAGCACATGAAGGAAAAATAACTGTACGAAGACTGTTTTATGGATCTGAAGTAAAAGACTCACCTGCTACATTCTCCTTGTATTTATCTGTCATTAGATCTACTGGCCTGCTCCCCGGGAACGAGTCGAAATGTGCAAACTGGCAGGCAAAAATGCAAATGTAAGTTCCTCTGAAGCATCTCTAAAACCTCTGTGAGCTGTAATGCACCGTACACCCGTTCAATACGAGCTCATCCTTGCTCTTTTTCTGTCCCGGCTTATCCCAGTTGGAGTGCGCTAACTTTGTCAGGGTCCTCCACAACTACAATCGAACACATGTCTACGCCTGCGGGACGGGAGCCTTCCACCCTACCTGTGCCTTCATTGAACTAACAGGCCACAGAGAGGTAAAGTAAAGGCTTGAGTGAGTGAGGAATAGTTTTGGCACGAGTTCAGGAGTTGGATTTAAATTTTTTGAAAGAGTAATATAATCCTCCTGTCCGTCTCTCAGGACGGCGCGTTCCAACTGCTGTCTACCACAGTGGAGTCTGGCAGGTTGAAATGTCCTTTTGACCCCTTGCAGCCATTTACCTCGGTCCTCACAGGTAAGACGAGCCACCACTCAGTACTCTGGCAGTCCTCTCCCCGCCTTATCTCCTGTACTACAGAATTTTATTGCCGCTAAGCACCATTCACCCACGGACGAATTCTCCATTAGCCATTTGAGTGAATTTGTATTTGTGCAGTATCTGCATCTACAGCACTTTTTCTGCGAATGATTTGGTCAACAAAGAGGCAGGCAGACATTTCTCAGGCGCCGATAAAGTCACTTGGCAGAGGACGGTAAACAACAAGTGTTTCTGAGCCTTATCGCTCCTTCATTTGTTTGTTTCTTGAAATGTTTCTCGGTCTGTGTGGGTTTGTAAATGGGCTCGCTAAGGGAAGCCAGAGAAATTTGAAAAAGCTAAATGATCTGTTTGATGATGTGTTTTTATAATTGTAGACATTATTTGACTTTTCACTTTTCATATTTGACTTTTACTGAGTGTCTGTCTCTGTACCTGGTCCAGATCAGTACCTGTACGCGGGCACATCGTCGGACTTCCTGGGCAAAGACACGACCTTCACGCGCTCCCTCGGCCCTCCGCCCGACCAGCACTACATACGGACGGACATCTCCGAAGACTACTGGATCAACGGTGTGCACGCTCTCGCGCATATCCACATTGACAAGTCGGGTGCACTCAAAACTTGTTATTGCTCTTTCCCTAAACTTACAGCCTCTCCCGCGACACAAAGAGCCTCTCTGTGCCCTCAGGATGGTTATTGGCATTCCGATGCAGAGGAAACAACCCACTTATTCATTTAGCTGGAACTTTTATATGAATGCCATAGCTGAAAAAGGGACCACACCTACGGGGGAATTTACAGTGTGCCACAAAGTTCACAGTCTTAGTCACACAACCGCGTAGCCACACTTACACACACACACACACACACACACACACACAGAGTCATCACTGGGGAGGGAGTCTTCTCTCTCTGTGTACATCTCCAGGCTCCAGTGTTTTGCAGCCACTGATGGGTTGTCGTGTATCAACAGTTGTCACAGGCGTCCAAATCCTTACACATGGTCTCCACATTTCACAACCGCACAGTCAGAGATGTTTGGAGTAATTACGTCTCTCCCCGTCCCTCTCTCTCGGTGTGTGTATACAGCGTGTTGGCGCAGGGCAGGCGGGGAGAGAGAGAGAGAGAGAGAGAGAGAGAGAGAGTGAGAGAGAGCACATCGCCTCTTGCAGCGTTTTCTGTTCCTGCGAGCCTGTGGAACATCTTTCCAGTGCCGCAGGACTAACAATGACCTTCTGTCGAGCATGTTAGCGGTCGTACATTAAGCTGTTCCAGTCGGGGAATCACCCTCTGGTGGTTGGCTCGGCTTCTCGGGGTTGAGCTAATGTTGATGTAATGTCACTGCAACACTTAAGCTTTTGGACTAGTCCCCTCTGAATCGGGACACTGATGGCAACATGCTGTTGATAGTCCCCCCACTATTTCCTGCACCCCGTATAGTCTCTGCTTTCCTTATTTAACATCACGTAGGTTTCTTTTTTAGGTCTCCTTTAAGATCTTTCCTGTTTAAGGGTACTGATATTAGTAGAATATACTTTTCTACATGCAGTGTATGATGCAAACCTTGTGAAACCTGCCACTCATAGCGACCTGGAGAGAATCATCATCCAACTCTGCCATTCCCCTCGGCTCTAGAGAGTGTTTTTAGCCTCTTTTAGCTCTTTCTTTTGGTCCTAGAGTCACTTCACTGTCTTTTCGCACTTAAAAGCTTTAACCAACCTCATTTCAATGAGGTTGGTTAAAGCTGCAGCAGGCAGTTATTTTTCTCTTATAAACCTGCTGTATGCTAACTGTCCAAAACGGCAGATGGACAAAGTTAGCGACTAGCTGTTGAGCATAATGGAAAATATTGCAGCTACAAAGCCAGGTGCTTCGCTTGTTGTCTGTGGAGGCCAAAATGGAGAAAAAAGGAGAGTGACGATCGGTCTTCTATTCATTGCGTGTACAGAAAAACAACTCTAAGCTGCTCTGTTTCTGCCTGATGGGAAATTTGTTTGCTGACACACTCAACTTTAAAACTCTGTCAGTGTGGTGTTGACAGCTCGTTCAGCGTGCCAAAAGTTAATCCAGCTTTAAATGCAGGAATTTTTCCTTGTAATTAAATACTTATATAGTGGTATTACTACTTTTAATTAAAGGATCTGTATACTGTTTCAAACGTGATTATATCTGAGATATCTGAGCCTGGGTGTTCTCTGTGCCACGCTGCTGCCTAACAGATACTGCAAGACAGGCTGGAAATCATCGCAAAGTAAACAGAACTGCTTTTAAACTAACCTAAATATCCTTGCAATCACTGTGTCATCCATTAATCCAGCTGAATGGCACCCTAAAGACGTATGTGCAGCCTCGGCTCTAGCTTAGTAAATAGTTATGGTAGTAAATCAGGCCTTTCTGTAGAGATACATAGCAAGACTGTAAATAAAACCTGTGCTTAGTGTAGTGTTAATGCCACCGCGAGGCTGCAGCGCATGGCAAAGCCATTACCGGACTTATTTTAACACTCTCCTCGCTCTTTCTTTCTTCCTCTCCGTGTCTTCAGAGGCCAGGTTTATATCCGCACACCCCATCGCAGACACCTACAATCCTGATGACGACAAGATATACTTTTTCTTCCGGGAGGTGTCGTGGGAAGGCAACGACAAGAGCATCATGTCCCGGGTGGCTCGTGTGTGCAAGGTGAGATATTACAGTAGAGAGAGGTGTGGAAAGTGGGAGGTATAGTGACGCATGGAGGGAGGATATAGACGGGTGGGCAGACGGGGGGACAAAATGAAGGGGATAGAAGGGAGCTAGGATACTATACACGACCTAGAGCATTGTTTTGGTAATAAAAGAAATGGTGCTTCAATGGAAGATTAAGATAAAGTTTGTGCAATCTAGTGGGACTATAGAGAAAGACTGTAGGAGTACAGGACCTCTGACAGTGTGTGGGAGCCATAGCTCCTACAATGATGTGATCGGATAAAGATCTTTGTGTCGGCCACTACAGAGGTGTTTTATGTCCCCCAGGAGGAGGCCTTCCTGATACATTCTTCTTTTGTAGTCATCTGAAAGAGTCTGTCAGGGCCAGTAAATCATGGTCGGAGCCCCTTTGTGTTCTGCTGACAGGGCATTCACAGTGCTGCTGCCTACATCGTCACAAAGGTCGATGTAGTTGAAAGATCTCCGCGGCATCTCATTGTCGCTATTAAAAGTGATAAAGGATGGATGTTCTGTAGCAGTGCAATTCAAATCTCAGAGACAGACATCGCACGTGTGGTGCTAATACATTTGGGAGACACTTTTATCCAGTGCAACTTAGAGCGAGGACATTGAGCCTAGACTTGCAACCTGTTCCCAGCGACAATGTGTCAAATTTGGCAGCCTGGACAGTGTGTTTTTAAGTTCGATGCTGTAGGTACACCAGTGCTGCAGTGTAAAGGGCGAGTTAAATCCAAGTCAGGAGGCGACTGGAGGGGTTTGAATCTTTATAGAAATCGTCTTGTGACCAGGGAGACTGGGATTTGCACGCAGATTGTGTAATGAATGAAGTAACTTACATTACATGGTGTGACGTGACCTACTTCACAAAGTTACATGGCTGAATGTAACTTCGTGAAGTAGGTCACGCCACGTCACACCATATGATTTTTGACCAATTTAAAAAAGATTTTTCCTAATCCTAACTAAGGAATTTTAGTACCTAAACCTAACCAAACCATGACCATCTCACCAGATAGACAGAAGACAGAACTACTCACATATGCACGTCACAAATGTATGCTTGACATTCTATCTTAAGGTCTTGCCTTTTTTTTGACAAAGTCAGTGATGTGTGGAGCGTCAGGCGGTGTGTTGGATGATTTGTGTCTGCTAAAGAGGAAGCTGAGAAAAATGGTACGGCACAGTCTCGTATAGAGGATATTCTGGAGGATGAAATAGTGGGTGTACTGTGCAAAGAGCCGTTTAGCGGACATTTCAGATGTGAGATGTGAATATGTTTGAGGAGCATATCGTGTTTCAGTGCCTATTAAGTTCTATTTGACAGCGCGTCAAAACAACTGTAAGCTCGGACGGCGCTGCACTGCTGACTGAGGACAGAATCGGGATGGATTCCTGATTGAGGGACCTTTTGTATGCCACACAGCGTGCCATTAGTCATTCCAAATGGGACTGGCCGTCACATCAGTATGCTAGCATTCACAGGTCTGTTGCTACATTCTTAGAGAAAAGCTTTCAGCGTATTTATGACTTGGGAGTAAGCTGTAAGACAGACTGGAGGGAGATTCCTCCGGATTACAGCCCTCTACTTTTCTTTCTCTTTCAGCTATCTCTCTCTCTCCCCCTCTCTGTCTTTGTATCTTGGTCTTTCATTATCTCTTTTTTCCCTGCATGTAAAAGGAAAGAGGGCACTTCACTTCAGTCCTCTTTGAAGATTATCACCATTGTGAAACATTGTCATTAAGTGCTTACATTTTTCTTTTTTTTTTTTTTGCCGTCTCTTAAAACACAAGTGTGTTTTTGTGTGAGTTGACCCATAACGGTCCTCTCTGTTCCACTCGGGCTAGCTTTAATGGGGAGGTTCTCTTAAGTTTTCTATGCATTACAAAGAGGTGGCACTTGACCGCTCTCCACGCAGCACAATCAAAGGTCCCCCACTTATAACGGCGATTCATGTGCTAAGATAAAACCCTGCGTTGACGATCGGCGGCCTCACTTGATTTCAGTGCTCTCTTCCCACATCCTGCGCGTCCACTTGTTTCTCTTCTCCGTTCATGTTTCCCCTCCTCTGTCTCCTTTTCTCCTCCCTCTCCCTTTTCTCTTACACCCGACGCTCATTATACTAACAAGAAGGTCTCCTTTGTGCTGGTTAAATAAGCAGATCCATCCTCGAGGCACGAGGGTTCACCTGTTTATTTTCCTGATTAGAGCAGGAAATCAGACTCAGACTGCGATTCTCTGTGCTGTCTCTGTGTCGAAGACCGCGAGACAGATTACGGTTTGGATTGTGGTTAAGTACGAAGTACGTGTATTTTTAATTTGTGTTTTTCTTCTGGCCTTGTTGGATAGCTGCGCTACGCTGACTGTGTTTTTTTCCTTACCGTGTGTGTGCTTGTGTTTCAGAATGATGTGGGTGGGCTGAGGAGTCTGACCAACAAATGGACCACCTTCCTCAAAGCCAGACTTGTGTGTTCCATCCCCGGACCGGACGGAGTGGACACACACTTTGACGAGCTCCGTAAGTGACCGTGAGAACAAAAAAAGTGAATGTGTGGGTCAGTAAATCCTCCAGATTGTACATTCAGAGTGCACGTTAGAATGGGAAGGAGTTTGCATTCGCAGCAGCAGCAGCCAATATTAATCCGTATTGCTGCTTCATAAATAAGATGGAGGTGCAACTGAACGGTTTCTCTGCAGCGGAAGGTAATAAACACAAATAACCTTTATGTTTCCTGTCCTTTCTCTTATAGAGGACATCTTTCTGCTTCCTACCAGGGATGACAAAAACCCTGTAGTGTATGCAGTCTTCACCACCTCCAGGTGAGTCCAGTATTCATCACCATCATCATAAACACCACCCGTGCTCTCTACTTTTTCTCCCACAGCCTTAATCTGGTTTCTTGCTCCCTCTCAGCTCCATTTTCCGCGGCTCTGCAGTGTGTGTGTACAGCATGGCGGACATAAGGGCCGCCTTTAACGGACCCTACGCCCACAAGGAGGGGCCCGACCACCGCTGGGTGGAATACGAGGGGAGGATACCGTACCCAAGACCCGGAACGGTGCGTGCCCAAACCGAACAGACACGGAGACACAGCTCCGAGCTGAAGATGATTTTCTTCTCGCAGATTGGATGAATAAAATCCACAGCGTTCTTGCTAATTATAAAATAATAAACATTGCCTAATTTATAAAACAGTGCTCCTCGGTGGATTCGAGGGTGAAACGTTCAAGACGCTGCAGGGTAATGCTCACATCTGCAACCCCACAATGTATGATACAGCCTTGGCTTTTATGAGGTCACTTGACACGTTAATCAGATTCTTGTTTGTTTAAAAAAAAACATAATCAAGGGAGAGAAAGGGATGAGGGGAGAATTTAGTGTGTGTGCTTCAGGTGTACAGCTGAGTGAGCACTGTGTTTGAGCCATAGTGTACTCAGAAAAAGGAGCAGGGGTGACACAACTGTTCCAGATGTGCTTCGCCTCGTGCTGTCCTTTATCCGACCACCAGAGGGTGACATACACCAGCAGATCGTTTGACAGGGACCAGCGGTCAACTTCTGCTCCGTTTTCACGTTTTCTTTATTCTGTCCTTCAGTGTCCCAGCAAGACGTATGACGCGAGGATCAAGACCACCAAAGACTTCCCGGACGAGGTGGTCAGTTTCATCCGGTTCCACCCTCTGATGTACCGCTCCGTGTACCCTCTGACCGGCCGACCCGTGTTCACACGCGTCCGGGTGGACTACACCCTGACTCAGATTGTGGTGGACAGAGTTCTGGCAGAGGACGGGCAATATGAGGTCATGTTCCTGGGAACAGGTGAGACACACACCTCTCCTCACAGTTGTCTCTTGTAATTCCATATTTGACCAGCAGATGGCAGAAGATCACTGAGTTGCTGTCAGCCTAAAATACACTTTGCTGATGTTATAGTTATCTGAAAGGCACTATATAAATTAAATCTATTATTATTGTTATTATTATCATTATTATTATTATTATTATATAGTATAGTTAGTTAAATAATAATAAAAGTAAGGTTGCACTTGAATCCTGCTCGAACACATATTGGTGTACAGTGTCCTCCTCCTCTCATTTTTTATTGGATATGAAAATACTTCAGCACTCATACCTGGCTGGTTTACATTATTCACTCCTGAATGAAAAATACATGTGCTGTGTTTTTTTGCTTGATACAATCCCAATCAACCCTCCTCCCTCTCTCCCTCCCTCCCGCCTCGCTCTCTGTCGTAGACGCCGGCTCGGTTCTGAAGGTGGTGAGCATCACTCAAGAGAATTGGTCGACGGAGGAAGTGGTGCTCGAGGAGCTGCAAGTTTTTCAGGTTTTTTGTGCTCAATTCGCCTACTCGCACAAATTCCACACATCCACAACACGAGCACACACAGTTTCAGTCGCTGTGATGCTTCTCCGGGCGTGAAAAATACTCATCATGCCTCTGTTACACAAAGTTATTGTAGCTATTAATCAGCATTTTGTTGTTTTTACTCCAACACTGCTCCGATAATGTGCCTTCACCGAGGTGTTAAAGCTGTTCAGCTAAGTTTGTTTGACTTTTTTCTGGCAGGTTCCAACACCTATCCTCAGTATGGAGATGTCTGCGAAACAGGTTCGGCCTCATTCTCATCCATTTTAATCCCACACTCCCTCTCCTCTCCTCTCCTCTCCTCTCCTCTCCTCTCCTCTCCTCTCCTCTCCTCCCTGCCTTCATTCATTCCACGTACACTCATTTGTGTGCATTATGCCCGGTGTGGCGCAAGACATACTGTTTTTATCCCCAATTCATTCATGTATTCAGTTTTCATCTTTCTCTTTAGCCTCCCTCGTTTCCTCATAGCCCTCTCTCGTCCTGCTGCCTCATTATCTTAGGGTCAGGGGTGTCAGTAGACACTTCAACCCCAATCACAGCTTCCATTAATCTCCAGCAGTGTTTGACCCGCGTGTGTGTGTGTGTGTGTGAGTGTGTCTGTATGTGCATGCTCACTGGTGTTCTTCTGTTTTTGAAGTTCTGTGTAGGAATCTCTTTGACTTCAGACGAGTCAGAGCAGATCCTTTGAGTCACATTTGTTAAAATTCCTCACGCTGAAAAAGACTGTGGTTTGTTTAGAACGCCCGGTTAAAGTTTCTGACACTTTAAATCAGTTACTCCTGAGCTTAAATCACAGTATCAACCCTGAGAAAACTTTATTCAGTGAAGAGTACATGTATAAGGAAAAAATAAATGAATGCCACTGCAAAAATCTAAATGTTCTTTTTGGACAAACCATGGACTGAGGAGTTTTATAGACTTCTTCTTCTGCTCTCCCCTCCATGTATATTTGTATGCACGTCTAACCAAATTGATTTCCTGTATGGAAAGTGAACTTGAACATGAAATTGAGTTTGGTGTGTGTGTTTGTGTGTTCACTACAGCAACAGCTCTACGTGGGCTCAAGTGAAGGGCTCGCCCAGGTCTCACTCAGCAGATGTCACCTGTACGGTCACGCCTGCGCCGAATGCTGCTTGGCACGGGACCCGTACTGCGCCTGGGACGGACACACGTGTGCTCGATACATCCCTGCGTCCAAGAGGTACGCCGGAGGATCGAACACTCGCAGTGCCGAGTTGATAACTGTAAAGATAAATGACTTTCACAAAAATCGTACACAGCAGTGGTATTCTGCCACACTCCAACATGCACATGGATGAAATATCAGTAATTCAGTAATAATAATTAGTAAATTTTGTCTGTCATATTTAAAGTAATACACCATGTCCAGGTAATCTACAGGGTTATTTAATTGTAGACTGCTTCATATAACTCAGTACACAGTATGACTACTTTTAATAGGCAGTGTAAGATGTAAGTTATAATATGAATATTACAAAAATAATACAATTCCTCACACAAATTTGCATTAGATAGATGAACATTTACGGGAAAATGTACTTCCTGCTGCAGCTTTATGTCTCCGGTCCTTGCATGAGGTGTCATTCATTAGCAGTTGTTCAAGTTGTCTAATTGAAAATGCCAGTTTAATGATTATCTCCTAATTTCATTGCCCTACTCCTAGTAATAAAATTGTATTTTGATGTGTTTGAGCACGTTGTACAATGGAAATTGTACAAGGAACTTGTACTTTGAAGGCTCAAAGCGGCCACTGTTTCTGGCTCTTTCTTTTTTAAATGAACTGTTATTGGCCTTTTCGTAGCTTTATTGATAGATGACAGGAAACAGGATGAGAGAGAGAGAGAGAGAGAGAGAGAGAGAGAGAGAGAGAGAGAGAGGGGATGACATGCAGCAAAGGGCCGCAGGTCGGACTCGACACCTGGGCTGCTGCAGCGCGGATGCAGCCTCTGGACATGGGACGCCTGCTCTACAGACCAAGCTACTGGGCCGCCGCATGTTCAGTTTTCTCTGTAGAAGTCAGAAAATGGGACAATTTGACACTCTGTATGTCTTCATTTAATGAGACAATGACAACAGCAAATCACATTTAGACAACATTGGCTGTTTTTTTTTTATTTTCCCTTTATTTATTATTATTACCACAAGTAGGAAAATACGATCAGGAAGTAACCCCTAAACTGGCCTTTTTCATTATATCACTTGAACAACTGCAAATTAATTATACTTTTTTTTTTAAGAATCTTTATTTGTCAGTGTATATTTCCATGCTACATGCAAACACACCTGAAATGAGTCCAAGCTGCACATTGTAAGTATACACATACACACACGCACACACTGCAAGCTAGGAGCAGTGGGCTGCCATGTCAGTGCCCGGGGAGCACATGGGTGGTTTGGTGCCTTGCTCAAGGGCACCTCAGCAGTAACCCAGGAAGTGAACGGGCACCTCTTCAGCTACCAGTCCACTTTCCATGTTGTGGTCTGTAGCTGGACTTGAACTGGCCACCCTCCTGTCCCCAAGCCAAGTCTCTACCGACTGAGCCCTTCATGCACTTCATGCACAGATTAAATTAAGAGTAATAAATATGTTACTTCAATTAAGAGTAATAAATATGTGTTATCCGAAAAAAGAAAAGTGCAACTATAAACTGCTTTGACCCTTTGTTGCCCTACTTCTCAATGCTGTGTGTGTGTGTGTGTGTGTGTGTGTGTGTGTGTGTGTGTGTGTGTGTGTGTGTGTGTGTGTGTTTTCCCAGGGCTGCTTCTTTATTCTTGGACTGTTAGAGCAGAGTTCATTGTTCTTGCTAAATATGTTTTCTCTTTTGGTTTCTCTTCGCCCCTTCATCATTTCTCCATGCCAGAGGGCATCAGTCGGTTTGAGGCATTGATTAGAGATGTGGCTCCTCCGCTGATTAATGCGACTGTCATTCCACACCTCCAGAGTGTAGTCCTCGAGGTGTGTGCGCACGATTGTTTGTGTGTCTGCGTTGGTCCTTGCTAGCACTAACCAGGCTCTACAGAATCCATACCCTACAGTTAGAGGTCACACTGTCAGATTATTGGCCAGCGGGGAACGCTGTTATGGTTTGTGGACTAGTGAAGGCCCCGCTTTTGGTCTCACGGGCTTCTTTGAAAGCCGATCTTCACAGTGTCAGCAAGCGTAGGCCACAGATGTCCCATCACACGGGACTGACAGGAGGCGGAGGAGTCGAAATGAATACAAACTGAAGGAGCCCAAGTGAGCGACACCCAGCTAGAGGCCAAAGATACTTTATTATTAGTTTTTTTTTTCATTTCCACTCAAACATGTAGGTAGGAAAACAATTATCAAGCTTCAAATGAAGCGTTTTACTTTCACCACAGTTTCCCTTGTGCCGGGCGTTATTCAAAGTCACATCTTAAATCACGTTTCAAGTGCTTGCAAAAAACAATTGTGGCTGGAGGAAATGCTCAGGCATCTTTTTCACATCTTTTTCTGATATATGCAAATATGACATTTAATAAAACAAACCCCAGTTTGAGATGTGTGAGACCTTTTTTCAACTTCTTTGCTCAACTAGTTCTCTTCTGAAAATGTGTGTGTTTTTTTTGTTTTCAAGAAACACACAGGCTCGATTGAAAAGGCACAGAAAACAGATTTGAAATTTGACTAAATACAGTGGTTGGCATTGTGCTGTATCTAGTTGTTAAGTAATAAGTTGATGACATTAATGAAGCGATGTCTGCCAGCTCCACTGCCCCACTCTTCACGAACATCTACCAAACACAGCCTCCCAACTGGACGACTTTTATACACTGCAAATCTCCCCAACACTCTCTGCCTGCAGGGACACTGCTGCCAGTATTGCTGCGTGTTTGTCCCACCCCAGCATCCGCCTGCAGGCTCTGCATGGCGGGATTGGAGATGCTCTGCTCACAACCCTCCAATATCTCTAAATTCGGTTTAACATTAATCAGAGGTGGAGGAAGTAAAAGCGGTCGTTTGGCGTCAAATAGTCCCTGGCGGTGTTATGTGGATGTAGCATTTTATTGCTGTAGACATTTGAAGTTGAGCTGGTTTTATCTCAACAACTAATCTGATCATTTGTTTGGAGTGAAACTTTTCATGATTAGCTCTTTTTTCAGCTTCGTTTTCCATCTGATGCAAGTTTTATTCAAATACCTTATGTACCCTAAGAGAGAGGAGGATTTAATCAACCTGCAAAAGAGAACTAGACCCCTCAGTTTTTAAAATTACTTGTTTTTTTTTTAGAAACGTTCACATTCAAAATGACTAAATTAGGGCATACATCATTTTAACTTGACAGGAAATGTCTGAGGAATGATGATGTGAATGGTACCTATCTGTTAAACAATGTAGTGGAGTAGAAGTATAAAGATGCATAGAAATGGAAAAGCTCGAGACAAAACCTAAGTATCTTGAATTTGCTCTTAAGTTAAGTGCTTCAATACATGTGATTAGTTAACCTCCACATACCGTAATCAGTATTATACTTCATGCACTCAGTGAATGTTTCTGGCATGTAAAAAAAAGATAAGATGTAAAAAGTCCATTAAAAGCACATTCCATGGACCTGTCGTCTTAATCAACTGTGTGTTTGTTTTCCAGGCGAGCCAGAAGACAGGACATCAAGCACGGAGATCCTGCGAGTCAGTGCTGGGACACGGGAGACAGTACGTACGACTTTGTTCTCTTCAGAAGTGCTGCCTGTATCCGTCCACGTAAAACAGTCTGTTCTTTTTTACTTGCAAGCTGTAAACACACATCCAGTGAACGAATAAATAAATCACTTAACTGGCCACCAGAGGAAAACCTGCAAGAAGCAGGGCAAAAGCCTCGCGGATCAATGACAGTCTTGTTTTCTTTAGGTGTTGTCGGGGGACGGGTGGAGGAGAGGGTCCTGTTCGGGGTGCAGAGCAACTCCACATTCCTTGAGTGTATCCCCAAATCTCAACAGGCCCAGATCCGGTGGTACATACAGAGAGCTGGATCTGAACGCAGGGAGGAGGTCAGAGAGTGCGCTCGTCCACACACACACACACACACACACACACACCCCACCTGAACATAAATTACCTCACACTCTCTCTTTCCATTCCTGCTTTTCTCTTTCTTCATGGAGGTGGACCTTGTTTTTGCTTTTCTTGACTTTACTGTACCTGAGGGGTCACATTTCTCACATGCCAGGTCACGAAGCACGGAAGTTAACCGAACCCAAGAGCATTTATTTATCACATAAGTACTTCAAAAGAATCCAAAAGCACCATCCCTCTACTTCAACGTCTCCGGCTGTGACTTATGAGCCTTGAACCCATTAGCATCTGTTGGTGCTGCAAATCATGCCGCTGCAGGTCCTCCTTTTATTGGTGAAAATTAAAAAAAAAAAAAGCTGCTTGGGCCAGAAGGACGGAGTGGAATACCCAAAATCTGTTGGGGAATTATGGGGAATACAGGAGCAGTCCAGGGTCCAACGTAGTTCTTTGAATAAAGTGATTTTTGATTAATTTATCGAGGGATTCCTGAACCCTCCTGCAGCTTCTAAGTCCAGACAGACCTGAGGAGATGAGGATGAGACAATAGTTATGTCATATGAAAAATGGGGGGGGGAAAACACAGACAACCCTGCATTTAACCTTTTTTTTGGTGCATTTTCTCATCGAACAGACAACTGCTTTCGCCTGTTGGCCACTGTAGGCTCCTCAAGGGAGTCTACACATTCTCCTCGTTGTTTTCTGGGCAACTTGACACACCAGATGGTTTTATTCCACGGAACCATCTGAGAAGTCATCCTTTGAAACTGTTTTAAAAAAAGGGCAGGCGCAAAAATACTTGGCTGGTGATTGGACAAACCTTATCTCCATTACAGTATATCACGGGCCAACTATTATACAATGACATCAAAAGGAGCTGGTGGAGCCAGTTGCTAAATCAAACTCTTGTCAGTTGGGAGACGAGCCAAAACATTGTTATCGTCAGGAAAATCCTTTCCTTGCCATTCATTGCTCATCTTTCAGTGAATTATATTCTTTTGGTCTGATGTATCTGGTGCTATTGGAACATCTATGCCAACTCTTGAGGAGCCGCCTTGGTTTTTTTTGAACGAATAGTTGCTTCACTAGCTGGTCGTCACACCTAAAAGCCCGTAGCAGCCGGTCGTTCCTCAAAAAGATTGTGATTGATTGGCACTTTCAGGCTTGAATAAATCTGCCCCAGATGAGTGTTGACATTTGGAAAGTAATTCACGCCTTTTCTTGTCATCAAGTGGAACACAAACAGTAACGTTAGCTAGGGAGTGGCAGAATGCTAACATTAGCAGCTGTCTGACGGACGCTACTGGGGCATTTTCTTGAATTATGGCTCGATGCCGCTTCTAGGTTTTTACAACTAATTGCCTTTTCAGTTGCTAATCAATCAGGAAGCAGTGGAATTAACACAACTTGTCAGATTCCCTACGTTTTAAAGACTTGAAACCTTTAACACAGAAAGTGGGTGTCCTGGGTATATGTAAATACAATCTATTGAGTGGGATCATCATCACTGTAACAGTCAGATTCTGGGAGACAGGAAGGTGGACAGAGAACGACGTGCAGAGACACAAAGGTAACCTGGATGCGTTTGAGGCGGTGAAAGAAACTCATTGATGATGACACCCGTCTCCTGAACGAGACAACAGAGACCTGCTTGCTCAGCACCTCGGCGTCCCTCCCTATCCAAGCATACAAAACCTTCCTCCAGTGGGCCCGCTCACCACTCGATCCTCCTCCTCTCCCTCCCCGCTTCCCATTACACTCATTTACTCCCACGGCCGGTCCACTGTCCCCTCTCTCAGGGGTGAATGTAAACACACTGACAGGTGCAGAGGTCACGTAAGACCCATGTGGTCCTTTACAGGCCCGCGTGGCAGAAAATCCCGTGATTTCCTGTGTGTGTGTGTGTGTATGTGTGTGTGTGCGTGTTTCTTTATGATCCCCCTACAGCAGAAATCATAACAGAGCGCTCCCTGGGGACAGCCATGTGTTTTGGGGTAATGAACACAATGGGGTGTTTTCTGTGTTTGTGTGTCCAGGCACGCAATGATATGTGACCTATTGTACCCTAGACAAAGTGATGAAGGAGTGAATGCAGGAGTTCTTCCTCCCTCGGGTTTGTTATGCGATGGAGACAGAAGCTAAACAAATAAAGCAGAATATGATAGATGGTATCCGTCTTTATCACCGTCTCTAATGGTGATACGTATCCCGATAAACAACCTTAAAAACGCAGCTTTAGTGTTTGAAGAAAGTCCCGACGTAAACCTTAAGAAACCAGATGGTGCATTGTAATTCCAACAATGTTTTAGGGGAACAAACATGAATATTTCACAGGGACAAACACAGCAGTATAGTACAACAGCCTTTACATAAATAAATGGATGTATCTCTTTGGCATGGCAGCTAGTCAACATTTTAAATGTCTGTAGACATAAATTACCCAAGACGAAAGGAAACCCCGGCTCAGATGGTCGGACTTTTAAGTAATTACACATGGTTGAAGGACAACTTGCGTCTACTAATGGGCTAATAAATTCAAATTCAATTAACATGTCAGACTGCAAACATGGCTCTCAAATTGAGTTGAGTCTAATACTTTTACTATCTTCATTGTGCCCACGGGCAACACGTGTCTAGCTGTAAAAAAAAAAAAAAAGTGAGCGCATAGCCTTTTGCATTCCTGTTTGCTTCGCTCTCATGTGTTAATATTTACGATTTAAGCACATGATTAATTGTTTTCTTGGCTGAACCTCAGGAATGCTGCTCTGCTGAGAAAAGGTAAAGGGAGTTCAAGAGAACCCCACTGAGCTGGAGGTCAGAAAAACTCTTTTGAGATTAGTTATGGCTTGTTTTTCAGACTGCCTTAGCGGAAGTCAGTTGATTTGCTTCCTCGTCTCTATTTGGAGACGTGACTTCACTGTCACTGTTGCTTTAGTTCTTTTCAGTACCTGTCATTGTTTTCTCTCCTTCATCATAATTACCACCCGTTGCTAATGTTGCCTCTACTGGTGATTCTGTGAAGAAGCTAAGTACAAAAAAAATCATGAACTTCATTGGCTACAGAATATTGAAACCACACCCATATTAGACCAGGCATGTGTGAGCTGACCAATCAGAGCAGACTGGCTCTTCAGGAAAGTGTAGTTTTTTGGTCGGACCCTGGAGCGGACAACGAGGCAGGGGGTCGAGTTGAAAGGATTTATTGAAGTTTCACCGGGGTTCTGAAGGTAAGATTGATGAGAGACTCCGGCTAGAGAGACGAGGAGGAGAAGGAGGAGAAGTGGTAGCTCACGGTGGCGCTGGTGGACAGCGTGAAGTGTGTGTGGCTCAGGAGAGCTCGGGGCAAGGCTGTCGGCTGCAGAGGTGCTGAGGGCTGGGTCACTGGACACGGAGCCGCTGGTAGTTGGAAATGAGGGCGGAAAAAAGAGCGAAGCTAGATCTCTTAGGGACAGGCACAAAAGACAACAAGTCTAAAAGCGCCATTTGCCACATAATACTGACAAAATCATCTGGCAGCAGGTAGCATGAAGAACACGGCTTTTCAGAAGGTGCAACGCCAAAACACAAATCCACCACAGAAACATGACTGACTGTGATGACAGGGAGGCCTTAAAGAGACTGGAGCTAAAACAGAGCATTTTTGGGAGGGCAGTGCTGCAACAATGGACAGGATGAGAAAACGTGTTTTTGAGCGATAAAGCATTTAAAATGATTCTATTAGTAACCTAGATAAGTTTATCACGCAGCCCTAATTGTGTGACCTTTGTAGCACAGACACATTAGTTCTGAACAAGATGTCTATTGATTTGGTGGGTTCCGTCTTGTAGCCGCGTCTGGTCGGTGGACGTGTTGTTTCTCTCTGGCGGGACAAGCCGTTCTACCAGCTCTCACAGCTGTGCATGTGGCGCTGGAGCAGGTGATGCCTTCAGTGTCCGGCTCATTTCAACCTCTCGCTCTGTGCCTTTTTCTTCCCACTCTTGTTTCCTCCTGTCTGTCATCCCTCGTCCTCTCCTGTCCCTCAACGTCCCTCATCAGTCCCACCTTAATCTCTCCTCACTTAATTCACTGCTTTCACGCTCCCTCCTCCTCCTCCTCCTCCTCCGTCTGCTTTGTTTCCTCATACTTTTTCCTGTTGTCTCCACAATTTCCCACAGTCTCTTCCCTTCTGCGTCTCTCTCTCTCTCCACACTCTCTGCCTCCTGATGGGTTTTGATAAAGGCGTCCTCGACCAGCTGCTCGCAGCACCTGCAGCCTGCGCCAACACTTATTCTCATCCTGCGCTCGTACGCACACTCCCATTCTCTTATGCGCTCGTAAAAGGTCAGCCATTAAAGATGTGAGCTGGAAGAGATTCCTCTGTCTCCCTCGCAGCATGTGAGAAAGTGTGTGTGCCTGTTCACCACCTGGGGCCTGGAATGCTAGCCCATTAGGTAATTTCTAACAAGAAAAGCATGGATGAAGTTGAACCTCATCCACGGCGTTCATTAGAACAGAGCGCAGACTTCCTGCGAGCATGGGAAGCTCTTAACATGTCAAACTTTGAAAGTACTTACCCACACTTGAGATTCATCTGACCATTAAAAAAGTTGTGTTTCACTGGGGTTGCTCAGCATGCACGCACTCTTGTTAACACATACAAATATGCATGCAAATGTCCCTGCTAGCACAGAACTCCAACTATATGCTTAAAAGCTTTGTGCGATACCTGGATACACACAGGCACACGGGTACACAAATAAAGGCGGACCATCTGGCTGAGTTTGAATGTCTGGCATTGCTGTGTATTCGCAGATGCCTTGATTTCGGATGGCGCACCAAAGGCACACAAACAAAACACATACATACTTATTGACTGATTTTAAAAATACTTTGCATAACTGGCATTTCATGTTTTGAATATATATATATATATATATATATATATATATATATATATATATATATATATATATATATATATATATATATATCTCACTGTGTGTGTCAGGTCAGTCAGGTGTGCCAGGAAACGAGTATGTGGTAGGAGACAGGCTAGAAGGCTTAATGTGGGGTAAGGGTCGAGGTCCAACGGGCCTCTGAGGCCTGAGGGTCTGCCTCTGGCTGGACGACACATCATCAGTGTCAGAGCTGGATACCACACACACACACACACACACACACACACACACACACACACACACACACGAGAAAATATTACTTCTCCATGAAGTTTACCCCCCCCCGGCCTCTTCTGAGCTTTGTTATCAGTTGCACCTCTGGGGGGTCGGCACAGGTACGCTTTTGAAGCATCCACACATGCATGGACACACACACACACACACGCACACACACACACACACACACACACACACACACACACACGCACACATGCTCTTTCCCTGTCCGTTGAACACAGCTGTGTTGTTTTAGGACCTGACAGCGGCCGTGCCACCTGATGAATCATGGCGGATGCTAAGTGGAAAGAGTGGACCACAAACATTAGCACACTACGTACCCACACACTTAAACGTCGAGCACACACACACACAAAACCCTTCTTTTGCCTTTGCTGACTGCTCACACTCATCACGCAATCTAAAGATCTCTCCACACCACATCTTGACCCCGCAGGCCCAAACAACACTGTGGGTTACTGTCACCGCACCCAATTCAATGTGTTTCCTGTTTCAGGGGTCATTACCATGTTCAATGCACCTTGGATACAAACCAAGCGTGGAAATATATGTGTGTAAACAGCTTGGCAGGTATGAAGCTGGTGCCATTCTGATAGATTCATTGTTTGGGAGAGAGACAAACAAACAAAAAAAAAAAGTGAAGACAGCCGTTGTTCTTTGTGATGAAGCTCACATGTTTCTGTCTGCCTCTCAGGTCCGGCTGGATGATCGCGTGGTACACACGGATCGAGGTCTCCTGATCCGCTCCCTCCACAGCTCCGATGCCGGCGTGTACGTCTGCGTGGCTCAGGAGCGCACGCACTTCGCCCACACCCTCCTCCGTCTCACCCTTCAGCTTGTTACGCATGGACAGCTGGACGGGAAGCCGAAGCCCAGCGAGGACCCCGTGGTGGACCTACGCCACGCTGCCGAGTCCCGCCAGCGTTACAAAGACTACCTGAGGGTGATGAGCTCCCCCTTCAGCTCACTGGAGGAGTACTGCGACTCGCTGTGGCTGGAGAAGAGGCCAGCGAGGGCGCGAGGACGAGGCTTGGGAGCTGGCAAGTGGAAACACATCCAGGAAATGAAGAAGAACAGGAACAGGAGACACCACAGAGAGACGGAGGAAGATAAACAGGGGCGGGTGGCGAGGACGGTAAAGCAGTGAGGGGTGTGGTAAAAATGAAGCAGGATGATGAAGCAGACATGACACAGAACTGCAACGACAGATCAACTCAGAGCTAATAAATCTTGAAAGACTAACATTAATATACAGTTCAGGGTTTCAAAATAAAGGATAGTTTATACAAGCAGTTTTAATATTTTTGGGTTGTGAATATGTAATTGCTCCAGTATGAAAGAGCATTTCAGCTGTTTCAGAGGAGAAAATGTCTCGTTTAGTGATTCTTTTTCGAAATCTCTCATGAAATTTACAAGATATTTAAAATAGAAAATTGTTCAAACTCCTTTGAAACTACAGAAATTCTGTCCGATTCACAGATGACATGATTCCGAAACGGCTAGCTGTCCACATTCATCTGTTGGCTTGAGCTGACCAGATGAAGCTGATCTTTCCTATAGCATTCACTAACAAGCAGTACAGACAGACAGATGTAATCACTTCATAATACTGAAACACATCAATGGTCAATCAGTGAGTACGGCGACAAAAAAAACCAAAACTTTTTTTACTTGTGGTGATGACAATGCATTCATGTTGAATGACTGTAAATATGTACAGGAGACGCAGCATGCTCAGTTTAACCTCCTTACCGATCTGTATAACAAATGATCAGCGTGTGTTATGTTTGAGTTGACAAAACGACATATTTTTTTGTACAAACGTTTCACTCATATGTACTGTAGGTTGGATAGATTGTTTTTCTTATTGCTGTTTTGGAGATTTTATTTAAATAAATGTGTCTCGGAGCCTCTGTTCTCTGAATGGCTTGCTTACATGGAGAGATAAATATCAATATGCAGGAAGTCTACTCCTGTTTAAAAGCGCGGTACTCGCCCTCCAAGCAAACAGCAGACGGGTTGAGGACGGGATCGGGTTTTGTTCGGCTGAGCCTCTCCTGATATAGTAACACAAGTCCCTGTGCTCTGTATGCAGATGTCAGACTGATTCAGGACCAGCTGGTGTCTTGTTTTGTGGCAGTGTTTGTACGTGTGTGTGGTTGTGTGTGTGTGTGCATGCGTGCGTGCGTGTGTGTGAGTGTGTGTGAGTGAGAGAGAGAGAGCGCCTTCAGAATAAACTGATAAAGCCGTGATGACGACGACCGCGATGACGACAGCAACAACAACAACAGGGTCACAATACAACTCAGTGTGTCCGATCCCTACAGTAATTTTTGGCTGACATAATAAGGTAGATAGCATCATACATGGTGCTTAGATGTTATGTTCAAAAAAACAACATGATAAGAATCTCTCTGTGAAACACATGATCAGAATCATATGAGTCCAACGTTTGACCTGACACAGTCGTGAGCTGCTGAAACACTGCAGATATCACTGGGTACACGTGTCCCATACAAAATGTAAAGACACTGAAAAACATAGTCCTCAATAGCCTTTTAATTATTTTTGCTCTCATTTACAGGCTACCGCATTTCACGGCTTTACCTTAAGCACAATGCATCTCTTTACATGCCCTCAATATACATGCGTATCTATGTACAGATGAGCAGAGTTCAGGTCTCCCATTTTGTGTCCCTTTCACAGTGATTTTTTCATGTGTCTTGTAACAAAGACAATAAATATTTCAAGCGCTTCCTCCTCGTCTATAGTTTATTTATCAGTTGGCGGCAAAGAACAAACTACATCTCCCCAAAAAGGGACACCAGAAAATGGACTAGAACAGGCTTTAAAAGGGGTGGCGCTCTTAAACCCACTTTTGTACATTGTAGCCGCAGTATAAACAACAGGGAAAAAAGGTATATATATTTTATTGAAACAATACTTTTGAATCATCAAAAAGCAGCATCTTGGATGTTAGTGTTAAATAGCTCTATATTCCAACTCTTATAGAGTGTTTGGTCAGTAACACATGTCTCTCCTCCAGCAAAAAGAGAAAATAAAATGTATCCCTGCCCACTTTATCCAATCAGGACAGATAACTCCATAAGGAGGCGGTCCTTTCTGCTCATGAAGGTGCAGGGAGCAGGATGCTCCTGTTTGCCGCTACGGATGGCGATTACCGCTCCGTGTTCATGTGGTGACATAGAGAGGAGGTGGTTCCTGTCTGATACTGCACATCAGACAGGAAGTCAGCTGAAAGAGCGCCAATTCTCACGGCAGCCGTAAACCACTAACTTTTCAGGTCCTGCATACAATTTCCCTCCTCTGCCCCCAACTTTCGAGGGTTTGAAATGCCATTCTGTAAGAAAGCTAGTGCGAAATTCACAGGAAATAGCTGGCAGCAGGTCACCAGTGACTGACTGCAGAAGAAACTACAGTATTTTACTGTGTTTTGGGGAAAGGGTGAGGAACGAAAACCTCCCTCCAAAATGTATGCTTATGAACATCAATTGCCACACCCCATTAATAGCACAATGAAGCAATGTAAAGGTTTGACCAGACTGCGTACAAGTTAGTTATTTTACAAGAGTAAATCATTCTTCCTGCAGGTTACTTTTCCAAGAATAATACATTTGACTTAACCATCCTTTCCTAAATAAAAGATCTTTTGTGAGATGTTAAGGAGCTCTTCATAATGTAGACATGTTTGTGGCAGTTAACCTGACCTTCACATTTGGCTGGAGAAGAACCAATGAGTAAAGATGACTTACTGCGATAGACATGCAGACGGAGGCAGTGGGGGGTCGAACAAGGAAACAGAATTCAAGGAAAGAAAAAACAGGTTTAAAAAGGGAGGAAGTGCCTAATTTGATGTGATTGGTGTAATGAGCATGCAAGTCTGCCCCGGGACCCCTGTGGTGGTCTTACAGGACATTCACACGTGGATAAAGACACATGCACACAGTACGCTCCTTTTCCACATGGCTCCGTTTTAAGTGCTTTCTTGTGTCCTGTGATTGTGTGTACATGCACATCACTAATCTGGTTTGAGGTGCAAATCACATTTGGGATATGGCATTGACATGGAACATAACAAGTTATCATATTCCTGTTTATGATCATAAAAGTATCCAGGTTTGTGATGATGAGCCTGCAGGCATGTCCCGATTTCTCATCATCTCAGCTGCTATGAGATGGTTCAGAAACCTGGATAAAGTGTTAACATGTCAGAGTATCCTAGTTTCTATCCATCGCATCCACCGACTGAACAAGCCATTGCCAGTGACTCCCAAAATAACACACAGTAATATCATTGTTCCCAAAATAACTTTTTGCAATTCATCAAAAAATGATCTAAGTGCAGACACAGAGGCAGGCGGACAAGCTGATAACCAATGTCCAAAAACCCAAAATGCAAAAAAAAAAAAAAGGAAAAATAGCTGAAGACAAACTAGACGTCAAAGAGAACAAAGTGGGAAGACAAAGGACACACGAGGACCGGGGGAACTGGCAAAACCAACGAAGAGTAAAGGAAAAACTCAGACTTAAACACACAAGAGACATATATGTCTATGACACATGAGGATTGACAATCAACATAAAATTGTGGACTTCTGTTGTGTTTCTGTGTTTTTTGCTCGTGTTTTGTGCCTGTGTGCTCTGAGGTGTTTTTGCAGAGTCTGGGCGTGGCTCCTGGAGCTCCTGCCTCGCACAACACCTGCAGCCCATCTACCCGTCAGCGTCGCTGGTCTTCTCTGCGCTCGCTGACAGAATGTTTCCGCTCATGACTGTGGTATTTACGGCTAAACAACTAGAGGTTTTCCTCTCGCGAAACTTTGTTTGAACTGCATGTCTCATTTCTGAAATCTCCTCCACCTCTGCCACAAGACAAACACCTCTGTGGATTCACCTGTGCCTCCACCTCAGCACCAAGCACAGTGAGCCACAGCTACACCGCCTGCTGTGCCACTCACCTGAGCCATTGTGACCTGCCCTTTCACCTGAGCAAACCAATACATTCCTTCAAACCTTTCCCCTGTCCTGCCCTCCGCTCCCCAACCAAAAATAGGAAAATCAACTAAGACTGAGGACTTTGATAAACCTTTTTTTTTGGGCGTGGTTCAAAAGATAGTTTAAGCCACATGATATTCATTTCCTCCTGCATCAGGAATGCTGTGCTGTCATATTATTTTCTATAATATACGTGGTCCAAAAATATTGTTACCAAAACCTGACAGACAGAGGTCGCAGGTTGGGAAACTAACAAAAGCACTGCACAAATCTCCAGAGGGTCGGAGCAAACTGGTCCCTTAGTGTAAAAAAAAAGGTGGCAGTGGGAATAAAACCAACAGCCACCCACTGATTCTATCAAAATGATAGATGAACAAAAACAAAACAAACAAAAAAAAAAAAACTTGGACCCAAAAACCAATAGTGAAGTGGGAGTCACTGATCCAGGGCCAGCCCGAGGCATAAGTGAACTAAAAAGCTGCTTGGGGCCACCAATCAAGAAATAATAAAAAAAAAAAAAAATAATTAAATAAATTACATAAAGTAAACAACTGACATATTGATTAATGAATAGTCATTTGTGTCAATAATTGTCAAGCAAATTCTGCTAAGGGTCCCCAAAAGACTTAGGCTTCACTGGTCATATGCCTCTATTTTTTGGATGCATCATCTAGAAAATACATAGTGGAGTTGTGAACACATTTCAGTGTCTTTAAAGGGATTAAAGAGAGGCTCAAAATTTAAAAAATGCCTTTCGAAAACAATTATCGAGTGTTGGAAGGTGCATCCACCAGCGAGCAACACGACCTGGTTTATGCAAGTGTTCCCAGGTGCAAGGATTTAAAGCAAAGGTGTTTTCCAATAAACACCGTCGCCACAGAAAAGCCTGCAGTGCGCCGCGCCACAACTCAAGATATCAAAAAAATGTGACAGGAAGACTAAAGGGAGAGAAAAAGAGAAGAGCGGAATTAAGATGTCAGACCACAGAGGTGTTTCTGCTTCTATATTACAGGGTATTTACAGCTGTGCAGATGTGTGTGTTTATCAGGCGTTGACATTGAACCTCTGGGCCTCCGGGTGGAGAAAGCTAAGTGTTGTACGAGAGTTGTCGGGCTGGGCGGTATTGATGGCCGCCTGGGGGTGATGGAAGGCGAGTGGTATGTGCGTATGAGCTGGAAACAGTTGTTCCCTCGGAGTAATGACTACCTGCGCTCCCCTTTCCTGATTTACGGATGTCCATGATCTCTCCTCACTCCTGGATTTGTGGCGGGACGGGCAGGATGCAGAGAACGTCCTAACCACACCCCATGATAGATGTTTTCATTTACTGCATAAATGGCTGCTTTGAAAAATCTGTGTAAATGAGACGTCTCCTCTGAGCGCTACTTGTCCTCTCGGTCTCCCCCGCTGTGGAAAGCGCTTCAGTGTTCCTGCGTCAGCCGTGGGAGGTGGGGTCATCACCGTTGATTGGATATCGGGCGTCGTTTGGCGTCGCGCATCCGTCCGTATCCGCTTTCACGGGGGTTTTGATCAGGGCCCATGTTCTTCTCATTAGGGGTCAGGGGTTACATGAGAGGCGGCCTGGCTCAGACATCTCTGGTATCAAAGTACCAGAGTTCAGGGAACGCTCCTTTTAGATTTTATCAACAGTGCTTATTAAAGTTAAAAAGATCCAAGTAGCAGCCGTTCTGATTGTACTCACATGTCTTTGAGTATAATCTGATATAAAACATGTGTAAATGTGGCTAAATCTAGTGTCTGAGACAGTTTAAGGTTCGTCTGGCTTTTGGTTGTATAATTCATTTCAGTCTTTCCCCACTGGGACACGGGACAAGTTTCTCAGTTCATGTGGCATAGAAATGTCACTCGCTTAAACATTGAGACATTTTCAAACCCGAGAAAACTTTGTGATTACATAACTGCTGCTGTGATGACACCACGACTGCTGCTGGTAGGACTGTGTTGGTAACAGCTGTTGGATAAATTGGGAATTACCTCTACAGATCAAGGATCAATCGTTAAACCAACAGAGCTACTGAAACGTGTAACGTGGGAGTGTGTCTGATAGTTTATGTACAGACAACTGAGCTGCAAAGGGGAAGGTAATGTGGTTATATTCTTTAAAAAAATATACTTAAAGCTGACCTTTTAGCCAACCTTCTTGTCCGTTCTGCACACTCACACAACTGCTTTCTTTTTTTCATAGCATACCTTTTTTTTCGTGGTCTTTTATAAGCCGTCACACGGGTATGTTTCTCTGCTCTGCCACTGCTGGTGCAGGTTACAGAACAGGAGGATCCTCCTCGCTGCATGTTCTCTGAGCTGACAGGACCGCCTCTTAATAGAGGTCTCTGTCCTGATTGGGCAAAGTGGGCAAGGATACAATAAAATTTCAGTGATTGCTGTTGGAATACAGAGCTATTAAACATTTATTTTCATAAAAACATATTGCTTAAAGCAACTTTAATTCCGCCTCCACTTTTTAATAAAGTCCGGCTGTCCCTTCACCATCCTGTTTATTTATCAAGGCGTCCGCCTTCACAACTCTCATGCTACTGACATGTGAAAAGGATTACAGAGGAGCAGACCTCCACATGTAGTGATCAGGTTTCTATTTGGGCTAATTAATCAAAACAGCATCGCAATTATAGTGTGAAAATCCAGTGATTGAGGTACTGTTTCCGTCACCAGTTTAAATAAATATAAGGCTTGTTAAATAAAGAAGAGGCTAATTAAAATGGGCTTTTCTCGAAGATTCAGTCTGATGTTTTATGATCTGGGGTCGAGGTTTCTGACCTTGTTCTACTGGTGGCCAGACTTTCACATCAATGCTGGACAAACAGTAACCCAACAACACGACTATAACTTGTCTGAGGAAGTGTGAACTGATGATGAGATACTGTCCAACCCCTCAATTTCATGGGATGGTATGATACACAAAAATGTATGAGCAGTCGCTGTCTAGTTCTGCTACCTTGCAAGAGGAAGCAAGTACTGACTTTCCTCTAACACTCTGGTGCTTTTGGTCAGCTGATCAGGTTTATATAAACTCTGCTGGATTCCAATTGAACTTTGAACTCTCCTCACTAACCCCCTTGAGGCCATTCCATCTCTTCACCTCTCCTCCCATTTCCTTGCGTCATTCCCTGTTCCTTTTACATAGTTTTCCATGCATCTGTAGATTTATCTCTCAGGCTCTCAGGTTTTCCTGCGAGAGTTAAGAGACATTGTAAATGAGGGTGGAGAGAGGCTGGACGAAGCACCGCGCACGATTAGCAACAACCTGCAGTATGCGGCCGTCCCTCGCCTGCCCTGTATTGTGGAAACCTATTCCCACAAGAGAACACCTTCAGCCATGAAAGGTTAATGAGCTCAGTAAACGTGGAAATCTTCCAGATCATTGTGGGCTAAGGAGGATTTTCAGCTATTTTCCATGCTTGGGTGTGAAGAAAGCGCTCTCATTTCAAGCTTGATATTGTAGATTAACAGTCAAATAATCGCCCTTATTTTCTCCAAATATCCATTTCAAACAGCCTCAGGTTACCGTGATTTCCAGTGCGGTTCTAAGAATAATGAATTCAACTCTGTCAAAATATATACGGTGTGTGTTTATACTGCGTCAGATTCTTGGAAATTTTGCAAGATATATTTGAACACATTCCGTTATGTTGTAGTGTACTATAATGCTGTGTTGACTTAACTTTGACCCGCAGGGTTCACACTAAGGTGTGGAAAATATACAGGATTAAATACGACTGATGTTTATGTCATCTACCCACCTGAAAATAATCTAAAAGACTGTGTTTGATCAACGTTGGAAGTTAGCTTCACAGTTTCACTTTGAAATTGTTTTTACATTTTGTCAGAAAGAGAACATGTTTGACTTGATCAAGATGTTTAGGTGCAACTAAACCCTGTTACATTTGAACAAATAGTCCTCCGCCAAACAACCAAGTTTGTGAATTAAGTTACTTTCACAGTTATTTGAAGGTGATTCTAAATGCTTCACATTGTTCCACAAAATAAGTCTCCCCTTTCTAAAAACATACAAACTAAAATGTGTATACTACTCTTTGACATTTCATGTATTTTTGTTTAAAATGGAGTTTGTTCAATATGAGAGTTTGGTTGCTAAACCTCAACTAAAAAAGATCAAAAACTGTTTCCTAACTGTAGTGAAAGTCATCAAAAGCACACACGCAAAAATATCTCATCTTACAGCAGTGTTTTAAGATAAAAGATATAATATTAACGACAAATGAAAATAAGGAAACATAAAAGAAAGACAACAAATAAAACATACAGAGTTAGAATTATATCAGGCTGACAGACAAAATCATTTTATTGTCACAGGTTAATCATTTGATGTTAACTATAGTAGCCTAATGTCAAAGGACTTCAAGGGACCTGGGCTCATTACACAATTCAAACTTACATTTATATAATATCTAAAGGTGCGATCGGTAAGAATTTTTATTCAAAACATTTAAAAATTAAAATAACTAAAACAATAGTAAACATTGCTTTACAATACTGGAGACAGCCTCCAAGAAATGCCATACAAGAAATGTTTCGTCTAAACTGGTAATTACGCAGCTGCTAACGTACGGCTATTAAGCAACAAAATTAGGGCTGTCAGGCGATTAAAAAAAATTATCTAATAAATTACAGGATTTGGAATTAATTAATCTACTTAATCGCATTTAAATCTCATATCTGCTAAAGGTACCCAAACAAAGAATTCAAATTCTAAGACATTGCGAAATTGTATTGCATGACTAATCAATTGAATACACTAAGAAGAGAAGAACTTGCCGTTCAAAGGCCCTAGCAACGATGTGCTCGCCTCGCTCCCCTGAGTCGCGTCCATGTCTGTTGTCACCCTGCTTTGACCAGCGATGCAGGTGGGAAGTGAGGAACACGTCCGGACAAGTTCCTCTGTGCTAGTGCTACCGTGACGTGCCACTGCCAAATAGCCTACGGGTCATTCAATGGGCCAAATTTAAAATGCTCGCGCATTGAATTGCCACTGAATCTCAGAATTAATTGCGTTAATTTTTATAATGCGTTAATTTGCAGTGGTAATTAATTAATCTAATTAACGCGTTAAACTGGAAGCCCTAAACAAAATACAAAGGTATCTAGCTGTATAATGTCACTGGCATTGTTAACACATGTGCTAAGCTAAGCTAAGCTAGCTATATGTTGAAAGAAAGGCCAAAGGAAGAGACTTTGCTTTTCCTCGTTTCAACAATCTGGTTACTTGCTGAGTGAATTTGATACGTTGCCAGTTCTTACATACAGCACCTTTAAACAAACGCATCGTTCTGCATGTACCGCATCTCCTCATCTGGATCATACGCTCCTCTCCCACAACAGTGATGCACTTTAATTACAGCAATAAAGTAGTAAGTACAGACTGTTGTGATTTACATGACGAGGGCAGATAGTGTTGACAGTGTGATTGGTAATTACTCCACAATTGTACAGTTTGATGATAATACTTTCGAACAAAGTAAATTGAATATCTGAAAGAACAAAGGCAGTGAGTCTGGATTGTGTGTGTGTCTGGATTTTACTGTTGGTTCTCAGTTTAGATTCGCGATATGTCTTTCAGCTGGAGTGACTCATAGGTCTGCAGACAATGCTCTGAAATTATTCAGCGAATTTAATGTCCTTAATGAATCGGCATATCCAGTTAAATGTCTTGCATCAGCCTGAGCCTTATTGCATTAGGGATTACAGTGTGTTGAAATAACTGGATGTATGTATATGTGTGTGTGTGTGTGTGTGTGTGTGTGTGTGTGTCTCATATTGCTGCTGGCATCCACAGATCCCGCGGGGCGAACACAGTGTGCATATCCATGAAATAGATACGGCTTTCAGCGGAGTCTGATGCCACACCTCATTGACCTTTAGCCTTCCAATCTGTTTTTCCAATTGGTCACATATCTTTACTTCATCCTTGCTGTGCTGCGCGGCCACGTGGACTACGCTAATCTCATTTGGAAAATACTTCCCCGAATCACGTATCAGATATCAGCTGTACGTGAAGGAATACCATACCATATATATTCATGTTCAAAAACGAGTGCCTTCAAAGCATCACTTCTTTTTTTTTTTCTTTTTTTTAAATAATTTTTTATTTAACTCCTTGAGCGCTTCGATAATGTTAGACTCTGTTAAGAGTCTTTAATCAGTTCAGCCCAGTCATCAGAATAAAGCATTGACATGCATATGTTAAATTTGTACTTTTCACATACTTCACATCAACATTTGTGTAACACTCAGGTTGTGTCCCCAAACTGACTTGTTGCAGGGGATGGTGGTGCTGTAACAGCTGGGTGAGACGGATGCCACGTAAGAGAGCATTGTCAGGGTATTTTTAACGAGATGTCATGACGACAGCGAACACATTTTATAGCGACAGGACGAGGTAAGCCTGAACATGACCTTTCCTTGACGTTAAAGGAGTTACTGATGACATTCAGCCACTCAATGTGGCATTCCATCTCCCCCCTTTCCGTTGCATTCACGCCACAACACTGCTGTTGTTTGATTCCTCTGCCCCCTCAAGTGGTTGTTGCACAACGTTGCTATTGCTATCTAGATAATATTAACTAGCTAAGGCTGGCTACCATTAAGGTTGCTGACATTAGGGCTGGGTGCATACTCTAGAACTCATCAGCAACTATCAAACAACATAATATTGGATCACAAACTTAGAAGCAGGAACCAATTGTCAGAAAATTAAAAAAAAAGAAACATTTTTGAAATTATGAAGGAAAAAAAAGATTAATAGATACTTTTATTTTGCACCTTTCTAGAAGATCTGTAGATGTAAAAAGAAGATTTGTCTACATGAAAACATTCTCAATATGACCTTTAAACCTGACCTGACCGTACACACTGTGTTCTTACAACATAAAATTCAAAATTGAGCATAAAGGAATGTATAGATTTTCAACATATCCATTGTTTGTGGAAGCGTACATGTCTAACATTTATTCTGCCAATTTGGTCGAGCAGTTCAGCTACTGGAAATTACATTCAAGCATCAAGTGCACATCTGTCCCTCCATCCAAATTAGGTGACTCACAAAAAGTAATTTCTCTTAAGCCCCTCTGACAGATGCAGGGACTGATAGCGAGACTGTAGGACGTAGAGATGGGCCGACAGAAAATGATACTGAAGTTAGTGAAGTGAAGAGTTAGAGGTTTTCATCATATTGATCTGAGACGCTGAGTAGGATACTTGGCAAGTGGTCAGGGCTATCAGATGTTAGGGTGAGGAGAGGGAGAGGAAGGAAGCAGCGGAGAGGGAGAGAGAGGTGAGAGAGTAGTAGTGTCCGTCTGCAGCCTGATGGCGTTTGGTGGCATCTCCTCCTCCTTCAGTCATACCACATCACATCATGCCACTGAGGATTTGGCAGCTGAAACCAAAAAACCCCTGCGACGCTGCCCTCAGACACGACTCCCTCTGCTTGGCTCCAGGGTGAGAAAAATTCCTTTTCCTTTTGATTGCTATGCATTATAACCAGTAACAATAGGTCTTAGAAGCTGTATTCTCCCTGTCATGGTCAGACTCTTGCATGTTGGGGTCACTAATTCACTTGCTCATTCATTGAAAACTGCGTGAGTGTGAGAGCACTGTGCAGGGCAGCCTGTAGCATGCAGTTTTGTGGGATGTTTCTCTTTTCCTGCGTTTTTTACCTGACTTTGGCCGATGTTGTACGTATGTGGAAAATTATAATGCTGTTGTGGAATTACATTTTCAAGTTTACATTATTGATTTTTGTCCCGGATGGCCTTCCATACATTGTGTTCTTATTGGCACTGACTTCTTACTTCAGCGATAGTATGTGACTGGGTTTTTGTATCTTTGGAATAAATTGATGAGAAAGGTACAATATTGAAAATGTTGGATACATTTTTTTGTGCATCATTCCTAACGTTTGACTCGTTTAAACATACAATACGTAACTTCTGCTTCGGGTGGAAAGAGTCGGGTGCAGAGCTGGCTCTGGAGAATAAATACCAGGAATCACATTGAATATGACATGATCCAGAGCTGTTTGCCGATGGGAGGAGAGCTCAGAGATTACTTTACAACTTTTGGGATTAAAAAGTGGATTTATCTTCACTCCCATTTATCAACCTGACTGCAGCAGCGGTCCATGGAGAAAAAGTTTTACCAGTTCAGTCTTGCCTACAGATTTTCCCTATTCTAGAATTAGGAAATGGCAACCAAATGAAACGCACCCTTATTCTGAGTAAACTTGTGGATTTCTCTCTTTGGACATTGATGGAAACATTTGAGATAACGTAAGTACACAACTCAACAAAATATGTAACAAAGATGTCGTCATTTTTAGACATTTTAATGCAGAATTTCTGCATATTTGTATCTTCAAATGCCATGTGGGCAAAACCTGATTTCATATGCTGTGTTCAGTTGCTTGAAAATTAGATAATTTTTGTACCGATTTGTAGCATGCATACCAATCAATGCTATCAAAACACATGGTCTTGGTGGTACACCTGTGCCATGGGCCTGGATGGGCTTGATGCAAACACTTCCCCTCTTAACAGCTTAAGTTAAACTTGTTTTGATTCTCCTTCTACAATTATCAGCTGCAGTAATGAACGCGGTAATGAGATAAACACATCTTCCCATTTCTAAAAATATAACAAATCACATCAGATGGTGCGATGGCGCGCTGGCTCAGAGAATAGGGACTGTAGCTGTGTAAAGGTATCATAGCCCCGTTTAACACGTTAACAGACAAGGTGGTGTAGGGGGCTCATGAGCGCCTTAAAGGACTGTATGTGTGTTACCATGGGTGTGTGTGCACTCCTGGCATGCTCTAAGTATTTTCCAGAGGTGTGAATGGTGATGAGTTGCCAACGTCGGGAGATCAAAAGCTCAGATGAGAAGTTTGTCACTGTAACAGCTGCAGCACGGTGGATTTCCACTTGATACTCACGGGCACAGGGAAAGGCTGCGGGCACCCCCATTCTTAGGTCTCTGCTGGATGCGTCTGTTCTCTCTAACTCAGCACACATTTATTGAGACATTTCTGCATGTTTGCCCTTGTTCGTCACATTTTACAAGGTCTACGTTGGCTGTTTCGCAAACAATCTGTGGTTCTTTTGCAACAACAACACACAATGTTCCTCTGTGTTTTTGCTGTGGATGACCTCCAAACATAACCGTTTTATTAAGACCAAGGGGTTTTTGATTTAAGTCCCCAGGTGCCTTCGCCAAATTCACAACAACGTTGCATAAGACAGAAATCTGGACAAAGTTTACTTCCAGGAGAGGCTGTAAAACGAGGAACTATGGTTACAGGCTGAACAATAAAAAAATCCAACTATTAAACCCAGCAGGAGGATTTGTTTTGACCTTAAGAGATACTAACCCCACTGCATGCAAAGTGCAACATCATCGCCAGACTAAGATATATATAGACAGGCATCTGCCGTGTCACATTTCTTATTTACGATTGCTAACAAGATTTGGATCTGGCACCCCTTGGTGAGAAACAAGACTCAAGCAGAGCAAAGGCAGTAAGTACTGACATTCTCAGTATTAATCAGTTTCATCTGTAAAGATGAATGGAAGGGCCGCGCTCCTATTGAGTGAAAACTCCCCTCCAGATTCATGGCCATTCAGATGTCCCGGTAATGAATGCCAGCCATCAGCAGTCTAGCAGTCCAGTTAGCCAGGGCTATTGTGTACAGCTGGAAATGAAAAATGACATCCAAGGCTTGACACTCCATACATTGCTTCATCATTCATAAAACCAACGCCATGGCCTGGTGATCGCAGCGGGTCCTCACGCGGCTTCCTTGTATTTTAAACTGATTTTGTGTGACGGATGATTCAGTGCTTTCATAAAAGCGAGAGCTGCCTGCGCCTTCCTCGCCTGTGATAAGCCCCCGTCTTCGAATATTCGTCTTAATGAGCCCATTCTACATTCATTACGAGCGAGCTAATTACTTTCCTTAATCGTCACCAGACACATGGTAGTCTATTATGAATATTATTTATGATAGACTGTAAAACGACTGTATTTTTCAATACTTCCTTCCTTCCTTCCTTCCTTCCTTCCTTCCTTCCTTTCTACCTCCCTTTCTTCCTTCCTGTGGTTGTGGTAACCTTACCCATATGGCTCGGTCTTTGATGTCTTTCCCAAATCCAAGTGCATGTTGGTTGTCCTGTTGCTTCATAGCAGGCACATTCCTGTCTTCCAGCGTGTGGGCCTCCTTACACACTGACACACGCACACACACACACACACACACACACACACACACACACACACACACACACACACACACACACACCAGTTCCTCAGTCAAATCAAAAAAGGAAACATTCTGCCCCATATTCTGTGAATGCTGATCAAATATTATTTCAATTTAAGAAAAATAAAAATACATCCCACTGCATCATAGTTACAACTATTTCAATCCAGCCCGCTGTGCTTGCACATAGAGAGGTACGAAGGCGCCAGTTTTGGCAGGCGTGAAGGGCACGGCGATCATCAGGACGTAGGATGTTCGGCAGCCTTCTGCAGGTGACAGATGACTGCGCTCGCTGCCTATTTTTTTATGGCGCCTTCAGCCATGCTGAAAGTTGAAATATGTGAAAGAATAGGCAGAGAATATATTTCACGGCAGACAAGGAGGTCACATCCAACCTGCTATGAATTTTATGGTGGTTCAGATTCCCACTCACTAGATATGTGTGTGTGTGTGTGTGTGTGCGCGTGATAGAGAGAAAGTGAGAGAGACGAAATAAAAGTCACAATCAACTTGATGAATGGTATAACGTTCTCAGTGGAAAGTGTCATTTCATGAGGATTCATGAGCCTCGGCCCTTCCAGCTGTTCAGGTCTGCGCGCTGGATTCAAGGCTCAGCCGTTACTGTCGGCGGTGTCTGATATCTATCTCGGGAGTCGCAGACAGTTTGAAAGTTCATCCACCTGTACTTTCTGCCTCATTAACAGACTTGCATTTACTACTGTTTGCACTGTAATCAGGCCGCTGTCGACATTGGCGAATGACCCGTTTTTCAAATCAGATAACATCGTAGGAAAATCACATTAATGCGTAATATAACAGGCGAGCTGTTTAATGGCGGAGGGATCGTTTACGTGATCATATTTTACACAAATGATCTGGGTAACCTTTTTTTTTTTTTTCACCGGCTTTGTTTATGCAAAGAGCATGCTAATGGTCATTCCATTCATTGTTCTTTGTGTCTGTGTAAGTGTGTGTGCGCGAGTGAAATGGTGCAGGAGAGATAAAGAGAGGCAGATTGATCGTGGAGAGAGGTATGACTCCCCTGTGAGTGTTGTAAGGGGCAGTGCTATTATGCAGATGAGCGTGTTAAATGCAGTTGGACGCCACCCTGCATGTCATTAAATGTATAATGGTAGTGGGACCTTAATGTCAGGCTGCTATTTTAATGCGCTCCATCATTTTCACCCCGTTGTACGCCGAACTACCCCGAAACCACCATTAACCACCAGGCAGAGCCTCTCGGTTGTTCTCACTTATTTTTTAAATTTTTTTTTACATCTCTGATTCTGCTCGCTGTGTTCAGCTCATTCTCTTGTTCCCCCAAATCCTGGTTTTTGTCCTTGTCCGCCTTGATGTGCGCTCTCTCTCTCTTTGTCTTGCATTCAGACCCCCAAAATAAAAAAATACAGACAGCAGCCAATTACCTCCGGCTCATCCTATTATGCCGCCGGACAGCTAGCGTAAATATAGCGGCCCCCGTACCTGTTTGTCACAATGAGCTCAGAGGACCACAGTGAAACCCATTACCCCAATTACCCAATTATCTCAAATGACGGGTGATTATCAGACATCATAACCAGTACTGCTGTAGCACCACCTCTAGAGTAGCTGTTTTCCTGGCTTGAATGTGGCTATTCATGTCTCCTATTTTCTTAGTGTCAACACAGGCGCACATGCAAACACACACACACACGCGCGCGCTTGCATTTGGTCCTTGGCCGGCTGTCATATGCCTGTTTTGACAGGTCACTCAGTGCAGTGTTTCCTTTTCTGAACCATTCAGGGATCACGGATGAAGCTCTCGTATTCGATGGCAAGGGAAACAGAGCTGTTAGTGCGGGGTCGCAACCTCTCACCAGACATGTGAGAAGACTGTATGTGTGTGTGTGCGTGTGAGTGTGTGTGTGTGTGACACACAAGTAGCACAGGTCACACTGTTCGACATCCAGTGATACGTTGTTTTTGTAGCTCCTCTGCCTCCCTCTGTCCATTCATCTGTCCACAAACCCGAATCCCAACACTCAGTAAACAGGTCTCCGTTAGGCCGCCAGAGAAAATAAAAACTCTTCAAACCAGACAGCAAAGCAGATTGCATGTCTGTCCTTTAATCAGCGATGATAGCCCGAGGACTTCGTGAATCTAAAGTCAAGGCACTCCGGCAGTCCTACTTCCTGATGATTATCCGTCTCCTCCCCCTGTTCCTGCCCCCTCGTCTTCATCTTCCTCCACCCACCTCCTACAATTCATGGCATCACACCCAGCGATGATGGACATCTTAAGCACAGACCACTGTTTACTCAGTCTAAAAATAAGAGGTCGGGCTACAAACACCATAACTCGCGCATGCCCGACATGTAAGGTGCGGCAGCTTGTCTTTGTGTGTGTGTGTGTGTGTGTGTGTGTGTTTCTCTCTGAGAGGTCGGAGGGGTCATCGGTTCGGTCGTGTGTGTATCTATGCCAGGTAAAAGAGATGTCCAACGAAGGACGGGGGCTCCCGTGTCCCATGGGGCGCAGTGTCACTTGCCCCTGTCTTGCCTCTTGCCCCCACACACCCGCCCGGCCCTTCTCTGGCGGTAATACAGCCAGGGCTATTCTTAGCTTCTGTGTCAAGCCTGTCTCTGGGGAGCAGTGGAGGGGTCTCCGTTACATGACGCACACACTAACACAGACGCACACACATGCACACAGGTGTCTTGAGACATCTCCATTTGATCTTTATTAAGCCCTCCAACTCTAAAACCAATTTAAAGAACAGCCCTGGAAGTGCGAGATCGTGTTCCACCATGACTGAAAACTCAATTAATTGAGTGGTATGCAGATTCAGTTGCTTCGGCGGCCATGCCTGCAGTTGACGTGTTACTCATGACAGCCTGACATGACACAATCCAGAGAGCAAGCAGTATTTATGGACTGCAGTTATATGTCTTGCGATTCTAATTCTTGTTTTTCTGGCAGAATGCTGACACCTATTTTATTCGTATTTTCAGAGGCATTCGGATAAATTAGCTCGAACACTATATTTTTTGTAGGTAATAAAAATGTTTCAGTGTGAGGTTTCAAGTAGCATGTGTTTCCATTTAAGGTGGGAATGCTGAGCCCATACCTCGCACTGGAAAACAAAACATCAGTTTCTCTGCAGTTATAACTTAAAAAGGGTATATATGTAAGAAAAGTGAGTTTAAAACACTGAAATTATCAACAGAACCGGAAGAAATAACCATTTTGACGTTGTGTGCTGTGTTGCAGAGATATCTGCTGAAGTTAGCGTGCTAACTAGCTAGCCTTGGCCCACCTGTCTTGTGAAAGCCTTCCGTTTTGTACCTCAAGAGGCGATAGTGAGTCACCGTAGTGTCCAATCTGCCCTCAGTCCAATCCAACAGTAGAGGATGAGGAAGTAGCGCTGCACTTTATTCTTTGTTAGGTTGAATGTAGGGCTGCCCCCAAATAGTCGACCAAGCACTGGTCGACCAAAACTCATTAGCCGACCAAAATTTCATTGGTCGATTGGTCGCAGGAAAAAAAAAACAAAAAACATTTGGAGCTGTGTCTTGTCAAAATTAAGTCAAAACTATGTGACTGGCACCTGGCCTGCGTATAAAAGGCTGGAGGGCTTTTAATTTGAAGGGCCAGATGCAGGAAGTCGTGACACTCACTCAACTGTCAGTGTTTTTTTTCACATCGACACCACGGTTAGACAGTTAACAATTAATAGCCAACCATGTTGGGAAAGACGTCTAAAATATGGCATCATTTTGAAAAGAAGAAGGATGACCCCAAGAAGGTGACATGCAAACTTTGCAAGAAAACCTTCGCCTATCACTCCTCCACGACGAACATGATGTACCACCTTAAACATGTAAGTAGCCTAGCTACCTGCCCATGGCGGCCCGAACGTTTGAAAGCAGAGATAAATACATTTTATTATTGTTATATGCGCTAGTATTAGACTATTCTTGTGTACTGCGGAAGCTAAATTATCCATCTCACTGTGTTTTACTTATAATGTAAATCTCTCTACAGGCGCATCCACTTTACTGCAGAGATGACACAGCGCCCTTATATATATATATATATATATATATATATATATATATATATATATATATATATATATATACATATATATGCGTCGATTAGTCAACTAATCGCTCTAAATGACGACCACTGGTCGACCAAGAAAATCCTTGGTCGGGGCAGCCCTAGTTGAATGGGATGTTCGAAGTATTAATTCAACAGATCAGCATTTCTTACATCTTTCACCGTTAGGCATCAGTTTCTGTTCATCTGTTTCTTGTGAGTAGAATTGTTACCTGTCCTCGTGTCCTTACAGAGTCATATGGTGAGGTTTTGGTGGTTGTGCTAATGCTGAAGTTTAATGTTAAGGCTCAGGTAGTGAATTGAAGGTGAAAATGCCTGTGTGCATCTACTTGTTTGTGCAGCTTTGCTCTTTATGCAAACTGCTCGGTGCTGTTGCAGAGGAAACCCAGCGTTGGTCTACAGCTTTGCACAGACAGCTGCGCCTGGGTGACTCTGCATGTGTCACATCAACACAAAACTGATGCTATTGCCCCTCTATTCACCCCTGGTTACTCTAGCCTCTCCATGATAACGTGATAGCTGTAACTCAACACTCCTTTTAGATGTGTGAGGCTTAAATCTGCTTCCTATGACAAATGTATTACTCCAATCACGCACCACATAAGAACAAGCCTGCCTGTGTTTGTTAGAGAGGCGGTACCACCTGGCTATTGGTGGCAGGCGTGTGTGTGTGGATTCACATGCCTGGATCAGGAGTACAGTTGAAACTTCCCTCTCATGTAAATCCTGAGGTAAGCGGTCCGAGCACGTAGCACTTCATAACAAGGGCATAGCCTTACAGACCACACGCACGGTCGGCACCCGGCTCAAGCCTCGCAGAGGGCAGAAAATCCTGTCAATGTGTCTCTGTGTGTGGCGGAGGAAGGGACACGGAGAGGGAAGGTCTGGTTTAGAACCTCAATACAGCTGTCCTGACCGGGGCGAGGGCAGGGACACTCTGCACTTATCCAGGCAACTTCACACACATTACACACATGAACACCCACATACACTGCGGCAAGAATGCGAAGGGTTCTAGAAAAAGCATGGCTTTAAATAATCTCACGTAGATAAGTAAATCACACTGAAGACAAAAATGAGACAGCAAAGGAACAGACTGTGTAATTTCCCATTGATTATGTGTGACCTTTTTGCCAGATTAGATTTGCCAAATTAATCGACCTTTCACTCTTTAAATGCCTGGTGATAAATCAAATGACCTTCTCTGACCATGGGGAATTTGGAAAATACAAAAAATATTGGCAATTAATATGAGCAACAGGGATGCATTTGCAGTAATACAAAGTTATTCTCTGACTGCATCATAAAAAAAGGTGACATCTAGGTGTTGATCATTATACAATGCCCTGTATGACAACTTTAGGCTGCTGTGATTGTCTATCTGCCAGTGACCGTCTCCTTCATCCAGCACCACACTGCAGGAACAGAACTACATCCCGCAGCTGCATATTTAAAGGATCACTGGCTACGCTGATCTACACCACAGTGTCATTTGATTCCTTTTTTCCATGTGATGATACTTGTCATCTGTGTTCTTGCGATCAAAAGGCAATCTATAAAAAAAACATTCAATTCAACAGTTCAATGTACAGTATCCTGTAGTACAAACTGCAATTATTAAACACTTTTTTTTTGCTGATTATTAAACAGTCTCAATTTGACACTGATGCAATTATGTATATGACCTGTAAGCATTCAAGTCTAGCCGGGTTGAGTATACTGAGGATTTTCAATCAGGCCAAAAAAATACACTCATGCACAAACAGGATATATACACATTCATTTAAGGAGCGATGTGGATTTCCTGTAGTTAGACAGTACAACATTTGGTCGGGGATTGGTGCCGTACAGAAGGACACCTTGGCCGTGCCACAGAGGTGAACTGGCGTTCCTCCAGCCAACCAGTCCGCACACCATCCTGACTGATCCGTGTGTGTCTTGAACCCGCTGCCCTCTGATCCCCAAGCCAAGTCCCTACGGATCAAGCTTCTGCTGCCTCAATCTATGTAGGATAACGTAACCAAGGGATATGAATGGCTCACCATCTTCCCATTAGTTATTACTCTTCCATAGCCATCAATTGATACATTACTTCACAGCTAAGAAAAATAGCATTAAAAATAAATAAGTATTCAGTATTATTAGACGGTGTGCCAGAATCAACAGAAAAGGAAAGTTTCTTGCAGTTGATTTAACTAGAAAAACAAGAGCCTAACACATAAATGAATAACTTTTCACAGTCTCTGCTTTTGTTACAGAAACACGTACTTGATGTATTGCTGATCACTGTTCGCCATGTTGTACACGGTGCTGCAGGGCCATTTGTTGCACAGTGCTGGTCCACCGTACTTGGTTCAGTGGTTGTGTAAAAGAGTCTGCAGTAGTTTCGCTCTGCAGCAGAGCTCTAATGCCGCGTTTCTGGTGGTTAATGGCCTCCCATGAGCCCGCTCCCGTTTTACTGCCCAGCCTGTGGGAGGGAGGGAAGGAAAGAGTGATGGTGCCTGGGGGGAGAAAGAAGTACAGAAGCCCAGAGAGAGAAAGAGAGAAAGCCTAAGTTAGGATAGGGAGAGAGTTCGCAGGATGAAAGGAGGACTGGTGCATTGATATGAGATGTGGAGGAAAGAAGTTGACAAGGGTAAAAAGGTAGAGGGGGACCAAAGTTGTGGTGTGAGACACGGTGTAAGGTGACCCGGAGCCCTGCAGCCAGCCTGACTCCTGCTGATGGATGGGCCGTTCAACCGGAGACGTCAGACTACTGGAGCTTAAACTTGACATTTACCCACAGAACATCCCTAAGTACTGAAGTGCATATCTGCTAACGGAATTATACAGGGGCTAACCTGGAATATCAAGCCTAAACTGAGTTTGTGATCAGTCATTTTCTGCTTTAAACCTCTTTCAGCTCAAACACATAAGTATAAATGCAAATCCGGCTGTACCCAGTCGCCACCCTGACATCATGAGCTATTTATTTCACACGGTTTCTGTATGTGTGCGGTTTGTGTGTGTGTGTGTATGTTTTACTGGTTTCTGTATGTGGCCTCCAGTGTGCAAAGATCCGCCATCAAGTTCAGGGTCACATTCGCACCCATTAATCAACAGACGAGGCACCAGACTGAAGTACTGCCTCGGCGTCTCTGCCATTCTATCCCATTCAGCGAGCTGAGGTTGTGGTTTGCCGTTCAGAATTCTACTTCTAACCGCCCGCTCTGGCTGCTGCTCTGTGTGGTCTATTTAATGGGTCCATCATGATAAACTCACTGTGTGCAGACAAACATTGGTCCAATATTTCAATGTTTTGCAAAATGTATAAAAGTATATAGTATTCCACTTTAAGGTGCAGTATGTAAGAATTGGCCACCTGTCGAATTCATACTCCAAAGAAACAGGGGGCAGCATATAACTAGGGTGACTGCTAACTGTTGCTGCAGTTAGCTGGTTAGCTCAGTTAGGTTTGAGCGGTTTTGTTAGCTGGGTTAGAGTTTAAACCAGTCGGAGGTTTCGTAGCCCAGGATGGGAAGGGGAACCCAGTGGGTCACAAGGCAAGCAGGCAAAAGAACCAGACTTAGCAGCCTCTCAGTGAATATGGCTGGATCAGGATGAAATACAGCCTCAGACACCAAGAGAGTCCGGTTTGACAATGAATAATACATTACAGAGGCGATTTACAGTGGCTTCTGACTCTGGGGACGCAGGGATGCAGGGTAAAGATTGGGACAGGAGAGGCATGAAGTGTTCACCTCTGGAGACCAGAGCTATACTGCTGGACTATTGCCACTTGAGGCATCAAACTGGTATTATGAAAAAGGAAGGGCTGTTAGCACTCTGCAACACAGTACGTAGACGTCGCTTACATGACGTCAAAACCTTTTTTTCTTCACATTGTGTAAATGATTGCCGTCATTTCTTCTGAATATTTAAAATGAACTTTGCATGAAATGCTAGATCAGGCAGAGCAGACTATAGGCAAGGTCATACTTCTAGCTCACTTAATGAGAGTTAAATCATTGTTTTATGTGACCATATACAAAAAAATGACGAGCAAATCTTTCTGTCTCTGTTTATCTTGGGCTTTATGGCAAGCCGACAGGAAGCTGTGGTGGCACTTTAGTACCTCTGTAGTCTATAGAGTTGGAGTCAGTTATAGGGCAGAGAGATGAGCAGCCACACCAAAGCACCCTCACTGCAGTTATATATAGAGCCTGTGCACCCCCGCCCTGCTCTGGAGGTGAATGGGCCATACACAAACACAGTCTACGGCCTGACCTGTTTTCACACCCGCCTCCTTGGTTCTGCTTCTCTTTCCTCTTCCCATTCTCACATCGTCGACATCCCTTGTTTTTAGTTAGTGGTTTGGCAGAGCGGCGCGGTGTGTGGTTTAAGAGAAAATACAAAGCACAAAGCTGTCTCGTGGGATCGCTATTAGCTGAAGATATCAGTTCACTCCCTGTCGTGACTGTTAACTGAATTAGTATTTATGTATGTTTAAATGCAAGGTTTCCGTTGCACTTTTGATTTAATGTCTTCGCAAAGGCTTGCAAATTAACACCCAAGCTACGTCAGAAAACACACAGAAAGGAGTGAACGTCTCGAGATGGTTTTATATTGTGCTGACTTGTTTCTTGGGTTAAATTATGTGAGATTTTAAGACAGCGAGAGAGGCAACAAATAGAGAGAGAGGGTGAGAGGGAGAGGAGGGATGAGAGAGCGGGGGTTGCTGACAGCAACAGGATGCATGGACAGTGTCACGGAGGCCGGTGCAGTGTGGGATTGGTCGAGGCCTCCCATGGCGCTGTGAGTGTTTTTTCGGCGTGCTGGCTGTGACTGTGCGAGAGGTCGGCGCTGGATGGACACTGTGGCTATTGTCCTGAAATGGCTGAGCACTCATTTCCTCTCACTGACCAGGTGCTGAGGCCAAACAGATGACCTGCAGGGAGCCTGTGTGTCTCTGTGTGCGTGTGCGTGTGTGTGTGTGTGTGAGCACTTTCACATGTGTTGCTTCAACCATTAATCAACATTTTAGTCTTAATGGGTGAGATGATAGCAACAGCAGAAACTATATACAGTTACAGCTCATGATGTGATAGTATTCCTCTACTGTAAAACCCCATCATATTTATGAGGTAATTCAATGAAAATGTTTTCAGAGTAATTTTTTTCTGAAGCATGATGAAATAATAAACCTTTTTTTTGTAACTGATTGCAGTTGTTAAATGTGCACTAGATTGTTAACATATTATTAATTGTATAATTCTATACTTAAATAAAAAATGTATTCATGTCATTTTTTTTTTTTTACATTTAACTTAATTATTTAAAACATATTCTTAATTATGGTTAGGGTTAGGGGTTAAGTAAAGTTATTTAAGTTAATAATGTTTACGGATATATTGGCAAGACTCAGTGTACCTTTAGACATTTGTGTGTGTATATATATATATATATATATATATATATATATATATATATATATATATACATACATATATAGTATATTTTAACATTATTCTGTTATAACACTATTTTTGGTGGGTTAGGGTTAGGGTTAGTGAAAGTACCCAAAACCCAAAGTATTGTAATTCTAAACACTTTAAAGGTACATTAAAGCATATGAAATATACTATATCTATGGTAAGTAATGCCATTACGCCATTGTCAGTTCTTGCGTTGTCAGTTTACAGCATATAATACTTGAATATAACACTGGCCAACGCTCATATTACAAAACGACATCTTTACAGCAACAGTCTGCACACTGTCATTGATATTGCACCATGTATGCAAGGGTCAGATCGGTAAGCACGTGTGTTTATGTGCCCAAAGATTCCCACTGAGTTGGAAGCACGCCCCCGAGTCCTGGCTGTTTAACTCTCAGTCTTTATTGGGTTCGTGCCCCTCCCCTATGCCTCCTCCTCCTCCTACTCCGTTCTCTACAGAGTTAACTCGTGAGGTGTTGTTTTTATTGCTCTTTCTTGGTGGGTCCTGGTCAACACATGGAGCTCCCGCTGTGAGCGTAAATCAACACCTTGTCGCGCACACCGGCTTATAGCCACCTGTGACAAAACACAACCAGAGAACAGGGACTGTAAAATTTAAAAAACGACAGAGCCGGAGGGAGGAAGATGTTCTCCCGTTCCTCCTTTGTTTTGTTTTTTTTGCTGTTCATCACGTGGCTCATTGGTGACCGAATAACAACAACAGTGCCAGGAGACACTTTCCATTCACACACTTTCCATTTCCCTGAGATGTACTGACAAACACAGACACCAGTCTGCAGTGTCACCAGCAGCTGCTGCCCCATAACCCTCGAAACAAAAAAGGTGAAGAAGGTTGAGGATACTCAAGGGTGGGAACGGCGAGAGACGTGTTTTCAGAGAGCCTTTCCGAAAAGCTGAAAGACTAGACAATGTGATTTTAGCTGGAAGGCTGAAACCAAGAGGATTATCTAATAACCTTGTTGTCACATGTGACTGGTTTAGTGTGGCCATGACAAATTAAGGACATGCTCTCTGCCACACTCTCTCTGTGGTCCAGCTGCTTTGTCTGTCATGTAGCAGACACTGACACTCACCTGATCAATCACATTTACTCACTTTGGATCATAAATGACACGATTGCAGACATGAATTCAGACTGAATTTTTCCTTTGTAATAAAAAAAAAAGACCTGTCACTTATTTCAGTGGTGCAATGTAGAGGGATCCAGCAAAAAAAGCGCATGATGGTCTGCCAGAAAAGTTAAACCTTGAAATCAAATGCATTGGCATCAAATAAGCCTTCAGACACGCAGATCTGTTTCTCAAACTGGATTTCCTGGATCATATTTCGTGTCTCGCCGGTAGCTGAAGCAACATGCCCCTTGTTTGTTTTTTTTAGTTTTTTTTAAATCCAGAGTATTTGAAATCTTCTGTATTGAGTCTGCACCGGGCCAAAAATATTTCCAAGGAACCCGTGATTGCTAGCAGTGCTCGTGGACACACCTATCTAAAGCTTCTCATCCTCTACAGTCACCTATATTCCACGCAGTCGTTGGTCCTGTACAGGTCCGGTTACCAAACATTTCCGTCTCAGGTAGAAATAATAAATAGTAAGGCTGGGCAGGTCAGATTAGAGAGACCGGTGTGTATTTTCATACAGCCGAAGACAAGGGCTGCATACTAAAACTCTAATGCCCCACAGATGGTTCCACTCACTGTAGTCGACTACAGGACGTACCCTCTCTCCGCGCCGGCTATTTGATATGCTGAAGCTTGACCAGACCTCTGATATGTCTGCAAAAACTTTGTGGGAGGACAGACAGGAATTCGTCAAGGATTTACCACATCGGATAATAATCTGCATATCATAACTTACAGCGTGCAATCACCATTTCTCACTGATTCAGGTTTTCCAGAAAAATCCAGAAAAGGTTAACCACCGACCGTCGCTGGATCGCATTCGGGGAAACGTTCAGTTCTAGGCGAATGCTCTCAAAACAATACTGTTGTCTGAAGACGCATTCAGTCAACAGAAGTTTCCAGGAGGAGACAAGTTTCTTCCTCTGTCACAGAAAAATGTTTTTATTCCCAGACCGTTGACATTTAACGATAACAGACGCATGAATCCATCCAGAACAAACATTGTTCTTTCCGCGATAATGACTTGTGCTCTCGGGCTCCTGTAAAACGAACAGCTGCGACAAGTCCAGACAGGGTTTTTTTTATGGGGGTTTTATCTCCGAAAACCTTTTAGAAAATGATGAAAATCATTAGATTAAAATATCATTAAAGTAGACGAGGGAGGTTGAGAATTACTGTTAAGCACCATATGTGGAAGTTGTAAATGTAGATGTGTATGGCAACAGTCACAAATAACAGCGATGATGATCTCAGACTGCAGTGGAGTATTGTTTTAAGCCCTGCCTTGTTGGTGCTCTGTTTCAAAAGGATGACCTGGGCTTATACAGCCTACCCCGTTTGCCAGTCTCACCATCCATCTGATACGCTGAGGCCTGACTAAGCTCCGATAATGTCTGTGTAGACATTCTTGGAGGACATACTTTATACAGCAATTCGTCAGGGATTTACAGTGTCAGATAATGATCTGCCCGTCATAGTCCACGATCTACGTACAAGAGCTCCTACTGGCTCCGGCTGTTGCGGAAAACAAGTTTGAATCACTGCCACCCACACTGACCTGACTGCAAGTCAACATAAAGGAAAACCCCCCCCAACACATAACATGCTAAAAAAAAGCAGTTTTTTTGTATGAAGTGTAATATTTTAACACCTATATGTAAAATACATTAATGTGACAAACCAAATGATACATTATGAAAAGTGGATATCATTCACTGTAAGAGTCACTGAGGCAATGTGATTGTGATTTTTGTCAATATAAAAAAAGAAACTGATTTGATTTGATTTGATTTAGAAGTTTCAATTAAGCGATACACGAGACAGCGTCACCTCATTGATGTTTACGGACCGCCTGACTGTCGTTTTATGACGTTAATGCTCGACCTCGAGTGTAATGTTACCATTATACAAATTACCAATGAAATAGTAATCAAAAAGCTGTAGGGCAATAAGCTCTCAAAAACAAACAAAAGAAAACGTTTAGCTTGTGTTATCTTTGTTTTCATGGAAACACACATTTGGAAAGGGATCCTCGGGAAGGGATAATCACAGAAACCAAAACCTGTTTCGATGCTCATACCGGCGCCAGACTATTGTTTACAGTGACATTATGAAGAGATTTGTACTTCGCGTGATTTGGTGCAACCTGCTGATCCTCTGTCAAAATGTGCAGGCCTGCCTTTGGAACAACAACTAGCGAGTTGACAACTTTGCTAACACAGCCAAATATTAAACCAGTGCAACGCCACAGGACATATAACCTAATTACCCAGCTAATATTACTGACTACTCGACAGCAACAAGTCCAGCTCACCATCTGTCTTGCAGCCTTCGATTTAGTGAAGCCTACAGAGGGAAAAACAGAAAACATTTTCTCTGACAATATGATCCAGTTTCACCAAAACTGATCCCTGATGGTTCGTTGCAGTGTGCGAGGTACTGCCTCTCAACCCATTACAAGTCACTGTACCATCAGAATGATTTTAAAGCTGTTATTTTAAGGAGATAGTTCCATAACGTTGATTTAAGGCAGACATAACAAAGAAGCTATCATTTAGACTAATGCATCGACCAGCACACAGTCCCAATAATGTACAAAATCTATTGTTGGAGCCGATTTCCAACCTCAGATTAGACACACCCTTCTGCTGTCTTTGAATCTGGGACAAGGTCAGCAGTTGTGTAATCAGAATTCTTCTCGCTCTTTTTTTTTTCCTTTTTGAATTACTGTCCGCTCACATTCGCTTCTCTCTTCACTTCTGCATTACGCCGGCGCAGGTTGTTAAAGGGCATCTGCAGCGTCTCCGTGCTGTGGTGCTCTTTGCGGAGGAGGTCAAGGGAGTGTCACGTATTCGAAATGGCAGAACGCTAATACGCGTGATTACCGGTGAAAGGTCTGCTGTGGACATCGAATGTCCGCATTCACATCCTCACTTCTTTTATTAAACAGAGCGCTCCACTTGCTCGGTCGAATCTGCTGAATTTACACAAGTTTTATGTCGTCAGTCGAGCTTCACTGACTTTTAATGAAAAACTGTACTTTATAACTTTGATTGCTCAACGGTGTCCAATTTGGGCTATTAAGTTTAATTTCAAGCCAGTAAAACAGTATAACTTGGTCTGCTGCTCTTCTGTTGTTAAGCCACTAATCGCACTGGAGCCTCGAATAACTGTTGTTTACCGAGTTCACCAACAGTATGCTAATCTATACAGACGCATAATTATCTCTTAAGACTTCTTGCTGGCTCTTGGCTGCTCCGTTCCTTGAATTCCATTAGACTCACAACTTTTCGGTCATGCTAAACCGTCCTGTCATTTGGACTAATTTGAATTAAACAAGATTTTGCTGATGGAGCGGGTCATGCCTCGGTTCAGCCATTCATCATGCACTTTATTTCCATTATAATCAATTTCATAACGGACAAATTATTCATCCATGTTGTTTTATGCAATGCTATTAGACTGGGTCAGTCCGTCTGGCTCCCTCCTCGTAGGAAGACGGGCAGGAGAGACAGTACAACTCCAGGCACAGAGGGGCTTTGTAAAGGTAACAAGGAGCACACACATAAACACACATACATGCTTGCATCCATGAGCTTGCACACACACACACACTCACACACACACACACACACACACACGCTTCCCAGCAGCGCGGCGACAGGCAGTCCCACTCCGTTAGGGGTAAAAACACAGAAATTAAACGCTGCGTGCTTGTGGTTTTTAATTTAGCGTGCTGACAGCCATCCAATAGTCCTGTGGTGACATTGGATAACTTTACGACCCTGGTAAGCGCAGCCCGGGACAGGGACCAGGACAGACACCCACTTCAGTTTCAACCTTCCCCTACAGACACACACACGCAGATCATTGAAAACTGAACTGAACAACAAAACTGAATTGCTACTGCAGATGTTCACCGTTTGATCAATCATGTAAAATACTTAATGCGGGGACATAACGGAGCTATTGATCATTTATATAAAAACATTTCTGCGGCGAAATAATAATAATATTGTCAAAAATAAAAATTCTAACAGTTACTCACTCACAGTGCGCCAAGTCTGTGTCGGTCGCTGTGGTCTCTGTAATTGCCTAATTTAGAACCAAATAGCCACTTTCCTGGACAACGTTTACAGCAGCCACACACGAGTGCATTGTGTGTGTTTGTGGTCGTGAGTATTTGCTGGGACTTAACCATTGTGCTGATCGCCAGTAAAGTAGTGCTGACTGTATAGTATTTGTGTACTCTGTACTTCAAATCCTCTGAATGAAAGGCAGACATGTAAAGAATTTATGGTTAAGAAAGCATCTCTTGTCTCGGGTTACCGTACTTCCATTACGAGCTGTTGAGTGATGAAAACAGATCTGACTCTTTCGCATTTGCCCGGTGGAACCTTGTGGCCCGGTGTCTTTACTATTGATTGGCTAAACCCCGTCCTGAGTTGACAATATTGACATGCTGTCAAGTGACCGTGTGACACGGTGTGACCTTGGTAGTGTAAGCTAAACCTCACTGTATAGTGCGAGGAGTAACACTGTGTTCAGAACAACGTTTACAAGGCATGAAAAAAAAAAAAAAACTTGGCTTCCCTATTAATTTCAATGAGACCACCATGTTGGCACAGCAGGTGTGGCGAGGTGGTGGTCGCTGTCAAAAAACGCATGGTTGTCCATCGAAGAGCTCGCCAGTGTGATAAAATATACGTTTGTCCGCATTCCAATAGAGAATAAATGCTGCGGCGGCGGCTTTACGCAGTTGTTAAATCCTGTCTTATAATATGATTAACCTTTATATTGTAGCATTAACAAGCCTTTAAATGAATGGGAGTAGTGTTTCATTTCCCGCGTTCTCATTCCCTCGTCATCAAATAACCTTTTGTCGCTCCCCCCAGCATTAAATCAAAGTCCTCTTAGGAAACTCTTGCCGCTCGACAGCCACCTTTTCAACACCCCCAGGCTGTTAATTTGGGCTAACAAGACCAGGCCCCCATCTCAGTGAATGGGGAGAGAGCCAGAACTTCACTTTAATGGCCCTGCGACATAAAAGCTGCATGTATAGACTTGCGAGTGAATCTTATAAAAATCTACTTAAAAAGTTTGGTGACTTTGCCGCTAAATACGTTTTAACATGGCTTTTCACCAAAGGTTACACTCCTAATGCACATGTTTTCAAGACACCGACTCCTCAGAGCTTCATGTCTGCGGATAACTGAGCCTTGCTTGGCAATTTTGTGCATTTATCGTGATATTTACTCCTCCGTGCTTATTACAAGTCCATCGGCATCCGCACCAAATCAGTTGAAACTGCAGAGAATCTCAACTGTGCACGCCTGTCAATCCAATGATGAGATTGGCTGACATCTTTCCTGGTTCAGCTACTATAAAGAAGATGATTGGTTTTGGGTGGAAGGGGACCGTATGTGTCATACGACTGCCGTCTCTGGCGTTAAGAGTTTTCAGTTCAGAATACCGTCAATGATCTGTCACTGTCTTACAATGCCTCAGATTTAATACAGGCACGAACCGTTTCGTATTTTCCAATCTGTGTTTAATGCTGAACAAAGGTCACAGTTTGGTTAGGGTCAGGCATTAGACGTGACATTACAAACGTGACAATAAATGACGGCATCTTTGTGAAGTTACATACATGACATTTTGTCTGATGCAAGCTCAATACATTATGTAAGTGAAGTTACTTACACACGATTGGCTTGACATGTACAGGTAACTAAAAGCCGTCTCCTGAGTTACAGTCCAGTTTTCATTCAACCAATTGATCAAGCCCACGCTGAACTCTACACTGACTTTGTAACTAAGTCCCCTCACTTTCATCTAGCATCTTAACATCTAATATTGTCATGGATCGGTTTACATTGGAGTTTACGGGTTGCGCGTCCTACTTGTTTGTTTTAGTGCACTGCTGTTTTGGGCCTGAAAATGATCAAATCCAACAGAAATATGTTGAAACTTAATGTACTGTTTTGTTTTTGCGTTCAGTGGAATTTGCACAAAGAGCTGATCAATGGTATGAGATCACACACAGCCATGGAGTACCTCAGTTACTAGAGACACACCCAATTGCGCTTATAATAAGCATTCAAGAGAACACATGTGATTACAAATATAAAATATCACGCAATGTGTTTTGCTTTCATTCTGAATACAGATGTAAAAGTATACGAATCGGGGGGGGAGATGCTGCCTTATAGGTGGCCTTTTGGGGGACGTTTGCCATCTAAAGAGCGCTTGCTCTGTAGGTGCTGCACATGTGGCTGCTCCATTGCCGCACGGTGGTGACAGTGTGTGTTGAAGAAAAAAAAACCCACATGCGATGCCAAGACCATACGCGGTTCCATTTCTGTGTGTGTGTTTTTATTGAAGCTCGAGCTAAGTGGATTGTGGTCAAGGCTCGGTGGACATCCAATAATGGGCTCCGACAGAGAACTGCTTTAATATGATGTGAGAACGCATGTCTCTAAATTAATACCCAATGATGTCTCTGTATGTGTGTGTGTGCGTGTGTGTGTGTTTTCTGAATGAAGACGTACGGAGAAACGGGTCACATGAAGTCATGCGTTGGACCGTCGTAGAGGAAAGACTTGCTGATCTGCTGGAACAGTCTGAATGGTTACCAGGCAGGCTGCTCTACTGTGTACGGCACTTTGGAGAGTTGTAAATCTTGTTCGTTTGGGAACCATCGGCTGTGCGTACTGTAGCCTTTTTTTTTTTATGCGCCTTTGGCATCTGGAACACACAGTCAGTCACACAGGCTCCGTGAATGAGTCACAGATGAGCTCTCTCTCCGTTTCTCTGTAGTGCCATGCTTGCATCCCCGCACATCCTCTCTCAGTAGGGAGGCACTCCACATCTGTGAATCCCCCTCCACCCAAACTCTTCATTCACCCTCTATACCTGCCCACCCCTGTCTCTCCTTATCATGCGCTCGCTCTTTGCCAGATACTGCATACTCTGAGGTTCCCCGCCTAGGCAGGCAGCAGGCGGGCATGCCCACTGCCAGCCCCTCGGTGTCCTCTGAGAGTGGCTGACGTCACCGCTCCTCTCCCAGGTGACCCTCAGAGGCGCATCAACACGTTCACACACACCGATATGATTTTTCACATCAAACCAGTAACTAAGGAACTGTGTGTGTGCTTGCGTGTGTGGACACACACAAACGCAACTGTGTTTATGTTTTAAAAATAGATGGAGAGAGAGAGAGAGAGCGAGAGAGAGAGAGAGAGATGGAGATGCTAACGATCAGCGGTTGGCAGATGGTAGAGTGATGTAGCGAGGAGTGATATTACTGCCCACTTAAACTCATCTGCTGTTACTCCAACCCCCCAACACTACTACGAGGCTGGACTCAGTGCACACTCATCCACAGTGTCTCTCTCTCTCTCTCACGCACCCAAAGGCGCTGGCTCTCTCGCACACACTCTTTCAGACACCCGGGACTCTGTACGAACATTAATCTGGATTGTTAAGTGTAAGTGAACACCCTTTTGTTTGTTCAAGCGGCATTCTTCCAGTATTTGGAGATTTGATATGTCTGCCTTGGGTGCGAGACAGAACAGTTGTTGTTAGTTACCCATAGAGACGCCTATTGTCTTGTCATCGCTGGTATCATGCCGTCAGGGTAAGGAGTTCAGTGATCACATCCTTTGTCACGGCAATAAAATGAGTCTCAATTGCAGTTTGTTTGTGTTGTTGGGCTGGGTAGCAGATACGGAGGGGGGCGTGCCATGTGTTCTCATAACACAATCTGGTGTTTTTCATCACATCCGTACAGTAACCAGGAGAATGACTCTGTGTGTTTGTGTGAGTGTGCTTGTGCGTGATTTACGACGGAAGCTCACTTTAATGGAATTATGAAGTGTTTGGTAATAAACTAAAGGCTTTTTAATGGAGTCTGCAGGGTCTCATAATTTGCATATTGGTCTAGAGTTGGACAGGGATCTTCAGCGGAGGAAAACACTCGCAGAGCTTGTTACTCATTCAGGCGTGAAGCTCAAGCAAATCTCCTCGGTGTGATTGGTTTACATTTCACATGTCGTTTGCTTCGCCAGGTTTCTCGGGAGCCGTATTCCAAAGTTGCAGTATTTAGTTTAGAGCTCGAAGAAATCACAAATCAATCAGATCTTTGCGTGATAAACTGCAGAGGGCACGGGTCACAACTGAGGATCAAATTACTGCATACTTGCAAGTACACGCCCACTTACTGTGCACCTTTAGTGACTGAGGATCACTCACTGCAGTTTAACTTTACTCGACCATCAACAGCTATGGTAAGGGTCACCCAAACTATAAATACATGCACCTATGGGACTCAGAATGCATGGTCTGATGGCAAACAATAACTAAAATGGCCTCGGGGTGCCTTCTAATGATCCACGTTGCCAATAGTTAGAGAAATTGCACGTAATGCCTTGTGAAATAACTGGTGTAAATTGTGCAGTACTCCGTGGGATGTTGTTCCCCGCGTCCGTATGTGTTTACACTGATCTTTTAAGTCGCTAATTAAAAGCTATGTACGGGGACGTGCTCTCTTAAGTGAGAGGCTGAAAGGCGTGAAAGCGTATTTACTGCCGGGCTGCACTGTGGGGACTAGTTAAAGGTGCTGACAGAGGCTCGTGGCAGTCCGAATACTGTAACGCGCGCACACACACACACACACACACACACACACACACACACACACACTACCATTAGGGAGAAATAGATAGAGCACAGCTGCCCTGTCTCCGGAGAGAGAGACAGAGGTAGAATAGACTACTCTCCTCAACAAGACCACTGTGCACCTTATATGTAACCACAAACTAACAGCAAGAAAGGAAAAAAGTGACACATTTTTTTTTTTATCAAATCAAAGCCGCATGCATGACGTTGAATTTAACAAACAAAGCCAATGTCATTATCACACACTGTCCCAGCTACCAAAGCTGCAGGCTGTTTTCTGGGATGCACAAAGTGCTGAATCTCTGTCTAGGCATTATATATTTGGGCCAGCTTGAACTGAAAATGCATTGTCTCTGGACATTTAGTCTAGATTTTTTCTCTCCTCACATGGTCAGCTGTTAAAAAGCCAGAAACCACGCACATATTTTTTGTTTCTCTGGGCACAATGCAACGGAATACCTCTCATTAAGTGTAGCTGACCGTTACCACATGGAGGTGAGGTTAAGAGGGGTTAGCATAACTCTTCTGCCACTGCTCAACCAGAAACTGTAAAATGCGAAACGGGATTCCGAGAAGAAGGAGCCGAATGTTTGAATATGGAGTGTGCAAAAACACAACTGCAGTGAGACAAAACAGATTTTGCTTTTACAAGCTCCGGCGAAAGTAGCGCCGTCGCAGAGGCTGTGTTGTGATTTAAAACTTCTCCGAGGACACTTTGAAATGGCTGTAGAAAGTTTAGAATAATATCAGTGCAACGGAGCTGTGAAACTGCCGTCGGTGGAAATGCAGCTTCCCCCACCGCCCACCGTCATCGGGAAGGGTGGCAGAAAGCATGGAGCCGCTTATGCCATTTCCTCTCATTACACCCTCTTCACACACAGCTTTGGGCTCAGTGTGCAGAGGGCTAATTGAGCCTTAAGATAGCGCAAAAGAAATGTGCTACTAGATTTCCCCCACCATAGTCTGTCACTGGCACGAGCGGCTAGTCGTTATGAACAGTCATTCCTTTCGAATGTTTGCTGGCGCTCACTCGCGGACGCTCTCAGAGCAGCATCAGTCCCCTGTCAGTGATCTGCTGGGCAGTTTCTAAAAGAGGTAGACAGAAGACTTCTCAGAAAAGCTTTGGGGTTTTTCTTCAGCTACACTTTACTGTATCTTAATCTCTGGATATGTGAATGTTTTCTTTGGCAGGAGCACTGCTGCCTTTAATCATTTCCAGAGATTGGAATATTACCCAAATGTAATTAAATTAGGGCTCTCTGTGTTTGATTACTGGGGATTGTGGCATGTGGCTGTAACCTATAAACTGCTAATATTTCACAGAGATGCCGAGATAAATAAATAAATAAATCGTAACACTTTTTTTAAGGTATTATCTTGATGGAATCTTGTCGGTGATAAAAGACTCCTTATGACTCCTTATGTGCATTGCTCTTTTTTCTCATTTGTTCCAGTTCACATTTTTGCTTTTTAACTTGATTGCCATCGCCTGCCATGTTAAACTAAAAAGTCTCATTCATAAGTCACGAGTATTGGTTGTCATCAACAGCCTCCTTAAATTTCTCAAAGTTGGGGACACACATCTATATTTTTGAGAAGGTGATACGGCCTTACGCCACGACAGATATCGGAGTATTGGTGCAAAGTTAGCTACGGCATTAAGTAGCTTATAACTAACTCAACAGCTTACTGGGTGTTGTGTCATAATGTGATAAACGCATAATACAACACAAACACCAACACATTCTGCTCAGTCATCCTGACTATTAAAACACAAACCAGTTGATTCCTAAGCTGTGCGGGAGAACTAATCTAATGAGTGCCACTATCAGGGTTGAGCGTATTTCTCAACTGAAACAAGTATCAGGAACAGAAGAGATGCTGATCACAAACACGAGTATCATCCTAGTCAATGCGTCGCTACACGCGATGAAGGGAAATCCTCAGCTGTGTCCACATCATTGTGGTGCACAGTGAGGGCCATGTCTCAGGCCCAACGCCAAGTGGTGCACAAGACAGTGCAAGTGCCATTGATAGTTCTGGCTGACACTGCTGTCATTTTCACGCCCACGTATAGGTAGGGAGTGTATTTGCGCCCATCTGTGAGCCCATGTGCAAAGTCTGGTCAGGCACATTGTTGGCACATTGCTGTCTTGAGGCAGCAGAAGGAGAAAGCGCCATTGAAGAAAAACATGTTTGAAAATCAATGGCACAGTATTTTTTCTGCTATTAAAAGGGAACATTATTCAGATAATAAGACGTGCCTACATAGAGGGGATCACAATTCCGATTCAAGAGGCCACTTTCAGTCATTTTAAATGTGCACAGTAATAACACTGCAGCAAATATTGTGGCACATTTAAGGGGCACAACTAAAAGTTATAAACTTGACAGGATAGAGGAAACTCTTCAGAGGAGAAGGAATCAAACTATTTGCTCCTGCAATAAAAACTTTTTTGACAGCCGTGTGTCAAACAAGAATCTGAACCTGTGAGGGAGTTAGCATGTTAATGTTGATAAAGTCATTTAGATCCTACTATTTTGTCTAAACAGTCATTTTCCCATTTAATAACTGATTATTTTAGTTGAAATACAACCCTCATCTTCGCTCACATCAGTGTGATAATGTATCTTAACTGTGTCTTAATCTCTGACCCGCCGTCAGTTGCTATCTCAAGGGTTATCTTGGAAAAACCACCCCCCTCTTTACACCAGCTCAGATTTCCATCACTGCCCCGGCTGATGGATCTGCTTCAAACTGTGAGCAACAAGTCCTCTTTTAGCTGCAGCCTTTCATCTTTGAGACAATAGAAGTTTGATTTAGTGATAACATGTGCTCGTGCACTTTGCAGTAAGCTATTTGTTTATTGCATTCACTAAACCGGAGTTTGCTCAGTGGTCCTGCTGAGTATTTTTTACTTGAATCTCCATCTGCTCCTCTCTTTCATCTCCAATCTATCCGTCCTTTTTTAAAAAATGATTTGCTCCCTGTTTCAGTCTGGATGTTCTTTTAAATTCCCTCATCATCTCTTCAATTCCCTTTTTTTCTTTTTCTACCTCTGAACCACACACCCTCCTCCCCACCCAAAGGCCCCCCTCTCGATGCTGACACAGATGGGCGCTCTGTTAGTTCACGCTAGCTGACCCATTCGGTGAACCCTTCTGCCCCACCGGACGCTTCTGTTTGCAAACTGTGACAAAGTATCAGATTTACTCTTTTCTGTAGGTGCAGGAAGCGTGGAGGAACAGAGATCTGGGCATGTCCCTCCGTATTACCTATCACGCCCCCCTCGCACCCCGCGGTGCACACATTCACCGACACATGTTGACATGCCTGCGCGTGCCCACACACACACACACACACACACACACACCAAACAGACATTCACTTGGAAAACCAAGTGTGAGAAACCCTCTGTGGTTAGACCGCTGTTCTGAATAAAAGTCTGCCTTTGTCTATGAAGGACAAAGCCTTATTAAATTAAATTAAGTGATTATTTGGCGTTTGCTAAAGTTGCTCCAAGGAACTGAATTGCGCACACACACACACACACACACACACACACACACACACACACACACACAAAGATATCCTAATTAGCTAAATGAGTCATTAATTTTAGCAGAGAGTTATTAAGATAAAGTTAATGAAGGTACGGCTAATTAAGACATGACGAATCGACATGTCTGCAACACCCATTAACACGTTATCTACTGCCTCTCTGTTATCTCGCTTAATCTGCTTTAACTGCAGAATGCTCTCTGGAAATGAGACATTAAAGTGTCACCCAGCTGCTTTATCTTACAGACTGACAGTAGCGGGGGGAATCTCGAGGGAAGTTAGTTTTCTTTAGCTTTCTTTACACTTTTACATCATCAGTATTTTTTGCAGAAAACTGTTATGCGGCTTGTTCCTCTGGCTTAAAGAGACATGGGTCGTTGCCTGTTCTGCTGTTCGGCGGAACAACAAATAGGTTGAAACCTTTTGTAACGCCGACTCTTAAGCATACCTGAATAACACGAGAGGTGAGGGGGCGGCTCGCTAACTAATGTTGGTGGAAAGCAACTAATCTCTACCAGGGTTATGGGAAACTACTGTAATTGGCTTGTTTAAAAGAAACATTTAGACATTTAGACTGACTACTGATAAACACTTTTACTGGACTGGAAAGAACTTATATTGCTACTGGTTTGGATGTAACTCATAAAAGTCCAGAACTGCTAACTTTACCAAGATATTTTAGACATTAAGTTGCTTGTTACAGTTGTTAGTTAGCTTAGATGTCCTTAATCAATAAGAATATCTTCTTGTTCCTTGCTAGTTATCCAGTGCTATGATATTCTCTTATTATTCCTTTTTCGAGCTGTGTCTGATTGATCTGTCACGTAGCCATGCTGCTTCGAGCAACCCTTTTTACAACTCGCAAGCAGTGTTTATAGTCGCAATTACAATTACACGATAAGGCAATGTTTAGACCAAACAGCACTTCATTAAAAAAAATAAAGAAAAGAAAAACAGCCTCCTTATTCATTTAATTGAAACTACTGCATTGGCAGCGCGTCGAGGTACTGTGTGCACGGCTCTGGTAAAACGCACAATCCATTCAGCAAAAAAAAGCTGAATCCAGCTCAACTTTTCTTCACCAATGAAATATTTGCAAGGGTACATTCACCGTATTTAATTTTTTTTGAGCAATCCCTGAAACAACAGCAGTGGGACCAGCTGAGAGCAGTTACCTCCTAAATATGACACGGTCAAATGGTGATATTTATGGACCTGTGTGACAGGATAAGGATGCCTTAAGTAAACATAGCAGAGAACACAGCCTGAGGGGTGTTTCTTCTCCCTCTATCTATCTGTTTAGGAAGGGAGGGTGACAGACTGTGTCAAGCGGAGTGTTAAAATGACCCAAATGTCCCGAGGTGAGTTTTCGATTTGTTTTGGGAACACTTTCTAAGTATGCCATTAATTCCCGTCCCTCCCACATTAAATGCTGACCTCCACTCTTCCGCAGAGAGCGTAGGGCGAAGGGGCGGGGCCAGGTTACGATAAGCTCCTCTGTGGCAGATGTGAGTGACAGCAGTCAAAAAGGTCACTCGTGTCTCCAAAAGCCGCCACAATACCTCAGTTCCCAGTCAAGTAATGTCAGTCAGTGCTTGCAGAGAAAAAAGGAACAAGAACGGAAAAGCTCATGTGAAGGCTGCGGCGTGAAGAAAATATTGCAGATGATAAATATAAATCAGGAACAGGCTTGAGTGTTTGTTCACGACATTATTATTGTTCCGTGGTGTGATATGGTCCTATACATCCCACGAGCTATACTTTGCGAGATGATATTGAGCTGGACTTGAGCTGTTTTTTTTTTTTTAATCTGCTGCACGATATATTATGCAGCAGCAGGGCCGACCACACACACACACACACAAACCAGGGAGAGAGGGAGCCAGGCATGATAATACACTGCTGCGGGTTTGGTTAATTACTCAATTTAACAATGTAGCTAACATTGTGTTCTCAATTATGCTTTGTTACATATTCAGAGCGGTGAAGTTCAGTGTGTCCCTGTTTTTCCACTCAATTTGATTGTTTTAAACAAACACGGCAAAATATTCAGTGGCGGTACGAGGTTTGGCACCGGGCTACTTTGCAGTGTATCTCCAAAAGAAAGCACATCATTAATGCTGGAGAGATTGCCGTGTTTTAAACGGAGCGGTTATATCACACAAAGCGTGGATTTATAGCGAGTGGAAACTTGAAATGGTGAAATCTGTAGGCAGAATTAATGATTACTTGAGTTCTCCTGTGTCATTTATCTTCAATTTTCACTCTGATTGGTGATTTTACACAGACCCTTACTGGAGCCAGTCAAGAAAAGAACTAAACATGTTTTCGAGAATAGCTTTCAGAAATGCTATGAAATATACTAGTCACTTTTGATATAACAGCGGCTGTGGCTCAGGGGTAGAGCCAGATTCTCATTACCAGAAGGTCGCTGGTACGATTCCCTTGGCGTGCATGTCGAAGTGTTCTTGGGTTAGATAGTGAACCTCAAAAGAAAAAAGTGACTGCTAAAATGTAAATGTAACCGATGCTATTGAAGCTGCCACACCTAAACCATGCCTGTAGCTGCCAGCAGATCGTCTAAGGGCGCTGATAAGTGTGTTGGGCCACAAGCACATAACTAGCCAAAGGGTTTCAGGAGATTGCATCATATCTTGATTTTGCAAATTCAGCTGCCTTACAAAGGTGAATCTGGCTACCACGTCTGTAATGGCTGATCCACGCTGGACTTCAACCACCCACCCTATGGACCGAGCAACTGCTGCCTCAAATAGAAGTAAATTAGGAAACTAAGCCCTCATTAACAGTCATTTAAACCCATGTTTACAACACCCGGAGTAGTCAAATTCAATGGATCCATCGTAATGATGAAAACAAATTGATGCATTTATGCAATGTTTCCCGATCAGACGGGGAGATGAAAGGCACAGAACACAGCGGTATAATTGGAGATGGCAGGTCCGGCACTGTAACCCTCTGTGATCACGGCCGGCGAGGCAGAGACTCTGAACATGGAGGTCAGGGGTTGCACAGACAGAAACAGAGTGACTGTGCATGTTGGGATGGTTTGCTGAGTCCCTTTGTTTGTGTTTGTATTCAATCAGCAGCATTACCAGAATGTGTCCGCTCACTGTAACAGTGGCTGCCTTCATCTTTCCTTCACCCATGGGTCACTTAAGACTATACATCTATGGGCGCCATGATGAGGCAACCAAGCAGAAGAACATAAGGCCTGGATGAGGATGAGTTAAAGGGATTAGGGAAAGGAAGGGTGGATGAATGAGTTTTTATAGACTTCGAGAGCAGTGGCTGTGTTGTGTTTGATGCCTTGGCACAGACCGGTCCCTGACTAATGTGGCGTGATACACTGGGTACTGAAAGCAGGGCCAAGGGTTCCTTCCTGGGCATGAGTTTCTGGGTTGGAGCTTCTGCTTAATTGGACAGCTGGACTGTTTTCCCCACATATTTTCATATTAGAGGATGCTGCAAGTTTCCCTTCTCTTCTGTTCTCCTTCGTGCCTGCCCAGTATTGACATTACTTCAGCGCGGGGTGCTTTGCTATCAGCGCGTAATCAGAGATTGAGAGGCGGATATGTGTTGTTTCTCTCTTCGCTCCAGGTAACAGCCTTTCTCACTCGACCGTGGCAAGCCCGGCAGTTATTGATACTTTCGCTAAGGGGGTCACACAATAATACCCCCTTCTCTCTCTGCAGGTTGTAGGGGTCCTCCCCAACCCTAATTTGGAGCCGAATATTACCTTACAGGAATGCAGGCTTTCTACTTAGACGTGAAACCAAACACACTCTCCTTTCATGATGACTTGTTTTTGTCTGCAGGGGACTCATTTTGATAAATGCTTTTCATGTGACACGAAAGTTGATCCGTTAAAAACAAGTTTGCATGAAGTGCTTACATCGATGAAATATCACTGTCGCTGCGAGGCGCAGGTTGTGAGGAGGCATTATGCAAATTGGACATTAAACCTAAACGCTACTTGCCACGAGATTATTTATGAGCCGGACGTTAAAAATCTTGTAAAAATTATATAGCTGCACCTGGAAGACTGCAACAAAAGTCAAGGCACGTGTGTCTGAATACATACCTGTGGATGATCGAGGACAGAACGAAGGGTCGGGGACTTAGTCGTACATGAAAAGAATGCAAAAGTTTAACTGTAGTACAATTATATATAAATACTTTTTTTCATTCTTGAAAACATCAGGAATCTACCATGGTGAATCAAGAGTCAACACCTGGGCTGACAGGGTGGGATGAAAGACATGTCGTGTCACATTTCTGCTATGTGTCCAGCAAAAAGCTCCAATGAGGTGCAATTTCCTCCCGACTAATTAGTGTGGAATTGGTGCTGTTTCATCAACCTCCCCAGGGCAGAGTGAGCTTCGAGCTGGAAGCAAAGGGGCAAAAAGGAGTGAACAAGGAAGGGAGAAGCAACAGAAGCGGCATCAGCCAGAGGTTGTCGTCTGTTGGTTTTATACGGGACAATGTGGGCTGAAACCCGAGCCGCTTCTTTGGCCTCATTGCTGTCAAAGCAGCAACAAATAACGTTCTGAGAAGCTTCTGTATCACAGGTTATGTTAAGAGCACTGACGGAGCCTTCGGGCTCTGCAGCACATCAGATATGACCTCACTCTGAGATGCTTTGCGCAGTTGAGTGATGTTCACCTGTGGACACTGATTCTTCCCTTTCCTCATGTAAAGAATGATCCTGTCCTCTGGCCCCTTGTTATCAATGGAGCTGAATGGCATCAACTTTTTCTCTCCTTTTGTACTTTTTGTCTTCTCTTTCTTTACTTTTGTTGCTATCCATGTTTTTGTCCTCCCTTTCTACCTCATTGCCCCCTAGTCTTTTGTGGCCCTGTGTGATTTAGAGGAGGTAGATTGTTTTCAGTGAGGACAGAAGAGTCCAAGGCTGAATGGGAATTATCGGGTTTATGTCGGAGTCAAGGTTCTGATTGAAGGTATAAATCTTGGTGGAAGGACGGAAGGCTCATGGATCCCTTCTGTTTGACCTCAGCTTAACACCAGAAGCCCCATTAAAAGAGACGCCCCAGATCGATCGATCAAGCCTCTCCTTCCCCCTAGACTCCCCCCGACACTATTGACAAGGTCAGTTAATCCATCGTTAAATGTCAGAACACACAATGTTTATGGGCTCAACTAGCACTGCTGATGTGCACATTCAGGGGTCAGCAGTGGCAAGCGACTTGATTAAAATGCACAAAGGAGCATGACAAGGACATTCAACGTGTGCATAGGAAAGAACAGTAATCAAAGGAAAAATAGTTTATACTTCTCTTATTCAAATTTATCTGGTATCAGCGACTGTAAAATATGTGCAGAGATGCTTAAGTACGATAAACCTGCATTTCTTTTTAAGGCCAACAGGAGGCACCTTTACCGGTTCGAATTAGAAGACTAGCTTATGAGAAAATAAATTCTCGCTTGATTTATTACTACAATAAACAGTTTTGGAATGAGTTTATTTAAAAAAAGACAAGATGGCAACGACAATAATGCCAAACTTGAGGTTTTGGTAGTCCACTGTCCACTGGGTTGACATTATCTGGTACAATTTAGACAAACATACTGTATATCAAAACAATTCCAACATTCACGTGAGGTTCCCGGTCAACAGTAACTGTCAGCATTGATTTCAGTTTGCCATGACCAAGTAGTTTTATTTGTCAAAACCAAATCTTCCCCATAAATTCGGCATATAAGAATTGATTGCGAGCTTGATTGATTATGTCAGAGTTTTGCGCTGGTGATATTAACAACTTTTGACTTCACTGATGAGAGATATTGTTTTCAGACTGCAGGAGTTACAGGCTTAGAGGTGAGGCTTAACCCAGAGTGACACGGGCTCTTAGCTGACCCCCTTCTCTTCTGATCAAAGACTCAGCAGAGGTATAATCCCAAGTCTTTACTATTGGTTTTTAATGAACTCTAACCTTTAACCCCCAATAAGCCCCAGCATACCATGACAGTAGTCGCGAACCAGTGATTGAGTTTTCTTGTCATGTCGGTTGCTGTGTAAAATGACAGTCATATAGTGAAAGTATTTCCCTTTAAACCGTCATATTTTTGTTTCTCATGGAGGAAAACCATTAGAAAATATTGAGTGTTGATTATTATTTCTAGACTCTGTATGAGTTGGCAGAGATGTGTAAGCGGCGAAAGAGGCATCTTCCTGAACAGTGTTTCAGCAGATTTGAACCCTTTTTGGAACAGTAGCTCCTGTGTTCTTGCAAACTACTTTGCCACTGGCACTGCCCGCAATGAGCGGAAAAAAAGAGGTTCGAGTCGGTCGAGTTTGCCTCGAAGAAGTTATTGTTATGTCTACTTCCAGAAGGTATACCATTTCATGCTGCACTACGGTTTAGTGCTTTACGGCTCTTTCCCTCCCTATTTCCAAACATTTTTCCTCTTCACACCTTGAGCTACACGGGGTTTGCGGTGTAAAACCACCAGGAGTGTGACAGAGAGACAGAAAGTGAAGTGTATGGTCATTGGTTTGTTATAGTGTGAAGGAAGTGAGCTGTGCCATGTCTAGACTGCTGTCACTCTGAGCTGAGTCAATAAACAGCATCAGTGATGAGTTTCAGCTTGTCACACTCAACACACTCACATAGACACACACTCATTCTCCTGATGTTTCTCTCATTAAGAGGTCCCTACCCTCGCTGGAAAGTGAATAAGTGAATTTTTAATGTAAATCAGCAAAACGTCAGTTTTTAAACGTCGAGTTTTAAAACGGATTTAATGATGGAATACAACAAGTCGTGCGGCTCTCACTGTTGTTGCATTACTTCTTTGCCACGTTATGTATTTGCCGTAACTTCCTGTTTGTAGTAAAATACAGAGCTTGCTTTGGCGCGGTAAGGTTGAACTTCTGAATATTTTTGGAAAGAGCCACAAAGGCACGCATATGTTTAAAATGTGTCTGCGTTCTTGTTAGACAGGAAGCATTTTTCAGGATCAATGCTGATAACCATCAGCAAAGCCATTCAGTAAGAGGAACAGTTTACACTGTCCGAGCTCAGTTTATGAAAGGATATTTGGAAAAGTCTTACAGGATCGTACAGCAAGTGTGATGGTTTCTTTCTAAGGAAGCAATAGTACTAATATTATTCTTCGGTAATGCATTAACAGATAGCCAAGACAGAAATGGTGCGTGACTTAAGCTGCACTGTATGTCTGGTTTTTATCTCCCCACCATAAAAGCTCGGTTGGGTCAAATACAGTTTAGAACAGAAGCCGATTCTCCACGATAGCGGAGGCTATGACGAGAACTCCTCCAGAGGGCTAAGCATGGAAAACACTGTCAGGGAAATTAAATGTCCCTGCCAAGTGGTGCTGCACAACACCTCTGCCTATCTCCAGATATCATTAATATCACTGAGAAAAGTTAGAACTTCACATGCTCAGAGATGATATCTTGGAATGAGTCCACACGGCTGAACTAAAGAGCAAAACTCTGAAAAGCTACCAGCTCCAGGCCAGTGTTCTGCAGCTGACCCTGCTCTCCGACCTCCAGGAAGGAAGGCAAACAAAAAGGAATCCTATTACATTATTGTTATGTGACTTTTAGGCCTTTCATAAAGTCGTCAGAAGTTCTGCTCACAAATGCCATATTGTGTTCATAGATCACGCTGTAACTCTCTGCACTGCTGTACTCATGGTGTCTTCTCTAACACAATCACATGTTGAAAAGACGTCTTTACTAAATGCACCAATGAAAGTCCCGCTGATTATCTTCCGTATTTATCTTCCATACTGACGTTATTTCTCGACATATAAGACCAAGAAAGGTGATGTCAACAGCCCCTCGCTCGTGTAATCTCCAGGTGTGAGTCAAAGAGAGGCTCTGTGTTTTTGTTGTTCCCTGTAGAGGTGAAAAGCAGGTAGCCTGAAGGTTGAAATATTGATGGATGATGATAAATTCATGTTGCTGGTGGAAGATTGAAGCACATTCCAACAACAGGCGCTGTGTTTTCTGATAGCCACCGTTAATGCCCGTCTGAGACAAACTGATATCGTCCCCAAGAGAGGCGATCCTGTGAATGAAATGACATTTTGGCTAAATTTCAGAAAGCTGTATGAGCGTTCTTCAAAGTCTAATGTGCCTAGATGATGTAAGTATTCCTTGCATTTTATGAACTGACAAAATGCACAGTCTCAGCCTTGCCGTTGCAGATCCCCTGGTTGTCACAATAAGGGTGGGGTTGCTTCGTTGTTGACGGCGATGCACTGTTCTCGGTAATTTATTCATAACGCTGAGGATTTTCGCTGTATTTTTCATCAATTTTTCATTAAGAAAGAGTAAATCACCAGCAGCGTGTGGTTTATTCAGTCATGAATAGTGCACAGCACACTCTGTCTATTTATGCCGTACCCTCATGAGTCTGCTTACACAGAAGAGTCAGAGTGGAGGAGAGTTTTTCCACACTTTCGTTAGACGACAGCTACGAAAGATGCACTCAAGTATGGATTTTACTCTGTCCCAACTAATGTTCTAAATAGTAATGCTGGTGAGCAGCGTGGTCGGATCTGATATGTTTTTCTTGTATAGTGTCTCCCAGATGCTCCTGGGGTAAGTTAGAGATGACTTGAGCTGATTCCAGTAGCTCCCAAGGTGAAGAGAGGCCTTCTCTTGTTCCTTCATACCAAGACCTGCTGGCTCACACAGCTGGCTTCCATCACTGCATGCTTTGTGTGTGTCTATGCAGGCGTGCGTGTGTGTGTGTTTTATGCCCATAATAACGGCAATGCCAATATATCAGACCTGTCATAGGCAGCAACCCAATATCCATGGCGGTAGTGGGGCAAACTACGTCACCGCTGCATAGCTCATCTTGTCTGGGGCATGGGAATTAAAATGTCATATATGTATTTAGATTCTCGTATTGTAATTTATAACACTCAGATTAACTGAAGTCAGACGGAACGTGATGAATCATTTTATTCAGTCATTCAACACAGGTTATTCTATACACAAACCAGTAACTATTACACTTAATAGTTTTTTTTCTGGATATGGTTTTTTACTCCCCCTCTCATGCCGCCTGTTCCAATCACTGAATGCTACTTGTCGTGACGCTAATCTTAACTACAGCTGGGTGGGTGGATGCGGGTGGGGGGGACTATGTAGGCTGGTATTGTAAAGGGTAGGTGGGCGGCAAACATGGTTAATTTGCTTGTCTCGGGCTTGTGGTTTGTTTTGCTGAGCCAAATCCTCTCATTTAGGAGATTATGTTTCCCAGGCCTGTGGAGAGTAGGTGGAGGTCAGAGAAGATGAAACAGAGAAAAAAATTGAGGAGAGAGTGATGGAAAGAGTTTTTTTTTTTCAGTGTGGGGTATAGGTGCAGATGGATGTAGAGACGTGGCAGCAGATGGGGGTTAATATATGTACTGGTGTGGAGTGGGGGTAGGTGATGCTCAGAGAGATGCAGAAGAGGAAAGCAGCTTGTGTGTGGGGACATCTGAGGGGTTGGGGGTGTACTTGTGTTGGCAGGAGGTGTGGTGAGGTGGGAAGGGCATTGTTTAAGGAGGGCTGAATGAAGTCTGATGGGGCCTCCAGCTTTCAGTGGGGATCGACAGATCTCCACTGCTGTTCCTACTCCACAGCTCTCATCTGCCCATCTTCCAAACATACCATCCCTCTCCGCAAGTTAAAGTAGTCCCCCCTCTCTTACAGCTCTCACACACATGATCTGATTAACTCTGAGATGATCAGAGTACCCTGAGCTCTCTGTCTGAGTGAATAGAAGACTTGAGACCATAAAGCTGAATTGGTGCTTCAGAAGGGGGCGGATCTCCTTTAAACTCCCTTTGGGTTCTGTAAAAACCAACACTTGGGTCCAATACCATTTCCAAGTTCTACGACTACCCCTCACTTTCAAGTGCTCCATAGCCCCCAGAGCAGAGTTACAATGGGTAGTGATTGAAATCTCTCCATATGAAATGGGACAACCTTTTAAGGCCCCCATATGTCATCAGTTGACATTAGTATGGCACCTTCAGCTGGGGTGATTGCTCTTGTGTTACTGTGGCAAACCTCATCAAATAGAAAAGAAGCCTGCTTCTTCACCGGCCACTAATGTTAGCCCTGCTTTGTAGGCTAACATTAGCAACCCGTGCCCCCACCCTGCCAGCCCTGAATTCAGAGGAGCATTACCAACTACAGCAACTTCTCTGATGGACTGTAAGGTGTCGTATGCCATGCGGTACTGCCGTGCACAAATCAGCAATGACAATGTGTGGTTAGCTAGCCAGCTAGTTGGCTACTGAGACATCAGCAAACTGATCATGATTGTTTCTTGCTTGTTATCGAGAAAAGGGTCATAATACATTGAGACAACACAGTTCTCATAACCCTCAGTTGGACGGGGGCCCTGAAAAAGGTGTTTGAAGGGCCAAGTAGACCTACACCCACGCCTTACCCCTCTATCCCATCAAGCATTGAGACAACCTATCCCTGAACATGAATGCGCAAACAGAGGGAGAGAAGTAGGTCTAAGTGGTAGGGGTTGGGGGGTGTATTGGGATTGGGCCATAGTCAAGGACGTGCCCCTCTCCACATTGGACCACGGTTGTTCAATATATCTTTTAACCATGGCTGAGCTGAGAAGCAAAAGGAGGATACTATATAACAACTGAATAAAGCTAAAGAAAGGTTTAACTCTGCACACAGAATTGGTTTCCAAGCCAGTCAGAAAAAAAAAAAGAAAGATTTTTGAAGGCCCATAAAGAGCCACAGTTAAAAAGAGAAACGAAAAAGATCAAGAGAAAAAAAGTTAGGGAGAGTTAGAATAAGATGTGAATCGAGAGGGTTCAGTGGGGTTGAGTGGATGAGTGGAGAACTCTTGAGTTGGAGGCTCTGAATACCTCGCCTATGTCAGGAACTGGGACATTCTCACCACCGCCTTTTTCCTCTTTGAGGAGGGGCCAAGAGGATTTAACAGCTGATTGTCAAGTTTGCATATGCATTATTTTTTATAAGAATCAAACAGAATCACAAGTGACAGCACTTCAGCTGAGAGCTGAGATGGAAATATTGATGCCCCATACAGCACAAGACGCTATAGCTGCCGTTATCCACTTCATGCTGTTATCCACTTATCATGAAAACACTTTGCAGTTATCAACATGCAAGGAGTACGGCCAGTAGAAGTGTGGGGTAACATTCTCAAGTGGGCCATTCACTGCTTATTCACCTCAAACAATCGCTCCGTCTGGCCTTAGTTATGGCAGATTGTGTTACATGATCCCCGGAATAATGAACTGGTACGTCAACACTGCCAATCCCACATAGCAAAGAAAAGGATCCGTCTATTCCAGCCCATAATCCAGTCTGTTTGGGAAGTCGGAGTCTGTGGCGTGACACTTGTTCCCCATAGTCTCCAGTGTTCTCCCTGGAACCTCCAAGCGCCAGCTCACATTAGCATAACCGTGAGGCCCATCCACTCACTACAGGATTAGTTCAGCTCTCCTCCCACTGTCTGATGGCTCTTTATCCAGATGGATGCAGCCTGTTAGAGGTCTTAACCACACCATTGCCACTAAAGTCATTATCATTCACCACGAGGAGGAATCAGCTCACTGAGGCTCCGCTGTGTGGAGCGAGATTGACGTCTCATTTGGGATGGTTTAAGAGAATAGACAGGGAACTCCCCTCCAGACGATGATGGAGTGGCTAATAAATACCCAATCAATCTGCCTTTATGCTTAAGTGACTATTAACAAATTGTTAAGCTGGTCTTGTAATGTTTTTTTGTAACACTATTATTTTTTGATTATTTTTGTGGAATAGGTTTTTCACAGAGAGCAGCTTAAACTGTTAAATTATTATTGTTGCTAAACAGAGATCTCTGTAAGAGTTTTTATACTTCATGTTCATATAACATGCCCACATTTGGCAAATGTACTGTTCTGTATCTCATCCTGGAAATGGTGTTCAATTCTCGGGACTTGAACTCAAGACATTTGCCACACTGCTTAGCTTGAAAATGAAGTTAAGCTTGAACGTTGCGTCATTCTAGGCACTCCTGTGGTCACCCATGTGAACTTTTTAAAACTCCAGTGGCGCCATCACTACAAAGATGGGCCTCGCAAGATGTATTTGTCTATTGTTCAGCTAGTTCCATTTCAACCATGCGCTACAACACTGTAACGGCAGCTTCGCCACTAATCCATCAGACTCAGGTGAAGTAGATAGCTTGATGTTCAACACTGAGAGGGGAGCCAGTTAAGTAGCATGCGATTGTTAGTCTCTTTGGAGTCTCAGTGTCTGGTATCTGATTTGTAATGGAAGTCTGTGTATGATACATCTGTTTGTTTATACATACTTATGTGCATATTTTTATATATATGTATATAATATGAGTTGATATACAGGGGCATATGTAAAAAAGTTAATAAGTTAACATGTTATATTATGTGATAATAATTTATATGACATAATAAGTTATATGTATGTATGTCTATGTATATATGTACATGCATTGATGTAATATATGCATATATATATGATCAGTGAGTGATTAATTAATCAAGTAGTATGTTTGATAAAATAAGTTTATACTTCTTTGTCCTCCTATTTTGTCGTACTTTGCTTAATTTTTTTTTAAAGATTTTATTTTACTTTTCGTTTTCTTTTGTCTTTAAATGTTAAATATAGATCAGACCATAAGATATCAATTGAGGTAAAAGCGTAATGTGATCGACCTCAAGTGAGATAAATTCTATAAATCAGGAGAAAAAGATAAAGGAACAACACAACAAAGAAATAACACAGGTAACAAATATTGCCAGTAGCAAATTTTGATATGTCTATATTAAATTTAAAAAAAAATGTAAAAATGCATTTAAAGTTGTGCTTCATTAATTTGTTCATCTGCTTTCCTAATTGTAAAAATTGTAAATCTAAATACTGCGCTTATTTTAGGGTCTCATCTTTACTTGATGTACTAAATCTGCAATTTTTCTCCGATTGAGCTCCGTCAGAGTGTGCTGCCTTCATGTTCCGCTGTATTTTCCTGTTTTCCCACTCACCTCTTGCCTTGCCCTAACCTCTCCTACTCCCACTACTCTTGCTTTCACTGTTTTCTTTTCTCTCATGCTTTGTATGCTCTCTCTCACCCTCTCTGCCACCTACACTGCACTCTCTTTTCTTAATCCTCCCCTCTCTCTCTCCCTCTCTCCCTCCCTCCCTCTCTCTCTCTCCCTCTCTCACTCTGAATATGCTGTCTGCCTCAGCTGTTCTCAGTTGCACTGTGTGCCTTGTGCTGTGGGGACAGGGCAGGAGCTGCGCTGAGTGGGGCTGAACTAGTCCAGAGCAGTGTTAAGTAGAGAGGGAGAGAGAGGTAGATAGAAAAAAAAACAGTGTAAGAGAGAGAGAGAGAGAGAGAGAGAGAGAGAGAGTGAGAGAGTCAGTGCAGATTGTGCTTACCAAGCACACTGGATTAACAGCTGAAACAAACTGGACCTGTTTTTCTGTCTTTAGCTGAAGGTAGAGGCTCGGAGGCAATGTGGATGGCTGCGTAGACAGAGCTGCACGCCGGCCGGGTAAAAGGACAAAACTATGGCAGTCGTACCTTCGCACTCCTACCACAGTTGACTGTGGTGAAGATCTCTTATTTGTGCTCAGAGTGGTCAAGTTTACCTTGGACTTATTGGTGTGGAAGGCTCACTTGCAGTGACATTGACCCATAACCTCCAACTCTGCTTTGCAGGTTCTGTCTCCCCTGGACTTGGACTCTAATTTTGGCTTTTGACCCCTGGAACAGGAAAGAGTTGTTTTGATTTTCGCAGGGGACGAGACCTGCTGAGAAACCAGCCTGGACTGACCCACCAGCGATTACGAATAAACAGTACGTTTAAACGCCTGACAGCAGGAACATTTCTTCTACTAGACCAGATCTGAGACTGACCGCTCTGGAGGCGTGCATTTAATAGCCCCAGGACCATGGGCTCTCTCTGGGGCAGCGTTGTGCTGCTGTGTGGGGTGCTTCTGCTCAGGACGGAGGGTAGCGGAGCCCAACAGACCAAGAACAACGTACCCCGGCTAAAACTCTCCTACAAAGGTGAGTTCCTTGCATTTGTATTATCTGTCACAAATGTCCTAAATTATACAGCTCTTCACTGTTCCATCTCAAGTCGAGCCTGCAGCCTTAGCTTCTCGATCATACAGATTTAAAAGCCCCAAACCCCATAAGGTGTACTGTAACGATGAGACAAGCAGTACTGAGTAGAAAAGAAGTTGTAACCGTTAGATCCCCGATATCCCTGTGAGGCACCTGTAAAAACACAAAGTAAACATTGTTGAAAGATTTATTTACAAGACTTCTCAAGCTTTGCGGCTTATCAGCTGTGTGCTGTGTTTGTGTGGTGTGATGTGTGACACAATTTGCATGTCAGTGCAAGTTCCCTTTTAATGTTCATCCTGTCATGCAGAAAAGTCTTCCAGATATTGTATTTATGTTCCGGTTCATCCACTTTAGCTGAAAAATAAGCATAAATGTGTTTTTTTCTCATGGAAACCTTGTGGCGGTGTTTAGAAAATTGTTCAGTGATACAATCAGCCGGGACTAGTAAATAGCAATTAATGACAATTAATAATTCACCACATGGGCTGTCATGCCAAGAAGAGAGCGGTTTAGCGGTGTTTAGGAAAGTAACTCTTGCCAAATCAGAGGAAGTGTTCCTGAGTGTTCTTTACCGAAGTCTGTCTCTGATGCTCGCTCTCTTCCTGTCGCTCCGTCCCTCTTTTGATCAACTGCTGTTGTCAGTTGTTCGATGAAAAGTGGTGCCAGACATGGACTCCCTGGCAGTTAAGCGTCATTCATCCCTCTCTCCCTTCCTTTCTTTTCTTTTCCCTTTTTTTTTCCTGCATGTCATTTTTCCGCTCTGCTTTTTCCTGCACGGTAATTATGCTCAGGATGAATGGTGCAGGTCTGTTTCAGCAGATGGCTTTTCCCAAAGAGAAATGCTTCTCGCTCAGTGCTGGGAGATCCATAATTATACACACACAAGCGTGCACGTACGCACACATGTGAGCACGGGCACACACACACACACACACACATGGCCATCTGTAGATAGCTAATGATACCTGTGAGCATATCAGTCACTTAAAACAACATGCTGTCAGTATGGCGGAACACGCCCATGCGGTTATATCTCTATTAGACGTCAGGCCTTCAGGTGGCTGGTTCGGTTATTTGGCTGCCATCTCCACACTGAATTTTTCCATCAGAGCTCATTCACATTTTGTCTGGTGGGGACAATATCTGGCACCACCCTTGGCTTATGATGGTGTGCAGGTATCATTTTCATGCCTGCAATGTGGTGGGAAAGTTATTCACATAATACTGTAGAATTTCATCAAACATTATCCACTGTAGGTCCCATTTGGCAAGTGACATGGGATTATTGCATTATGAATCATTTATATCACCATATAAATTATTTATTACCCCTGTGATAGGTGAAGCAGCCTCAGATTTACTTGCGGGGAGGAAGAAATCAGATGATTCACAGAGCGGTACCTGCCTAGACAGCCTGAGAAGTCGCCGAGTCCCGAGCACAGATCGTCTGATCGGTGACGCACGGGACTGCGAGGTGAAGGGAACTCTGACCCCTGCAGGTCGCTGGGAATACTGGGAAAAATCGGTCCACATGGATGCGCCTGTGTGGGTGCAGGAATCCACACACATCCAAATGTTTTTTAATCTACCAAAGACTTTAGTCTTTGGAACTCAGCAGGGAGGTGTTTATCTCGAAAGCGTTGATCTGACCGGCAGCCTGCTCCCCCACGGCATGAAGCATACATACCAACTTTACTGACCAATCACCACAAACACACACGCTCACACACACACACACACACACACACACACACACACACCTCCCCGCTCAACCCCAGGAGATTCCAGCAGATCTTTTGAAAGTGAGGGTCGTGGGGCAGAAGGGCAGTGGAGTAGGGGGAAAGATAACAATGGTACCCCACTGCTACCTAAACATGAGCTAAGGTCCAACTGTATCAACAATTAAGTGACTGGGTGATGATGAGGTGCTAGGAGGCCGGGAGTTTACAGTAAACCACATGTTGTATTTGACATAACTGATATGAGATCGATTCACACCCCCGGGGGAAGTGGTATCCTCAGGGAAGTAAACAGAGATCCATATGGTTGGCAAGTTTATGGGCAAGAAGCACAAGAAGCAGAGCACATGTTGTTTACTGTCCAAGGAAGTGAAGAGAGGGTGCTTTAGTTTTATAGGATATGGGTGTACTGCCAAAAGTACTCCTTCTTTTTGACCTGTCCACCCCTTTCCTGAGCAGAGCCAAGAGCACACACACACACACATCCACACACACATATACGGGCAAATAGATTCTCAGCAGCCTCAGCTAACATCTTACTGTCGAATACCAAGAAATAAAAAAGAGAATTTGAAAAACTGAAACTACAGTCCATGGTTTCACAGCCCGCAAAATTCTCCCTCTAGTAGTCATGCAATCAGCTGCTCGTGTTTGTGTGTTGTTCTCGTTTTCATTCTGTAGTGAATCGACTTCTACATCAGCGCCGGAGAACGGAGGAGTTCTCTTAAAGACTTTTAATCCATAAGCACGTTAAGAATCTTCGGAGCGGAGTTGGGTTTCTCGGGGTGTGTACAGTATAAACTCTGAAAGGCCCTGAATGGTCATGGGAAGGTATCCTATACACTCCGGAGGCTTTCTCGGGTTCTGGATAGCCTGTTCACCTCCAAATGGAGGCATGTTTAGGATTTGTTCAGCAGTGTTTGGTTTGTGTTTGACTCTTTCTAACAGGGGGAAACTGTTGTAGTCATTTGACTTAGTCACATCTGTACCAGCTGCCAAGTGAGATGCTCTGAATAATAACTTCACTTATTCACTGCTTACGTAATCCCCAGTGCCTGTGGTCCTGGCTGTTGAACAGGCACAGTGTGATAAAGCGTTTGGGCAATACGGTAAAATAAGTAATACAGTATGAATTACAACAATTTTTTTCAATACAAATAACTATGTGAGAATGCATGACAACTCATATTTAAAATTAGAGTGCATAACTCCGCCAACACTTTAATTCAATGAGGCCTAAACTAGTAGGTTTAAAAAACACACTTAAATCTGCTCTTATTACCAGCCACTTAAAAACGGCTATTTTTTTCATCCACCCAACTTTTCTTCTTCTGGCAATTAACAAAAATGTCTAAAATCTCTATGTGCGAAAAAATTCCTGGATTCACACCAAAAGTTAACGGACTCTATTCTGAGCTGAGACTCGTCATCCATCCAAGTTTTATGGAAATCTGTTCTGTAGTTTTTGTGTAAACCTGCTGACAAACCAACTGATCAACCAAAAGGACACAGGATCTTATCAAACAATAACAGAGAACGACCATGTAATCAAAATAAGATAATACAAATCGATATTGGACTATCGCCCAGCCCGAGATATGTAACTCTGGATGTTTGACGCTAAGTTTTAACCAACTTCTAACTTTTAACTTTTAATGAAAAGTGCACAAATATCTTAAGTAATTCATGCATTGAATACAAATTGAAAGACTCCAAAAAGACTTGAGGAGGCTTTCTCCTAGAATTTCCACTTGACACTGAACAAATTACTCGACTGATGAGGCTTCGTGCTGTTTCCCCCCCGGGCTGTGGATGAATCAGTGCCTGTCTTCACTTCAAGTGACGCAGTGATACTTTGTGTTTTGTCAGTGTGCAATCACACATTAAGTCATGAGAACGGTGAACATCAGCGGAGCCACTGAACTGGGGCCAGAGATCAGTGTTCCCGTATACAGTGCAGGTCACACGTGGGTTATTGTTAGGAAGTGTTTCTGCTTCTTTCTTAGGAAGCACTTAGATAACACTCTGTGTGCCCTCCAGTCGGGAGAGAGAAAGATGCGGAGAATGTAGGCTAAAAGAGTTTATTTTTATCGTTCTCACATGGGACTGTTGATTCTTTGCATCCATTCCATCTGCCCCCTTATCTCTCACTTTCTCTCTATTCCTCTTTCTCTCTCACTTTCCTTTTCTTTTCTTTTTTTCTCCTCCTGCTCCTCTGCTCACTCCATCCTTCACTCACAAATTCATTGTTACAGAATGTGGTGGTGGTGGTGAGAGAGGAAAAAAAGGGAGTTGGATTGAAATAGAAACAAAAGAAGGGTAGAATAAAATTGTTTTTCTTTTTTTTTGGGGGGGGGGTGAAAGGGATGTGACAGAGAAAGTGGGCATAAAAAGGAAAGAAAAAACAGCTGTTGAAAAGTGACTTTAGCAGGATTCTCGACAGGCTGACTTTGGGGTAAAAGATACAATTTGTAAAATATGGCAGGGCGGCAGCTGACACCTGTTACCGGCCGCACATTTGCCTCCGCATCTGTTTTTTCCGTCTGCCAGGTTTGTTTGTCCGTGTCACAGTGTCTGTGTCTCTTTTAATAAAGCCACGCAAGCACAATATTAAACCGGATTATTACAGTGAAAACGTTGTCACCGAGCTCGTATCGAGCCGCCTTTTGCAGAGAGAGAGAAAAATAAAAAAATAAAACTTAGGTTATTGGTCTGAAGTTGCAGGTGTTGCTTTAAATGCACCAGGGTGTCGACTCATTGTATGTTTAACCAGAGGGGACACCAGTTCAGACATGTATAGGCTACGACCTCTGGCGTAGCACGGAAACATCCTGTTACTTTCCAATAACACACACACACACACACCCACCCACACACCCACCGATCCACACACAATATCCATAGAGTATCTGTCTCTGGATGAATAGCTTTTAATAACTTAGCAGTAGTCTCTGTTGAATGGTCTGTTGCCATGGACACTACTCCCATAGACAGTTTTGTGTGCTGTGTGTGTGTGCGTGTGTGTGTGCGCATGGTGGGTGGATGTGGCGATGCTGTTCTCCATTCTCTCACACGGGGATGTGGTTTGAGGAGAAGTGAAGTGCAGTCATCATGTCTGTGCAGTTTCCCTGCTGCTCCCCGGCACTCTGCTGTTTATAAAACAAGTGTTGAATAAGGTGGGCGGTTAATTGTTTCCTTTATATAAAAAGATTGAATACAAATAACACAGAAACAGTGGTCGATATTGTCGGTCGTCTCTTTATATTAATGTGTGTGTGTGTATTTTTCCTTCTTGTACAATTACCTTGCTGGTTGTCAGGTAGTTGGAAGGGATTTTGATGTAAAATGCAAAAAAAAAAAAAAAAAAAAAAAAACTGAAGTATTTCTTAGATTCTGGAACACTAGTAAAAAAAATATCACATGTGGAGGACGGCTTCTCTCTGTCTTCGTCTCTTCCTCCCACACACTGGTGCAGGTGAAAGAGGGTCAGAGGTAGCAGGTGGGTGTTATTGTTCTGTCAGTGAAGGGCTTACAGTGGATCTGCTAATGATTGATCACCAAGGCTACGGAGGAGCATAAATCTGGGACACAGCTTTGGGCCGGGCTGGGCCGAGCTGTACTTTTTTTTTTTTTTTCTACTGCAACTTTTTATGACCTTGAGCTTCTTTCCGGGCCCGAGACAGTGTCTGTGTTATGTGCAGCCCAATAATCCCTTCGTAAAAATTAAATGACTAATAGACCGAGATGATATACCCAATAAAACACAAACAGAGTGATCCTCCGTAGCCGGTTTCAGTTTAGGCAAAACTTTAACAGAGACATAAAAAACACTTGATACCAGTCATGACCGTCAATATCTGGAAGTATTTATGAAATCCTAATTAAAATTGTGTAACTGTCTTTGGCTTGAATTTTACGTCTTCAACGCTTTTTGGCTGCTTTGACTTTGGAACCGGGACTGGGAACCATCTGAGATCTGTTCCTTTACGACTTTGAGAATACATTCGAATCCTCGCCGACTTATTGAGTCAAGTTAAGATGTCAACTTCTCAGAGGACTTTGAAGTGGGGAGCCATGAGTTCGTACTTACAGTGTGAGACTGTCCTGATAGGCTGCGAGGCAAAGGAAACCAACCAAATCACCAAGACAATGAAAATAAAAAGAGGATGTCGACCCCATTGTGACCCTCCTGTGTGTACAGTAGTGTCCATGTGAACGAGGCATTAACATGCACAAGCATGGAAAAAAAAATGGTTGTGAGTGTCAGTGGCAATATGTAAGAAGGAGTCGATGAAGTTTGTAACTGGAGCCAAGAGGGTCTCTATTTTTTCCTTCCCCTGCCACAGCTGTGTGTCCTCACCTTTTAACGATTTTTCCTTTCTCCAGTCCAGCCTATTTGTTTTTTCCACTCATCTAATAACCTTGTGTTTTTTTCACCTCCTCTTAATTGGCTAGTGTTACTAGCATACCGGCCTCAAGAGTCAAAACAAAACAATTAAACTAGACTAAAACACACAACATGGATTTGATTTTGGCAACAGTAATGATTTCAATATGCATCTAATAGATATCTCCATATATATTAATTTATACTATTCACAAATGACACTTTATTATGAGGGCTTTACGATACATAAATTGTAAATGATGAAACATGTTGACTCCCACATTCTCTCCAGATGTTCCAGTCAACATCACTCCTGTCACTGCAACGATTCCTCTTTTCTTATTGATCTGCTCTCTCATGTATTCAATTACCATTCGCACTTTTAACCTTTCCGAGATTAATCATCCAAAGTTTTCTTGGACAACTTTCATGCTTGAACGTGAGAGTTCTTGCTAAAAATCTGGATGGATGAGTAAAAGCCGCCGGTGCGATGCCCCTCTCTTCTCCAATTTTCTTCTCTCTTCTCCAGCTTGTGTCCTCTCGTTCTCTCGGGTTCTGGCACACTTCAGAGTGGGGGGCATTCTCCTCGCTAAAACATTCATGAACATATTTGTTATTTACTCCCGGAGAAAGAGTGAGAGAGCAACGAAGAAAGACAGAGAGAGAGAGTGAGAGAGAGAGAGAGAGAGAGCACCAATGGCACCAGTCTTCCTCTGTTCCATAACTCTCCACCCTTTTGTGTGGGTGGTCAATGGGAGGGGGTCACAGTGTGGTTAGACTTTGCGGGTGAGAACAAAATGTGAGAAGGACGGCGCATGAATGTGTGTGTGCGTGTGTGTGTGCGCGCACATGTTACACAAAAGGTGTGATAATGCCGTGGCCATAATGCCACCTTTAGAGGTCGTTACGGTAATGAGATCCTCAATGTCTGTTTGTGACAAGTTCGGCTTTCCGCTGTGAAAGCAAATGTCGCTCCTTTGCCAGACTTGGCAGACCGTCGCATTACACTGCAAAACGTGAGCCGTAGCCCGTAGTAACGCGTCCTAATGGCCGATGTGGTTTTTCGAGTAATCCTGCAGCCTGGGCTATGAAGTATTAGCACGGTCATACGACATGACATATTCCGCCCAGTTTTCCACAGCGAGCGTACCGAGTTGTGCTTGGCTCGGCCGCTCTGGTCAAGGTCACATCCCCGCGCAGACAGTCTGATCACTGGCTCCCAGCGCTGGCATTACCTGCCCAGTCCAATTTGGCTTGGCGGCGGTTTTTCACTAACTGTCAGTTGCCTCGCTTGGCAAAGCCGTGCAATTTCTCGTTTCTCCTAAAGGGAGCGGGAATCCATTGGAACACAAACACGACATTTACACATCAAATAAAAGCGCATTAAACATGCAGTGAACGGGGCTCTGACAGAAAAAAAAAGAAGCAGACCGATCTATTAGAGATGCAGCCAAAACAACCTAATGTAACATCCTTTAATGTATTCAGCGTACCCTCGGGGCATAAAGCAGTGATCCTCGAACTGTGACTAGACTAGTGAATGGAGAGGTGAACCTGTGGTCAAGGAAAACTCTGGGTGGTTGGAAACACTGAAAGCGTTCTGAAACTGAGGCTGCGTCTTTTGACAAGCCTGCTGGAAATTTAACAAAGTAACTGAAGAGAAGTTTCAACCTGGTGGATCTTTTTTTTGGGGGGGGGGGGGATTTCGTTCTGCCAACTGCGATTTGCACAAAGTGATCATCATATTATGCTGATCATCGCTTTTTTTCTTTCCACTTCTCCCTGCAGAAATGCTGGAGTCAAACAACCTTGTGACATTCGAAGGCCTGGCCAACAGCTCGGCTTACCACACCTTCCTGTTGGACGAGGAGAAGGGGAGACTCGTGGTGGGAGCCAAGGACCACATCTTCTCTTTTAACCTCCTCAACGTCAGCAGAGACTATGCACAGGTAAAAAAAAAAAAAAACCCTAGTTTGATTTCCAGTCAGCCCCGTCCATTGGTTTCCTCCATTATCCATTTATGACGACTGCAAGTCTGTTCGTGTTTTCCGACCGACTTTAATATCTGCCTTGAGTGTGCCTCTTCGTCCAGAGTGCCAGTCAGGAGCTCAGGTATCTCGGGACTCTTTTTCTTTTCTGTTTCGACAGAAAAGTGCCTCATGCATATTTCAGACCAGGCCTGTCGCACACGATCACACGCTGTGCCAGGCATGTTAGCTGCTCTCTGCACACCTGGATGAATAATGGAGTAAACTGAAACAAAGTGGAGAACAAATCGCATTGTGACCCCTTCAACTCTCACATATACACATGCATGCGCGCGAGCTGCAGCTGTATCGGGCTGCTACATTGATTCTAGGAGGAGGAGGGGTGATGATTCTTCTCTAACGTGCACGGGAACTTGTGTTTGTGTTGCAGATCCCTTGGCCAGCGTCTCCCACCAGGAGAGATGAATGCAAGTGGGCAGGAAAAGATCTCTCGGTAAGAGCTAAAACCATCCATCTTGCAAGCGGGTGTCAGCATTTTTTTTTTTTTTTTTTTGCCCCTGCACTCCCACAAATGTTTTGAAGTACGTCTTTGTTCTCTTGTTCTATAAAGGATGTGCAACCCTGCAGGTCTTAAAGTAGACCTCACTCGTAGTTGCACTGGGATTACATGCATATATGTGGATTTTTCTCCTGTATCTTTAGGCTTGTTTATGCCAGTGTGTTGACGTATACAATCAGTCATATGGACAACATGCAGCACAGCTCACTACAGGTCTCATCATAATCTCAGGGCCAAGATTGAAACCATCGTTTGACCTTAATCACTTATCAAGCCCCTGGGCACTCAACTTAATAGAGCGAGGCCTGGGAAATCACAGCGCTGTCTGCCAGACCTACTGGTATAACAGTGCTGCATGAATAATGACCGCTGTCATATATTCAGGGATCACAGGCATTAGTCTTGCCGTGTTATTAAACTGTAATTTTCCGTGTTTTCTCCCTTTTGTGCTCTCGGATTTTTTTGTGCGTCCCATTATTTTCCGGTATATTTAGGCTGACCTCAGGCAGCACATCAAAACTGGCCTTGATCCCTTTGCTATGAACCAGTGGCGAAAAAAAATATTTGGATCCTTTGTACAGCAGCATTATGTAACTTTTTTACCTTAAAATAACAACTTCAAAATCATTTTGATGGTACAAAGTCTTGTGATAGGGGGAATGGTCTCTCTGTCACAGCAAAAATGCCCATTTCTACCATGATGTTGCTTTAAGTTAGGTGAAACATACAGGAACTGGCCACCCTCCAACTTAATAGGGGCTAGTATATCACTAGAGTAACCGCTAACTGCTGCTACATGTAGCTGCTACCCGTGCTGCTGTTAGCCTTTAGTAAGCTTAGTTAACCCTGCTGCCAGAGGATGTATCAGCTGACTCTAATTAGCGGGCTTGGAGCTTGGAGCACAGGGGATGTGTTGGTGTGGTTTGCTTACAGCTATCACAGACTATCACCTCTTGAGGTACAAAGTGTGGCTAGCTGGTTAGCATGCTAACCTCCCCAGATATCGCAACACAATATTTACACATCTTTGACGTAATGGCACACATTTTTTTGACAAGTAAGTGAATGTTTTAAAATGGAAAATCTTGAAAGTGAAAGTACTCATACTACACTATAAAAATACTCCACTACATGTAAAAGTCCTGCATCCAAAACCTTATTTAAGTAAGAGGATGCAAGTATCACTTTATATATGGTGTATATGTTGCCGTCCTGTAAGAACCGCATATATCTAACAACTTTTCATGAGATACTATTATATTTTGTGACAATTTATTTTCCATCCAAACCAGTCGGGTTCAGAAACAGTTTGTTTCGCTAAAGAAGGATAATTTTTCAGCTAATAAAGCAAGACCTAATTATTGAGTTACAAAAACCAACCTGTCTGTGAATACATGGTTGACCTGGACAGGAAGCGCATGACAAATCTAATCTAAAAAGCAACTAAAAACTAAAGCTGTCAGACAAATATTGTGGAGTAAGAGAAACAGTTCAAGCCACCGAAAAATGGAAATACTCATCGAATTTGTACTTAAACAGAGCTTGAGTAATGGTACTTAGTTACATTCCACCACTGATCCTTTCAAACAGGATAATAATTCACCCCATTTAAATCTTACAAACTGGTGTCATCCAATCAGATTGCATTATTTTGGCCGGCATGCCTAATGGGACCTCAACCTCAGTCAGTTTATGTGATAAAGCACTGAAGTAAACTCCATTAGAAGCATTACTCCTGTTGTGCGCTCTACAATAAAATAAAACAGAATTACTTGATCATCTGGGTTTCCTAAAGCTGCTTTTATTTGTTCAGCATATTCCTTTATTAAATTCGATGAGCTCAATTTAACGCTGGATCTGAAACAAGAAGTCTTTCCTTAAGATCCAGATTTTTTTTTTTTTTCTCCTTACCTCACTCAACCCTTGCATGACAAGCCAAGCATCACATCTCCCTGTATCTGGAAGAGTGCCGTTTTTTAAAGCTGCTTGTGTGGTGTGCTGAAACTCTGTGTAAACACGCTGAGAGGTTGTCTCTGCTCCCCGTGAGCTGTGTTAGGAATTCTATCTTCAGGGGCCCTAAGGCAAAAACGCTGGAATGTAAAAATCATTGCGATGCCGTTTGTGCCTCAGTTCACCAGCTTGAGCATTGGACAGAACGGGGAAACGCTCTCCTGCCCTTCTGCCCTTCTCTGTGGCTGATTTGAAGTCCTTTTGTGTGTTTTCTGTAAACACTGTGGCAGGGATGAATATGCTGCCCTGAGGGGTGGTCTCTCTGTTACGGAGTCGGAGGAGAGTGAGAATTAGAGGGAGGTGGAGAGAGATGGAGAGTGAGTCCGTTGATGCTCCCTGATGTACTGTAAACAAACACTTCTGGAGATGAGGCGGAGGGGAAGGAGAGAGATAGACGGGTGTGAAAGATGTGACGCTACACCCACAAGCGGAACAGAGGAGAAGCTGTAGCTACTCCACGGCCTCACAAACATAAAGCCGATGTCCCTAATCCCTGACGTATTGTCGACCAAGCGTATGAAGGAAAAATACAGTACAATAGCAGTGAAGATTTAATATTGTGCTCACTATTTCTTATCTGAGTCTAAAATCAAATAAAAAAATAGACATTTTTTTATAACAAGCTATCTGGATATCATTTGTTGATTGAATTGTAAGTATGAACATCATTTTAAAAACATCTACTCACTATTGATGATGCCCTAGGGATGATATTGTTATATCAAAAAACCAACTGATGTAAAGAGTGACATGTGGACACACCCAGTGTTTGGGAAGCTACTTTGAAAGCATAGCTTGCAAGCTTCACATTGGAAGATGTTAAAGTAGAGCAGAGCTACCCAGGGAGACAACTAGCTTGGTTAACTAAAGCTACTTACTTTTTACCTAAAAAAATATTTAAGCGATAATGTACATGTTACAACATTTAAATTGTTCCAAGCAGGATTACTAAATTAGCCCTGTAATTAAAGAATAAAACAACAACTTCTCTGAACATTTTTTAGTAAATAGCAATAATCAATGTTTGGGACTAATCAACACCTAATATTTAAATGTTCTTTTTGGTTTTATGGGCAAACTTGTTTGTAGTTGATGCAAATATCAGCAGGGATTGGACACAAGTAATTACAGCCACTCAAATGATTGTTATTAAGTCATTTATTGGGGTAGTTGTAGGAGTATGCTCTCAAGTTTGACAAATTACTCTTACCTAAGTATGCAGTATACCATGTGATCTACTTATAAATAAGTATTGAGTACAATCCAATCACAAACAGGCCAAGGAAATTCTGACATACAGACAAAAAATCCCAAACTCTGCAGGTGCGTAAATAGCTCAAAAGTAACTAATACTCTGAGTAGCATTTGAGAAGAATGATTTTAATCTTTCTACCACTAAATGTCGATGTAGCTGAACTACCAGCAAGTTACTGCCGAATGTAGTTGAACTACTAGTTTAACAATGCCTAGTTCACTGCTCCCTAACTCTGGACACGTCTGTTTGGTTCGAGTCATCTTATCTGCATCATCATGCTGGCTATCCAGACGCATGACAGGTCCCGCAGTGCAAAGAGATCATACCGATACTTAGGTACATGTTCATTACTCAGATAAACCCGCCCACGCAGGCCATATAAATCTGAGGAAAGACAGCTGCTTAAATGACAACACAAGCTTACACAAACAGAGGCTGCCGTCTGCTGATGACCCAGTAAAGCCAGATGAACTTAGTCATGCATAATTTGTGGCGCTATTCTCTTTTTTCATCTTTTTTTTTCTCCTTCTTTGAATATGTGATGACACATTCAGTTTTATTTGAGGTCAGGTCTCCTCAGGCACGTGCTGCCGGAGCACGAGGAAGTATGCCATATTGCAGCGGTGCAATGCACACAACACATACGGATGCCTGTTGTGCTGCACAAACACAAAGGGAAACACACAAGGAAATGATTAAACACAATACATCTGCAACACTAGAAGTAGCAAATGCCAAACACGAAAGTCACTGAGTTCAGAAATATACCTGTGTTATAACAATAACCACAAAACAAAGATGTAAGAGCCAAGAAGAATCAAGGACATCGCTTATTTATTCTATGCTGACAGAATGATGGTCAGCCAGTGTTGTCCTGCATTACTCTGATTGACTCGGGATTATTATGGTATGATGTGATCTTTGTTTTTCTGCAGCCTGATTCCCTCCTGTGTGGATTTCACAATTATTCCACAGAAAATGATATGCAGCTCAAGCGTATAACATCTCTGAAGCGGTCAGTGAATGATGTCACTGAGTTCTGAGAAAGAGAGCCTCATCTGTGCAGAGGAAGAGAGAAAATACGAAGTCATGGATGATAATGTCATTAGCCAGGTCATAATATTATTTCCAGAAGTATTACTCAGCAAAGTGCTGGAGTTGGTACGGGCCGTTCTCAGGGGAATTACAGCAGATTTACAGTAAGCCCTCTGTGGCCTGTGCTCTTAGTGACATCTGACCTTTTTATTTATCCAGCAATTTCACCACTGACCCAAAGCTTTTGCACAACCGTGGACCAGATTCACACGGCGGCCGCTTTTCAGTGCGGCATGCTCCATGCTGTCCCATAAACACAGGGAATCTGACGAACCCTTATCATTTCACTACTTCCTGATTGATCACCATATTTCAAGGAATAAAAACCTATTCGACAACCCCTGAGCTAATGTTAGCAATCGTCCACTTCCTCATATAACTTTTGATTGCATCCAGTGTGTTTCACTTCCAGGTTTAATAAATGTATCCAAAATGTGTGTTGAAATGCCTTCCTATTATATTGTTTAATATTATCAAACGGTAACGTATACTAGGAAGTAGAATGCTAACATTAGATGTTGTCTAACGTTAGCTAATCGTTCCAGAGTTTGTGTGCGTGTGTGCGTGTTTTACTCATACATGTATGTGTGTGTGCTGTTTGGTTTGATGTGCAAGTTTCCTGTTTTCGTCATTGCTCTTGGAAAGTTTTGGCAACTCCATTTGGTTATGGGTGTGCTTTTTAAGTATGATGCTATCAGTGTTTCTCAATCCCTGTTTGTCTCAGACTCCAGAGCAGAATAACACATTCATGTTAACAGGTCAATACCGGTCACTTAGTCAGGCCAGATTTCTCAATATTATCAAATATGTTGTTATGCTATAAAATAAGGTCCAAAGTCTTCCAGATTTTAACCATCAAATAGTTTTTTTCATTCGCTGATCAATCAGGAAATGGTGAAATTACAACAATTTGTCAGATTCAAAGTGTTTACGTAACTTACAACCTGAAACAGCAGTACAACATTTGTGTCGTGTGAATATAGTTTATGGCACTAAAGACTGTGACAACGCTGCTTTAACATGGTTTTGTGTTGGAGACTGATTATTCATCCTGCTTCATCTGTCCTCCTGTCCTGCAGAGGGAGTGCTCAAATTTCATCAAGGTGTTGCAGCCGTTCAACCAGACCCATCTGTACGTGTGTGGGACGGGAGCCTTCCACCCCGTGTGTTCCTACCTAGAGGTGGGCAAGAAACCAGAGGTACAGGCACACGTTACAGTTTCTTTACTGCCTCCACTCGCTGCTAAACACAAAAATGTGTTAATATATAAAAGCTTATAGTTTCCTGTCATAGTAAAGCACCTAAAGATGAGAGATGTCTAGTTGGGTGTAAGTGCATATACTCTCCAAATACATGATTTGCTAAGTACATAAAAATGGTTTTATTCGGCAAAATGAGGTGGAAAATTAAACACAGGGTTTCACAGTCAGTGGGATTTCCAATTCATCACTTTAATATGGAGCTGCTGAATGCGTGTGTGCATTCGAGTATAAGCAGGGGAAATTGCTCTCCTCTCTTCCAAATGTCACTGAGTCAGACTTATAAATGTGCGTTTCCCATTTATTAGACGGCTATTTACAGACAATTAGAGGCAGGAAACTTCTCCGAGAGGTCATCCTCTGCCCGTAGATCATAAATTCAATTCATCTGATGGGTTCCCTATGAGCCCCGAGGCCATCGAGTCCGTCTGAGCGAAGAGATTTATTATTTGTATTCTCCATCCTTTCCTCTCGGAGTCAAACATGGAGGAAACACATTTTTTTCAGATTTCTCCTTTGGTTTTTGGTTTTCCACATTGTACATTGACGTCAATGGATGGGTTATGGATTCTTTATATTCTTATTACATAGACAATCTGAAACAGAATCATGCATTTCAAGGTAAATATTTAATACAGAATTTTATATGATTGCTGCCCTTTTGTATCACATTGTTCTATAAGGGCCATAATTTCAAATATTTTTTTTGTGTTTCATTTCAAAATACTGCAAGTTTCTCACGACCTGGATGTAATTATGCTCTTACAGCAAAATGAGCTCCCCAGAACTGAATCCACTCTTTACTCCGTGTATGATTTACATCCTGAACACCAGAGAATAATGTGAAACTGTATTTGATCGTTTGCTGCGACTCATGTAACTTTCTATCTCTTAACGTCCAGGACAGCGTGTTCAGACTGGAGTCTCACGTGGAAAATGGCCGTGGGAAGAGTCCTTATGATCCCAAGCTGCTCACTGCCTCCATGCTAATTGGTGAGTTTAAGACCGGATGTGCTGTGCCGCTCTTCTGCGCGTTGGAGCGAGGTCAAATAAAAACATGGGAGTCTTGAAAACACCCTCTGCCTCGCTCTTTCATTTCAGCACATATACAGGGTGTAAAGTGAATGGGAATAACAGAACAGGACATTCCTGTCATTCATTACAAGTGGATCTGCTCTGTAGTTTGTATTTACACACATGGGAACCACTCATTGGCACGACTGTAAACTCTATTTCAATCTGAATTTACCTCCTCTAAGTGCTGGGCGGGCATGACAGATGACACTTAATTGAGTTTTCTTTTCACTGATCCCCCCTTTTTTGGCAAATAAAGCAGGACTGTGTGAGCATGTCTTTCCTCTCTACCCCCAATTATTGCCAGTCACATTGTGTTATATCACACCGTTTAACCTAGCAGATGGCCATTTTCCAGCCCGTCACCCCTCATCTCCTCTCCCCTTTCTCTCTCCCCTCTCAGCAGCATTATTATGTACTCCCCCTGTCTCACACCTCTGTCCTGTCCCTCCTCATCTGTCCCTCCATCCGTGCATCCTCCTCCAGTCTCCCGTCTCAGTCCTGCCCGCTGAGTTAATGCCAATTTCACACTCCTGATGTTCATCACTTCTATCACCGTCTGTGCTCTCTCGGGACGCCGGGTCTACTGTACCTGTGCTGCTAAGCCTCCGAACAATTCCTGAGACTTTACACCTGCGTCATCGGGGGAAAACTCACCCCTCACTGTTACAACACTAACACAACTTCATTCATCTTACTCGCAGATGGGGAGCTGTATGCCGGGACGTCGGCTGACTTCATGGGCCGGGACTTTGCCATCTTTCGCACTCTCGGCAAGCACCACCCAATCAGGACGGAGCAGCATGACTCCCGGTGGCTAAATGGTGAGAAAGAAGAGGAAAATGGACTATCAACCCAAACATCATATATATGTTTGGTTTAAAAAAAATGCAGTATTTCTTGGTCCTAAGTTTTAGTTTATTGCTTTCCGTTTTATGCAGATGACACTCAGTTGTACTTGTCTGTCAACCATAAGGATCTCAGCCAACTAACTAAGCTAAGGGGCGATTTTTAGAAGTCACCGTAGAAAAGGGGTGAGGTGAGGTGTATTCAGTTGATTGCAATTTGCAATATCACCCTTAGATGGCAGTATCTGCCAAACACTGGACTTCTGAAGGACTGAGAAATGAATGCCAGTCGTAACACTCCTGCTGCTTTAGCATATAATCTTCCTTTATCTCTGTGTGTCGCAGATCCCAGGTTTGTTGGGGTTCATCAGATTCCGGAGAGCGACAACCCAGAAGATGACAAAATCTACCTGTTCTTCAAAGAGAATGCTATGGATGGAGAGCATGCTGGGAAGGCCACGCACGCTCGCATCGGACAGCTCTGCAAAGTACGCACACACACATCAGCACACATCCATGCAGACACACATACACACACACGCAAGCTGGCTCTCACACAGAAAAATTCAGACACACACAAAAGAGGCGAGAGACAAAGACGCACGGCTTCCTCACAGACATTTTGTGGAATAGCTTCTGTATCTGGAAAAAACACTTGACGGGTGTCTGAGTGGCTTTCATAATGGCAGGTTTCAGGGGCTGTTATCTGTGATTATTTTTAGCCTGGAGGAGAGTGAGCTTTGTTGTGTGTGGTACAATCGCCCCCCGATGACAGAAACCTGAGAGAAATGTTAAATGTCACCAGAACCTGAGAGGCAAAGACGCTGTCAATGGCAGCACTGTTATCCTAATGCCAGGCTTTGGCACTGATTGGCTCGGCTACAGCCTCCAGCTGCATGCGGATGGTTATGTTAAATCGCTGGCCTCGTATCAGCTTTCACGTTCCAAAATCCTATTCTTATTCATCAAGTAGGAATCCACCCAGCTGACTGCAGATCAGTGAGCGATGTCCAGCCTCAACCTCCCATTTAACTGCATATCGTGCCTCTGTCATAACAGCCTGATTACCCAGAATGTCAGGAATCTGCAATGCTCAACACAAGACAAGCCATCCATTATCCAGAGATGTGCGTTAATTTGGGCCAATGCATATTTGGACACATTCTAATTCATAAATCAACACCAAGTGGGATTCGATTTTATGAGCCAGCACTCTGTGCCTCTGTTTGCATGCTATGTTCTGGAAAACAAACACTATACTGTGAGCCACAGACACATATTAAAAGCATGTGTAGCAGAGCATTCAGAACTTAGATAGTCGTCTTCAGCAAGCAATCATTTATCATTGGAACTGTGTATTAGTGATATTACTTTGTGACCTGATCTGGTTGAAATAGTTGAAAGCTGTCTACTATAGTGCTTTGTAAAGGTTCCTCGATAAGCCATACCTCTACATACATTTGTTCAAAGTTTCAAGTACGTATTTGAATGCTGTGTATTTCCATTACCGCCTGAATTGATCTATTTTGTCATATAATTGACAATGTAGTGTGTATAGCATGCATCGAAAGGCATAATAGGGAGGGAATGACGGCATCTCTGGCACAGGGATGGCAGTTCTCATGCTTTATATCCAACCAGCAAGAGGAGCGCCTCTCCTCATTCAACCAGATGGTAATGAGGCATACGTTCTCAAAGCTCAGCAGAGGAGAATGAAATTAGGCAATGCAAGTCCATTAACATCATGGAGCTAATGCATTTCCTTTTTTTTCACCTTTCAGAAGACATACAGCTGCATACAAATTCAAAAAGTTAGCTGATTAAAGCTTAAAAAGTAACTTTGGAAAATAAAACATTGAGTCTTAAAACCTAATCCCTGCTGAACGTCTCCACATGATCTGTCCTACAGAATGATCTGGGGGGCCACAGGAGTCTGGTGAATAAGTGGACAACCTTCCTGAAGGCCCGACTTATTTGCTCCGTTCCCGGCAGTAATGGAATAGACACACACTTTGATGAACTACGTGAGTGATTACCACAGCACTTTAAAACATGTTTACGCAATGTTTTGTTGAAGGTGAGATGCTATCGGTGGATATTTTGTTTGTAACATATGGGGCCCTCTCCTTGGTTTTCAGAGGATGTTTTTCTGATGAGCACAAAGGATCCTAAAAGCCCAATCATCTATGCAGTATTTACTACTTCCAGGTACTGTGCATGAGATTTTGGTCATAATCACTGACGAACTGTGTTTTCAACATGAACCCACTGATCCTTACCTGACTCATTCCTTCTGCCCTCTAGCAACATCTTCAAAGGTTCAGCCGTGTGTATGTACAGCATGACAGACATCCGGAGAGTGTTCCTGGGTCCGTACGCCCATAGAGATGGACCAAACTATCAGTGGGTGCCCTTCCAGGGACGTGTTCCCTACCCACGTCCTGGCACTGTGAGTACAGCAAACGTTAAACTGGAATGTCTGTGAGCTATGGACTGAGCAAAGTTTTGATTTATGTTCTCCAACGTAAGAGTTACAACAACAAACTTTTTCTTTCTCCGCAGTGCCCAAGTAAGACATTTGGAGGATTCGATACAACCAAGGACCTTCCTGATGAGGTTGTGACCTTTGCCAGAAGCCACCCAGCCATGTTCAACCCTGTCTACCCCATTAACAATCGACCGATCATAGTCAAAACAGATGTGGACTACCAGTTCACCCAGATAGTGGTGGATAAAGTAGAAGCAGAAGATGGCCAGTATGATGTCATGTTCATAGGCACAGGTATGCTTTTCCATACAGACTATATATTGTCAACTGGAATACTATCACAGTAAATGATTGAAATAGTAAGTTAAGCATATATGATAGGTTAAACCCAAGACATGTGTACTTTCATTGTGATCCAGACATGGGGACGATACTCAAAGTAGTATCCATCCCAAGAGGCTCCTGGCATGACCTGGAGGAAGTCCTTCTGGAAGAGATGACAGTCTTCAGAGTAGGTTAATCTCATATCACAAATATCACATCTACAGCAGCAATGGCTGTAGGATCGGCAAGAGCTGACTTGTCAATGTGTTTCATTTGTTTACAGGAGCCAACAGCCATTACAGCAATGGAGCTCTCAACTAAACAGGTATTGATTGTAGCTCCTATTGTATGTGAAATGAACCTGTAGCAACACATGTGGCAGAACAAAGCAACGTAACCGCAGAGGAGACATTAATCAAGATGATTCTGAAAAAAGAATATTACCTAATTAAATCAGTTCAGTGAGGCATGAGATAAGTTTCCTGGACGGCATCAAGGAGAAACATGGAGATATGAATCATGATGAAAAATTTATGAAACTGTAAAAAAACTGTAGTGTCATAGGGAATGAAAGCTTTTCGTATGACACACCTTGCTGTGCAGGCTGAAGTACAGAACAAAGACACACTTGTCTGCAGTTTCACACACAAATTAAGGGGGAAACAACTTATCACACAAAGATCTCAATTGTCGGCCTTTCAGCAACTGACAGCTCGTCAACTTGAATTGCAGGCAGAGACAAAACAAGTCAGCTAATAGACAGGTAGGAGGGTGCTGAGCACCTGTAGAGAGATGGTCCGTCCACATTCCTCCCTTTTATTGTTGCTTCACTGACAAACATAAGCCGAGCTAAAGATGGCTGCATTGTTCAAAGCACACTCCACCCATTCATACTTTAAAACCTAAATTGTGGCTCCTAAGACATAAGATAGCTGATATTGAGTCTTTCTCTCCTCTACCTTCACAGCAACAACTCTACCTGGGCTCAGACATTGGTGTATCCCAGATGCCTTTGCATCGCTGTGAGGTTTACGGCAAGGCCTGCGCCGAATGCTGCCTGGCGAGGGACCCTTACTGTGCGTGGGATGGCACCGAGTGCTCTAGATACTTTCCCATGGCGAAGAGGTACTGGAGACACACTCAACATTCACAGTTGTCATGTCGCCATCCTGCCATTGTGTTTTGCGAGCTGCTCAGCACCTTGCACACAGCGATTAATCAGCGCCTCGCAATACTGAGCAGTGTTATTCAATTTTGCCTCCAGCACAATACGACAGTTCCAAATGGCACAAACTCAGCACACATTCAGAATTTGATCAATGGTTTGGATAAATTGACACATTCTTGAACCTAGACATACCACAATTAGCAAAACTAATTAAACTAACTAAAAAAGAGGTTTTTTTACTTACTTTTTGGCTTTTGTACAAGATATAGGTATCGTATTGGTATTGGCCATACCTAATGGGGTTTTTCTTGGTATCTGATCGGAAAGGAAATCAGTGGTATCATGCTCTGTTCAGGTGCTTTTGGGATTGTCTCCCTTACCGAACTGGGAGCCGTTCTTCCGACTTTGGTGTGTTGGAATGTGGGAGTAACATGGATGCCAAAAAGAAGTCGTTTTGCATTTTATCGCTCAGCACCTTCCAAAACCACTCTGACAGCTGTTTCCAGTGTTTGAGTATCAAGGAAGAGTAACGGAAACAAAGTAATGATTATGTAGTTTTTGACTTTGGTAAAGGTTTCTTACCATTAACCCAATGTTTACTTCCATCTATATTTGTTTCAGCGTCACATGATTTTAACCCGGCAACTTGCTTACCAAAATTTTTTTCCAACTTCTGAGTTGTTGTCACGACTTTAAAGGGCATTCACGTGACATTTTCCAGCCATCACTAATGCAAAGAACAACATTGACAGAAACGTGTATATGTTTTGCACGAGAGCAACCTGCTTCAGATTTAGTCATGCCGGTTTAAGAGGAACTTTTGTCAAACATACTGAGTCTGTTTTACGGTGCTGAAACCAGATTATAGTGAAGTGTTTTCCAGATTGAGGACCTACGCAGCCAGACTGCGTTTCGGGGGCGGCAGCTAGGGCACACTTTTAGTGCAGGCTTTGTATATTTGCCAAAACCCCCTGAAGGCATAGGGGTCGTGTTTCCAACAGAAAGCTAGAAATATAACCTGCCTCATGTGTTTACTGTAAATTAGAACCAATGTCAGTGATGTCTGGAGGCTGTCTGGGTGAACCAGGGGTGAGGAGGGTGGTAGAGGTTCTCTGAAATGTGCTTGTAGTAGTGGTCTGATCTCTATGTGCACATGTATGTGTGCAGCCTCCCACTCACAGCTCCATGGGGCATATTGATTTGAATGTGAGCTGCACAGTACCTCGCTGTTAGTTGGACTCCAGAGTCCCACATTCAAAAAAGGAAGACGTCCAGAGCCAAACTCATACCTCCACTTACCAACACGCTAACGCTGGGTTTGGAACAATGGGATGCAGAGGGGGAAGAGTTACCAGTTTGCTGTGATGTCTCCATAGTTTCTTCAATTATTGTTTACAGAAAATATCCTCGAGGTTGTGTTTGATAGGGCACTTGAAACTCTGTCTCTTTTGCATCTGCAGGCCAGAGAGATGACAGGCTGAAATGATTGATTGGGTTTGAATTCCTCTCTTACACACACCCTGTAATTAAAGCTTTACTATGATTGTATGGGCTGCCTGCTGGTAGTTTATCTATTTGTGTTGGCCCCTGCTATCGCTGCACACCTAGACACCTACGCGCACGTAAACTCCCTGTGCATACACATACAAAGGAGCCAGTGTGTGTGTGTGCTGACTCATGGAGGTGTTTATATTTGTTTTTTTTGCAGGAGAACGAGGAGACAAGATATCAGGAATGGAGACCCGCTCACACAATGCTCAGATCTGCAACACCATGGTAAATTAAAGTGCATTTTTTATTTTTTAAATGCAATTTTTTAAGTGCAGTGTGTTGTAAAATACTTATTTACTCTGACTAATAACATGTCATTTCAGAAATTTGCAAATCATACTAAGCGAATGATCTAAGATTGTCAATTTTCCAAAAGCACAACACAAAGAGCTCTTGTTTTTTGGGAACCGATTTCTCCTTTGAGCCTTAAAAAGGCTCCCAAAGCTGCTTCTGCTGCTGCTGCTGCTGCCGGCCTCTTCTGAACACACTAGAGAGACCAGTTGAGTGTGCGTGGCTTTGTGTGTTTGTGTTTTATGTGTTTTCTGGTGGTGTGAAGATTAGAGCCGGTCCATGTGAAGCTTGTAATTAACATGGTCGGGATTCCTCCGAGTCTCCTCTCTGTCGCCGAGCCCCCCGCTCCGCTCGCCCCTGTCAGTGATCTCGGTCTGAGAACAGGACTCATGCTGCTCTCGCTCTCTTGATTGCACATTTCTTTCATTTTCAATAAAAAAAGGTTATTGGAAGCTGCTGATTTGAGGGGAAGGGACAAACGGAAGATACTGTCACCTGTAGCTACACACTCAGCTGGCAGCAACACCTTTGTTTGTAGATTTTAGCCAAAGATCACAGATGCTAGATTCAGCCCTCTATAAAGAAAATAATTAATGGAAATAGGTGTTTAAGGATATGAGGACGGAATAGTGATATACTATAGAAGGTTTAATCGGAGTCTGAGTTGTTAAATTTTACAGGATTGAGGAGATCAGTCTGACTGACCTTATGGTGCAAAAACTCTCTAGCTGCATAGCCGCACATACTTGATACTGTTTGAAACCCAGATTTTTCCCTTCCCTCCACTGACTGCCTGTGTTGAAGGAACTGCCGGCCCGATGAGATAAAAGGATGGTGAGGATGATGAGATAAAATAATGTTAAATGCAGCCATCAAAGGGCGCACTCAGGAAGAGCTTGAAGATAAAGTTTCTGACATTTCAGGCAGCGAAAAGCAGAAAAGCAGAAAAGCAGAAAAGCAGAAAAGCAGAGATGGTTTCACGAATAATGAACTAAAGCTGCCTTTTGAGTTCCAGTTTTTGCCCATCAAATAAATCAGCTATCATATTCAGCTGTTAACCATAAGATGCAAACAAAAAAAATCATTTAAACTTGTGTAACTAAACTAAAATAAACTGAACTGTGATTTTTTTGTTTTTGTCTAGATGAACTAAGTGGGCAGTCGACTCTCCTGGATAAAACTGTGTATGGTGTGGAGAACAGCAGCACTTTCCTTGAGTGCAGCCCCAAATCCCAGCGAGCCATGACATATTGGCAGTATCAGCGCTCCACTGTGGACCGCAAACAAGAGGTTGGTTGGCGCTGCCTCTGCACACACTTCATCTGTATTGTTGAAAGAGATTCAGATATAATCTATCTGCAGAGCACACAAGTTTTGATCGATGGTAATTCATAAGGATGATTATTTCAGATGATGATTTCTGATTATTTAATACCGTAATTGATTGCACCGAGGCATAGCTGATTAGATTTTTGGGAAATGTTAAGTGTCATATCTTCCCTGTCTTTATCTCTTTGTCCTTCACTCGATTGCTTTCAATTTTCTCAATCTCCAGATCAAATCAGAAGAGCGATTCATCCGCACGGACCAGGGCCTCCTGATTCGCACACTGAACAAGAAGGATTCTGGGATCTATCTGTGCCAGGCAGTGGAGCATGGCTTCATGCAGACGCTCCTGAAGGTGACCTTAGAGGTCATCGACACCGAGCGCCTGGAGGACTTGCTGCATCGCGACGAAGAGACCGTCGCCGCTGCCAGCCCCCCTGCCCAGGATCGCTCCCCACCTCAAGAAACTCCCAATAACAAGCTGTGGTACAGAGACTTCCTGTCGCTGGTCAATCACCCGACTCTGAACAGCGTGGACGAGTTCTGTGAGCAGGTTTGGAAAAGGGAGAGGAAGCACAGGAGGCAGAAAGCTCACCTGGTGCAGCAAGTACAAATACACCACCAACAGCAGCAGCAGCAGCAGCAGAAGGCTGTGGTGAACCCTCACACCCACATGCATGCTCAAGGGCTGGCAGCCAAGTGGAAACACCTGCAGGAGAGGCAGAGGGGACGCAACCGCAGGACCCATGAACTGGAGAGGGCCCCCCGCAGTGTCTGACCCGCAAAACCTTGACTTTTAACACCCAAATCCTGAAACCAACACCCAGTTCTCATTCTGTAACCCTGATTAACTTACCCACTTTTCCTCCTTCATACTGAGACTTCTTCCACAAAAAGACTGAATAGAAAACTGGAAAAAAAAAAAAAAAAGGTAACACTACCCTGATCTGCCGGCTGCTGTGCGCCGTGCGTGGGCAGCCATGTTTACAGTGAGCCAGCGCAGAGGACGGCAGGAAACAGGATGATGTATCACGCCATGCCATTGGAGCATATTATCACAGCTGGCCACTGTGGCCTCGAACACTGCAGAGGGACGGTGTCAACCAGCACAAGAACTGGATGCACATACCCACCCCTGCAGACATGACTGACTCCACGTTCAGATGGCTGCGTCGACTGGCATTGTCTCACGGCATGCTACTTAGGTGTACTTTATCAGTGTGAAACTAAAGTAGATACCTGATCATACCTTTTCTACTTCACAGTAACGAAAGAAGAGGACCTGGGATTGTATTAAAAACAGCACGGAGAGTAAACGGACGTACAAAGCACAAATAAGTGAAGCGCTAGACGGGATATTTGGTCAGTTTTGGCATTAAAGATGGTTAAAAATAACAGTCAAGACCATAAAGTTAAAACGCCCCAAGCACTGCAAGAAACCGGGAGCGACAGTCACCATTCGTCACCAAATCCGATTATGTAGCTAAGATCCGTCTGTAAATACTGTATTCTATGACGTCTCCTCGTACTAAAGGGAATGGCTCGCAGTCGTCTTGTTGCTTTTCTGTTGTTTCCCCCCCCAGATAGAAATTTATTTAAGAAAAAAAAAAAAGTCTTTCGGGGAAAGCAGTTGTAAACAGGGAGATTTTGTACTCGTCTGTGTGTGTCTACGCCCTTGATAAGCTTCCCAAACAGAGTCAGGTTTTTATTATTCTGTTTTGTTTATCTTTCTTTGCTCCGAGCATCAGATTCCTTCCAGTGTCAACAGTCGTTAAATGGGCTGTCACTTTGCAGGGGAACGTCTGCCAGCTGCATCAATGTCGGCCCACGCAACGCCACGCCGGGTTCTTCCATGTTCCTTTTTTATTTGTACACACCTTGTTCCCACTACATGTGTATTTATTGATATACAGCTATGTACATTATGAAGATATTGTTATTATTTTTCTTGCAGTTCATCATTTGGTTGGATCAATCACTGATCTCTTTAAAAAAAAAAAAAAAAAACTGTATGATCACAAAAACTGTAGTGAGACTGGAAGTTATTTATGGTTTCTGGTCGATATCACGTACATTACATATCAGATTCACTGAGCAATAACTCAGTATCCATACTGTATGTTTTTTCTTTCACTTTTATTGCCTCATATTATTCTTCTTCACAGGCGGTGTGTAAAAAACAAAACAAAAAAGCATTTCACTGCATGTTACAGAGAAAAAGACTCAATCCTTTAATATACAATGCACAAAACACAAACCTGGAATGTAGCTGTGAACATTATGTAAATACAAATACTATTGTCTATGTTCGACACTGTGTACTAGTGCATGTGAATACTATTGTAGTGTTCCTGTTTTTGCTATAGCGACGATATACTTAGTCTGGTGTTGTCACCGTTATTTTGTTGTTTGCTTATGCGGTACACAATATTAACTATTTCAAAGATGTATATAGTATTTCTGTTAGGACTCTAAACTGTATAATTGATAATTCCTCCAGTAGGTATTCATGAAATAAAAAGAAAAAAAGAAAAGAAGATCTCAACAGGATCTTACCGCAGATTGAATTGCGCACCGACAACGCTGAACAATGCCGGTTGAGCAATGCAACACATCGGTTTGTCAGATGACCTTATCTAGTAAGTGTTTGCAAACCTCATCTGCCCCTTGGAAGCCGTGACGGAGGGAAGAGATGAGAAACAGCTGGAGCCGGCCAGCTTGAGAAAGTGATTTCAGGGCCAATAAGACGAGCTTGAACACCGACGTCGTGGAACTTTCAGTAGAGATGGGGGCATACGATAAGATCATTATTATAAAAAAAAAAACAGAAAAAAGGGGTCCCTCACCATGTCTGTCTTAGACACACAATGAAAGTGAGGAAATGAAGTGCTGCTGCTGCTGCTTTTTGGCATGATGATGGTGATGATGATGATGGTGATGGTGGTGATGTATTCTACTGATCTAATAAATGTCTCTTCATAAAGTGCTGGTTTCATTAAATCTATTTTTAATGCGCAGCGTCCCGCTGCTGTCGTGATATGTGGCGAGTGAGGAGAAACGGTTTCCTGTGGTGTCGATGATCAGATTAGATTTCCGAGGTACCTTGATTGCATAATAATGAGAAAAAAAAACTTTTATTAACTTGTAGAACTTATCTTTTGTTCAACATTTGGATGTGTTCACTGCTGCACTTGTCCTGACACCTAACAGGTTCTGTGTACTGACGTAGAAAAATGGGCTAATTAATGATCTAATTAACTGAAGTAATTAACGCAACTGGAAATATATTAAAAAATCAGGATCGTTATAAGTTAGAACATCAGTGAGCTCAAGAGCCTTGTATATTAAAATGTGTATTGAGAAGTGCAGTTATTAGGTGCCTCAGGCGGTGGCGGGATTACTGTAAGTTGTTATTAAGACCTTGATGTGTGATGTGATTTGAATAATACATGAGGTCCCCGACCGTCTCCAACTGAAATCCAGCTGCTGTATTTGCATATCAACAGGAGTTGGTGGTTCGAGATACAGTATGACTTTGGCTTCCAGTGTATGCGAGCAGAACCTTTAAAAAACAAGGCAGAAAAACCAACATGTTGCAACCAAACATCAGTTCTCAAGGGGAGATGCAGGAGTTCATTCCAATAAATCCTGCAACAACATTTGAAGTGTGTTTTACTACTGCCCTCTAGTGGTTATCATGGAGAAGCACAGCACCCACTGACACATGGTAAAAAGAAAGTGGTTTCACAGTTCCATCTGTTGGTAGAGCATGAAGTGGCAGACTCTTCTTTTTAAAATCAAAATATAGCCTCTGTTGACACTTCTGGTCACCTTTGATCTGAGGTCAAAGGTCAGTCAGCATACGTCTCACCTGGGCTCTGACCTTCACCTCTGCTCAGTTCAGCTGCTGCTGTGGGAGCTCATGAGTTTCCGGCCGAACTGCCTCAGACGCCTCAAAGGGAACATTATCGAGTGGTTCTTCAAGCACACGCATAGAATCAGTTGCAGTGTGCAGTGTTGTAGTCGAGACCAAGTAAACCGAGACCAAAGTCATGACCAAGACCATGGCAGGGCAAGACTGAGTCAAGACCAAGACAAGTGTGGGTCCAATTTTTTGTATAAGCATGAGTTTTTCTTGGTGACTCTTGTCTTCCAAAACAAACCATCATGAAGTATTGAATGTATCACACATTAATTCAGGTAAGTGACATCCCTGCAGTTGTGGTCTTGAACAGTCTTGAAATAGATTCTGGAGTCCTCTCCTGTCTGAGCCTGAGACGTGACTGAGAGATGTGGTTGATTCCTAGACTTTCCGGAAGAGACCAAGTCCATGTCTGACGCAGATTGTGGCCAGTGAATGGATAGCACAGGATAATATTTCTAGTTTTCTCCATCTCGGTTTGGTTAGCATAGGGCAACAAAACAACTTGGGTAGGTTTATTGAAAGATGGTTTGGGTTAAAGTTGACCTTGTGTTTGAAAGGCCCTTCTCTTCCATGTGAGAATGTTTTTTTCTGGCCTTTACCAAAATGAGATTAGTCATTTTCATTAATGATCCTGAAGCAACATTACTTAAGATTTTAAAGGAAAAGCAGCCATGCAATGATATCAGACTGTGCATGATACCAGGATGACTACAACATTATACAGGACGATGGCAGAAAAACTGAGACCTATAAACCACAAATGCTGAAAATGCTTCAACAGAAACAGAAAGACGGGCATGGTTGCAAAATTGCAGCAAACAGCACATACTTTCATCATGTCATCACGGGCTCAGAGCAAAGTACAGCTTTTCAGATCTTTCAAACACAATGCTCCTTGATGGGATTGCTCCGTGGCATTGCAGTCATACCTGCGACACAGAGCATGACTGCCCTCCGGTGGCCGAGGGGACCTCTTTCAACACGGTTCAGCAGCGAAGTCCCACTCTGCCTGATGGAAAATAGCAGCTCCCCTCCCCTTTGACTCGCAGCCAAGGCCACGGATGAGTGAGAAGGGCCTCCCTGATACTCACACAAAGGGACCACTACGCACCCAGTGGAAAAACTGACATGTGAGTGACAGAGCTGGGCAGAGGGAATACAGAGATGTGGGAGTTAATAAGCCTCTCGCTGCAGTTTTTTACTGCACCGTAAATGCTGTTTGTGGAGATTAATAGTCAGTGAAGCTGGTTCCGATTTGTATAAAACATTTCGGTGAGGGCAAAGACAAAGACACTGAAACGCTTACCAAACTTTCTGTTATAACAATTCAATTCAGTTCTTTTTTTTGTAGAACATTTATGTGCATCCCACAAAACACGTATTGGGTAGCACCATATTATCTAATATATTATAAGATGAAGGAAAATGTGACAAACCTGCCCACAGTGTTGACATTGAATACTTGGGGGGCGTTTCAAAAGAAACCTGAGTGTGATTACTCTCCTTGCCTGGTTTTTTCATGTGAAACTCTGCTTGCCCCGGCGCAGCCTCTTCACAGGAAAGGTGTGGATTAGGAGTCATCTGGCAGGCAGCTGAGTGAATATGTCAGGCGCACACCACACAGTGCATTCGATTCTTCCCCGCAGACACTTATCATCTTTTACTGCAGCTGCATCCTTTCCTGCGGCTATGGGGAAGAGGCATCGGCGTGTTCCCACTCTACCAGGAGGCTTGGAAAGAGTGAAATGGAGCAGAGATAGGGTCGTTTATTTTACACTAGTGACGATACACTGGGTCGCCGCTTCACTGGGCCCAGTAGGGTTCTGCTGGTGCATTCCAGTCGGTCCGTTCTGGGTCAGCTCGAGAGACAAAAAGTCGGACAGTCGGTGAGATTGATGGAAAACTTCCAAGAGCAGAAGATTCAGCACCAATTTGTCACGTATACATCCACGTTGTTGCTGATGTTTACTGCAAACCCCAGACGTGGGTTCTCCCAAGTGTTTAGCTTCTTTCTGAAAGGATGACTGGCCACACAGCTGGAGAAGCTTCATCTCCCCTCAGAGCTGCGGCCAAACCCGACCCACTCAGCCGCAACACGTCTGACACTTGCTCAGCTAAAGAACGACCCCTGACAGCATCCGGCCCATTAGCAAGGCGAGAAATAACATTCGAATGTCATAACCTGGATCTGCCACCTTATAGCAGAGTGTGGTATATCACATCGCTCTCGGAGTGAGGTAATGATCTGCTCTCTCCCCTCCAGATGTCACTTATCAGAGGCTTGGTCATAGAGTCAATACCGGTGGTGGGAGAGTGTGTATGTGCGCCCAAGGGTTATAAACTTAGTTTCTGGAAAACTTAATTTTGCAGGATGGGGGGGCTTTGCTAGCTCATGGATGAATAATGCTTTGAAGCGTGGTCGGATTCGTGTGGGTCTGTGTGTGCTGTTCTCCATCAGACTTTGGTAGCGTGTTAGCGTCGTGCTAGCATGCAGGGGCGCATCCCTCGCCCGGGGTAAAACAGAGGACAGCGTATTTAGCTGTGGCAGCTTGGCAGCAGCGGCGCTGGTGGTGTACTGTACAGCTGGCAGGAATCTCGAGTGCCTCTCTGCTCTGAGTGACAGCACGGCACAAGAGGTTTACATTGGTGGTATGACAAGACCTTTAGTTCATTTCCTACGTGGAAAATAGCTGATCTTGTGTTATTATTTATGTCTGTCATATTGTCATGGAGATGTGAACTAACTCTCACGGAACAGACATGTATGGACTCCTCATTTATTTTACAGTGTATGCTAATATACTGCATCACATGGAGGAGGATTGAGAGTGGAAAAAAGTGTCCTGACTTTTTTTTGCACAGTTTTTTTACTTTTTCTTCTAACTACAAACGCAAGAAAAACTGAACTTATAATCAGAATAGTTTTTTTTTTCCACTCAGAACTCTGAATTTAAAGTAAGATTCTGAGGAAAAATGTTTGCGTTCAGAGATTAACACACTTTTTTCTGAGTTTTGCTCCAGTTTCTAATGGGAATTCAGAATATGGCCAGATTTCTTAAACTCGTACTAATTGTGGGATTATAATCAGAATGCTGATTTTTTTTTTCCACCACAGAATTCTGACTTTTAATTCAGAAAAAAAACTGCATTCTGATTATATAGTTTAGATTTTAAAGTCCCCAGTATTCTGACTATATTCTGAATTCTGATGATAAATAGAAGAAAATACTGAGAAAAACTCATAATTTTGACTTTAAGCTTGGAATTCAGACTTTAAATTCAGATATATGAGAAAAAAATAAAAAAGTCAGAACTATTTTTTTTTTTTTTACAATGGCCCTAATCCTCTTCCATAGTATAACAGCTTCTATTCCAAAACATCTTTTCTTTCATCCACATATTTCATTATAGGAAAATACATGCCGAGCACAAGCACAGACACACCTTGTACAAATTGAAGCAGCTTAGCCAGATATGGTGACATGAAAAAAGAAAAAAAAAGAAAATGAATTTCCTTGTCCCAAACAATAAAACTGTCAGTGTGATCTTTGAAGTCTTTTATTGGTTTCCCTGCAGCAAAATAAAGTCACACCTTAATTTGCTGGCTGTCATCTCAAGAGTTGCCTCTCCAGTTTTGACAGTTAACAGATACAAAAAAACTCATTTTTTAATCCGGCCGTCCATCATCTTTTTTTCCCCATCAGACACTTGAGTCATCTTTCGATCAAGTAAACAAAAGAAAAGTGAGCTCTTCCCCCCCTCCTCACCTTTTTCTAACTCACACTTGACTCACTTGTAAACATACAATTACACTGGAATAAACCTCAGCATGAATGGTCAATCACGCAAAGTCTGTTTGTAAGCTCCTCCAGTTGTTTATCCAGTGGCAGCGATGTACAAGTCCAGTAAATCAGCGCATGTGTACAGTGCTGTGTAATGTAATTGTCTCTAGACGGGCCAACATTAGCTTTGGCGAGAATGTGAGTCTGCGCCAATCTAAATGAGGAACGTGGAAGTGAGTGTTTATCTGCCGCGTCATGGCCTGATGGATGGAGGACTGCGTGAGTTTACACTGAAGACGCTGCGAGAAAAGGAAAAAAAAAGTTCACGTTTACAGTTCACGTTTACAGTTCGCGTTTAACGCTGTTTTTGACATGTTTTCGGTAAAATGTGTCAGCGGTTTTGAAAAAGGTGCAGAGAAAGGTAGAATCAGAGCAACGGTAGCTGATTATCCTCCATCAGCCTTCAAGGGGAAAGGCTGTTGACTCAACAGATATGAGACTTAAGGCATTAGTGAGAACAAAAGCATGAGAGCTGTTGAAAGGAGCTGATGAGATAGGAACAAACAATGGATAAATGAGGTCTCAGGTTTGACCTCTAGCGGGCCCTGAGGCGGGTCAAAGGTCCTTGCACCAAAGCACAAAGGTCAGCTTCTCCAGAAAAACATGTCTAGGTAGCCTGCCGTGTGTCTGACTTGTTGCTCGGCTGCTCCCTTCCACACTTCTAATCTGTAACTGATTGAGGTTTGGCTCGAACTCCTGGAACACATCACCCGGCCGAAGGCTTAACTCTGTGTCATTCCAGCTCACCCCCTGATTAACCAATATTAGATAAACACAAAGAATCAGTGAATCCTTTTTTTTTTTTTTTTACAGCAACAGAGCCTGGCAACCAAGAGTGTGGACTTTCCAAAATGTAACCCAATTTTTTAAAAATTGCCAAAACTTTGCATGAATTTGGGAGTAAACACACCTAAATTCCCATCTCCATCTGCGATCCCTCCCTCTCCCGCATGGGAAAAAAAAATTGTTGATGCAATTTATGATAAATTAGAGACTTAACAAAACTTAAACATTCACCACCAAAATTCATCTTTGTCAGCATAGATTAGCCATCGAGAACAATCAGCACAGAGGCTTTAACATTCATGTTAAACAGTGTTACGTTATCTCAGGCTAGATGTAATCAAAGCTGGTCCCTGGCAAAAACAAAAAAAAACATGTCGGCATACATTTGCATTTCTGAGTCTTTACGTGTTTACAAAGCAGAACTAATGTGCCGAGAATGAGAACAGCACACTCATAATTAAACTTCTTTACGGTTTCCTCTTGTCTTCTGCTTTCTTTCAGGCTGGAAAAGGAAAAAAAACAAACAAACAGGAGCAGGTACAAGACTGTCAGTGATCATATTACACTCCTTTAACATTGAGAAAACAAGTTCCAAACATTTTATGCAAAACACGAGCTTGCTCAGTCTAGGTGTTGGTGATGCAGTGCAGCAACCACCAATCGCTGTTTTGTCCAGATTGTTTTTACCGTATCTTGTTTTCCCAGGAATAATGATTCTGTTTAAATGTATTCTCCCACTTCTTTGGACATAGTTGTTTTCTTTCTGCAATTTGCAAAATTAGAACTTAACATACTGGTATGTTTTTGACAGGTTAATATCTGGTGTACTCTAACAAAAGATACATAAATGTATAGTAAAAATTAAGGTTGACATAAATGACACTGGTTGTTAAAATGTTGGTTGTGGTTCTCAAAATAGTCCTCAAAAGTTCTCAAAATAGCTCTCCTAGCTACAGTCTGGCGTTCAGAAATTCCAGAACTAGTTTGCTTTCTCTTGTTTTGTATGTTGATTTATCGATACCTGTCAGGGTGACAGGGTAATTTTTTCAGCCCAACTCGCTTTAATTGCAGGTGTTAGCTCCGAGGTGTTTTCTCGTCTAAGTTTAACCACTAGCTAACCTTTCATGTGGCGCACGCATGAAAATAGCACATCTGTTTTGTGCTGTTGCCACATTATCCCATTTGTGGTCGAGGAGAGAAATTTCCTCAGCCGCCGCATCACCCGGCTCACGCTGTGTTGATGGGGATATACTGGTGGCTCACAATATGTGACCCAAAACAAGTGTGTTTTTCTTCCAGGAAAAGTGTTTGTCAGTTGGCAGAAAGTGTTGACTGGTGACCCTTTATTGACTCTGAAAAAACCCAAGTGTTTACCTTCAGTTCGCCTCAAACTCAAAGCGGACCTTGACATGGTTTTTTGTGGAATTGTTAGGCCGGTAATTATAGGCACATGAGGTGACAAACAAAGGCGGCGGAGGTTACAGAGGCATGAAACAATCAGACAGTGCAGACACCAGTCTTACTGGCATGGCTGTGATCAGAACCGCACTGACGTCAGTCTGACACTGTAACTTATTAATGGGTTTATAGCTTCATTTCTGTTTTTATTTGGAAGAGTTCATTAGTGTTGGGACTGCTAAAAACTGTTTTAGTTGGAGAGACACCCATGTTGAGGTTAAAGGTCCAGTGTGTAGGACTTGGATGTCTATTGGCAGAAATCAGCATGTCAGCAGCTAAGAACAGAAAAAAACTCTGTTTTTAGCGAGGGCTTTTCACATTTTCCCATTTGGAGTTGCAACCCTTTTTTTTCTTTTAATAATGTGTAATGGGAGTATGAGGTGAGGGGTATTCAGTTGGTTGCTATCTGAGACTTCAGAATCAAACAAAATATAATGTGCCAATAGTCCATTTTGCCTTGTAGTCCAATAACAGTTGAGCAAGCTTAATAGCAGGTTAAAAGATGTTGCTGGTGGACCTCTAAAAAGCGACACCTAACACCCTGACCATATGGTCACATTATACCGATGCCACGATCTTCACGTGTAACAGTCAGCACCACAGAGTGTAGCCAGGAATAAATATGTTTTTTGATCTAATGAAGGGGCGTCATCCTCGGCCTTTATGATACCGAAGATCGTGCGGGAGGACTGATGATCGGTAAATTAGTGAGCTGGGTTTTGTTATCTTTGTATCCCTGTTTCCAGCCTTTTTGCTAAACTAAGCTAATTAGCTGCTGTCTGGATGCCATATCATTGTTCCAATGGCCTTTCAATCTGAACCAATAGTGGTCCAAAAAATGTTCCGTCGGACTAAAAGCCCATTTTCTGAGCAGCGGGCCCTCAGAGCATTAGGCTTTTGATTTTGATGTAACAGGCTGTCTGACAAATGGGTTTTCTGTCCAGTGGGACATTTTTCTGACCATTGGGATTTCAGAATAATTGGCTGTCGGCACAATAGGCAGTCAGTGCTGGCTGAAGCTTCGCATATAACACACATCAGAGTGGTATCAGTCTTCTCATCTAACTCGGTGAGAAAGATAACACATATTTTTTCCCCAATTGTTAAACCATTCCTTTAAGATGTAATGCATTTGGCCCAGCTGGAGAAAGATGCAAAGGCTATCTTTGTTTGTAAAGGTTATGATACTGCCCACTACATTCTTTTGACTGTGTGTGCACAGTCAATCAGTTTGCTCGTGTTTCCCTGGCGTGTGTCTTATTGTGATGTAGAAGACCTCGAAAGGTTATCAATCAGCGATGGGGAGAAATGTAAACTCAGTGACGTTTGCAGATGGATCAACAGGGGAGTTTGACACGGGTCACTGATAGTGCCAGTCAGAGTGATAGAGTGCGGGTGAACAGGTTAACTTGATAGTTCTGCCAGAAGGAACGACACATCTGCAACAAGCATTATCCCCGACGGCCTTCAACTTCCCACTCGCATTTTAACTCATGATTCAAACATACTGTGCGTCGGTGTGCGAGCACCAGGTGCAACGACGAAAAACTTTGTATTGAAGGGTCGTTTCACACCTCTGTTGTCTTGATAAGTGAGGCCTGAGTTCAGACAAGGACAGTGTGTTGATGTGAAGCGTGTTTGGCATTTGTAGGAGGAAAAAAAAGAGCAGGAAACAACAAACACTAGCCCGTAATTTACTAGGACTGGCACGACTCACCCACTGGATTCACGGATGTGGATACTGTATGTAGTACATTTTCGAGCATTTGGTCTCAATCAAACTAATTTTTGTTTTCACTCTGCGCCTCTCAACTTCAAACAGGGGCTTTCGTTTTATATAGTCGCATGTTTATTCGTTGATTGGTCGAGCAATTAATGACAGGGCTTAAACAAGAGCGCCGGCTTTTTATTGCTTACAGACGGACAATCATTCCATATAGAATTCCGAGGAACTCTTCTGAACCACTTCAAAGCGGGCTGTCAGAACATGGACTCAGAGGAAAACGTACCGCATTCCCCCCCCACTCGCTGCAGCAGCACATATGGTGGTCCGCTGCCCCGGGGCGAGATGGGAGCAGTCTGATTCGATTTACATGTCGCTATTCATATTTCATAAACATAGAGGCGTACGCAAAAACACATGGTGTCTCACACACACGCAGAAACGAGACAGACGCGGGGGTTACATTTACACCCAGACTCACACTGAGAAAAAGTCGTTTTTCCAGTCAAAATGTCTGAATTGATGCAACGTTTCAGACTCAGCTGCTCTCTCACACGTTGCACTCTGCTATTGAATGTTATGTGTCTGACATTTCTGCTTGGGAATGAATCACAGCCCCCGCGAGCTAGAAAAAAAAAAAAAAAACAGCCGTAAGTATATGTTGAAGGCAGATGTTTAGTCTGAGCTTGTCTCCATTATTATTCCATCGATCTCTGTTTTGTCTGTGATCGTGGCTGAGCGTGCTGAGGACAGAACTGTCGGGACAGACGCTGCGTTTAAAAAGCTTCTCAAGCGGTCTGGTTTTTCAATTCGAAACTTTCGCCGCATAAATACTCTCATGACGCTGTGCCAGGCATGACTGATGACGAGGCACAGGAGGATAAACGGGTACTTCCACACGCTCAAGGGTTTTTTTCTTCCCCCTCGCGCAAAAACATGACAAAACTCACCTGAGAGTACATAAACACACGCACACACGCACCCACACTGACGCACACACCTGTAGATTATGTGACGGTTACCATGATGACGGACGAGGCCAGATGGTCATTGCAACATGTCACTCTGCAGGCGTAACCGATTCCTCCTCTTCACCATCCACAACTGCGGAGCGCCAACATGGGCTGGGTTTCCCATTACTTACCCTACAACTAAGAAATATTTCCTCCGAGCTGAATCACAGGAAGCAGAGGGAGCCAAAATGGTCGCCATGTAGCCCCCTTCGATGCTTTGCGACCACCTGAGCGTGGATGATGCATTGTAGTTTCTGGCATTACATTATTTAGCGAAAAGGAGAGGGCATTCACCACGCTTAGGTGCCGCGGATGCTCATGCGAAACGCACGCCCACTTAGGGCCTCACCTGAGGGCCAGCAGCGCTCACTGTTAGGAAATAACGGAGTGTAACCGAACATTAAACAGACCTCTTTCCACTTACCTATAAACATCTGGTAAAAGTGGTTACGAGGAGGGTTTCATATGCGTGAAGGTGTGCACAGTTTTTATACCATAATGTTCACACTCAGCAGACGCAGGCGAGCCAACCATAACACACCTGGCGTCTCAGTCAGAACCAGCCCTACATAGCCTCGCTCCTCCGCGGCTGACAGTGGCTACCTCTCCGCCGCGCTAGCTCTCTGATAGAATCTCCAAACCACACAAAATAGGATAAACGTTTGTGCGTCTCATTGAGGTTTTGTTACCCGGCCTCTCATGTAAGCACGGATGTATGGAGAGGAAACAAACGGCTACCTGCCTTTTAAATCCTGACTGGTGTCTGTGCAGTTAGTGTGTGCCACGGGGACGGACATCAGCGGACATATGATAGCCACCTGTGTAAACGGTTGGAGTGTCTGGTGGCTCTGAAACACTGGATCCTCAGAGCGCCGCTTCTGTTGCCGCGGGAGACCAGGGGGGCCTGACCTCTCTTCAGCAGAGGGGAGCCCTGCAGGCGGTCATGGGTAGACATACACTAACATACACACAGTTTCATGCATAAATGCATGTACGTATACTCACCCAGTGAAGTCCATCTTGTTTTACATCTCTCTCCTTCTCTTTCTCGCTCTCTTGTTAGACACTAAACTGGCATAAACAGTACGAGCCCCGGGGGGGGGGGGGGGGGGGGGCGTCTGTCTCTGCGGGTCCAAACGGGAGGCGAGAGGGGCTTCTGTCGACCCGGGGCGGATATTGACACAGCATTAACATGAATGAAAATATTTTCAGTGTTCGGAGAGCATGAAAGGGACGCCGCCAGACGTTTGGACACGGCCTATTCAAACAAACGCTGGACATCAGCACTCAATCAAACAGTCTTTTCACACAGCTCGGCTTCCTAAAACAGCCAGCCGAAGGAAGGAGGCGTTCAGTGATGTGACAGACCGCGGGGTCGTATTTTGAAACCATGAATTTCAGAAATTCGACGCATTCACAGAACTTGGATAGTGCAGAGCAAATATCTCTGCAGTGCAGCGCACGGTGAATAAAAATTCCAGGTATTGGTGGAATCCCAGGGTCGCATGTAAGAGGACGGAATTTCAATTTTTGGAGCTGTGTGGAGGTGTGCTGCATTGGGAGGGGCCTTGCTACAAGCTACTAGCGGAGTCAGAGACACACTAATGGAAACATCAAGAGCTGAAAGTACAACACAAATCAAGAAAAGGGGAGGGGAGAGGGGACAGAGGGTCGGTTAAAAGCAGTAGAGAGGTGGAGGTAGATTTCTGACTGATTACTGCTATTAGACCGGGTGAAGGAGCAAGACACCCATTCACTCAGAGGGGAGTGGATGCTGTGCCCACCGGCCTGTGTGCATTAGCCTCTTTAAACAGCTATTAATCTGATGTAGTGGCTTAAGAGATCGGAAATGAAAATCTCCCGGCGCACCTTTCATCAGGATGCAGGGCTAAAATACACTCCCGCATTAATGCACCGGTTCAGAGTGATGAAACTGGGTGTCACAGTCAGTCAGATAGTGTCGGCTCCACGGGAAGCTGACATTGAACAGTTGTCTCACCCTCAACAACAGATGAGAGTCTATAATTGCCACCAGGCAATGGAATAACAGGGATAGTCTACGTTACAAGACCACGGCACACACAAAGTCCTTCTGTTCTGGCAGGGAACAGGTGCGACGTGGGAGTTGGAGTTCTCAGATCTCGGGGTGGTGCAAGGGGGCGGGGGTGCAGCTGCTGCAGCCAAACACAATCATTTCCAATTCCATACTACAGCGTGTGTCTTAATTTGAAGGCAAGCCATTTCTTGATGGGCATATATTCACACTCACATTCGCACTGCCTCCCTTTCATGATTTCTGCCATCCACGAAGCCATTCATCCATTTTTTTTTTTTTAACCAGACTATGTTTTTACTGTCAGTCAGTGGAGGGATTATAATTATTAACATTACAAGTGGGAAATGTTCTCATTAAAAATCCCTAGTTTGCAAATTAAAAAACGCAGCTGTACCACAATGTGAGCCAGACACAGATTTGGGAACAGCAAAAAGAAACTTTTCTTTTTTTTTCTCTTTTTTTTTGCAGAGTGATGGAATGTTTCCATTTTAGGGATTAGCATGACTTAATGTTGGTGTCACAGAGGAGCCATGAGAAAGAGACGGAGACAGAGAGAAACAGATGTATGACAGAGAGCTTTACGGGACACAGACAACGCTCTGCTCCGGTAACTGGACGCCTGTGGGACTTCCCCGCGGGACGCGTTCAAATTCAATAATGACTCCGGTCACATCCATTTTTTTTGAGAGAGAGAGAGTTTGCTAATCAGATTCAGAAAGCTGTAGACCTTGAGACAAAACGAAAAAGACTACAAGGACACGATACAAGACTGCATGTCAATGAGTTCAACATTAATATTTTACGGGATACCAACGATACCTGAATGCTTGTTACTCACCCACAAGTACAAAAAACTGACAGATCCTAACTCATTCAGAGTACAGGGGGGAGCAAAGAGAGGAGGAAAGGCAGAAAAAGTACAAAGAAGGGTTCGGCAGTCATGTTGGGATACATTAGGGGGGAAGTGTCGGACACGAGGACAAGCTAATAACCAGGTTCCACCGAGCTGAGGAGTGTGAGAGATTGGTAGATAGACAAACAGAAGCGGAGATTAAATGGGAAGGGAGACGAACATTGCCATGAAAGAAACCTTGCGCATGAAAATCCATGGTAACAGTGATAATGACTATCCACATGGAAACAAACACAAAGAGGCCAATAATTGAAAATGAAAAGAAGCGCCTGAGTTAAGAGGGTGAAAAAACCTTGGCTAGGTTCCATGTTAATGCAGCCGAGGTAGGAGCGAAGAGAAGAAAAAAAAAAGAAAAAAAAGGAGCGTGTTGAAGGAGGAGGGGAAGCGAGGGGTGGTCTGTAGAGTGACATGAGAGGCAGCAGAGGACCCGGGGGAGAGTCTCACAGAGCTCTGCCCTGGGAGACACACATGCACACTTAATCCAGACAATCTAGAGGAAGGAGGCGGCAATTTTCAGCCCCTTCAAGCTGATGCACACTCCCCATGGTACCAACCCCACACACACACACACAAACACACTTCTCCTCAGACACACCACGCCATGGCAGGTGGCCTCTGCCCAGATCAGTAGCTGTGGTAGGAGCCATCTTAGCTGAGTCACTGAGGTTTTGAGCTGAGGTTTTGGATCCTCCCTGACTGTTGGAGCGTGAGCAGAGTTGGGAGCCAGAGCTCCACTTTTTCCTCCCCAGTGCAGAGAGACGGCACGCCAGGCACGAGGCTCCCCACTCCTCCGCTCTCTCGCTCTGCCTTTTCCTGGGCTCATGTCCAGAGAGTGACTGGCTCCAGTGGACCCAAGAGGAGGGACGCAGCCTGAGGATACAGTACAGCAGCTCCAGCCCTGCCTGCCTGCCTGCCTGCCTGCCTGCCTGCTGGGACAGACAAATACATTGAGGTTTCTACAAATCAGCAGCTCCTTCACCTGGGATTCACTTGATTTATTTATTTTTTTATTTTTTATTTTTATCCTCTCATCAGTTCAGAAAAGCCTGGATCTGAGCTGGGCATACAGACAGACAAACAAAACAGACGGACTGACATATGGACAGAGAGCAGTGGGCACTGCGGCGTGAATGTAGCAACTGGACTTCTCTTCTCCCTGGTTACTAAGACCAAACAAGGATAATCGCCGGAGCACTATCCTGTCCACCGAGGTGGTGGGTGGATGCAGCTTTCAGCAGGCTGCTATAGGCGAAAGCAGTGACTGTATAGCAGAAAAAGCAGCTAGTTGATCCACACACACACAAAAAAAGGGACCGTTGCCTTCAAGTAGACTTCAGTTGGATGGTCATCTCTCACTGAACTTGTAGGGCAAAGGAACTGTCTCTCTCCTCACGGACTTATGTTGAGTGGACTTCTCTCAAGATTTCTGCGCAGATGAAGGTGGAGTGCGTGTCTCAGTGAGGATGGCAGAGCGCACGAGGACTGTGTGTCTGACTCTGATGCTGCTGTATATTGTTCTGCTGGGCACGGCTCGCGCAGCCCACAGCATCTACCCGAGGATACGGCTCTCCCACAAAGGTAGGAGACACCCACCGCGTGTTTTCTTTAATCACCTTTAATCTTATTTTGGCAACGGATGGTGACGTTGCACAAATCCAGCGCTCTGCCGTGTTGCACAGATACAAAAGGCAAAGACAGGGCTGCAGGTAATGCAGCATAATGTGTTCAGTAATAGTCAGTGCAGCCTCCACAAAAAAAAAAAAATAGCATTCACTGTTTAGTGCTGTCAGTGCAAGAACAGGATCTTTCACACTATAACAGACATCTCAGTCTGGAGCATTTTCCGCTGCAGCATTCCTTAAATTAACAGTCAAACATAGTTCTATATACCTGCTTCTGATATCTGCACTGATATAACAAGTTACCACACCTTTCTTCTCAACATATATGTAAAATACAAGTGTGCATGTGTGCAACATATATATATATATACATATATATTTACCACCAAAAGTGCACCACCACAGATACAGTGCTGTAAACAAGCTGAAGCCAGAGAAGCGGCATCTTCTGTGAGCAGCAGCAGAAGAAGCTGCAGGTAATCATCACCGCGTAATGAGACAGTCATTGAAGATTTATGTTTTCTAGCCTGAGAGAAAAAAGAGTCGCCATCCACGCTGGATCTAAGACTTCTGCGCTGACACGCTTTTTTCTTTTTTTTTTCCCACTCACTGTTAATGTTGAAGGAGCCTCCTCGTAGTTTGTTTTGATCCCTCGGCCACGGTGGCTGAGAATCCACAATGTGGCTTTTCTCTCAGGCCATGGTGGCAGAAAGATGAAGGCGGTTTATTTGGACATGCCAGAGTGGGAAAAGTGTTTGTGTGTGCCCACTTTTTTTTTTGTTCTTTTTTTTTTTTTACAGTACGTGTGTGTGGGAGTGTGTGATATGGATGGGCATTGCACTGGAATGCGGACAGATTGTCGTGTGTCTCTTCGACAACAGTGGGGGTTGTTTTTAATCTTTTTTATCTCATCGAGATAAAACTCTTGAGTAAACACTGGCTTTTTTTTCTCACGGTTTCTTTGATGTCCGTCGCAGCAGAAGGTGATGATTCCACATAAGCCTGTTAGTCATGGTTGGATATAGGTGTGGAATTCGGATGGTCAATAACTCATAAATGCTGCGCTGTGAATCACCTATGATGGTTGACAAGTTTGTTTGGCCAGTTGTGAGGAGGGTCCTTGTGTGTCATGTCCTGTACACTTTATTTCTAGGCTTTTAGCTAAGTGGAATGTGTCAGCTACAACACAATAAATAACTAAATACACTAATACAGTTTACCAGAGAAAAGTAACTGCAATGGCGGTAGAAAATGTAATGAATTTGGAAGATAAATCAACCAGAGAAAGAGACTTTTTGCACTTTTGGCTGCGGTTCATATCATCAGCAAAGTGAACGGAGGGGCGCTCATGTGCTTAGTCATAAGTGTCACATCAGAATACGTGATGATCGGTGACTTTTATATCACCCAATTCATTAACCGCCTGAGGGGAAAGCTGCTCAGTGATTGACAGCCCACACCTCTCCCTCTCTCCCCTACGATACATGTTCTGGCTAGCGCCGAGCGCTATGAAAAGGCCTCAGTTGGATCCTATCATTATGGAATGAAAAACATCTTAGCCTTAATATATGCCTCATGGGCTCTGCCAGTGATTTTTGCACACGCCCTCCAATTCGCACAAACCCCATACACACACACACCCACACACACGCAACCACGGGCGGAATAGTGTGAATTCTTTACACGCCGATGAGTTGGAAGCAGTCCAGGAAGATGGATAGGGATGTGGTTTTTAACTGTTCAGCCTCAGGACTAAGAAAATATTACCATAACATCTGGTGTCAAAACATGGTGGATACACTAGATTCTCCTCTCCTGCAGAGGGATTGATAACGGGCAAGAGAAGTTAATGGTATGGGCGCAGAAAATATTTTTAACCTGCTTCTGGTTATGTGGGCGGACACCAAGTGTTAGATCAATAGAAATCTCCATTGAATATCGGATCAACTTTCTCCCGCTTTTCTGGGAATCAACTCCTCAGGGCACATTATCGTGTGTTTCAAGGGCGACCTCGCTCCCGTGCAGCGTGAGTGTCTGCCTGCTTTGATGTGAGCCCCACATCACATGTGATGCTGAATTATTATCATTCTCTCTTTCATGTTTTTCACCATTTACTTGTCTAGACTTCTGGACCAGCGGAGAAAATTTCCAAATTTCCCCCATCCGTTTCACTTTCATCCCGGTCGTCCTTTCATTTACTTACACCCCCAATTAACTGCAGCTCCAACAGGCCGTCACCTAAATCGCGTTGAGCGTTGAGTGACGATCACAGACTCCCGGCCGTCTTTAGAGAGGATCCCGCCTAATATTTAAGTGCACAGACCTTAACCACAGGCTAAAGATAGTAATACAGCTCAATTGTGTGGACTTTTAGCCAATCAAACTCCCTAAATCCTAGGTTATTACATCGAAATGCCCTGCAGGGACATGTGATGAGGATACAGCAGAAAAATTAAAATGTGCTGTTTTTTTGTTCAGCTTTTGTGATTTTGGACAGAGATCCGTGAGATCTGGTTCTGCATCATCCAAGGCTCTTGGCAGCAGCTCCAGATCTCCACGCCTGCGGTGGCCCTCTGGAGCGAAATGAGCTCTTCTGTTAGGAAACCCATCAATTCTGCCGCTAATGAAGCTGCATGCATCAGAGTCACGGCAGGCTGCAGGTAGATGGCCAGGTGCAGACTTATGTTGACTCCTCTGCAGAACCATCATCGTGCCTGGCATGAGCTTCAGAGAGCGTGATACAGCAGGTTTCATGTTAGTGATGACCTGATCAGAGCAAAGTCACTTCCAAAAACTCCTCACTTCTTCCAGGTTAAAGTCATTATTATCATAGCTACCGGTGCATTTGGCGCTTCACTCTAAAGGTGAGTTTGTGTCGGACGCTCAGTTCCCCTTGATGAGTCACTTTAAATCCAATCAGGTTAATTCACACCTGGCTTAGTGAAGACAAATCCTACCTGTCCAGAACTGCTTTAGCAATGTGCACAAACACAAACAATTACTTGATTAAGAGATAGAGAATCATCCATGCGCTCTCTCTCAAGAAGAAAAGATTTTCCAGACATTTCGCACAACATGAGTCGGCAGGTTATAACTGCACGAGCTTAGAAACGCATGCATCCATAGAGGTGTTCATGCGGGCAGCTGTTGCGAACACACAGAACACACAACCTGACCGTTTCCGAATAATTATCTCAAGGAGGCATTTGTTCAGCATGTCTGCCAAAGGCGTGTTTACTCAAAAGTCGTGATGGTTTACTGAGACGTGAGCATTTTTCTTTAACATTTCAGTGAAGAATTAACTGATTGTGATAGTAAGCTGTTCTGACAGGGTTAACATCACACTGTGTACTCAAATGAATAAACACACATGCTTTCCCTGTTTGAACCCAACATTTTCCTCATAGAACATGTAAATAAAAGATGGCTCAACAGCTGGATTTAACCATATACTGTGTCAATATACGTTTGTGCTCTTCTAAAACCGCATGAGTGAGAGTGTCGGTGAGCTTGTGCGAACACATTGGTCAACAGATTCTGAACCTTCTTCGGGCATTTCTTTTTTCTTCAGCACTCTGAACTGTAAAATGAAGAGAGGCAGAGGCATATGCATGTGTGAACACAGGGATTACTCAGGTAGCAATTACTGATGTATGAAACCTTTGAGCTGTAATTTTAAATCTTTCCTCTCCAGACAAGAAAAAAAGCTCTCTATATATTTAACAGCCGTGAAATGACGTGGCTGGAGGTGACTTTCTTCTGAGGGTGAGACGGGGGAAATACCAGTATGGCCTAAAGTTGTGTCTGCCTGAACTGAAATCAAGTTTTTTTTCTATGAAAACCTAATGTGCAAAGTGAGTCCCATTAGATTTCTTCCGCCTACATGTGCAGAGGCCTATAATTAACATTTACCACATTGGATCGTGGCCATGGGGCAGTCATAGACCCTATATCAAAGCACTGGAAAATGGAGGGTATGGTGATGATGAGATAAATCACACCTTTTAGGTCAGCGGAGGGAAAATGATATTTTTTTGAGCCCCTCCTCTCCTCTACCCTCTACGCTCACCTCTCTCTCTCTCTCAGCTCTCTCGCTTTCTCATTTTGTCTGTGTACGTCTCGGCGTCCTCTTCTCTCCCATTGTGTTATGTGTGTGCTCTGCAGTTCATTAATGACATGTCCAGAGGGGAAGGCAGCTGGTGAAACTCTAATATCCTTTCTGACCTTTTCCCGGTGAAGGGACTGGCGAGAGGAGATGAGTTAAGTTTGCGGAATGGGAAAAAAAAAAAAGGAGAGAAGGCCCGACTGCTGGAGTCTTCAAAGAGTATGTTGCAATGATAAGAGTGGGGGGGGAAAGATGATGAAGGATGACAAATGGCACGCAGAAAATGCCGAGAGGATACTGTTCATCGTGAGCTGGCAGCTAAAAGCAAAGCAAAGCTTGTTTTCACTTATTTCACTGTGTGATGAAGAACCCTGATGTTCATCTGGAAGTTGTTTGTTAAACTTACAATTAGGCCTGTCATGAGAATTATTTTAACCTCTTATGTAAGATATCTTATTTTCATACATATTACTGACGTATAGATGTTTGTACATCACAGTGATCATTATCGCTGACCTGAATATTTTTGTGTTGACATACGTGTTTGTTTACAAAAGGATGTCATCAACATTTTAGCCAACTTTATGCATATGCTATCCAGCAGGATATTTCCTTCCCATTATGAGACCTGGACATGGACAACTTAGCATTTATTTGCATTTTAATCATTGCTTTGGTTCCGTGAGCTCTCATTTTAAGGACATCTCATTTTTTTCACGTTCCATTGTCTGAATAATAGGAAATAAATCTTCATTCCCTTTTAAAGGATGTACTTGCATTCTCTGGCCTGTTCTCAGTCACGGCGCTGTAGTTTCCCCTCTTACAAAACTTCTTGATGCACTCCTCTAGTACAGTAGTATACAAAGCTAGAAAAGTTGGGGTTTGGGGGTTGTTGCATCTGTAATGCAGTAGACTTTCCCCCCAGCGAACAAGATTTGTGCCCTGTATGTGACCAAACGTCCTGAGCAATTAACTTATCTGACCTGACGTTAGATCCGTCTTTAACCTCATGTTGTGATAAAGAATGTAGTTGTTTTTACCCAAAGTATGACCTTTTCCTAAACCTAACCAAGTGGTTCTGGTGCCTAAACCCAACCAAGTGCTGTTGGCGCCTAAACCTAACCAAGTGGTTGTGGAGCCTAAACTTAACCAAGTGGTTTTGGTGCCTAAACCTAATCAAGTGGTTGTGGAGCCTAAACCTAAACAAGTGGTTTTGGTGCCTAAACCTAACCAACTGGTTTTGGTGCCTAAACCTAACCAAGTGGTTTTGGTGCCTAAACCTAACCAAGTGGTTGTTGAGCCTAAACCCAACCAAGTGGCGTTGGTGCCTAAACCTAATCAAGTGGTTATGGTGCCTAAACCTAATCAAGTGGTTGTGGAGCCTAAACTCAACCAAGTGGTTTTGGTGCCTAAAGCTAACCAAGTGGTTTTGGTACCTAAACCCATCCAAATGATTTTTGGTGCCTAAACCCATCCAAAAGGTTTTTGGTGCCTAAACCTAACCAAGTGGGTTTGGAGCCTAAACCAACCAAATGGGTTTTGGTGCCTAAACCGAACCAAGTGATTTTGGTGTCTAAAATGAACAAAGTGTTGATCTAGACTTTAACAAACAGCAACCATTGAGATGTTAATTAATGTATTATTTGTCATAAAATGTGATCGGTTTGTCAGCAAGATATATTTTGGGTCTAACCAGACGTATATTACATATTATTGCTAAATTGACTGCGGTGCCTTTGTTTTGAAAGTCTAACAGGATAAATCATCTAACATATTATTACTGACTTAAAGCATTGTATTGTTTGGTCACTGTGCTCTACTCCTTTAAAATTTGAGCAAACTTGTGTTTTTGTGTGCTGCAGCCATTGCTTAAGGTATTTCAGGCAATTTACAGTTAATATGAGAATCAGTTTACACTTTATGGGTTTTGACGTATAGCTATATGCACTGACAGACAGGAAGCCACATCAATAAGAAATTCATTTGGATTCCAAGGTCATGTACGTGTACAGTAGAGGCAGTATAGATTGGACCAGATGGGGGATCAGCTTTGATCAAGTATCAGCCAAAATACAGAGCATTCCTTCATTCAGAGCTCATATTAAAAGCTGACACACATTCTGTTTGTATATACTTGATTGTTTTAATCAGACGTATATATCTGAACTGGCAGATGTGAAGGTATTCTCCAGATATATAGCATTAATCAGGTTACAGACCTTTTCCTCGGTCTTTATTACAGAGAAACATACATTGCTTTCTTTCTCCTACTCACATCCTGCTTGGACACTCCATGTGGCTTTCATTTGACTCTGACATCATTCCACCCGCACACACAAGAGTATATGGGAAGACAAGGCTATATACCGATAATGGCATAACACCCCAGTTCTCCAGCTCCTGACCCCACCCCCGGGGGCTCCACAGTCTCACTCCGGACCTGGACGGCACGAGGAGAACAGACCTGGTCCTTATACTTTAACTCCCGCCTGCTCCAATAATTCTCTTTGTTTCTGTTCCAGCACAAGCGCCATTACTCAATAACTAAACCTCCATAGGCTTTTTTTTTCAGTGAAACATTAGACTGCCTACTGCAAGTTTAATTTTTTGACGTGAAATGCACGCTAAGTGTTGGCAATAGATATCAAGTTTAATTTGTGTTTTCAAGTTTCTAGAAGAATAACTTCTGTGTGCATTTATCTCAGTTCTTCGACTAAACCCAGCTGTTATGAGACTTATAATCAAAAGTTGATTGCTACTGCTACACAGATGCACATATTGTTCTCCCCGCTGCAGCAAAAACAGTGTTTCCATACACAGATATGGAGGAGATCACAAGGTTTATTTTGATTTCACTTCTCCAAATCTTCTCAGGGATCTCTCGGCGCTGCTCAGACAGCCGATGAAAGTGTCTGTCTTGAGGGAGTCCTTCTTCTCTGTGCTTTCCATTTGAAGTGGGATCACAGTAGGGCCATGTGTCTCCCCGGCTCAGTTGCTGATGGAGAAACGCCCTCCTCCTTCTCCTCCTCTCGGCTCCTTTAGCTGACGGCGAAGGAGCCATCACTGGCTGCAGATGGCAGAAAAAAAAACTTGGAGAGGAGACAGAACGCAGAGGAAATGTGGAAATCCCCCCGTTGCCTTCTTCAGTCTGAGCGGTGGCTTCATCTGTCTGACTGGTGCACATAATGACAGAGGAGCAACCCTTTAAATTGTGCCCTCTGCAGAATCTCTCACTGTGTGTCAGTGTAATCACATCCACCGATTGTGTTCTACAGTGACCTTGTAATCATGTGCAATTAAGCCGATTAATCAACTCCTTCTTTTAATATAAATGTGATTACAGTTTACAGTTTCCACTCACTTGTACTTGTACGGTGGTATGGAATGGATGTTCTTTCTTTCTTTCTTTCTTTCTTTCTTTCTTTCTTTCTTTCTTTCTTTCTTTCTTTCTTTCTTTCTTTCTTTCTTTCTGTCAGTTTCTTCTATCTTTCAGTTTCTTTCTTTCTTTCAGTTTCTTTCATTCTTTCTTTCGGTCAGTTTATTTTTTCTTTCAGTTTCTTTCTTTCTTTCAGTTTCTTTCATTCTTTCTTTCTTTCTGTCAGTTTCTTCTGTCTCTAAGTTTCTGTTAGTTTCTTTCTTTCAGTTTCTTTCTTTGTCCGTCTTTCTGTGTTCCTTTCATTTTAAAGTTTCAAGCTGGTTGCTGTTAGTCTCCTCACAACACGATAATGGAAACATTCCATGCCATACACATGTAAAACACATGTAAAATAACATGACATACAAGCCTTACAAATATGTAAACAATCATGGAATTAAATCTGTTTGTAGTTGTGTGTGTGTGTAAGTGTGTGTGTGTATGTGTATGTGTGTGTGTGTGTGTGTGTGTATTTGACCGTTTGTGTGAGCAGTGTTTCCAAACTCAAAAGTCTTACTTAAATAAAAGCAAATATATTGAAGTAATGATAATAGTGAAAGTCATACATGTGAATAATCTTAAATGTACCAGTAACACTTCACAGAAAGGTACACACAAATGTGAGTAGTTACCGAATACACTCATGAAATATTTAATCATAACTTTAAGTAAAATTTGATTTTAATGAGGTAATAATGCAAACTCTCTTCAATAATTCATAATAGGTCAGTTGGTTTATTCAGTTTATTCAGTAATGAAAACATTTAGTTTGTTTCAACATAAACATCAGTCAGTAAAGATCTTTCTCTTGTGAGAAATGTATTCTACAAAACTACATAGTGCATCTTTAAAAATGATGCTGGGTAGTCAACCAATGGCGATAGATAGAATCAAATACTAACTCAGAAATTCTTACCTAATGAGTCATCACTTGTTAGTGACACTCAGCGGCTGGTTCATAGTAAACCAGAGGAGTGGTGAGTATGTCGATTCACAGATATTTATAAATGAATCATCACCTACTGATTCATTCATATGTGATCTGCTAGCCTGTTCTGAATTCAAAGCAATTCAGGAATTACTCATTAACTATCGAGTAGTTCCTGATTCGTTCTTTACTAGCTCCTCAGTGACGACTCACATGTTTGTGTACTTTTTTGTTAAGTGTTACCATACTGTACCTCACTATCTACAGTTCAAATAAAAGTCAATTATACATATGTTTGCATGTAGTTTCATACTACAAAAAACATAAATGCGGTGTACAGTAGATTAAAGTGCATTATTTGCCCCCGATGCCATGAGGATAATGTAACAGAAATGGAAAAACTCAAGTAAAGTAAAAGTATCTCAGAACCGTACGTAGCTACAGTACTTGAGTAAATTCTCTCAGTTACATTCCATAACCGGGTGTGAGAGAGCGAGAGAGTTGTCAATGCATCTCGCTGTGTGCGTGTCCGTATAAATCAGCCGCCGCTCATCATAATTCACAAAGACAAGTGAAAGAAAACGGGGAAAAAATGGTGTGGGCTTGTGCACTGTTTAGTCCGTCACTTTAAATAGCCGTCTGAATAATAAGTGGCTGCAGATTCGACTTTCCTCTTAAAGAAGGAGCTGATTGTTTGAGAGCCGGCCTAACACTTGTAGAATAGCAGGAGTGGAATGTTTTAGAGGACTGCCCTGGATCCAAGTTCAGCTCAACTCAGAGGGGAACGGTGAAGAGATAGAGAAGGGCTGTGTGTGTGTGTGTGTATGTGTGTGTGTGTGTGTGAGAGAGAGAGAGAGAGAGAGAGAGCGCTCCAAGTGTGTGTGGATTAGATAATTACAGGAAGCATGTCTGAGCCCTGGCAGAACACCGCTGCCACATCCCCTCGCTCTCTGCCACCTAACCGGGCCGAGGTCTAATGCAACTAAAACAAACAGCCGCTTGTCTCCAACATGGAAATCTTAATAGCAACAAAATATACACACAGTCACCCACTCCTCTGTGGATACCTAATCCCATGTTAAACAAATAAAAGAAACCTCCACAGAACATTTGCTGCTGTTGCTGTGAGTAATCTACAGAACCCGGATAAACACACTCTCCTACCTTGGAGATCAGGTATCACTGAAAATATACAGATAGCTAAGAAAAGCAAATCATGCAATTACCCCCTGCAACTTCAGCATGTAGAGACATCTCAGCATCATTTGAGGTAGTCGGTTGGCATAGGATTACAATCATGCCTGTCGAGCTGGTGTTTTTTTTTTTTCCCCCCTCTCTTCATTTAAAGGGAGGTTTTTTTTGCATGCATTAAAGGAGAAGAAATGGAGAGATTACAGCCTGTGCAGTGCCATAAATTTTGATCTTGAACCCTGCCCCGTGTGCTTGAATCTGTCTTAGGTTTTCGGCTGCTCTGCTAACACACACCAGATCCCACTTTCTTCTTTTTACAAGGACACCCTGCGTCCGACCCGGTTGTGTGTTAATGAAAAGTTTTTTTCAGGCCAGTGCAACCCAGAGGAAACGCACACCTCTGGGGCTTCACTTAGTTTAAATCCTTCACCCTCAACCTTTTTTCCGCAAGCTCACAAAGAGCAAGGAGCAGCCTGTCGGGTCCAATCAGGTGTCTACAACTGGGTGCACCGCCTTGTGTGTCTACTACCACTGATGAGTGTGTGTTTATATGTGATGACATAGCTGTCATGGGCCGCCGCTTCCTTTTCTAGAGACGGATTTCAAATCACCTAAAGCGAGACTGACAGGGAGTGGCTGCTGATCTCAAGCTAATGGCAGATAAAGAGGCTGGTTCCGTTTCCTGTCTGATAAAACTGTGACCATGGGCCATACTGTGGACATCAGATGCCTCCCCATGAATCACAACATCATTCCCAGGACTCATACCCAACTTCCTTCATCTGCGCTTTCGACAATATGCCTCCATGCGCCCCCCTCAATTGAGCTCTGTCAACGGTAACAGCAGAAGCCGTCGGTGCCAAATAGGTCGGCTGTGAGCTGCCTGGATGCTTTCATGCCAGCGGAACTTTTACTGATGATAAAAATAAAAAGGCCTAGCTGGACTGAGGGAGAGGAGACATAGGTGCCACATGAGAGGGACAGATGACATGGAAAGATAACCCGGCTGTTGCTCTCTGCTCTCTTGGGGGAAGCTACGAATCAAAACCACATGTTGCAATGTGCCCTTGGCCATGGGAGCAGTCGGGACGGGAGGTTACTGAAGCAGCCGCAAAACCCTCGAGGTTTGGGTTTGGTCAAAATTTGATCCTGCTGGTTCACACGAGCAAGAAGCTCGGCGATATTCAACATCGAAAATGAACAGTCTATCTAAGCAGACAACTATCCGTCCCTTAATTGCAGAGCTCTATTGTGTTGCTGTATTTATTTTTTTTCTCTTTGTGTGTGTATGTGTGTGTGTGTGTGTGTGTGTGTGTGTGTGTGTGTGTGTTGTTGTCTGCAGAGCTTTGGCAGTTGAACAGAACCTGGGTGTTCCAGGGACATGGAGCGTCTCTTCAGCCTCAGACCATGCTGCTGGATGAGGGCCACGAAAGGCTTTACGTCGGTGCCAAGAATACCCTGTTCTCCCTCAGTCTGGACCGGGTTAACACTCACCAGAGAGAGGTAGGCCTGTGTTCATCCCTCCATGCCTGTTAGGAAGTGAGTATTATACTGAACCCACGTGCCAACAGGGCAATAGGTTAGCCAAACTGAGTGTGCATATGTGTGTCTGCAGGTCAAGTTTTCTTGTAAATGTGAGTGCAACTGTGTATTCTTTCAGATCCAGTGGGCCAGTACAGAATCTCAGATAGAGGAGTGTCTGATGAAAGGGAGGGAAAAGGTAAGGGACATCCTCTACAGGGCTGCATACAGATGTGGCCGAGGTTGACTATCAAGGGCAGAGCATAAGTGCCCAGTTCATAATGTGGATTGCAGTATAATTAATTTATTATATAGGTAGATATATCCATTACAGAGATACATACTGTCAGCATGTATTAATTGAATACATATATCACTGTGCTCATTAACCTTTGTTTAACCTGAAGCACTGATGTTATTGATGATGCGGTAAAAAGTCTGGCGTTTTTCCAGCACACCATTTTGTCCCCTTGGCCTCAGTCTGCCCTTGTGACCTCTCACCCATTAAACCCTTCTTCCCACCGGCCGCTTCACCTCTGTATCTCTTCCCACAGCCCGAGTGCGCAAACTACATCAAGGTCCTGCAAAAGTACAACCAGACCCATTTGCTGGTCTGTGGAACAGGAGCGTTTAACCCCGCCTGTGGCCTGGTCAGAGTGGGACACACAGGGCAGGTGAGTCACAAAGACAGAGGAGATGATTAACAATAGATTAATCAAGTGATGTTCAAAGGGTTCCTCCTGTCAGACATCTTGTCAAAGTCATACAGCACTTTGAAATGACTCGATACCTGACAATAAATCCATTGTAGATATTTCAGACGATGCCATTTTTTGTCTTTGCCTGGTTAATAAACATAGTTTCCTCTGGTGATCATCAGATGTCACTGAAACCTCCCCTTATGAAATGGGAGTGTCCTTAAAGACCCTCATCCGTCATCAGTAGTTGTGGCGTTTACGTTAACGGACGTGACCAGACTATTCTGACATGCTGTCTTCAGATGTTCTCTCGCTTTACTCTGGCAATCTTTATATCATCGCAATGCCATGTGCTGTGTACGGAAGCCCTGAGGGGGCTAGTGAAGGTTGTGTAACTGATGGAGATGGAAAAGCATTGACGCGTGCAATTCATTCACAACTTAATACTATCGGTCAAGGTATCGAATATAAAACAACAGGTCTTACCATTAAACCTCGCCGTGTTAAAGGCTAACGATAGCAGCCCCTGCTCTGCTCTGTTAGCGGACTGACACCATTGGCAGAAACTTCCCTGCTAGACTTTAGTTAAATTTTGTCCGTCACATGCCAACAAGGCAGGGAAACGCAACATTGACATATGTCAAAATGCACAACTGTCATAAACAAATCAGCAATGATAATAAAGCATTAGCTAGCTAGTTAACTAAGAATGTTAATTCACATTACGTTAATTCCACAACTGAAGAGGGTTAGGGTTAGTGAGGGTTAGTGAGTTACTGAGCCATATTTTAGTTACATAATATTATTTATCTGGGTGCTGTATTGTCTGCAACTGGATGTTTCACCTCTCATCCAAGAGGCTTCCACAACCATTCACACCTGGGCTCAGCTAGCCTCAGAAACCCACACGAAGGCCGTTTGACCAACAACCCACAAGTGGCCTTAAAAACTCTGAAAGTCAGAGCTCACACATGTCCTTAGTGGCTCTGTGAGAACGCACTAACACAGAGTTTAAAAGCCTGCAACTCCCCTCCATATAGTTAGAACTGAAGAAGCCTCTTGGATGAGAGGTGAAACGTTTTCACGAAACTAAAACAAGTCCAGTTGTCGACAATACAGCACCTAGATTTACCATGACCTGGATGACTGAGAACCTTCATCAACAAATATAATGTATTTGTGTTTATGTTTATCATGTGAATGACTGCATGGGACGAGTTTGATTTAAAACTGGGTCTGAAATTATTTTTAATTTAATTGTAATCCAGCTAATTTGGTTGCTAATCAATGAATGTGTGCAGCAACTGTGCATTAACATTCCTTAACTGATGACCACACAAAGTCACAGTAATATTATTAGTTAACAGTGAGGGCAGGAGCAGGGATTCATAATATATCCTGAATTAATTTGTGCATTAAATCTACATTAGTCGTGCGTTAGTTAAACATTGCTCAGACTCTCATGATAAAGTTCATATTTCTTCTTCATGCAGCCAGACAAATTTCCCATTGTGCTCCTCCACTCGACAGTGTTTAGATGACCGTAGCCAAAAACCCTCTCCGCCCTGTTTCGATAATGTTTTAGCCAGGAGCTCCTAGAATTGTTAGTACAGCTTGGACCGCTGGGCTGTTAAATTCTTTGCACATGCTACTGTGGTCGAGTTTATTCTCCTAGCAACAAGTGGACGCATGACCTGGGGTGGAGGCAGAAAAGACAATGAATGAGAGAGGTTAGGGTGGTGATTTTGTTTTTTTCCAAGGAAGAGAACTTTCTTAGCACAAGGTTCTCATTTGTATATGAACAAAAAAAAACAGACACTGCTACTGTCCAGGTAGAGAGGGAGGACAGACCAGGTGTTGCTGTGTGTAGGAGCAAGTTTGAAGTCAGGGAAGATGGATGCTCTGTCTCACTCATGGGTCAGTTCAGATGTTTGTGTGTGTGTGTGTGTGTGTGTGTGTGTGTGTGTGTGTGTGTTTCAACAGCCTGAGTGGGATTTGAGCACATGGGGAGTGTTTGGCGTACACACACTGCTGTCCATGCAAAATTGACTGCATACATCTGTGCGAGCGTGTTTGTCTACAGTATGACACATATCTCCCAGATGTCAAACACGGAACAGCCCCTTAGGTGTGTGTGTGTGTGTGTCTGGAGTGTATTTAGAGAGCGAGGAGGGGAGAAGGTTTCCACCCTGCATTCCAGCACTGGTCCAGTAGGTCGACCAGTCCAGGAACCAAGCTCAACCATCCCTCATGCCATTGGAATGCTCACAGACTGAGCAGAACTGGATCAGTCTGGGCAAACTAATCTTTCCATTGACCCACATAAATTTTCATACTCGGTGTACAAGATTACATCTACTCTATAATTACCATTAAACCTGAGCTGAATAATATTTTGATAACGATAAAATGTGATATAAAATACTATTTCCATTCATCAAGTCAACCACTGACCAGCAGATCAAGTATTAATGCCCTACTGGCCCAGACATATAATAAAAACAACCCATATTTCAGAGTACTGCGTGCAGAGTGGTATTGATCGACCATATTTACCTTTATTCCGTTTTCTTCTGATGGACCGCGCTGCATGATGGATGAGTTTCACCCAGAAACGGACTTCTGTTACAGTCAAGTGCCGGGCGGTAGTCACAGCACAGTAGGGTTACTTGGCTACTCATAAATCAATATATGACACCGCCTCTGATCTACCAGTGACAGTCATAAACACTGTGGTGGCCCACAACATATGAGCTCCGGTTCTAGAGGGAGTTCAGAGTATAAATGAGTGTGTGTGTGTATGTGTGTGTGTGCGTGCGTGCATTTTTGTCACCTGCCGTGCAGGGAAACAAGATCAGCGGAGAGGAAGTAGTGAGCCCACTATGGTGTAAGAGCAGAGAATAGTCAGCTATACGAATTCAGACAACAGTCCTTCATTTGGTCATCCATCACTCCTTGTCTCGTCTATCTTTCTTCCTCCTGCTCATCCATCACTTTCTCATCCCTCCTCTCCATAATTCACTTCAATCCCTCTGCACACTGGGGTTAGTCTCGATGTTGCCGGAGCTTTTTGCAAGAGTGCAGTTTTTCCTTGTGTGCGAATAACTGCGCTTGTGTCTGTGTGTGTGTCGTCCTCAGAACAAGCAGTTCACTCTGGAAGAAGACAGTATAATGAGCGGCAGAGGGCGCTGCCCGTACGACCCCAACAGCCCCTGCACGTCTACGCTCTCCAGTAAGGCACCTCTCACTCTGTCGCCCGTCACCTCACCATCCGCTGAGCTAAGATCACAGTTGTGAGACTGCGTTGAATGTTTTTTTCATTTCAGCCGAGTGAATACATACCATGCAAGTTTACGCTGGAGACAGTGGCTCACTTCTAACAAGTCAATGCTGCCACCTTGTGGCCATTTTTCATGTCAGCATTTCAGTCAGAGCAAAAGAGCACTTTATGTTTACACATGAACTGGTGTTAATAGAGTTTGTGTTTGTGTGTGTGTGTGCATCAGGAGGAGAGCTGTATATTGGCTTGTACACTGACTACTGGGAGAACGACGGTGCTTTGTGTCGTCTCAACAACCAGACCTACACTCGCACTGAGAGAGACGACAGGCAGCAGCTCAGCGGTCAGTATGCCTCTCAGGGATATGATCACACATATCCAAGGGAGTGCAAACGTTTAGTCTATGTGGTGACAAGTCCTACGTATGTCTTTAATTTGCTTTTATTGTCTGACCAATTGTCCAAAACCCAGACTCTTCATTTACTATTCAGATGATATGAAAGTAAAGCAGGAAAATCCTCACATCTAACAAGCTGAATTAACTTTCAATCGACAAATTGATCATTTCAGAGATTCCTCACATAAAGCAGCTTGAAATGAGTAGGAATTAAAAAGTTTATGACAGGCATAACTTTTGTTTTCTTCTTCCAACAGAGCCCAAGTTTGTGGGGTCAGCAGTTATTCCTGACAACGACGACAGGGATGATGATAAAGTCTACTTCTTTTTCACTGAGCGGGAGACGGACGGTGAGGGAGCGAACAAGGCCGTCTACACTCGCGTGGGACGAGTCTGTGCGGTGAGAATGCTGATGCTTATGGTGGAAAGATTTTCTTGGCACGATTCAGCTATAGCCAAAGTTCTGCACTCACCCTCTGTATGTGCCTCCATCCCTCAGAATGATCAAGGAGGACAGAGGATGCTGGTGAATAGATGGAGCTCCTTCCTGAAAACTCGTCTCATCTGCTCTGTGGCCGGGCCGAACGGCATCGATACACACTTTGATGATCTCGGTAGGACTGCACTCCATCTTATTTATTCATTGTGAAACCTGTTTTTACTGCGTGGCAGTAACAGGCACATCTGTATACACCGACAGATGTGAAAAGTCAATGTGGTATTGAGGATTTTTATTGTGAAACAAGCATAGATATGCTGAGAAAATAATACATACATACAAAAATACATTTTAACATATTAAAGGAATCAAAGGTGATTATATATTATGTATTTAAAAAATCTATTACGTAAAATATATGATTACTTATATTACTTGAAAATGTTGGTTCAGATATTGTATAGCAATATGAAAATGTCAATAATTGGTATACATATGAAATATTCGATAATACATAGCTTTTATGTACTGATATGTATTCAAAACATCTATAACTCAAAATATATACGCATGTACAGAATAACTAGATATTACATTTTTGGATATAATATGGAAATGTTTTTCATTATATATGAAAAGCAGCCATAATCTATATATTAAATATTTTGTGAATATATGATTTGAAATGTTAAATAATGCCCTGCTAACATATGTATTGAAACACTTGTACATTTTAATATATTACCAAATAATCGATATTTTTTTTATTTTATGGCAATATTTTTCCTAACAGATTAAGAGCAGCAATACTTGGTATAATTGTCAATATATGGAAAATGTATCATTGAAAATATACAGTAATTGATTGCAAATACATCATTAAATGTATATTTCAATACATATAAAGATATCAGACGTGAATTTTAAACAGAAGCCTCTTCATATCAGTACAATATGTAATTGCAATGTGAAAATATAATGGGAATAAAAGGGGTTATAATTAGATCTATATACAGCTAATAACATAACATATTTCAGAAGTGTGTGCAAAAACTGCAACAGTGGTAAACAATTGGGCAGTAAAGCATAAAGCATAAACTAATTTCAACACTTTTTTCCTTAAGACACACAGCGAGTAGTGCAGAATGACTAAAGCCCCAGTGTGCCTCGCATGTATTACCATTACATTCAAGTCACAGAGCTAAGTATTAAATTTACTGAAAAATAAACAAACAGCGATCTTCGTAAAAACCAATTAAGTCGTTTACTGCTGTTCTAAAGATATCCAGGATCCACGAGGACTCTTCCAACCATCTGGACGGAAAATACATTCAGTCTGCCGCAGGATCAAAGAGAATCTAATCTGTTTCCCAGCCGAATAGGAGAAATCATAATTCCCTGATATACAGCGGTTTCTTTTTAGCTAAATGCGAGGCACGTAAAAAAAATGTCTGCCAAGTGTGGCTAACAAACAACAGCTAACTCCTACATCTGGTGTTTCAGAGGATGTGTTTGTGCTCAAGAACAAAGATGGAAAAAACCCAGAAATCTTTGGCCTCTTTAGCACGACAAGGTGAGTCCACGACGCCGTCGGCATTTCATTATGCAGTCATAATTCTATCATCTATCTGCTTACCGATAAAAACTTTATTTTGCAGCGCCGTGTTTAAAGGCTATGCAGTGTGCGTCTATCGCATGGAGGACATCAGAGGAGCCTTTAACGGTCCGTTCGCCTTCAGAGAGAGACCCGAGCATCACTGGACGCCTTACGAGGACAGAGTCCCTTACCCTCGCCCTGGATCTGTGAGTGTTCTAGTCTGAGTGAGGGAGTGTTTATGGGGGCCTCACTCCTTGATGCACAACAACATTATGCATTCACAGCACTCTCCATTTGTCCGCGTCCACGACAGACATCCTTTGTGAGGGACAGTGTTGAGGCCATGTAGGACAGCAGCGGTGAATGTCAGCGCTGTTGTAGCTACCTCAGCAGGTCATGCAGGGACAGCACGGGCCAGGCGACAGCATGCCAGGCTTCTTTTTTTTTTTTTTTCTGCGCTGCATAAAGTGCCAACGCAATTAATGGCCCTCTTGTGTCTCTGTCTCCGATCCTTCCTTTAATCTCTCTATTTCCGTCCCACTATCTCTGTAACAGTGTGCCAGCAAGGTGAACGGAGGCGGCTTCTCCAGCTCTAAGGAGTTTCCTGATGAGGTTTTGAGGTTCGTGCGGTCTCATCCTGTGATGTATCGCCCGGTCCTTCCTCAGCACCGCAGACCTGTGCTGCTGCAGACTGAGCCGGGCAGGAGGAAGCTGACCCAGATCGCCGTGGACAGAGTCCAAGCACAGGACGGACACTACCATGTGCTCTACCTTGGCACGGGTACATACACAGTGAAGAATGAACGACTCTCTTGCACAATGTTACTATTTTGAAAATGAAAGACAAGAATGAGACGCTCTTTGGGTGCACAAACACGCTTGACGAGACATTTTGATGGCAGTCACATACAAAGTTGTGCGTGTACAAATTCTGTTTTTGCACTAGATGAAGCGAAGAATTTTAAGTCCTCACCTGCAACACTTCGGTATATGTAACATTGATGTCTTCCTCTATTAGATGACTCAGTGGTGTTGAAAGTTATCACCATCTACAACAAAGACACAGACACCATGGAGGAGGTGCTGCTGGAAGAGCTGCAAGTATTCAAGGTATTTTTAGCTATAGAAGATGTGAAACAGAAGTAGACTTCGTAACCAGGCAAATTCTGCATCTCACTGCATACATATCACAGTGCATTATTGCTGCAGCTAGAGAGATTGTTTTGGATTCACTGATTGCTAATGTGTGTCCTTATCATCAGAGGGACGTGAGTATGATTGTGCAGCCAGCCTGTCGAGAGATCCTCTGAATGATTTGGATGTACTTAGATCAGTTACATTTTAGATCAGCCTGCAAGCAGCGGCTGCTGACATTTTAATTAAGACCTGATTTGGGATGGATAGAGGCATGACGGGAGGCCTCCAGTGACAAAGAACTTTATGTCAGCTCTTGTTAATTTATTCTTAAAGCGTGCGATGAACCACTGGTTCAGCTTCGTTTTTGAATAACAATCATAATGTTTCCTATTTGCAGCTGCCAGCGCCAATAAGAGAGATCATCATATCACCTAAAAGGGTAAGCAGACAATCGGAATCACTATGCTGTTGTTTGTTCATGCAATACTGTTGTTTAGCCACAAGGTGTTAACATTGCAACAATTTCCATTGCTTTGTTTTTGCATAGTTTCATGTGCTGTAGCAGAAGGCAAAAACATGTATATGAACTGTGATTTGAATCAAGGATTCAACTGACTAAGGTTGTTGTCAATTGCAAAAATTAACAATTCATCAATCCAAAAACATTCTTAGTTCACTGAAATTCTTTGGGAACTCTACTACTCTACTACTTAGTGTTGTTGATTAAAGGAGACATTATGCTGAATTCCAGTTCATAATTGTACTATAATTATATTATAACAGCTTCAATGCTCAAAAAAACGTATTCAGTTCTCTCGTACAGTCCAATCTGCCTCTGTCTGAGATGCTGTTTTAGCTCCTGTCTCTTTAAGAGGAAAAATCCAGTCTTTTCTGTTTGGTCAGCTCACACACGCCTGAGCCAGCACCCTTCAACGAGTCTCCTTTCGGCTCTGTCGTGTTCTCAGCTTCCAGTTGGCGTCTCTTCTACTGTGAATATAGGCATAAATTATGGAAATGTGGAACGTAGTGTGAGGTCACAAAGTCACAAAATTAAAGGCCGGACTACTGACGAGGCGTTTCAGGCACTTTAGGAGCTGTTGCTTTGGACATGACATGCATTAGAACCTATACTAAACACTGAAGGAAAGGACGAAAATAAGGAAGCGTAAAAGTCTCCTTTAACCCATTTAATACATAAAAGAGGGAAAATATAAAGGATAAAAATGAAAGCACAAACTGTGTCTCGATATCAATGTTCCATGTTCGGCTCCACAGCAACAGCTGTATGTGGGATCAGAAGTGGGCGTGGCCCAGGTCAGACTGCATCAATGTCACCTCTATGGCTCTGAATGTGCTGACTGCTGTCTGGCCCGAGACCCGTACTGCGCCTGGGATGGTCTCACCTGCTCCAGATACTACCCTGCTGGAGTCTACACCAAGAGGTGCCAGCACACACACACACACACACACACACACACACACACACACACACACACACTCTCTGAGACAGATCCCATCATTTCCAGCCTGCAGATGTGTTTGTGTGATATCAGCTCTTCACACCTTTGCCAGCTCACTTCTGTTTCATCATAGCACCTTGGCCCTAAATGTCACAATGCTCTGAGGCTGGTTTATCAAGTTGGTATCACAGGCTCAGAGAGGCACGGCAGCCAGCTGTTATGTAACGTCTATCAGTATGCACCTGATCACCGCCCTTCCTCTTTTCCTCTCTCTTTCCTCTCCCTCGTTGCTTTTTTCAATCTTTCCTTTCACCCTTCCCTTGCACTTCGTCACATGTTTAAAATCACTCTCTCCCTCTGCTTCCCTCGCTCCTATCTCAGCAGACGATTCAGGCGGCAGGATGTTCGCCATGGCAACGCCGTCCAGCTGTGCAACGGGCTGCAAATTGACGGTTAGTGTATAAATTGACTGTGTGATGGGTACGTGTGTGTGCACATGGGCATGCCTGTGTGTATTTTCTGCAAAATTTTGCCAAATACTGTGTACAAGCAGAGAAATGATGCGGTTGTTCAGAAGCACTAGACTGAACACGGAACAAATGTGAACTCTTGATATGCAATCACAGCTGGAGATGAGAGAGGGTAGTGTTTCCACTGTGGGAGGAGATTGGAGTAGAACAATCCACTCTACAGTTAATGAAAGGTCACGGCAGTTCTTTGCCATGTCTCTCGCCTCACTGTCTTTTATGATGTGTGTCTGTGTGTGGGAGCAGACGAACAATGGCAGAGAGCTGAGGAGAGGCTGGTGTACGGCGTGGAGAGCAACAGCACTTTACTGGAGTGCGTCCCTCGATCACTTCAAGCCAAGGTCCTCTGGTTCTTACAGAAAGGAGGAGAGAGACACGAGGTGAGTGAGTTCCTGGGCCCGTGATGAACACAGTGTAAAAGAATGAATAAATATTTCACGACAAACTGACATGAAAAGATACGAAGCACTGGAAAAAGAAAGGTATTGCACTTTTACGGGCCAGTTGTTGTTGTGGAGAAAGTTTGACTTGGAGCCAAGATTTTTGCTGCTATGTTAGCTCAATTTGTTTTGCGCTAAACTATTTACATCTATAGCGTCTTGGGTAACTGAGGCATATTTTCTGCAAAGAAACATGATAACACTCTACTTGAGGGTACACAGAAAGAGTAACTAATTAGGTGATTAGGATTTAATTAGTCTGTTGGTTAACTACTCAGTATGATGTCTCACTGTATGTGAATGTACACAAAAACAGTAAATAATGATTCAGTAATTATTAATTAATGAGTCATTACCAGTTAGGTCGGCTGTTGCTCAGGGGTAGAGCCAGCGTCTTGTTATTGGAGGGTCCCTGGTTTGATTCCCCTGGTCTGCATGTTGAAGTGTCCTTGGGCAAGATACTGAACCCCAAACTGCTCCTTGCACTGCAGCCACCACCGTCAGTGTATGAATGTAACATAGTCCTCGAATCACAGTTATTAAGGAAATACTCATTAACGATTCTTTAACTATCAAGTCGTTCCTGATTCATTCCTTACCTGCTCTTTAGTAACTCTTCACGTTTGTGTATCTTATTGTAAAATTTTTTTGAGTATTGCATATATTTATTTTTTAATGTGTAGAGCCCCAAAAAGAAAATGTCACAGAGTCACAGTATTGAAGAACTACCATTCCTTTATTTATCCTTTCCTTAGTTTAGTTCTGAAGGTTTTTTAATTAGAATCCCTCTTGGAAGAAAAGCAGCAATGGTGCAGAAAAGGCTACATCAATGGCGAGAAGAAAACCGCGTCTCTTTCTTCCTCCGTGTAGGTTCGAGGTGATGAGCGGGTTATCTTGACCTCACACGGGCTGCTGTTCTTGCGTGTGAAGAGCTCAGACGCCGGCGTGTACGTGTGCCAGACTGTGGAACACGGATACGTTCACACGCTGTTACGTGTCTCACTCCAAGTGCTCAGGGGAGAGAGGGTGGAGTCAGCGATCCACAGGCCTAATGATGGGGGAGGAGAGAAACCTGCAGCTCTGTGTCACTCCTCGCTGGGCCCCCAACCGGGCCCCAGCATCAGCCCCAGAGCTCTGGTGCCCTCCTCGCTGCCGGGCCCCCACTCCAGGCTGTGGTACAAGGAGTTCCTCCAGCTGATCGGCTACGGGGACGCCCAGAGAGTGGAGGAGTACTGCGAGAGAGTGTGGTGCTCGGATAAGAAGCGCAAAAAGACCAAACGGAAGTACGTTCCTCCGAGCGGGGAGAAGCGAGGGAAGGGGAGAGCAGAGGAGAACTCCCACCGAGCGCCCAGGCACACCGTGGGCACCTGAGGAGACCAACCGCACACACCAAACACACACACAAACACACACACACACACACACACACACACACACACACACACACACACACACACACAGTCTAAGGGTCAGACTTCACTCTGTGTTTGCACCATGTAAAAGGTTTTCACTTTGCTTTCAACAAGAGCAGTTACAGAAAAAAAAATAAAAAGTAGCAGGTTACCTTGTTTTTGTAGCTACATTTATCACCCAGTAGTTTAACTGTTACGTTTTTATCCTATTTTGAGAAGCAACTTTTTAGCTTTTTTTTTTTTTCTATGGGGTGAACTGATTATCCACTGCACACCCTGAGTAAATACTATGTGTGTCAGTGTCAGTACGAGAGAGGAAGCCCTGGGCGGAGACGAACGGCTGATTAAGCCGCGTTGCCTTCCTGATCTGAATGGGACAGAATATAATAAATCAGCTCCTGTGGACCCGGCTGTCAATCCGAAACGCACACAGAGACTGCCGCACGAAAAAAACCCTCCGCTCCTCCTCGGATTCAACGGCTCAATATGACAAACTCTTACTGTATCTATCATGAGAGAAAATACAGCTATGCTAAAGGTAACGACCTTCTAAAATCTTTTGTTTTTGGGACTATGATAACTTATTTTCTCTGTCTCTATTTTGAGTTTTGTAGCTGTTTAGATGTCGTAAACTGGAAAAAAAAAAAAAGATATAGCGGTGTTGTTTTTGTACAGTTGAAAACATGCTTTAAGCTTTTACATGATTATAACGTGGTCATGGCTGTGTTGTGTGTGGGTTACAATGGCCACAGTAAGATGTTGCAATGCCACTATTATGGATATTCGAGGCATGTTTTAGTGATAATTAAGCCCTCTGTGGAAATGATTACTATTTAAGCACTTGTAAAAAAAATAACTGTTACAGTAGATGAAAAAGCGGATGTTATTATTAAATGTCCGCATTTACATCCGCAGTTGTGATCAGATGTATCGACAGTATTGTGTGTATTGTGTTTCTAATTTAAAATTCAGGGTTGGTCTCGCGTGCACATCTGGCAACTGTAAAAGTGTATCCAAAAAAGTCTGTCCCTTTTTTGTCTGTCTGTAACGATGTCGCAGATGGGATTCATAATTACCACCATAAACAGCTATGTAAGACAACTGCAATTTGCTCAGAAGAAGAAGAAGAAAAAAGAAAAAAGAAGACAAATAAATGTTCAGAGTGACCAATCCGAGCATGTCATTAGCAAAAAACTGATGAGTCAGCCTCTCATGAATATTCCGTTGATTCTGAGATGACAGAGAACAGAAACAAACACTCTGATGTTGCATTACAGTGGTTCTGGACTCTAAAAACAGAGTCTGCAGGATCGCTTTTATTTCCAATGTCGTGCCTTATTTAACTCCTCATTTTGTTGCTTTATAGTTTTGACCTCGTTGTCTGTACCCTATTCATAATGTGGTTAACAAAACAAAACAAAAAAAATCACTCAGTTTCTTGGTTGGGTCTTTTATCATCACTGGTCATTCTCCTTGAAATTAAGACATTGATTGGAAATACTGTGTCTGCTTTTACCCCTTATAAATACCTGCCTACCTTAAAAAAAGATGGACCATCCTTCCCCCGGTGTCACCTCTGTGGTTTGACCATCGATAATGACAAAGTATACCCAGTCCAAGTGCACACACACACACACACACACACACACACACACACACACACACCACACACACACACACACACACACACACACAAACAGATTGAGAGACTGAGCCAATGATGCAGCTATAAAGAGGTAGAGAGTTAGGTGTGTGCATTGGTCACTCAGATTACAACAAAAATAAAACTAAGTTCAAAACGGGAAACAAAATCCCGGCAAAAAGGGTTCAAATGGGCTTTTTAACCTTTCTGCCAAAAGAGTGGCTCGGATGTGACCCTCTCACAGAGATCCAAAGAAAAAAATCCAATGCGCTTTTTAACCTTTTTTGCCTGAAGAGTGCTTTGGAGTTGTCCTCTTTTTGAACTTCAGTTTTTCCCTGCATCACATTTTGTTTGAACTTTCTGACCACTCAAGACTTTTTTCTTTCTGAAGAAAAAAAATGATAAGATAAATAAAAGCAGCTACAAGGAACTCTCATTGCCGTTGATTCTGGCGGCCCCTGTGGACAGGCACCAGGAGCCACAGATCTTTATCTGGCCAGCATTTGTTTTGAAAGTAAGCGGCAAGAAATATGCCCAAGGATTATTGTTTTTCAACAGCTGTTGCATAGAGATGTATGAGAAGTCATTCATCTGTTTTTTTTTATTATGTATGATTATTAACTGTAATATAATGGTGAAACAGAGTAAACTTTGTTTTAGTACCATTACTGTTCATATAGGATATATATAGGAGATATATAGGAGATACATAGGCTAAGTTTGCCTGGTAATAGTTATTTTGTTGAGCTGAAGCTAAAGTTATCAATATTCCCTAGTAATATTATGTCTGCTACCATAAAGTTACATTATAAACCAGTTGTTCTGCTGCTGTCTGATGATACAGAAGCATCTGCAGCCGTACCAGCAGACTATAGAGCAGCTTCTCTCCTCCGGCTGTGAGACAACACAATTCATCCTCAGCACTCAACCATAAAAAATAGTTGTAATTGTTAGAATCATACCGGTGGCAGACATTACAAACAACTATATAGAAATGGTCAACCTTCTTTCACAGGCTCATTTGCTTATGTAGATCATGTCAACTCATCAGTATTAAAATGAGCCTGTTTTATACAACTGGTTGATTGTATGACATTCGACTAAGATCATTTCTGTTTCATAATTATGTAATTCGGTCAAGCAAATTCACATTACGTTACTAGAATGGCACTGGGTAGAGCGCATACCTCTGCCAAGGCCCGACAGTCTCCTTTATCCACATTCATAGACAACCAGCCAATGAAAATACGCCTGATTTTTCTTTTCCGTTTTTGCTTTAATCCTTGAGAAATTTAATAAAAATGTCAAACTGCCAAATTCTTCAGAATCAATGAGAAAAAAAATGTCCTGGATCCATCCCTTTATCCGTCGGTCTATTCTGTGCCCATCCTCCATCCAAGTTTTCTGGGAACCCGTTCAGTAATTTTTGTGTAATCCTGCTGAAAAAAAAACAACCAACAAACAAAGAAACGTGGGTGAAAACATAACCTCCTTGGCAGACTACAAAGTTGCTTTGTGAACTAGTGCGCCACAAGATGGTAAAACAAGAAATCTTGTACGACCAGGAAGGACTGCTGTTTTTTTTTCTTCTCACGGTGAGCTGCCCACTGGGACACCATGCTCATTCAAATTCTGTGGAGGTCTACCTGAGCCGGTGGGGTGCTGAAGGCATTTGAGAATAGAAATTCATGCTGCAAATTTATTCCACATGGCTACCATAGCAACAGGCTCTGAACCAGTTCAGCTCCCCTCCTCATCAAAGCTCCCCCTCCTCTCTCTGTCAATTTTTAACACGGTTACTCTGGCCCCTGGGCCCCGCTGGCCAATGGAACCTGTAGCCGCTCATACATCACAGTCTAATATGTGACACAGGGTCCACTAAGTAAAGCTGGAAAATGTTCTTCTTTTCTGCTGGGACTGGAGCTGGCGTTGGATGAAGCTGCTGACCCTAATGACAGATGCCATATGAACAACTTTTGGAATGGATCCATGCCTGAATCTGGAGCTGCACATATTTCGATCCTGAAATTATACATGTCAAGGCCCAAGAGGCCAATTTCATATAATGAAATGCTATAAATCAGTTTATTGATCCACAGGGGGATCAGAAGTCAAAGGTCCACTACAATAAACTGGCTGCTGTACATGTTTCTGTCACCGTGCACAGATAGACGGTGCTCGTCCTTCTCTCCGTTTGGCACCCCTTCTTCAATTTTTTTCCTGCCGGCGCTTGTTGTCCTCACACAGCGCCGTTTTCTATCAGGAGCCAATGCACCAGAACGCTTTATTACAAGTGAAAATGTCATAAGGAAGGAGAGGTTATGAGGCGGTGGGAAATTAACACTGAGCGACAAACAGTGAGCAAAACGTCTGCAGCTAGTATCACTCCGCATGCTATCAGTGTGTACGGTACACTGCGTGTGTGCACGTTTTATTTTGAGACGTTTGCATACAAGCCTTTACGGGTATGTCTGCGCGAACAAGGATGAAAGCCGAGCAGAAATGAAATGCACTGATTTGGCCCTCTTCCCCTTTTTCCTTCCTTTGATTCAGGGTTATCTGCGACATGCAAAGCTAACCTCACACACATCTGAAGCAAAACGCCTCTCGCTTTCATACCATTCGTTTCATATTCGCTACGTAACCTCTGTCTTTTCTGTAATCATGACCTGTGAGCTACGGATTAAATCCTCTGAGAAATAAAGTGATGTTCATACTTTTGGATTTAGCTTCTCCGTGTAGGATTTTTCCTGTTTTTTGGGTTCAGACGGAGGGAGTTTATCGGTAGATGTTCTTGGCACACAGGGGCTACAGCTGAAGGTTAAACATCAAACACAACACTCTGCACATCATCAGGTGATTTGATAAGCAGAGAGGAGCTACTATCAGTGCTGGCACAGGCAGCCTGCCCTGCGTATCAGGTGAGGACAAAACAAAACAAAAAAAGGCTCTAGTTTTGAGGTAAGGTGTGTATTTGTCCCCAGTAAACACAATGACCGCATACACATGGAGATAAGCACACAAAACATACAAAATACATAAAGGGAGTCTGAAATAATACAGACATCAACACATCGGGCACACAAGCAGCGTGCCAGCGTGTGCCGTGCGTTATCTCGCTGACACAGCTGTCACAGAGGTACAGTATTTCCAGCAGCACTTCAATAAACAGCACAAAGAGAGGTTGAAATGACCCCGGCGCAACGTCATTTCGCGCACACGCCTCTATTTGTGTCCCATATTTGCCTTCCAGAAGCTCACAGGAAACCCACACGGTCTAATAAAAATTCAGCCCATTCATTCACCATGATTCACTGGGCTGCACGTGTGCGTCCCACGAACCCTCGGGAGGAGCTGGCATGTATTAAAGATGCCCACCGCCGATCGTCCGATGATGTCTCCCACGGCTCACACACCTCACAGCACACAGGAGGCTCAGATAGGCTAGCCGAGGGAGTGAGAAAGATGGGAGGCGTAGATCATCTGGCTTTTTCCTCCTGCTGATAGCCGGGGGGGAAGCGGAGACGACAGAGTGAGTCAGTGAGAGAGAAAGTGTGAAGAGAGTGAAGCAGTGAAAAGGAAACGGAGTCAAAAAGGAAAGAATAGAGGAAGTCGAACTCGAGGAGGAGCGTGATGTTGGTTTCTGTGCTCTCCTCACCTTGAGGCTGCGCCTCTCATGGGACCAACACGTCTTTGAATAATATCGCAGCTTTATCTGGCAACCTGAACTCTAAGTCTGCCAGGAGAAGTGGGACAGGTGCCTGATGCAAGTGACAAGCACAGATGCCCTAAAACGCGGTGAAAGTAAACATGTCAGACAAGCATAAATAACTAATGCTGTTAAGAACAGCTATAAAATAACAACAGTTCATTGTCATGGATTTTTATTGATAGAACACGTGTCCAGTCCTGAATCCATCTGTGCAGTTTTGTTTGGGTGGATGTTTCCTTTATAACACGCGTTAAAGAACATTATGCTCAGCGAAAGTAATGCCGCATGCCATGAACGTGTGTGTGTGCATGTGTGTGACGCACGCGAGTGCTGTGTCATTAATCTGGGTGTAATCACTACATTTGTGTCCCTGTGGGGGTTGTTCGCTCCTCTAATCCGTCTCTTTATCCCTGCATCACTCTCATTACGTAACTCTGACCTTTGCAGCCCCAACAGCTGGCCACGGCTGTTAAACAACAAAAAGCACGTGCAGTCAATCACCGCACCATATTGACTGTACACATTGGGGAAGACAGGAGAGGCAGAAAATCGAAAAAGGTGTAGCATTGTAAACCACAATACACCTTCTACGGTTTCAGTTGAGGTTCACTTTCAAAAGCTTGACTTTAAACACAGCGATATGAAATCTGAATGCTTGAACGCTACACTCTCCCAGAAGATGCTCCTAGCTGAATAAATTCATCCATTGAATATATTAATGGTCTTGTATTTGATCAAGTCAGCATATGTTGTAGGCAACCAGTACGCTTGCCTGCTCTACTGGAGTGAGCTGAATGTTGACTGAGCTGTTCCACTATTCTAATCAATATGCCTAACTTGATATTTTGTCTGTCTATATTTATGTGTGCACGTGGGCCTTGTTTTTTGTACATTTTTTACAGTCAATGAAAAAAACCAACTGTGGGAAAGCAGAAAAAAATGTTTTTTGGGCATCTTTATGTAAGCTGCTGTATCTTTATTGCACTCATAAAGGTAATTCTTTATTAAAGGAGACCTACAGTATCATTGTTTTTCCCCTTTCCTTCAGTGTTTTATATAGTTTCTTGTGCATGTAAAAGATCTGCACTAACAGAAGATCCCCTATCCCACAGAAAACACTGCTCCTGAAATGCCTCGTCAGCTGTCCTGCCTTTAATTCAGGGACATTGTGACATCACATTACCTCACAGATTCACACATTTGCATAATTTATGCCTAGCAGATAACTTGTCACAAAAGCACTGATTTAGCACAGCTGCTCTGTTGTAGTTAGCGCTGGCTCAGGCGTGTGTGAGCTGACAAATCAGAGCAGATTAGTTGTTCAGGAGGGGGGGCTCTTAAAGAGACAGCAGCCTAAATAGAGCATTTCAGACAGTGGGGGAATACAGAGCTACAACACTGGACAGTAGAGAAATATGATGCGTTTTTGAGCACTAAAGCTTGTAAACCTATTCTAGTAGGAGCATGATGTTTCCCCAAGAAAAATACAAATCAATTGGAAAACAGAGATTGCATGAAATGACTCATTCATCCGCTTTTCTCTGAAACAATGCCCAAATCATTCCGGTATTTTGGTTGAGATGAGTGTGTAGCTTTCCCCCCACTGTCGTGATTAGGTAAGAAATGAGGACAACAAAGCACGAGACAGCGTCTTACCCAGCGATGATTCAGCTAGGTCCCATGACTCAAAGCTGCATTGAGAAACCCTGCTTCAGGCTGAGAGGTACCAAACAGACTTTACAGCTGCAGAGACAGAAATTCTCCCACTGAAAAAGTAAGGATTTATTGGAGTGATCTAATTAGAAGCATTAGGCAGATTGTTCACCCTTTATGACATTCTCCAGAAACATCCTTCAAAGCGTCTCGTGGAGCACTTACACTTTGCAAGTGATTAAGGTAGATTTGTCTCAAATGTAATACATCACCTATTAACTCTCAGCTTCCCTTTTACCACCCAGTACTTGCCACGTAGATGACTACAGTAAAAAAAAGAAAAACGGCTGTAAAATGCAACCGTAATCGTGCGTATCTTCCTCATCAGTGCGTAAAAAGACTCCATCAAATATCCTCATTTGCAAATAATCCCCTTAAAATCGGTCCAACCTGGGAGTGTCTCAGAGAATTAGTTTTCTCCCACTGCCCCTCGACCAAACAGTCGTATTTGTCAGCACCAGCCTGAGCTGACGGCATTTCACGATAACATGAAGCAAGTCAACTATGAAATTAATGCTCCCAGTGGAACATTACTATTACAAAAGGTACCAGATACTGTCTACTGTATTATCTTTCTCTGTGGCTTATTACAAAATTCTTTGACATTGAAAATAAACAGACTTTCAGTTGGGCTGCCTGTTTTTCCATATCAGAGGTGAATTATGAATTATGGCTCAGTATCTATAAAGCAGGGTATGTCTCTCTGTGTTCTGTCAGTATTATACTGTACTCATTTATATAGAGGGGAATATTTTCTTTTCTGTCTTTAGGTCTATCAAACATCGTCCTGGTTGGTGTTGTCCTCACGGCATCATAATTAATGCTCCAGGAACGTTATTGCAAGAGACCAATCGCGCCGCCGTGATGTCATGAAGCTTAGCGGAACTTCAGTCGTCTCTTAAGTGTGGCCTCAAGGTCACAAGCACAGTCTCCCGCCTCCCCCTAATCTCCTCAAGCTCATTCTCCCCCTTCACGCAGTCGACGCTGTCACGTTGTCCTCTCGCCAATCATTTTTTAAGCTGTCAAATTAAAAAGTGCAGTCTCTCTCTCGCATCCACACCACCTCAACTAGCTGATGCCTGGCCATCTCAAGCCAACGCTCCGATCCGAGGCCGTTGAAGTTGTCCTACATCAAGCGCCATTCCTTACCAGCGCCAGTGTCTTGGCTCCAGCGTGAAGTCTCATTTTTCATACTGAAAACACTTAATATGTCAGGCTGCTTCCCACGGTGTCCTGCTTCCTGCCTGGCTCTAAGTGCCAAAGTCGGTTCCTTCTGTTCACAGTAAAAATGTATCTCGCTTTATATGCTCTCACTTGTTTTGTTTCTCTCCTGATTGAAATGGGCTTTGCTGCTTGTGTTTGTGGCGTTAAGAGAACATCAATTATACATATATGAAAGAGGCAACGTATATATTCTGAGCAGGCCACTGAGTACAGCTGTTCCACCCAGGTGACTGGAGTTCATATCACCATAGGATCATATTATTATTCTTACACCGAGCTCACTTCAAATTTTGCATTTCCTTTTTCACTTTTCTGTTGCAGTTTGGTCGGGTTTAGGCAACAAAAACACTTGGTTTGGTTTAGAAAAACATGGATTGGTTGCAGATTTACTCCTTCACAAGATTTTACACATTATTCCTGGTCTTTTTCCCAAGGTCGCAAAGCTATGGAATTACAGAAGCGGCATTGGTCGGTTACAGTGATGGACCTGGAGCGACATTAATCATGACGTTCCAGGAACAACACAGAGCCCGGCGTTATGCGACTGTGCATTGTTTGTTTTATTCATGACCAACATCATGCAACGTGTAGTTAATAACATCACCCCTTTTTTCTAAAGACAGCGTGTTATTTGCATTTCTTGCTTTGGACCGTGATAACCCCCGAGCATTTTAGGTCACACGTCATTACAAGTTGTCGTTTTATGGAGTTCGAGACATTTATCATTTATAGGTTCGCATGAGTCACAGCAGTTTCTGTGTCACACAAGCCTTTTTCTCTGTTCAGAGGCGCTGTCGTTTACGAAGAATACGCGTGCATTAGATGAGAGTGGATCATGTCTCAGCGCTGAATACAGACTGTAAATAAGGCAGAAGCAGTAAATGCATATATTCATTCTTTCTCCACTACTTATATAGTATGTCTGTGGATCAAACTCTTATGCATCCATCTATGAGACAGTATGGATCAATGTTAAGCCTATAGATTAGTTTATAGATAAACATGGCACACATGTTACAGCAGGGTATTAAACAAACAGCTGGAAGCTACTTTGGGAGCGTACGAGCAGGCCACATGTTTCTGAGTCGATCCACACCTGGGAATCTATTCCTCACTGACAGCTTTGCAACCCGGCCTGCTTTTACTCAAGTGGGAATTTGGCGTATCCAGGTGTAGGCGTGTGGCAGTAACACTTGAAAATGAGCCACATAAACTTGAGAAATGATCCCCCAAAAACCGACTGCTCAAAGATTTTATGGGCCGCTGTTTTCAGCGAATGCATCAGGCGCCAATAACGCGGCAATGTGTGTGCATTATAGCAGCAGGCAGCTGGGAGCCTGTGGTTGCTGGTGAATATTTGATGAGAGAATGGATCCTCTCCCTGGGCAGGTTGAGTACAGTGTGCATACTCAATCACACACAGACACACACAGCCGGGTGCACACTTATGCACACTCATACACTCATACCATGTGGCACAGTTTCTCTGCTGTTCCACGGTCTCACGCCAGGCAGGTGCCAGTGAAGGTGATATCAGAGTATTCTGCATAACTCAAGATGTAAGGCACACCAGAAAGCGATGCCTCCTATTCTCCACGGCCTCCACCTCAGAAATCATTGGGACACACTCACGCTCATGCGCAAGGTCATCTGCGCCTTTTCACCAGCAGCTTTCAAGTGGCAAGAGAGGAATACTATGAGAGAGTCAACCACAAAGACGTCAATAAATTGAGCGATTAGAAGTGCGCTCATCCGCCCGTTTATTTTTATCTTCGTCAGTATTTGCAGCATTCCAGCCTTGGAAGAACATACCAGCATGTGTGCGAGTGTTTTAGTCTATTTATTACCAACCCTTTTATAGGCTCGACTGTCTGATTTTCTGTGAATTTCCAAATAAACGTGCCACCGCATTAGCATATCTCGAGGGTAACTCATCTCTGACAACAGTAAGACATACAGTTGTGCGTGAAATGAATGGAAACACAAACAGTTTACATTGCACATAAAGAATTATGCGTGTTTGGAAATGCTGAATGCTAAATGGAGCTGAGAGGTGTGAACACTTCTAGATATGATGGAGAGCCCGAAGGAATTCATTCATAAATCATTCCTTACACTGAATTTGATCCGTTTGAATTTCTTCGAAAGTAAAATATGCGCTATGTGTACAGTATCTGCCTGCTAGCTGAACAAGGTTTGCCCCTGACACTGTACACTGGAGAGGCAGGAGTCCTCAGGTAGTCTTAAACCCCATCTTCTTTTACACCTCTTCAATTATATACAGCCTGCCGTCTAGACCCGATCACTGCAACCTCCACAAACATTCTGTGGTCCACCTCCCTGCCCGCAACAAACAACTCTGTTCACCGGCGGCAAATTTACCTCGCACTGCATACCAATGATCGTTATTGTAGTCAGTGGTCGGGTGAATACATTTGGCCTGCTTCAGTGGATTTTGCACTTCACAGGCTTGCTCACTGTGACATAAATAAAGGAAGAAAAGAACACAATGCAGACGTGGGCACTGTCCGTTGAATATTGGAGGCTACTTATGGCTGCTAATGTTGGTTGTTTCTGAAGCAAAAAAAGATATTCAGGACTACAAAATCAAACCATTCGTCAGTTCCATGAAAGGCTAACATTAGCATCGGAGCAGCTGCAGCCTTACCTTCGATGAAGCACCACTGAGTCTCCTTTCCAGCCTCATCCCGGTTCTCACATCTGCTGGTGATTAGCTCATGTGCGGTAACATACATCGCATTCATACTGTATATTTGTACTTATACTTTATATTTTCGGTACCAATACTGTATTTCTGCACATTACAAATTGTACATTTTATGTATATATGTTTTTTCTATTATTATTTTTATTATTTCTCATATTTTTTAAGTGTTTCATTGCAAAATGTCATTCAGAGTGGAAGGCAAAGGAAGAATGTCATTGTACAGGGAAACATTTTAGCCGTGCACATGACAATATATGCATTGAATCTTGTAATCTTCGTGCTATTCATCAATTTTATTTCCTCATTTCCATTATCAGGCTATAAGCAACCGCCGTCTTCCTTTCGTCTCCTATCCTTCTCTCCTGTGCCACTCTGACTCTGATCAGCAGTGATTTCCTGCTCACTGATTTGCAGGCTTCGGGGGGCGTGAACCGTGTTATCCTTAGAATTCTCCCATGACATGGCAGTAGGGGGGAGGGGCTGGTGGGAAAAGAGAGATAAGAACAGGGGGGAAGTGGCGATAAGGGCGCTCTGATGTCTCGCGCGCGCTGTTTCTTTAAGAGTATTTTTAGTACGGCAGATAGCAGTGGTCACTCGTCGGGAAAAAAAGGCTGGGTGGCTTTAGAGACTTGTGCTCGAGCATGATGCCTGAGTGAGAAAGGGAGAAGGCGAGGCAGCATATCGTGCTCCCCAGTGACACACAGCAGACTGCCAAGGCTTGGTAACTCTACCTGCATATCATGCGCATTCTAAGACAACCAAGTTATCAGCCAGTCAATTACATTGTTGTAACCTTTGTAATGCATGACAAAGTGTTTGCTCGAATCCGTCTCTAAACAAGCAGGTGCTGGAGAAGAAAACAGACCCATAACTTCATTTTCCCAGGGCCAATAACTCAGTCAGTAGAAACCAAAATGTTATTTTACATTAAGGCAAATTATATGGTGCAAACAATACAGCAGATCACATGATCAGATCACATGGCATACATGAAACCAAATTCATCAAATGTGAACTTTAATTTTTTCTATTTGTCATTTTGGTGCATTCCATTTTCGAGAGTAGTGTCGTGAGTCCATATTTTCCCCTCCTCGGGGGAAGATATGTAAATTTAATGACGCTGGCAAAGTGTGTGTGATCAGGTTACTGTATAGATTACACGGTGACCCCTCCAAACACACAGGCACAGAGACCTAGAGACCTAGAGAGGACAGCAATACACCTCCATGCAGGTTACGGCTCCACACCGCTCCAGCTCGGCTCCAGAGAAAACCATGCCGGGGAAAAACTGCTTTGCCTTCCTCAAGGGTCAACGCCAGAGGTGTGTGTGTGTGTGTGTTTTTAAAGCTATTGCCAAAAAATACTTGTGTGAGTGACTGTTTGGCTGTGGTGGTAGTGGAAGTTGTGCAGTCTCATCCATGAGAATTACAGCTGAGGGAGTTGGAAACTGCTCAGCAGCATTATGCTCCTGTGTGTCGGCTTAATTAAAATGAGACCAAGATAAGTACTGCTTCCGAGCTCTGTTTGTTTGTGTGTGTTTGTGCTTGAGAGAGCCAGATAGAAAAAAAAAAGAAAAGAGAGAGCGACCGAGAGAGAGAAAAATGGGTGTGTGGGGGTGCCGGGATCGGGCTCGACTGTGCAGAGAAGAAAACAAATTATGGGTAAATGTGATGTCTTTCTAATGGTGTCCGCCTGAGTGAGCAGAAAGGCGACGCTCACAGAAAGGAGAACCACAGGGGGCATCTGGTCCACGGTCTGAGGGGACATGCCCTCATGTCTATATTCATGTTCACAAGATTGAAAGTAGTCATATTTACATTAACAGCAAGCATTAATGGACTGCATGGCCCAGGTTCAAACATTCATGGGTTTCTTCCCACGGTCCGAACAACTTCAGGCGCAAACTAGACCACTGAAAGGCTTTTACTGTACTGTAGGTGTGGATGTACTTGTATGTACATGTCCTGTGATGGAGTGGTGACCTGTCCTGAATGTACCCCATCCTCTCTTCCTATAGGTGTCAGACACCTGAACCCTTGCACAGGATAGGTTTTCTTCTCATGGAGCTCAGCTTTCAATTTCAGCCGTACGGCGCGTCCCGCAGTTCATTAGTGTTCCATTTAAATGTAAACTGAAAGGCACACGAGATTTTCGAGAGGGCGTAAGGCCTGTCACCGGACAGGTTCCGCTCTTTCATAGCGCTAATCGTCAACATTCAGGCGTTATACCGAGCAATGCCTTCGGGTGCTAGATGCATGACTGCACACCTTAACTGAAGAAGCTGCAACATGTCAGTGACTCCCAAGACAACATATACGACTTCTCCCACTACCATATTTGACAGTTGCAGAGTACCAGCGACAAGCGTACTGGACCTTTTTTGGAAATGATTGCAGTTTGGTTTGGTTTATGTTTCAAAATATCTTGTTATGAACATTGTGTGACTGTTGCATTATGTGTGTGACTTCTGTGAAAGGGTCTCTGTGCATTGTGTTGTGCTGGAAGCCGGTCATTAGTTTATGTTAGCAGACTCCATTTGTAATCTAATGTAAGCTACTGTTGCTCACTGTTAGCAGAGCGGAGAAAGGCACTGAGACGAGGCGCTCGAGAACATGTGAATAATCACATCCTATGGACCATCGCCTAAAACATTCAGTGTCCAGCTGCATTAAACAACTTAAAGGAGAGATGTTTTTTTTTTTTTTGTGCATGTTAAAGGTCTTGAAAGTTAAAAAAGTCAAAGTCTGCACCAACAGAAGCTCCTCTCTCCCACAGAACACAACGCTCCTGAAGTGCATCAAACGCCTCATCAGTTTAACACGTGAGATTTGATTTAGCACAGCTGCTCTGCCGTTGTTAGTCATTATGGCTCAGGCGTGTGTGCGCTGAGCAATCAGAGCAGACTGTATATTTAAGAGGTTGGGGTCCTTAAAGAGACAGCAGGTGAAACAGAGCGTTTCAGACTGGGGGGGGGAATACACTCCTGCAGCGCTGGACAGTATGAAGAAAACAGCATTAAATCAAGGAAACCTATTCTAGTAGTAACCCAAAATAAAACCACAAGCCTGAAAATTAGCATAAAATCTCTCCTTTGAAGAATTCATCCACAGGTTACATTGCGTTACAATCTGCTCTCATATGGCCAATAAAAAAGAGACTAATACGTGCAGTACATTATGTAAGTTAATATACGTTGTCACTTATTTTCACACTGGACAAGAACAGCTGTCTGCTCTGTTACAGCCTGAGTTTGCTTGGGACTCATAACATCATGTACCTAAACCCTATGATGTCAGTTAAGTACATTACGTAAGTTAGTATAAGTCAATATGGGATGAACAGCTGTCTACTGGGTGAAAGTGTAGGTGTGTTTGAGCCGTCCTGACTTCCTCCTTTGCCTCTGTTATTGTTACCACAGCTGCTAGTGAACAGTGAATGTAAATGTGGGTTGTAATAAATGGGTTTTTCTGCTGAGGAGGACGGGCTGAGAAATCACGTGACTTGAAGGGCTGAATGTTGAAAGAAAACATTTTACTACGAGCTGTTAGAATGAATGTAGGCCTCGCGTTGCCATTCATATCGCAAAAATCGCACCACGCAGACAGAAGCAGAGCGACTGATGCTGTTCATCTTTTTGAAATTCCTGCTTGGGATTCTGTCTGTTTTTCTCAGAGAGTCTGCTCGTACGGAAAAGGACTTTAATACAAATAAAAAAAAAAGACAAAGGCCTTTTGAAAGGGAACATTTATCTCAGTCCCTCATGTAAATTTACTCACTACACATGCGGGAAAGGCAGACAAAAGAGACCCGGCAGGTGAACTGTGTTTTAATATTTAAGCTTTTCAAACGGTTCCCCGTGAGCAGCATGAATTCCTTTCACTCCTCAGCACACACGGGAGCATCCAATTCATTTTTTTTTCTCGGGGTCCGTCTTTGCTGCTGAACGATGTGCGTCAGCTGTGTGAGCGCGGGATTTAAGTCTGGTTTGGCATTATCAGAAAGTGTGTGGGAGAGAAAAAGGGATGGTGACAGTGGAGATTGTAGTCGTTGCGTTTAAAAAAAACTGACAAGCGGGGAGAGAGATCAAAGGAAAAGAACATGATGGTGCCGCATCTGGTGATTGCCTGCTGTCTTACGGTCTTACATAATGTTGTTGACTGACAAACACGACTCAACGCCGAGTGGGATGAAAACAGTTTAACGACATCAAAAACGTTCATCGTGAGGACAGACTTTTTAGACATGTCGCTCGTTTAAAGACGGGGCAAAAGAAGCACACTTCTGAATTGGTCTCAGCGGGCCCATGAGTTAGACAAAAAAAAACCTACAGTGACAGCCCCGACTTATACTGATACTCCACTAAACCAGGAAGAAGATCGTCACATGATGGTGACAGAAAAACGATGATTTTCTTTAGCACCAGATTGTGAGGATGAGGTAGATATAAGCAGTCTAAGATTGCTTAAAGGATTTCCGGCCCCGTGTACAAGCCCAAAGCTACAGCCTATATCCCCAGATGGAGATTGTGCTGATGAATGTTTCCTGTGTGTGTGTGTGTGTTTGTGTCAGCAACGAAAGCCAAATCTGGCACTTTCCAACGAGGGACCGTGGCGATCCTGCCGCTCGCACACATCACGCATGACGTAACTCTTCCACACGCCCACACACCACTTGCTCCTCAGTCCTTCCCACACATCTCACTCACGCTTACCACATGCTAAATAGGAACTGATCTACTGTATGTCGTGTGTGAATTTCCATGCGAGTGTCGTTGGGGGGGGGGAGGGGAGGGAGTGTGTGTGCTCTGAGAAAACTGACGGTGAATGGCAGAGGGGTGATCTATAGAGGTGAGAATATTCTTTTTATGCTATCGTGCGTTCTCTTGCTCTGGTATCAAGTTTTCTGAACCTTTAATTTGACAACCATTTTTACAGCAAATGCAGCATTTCACTGCCTCAGAGGTGTACTCTTACTGCACATTTTGAATCCTTTAACAGAATTGTTAAGGATTTCCTTGTCAAGGCTCATGGCCAGTTTTTGAAGAGAAGTCAGCATGCCTTGTGTCTTCATTCGGCTTGAGCTTAAAGGACAAAGGAAGAAAGCCGGCAAGTTTTCTTTTTTTCTTTTTATTTTATCACTCACACAGTAGCACAGGAAAAGATTGCCCAGATTGTCTCTTCGCATCACGTCTGCTGTGTGGAAAGAATCTCTTGTCAGGATGAGAAGGCCAGCACAGGAAGAAAAGAGAGAGGTTACACCGACTGAAGAGAGGTGCTTTGTGCCTCTGGGTGCCTCATTTTCCTTTAACATACATCTCTATTAAGTATTCCAAAAAAACTGAAATGCAACCATCAGCAACAACCTTTAATTCAGGCCCAAGAGGAAATGTCTAGACAGTGTGTGTGTGTGTGTGTGTGTGTGTGTGTGTGTGTGTTATGGAAGGGTTGCTGCATATTAAAGAAAGGCATCTGGTACAAAATGTGTTTGTTATGCAGGATAACATAACGTGTGAGTGTATGCAGACATTTTTTGCTTTACAAGAGTATTTGACAGAGACCTGTGTGGATTAAATCCCCCGGGTCTGGAGTCAAGTCTGTATGGAGAAAGCAATTACTTTTGGTCAACTTATGAAGACAAAGAAATATGAAATGGCCGTTTTAATGATAATTCTGAGATGTATTGATTTTGGGCTGAAATGAGTTGTGTTACTCCGTGGGCTCGTACTCAGACGGGGTTGAAGGATGGATGATGTTTATGAACTGTGTGATGGAGACAGATGATGCAGCGGCGTGTGGATGACAATATGTGTTGTTTCATCACATTGGGTATAGACAAATATCTTCATAAAAACAAAGGAGACGCGGCCAGCTCATTTTCACTGATGGCCACTGAGCAGAACAGAGCAGTTGGGAGTAATTCAGACTGAAGATTTGGAGAAACAGAAACAGAAATAGTAACTAATACTCTGAGTAGTGTTTAAGAAGAATACCTTGTACTCTTACTTAGGTATTATTTTTAAAACCAGTTGTTTTAATTGTAACTAAGTCATATTTCAGCAATGTCACAGCGCTTTATCCACTTTATCCACCACTGCACACATGTGGATACATAGAACTATACATATATATCCAATGCACCAAGCCTGTCTGGTGCTCTGTGTTAATTTACATTCAAAACAGAGAGGTGAATAGTATAGTTGAAAAATAAAATAATAATTTGGTATAAAAAACAAAATATTACTTGAAAGGGAAATTCAACTTAAGCGGGGGCACATCTGATGTTGCTCTCGGTCAGCACAGGGCAACTTACATCACATTATCCCCCTATATCTCTCATGATCACCGCGGTGACACTGCACATATATCAACGGGAGAAAATGTGCAACGCATCACGCGGGAGGGTAAATCTTAAGGTCTTCGCTGGCGACAACACGTGACTGGCGGGGAGTGAATAAATCGCCCTGTCCCCTTTAATTTCAATTTCCGTGCGTGATATATATTGTGATCACCTGTCAGATGCGGCGCCTGCGCACTGGAGCGGGAGGCGGAGTGGATGCTGATCGCTCCTCTATCTGCTGCCCTGTGCCCTCCATCCCTCGCCGATCAGACAGACACGGACGCGCGGGGGGGAGATCCGAGGCGGTTCTTTTTGGGAGGCGAGGACAGGGGAGGCAGATCTGCTCTCCGTGAAGGTACAGTTTTTCCGTCGGCTTCGCTGGAACACCCGCGCGTCGGCGTTTGACATTGTGACCGTGGAGGGTGAAGGATGCTCGGCTGCAGGATGGGAGGAGATGATGAGTAGGGGGGACACGGCGCGGATAACAGATGGTATTTCGGCAGATGACAGGGCTTTTGCTGGCTTTTTTTTTCTTCTCTCGGTTTGAAAATAACTCTAGGGTCGTATAACAGTTAGAGTTTCCGGAAATCCGAACAGACTCGTGGTCAAGGGCACAGAAATAGACGATAATGTGTATTTTTTCGTGTTTTCCCCCCCTCTCCATCTCTGCTCACCCGTGCGCATGGAGCTGTCATCACCTCTCACCCTCTGCGGACTAATGTGTTAGCGGCTTTAGACTGGTCTGGCGTAAATGCATGCGTTTTATTTTTTTATTTTTGTCATTAGGATTAAGCGCTGTGGAGGCATCAGATCCACTCGACCGCCTCTGGGTGGACCATCGCTGCCGGTGGGCTGGCTGAGCGTAGTAAAACCTCAAAAATCCAGCTGCCAGGTTCTAAATATGACGGCAAATACTTATCACACACCTGTGCTGCCCTTGATGGTGCTTTTGTAAAGTGTCACTGTTCACTTCCCATGCATGTATATGATGGGCCCCTACCCGGATGTGCCTGCAGTTTTCTCTCTGGAGAGAGCGCTATAAATGTCCCGTGTTTACGCGTCTCGCTGCTGTAAAACATGTCCTGCATGAGATTTGGTCGCTGGCTGCTGTTTGGGGTTGATGAATGAGAGAGGTGGGGGGAAATCCGAGAATGCGATCAGCAGAGAGAGGCGAATTATTTAATAGTAGTCTGGATCTGTTTGGATGCTCGTCTGAATGGGGGTTTTGTAGTAGCCGGGTGTGCTGAGAGCGTACTGCGGGGCTGAGAGGCATCTCCGAGGGTTGTGTACGCTGCGATCAACAGAGCGGCTCCGACCCCCCTCTCCATGGTCCTGAAAGCAACAGTCGGCGCCGAGTAAATCAAAGCGAGGCTGGATCATTAATGCCTCTCTCTCTCTCTTTCTCTCTGTGGGCTTGTGAGAGGCGACGCAAACGGTGGATCGTTCCAGGGGCGAAGAGAGCACATTTTATTTGCGGTGTTCCCTCACATTTTACAGTGTGCTGGAGTGGAAATTCCTTCATTGTGAAAATACGGATCCAGAAGAAGACAGAGTGAAAAACCACATGGCATTATGTAACGGGCTGAGTGGAGTTATCAGAGACAACCTGATTACAAATCTGTCTCATTCTGTGAGAAGGGGATTGAAAGCCCACCTTCTGCAGTGAATCAATGGGTGAACGATATTAGGTTTCCTCTGTGTGTTGTTGCAGCAGGTTTTGTTTACCAGACAACATATTGGCACAGACAGGGCTGTAAATGAGGTTTACAAATTCTCACGCTCTCTATCATTACCCCTCCCTTTTGTCTTGTTAGCTGTCACCTCACACTTCCTCTCTGTCTTATTTCTCGTGCATTTAGGAAGTCTGATGTAGATGCCGAGCCAGAGGAGAGCCCAGGGAGCAGCAGCAGCAGCAGCAGCAGCATTGGGGCTGTAGATGCCCTCTCCACAGCTCCGGCCCCAGCCCCCCCTCAGGCCTCTGCGGGAGAGCCAGGACAGAGAGGAGACAGCTCCTGCTCTGACTCCGACAGTCTTGTAGACTCCAGCTCCAGCGAGGAGGAGGAGGACGACGACGACGACGACGAGGAAGAGGAGGGGGAGGAGGTAGACCCCAATATGTTCTCCTCCAAATTCCTTAGCGGGGCGAACCCGCTCAATGCCGTGTCATCTGCTGTGAATAAGTTTGGGTTATTTGGAGATGATGGGGAGGGGGATAAAAACCAGAAAGCACCTCCCCAGCAGGGGGTGAAGACACCTGGACAGCAGCTACCAGGAGCAGGCCCTGGTAAAGGCCCTCAGCAGCAGCAGGGACCACAAAAGTCAGGCCAGGGGCCCCCTATGCAAAAGCCTCCTCCTAAACAAGGACCAACACAGCTCCATGGGAATGGACAGGCTGGACCACCAAACAAGCCTAGTGGGCAACAAGCGGCTCCAAAGGCAGGGACACAGCCTGATGGCCAGCCACAAAAAAATCAACCCCAGGGTTCACCTAAGCCTGGAGCTCAACAACAGATTCTGACTAAAAGTGGAGCACAACCAGAATCGCCAAAGGCATCGTCACAGCAACAGGTTCCACCTAACACAGGGATGCAAAAACAAGGGCCTAATAAGACTGGTGCACAGCATCAAGAACCTGCAAAGACTGGAGTACAAGAGTCAGCAAAGGTTGGGCCTCAAAAACCTGGCTCACAGCAAGGGTCACCTAAAGCGGGACAGCAACAACAGGGGTCACCAAGGGTTGGACAGCAACAGCAAGGATCACCGAGAGTTGCACAGCAACAGCAGGGCTCGCCTAGACCTTCGCAGCAACATCAGGGCTCGCCTAGACCTTCGCAGCAACAGCAGGGCTCGCCTAAACCTTCCCAGCAACAGCAGGGCTTGTCTAAGGTGGGACAACAACAGCAAGGCTCCAGGACTACAGCCCAGCCGCAGTCCTCTGTTAAGCCTCAGCAACAAGGCTCCAAGGGACCTGGTACACCGGGAGCAACCAAAGCTGGATCCCTTTGCCCAGTTTGTAAGACAACAGAACTTAATATGCACACCAAGGATCCTCCTAACCATAAAACATGCACACAGTGTAAAACTGAAGTGTGCAGCTTCTGTGGCTTCAGCCCTCCAGACTCTGACGTAAGTAGTGGCTGAATATTTTGTTTGTATAGTATTTCTTAAATATTTTCTGAATGTGCATGCATTTTAATTCATGAAATATATGTAACTATAAAAGCTGTTGTTATGAATTTTATATGGTTTTATTATATTGACAAATGAAAGTTCTTCCCCAATTCAGTGTAATAGACCATATTCACAAGGTGGCCATTTTTGTCTTACACCACACTCAGGGTGGAAAGCTCAAATGTCATACTGCTGTGTACTGCAAGTCATGTAAATATAGGAAATCGGACAAATTGTCATTTTACTGCTTCCTGATTGATAAGCAGCTCTAAAGACAATGGGTAGTTTAAGCATTAGCATTCAGCCACATTCTAGCTAACCTTACTGTTTGATACGATACTGTTTTGATATGATAAGATTGGGAAAGGCGTAAATAATTCAGAAATATACATCTGGGAGACATTTTTCTAAAACTGAAAGTGAAACACACAGGATGTATTCAAATGGTAATGTTAGCCAGGCAGTTGTTAAAAACTATCATCAGCTAAAGAGTTATCAAATACGTTGTTTCACCTTATATAATGGTCGAATGTGGCTCCATATGTTCCCTATCCATCATCTTCTTCAGTTTCTGATCAATTTGGAAGCTGTAAAATGATAACAATTTGTCATTTTATCTACATTGATACAACTTGTAACCTGAAACACAGCAGTACTACTATATCCCAGCATTCAAGTTTCCCAAACTTACTGTGATGTTGGAGGCCACTGTGTGAATATGGTCTATATTGTATTTTGTAAAATAATGTTTATGATGTCTGTTTTCTTGTACTTTGTGTTGTTGTCAAAATGTATGTGTGTGTTTATTTTTTTGTACAGGGACATGAGTGGCTTTGTCTTACCTGCCAGGTACAGAGAGTTCAAGGAACCTCTGAACCACCGGGACCTTCCATGAAAAAGCCCGCTCCCACTAAAGTTCCTGCTTCTCAAAACCGGACACCATCTCCTGCTGCACCTGTCAAAAAAGAGATGTCAGCACCAGGCTCACCTCAAAAAATGCAGCCAGCCAAGGGTGAAGCTGCTAAAGGACCACAAAGTCAAAAACAGGCCAGCCCAGCGCCTGTTCAGAAAATGACACCTGTGACCCAAACAACATCAGGGTCTCAAAAACCAGACCAGACGAGTCAACCTGCACGTAAGCAAAGCAGTGCCACCCCAGCTCCCCCGCAGGAGTCAGGGGGGTTATTTGGCTTTGGTGGTGCTAAAACTGAAGCTGCTAAGCCTGAAGAGTCAGTGACTGGGAAGATGTTTGGTTTTGGTTCCTCCATTTTCAGTTCTGCATCTACTTTGATAGCCTCTGCTGTTCAGGATGAGCCTAAAACCACACCACCAGTCTCCCCCAAAATGCAGTCAACAAAGGAGAACAAACTACCTGCTGTACAAAAGTCAGTGCAAGACAAGAAACAAGAGCAATCCCAGCAGGCAAAGGGGCCTCCAGTAGGAACAGGCCAAAGTGGACAAAGCTCCATCGGAGACTCCAAAGGCAGCAGCAGCCTCTCCCAATGTTCCTAAAGCAGGCAAGTCCGCTTGTCCAATCTGTAAGATGGTGCTCAACGTGGGCTCGAAGGATCCTCCGAACTACGACACCTGCACTGAATGCAAAAGCACTGTGTGCAACCAATGTGGATTTAACCCCATGCCAAATGTTAAAACGGTAGGTCACATTGATTACACTCTTGATTAAATTAACCGATGAAGGGATGATTGAAACATTGAGGAAAGAGTTTCCTGAGTGATCCAATTGGTTTCACAGAACATGTCTGCTGGTTCAGTCCAGGTAGTTACATTCGTGCTCAGTGTCACGAAAGTGTTCATTACTTAGGTACAATACTGTAGCATCTCATGATACTTGTGAAATAAGCTCTTTGAAGCTAAGTTCCCTTTTGATGTTCAGAGTGGTTGCTTTCATATAAGTGTTATTCCTAAATGGTACAACACATGTACATGAACAGATGACTAAGCAGCACTCATTTTCAAGTCAGAGTTCAATTTCAACTTATGTTGGAGGCATGATTTAGACATTCTATATACTTATTTTTCCCCGATTGTTGTCTTTTCTGGAGATAATCGTGATTGTTGCATGGTTACAAACAGAACTCTGATCCATGATTTGATAAAAAACAGACCGAAAAACAAACATTTTCTTAATGTTTTGTCAAAAGTTCACACTGTGTTAATTAGTGTTGCTAGACTAAGGTAAAAGAGATGAACTATAAGAGTCAGACACACAGACTCCTAGTAGACACACACACACACACACACCTAGCTGGAATTGTCTTGTCAGGAGTACTACATGCAGAGTAAATGGCCATGGCATCTTTCAGGCTATCTGAAGACACAAATGACTTGACACTTGACTCTGTAATTCAATGCACAGTTAGTAGGCTGCCTTGCCAAGGACAGTCCAAGGCTACTTGATCATGTGATACTGCTCAAACTAATGGCTAAAACCGAACCTTTGATGGTGAACCAAAGTCAAGACGGAGGAATCCTTGTGTGTTTTTTGCAAATGCTCTGAGAAAGTGGATGTTTTAACATGCATAGTTTAAACACCGTCATTTGGCTCATGTTTTAAAAGGTTACTTTTGCACTTTCATGATGATAAAATTAGTTGATTAAATTAAATTTTAAACACATTTTAACTAGAAGTTTGCACTCAGTAGCATGGGAGGCAGGTCTAGGGGACGTGGAGTGGCAAGAGCAGGGTTGTTGTGCTATTTGTTTTAGTACTGAAGCGCCAATGATGTGCATACATGCATGCATGCGCATTGTTAAGTTGTGTGCGTGTGTGTAGACACTGTTCCTGCGGTGGCAAGTTTACATAAATTAGTCGACTGTAACGGACCACATGATCATATTTTAGGTTGACTTCATTCAATAGAATCATGATATTTGTGAAAGAACACAAGTAGTTTGTGTTTTGAATGATTATATTTATTATTGTGCAGAGAAAATTATTGAATATCGATTCTGAGGAAAAGTTGCAGTGCAGGTAGTCTGACTCACCTGATGTAGATTGTGGGGTTAAGCCTCAATTGCCACCTATTTCAGGCAGCATTCACTTCCAGTCCCACTCTACCATTTTCAAAATTCCTGTCGCTACCGGAAACAACAAAAATATTTTCAGAGGGAGTAGCCTATGTGCTGAAAATGCCAGATTACACCCAATGCTAACCTGATCGCTAATGGTATGAACAAAAACAAGTCAGCAGTTACCTTCTGTTCTTTGATGATTTAGCGATTTTAGGCAACAGGGCACCATTGCTGCATCCTGGGCCCATCCTGGGGAAGAGGGAGTGCAGGGCAGATTGGGTGTTGAGTTTGTATGCATGACAGTAGAGGAATGAAGCACCGACACTATGCAGATTCCAGATGACCAGCCATGTTTAAATGTCAACGTGGGTCCAGGCACCTGCCTGGCACAGTTATATACAGTTTTATTAAATAATGCGGTAAATAGTTACTGTTAACAAAAAGTATATATAAGGAAAAAGCTGGGTGGTGTGTTTCTTACATCATTCATCTTAAGATTACATACGGATGCCTCATCACTCCCAAGTTTTGGATCAACCCAGTTCTGTCTTCAACTAAATTGCTGTAGCCATCTACAGAGTCTGCTCGCAGTATTACATAAATATTTGTGTGTGTGAGAATGTGTTTTCTTTTTTTGTTTTACTTTAGGGAAAACTAAACGTGCTCCTTTTGTTTTACTCTCGTTCTGTTTTGTTACCATGAAACCAAGCACATGAATAATTTGTTGTTTTTTTTCTGTTTTTTTTCCAGGGAAATGAGTGGCTTTGTCTGAACTGCCAGGTGAAAAGAGCAGCAGCTGGTATTGAACCTCAAAAAGACACATCCTTGGTCAGTTCATCATTAAATAAAACTCCAACACAGCCTGCACTACAAAAGACTTCTGCACCAGGCTCTCCCCAGAGAAAAGTTTCTATGCCAGCAGCACAGCCAGCCAAGGCTGAAGCTGCTAAAGGACCAGATTCTAAACAGGCCAGTCCGGCTCCTGGTCAGAGAACACCTCAGGAGAGCCGGAAGACAGGACCTCAGAAACAACCAGACCAGACAAGACAAACTGAACGTAAGCAGAGTAATGCCATTACAGCGACGCAACAAGAGTCAGGTGGCCTCTTTGGTTTTAGTGGTGGCAAAACTCAACCTGATGCTGCAAAGCCTGCAGAGTCAGTGACTGGGAAGATGTTTGGTTTTGGTTCCTCCATCTTCAGCTCTGCATCAACTTTGATTTCCTCATCTGTCCAAGATGAGGCCAAAATCACACCGCCAGTTTCTCCTAAAATGCCTGCTACAAAGGACTCCAAATCCCCCACTGCCAAGAGACCAGAACAGGAGAAGAAACCAGAACAACCCACGCAGACCAAGGGCCCTCCATCAGGACAACCAAAAGTGGAAAAACCTCCATCAGAGCAGCCAAAGCTCCCAGTCATTTCCAAGGCAGGCCAGTCTTCCTGTCCTCTCTGTAAACTGGAACTCAATGTGGGCACTAAAGATCCTCCCAACTACAACACCTGCACAGTGTGCAAAAACACTGTCTGTAACCAATGCGGATTCAACCCTATGCCAAATGTTAAGGAGGTAAGATAATTGAAATACTACAGATCACAGAAAAGTTACTTGAGCAGTTATCCTTGCATTATGTGTTTCATTATGGGTGTAATTCATGCTTTATTATAAAGTAGAATATATTCTGTTGTATAACAAAACTGATCTAAATTTGACTAATTAAGTGTTTGCTGTAATATAGGTGAAGGAGTGGTTGTGTCTAAACTGCCAGATGCAGAGAGCACTGGGAGCGTCTGAGCCTCCAGGAACTCCCATGATGAAACCTCAGGCCTCACCAAATAAAGCCCCTGCACCTGCCAATGCCCTTAGTAAGGAAACTCCCCCTATCGATAAACCTCAAAAGAAAGACATTCCAACAACAGCTGAATCTAAAGTAAAGGGGACCTCGGCACCAGGCTCCCCTCAAAGGAAACCATCAACACCAGCAGAGCAGCCAGCAAAGGCTCATGTAGTGAAAGGACCTGAAAGTCAGAAACAGGCCAGCCCAGCTCCTGGTCAGAAAACACCTCAGGAGAGCCAGAAGACAGGTCCTCAGAAACCACCAGACCAGACAAGTCAAACTGGACGTAAGCAGAGTAATACTACCTCAGCTACACAAGAGGAATCCGGAGGGTTCTTTGGATTTGGTGGTCCCAAACTTCAACCTGATTCTGCAAAGTCTGCTGATTCACTGGGTGGAAAAATGTTTGGCTTTGGTTCCTCTATCTTCAGTTCTGCCTCCACTTTAATAACCTCATCTGATTCCAAAACTACACCACCAGTTTCTCCCAAGATGAATGCTGCAAAGGCAACCAAATCACCTGTACTTCAGAAAAAGGAGTCAGAGAAGAAACTAGAGCAAGTCCAGCAGCCCAAGACCTCTCCATCCCTCCAAGCCAAAGTAGAAAAAGCTCCATCAGAGCCTTCTAAGATTGAAGCTGCTTCCCCAGCTGTTCCTAAGGCAGGCCAATCTACCTGTCCACTCTGCAAGGTGGAACTCAATGTTGGCTCCAAGGAACCCCTCAACTACAACAAGTGCACTGAATGCAAGACCACTGTCTGTAACCAATGTGGATTTAACCCAATGCCAAATGTATCAGAGGTAATAAAAGCAAATATTTCAAAACTCCTAAATTACCAAAAAATGCTTTGAAATTTTGCAATACACAACTATAGACATTGACAGTAACATATGAGAAACCATATGCAAATAGTGGTGCACTGTAAAAGATAAAGAACTATACAGAACATATCTTGCCATAGTGAAGTGATTCCATGCTTGCATGATTCCAAATTATTTAATTTGACATATTTTCTTTTTGCAGGTAAAAGAGTGGTTATGCCTGAACTGTCAGATGCAGAGAGCTCTTAGTGCATCTGAACTCACAGCACCTCCCATGAAACCTCCCAGTGCAGTGCAGTGGGAGTGCAACAAAATTTCTCCATCTGCTCTACAACAAAAAGCCCCTAATCAAGTGGAAACTCTAAAGAAGGAGTTGCCAAAATCTGATGAACCTCTGAAGACTCCAGTGGCTGATACACTTCAAAAGAAGGGAAGCTCCGCACCAGGCTCTCCTCAAAAGAACCAGAAGCCCACAGAAGTGACACAGGCAACTAAGGGGGCTAAAGGACCACAAAGTGACACACAGGCAAGCCCAACTCCTGGTCAGAAAACTCCTCTAGGTGTCAAAGGGGCATCAGGTTCTCAGAAACCAGCTGACCAGGCAAGTGAACCTGAACGAAAAGATGTTAAGGTGACCCAAGATGGGTCGATTAGTCCTAAAACAAGGCCCAATGCTTCAAAAACAACAGAGTCCATGACTGGAAAGATGTTCGGCTTTGGTTCCTCCATTTTCAGCTCAGCATCCACCTTGATATCATCTGCTGTCCAGGAAGAATCACGGACTACACCACCAGGGTCTCGTAAGATGTCTGCACCTGCACAAGTCTCTCCAAAGATGTCTGCTGTTCCCAAGGTTTCTCCAAAAACGACACCTTCAGTTTTGCCCAAAATGTCTCCAGCAAGAGAGCCCAAAACTCTTACTCAGAAGCCGGAGCAGAAGAAACCAGAGGAGTCCCCCCAGAACAAAGAGGACAAAGCTCCAGCACAGCCAACTAAGGCAGCAACAGCATCCCATAAGGCAGGCGAGGCAACCTGTCCACTGTGTAAAGTTGAGCTTAACATCGGCACCAAGGACCCACCGAACTACAGTACCTGCACTGAGTGCAAGACCACTGTCTGTACCCAATGTGGATTCAACCCAATGCCTATAGGAGAGGTAAATGAGGACTACAAACATCTGTGTCATTGTTTTTTTGTTATACTGTGTCATGCATGAATTTTCAGTATTTTCACATTCTGCATGTTTAAAATAATATTTGTTTTACAATTTGTTATCTGTGACCCTTTTATAATAACTGCTTTGACCTGTAGTGCAGTTTTGAAGAGTTGATATGTTTCTTCTTATACCTCAGGCTGTTATGAATTATTTCAATTCCCAATTCCAAAGCAAAAAATAACCAAGTGTCTGCTGTATTTTAGGTAAAAGAGTGGCTATGTCTGAACTGCCAGATGAAAAGAGCAGTTGGAGCATCAGATTCCCCAGGTCCTCCCACAATGAAGTCCCAATCATCACCCAGTAAAGTTCCTTCACCTGCTGCAGTCCATCTGAAGGATTCTAGTAAACTAACTACGCCTCAAAAGAAAGACAGTCAAGGTCCTGCTGTGCAAAAGAAAGGGACAGCGGAGCCAGCCTCACCACAGAGAAAACAGTCTACACCATCTGTGCAGTCAGGCAAACCAGAAGCTGCTACAGCACCATTGAAACAGGTCAGCGAAACACCTGATCATAAAAGACCACAGGAAGGACAGAATGTAGGTCTAAAAAAGCCACCAGATCAGACAAGCCAACCCGGATCTAAGCAGGATGATGTCACTGCTGCTCCACAGCAAGAGTCAGGTGGCTTCTTTGGCTTTGGTGGTCCTAAATCTCAACCTGATGCTGCAAAGCCTGCAGTGACTGGAAAGATGTTTGGCTTTGGTTCTTCCATTTTCAGTTCTGCATCGACTTTAATTACCTCAGCTGTTCAGGACCAGCCCAAAACAACTCCACCAGTTTCTCCCAAGATGTCTCCTGCAAAAGAGATCAAGTCCCCTGCTGCTCAGAAGGTGGAACAGCAGAAGAAAACAGAGCCATCCCAGCAGACAAAGACACCTCCAGTGGTACAGGCCAAACTGGACAAAGCTCCATCAGAGCCTCCAAAGGCTGCAACATCTTCCCAAGCCACTGTCAAACCACACCCATCTGCTTGTCCACTCTGTAAGGTCGAACTTAACATGGGTTCCAAGGATTCCCCCAACTACAACACCTGCACTGAATGCAAAAACACCGTCTGTAACCAGTGTGGATTCAACCCTATGCCAAATGAAACAACGGTAAGACTAAAGAAAAGAAATACATGTTTGATAAAATTTTAATTCTACATTTTATAGCTGGCATGCTTCAAAGAGTTTCACCACATTTATATTTTTAAAAGGGTCTCTTAGTAGCTCTTTACTGTGTGTAAATTATGCATGCTTTTGTTCATTATTTTCTGGGAATATTAAACATTGAAATATCCAATTAGTGTCTCTTAATAGATTAATAAATGCTGCTGAAATATAACAAAAAATTCAAACTGCATACATACAAATAAAACATTGACCTTTTATAAACATTTTACCTCACATTTTGTAATGGAACATTTTTCTTCTTCTCCTTTTTAGGTGAAGGAGTGGTTGTGTCTCACCTGCCAGATGCAGCGGGCTCTTGGAGCAACACAGCCCTCAGGAGTCACCTCTGTCAAATCTCAGACACCTGCAAAACCCCAAAAGAAAGACATCATCAGCACAGCTGAGCCTGAAAAGAAAGAGTCATCGGCACCACACTCACCTCAGAGGAAACTGTCTACAGCAGCACAGCCAGCTACAACCGAGGCTGCTAACAAGCCAGATGGTCAGAAACAGCCCAGCGCAGTTCCACAAAAAAGGCCACAGGAGCCTCAGAAAATGTCAGGTCCGAACAAAACACCAGACCAGACAAGGCAAGCTGAACGTAAGCAAAGCAATACTACTGCAGCAGCGCAGCAGGAGTCAGGAGGCTTCTTTGGTTTTGGTGGAGGTAAAACTGAACCTGATGCTGCAAAGCCTGCAGAGTCAGTGACTGGGAAAATGTTTGGCTTTGGTTCTTCCATCTTCAGCTCTGCATCCACTTTGATAACGACAGCTGTACAGGACCAGCCCAAGACTACTCCCCCAGTTTCTCCTAAGATATCCCCAGCAAAAGACGTCAAATCCCCGGCTGCTCAGAGGAAAGACCAGGAGAAAAAGCCAGAACAACCCCAGCAGACAAAGACACCTCCATTGATACAGGCCAAAGTGGACAAACCTCCATCACAGCCTCCAAATGTTGCAGCACCCTCCCAAGCCAATGTCAAATCAGGCCAGTCTACCTGTCCACTCTGTAAGGTTGAACTCAACATGGGAACCAAGGATCCCCCTAACTACAACACCTGCACTGAATGCAAGAATACCGTCTGTAACCAGTGTGGATTCAACCCCATGCCGAATGTCTCAGAGGTAAGTAAAATTCCCTCAAGATGTGTGTGTTGATGATGTAGGTTCCATGAAATATTTCTATGTATGGTTTATTATGAACTCAAATAGTATATTGCCAATCTCAAAATTGATGATGTGGTGTATCCAAAACAAAATATTTTAATGTATAACTGACTTTGTGTGCTATATTATAATGCTACCATACAAATGTGATTGATGTCTTCAGACAAACTAACTCACAATGATATGGTTTCCCTACAGATGAATGAGTGGTTGTGTCTGACTTGTCAGATGCAAAGAGCTCTCAAAGCAGCTGAAACAGCAGAGCCTCAAATGATGAAACCCCAGGCATTACCCAACAAAGTACCTACACCTATCAGTCAAAAGAAAGACATTGTCGCTACACAAAAAGCAGAAGTGCTAGACAAAAATCAGAAGGACAGCACGACAGCAGGTGCACCACAAAAGAAAGAAGAAACTAAACAACCACTTCAAATGCATATTACCCAAGGATCAATCCCAGGTGCTGTTTCAGCCCCAAAAGAGGAGAAAACCAGTCCAGCACCTATCAAAGAGGTCCCAGTCTCTACTGCCCCTCCTGCTAAAGAGACAGCGGATTCAGTTAAAGACCTAAATAAACCACTGCCTGCTCAACCTCCTGAAACGTCTGTCCAGAAGAATACGGATATCACTCCAGTGAGTTCCCCTGCAACTAAAAACATATTAGAAAAAGAGGGTAAAGATGTACAAGTTCAGAAGCCAGCTGATCAACCAGTCACATCCACTGATGAAGTAAAGCCCCAGCAAGCCCTAATCCAAGAATCGAAACCTGTTGAAACATCAACGGCCAAATCTGTTCCTCTGGCAGCAAAGCCAACAAATCAAGAATCAGTTTTCCCAAGCTTTGGAAGTCCTAAATCTCAGCGTGCTGCCTCAATTACAACTGAAGCAGTGACTGGGAAGATGTTTGGATTTGGTTCATCCCTCTTCAGCTCAGCATCCACCTTAATAACATCTGCAGTTCAGGAGTCCCGCACAACACCACCAAGTTCACGCAAAATGTCTGCCCCAGCACAAGTCTCCAACAAGATGTCAACATCTCCCAAGCCTAGTCCCCCACCTTCTCCAAGGATGACATCAGAAAAGGAGGCCAAACCTCAGGCTCAGAAACCTCATCAAGAAAATATACAAGACCAACCACAGCAGGCCAAGGCTCCTCCATCAGGACAGGCCATAGTTAACAAGGGTCCAGAGCCTGCAAAACCAGAAGCCTCCCAAGCTGCTCCCAAAGTGTCGCAGTCTACTTGTCCACTCTGTAAGGCACAGCTTAACATGGGATCTAAAGATCCTCCCAACTACAACACCTGCACTGAATGCAAAGCCAGTGTCTGCAACAAATGTGGATTTAGTCCTATGCCAAATGTTACACAGGTAATTTAATAATTAACTTTGGATAAAATTAATTTCCTCATTCAGCATTTTTGTTAGTTTTCTCTAATCTCTGCATTAATTTCCAATTACACAAAATAATGTATTTATATCTATCAAAGCTGCTTTGAATGCTCATTATTCCCAAATGAAAAGGATGTTACTTATGTTTTGTGTTTGTTTTTCAGGTGAAGGAATGGCTTTGTCTCAACTGCCAGATGCAGAGAGCACTTGGAGCTTCTGAACCCCCAGGCCTTCCTATGATAAAGCCACAACCTTCTCCGAGTAAAGAGGTCCCTTTCGCGACAAAGAAGCAAGAGACACCAGTGTCAACTTCTCAGGAAGACATCTCTAAAGTCCAATCCAAAATTGAGCTTGTTAATGTTGCTACAACCAAAGAGAAAGTATCACCACCTTCACAAACGCTTACTGAAGAGACACCGAAAGGACAAACAGGTACAGCCCAGGAAGAGCCTCAGCCAATAGCTGTGACTTCTGTTGCTGAGTCTGCTCCTCCGCCAGATCTAGAAGCCGGCAAGACACCCCTACAAGAGCCTCCAATAGCTGTGACTTCTGTTGCTAAGTCTGCTCCTCCAGCAGATCAAGAAGCTGGCAAGACACCCCTGCAAGAGCCTCCAAAAGGTGCGACTTCTACTGTTCAATCTGCTCCTCCACCAGGTCCAGAGGCAGGAAAGCCACTCCAACAACAGCCTCCAAAAGCTGTGACTCCTATTGCCGAATCTACTCCTCCACAGGGTCCAGAGGCAGGAAAGCCAACCCAACAGCAACCTCCAAAAACTGTGACCTCTAGCACTAAATCTGCTCCTCCAACAGGTCCAGAGGCTGGAAAGTCAGAGGCAGCAAAGCCAACTCCACAAGAGCCTCCAAAAGTTGTGACTTCTACTGCTCAATCAGCTCCTCCACCAGGTCCAGAGGCAGGAAAGCCACTCCAACAACAACCTCCAAAATCTGTGACTCCTATTGCCGAATCTACTCCTCCACAAGGTCCAGAGGCAGGAAAGCCCCCCCAACAGCAACCTCTAAAAGATGTGACTTCTAGCACTAAGTCTGCTCCTCCACCAGGTCCAGAGGCTGGAAAGCCAGAGGCAGCAAAGCCAACCCTACAACAGCATCCAAAAGGTGCAACTTCTATCGCTAAGTCTGCTCCTCCATCAGGTCTAGAGGCAGCAAAGCCACTCCAACAACAACCTCCAAAAGCTGGTACCTCTCCAGCCAAATCTGTACCTCCACCAGCTCAGCCTGCAAAACAGGAGTCAGGTGGCTTCTTTGGTTTTGGTGGTCCCAAAACACAGCCTACTGCACAGTCTGCTGGGTCAGTGACTGGAAAGATGTTTGGCTTTGGGTCATCTTTCTTAAGCTCTGCATCCACTTTGATAACTTCAGCTGTCCAGGATGAACCTAAAACTACACCGCCGACTCCACGTAAGATGTCTACTACAGCCCATGTCTCACCTAAAACTACACCACCAGCCTCTCCTAAAAGATTACCTGCAAAGGACACAAAGCCATCTGCCGCCGCGAAGACTGACGAGAAGAATCCAGAGAAACCACTGCAGGAAAAGACTCCTTCAGCAGTACAAGCCAAAGTGGACAAGGCTCCATCGGAACCCCCCAAAGCAACTACAGACACCCAAGGGGCTTCAAAAGCGAAACTGTCCACCTGTCCACTCTGTAAAGTTGACCTAAACATGGGCTCCAAAGATCCTCCCAACTACAACACTTGCACCGAATGCAAGACAACTGTATGCAACCAGTGTGGATTTAATCCAATGCCAAATGTGGCAGAGGTAAATCACCATACCCACGTTTTGCCTGTGCTATAACGTTCTCTCTTTACATTTTTTCAAACAAAAGATACTTGTATTGAATGATTAAATTACCATTTTACAATTGTCTTTAACATTGTTTATGGATCTAGTAAATTCATGATCTGACATGACACGTTAATATTGTACAATGATCCATAAGTTGCACGGTTTAAATCAGTACTTTCGATGTTGAATATTTCAATTGCATTTTGACATACTGTACGTTGGTTTACTACATTAGTACAGCAGCTTCATATTAATAATTTTATAAAGAGGCTAAATATCCTCTGCCCCCAAAATCTGAATATAGTTTGTATGGGTTTGTCTATAAAGACACGGTGTTGATGTCTGTTTCTCAACAATGATCATTACATTCCACTGTTTCTCTTTTTTTTAGGAAAAGGAATGGCTTTGTCTGAACTGTCAGATGCAGAGAGCGCTAGGAGCATCTGAGCCAACTGGACGTCCTGTAGTGAAACCACAGTCCTCCCCAAGCAAGGTATTTACGCCTCCTGCACCTGAACAAAAGGATGTACAAGTCCAGAAGGAGAAGTCTATAGAACCTATGGCAGTCAAAAAGGAGGCCACTCAAGCACCTGTAGAGAAAAAAGAAACCCCCAAAGCTGAGGTTCCACTGCCAACTGGAGTCCAAAAGACAGAGATACCTCAACGAGGTTCTGTGCAAAAGACACAGGTCCCACCAGGCACTGAACAGGGGAAAGACCAGGGTGTCACTGGCCAGCAACAGCCTGTTGGAAAATCCCCACAAGTACAGGTTTCTCAGACAACAAAGCCAGAAGTCAAGGCAGGTCCCGTAAAACAAGAAGCTGGGAAACCGCCACAGCAGCCCCCAAAATCTCCAACCCCTGCCGCCAAATCTGCACCACCACCAGCTCAGCCCGCTAAACAGGAGTCAGGAGGCTTCTTTGGCTTTGGTGGTCCTAAAACACAACCTGCTGCTGCAAAGCCTGCTGAGTCAGTGACTGGAAAGATGTTTGGCTTTGGGTCATCTTTCTTAAGCTCTGCATCCACTTTGATAACCTCAGCTGTTCAAGATGAACCTAAAACTACACCGCCAACTCCACGTAGGATGTCTACAACAGCCAGTGTCTCACCTAAAATTACACCTCCAGTTTCTCCTAAGATTCCCCCTGCAAAGGACACCAAGCCACCACCTGCTCAGAAATCAGAGCCTCCTCAACAGGCCAAGCCTGCTTCACCAGCACAGGCCAAAGAAGTGACCCAGGTTGCTCCTAAAGCAAATCTGTCCGCTTGTCCACTCTGTAAGGTCGAACTCAATGTGGGCTCCAAGGATCCTCCCAATTACAACACCTGCACTGAATGCAAGAACACCGTCTGCAATCTTTGTGGATTTAATCCAATGCCTCATACTGGAGTGGTAAGTGCGATACATTTCATTTCCTATGTCATTTTCACACAAATGTTGAGGAGTTTTATAGATTGAAAACTGTTCCACACCCTGCAATCACAGAAGGATTATTATGGTTTAGCATTATGTGTTTTACTGGACTGTAATTAAGTCAGCAGCTTTGATGTAGTTTTCAGCAATCATGCCTGATACTGAGCAACAAAACACTAGTTAGGGCTCGGCAGAAGTACTAGTACTCCTATTAAATTATGCTGTGTTTTTGTCAGCACCATTCAGTGTTTGCACTGTATTATACGTCAATTATATGTGATAAACACATTCACTTGAGCCTGTAAACAAATACATGAGGACAAAAGCATACATGGTAGAAACTTTGATGTGAACATTTAGAGATATTGAAGAAGGAAGATCATTAGAATTTGTTGGTTTCATAGTGTCCCATATATAATAGGCTACTAGCTGCTTTTGCTAAGCTTGGAGAAATTTGACTGTAATCACAGTCAAATCACAGTGTTGCTGCTGGTACATGGTTAGCATTCATGTCAAAAGTAAAAGAGCAGCACCTTTCTTCATATTATAAATATACATTCTGTTATACAGAACATACAGACAACCTTTACCCCTCAGTAATCATTGCTGCATCAACCTATCATCTTATGAATTACATAGTATGCAGTTTATGAAACTGTTTATTTGATAGTTCATATTAAGTGAAAAGTATCTTTTTCTTGTATCATCAATTAATATGCTTCTTTGTTCTTCCTTGTTGTTTGCCTTGCAAGGTCAAGCACATCTTATTTTGAGTGAGAGTTTGCAACCGATAAAATAGATTGTTTTTAGTAGTTCTTAGTCTTTCTACTTTTTGAAATATTATTCTGCAGTGCAAAGGATGAAAAACATGGAGATTTACTGTCATTTAGTCCTTTATTTCTTTTGAAAATGCTTAACAATAGGCTAAATGAATGCTGCTGAATTGGTTTTCTTGACAAACAGCAGGCGTTACAAGTGTGGTGGAACAATAGATGAGGGTGCTGCAGCAGAGAAAATATATATGGAGAAGTTGCTTGAATTTGTTTTCAGACTGTGACTTCGAAAGGAGGTCTGTGGGCTGTTAATTAAGGTAACCTTTGTGAGTCATTGAGCTACTTTGAGAGGTCCTCAAACATAATTTCAAACTTACTTAAATGCAGGATCTGTGATGGCTGCTATCCCTCCGACAGAGTGGCCAGAGTTATTACATAACGACTCATGAGAAGAGTGCTCCAGCAGACCGGCGCACTGAAAATGTATTAAAGTGATTGAGGGTTGTGCAACAGCATTAGTGAGATGGGATCTGCTGCCATAGCAAACCAGGGAATCTCCATCCCCCGTGAGAGATCTGAGATGGCAAAGCCCTGTGATATGCCAATAAGCAGAGGTGAAACGGATTAAGTCTAACACAACACCGTGCAGTACATTAGGGCAGCAGACATTTCCTTTCAGGCCATCTGCTTTCTCACAGATCAGTGGCTCCATGTAATTCAACAATTTCCTCTTTATTTTATGTGGGTGGCAGTGGCACGTGTGTACCTGTTTTGCGACACACCCACGCATGCAGGTCATAGCTGAACGCATGGCTGTGGTTCCTATATGTAAGGTGCAGTAATACTACCTATCTGAACAGCTCACATTTCCCTGTAGGGTTGGTCAGTTTCTGGCAGCAATAGTAACAGTTAATGCCTTAAATAATTTGTTAATGATTTGGTGTGCCCTTTGTTTCTCTCAGTTTCTCTGTTCACGGTTCAGTTTGTTCAAATGACACAACACTGTACTGCAAATACTTAAAATGTGGGTGCAATTCAAGAAGGTGCCCCGCCAGTCAGGAAAGTCATTCCACTGGTGGCTTTTGATTAAGGTCATCTCTGATGCTGATACTTTAATAATGTGAGGTCCTCTTAAACGTGAAAAAAAGTTGGCTGTGTGTGTGAAGTGTGAAAAAATACAGTATATAAAAGATGAATTTATTAAAATAGTGTCACGCTTTATTCAATTTCTGGCAAACTCCTGCTTTCCATGAAAGACAAAGTATTACTGGCAAACAGTTACTTTTATGAGAATGAGGACAATGTTCTTGCATTCTGTTGTCTCTTGGTAAAGAACAAAATCCCTCTCCATCGTTATTGAATCAATGCGCTTTATTTTTTTTCTCTTTTCCATAATTCTAACTCCAATTTGTTTTCCCAGCGTCAGATTATGACACACTCGGCCCAAATGGCACATGATTATGGGTAAATAACGCTGACAGAGATGTGCCTCTTATGTAATTGACACTTCTCATGTTTTTTACGGACACTAGAGAGGAGGAAGTGCCTAAGGGTGGATGTTGGATGGGGGAGGGGACAAGCACGGGTGATTAATGCTGTGTGTACAAAATAGAATTATTCCTCTTAATAGCAAAGGAAAACAGAAATAGTCTGGCCTTAACGCAACTGAATAGAATGAACTTCCATATTTATTTCTGTCCTATGACCTGCTTTATCTAAAGCGGCTTTGACTGCCAGTTCCCTGACAGGAATGTGCATGGCTCTTCAGTCGAAGGGCAGAAATGCCTCCTTTTAAAATATGAAAAGGACTTGTGAGGTATAAAAGGAGAGGAGGCCACTTTAGGCAAACGGAGTGCTAGCAGCAAATCTGTCCATTTTTCCCTTTGCTTGTTCTGCCTCAGCTGATGCCATCAAAAGCCTGGGAGTGACTGTTGTCTGATAAGTAGGACACACGTGTGTCGTGCTTTGCCAGCTTAGGCTTTGTGTGTGACAGATGAGACAGTATAAATGATAGTTCGTCAGCATTTTTTTTCAAATGTTGCCACAGCTTACTACATGTCTTTAGCTTTAAATAGATTTTCATTAGATCTCATTTTCATGTTTTTTGTCTACCAAAAAAAATCAATCTTCACCCTATATGTTCTCTTTAAATATGAGTTTATTTCAACATCCACTGGATGAATTGTCCCATGCAATCAAAGCTAAAAGCAATTGCCAGACATTGCACACCAATTCATAACAAGATGCATTATCTCTGACACCCAGGCATGCAGAGAGTACCTTTAAACCTGCAATTTAACACTTTGGAAGTCTTGCTGTTTTCAGCAAAGTTTTTTATATTCTGTACACACACCAGGTGTATGTGCAAGATGTTTTCTGCTGCAAGCCAGGCAACCACAGACAGTTGGCCCCTTGATAAGGAGGAGCACCTAGTGACAGTGTTAAAAATAGTCACTCTGAGGAGAGACCAAGCATACCTGCTGCATCCTTGCTCTTTTTTTATTTATTTTTTTACAGCCTTTTTCAGAAGTTACAATGAGGCCAGCAGTACTAAAACTGAGAAGGCACTTGCTTTGGATGGGATGCTGCATCAGAGCATTGTTAAAATTGTCTCATAATGCTGATTTATTATTCACATTGATATATTTATTTATTGCCACTGCTGTTAGTTGCTTTTCCACACAGATTAATGTATTATCCATAGCTATGTTCCCTGTCACAAAAGAAGGAGTAGGACCCCACCAAAGCTTTGTCATGTACCTCCTAGTGCCACACCCTCTCACTACCTCTTCAACCATTTGCACTTTGCCATCAAAGGGAAGTTTGCTGATGCACCATTCGATAGATTGCAAACAGCAGTGGGTGTATTTCCTTGTCTTTAGAATGAAGCACTCTGCTTATTACAGATTAGTAGGTCAACAATCCCTATTATCAGAGGGCTTGATTTATGAGGAGTTCTGCTCTGTGGGGGCTGCTGAAAGCCAAGTATATTAGCCAGTTACAGCTTGTGCCAAAGGCATCTGCCAAGAAATCAATAAGAAACTTACCAGCTCCAGCATCAACAGCAGAAAAGCACTGATGAAAGGCTGAGGGAAACAGCAGTGTTGTCCACAGTCCAAAGGACATCTCTTCAGTCTAGCTATCATAAAATGTAAATTTCAGGACTACTTGGATATCCTGTGACTGGTTTCTTACTAGAACGAATGATACGAGCTCAAATTAATTGATGAAATCATCACATTAAATTGTTGAAATTAGTGCATTAGTGTGGAAATGCAAGAGTGAAAGGCCTTTCCTTTTAAGAGCAGTTTGATAGATGTTTGATTGACAGTGTATTTGTTCAACCATACACCTGCCGTTCCATGGCAGTTATACATAATGCACAGTGGATGGTGCCAAATGTGTATGATGGATGTGAAAAGCGAAAAAAACGTGTCAAATTTGAATGAAGGTTTAGAATATTTAGGTTTCTTAAAAAAGTCAATGTTAAAAGATAATTTAGCCCAATGTGAATGGGTCCTTTCTCTATGGTGTTGCATAAATGCATAAATGCTGAATGTCTTTGGCTGTGAATAAAGTGAACTGGGCAACTCTTTGTAAAGCTCTGCAGATCCAGCCTAATGCAGCACGCCTGTGTGTCAAGAGCATAATTTCCTGACTGCTGTCATTGTGAAGGTCTGGTAATCCAGCTCACAGGCTAATCGTGGGGAGCAGCCTCTCCCATGGCTCCGTGCTTGGGGCTCTTGCTCTTTAGTCATAAAACAGATTTAATTAGACAAAAGGATGATGGCGACTTTCCAAACCCTGTGGCTGTGATGTATGGCTCTGAGACTGTGGTGCTGTGAGGCAGTGACTGGTGTACGGGAGGCAAATGTGATGAGATTAGGTTTTTTTTTTTGTTGAGTGTGAAGTTTTTTGTTGTTTTTATACTCTGATTTTGAATTTTCAGGGTAAATGATTATCAGCTGCAAGGTTGGTGCAATGGTGGTGTATAAGGTTTATTCTTGCTGATTTGTTTGGCCATAGTTTGGCATACAATTCACAATGCTGAAGTTTAACCCCTCATTTGCACACTTTTGTAATTGCTTTGTCCATCTGTTCTTCGCTCTGGTTGAAAAAGGTCATTTATCATGTTGAGACTTGGATCTGTGGGATACCAGCACCTGGAGAGGTGTGAGATTGCAGGAGAGAGATGGAAAGAGAGAGAATACAGTAGACCATCAGAGAGACTCAGGAATGCAAGGCCACGGCTCAGCCATCTGCGAACACTGCTGTTTGATCGTACTCTATCAGTCTTAGTTCACAGTCCCTTTCAAGTTTGTACTATTAACGGGGAGCAGAAGCTGAATGGGGAATAGGCCACAATGTTTGATTTTAATGAGTTATGCAAATGTGTTTTTTTGACAATCCTGCAGCTCTTTAACAACCTGTGAATTGTTAAGATGTGTTAATTTCAGAGTGCAGTTATCTTCAGTGGCTCAAAATGAATGCCGTTTGCCCCGCGTTGATGCAACTGATTGCCGGAATGGCAATTATAGATATGTAAAGTATGTCAAACCCCGATTGTGATTATGTTATTTCATCATAAATCAGTTTCTCTTTCGGAATTGTGAAATTGATCGGTTTTGACATCCAAGTGCAGTTTATCTAATATTGAAAAATGAGTTGTTGTTTTTTTCATATTGTCTCAAATTATGGTTATGGCAGCTCAGGACTTCATTTGCAAGGAAATAATATATTTTATACCCTTTATTCCCTTTCCTCCAAAGTGGAGTAACTGTGTACAGGTGTAATTCAATTTATTGTCATTGCTATAAAGATAGCATCAGTGCATATGAGCTGCCTCTGATAAGGCTAATTTGACGGGTCTATAAAATTACTCTTCCTAATAAAAGTAGGAAGAGCTGGTGTTTGTGATTACTGATTTCTCATTTGAATGGCTTTGGTAGTGATATTATTATTATTTTTTCTGATTAGCATATGTATGTGACAGGAGCATGTTCCTTGTTAGCTGTGATTACATCCTGCAAGCATGACAGACGAGAAGAAGGAGAAGTCGAAGAGTGCGTGGGAATTTTATCATGTACAGATGTAGGCAGATGTGAGGGCAGAATTACCGGCACTCACAGGTTTGTCATCTAACAAAAAAAGGTCAGCCTAAATAATGTACCCAATTTAGTCAACAGGTAACATATTTATGAGCTGTTCTGTATTCAAGATAGAATGAAAGGCAGAAAAGTTTGTACAAAAGAAAATATAACCCTGTGTAAGATTGATCATTTATGTGGACCCATGTGACGTACTGTTTGTCCAACTTCAAAGGCAAACATAAGTGAGGCTGAGCTTGTGTCAGATCACATAAAACTGGGGTTTAATGATTTATTGACTTACAAGATTATCAGCATCATGCACTATGCTGATGAGGCTTTGTCTGTCGCCGTTGGGAACCAATGGGATTATGATATTCCTGAGTGAACCACAGCTGACTGAAAAAAAAAGCATCTCAGCAGCAATTAAATTAGATATGTCAGTGTCAGTTCTCATCAGCTGTAATTCTGCTCGCCGTGAATGTTTCTCAGTCAGTGGAAGCTTTTTGCAGCAGTGCAGCTGATCTTTTCTTGAAGTGTTATCGCTGCCCAAAGTCTCAGGGTAGTAGTCTAGTATGCTAAACCAATAAAAATTACTTGATGATGACGTTTTATCAGATCATTTTAAATACCTGCCATATCCCTGTCTTCCTGTTAAGACAAGTACTAATATATATCGAGTATGATAACAGGTCTTAGCAGTGTGGTATTTTAGGCTTGTTTATGGGGAAAAAAATGTAAATATCCTGCAAAGATGGATTGTGAAAGCAGGCCTAAGCCGGGGTATGACAGAGGGTAGAGTACATCTCTTACCAAAGCTCAACTCAGCACATGAGCCCATGAACTGTGCTATTCATTTACGTCACTACATCCTGAATCACTACTAAAAGACAAAATATGTGTGTTAAGAAACATATTGAGATTCCTCTCCTGCTTATATAGTGTGTGAACATGCTCTTACAGGTTAAAAAAACATGCACATTAGTGTGTACATGTGGCCATTGTGGTTCCATAATTAAGATGTATTGGGTGTGTAAAGGTATCTTGTGGATAAAGCAGTCAAAAGTTAATGGTTTCATAAACAGGATATGTGTGCGGTTTATTCTCCTCCTCTGTCCTGTATATCAGAACTGCTCTGCCCGGCTCTGCAGAGGCAGGCGCATTGCTGTGATTTGGTCTGCTGGGTTGCTACAGACTGTTTTATCTATTGACAGCTTTGCTTTCCTCTCCTCTTAACTGTCTGTTAATGGGGCTTAGATGCGATAAGAAGTGTGTCTTCAGAGGAATAATTTTTTAAACTGATAACATTGCTTATAAAATGTGATTAGCTCTGTTGCAAGGTAAGCATTTTTTCTTGCGGTCTTACAAGTGTCGGAAGTTGTAGTGTCTTAGCAGCGAGCATGTTGATATTATAGATCACAAGCTCCTGTTGAAAATGTCATTGATGGTTGATATTTCTAATTGTTTCGGTTGTTTACATTTTTCAGCAGTGGTAGTGCAGGATGACGACTGAATTATATTACTTTGAGTGCTATGGTATTACTCAGCATATGAGAGAGTGCTGTATTATACTATGTTCTTATCTATAGCTAGTGTCAAAGATGTCTTTTGTAGTGAAAATATGAAAACTATGTCTTATCTGCTGCAGCACACAGTACATCATTGATTGATTTTTCCCTACTAATATTTGACATCCATATAATTTCAACTTTAGAGTTGCAGTCTAAGCCCCCAAAACACATAATTGAAACCTGGTATGACATACAAATGTATAACAAGTATTCTGGTACTAAGAGTATTACAGAAAACTAGGTATATGTTTGTTTGTTTTTTGTCCAGAGTCTAGTCAAACAGAAGAGTTAAGGCAGTTATTCCAGTAAACTAGGTTTGTTTTCAACAAATTCTAAGCCACAAAATATTTGGGCAATTCAAACTACTATTTCAGTGTTCCTGGTCGGGCTACTTTTCAAGGTGTGCTTTAATTCAGGCGTCTCCAGGCTCTTGAGGGAATTCTCAAAGAACCCAAGTAGGAACACCAATTCTGCAGGAAAGCTAATCCACTCCTAACAAATACATGCCAAGGCGTTATGGCTTAAGTAACAGCAAAAAAAGCAGTGGCTGTGACTGACACACCATTCACCCTATTACAAGACACTGTAACATCAAGATGATTTTGATTTCGAATAGTTAAATAATGTTGGTTTAAGTCAACACGGAGCAGGAGGTCACAGGCATGAAAAAGCAGACTGTGCTTTTCACTAATATGAATATGATTGTATATTGTATTAAGTTCGCTGGTAGCCAAGTAGTTTGTGAATGAGCCACTGATGATGGAGCAGCTGATCCTAATCAGCTAATGCAAGCATTACTTGAGTCCTCTGTCCGGACCAAACCAATGCATCAGTTATCTTGGTGAACAAATACATAACTTTAATATATTCTGATATCATTTGCACTGAGTTTGAAATAGCTTTATCTTGGCTCACTCAAGTCAGGCATTCCACCACAAGCCCCATTTTTCTTATCCTGAATTATGAAATAGTCTTCTCAGCCTCTTAACAACTGTATATATAACTGAATGTCTTCAATTGTATAAGCGGTATACGAAGGGTAAAAAAATACTTATTGGGCTTGTAAGGTTTTTATTTTAATCTTGGTACAATGGGTTTCCTAATCATATGCTGTTTGTTTGATTACAGAAGGAATGGCTGTGTCTGAACTGCCAGACTCAAAGGGCATTGTCGGGACAGTTGGGAGACTCTGGAAAAATGGCCCAGCCTTTACCTGCATCTGCCAAGCCAGAGACTCAAGCCACATTTGCAACCAAAAAGGCAGAGCCCCAAGCTACTCCTACAAATACAGAGCCCACACCTGTAGCCGCAAAGTCACAGCCCTCACCTGCTGCCATAAAGAAAGTACCAACAGTTCCAACCCCAAAAGAAAAGACGGATCCTACATCAATCAAGATGGACACCACGGCCAAGACAGCCGCTGCACCAATCGAGCCCACAACAGAGAAGGTTTCTCCTGTTCCTGCAGAAAAACAGCCTTTAGCATCCACAGCAGAACTCCCCATACCACCTTTGGCCCCTGTGCAAGAGATAGTAGTAACACCAAAGGTTGAAGTGCCAAACACAGATATTCCCAAGACTGTAACAGTGGGAGATAAAGAAGGATTGGCAAAAATGGAGGACAGCACAAAAGAAAGTTACAAAACTGAAGAGATTAAACCTAACATTTCAGAAATCAAAGTTGAGGCGGGTGTAGCTGTGGCTTCCTCTTTCCCAGTGACTGAGGCTACAGTTGTACCCAACTCCGCTATTGCTGCAGAGGATGCTATGAATGAGATTATTCCGGCTACTGAAAAACAGACAGAATTGTCTGCTCCAGAAAGGATTGTTAAGGAGGTACACCAAGATGATCATATCAAACTGACGGTTGAGGTGAAATCAAAGTCAAAAGAACAGCTACCAGTGGAGGCAGAGCCAGCTATAGCAGCTGACCACAAGGAGGTGGTTGATAAACTGGCTGAAGAGAAAATTGACATCACTTCAACTCAAGAGACACAGCCAGTTTCTACAAACATCATCATAAAAGTAAGAATGGGTCCTTTTGAATGACAAACGATATACTATTTGCAAACCAATCATTTGTTAGTGTTCTTCGTCCCTCTGTTTTAACATATGATGGCACCATGATTATTGTGATGACAGCTAAAAAAACTGATGGAATTTAAATGACTGTTGTGAAAAGATGCGTTTTACATCTCGTCTCAGAATTCAATTTTGTTTAATTTGTTGATGTGTCTTCTGCAATTTCTTAATTTATAATGACAAGACTTGATGAATGATGCGTCTTTCCAGTGGATTAGACATTTGTTTTTAGCATTACTCTCAATAGCATCCTGCAGTTACAAGTAAGAACTTGTCAAATATTTGGTAGTATATGCTTTAGAAGTCTAACCCCTGTATTGACCAAATCTATTGGTTTTTGTTTTTCTTTCTTCATATTTTTAGGACCAGGATGAAACCAAGATAGTGCCACTGAAAGAAAGAAAGGTGTCCCTTCCTACAGGGCAGGTTGAACTTGAAAACATAGTTGTCCCTGCAGCAGCTGAAAAGCCTAAATCCAAAGGAGAAGACCATGACGAAGACCAGCCCCAGATTTTACCCATATCCAGGGAACTTGAAGAGGGTCAGGTGGTTAGTGATACAAGTAAAGATAACATGAATACCTTCCCATCCATTTCAGTAAAGGAGGTGATGACAGTTGAGAGAAGGCGCCTAAGTTTCCAAGCAATGGATGAAAGCAGTGAAAGTGAGCTCACACCCTCACCTAAAGTCCAGAGGAGAAGGCTGACGGTGAGCCATGTTTCATCAAGCAGTGAGGACATCAAAACTGAGAGTGCCGACTCCAACGCAGAGGAAGATGAAGAGTTCATCCGCAGGCAGATTATGGGTATGGGTGATGAAGAAGAAATGTCTCTTTCAGAGGATGAAAAGGAAAAGGATTTGGCAAATGAAGAGGCTCTCAAGGAGACTGAACTTGATAATGCTACAGTGATACCAGAATCACTGGCTAGAAAAAGTAGCACAGATAAAGAAGATAGCCAAGCCAGGATAAAAGTTCTCCATAAAACTGACACTGCAACTACTCAAGAAGTGGCTGAAACAATACCCAGCACTACTCTAAAGAAAGCTATTCCAGTCATGAGACAGAGACAAAGCACTGATGAAGAAGTAGAGAGCATCACAGAATCATTGTCAAAGGGATCATCTAGTGTTCAGGCATCTAGCTTTACTCCAGGATCTTCACCTACATCAGCCTCATCGCTGGAGGAGGACAGTGATAGTAGCCCCAGTCACAGGAAAATTAGTGGGGACAAACGGCATCGCAAAGGTAAGCACAGGCAGCAAACTCAGCCTCTCCCTACCATTGAAGACTCCTCTGAGGACGAAAAGATGAGGGAAGAGGAGAAGTCTAGGAAGGACAAAGAGAAATTCAGGGCCGATGACCAACCAGTGTCTCCAACTGAAAATGCTTCCTCCTCAGAGGATCTGAGACAGGTCACAGTAATTGATGAAACCAGTAAAACATCTGGCTCAGAGTACTCTGCCAGTATAGAATCAGAAACAGAAGCTAGGCGAGCTGTACAAAGAGGAAGTAAACCTTCACCAACAGTGATGCCATACATTCCCTGTGATCCATTTAAAGAAAATGATACTGTAACAAAATCATTGAAGAGTGCTGAAGAAGCATATGAGGAAATTATTCAGAAGACAAAAGCTATTCCAGGGGAGAGTCCTCCTGACATTGAGCCCCTCTATGGAGGAATGGCAATAGAGGACTATCTTTATGAGTCCTTAGTTGAGGAGCCTGAGTTCAAGATTATTGTCTCTCAAGAGGAAGAGCTCAAACAGGATACTTCCACTGAATCTCTCAAAAAACTCAGGTCTCCAGAGGAAGTTTATGAGGAGATGATGCAGAAAAAGAGAGAACTGATGATGATAGAGCAAGAGTTTCAACAGGCCCAGACAGCCATGGAATCTTCCTCATCAGGTGTGTCAGTGACTGGGCCTTCATTGGTTGCTGAGACCTGTGTGGTGACCATACCTACAGAAGAGACATCTATCACTGGGCAAACCGTCATGCCCCTTACAGTCACTGAAATTCCTGGTGAAGTGCCAGAGAAGAAAAAGAAACGACCAGCACCTCCACGCCCCTCTGAACCTCCTAAGCGCTCTGAGGTGCCTGTTGTTCCCAGTATGCCTAGTGGATCTATAGGTTTTGTTAGACCTATGGTTCCTCAAGATCCTGCACTCAGAAAGGCATTGTTCCCTATACCAGACCTCAAGATTACCCAGTGTTCATCTGGGGAGGAAGAGGATGACAGTCTTGCAGATGAATATGGTGTTGGCATTTCCTCTGACATTACACCCAGTGATGATTCTGAGACTAAAGAAGATCCGTCCACAAGCCCACCTTTATCTGATATTGTTGAGATGGAACCTATCTGTGTGGTCTGTGAAATTCCTGAGCCAAAACCTATTCCAACTCCAATATCAGCCCCAGAACTAACCACTACACCTTCCCCTGTATCACCAGTGTCACCTCCAACTTCACCAGCCACTCCAGATTCCAGTTTGGCTTCTAATGCTACATCTTCATCCTCATTCCAGGCTCAAACACCTCTGTCACCAGATTCAACTCCACTGTCTACACCAACACCACCAACTTTGTTTGTAACCCAATCACCTCCAGAGATCTCACCACCATCACCTGCCACAGCTGCAGTCTCTTGTCCCGCTCCAAGCACAGTTGTAGTTACAATACCAGATGTGGTGTCAGATCCATCCAAAGCTAAAACAACTGCTGTTGGTCAAGCTTCTAAAACTGATGCTGCATCTCCAGCACTAGTGGGGATGTCTACTCATGTACCTGTTGTGGTTCAAATGCCCGACTTGGTTTCATCTCCATCTCAGGAGCCTATTGAGGGTCCAGCTGTTATACAGGTCTCAGCACCATCTCCAACACCTGTTGTTGTCTCAGCTCAACCTACAGTTGTAGTTGCAGCTACACCTGTTGGAGTCTCTGCTCCAGCTTCAGCCCAAGTTGTTTCTGCTTCTGTCACTCTGGCCTCATGCCCTGGGCCAATCATAGTTCAGATGCCTGACCTGGTTTCAACTACATCTCCAATCTGTGCACAATCCCCACTACCAGTGTCAGCCCTCGTAACTACCCCAGCTCAAGTACAAGCCAAAGTTGTTCACTCAGTCCCTGTACAACCAGCCATCTCCTCTGTGAGCCCAGTGGTAGCCCCAACTTTGGCTCAAACTGCCCAGGTTACTGCATCAGCCCCAGCATCAACTACTATTGTTAAAAAGAAGGTTCCACCCCCTCCTCCCCCTCGTTCTACTTCAGTGTCATTACCTGAGCCTAATACAGAGCTGCCACATGTAAGGACTGTTCAGCAAGTCACCCCTCCTGTGACCACTACGGAAGCTACGGGAACCACTGTGGCTGGCCAACCAATGCAGTCTGTAGCTGTGGATATACAGCCAAGAATGGAAGAAATGCAACCAGATGATGTGGCTGTACCTCAAATAGTGACCCCAACCAGACAAGGGCATGTAGTCATCATAGTGCCCAGTATGGAAAACAGATCTCTGCATGGACAAATCCCACAGGACAGAGCTAGCACAGGGCCAATTGCTTCCACTCTTTCTGGGCCATTAAATAGTCAAATAGCCACACACCCTGTTTCGAATATACCAAGTACAGACACAGCTTCACTATCCACAAAAGTGTCAGCAGTGCCAGTGGCTTCAGCTCCACCGCTTCCACTTAAGCCTATGGTAGGGTCAAAGGTTACAGACACAGTAGAAATACCTGTAGCAGATACACCTCCACCACATCCTGCTACTTCACCAAAGCCAACTGTTTATTCAAAGCCACCAGTACCCACTGTGCTGACGATTGCTACAACAACAGTAGAAGACACTGGTGTTACAACAATTGGCCCCAGTCAAACCAAGCCTCCACCACCCATACCACCCAAGCCTATATCAATTCCAGCGGGATTGGTTTTCAGCCACAAACCAGGAGAGAGTGTCAAGCCACCTCTTTCTATGGTCCCCAAAGCTGCAACACTGCCCAGGACCAAAGAACCTCCAAATGCTTTGTCACTTAGCCTGACACGACCTGTGGAGTCTAGGTCGGGTGCAACATCTCCTAAGTCACCGTTGTCTCCCAGACATGCCAAATGTTTGCAAACCTATGTTGTGATAACCCTTCCATCTGAGATTAGCTCACCACCAGAAGGAATAACAGTCCAGGCACCTGTAAGACGAGGCTCCATCCCATCTACAAAAGTGTCAGAGGTACGGACCACGCCTTCAGAGCAGAAGACACCCACTGAGGCATTCTCAGCACCGGCAACAATTAGGAGAGCCTCTGTCCCCACTGTAAGGCATCCACCTCCTATACAAATAGCTTCAACTGTGGTGGTACAGCAAGTGACACCCCCTGTGCAAGCCTCTGTGCCTTCTGTAGCGCAACCACCATCATCTGTGGATGTCACCATAGTGTCATCAGGTCAGGACATATTTATTCAGGCACATAGTGTGCCTCCTCCAATCAAGAAACCATATGTGCAGCACCAACAACAACAGCAACAACAACTAATTACTCAACCACTGCCACCACCTAAAACAATATCTGAGGTCATTGCAATGCCCACAGAGCCAAAGATACTTATTCAACCACTAACAGTCCAAGCCACAGCAAGAGCACAGGCTATACCATCTGTTGCTCAGCATCCAGACATAGCCTCAGAAGTCATAACAATTCCACCAGAGGTTTCAGCTGAAGCACTAATTCATCAGGCCCTGATACCAACAGTACCTGTACAGCCACAGCCTCAGACAGATGTTGTCACTGTACCATTACAGCCTGAGATACCTTTAAGTGGGTTAGTTCCCCAAGATAGACCAGCTGGAGTTGCCTCAACTGTGATTTATCCACAAGTTGGAACTCAAATAGAAATGCTACAAAAAGAACAGGATATGCCTACTGATGTCATTGTCACTGATGTAGTCATAATAAGATCACCAATACCAGAAGTGAGTCGGCAAATTCCTGTACAACAGCAACATGTGGTAGTTGAAGGTTTTGACAATACATACATACTCACATCAGTACCACAAACTGTTCAGCCTTTAGAAGTTTTGCCTTTATTTACAGAGCAACTATTCACACAGCAGCCGCTTATTGTAGAACCTGCAACGTTTGAATTACCTACAGAGGTTATTAAAACAGACTCAACTGGTAGGATACCAGGAGTAACAACAGTATCTCCAGTACCCCATCCTCTCCCTGTAATAACGCAAGACACACCTGAAAGAGTTAAGTTAATGCCACCCACTACAGATGGGAAGTTGACACATCCTACAATTGGTGAAGTATCACCTGTTGTGATGGAAGTCCAACAAATGACAATGCAGCCAGAAGTGACTTATATCCCACAAGTCTACGGAGCACCTACATCCTCAGTCACACCATATTCAACACCCCCAGTGGAGGTCATAGCATTACAGCCTGAACGCGAAACACCCAGAGAAATTCTAACAAATATTGATGTAAGAAGACCTTCAATAACATCATCAATTATGCAGCCTCAGACAGTGGTTGGGATGCCAGTTGGAGTTATTACCACTGAGGAAATGACCAGTAGGAGAAGGACATCTATATCATCCATAGTAGAGCCACCATATACTACAAGTGAGATATTTACCTATCCCACAGAGTATGAAATGCCAGCACAGGTGGTTACAGCTGAAGCCTTTGCTGCCACCAGAAGAGCATCCATAACCATGCAGCAACCACCTCTGTCACAGATAGTTAACATGCCAGCTGAAAGAGATGTTCCATTTGATGGCCATGCTTCTCAGGTGCCGTACGGGAGAGAGTCTATTCCTTCAACAGAGCAAAGACCACAGGTATTAACTTATTCATCAGAATACGATCGCCCTCTGGAGATAATAACCACTGAGGCATACACCAGGAGAACCTCAATACCCACTGCACATGACATTCCACAGGGTGTATCTGTGGCTCCAGTCACCATCACTAAAATTCAACAAGAGTCGATTGAGAGCCAAGAGATAAGAGGACCAGAAAAGGTGGTCTCCAGCATGAGTCACATGTATTCTTCCTCAATTTCCACCTCAGGCCAGCCTCCTGAAAGCCTGCCTAGCCTGGTCACTCAGGTGGTCACCACTGAGGTCCAGAGGACCACTGTTTCTGTTGTCCATGAAAGACTTCCACAGGTTCCTCCACCCAGTGTAGCAATAACTATACAGCCAGATATAGCTAAAGTCCAACCTCTGTCAAAACAGAATGGGAAGATAATCTACCCTGGTGATGTTATCGATTTGCGTACCATGAAAGTTGGCGTAAAGATGACTGAAAAAGGCATGGACCTGACACCACCTGAGTCATATCGACAGTCTTTTTTAAGTGATTCAAGTGGCCGTCAAATCACAGCAGTGCAACCTGAGATTGTAAATCTTAGTGCAGAGATCACCCCTGCAACCACACTGTCAGTTGTCTCCGACAGCATCACAATAGTCACATGTACAGCCACCATTGCCTCTTATAAAAACACACCAGCGGAGAAACCACTTGATTTGCAGGGCCCTGTTACATCCTTGCCTCTGCCTCTCACCACATACAAACCATTTGAACCGCTGGCACAGATTGTATACAGACCTGTGAACTCCCACGCTGTAGTCAGTGCTGTAGCATCCACAGCTCAAGACATACCCATCAATCTTTCCTATGGAGTGTCCCCAGGGGGCAAACAGCCCACTACATCAGTCCCAGATGCTATCAGCAATGGAGGTCCTATCCTTTCTCTAGAGGCTACAGGAGCCATGGATCTGTCAAACTACAGACCAGTGAGAGCTATGGTAGCTTTGTCTGGCACAAGCCCAGGAGTGGTGACCACTGTTGTGGAGGACGATGGGACTCCAGTAGACCTTACAGCTGGAAGGAGGAATGTGTGCTGTGATGTCATTTACAAACTGCCATTTACTGGAAGCTGCAGAACACAACCTCCAGTCACAGCCCAGCCGGACAACCGTTTTGGCTATAGAGATGACCATTACCAATATGATAATGTTGGACTGTATGGTATCAAAGGCATGAATGGTATAAAAGCCTCAATGTCTGAGACCAACCTGACGGAGGCAGGACTCTTCTCCTATGACCCCAAGAACGACCAAGATTATCTTCGTGGATCTGCAGATGACGCCATAGACCTTACTGCTGCCAAACTTTCTGCTGGTAAGTATGGGGGTGTTTCTACTTGTTTGCAGGTTTTTCATTACCATCGTCTATGCTGTGATGTATGGGCTTTCATTTGATTGGTCATCAATAGATTTGAAATGTTTATTTACAAAGTTCTTTTTATATTTAACTTATATTGGTAAGTTAAATAATTTGCTCACTGAAGACATGTTTGTTTGTTTTTCATTTAAGTTATTAATTAATTCCTGCTTTCCTGTAATTTTTTTATTTGCACTGCTCTTTAATATGCATGTTTTCTTGTACTCTTCTAAGTGTTAATGCCTGTTTTGGTTTGTTTTTTGTTTTTTTCCTTTTGTCTTCATACAGATGCATGTGTGTGCCTGCGTGTGCTTCCTCAATATTTTGGTTTTGCATCTTGCTAACCAAAATGACTACAGATGTGCATGTGCAATGGGAGACTGTAAATCCAAATTGCATGACTCTCAATTCATATACATACAGTATGTTTTTTTCCGAAATTATAATGTATCTGATTAAGTAAAATCTATATCCTTGATTGTGGCAGGTAATGCTCTAGACTACACTAGCAAAGCTACTGGAGGCTACGCTGGGATGACTACAGCTCCATACTCCCAGGTCCCTGCAGCTGGGTTTGGTGTAAATAGTGTTCTAAGAACCTCAGATGGAATAGTGTACTCCTCGGTTGCTGCACCAATTCCATCCACCTATGCAATAACAACTCAACCAGGCTCCATCTTTAGTACTACCTTAACACCTACATCTACAGTCCAGAACCAGTCATTACCACACCCATATGGTTTCATCCCCAGTACAGACCCAGGGCAGATAGTTCCTTTTGACACAGGGATACCTAAGGAGCTTCTACCTACTGCTTTGGCTGATATCATAACAGGCTATCCAGAGATGTATTCAGACACCACACTTGAGGCAATTGCTGCCTCTCTGGATGCCTTAGCTTCCTCCCCAATATTCCCTGGCTTAGACAACACCAAGATGGCCCAGTATCAGATGGAGAGGGAGTTTCTCGAGCTGGAGAAGCTTAAGCAGCTTTGTCTTGCTGAGGAGCTTGAGTGGGAGAGGCAGGAGATCCAACGTTACCGTGAACAGGAGCAGCTTATGGTCCAAAGGGAGCTTGAGGAGCTTCAGGCCTTGAAACAGCAGCTCCTCCTGCAGCAAGAGGAAGAGCATCATGCCCACATGGTGGCCCAGCAGGAGACATATGCCCAGCAGAAAGAACAGTTACAGCAAATTCAACAACTCCAATTGCAACTCCAGCGCCAGTTAGATGAGCACTATGGTAGCACTGGTACCACAGGGAACCTCCTAGATGCTAAATATGCAGGGGTAGGGGACAGTGGCCAATACTGGCCTGTCAAAGACGAGTCTTCAATTCCATCAATTGGGACACAGTTTGATGAAAGTCAGGACCAGCTTAATCTAGTAAGGAAGCTTCAAGCTGATCAGGACACAGGGAAAAAAATAATTGATAGTGGAGTGCAGACAGATGATGAAGACTCAGCAGAGAAGCAGCATGTAGGAAGGAGAAAGAAGAATAAGAGAAATGTTGAAAGCTCAGCTCAAACTGATGATGAGGACCAAGATGAATGGGATGCTCCCACAAAAGCTCGACGACGCTCTCGAAAACATAGCAGTGAGGGAAAACAAGGCTCCAAGGTTTCTAGCATTGCTATCCAGACAGTGGCTGAGATATCTGTCCAGACCGACCACTCTGGAACTATCAAACGACCCAGTTTCCAGATGGACACTAAAGTAGAAATCATCAAGCATATCTCAGCTCCAGAGAACTCTCAGAGAGGTGGCAGTCTGAGCTGTCAGACAGACTCAGACAGAAGGCAAACACCCATTGAGGTGGGCTACAGCACACACCTAACGGCAGATGTCCCCTCTAAGTCTAAAGTCTTTTACAACCAAGTCTCCCCTCTGTCACCGGAGAAGTCACTTGGAGGGCAGAGGATGCTGACTGCTGACCCAACGAGATTTTCCTCTGGCCCTCGGATATTGAAGGCTGGTCAGAAGTCTCTGTCTGATCCTAAATCCCTAAGTCCTTCCACAGAAGACCGGATGGGTGGATACTATGCAGACAGCTATTCTGTAAGTCATAGCAGTTTTGCAAAACAAGCATAGCAAAATTTGATAATAATAATTATCATTATTGATCTTTTTTGTTTTGATTTGTATTTTTTTGCATTCAGTGATTGACAAATCTGTAATTTGTTTTCATGTTCTAGGGCCGTGGTTCTCCCTCTGGTACAGGTAAAAAGGTAAAGCGGACTCTGCCAGACCCCCCTCCCGAAGATGACTCTTTGACAGGACGGTCAGGCTACAGCACCAACTCTGCTCGTCGGCGTCTTGCCCGTAGTACAACAATGGCCCGGGCTAAGATCCTGCAGGACATTGACAAGGAGCTTGATCTGGTGGAGAGAGAATCCTCTAAACTGCGCAAGAAACAGGCCGAGCTAGATGAAGAGGAAAAGGAGATTGATGCCAAGCTACGGTGAGATCCTAAAGATCAACACAATTTGGCTTGAGCTTTTGTTCCAGCGCTTTGACATTAATTCAAACGAATAATGTTAGTAACCAATCAGTGTCATGCATTGATTACATCCAATATTCTTGCATCCGTCCCTCTCCTGCAATCATTAATCCTAATTCATCTGCATGATTCCCCTCTTACCTTGATAGCTTATGGGCTAAAAGGCTGCCTTGACATCATTCAGTGAGACCTCTCCACACTCACACATAGTAAAAGGTACCAATGTGTGGGAACCCAAAACATTAATTGCCTCTGTGGTTGTAATTTTATGAGAATTGTCAGTTTTAAAATTATAAAACAATATGTACCCTTTATTTCTTCCTATTGTAGGTACCTGGAGATGGGTATCAACCGGCGTAAGGAAGCCTTGCTGAAGGAAAGAGAGAAGAGAGAGAGGGCCTATCTCCAGGGGGTGGCAGAGGAAAGAGACTACATGTCAGACAGTGAGGTTAGCAACATCCGAGAAGCCAGGGGTGATGGCCTGGAGAGACCACGGACAGCTCCCCAGTCAGAGTTTGAAGAATTCATCCCCCCACAGACAGAAGCTGATTCCCAGTACAACACACTAACTAGTCCTTACTCTCATTATGCCCAATATGTACCCCAGACCCAAACCACCAGCCACTATACCCAACAGAACTTATATCAACAGTCCCTTTACCACCAACAGGTGTCTCCTTACCCAACCCTATCCCTCTCCCATGCCCAGGCTCAGCCTGGCAGCTATCAACATGCGCTGCTCTTGCAGCAGGGAAAGCAACGTCAAACCACCCTCTCTGATTTGGAGCCTAAGATCACCACTGGCTATGAAGTGATGCGCAACCAGCCTCTGCTAATTGTGCCAACCTCCTCAGAAAGTGGCTATGGGGTTGCTCACCTGGGGGGCAAGTATGGCAGCTTGGACTTGAGGCTAGGGCTAGAGGAGAGGAGTATGGCCTCTAGTCCCATGTCTAGCATCTCTGCTGATTCCTTTTATGCTGATATTGATCACCACAATGCCAGGAACTATGTGCTCATAGAGGACATAGGGGAGCTTACCAAAACCTCGACTGGGCTGAGCAACACCGGCTTGAGTTCTGGATTCAACCTGCCTGATAAGGAGTTGTCCAAGGCAGACAGACTACTCAGAGCAGCAGACGTCAGGCGCACAGCAGAGGTAAATAATGCATTGTTACATCATTCGCCCTGCTAATCTCCTCATGTATGACCCTGATTTAAAAAAAGTTGAGACGCCTTGTGAAACAATAATAACGACAATAATTTTCTAACCTGTTTTTCATATTTACTTTCTCTTTTAGGTGGCAGATTTTCTAGGCTCATCTCGACTTCAGGGTTACAGTAAAGGAGAAGATGAAACTATGGAAGAACCCTATGAGCTGAAGCTACTGAAGCAGCAGATCAAGCAGGAGTTCAGGCGTGGAACTGAGGGACTAGAACACTTAACAGGTCTGGGCTTGCCCCAGTATCTCCCCAGTGATAACAGTTTTCGACACTTTCCTAAAGGAGAAAAGTATAGCATTGGCAGGCTCACCCTTGAAAAACAAGCTGCAAAGCAACTCCCAGCTGCTGTGCTTTACCAGAAACAGATGAAAAACAAAAAGGCCCTGATAGACCCCAAGGCCATCACAAAATTTTCACCAATTCAGGAGAGTAGGGACCTCGAGCCTGACTTTGCAAGCTACATGGGATCTGGGGCCTCCTCTGTGACCAATCTGGCTGCCACGGCTAGGCTTCTCCAGGATGAGATCACATTTGGGCTAAGAAAGAACTTGTCGGAGCAGCAAAAATATCTGGGCTCCTCCCTGGGGGCCAATTTAGCTGGTTCTCTTAATCTTGGGCAGTCCCTTGGACTGGGAGCCACAATCAGGGCCACTGCCCAGGATGATGGAACTTACCCAAGTGGCACCCGTTCCCGACCATCATCACGCCCTTCCTCTCGCCCCTCTTCTGTCTATGGCTTGGATCTATCTATAAAGCGGGACCTATCAAGCTCCTCACTTAGACTTAAGACAGAGGGAGAGGTTCTAGATGCAGCATTTGCACCTGGGGTAGCTAGAGCAAAGCCCACCAGTTTACCAATCAGCCAAAGCCGGGGCCGCATCCCCATTGTGGCTCAGAACTCTGAGGAGGAGAGCCCTCTGAGCCCAGTGGGGCAGCCTATGGGTATGGCTAGAGCATCAGCTGGACCTCTACCTCCCATCTCTGCTGACTCCAGGGATCAATTTGGGTCTAGCCATTCCCTGCCAGAGGTACAGCAGCATATGAGGGAAGAATCTCGGACGCGTGGCTATGATCGAGACATCGCATTCATCATGGATGACTTGCAAGGTGCCATGTCTGACAGCGAAGGTAAATGGAGTCTGAGGCTGTTACAGCAGCTTAACTGTGTGGACCTGCTTGTCTCGCATGCTAATGCTGAGTGGTCTTACTGACTTTGTGCATTAACTGGTTCTTTCTCAACCATCAGTTCTCAAGATAATTGTTATTGGTTGTTGGTTTATATATTTCCCTCTGTCACGGTAAATGTCACATTAGATGTTTGCATGCCATTTCCTTTCTTTTGTATGTCTCACTTACCGATACATAATACTCTAATGGCCTGAGTTTATGTATGTCATTAATCAGTTTTATCCATGTTTGTTCTGTGATTTCAACAGCATGCTTTGTCTTTTTATTTTTCAATGGCTTTACTTTATCATAGTTAAATGATCATCCATACAATTGATATGAACAAAATATATGGGCTTGAACTTGATACATATTATGTTAAATTACAGTTGCTGTATTCTCAGTGAGAGCCCAACAATTATTTAAAATCTAATCAATACATTATTAACCCTAAACAAAATATCTCCTTTGGGAGCTTTCAGTGAATAAATGGTAGGTAAATTACAGTTATCAATATACATAAATGCTGAGAGGTTGTCGCATATAATGGCGCACCTGCGTGGTTCAGAAACGTACTTACAGTTGTAGAATATCTGAATGTTTTTAATACTTAAAAGTGAGATACCAAAAAAGAACCTTTTAGTACAAGTTAACATACAAAATTTAAGCTTTGTAATGTTTAAGTAATTCTTAAATAACAAATGATGTTAAAACAAAACAATATGCCAATTAATCATGTTCTCTAATGTAAGTGCCTCATAAACATAAGTTATATATCATGTACACTTATGCCTGTACATATAAGAATATAGTTGTGTTTGGCTGCTTGCATTTACAGTGTTACAGATGCTGTATAGACCATCCATTAGCTGTCTTAGCTGTAGAAAGTTGTAGTGAAGAGCTTTTACATGAGGGTATGACAAGGAGTGTCTAGGGATTCTCTCTTCCTTTTTTCCGGCTCTCCTCCACCAATCTCCGGAGCAAAACACTGCTTTTGTGAGAAGTAGGCCATCGCCTCCTAAAAAAGTGTATTTTCATTTCCCAGGCACCCTTTCAGCTAACAACTAGCAGCAGGAGGTTTAAAGGAATACTGCTGAATCATGGGTGTCTGGATGCACTTGTGCAGTCTAGGCATTCACTTTGTGTAGTTACTTCTCTATAACTCATGGCAAGTCTGTGACACACACCTATCAATTAAAGTGAAATCTAATTTGCAGGAGACTTTATTTTAACCCAAATTGCAGTGCAACGACTGTCTCTCAAGGACAACCGTGCAGTTATGTGTAATGTTTAAAATTACATTAAGCATCATATTATTGTGTCTCATCTGTGTTATGTTAACTGTATGTCTTTTGTTTTTGTATATCTTTAATTTTCTATCTGTATCTGATTTTGCATCCTTGCATGTTGTGCAATACATATGTTTTCCGTTTTCCATCTTAATAAAGTGAATGTTTTCTGCTTGTTGGTTGTTGCCGTGGATGTCTCATTAACATGTGAGATGTCTATGTCCCCTCGGGATTGACAGCCAATATTGACATGTACTATCTCCATCTCTATAAATGTGGGATTGGTAGTGTTTCATTAGGTTAGGTAAATCTATTTCATTTAATCTATACAATCTATTTATATCAATATGCTGTATGAAAAGTCAGTAAGATTTATCTAGATTTAGCATATTCTGCATTTAGCAGAAACATGTATATTTGGACAGTGAAAAACTAAGCTATAAAATGTCAGTGGCTTTTGCAAAACACTTGCCTGATTAGGACAATGTTTAAGAGGGTTTTTCACCATCCACATTGATTTTTTTCAGATACCTATCAAAATGCCTAATACTATCAGTATGTTTAGCAATTTTTAACTTCTTTTCTGTACCATTTACAAAGGATTGGTATGGTTAAATTCTTGATAAGAAGGTGATATTTCTCCTGACCCCATGTAAGTGTCCATCTGCCTTGATTACAGCACTAAGTGAATCCATGCTGGCTTTGAACAGAGATGAGGCCAGAATCTTTCATGAAAGTATCAGACACGGTAGAGTATCTTACAGTACTAGTATAAAAAAAAAAAAACCTTACTTCAATGGTACTACTATGGCTCAAGCTTACATCAATTGATAGATGGCTTTTTTGTCCCTAAAATGTATTTTATATGTTTTTCACAGTACTTTTGCTTTAAATATGTAAACTGTCTGACAGGCTACTAGTGTCAGACTTGCAGTAGTTTCAAGCATGTACCTTATATTGACTACCGCTTTCAGTGCATGTGCTGAAGTATTCTCACAGTACAAATCTAATCTTGAGCAGTTCCTGTAGTTTGTTAGATTACTGAAAATATGTTGAACGCCTTTCTGAAAAAAACATATAACTTTGTACCCCAGCTGGAGGCCCAAACTGGAATATAGAAGGTGAGACAGCATCCCAATTTCCATGTAGTTACAGTAGAGACTGTTTGCCTCCATGTCGCATATCATGGTTCTGAATGATCCACGTTCTCTGGTTGATTTTGTAAACATACCAGACCCATTCTGGAATGACCCACATCTCAACAGTATACGATACATGTCATTTAGCAGATCTCTTGTAGTTGACATGTCAGATCCATTCTGTAACAAACCCCATCTTAATGACACCAGATCTTTTTTATGTGTCATATTACTGTAGTGACTTCAGTTCTACATCATTCTGGAATGAATGCACATCACAGTGGCTCTGTGAGCATATCAGTCCCATTCGCAGTATTCATGTTCATGCACTTTTGCAAAAAAATCACGTGTATATGTGTGATCATGCATAAGTGTTAAAATATGTTTGAATTGCTATTCAGCGCAAATGTATAGGCACTTTTGAGAGAACTCTGAAGGTCAATGTTGCAACTGTTTACTGATTCCTGATCAGACAACTCAAATACTGATCAGAACTGATAAGTGCTCTTTAATCCAAGACAAAAGAGGCAACATTTACCTTCATTAGTTACTGGTGCATCTCTTGGTGGAATTAGATAATTGATAATATAAAGAGACGTTTGGCAGACCTGCGCACATCTATCCTTAGTGACAATTTATTGAACACCAAAGTGATGACTCACATTTCTAATGGAGCACATTCCCCACCAACCTGCTTTGTTACCATGGCTTTAGATCATTTTTACTCTGTAGATGCGTACATTTTTTGGATCTTTGCCATAATTATGCTAATTTGTGCCAGAAGACATCTAATATCTATCAGACGTTACATATCATGCTTAAAAAGTGTTGATGTCTTTTTGTTTTTGGGAAAGGAGGGGACACTAAAAACATTAAATAGTTAATTACAGCTTTTAATCATAAACCAAAAGGTACAGTGGAAGTGATGCTTATTATTATAATTATTTTTTATTTTTATTATTAGAAGAAGAGAAATAAAAACACACAATGGGACAACTCCAACCCACAGTGTTGTGATTAAAATGATTACATCACAATATATACATATATATATTTTCGGGCTTCTTTCAAGGACTATGATTCATAAAAAGTACCTATGAAAATTTGGAGCCCTTACACTCAGACGGGGAGCATTGCATCGTATCAAAAGCATGCCAAACCTAAAATGCTCTTTGAAATTTTACTCATCCTTCATTCAGTGTTTGCAGTAATCATTTGATCTCACAGTCGGGTCGGATAGAGTGGAACAGAGTTTATACCTCTTTGCTTTCACCTATCCAATCAGGACAGATCGAAGATCTTCCTGCTTTTGAGCAAAGGGGGATGGATGTGAGACACACTTTATGATGCACACTAGAAATTTTATTCAAAGCCTTGTTGAAAGATTGATCTCTGCCTAAATTACACAAGTTACCTTGTGAAAAGCAGAGATTTATCAAATTGTCAGGGATACAGCAGGTGTGTGGTTGTGAGTGCATGGCTTTTAAACCACTTACTCTCCCTGCCTAGCTTATCATCTGAGGAGAGAGGACACAGATTGGTTTGATAAGCCAAGAGAAGGGCATCCACAGAGCGGAAGCATGTCAGACAGGAGACAGGTGAGATCCAAGCTGACGACGCTCACCTGCACACTGTGATGTTTTCTTACTTGAATTTTTGACATGTACACCTGAGATGTTTTCTGAAGGGAAACCTATTTTCTTCATGCTCTCAATTCCTTCAAATCTCTCTCAGATGAAACTGGTCCCTTATAACTTCCCCCACACTCGAATCAAGCTTAAGAGAGACCTGAAGGACACCAGTGTGTCAGGTAAGGCAAACACAAACATATCATAAAGCAGATTGTGCATACAATTATTTCCTATCACAGCTATACTAATTAGGATTTGTATGTTTACCTAACCCTCAGGAAATGGACTTGGGATCCGTGTGGTGGGTGGCAAGGAGATTCCAGGGTGCCGAGGAGAGATTGGAGCCTACATTGCCAAGGTTATCCCTGGCGGTGTGGCGGAGCAAACAGGAAAAGTTGTTGAGGGTAAGAGGAAAATGAGAAAAAGGAAATGGTATAAATTAGTTTTTATCTGGAAATAAAACATTCACATTTTGAAAGTAAAACAAAATGGGTTTGTAATAGTAAGAAATGACTACATATATTTTATCATCCACAAAAAACACAAATAGTTCAAATGAAGGTATAAGAGGTGCATTGATTTGACTTTGCCTGGATAGATGATGTATAAGTGTAAAAGGAATATCATTTAAAGTCCTGGAAGATAAACAGTGTTAAGGAATCTTTAAGCTATCGTTAAACTCAGAGCAGTGTGAGCCTCCAGTAAAAAATCTCTGCCTAAATCGCTGAATTCCAGATGGATATGTGAGAGGCTGCTGTAGCCTTCTGTGTTGTGGTCTGTCACGTCTCATTCCCTGACACATCACATCCAAACACAGAAAAAAGCCTGTCAACTCAACCCTCCACAGCACTGGGCTATGTTAGTCATTAGGCTATATTTAGCTTCAGAGACACAAACCCACAATGGCAGGCATTGGCGAACACACACACACACAAACACACACACACACCCACACACACACATTTAAAAAATCCCCTCACAATTTGTACTTTATTAGAGTTTTCAAAGGATTGATCCCCTCATGTTTATTATTTGGACAGAGATGTGTCATGTTATAATTCCCACTGTGTGAGGATATTTTTAGGACGGAATTGGTTCTAGTTTCTCTCTTCAATGAGAGCTCCACCATGGGGACTGCCATGACTTTGCTACTGCACAAGGGAGGGAGCAAGGACAGACCATCTCATGTATTCTTTTCTTCTGTATCTGGTCTGATGCATTTCATCCTTTTTTTATTTTTTTGTTTTGAAATAATACAATATTGGACCGGGTTTTGGTTTTCGTGACATTAATACTTAGCACTAAAGAAATAGATATAGTGGTCAGCCTGGCAATGTTTACTTTCCAGCGTATGCTGAATTGTAACTATGCAAATGTGATGTTTGTTTTACTGAAAGAGAATGGCAGCAGAACATGCCTTCAGGTGCAGAGAGAAATAAAGTGGGGGGGAGGATACGGCGAATTATATCCAGAGAGCAGAGGGAGTAATGGCTTGTGCAGAGGGGTATGGAGATATTAATTCAAGCTTCTATTGTCGCAGCAGCTGCTGAGTTGCTTCATAGACAGAAGTCCCATCTGAAGACCAGTTTTCAGTTGTGTAAGTGAGGCCTCATGCTGGCCTTGGGTTAGAAGTCTGAGTTTGCTGTGCACTGATTTTTTTATATCATAACATTAATAATATACACATTTTAAAGCAACATTATGTGCCTTTTTACCTTTAAATAACAGCTTCAAAATCATTGTGATGGTACAGTGTCTGGTAACAAGGTGAATGGTGTCTCTGTCACAGCCCCCATCACTTGTTTCTGCACTTGTATGTAACTTCAGTGAGAGGGTAGGATCACAGCGTTACATACACGTGTACTTCGAGATACATTTTCAACACATAACACTGTTAATATGTTAATTGCTTTGTTTGTAATTAGCACCTACATTAAATCTGACAAGATGTTGAAGACCTGGGATTTGTGTTTGCCAAATCGCCCAAAATGCCAATTTCTACATAATTTTGCTTTAAAATTAGGTTTTGGAGTGTGTTGTTTTGTTTCACTTCTTGTACTTCTGACAGGATATTATTGTGTGAGCAAAAGCAAACAGGACTGTGTGCAAAATCCTGCCTTTATGTTGCTGTGCTGTGTGTGTAATGCTATAATGATGGAACGTCAAAGTCGACAAAAAAGCCAAATTGAAGAAGAGATTATTAAAAATTTCCACTCTGTGTTCTACAAATTGAACTATTACTTATGCTACGTGAGCATGGGGACTGCACCATCCAAACTGAGTCGTGTTCCGTATGTAGCGATCAGGTGAAAGGAATTAGCCACAGGCTATAACATATTCTCTGTTTTATCTCTGAATCTACATGCTTGCCTTTATCACGCCACAGGAATGCAGGTGTTGGAGTGGAACGGAGTCCCTCTGACGGCAAAGACCTATGAAGAAGTGCAGTGCATTATGGGGCAGCCATGTGCCGAGGCGGAGCTCTGTGTGAGACTGTGAGTTACATCTGTCATCGTTTACCCCTCAGTCCCACTGAAACTCCTACATGTTTAGTTGCAATATGGTAACTACACACCCATGTACACCTTCTCTCCTCCCTCCTTTCCCCTCTCTTCATTCCACACCCTTTCATCTGACAAATATCACTCTGTGACTGATTACTGCTAAGATACACTGGTTGATATTCCATCATAAATTTCCTGTATGGATCCAAACAGTGACCTTAATATGCTGTCTGACCCTGAGCACCCACAAGTCCTGGAGCACCATGTCCAGCTTAAGGCTGGTATGTACGAGGTTTTGTTGATGTCTGCATGCATGCATGTATATGTGTACTGTTTTCCACATAAATACAATATATATTGCTATGCACGTTTGTCTCAGTAGGTGGGCAGCGCTCCCCTGGTGTGGATCCTAATCAGTTGGCGGCAGAATTGCAGAAGGTGTCCCTGCAGCAGGGTCCTGGTGTGGCTGGAACAGGGGTTGGGCCTGGAGGTTTGGGTGTACTCTCCGCACTGGAGCGCTCGGCCCTCCTCCACTCGGGTACTGGATCAGCTGCCTCCAGTGGTGTACCGAGTCCCGGCCAGCCTGCATCCCCTGCCATTAACAAGAAACAACGACCCAAGGTGTGTACACTTAAGACATGATGTTCTAGGTCTCCAATTTTCCAGCATTGCTAGGAGCAGCTATGGTAGATTGCGTCGACTCTTTGCAAGGTTTGCTCCTGGCTTTGGCATTCAAACATGACTGGACCACTGCTTCTTTGTTTTGTCCACAGTGAAACTCTTTCACTTTTATTCTCCCATGGATAAGTCAGAATACACAAACTCTGTTTTTTTAATTTGGCGGTCACAAACAGTTTTACATATTCTTCAGTCACGCTAACCACCCCCAGCCCCTGACATACGGGGTGCTTTGTTCTCGACCGACAAAGTGTTGGTGCCACTCTGGAACCAGTTATCTTGTCTGGGAACCAGGTCTTTGGTTGTCGAAACGCAAATAACTGTTCCTGAATAGGCACCAGCTATGAACCAGTATATGAACCACCTTAGTTAAAAAGGGGTGTCCGTGGAACATTGTATGATCTATCATGCACCTCTGTTAGTGTTGCATCATATGGCGGTACAAAAAGGGGGTCTAATGTGAAGGTCAAACGGAGTGATTGTGTTCTTCGGAGAGTGACAGGTCAATTATAATGGAACACGAAAACTGTCTGGTACACTGCCTGACCCCAGGTCGGGGTACCTTCCCACATGAAATGGGCAGTAAGTGCCTCATTATAATCAAATGTGTAAATGTTTGATTTGCGGAGGGCCTTTCGAACTGACAGAAAAGAAGTGAATACATTAAGTAACACAAATCAGCATAACGTGAAACAGGCAGTAGAATATTTGTACATTGTAAAATTTGAGCAATAAGCACCACACATAATTGATTAACCTTCTCAAACTTCACTCGAGGACTTTTCCAGTCAGTTACAGGGCTCAGACAGTCAAATCTCTCTGGAGGCTCATAGATCGGGTGAGAAATCTTTACTCGGCATCTTCCCTGCAAGGACAATCCATTCATCTTCGCCCTGACAATGTTCCAAGAGTCAAGTCAACGCACCATTTATGAAACCTAATCTTAGGGTAATGGCTGAATTCTGATATTAACCTTAATCTTTTTCTTCCACACCTTTTTTTTTATAGCAATCAGAGATAATGAGGATACCTCATCCCATCACTGGAGAAATTCAGGTATAGAGGCACTAAAAGTATGAGAGATTTATTTCTTTCAGATGCAGTTGGATCTTTCTCACTCACATCTTTCTCCGCTCCACTCGTTTCCCTCTCAGCTCCAGATCAACTATGACAGGAACCTCGGAAACCTGATCGTTCACGTCCTGCAAGCTAGAAACCTGGCCCAGAGGGACAACGACGGCTACTCTGACCCCTTTGTCAAGGTCTACCTCTTGCCGGGGAGAGGGTGAGCTCCGAGCTTGTTTGAGTCTTTCACGAAATGTCTGGTCTTTGTCTCCCTTTCTGCTTCTGTGTCTGTCTTGTTTTCTCTCCCCGTATTTCTTTCTGACTTTGTATCGACTGTGCTGTATGGAACTGACTAACTACTTGAGTTTGTACGAGAGAATGAGACCGGACATGATGACATGAGGCAGTCAGTGGTGGTGTAATTTGATGCAATCTCTATCGATCAATGGACGGGTGTTTAAGACTTTATACAATGCTGTGAGAGGGGATCCTTTTGAAAGATCTCAGCCTACATGTGTGAAAACATCCTGCAGCTCTTCCTCTTTATGCCCACTTTCTGTCCAAAGTTTTCCTATTGTCACCTAGTTTTATGTCCTTCCTCCTCCTTCCTCCTCTTATCCTGTCTGCTCCTGTATCTTCCCAAGAGCCAGTGAATATCAAGCGAGTGGATCGATACGGGCTTTATCTGCTCTGTAACAGTATCTGCTCTTAGATAATGACCCCATCAGACCTGTTTATGAGATTATAAACCCTCCCTACCTACACGCTGTGTAGGTTCGAACAGAACGATCCGTAGGAGAGCACTTTTGTTCTCGTGCTGTTTCATTTGAAGAGTATTTTGTCTCACATTAGCCGTAGAGTGCACAGCCACGCTATCTCAACAACAGCTCTGACATATAGTGAATCAGACCCTCACCCAGTTGTAATCGTTGTGAAGTTTTCACATTGCTTAGGCACAAAAACAGCGGTACACCCTGCAGAGAATATTGATTGCCTCAGGTCTCTATCCTTTACTGCCTTTACTTTGAGCTCTCTGGGCTTCTCTGACAGTTTTTTGTGTTTTTGCTTTTCTTGTTTGTGATATCTGCCCTCCTCTTCCTCTTCTGGACTCCCTCAGCCAAGTCATGGTTGTCCAGAACGCAAGGTAGCGTGGTGCTGATCTTTGCTTTTAGTTTGGTGTCACCTTTTTTCTTTCTCCAAATTATGTCTCCAAAGTGGTCCTCCATCCTTTTGTTGTGGCCTTTGTTGTCCGTCCAATTATCTGCTGTACTTCATGGTGTTTTTTAAGAAACACTCCTATCATTGCTTTTTTTCTCTTATATACGCTTCTCCCTTTTAACTCTCCTCAGCTGCTATCTCTGGAGTAATTTGTGATTTTTTTTTTGTAAAAGCATCTCAGTCGAAACAAGCCACTTAAGACAAAACAAAACAAAAAAAAAAAACATCTTACATCTGAATTTGTTTTCTGACGTCTCCCACAGATTGTTTTACAAGCATCTATTCAAGTCATTTGAATTTATTGAGTATATCAGTTTGGTGAATGTTTTGCCTTTGGGGTCAGAAAGGGAAGAGAATGTTCAATGTACTTACTGACAACCAATCATTGTGAATATCATGACTTATCAGTGCTGATAACAAGAGAAGAACCAGGTATGCCCAGAAGACCATGAACCCAGAATGGAACCAGACTGTCATCTACAAGAACATTCACTTAGAGCAGGTACAACACACACACACACACACACACACACACACACACACACACACACACACACACACACACAACACACTTTCATTATGTCTTGCTTGTGCAGTTCCTGTATGTGCTGTGGGCCCAAGTTTGGCCTAATTGTCTTATACTGTTATTAGGATTCTGTCCTCACATTTTGTCCCCCGGGCTCTTCTCAGTATCCCTGTGAAACCCCTTATCAGCACTCCCAAGACTCAAGTTAACCACCATCAATTCTGCTCTCGCACAGACTCAACACAGACTGCCTAACTGCCTGTCATTTTATGAAGAAAAAAAAAAGTGTTATAGAAACATCGGTAATCGGGTGCTACCGTGCACATGTGTGTGTGTATTCCGAGGTGAGCGTGGTTGTTTTGTGACAGAGCTCTGCCCAGACGGTAATTGCAGCTGTTAGGGGATGAGTTCAGATGAGGTAGCTGTAGCGGTCAGAGAATAGAGGCCTTCTGCGGAGGCAGATCCGGCTCCTCTGGGGCTGCCCTCTGTTAATCACGTCTCATTGCTGGCAGGAGCTGCTTTAAAAATGCTGCAGCATCACTCATTTGCCCACTACCTCCCTCTGAGATGTTTCACCACCTCCTCCCATGTGTTCCTACACACACACACTCACAGGTACATGCACAGATGCGTGGACATGTATTGGAAGATACCAATCCTAACGCAACTTCTTTGCGGATCACTGTAAATGACCCTTGTTTTATAGGTTTGCAGTCATTCCCGCACTGCACATACTGTGTGCTCGAGCTGTTTTCTTTCAATGCTTCATCCACCCACATGCAAAACGAACAGACACAATCACACATACAGAATCCTCTCCCGGACACACACGCACACACTTACACACCAACACACACAAGATCTGTCAGTATAATCTGCGCCCCTCTCTCCTCTTCTTCACTCTTCTTTCTATCCAGTTAAAGAAAAAGACACTGGAGGTGACAGTGTGGGACTATGACAGATCCTCCTCCAACGACTTCCTCGGAGAAGTGAGTGCTCTCGGAATCCCATGTCTGAAAACGTCAAATACATTTAGGGTTTGCCTCAGACAAAAGGGTTCTGCCGTTTTTATGGGCCAACTTTTCTTTAAACAACCTAATGACATTAAACTTATCTCTCTCCTCCCATAACTCTGAAGTCTGACTTTGCTTCATGCCTGTAAATCTGAACGGCGCTACATGTCTTGTGCTAAATCGAGAACGCCTGACAATTCTTTAGGAAATCCTTATTCTTATTCTACAGCAAATTCTTGTCTACCTTCCAACAAATGACTTTACTTGTTCCTTTGTATCAGTGAGTCTTTTTCTACACGTTATACCTGAGTGAGCTTGGTATTAGAGTCTTTTTTCCCCCTCTAAATGTCACCGTGTGCGTCTCTGTGTTATTTGTGTCTCAGGTGTTGATCGACTTATCGAACACGGCCCAGCTAGATAACACTCCCCGCTGGCTGCCTCTGAAAGAGCAGAGTGAGAGCATTGAGCACAGCAGAGCCCACCATGCGGCTCAAGGCCCGTCAGGGTCTGGGTCAGGTCAGGGTCATGGTCAGGGACATGGCCAAGGCTATATGTCAGTGCCTGGGATGGGGCCTGTGCAAGGTATGGGACAGGGCCATGTACCAGGACAGGGAGACGGGGGTCATGATTCACCTAAAAACTCTGTAATTAAGAGCCGAAGCCATGGAATCTTCCCGGATCCATCCAAAGGTAAAAGAATGCACACATCCTCAATTCACACAACTTCCATGAATGAGTTCATCCTATTTGACTGGTAATTCTGAATCATGCCTCCAAAATTATCATTCTTATCTGGTTTGCACTTTGCGGCAAAACAGTGTTATTTATACGGTCGCTGTTTAGTTGTCATAGGGATGGAGGCTGTTGCCATAGATACAAAAATGCTGATCATTTGTTGACAGCTATAATTACAGTCAGTGTGCTTGTCAACTGCTACATGGCACAATCAGGCACACTTAGAAGCAGAAAATATTAAATTCTGTAAGCAGTTTGGATTATTTTCATCTCTTTATTCTCCGGCCCATTAGCAGTCTGAACCCTCCATTTCATCTTCCTCCAGACATGCAGATGCTGCCTTTGGAAAAGTCCCACAGCAGCCCAGGCAGCTCCAAGTCTTCCTCCGATGGACAACTGCGCTCCCACGGCCCCTCCCGAAGCCAAAGCAAGAGCAGCGTCACTCAGGCCCACCTCGAGGACGCTGGGATAGCCATTGCTGCTGCAGAGGCTGCTGTGCAACAGTCCCGTCTGCAACCAAGTAAATCCCTCCCCTACCCATGATACACTTCCTGTGACATGCTTCCTTTTTCCTGAGCATGCAAAGCTTCTGTTGAGATTGTTTGATGAAAAAACCTGAACCGCTGTGCGTTCACCTCCTTAACATTTTACCTTCGCCTTCTGCTCTCCTCATCTTACTTTTTTTCCCTCTGAGAGCAACGTGATTTGTGTTAGTTTAATAACCCTAGTTTAAAACTGCCTCCTCCTCCAAGATCTTATTAATAATGACTAAACAAAATCCATGGCAGATGACAAACAACAAATCTGAGATATGAGCAAAACTAAACTTTCTGTAAAACTCTTACCTTATTCAGTCTTTAAATCATAAATATGGATGAATCTGGCACATTCAGAGCACTAAATACATAATAATATTATAATATGGTATAATATTTCACATTCCCCATCTGTTTAATATTTTTGCTACCTATTTGGTTGAATTAAATAGGACCTAAAGTGTCATAAAGTATGTTCCTGTAAGTTATTAACACAACAGAGTAGTTTAACATCCTACAACATAACTTAAAAAGATATATTCCTTTCATAACTTCCAAAATAAGAGCCCCAGACCCCTCTGTTTCTACATGAATTGTGCATGTGCCAATCCCAAGCATATGGTTTCTACAGAACCCCAGTGTGGAGCTTTCCAACCCTTATATAGAAACCAAACTGGGATGGCAACCCCCTACATGTCTTGCCATATTAACATGATTAAAACAATATCTGTGCATAATATTTAGTGTGATGTCCTCAAAAGGAAGAACTGTGTTATCATCCCTCTCTGAGATAAGTTAGCCCAGTGTCAGAGCTATTTGAGCATGCAGTTGAAGCTCCCCCGCCTACTGTTCCCTGGCCACTGAGGACTTTGTGATGCTGCAGTCTCTGTGTGTGTGTGTGTGCATGTGTGTGCCATAAGAATGAACCCTTAGAAAAGTCAGGAAACACACTCACACTCACAGACACACACAGTTATGGCCCACAGGCTCCCCTCCCTACCCAATCCCCTTCCCATACCCACCGCCTAAAACAAAGGGGACACAAATGTGAGGCTGAACCAGTCAAACCAGGAAACACAGACACACCGAGATGTTCAAAAGTCAAGAGGGGGCTCACTCTGCACTCACCGGCCAATGAGAGTAAAGCGGTCAGCTAACCAGGAAGAGAAGTGTCGAGGGAAGGTGAGGCAACATAGGAAAAATGTTATTAATAATTAAAATAAAACTAAATAACTAAAAAAAAAAAAAAAAATAGTTAAGAAACAAAATAAAGTCTAACATATGACCAAATGTGTAAATAATTAAAGCAAAAAATAAATATATTTAAATGATTTTCATGTATGTACTGTAAGTGTGCATGTGTGTCTTTCGTTTGTAACTTTTGTCGTAACTTGTGTTTTCATGGCTTTAGAAGTGGGATTCCCAAATGTTGCCTTTGAGTCACAGATTGTGTTTCAAATATAATCTAATTGCTATTAGTCATCGCTTTGAAGCCAATATAGACAGCAGACCCTGTGACCATGAAGGCAAAGCATATATCCATCCTCAGTCTAGACAGAAACACTTCACATACTCCCTGAGCTAATCATGCTTTTTCATTCTGTATGAGCATAACTCAACAGCAGCCAGGTGCCGAGAGGAAATATGGAAGAAAAAGAAAAAAAAATGTCTCAGACTGAATTCATCTTCTTGTGTGATTTAAACTTCAGTGACCTTCATTTATTTTCGACTGAAGGGACCAGCAGTGGCCTTGTATGAGTTAACGAAGGTTACCCACTGCACTGCTAAATGCAAGGACGGGATGCCGTCTGCATTAATCTGTCCCTCCCCTGATATGCTGTTATGTGATGCTCAGTCAAAGTTATGTGTGACAGACAGCGCCGCTGTCAGTGATTGATAGCTGGGGGTGTGAAGTGTTTCAACTTATCTGTGGGGCGTGCATGCATGTGTGGCAAGCGCTGAGTCAGTGAAGATGCTCTGTGTTTGCTGCTGTGTACAAAAAGATAGATAGATAGATAGATAGATAGATAGATAGATAGATAGATAGATAGATAGATAGATAGATAGATAGATAGATAGATAGATAGATAGATAGATAGATATTTCCACACCATCATGCTCACTCTTGCCACCCACAGGACCAGGACACCGACTGGGTGACGTCTCAGGATCCGTGGTACTGTCTGCCCCGAGTCTCGTGGGAGACGCCTATGGAGGTCTGGATGGGGACGAGGGGGCCGACACTGGAGTGGACAGTGCCATTTTCCAAGTGCCACGGATGTAAGACCATTTGTGGCGAAAACGATTGTAGCAAGTTAATGCTCAAGACTGACAGCAATGCCTAGTATTGCCCCTAGTCATTCCATATGTCTGGTAATGTTTTGTGTGAATAAAGCCGTGCTCGTGTCATTTTCTCTCTCGCAGTGGTAAGACTATTCCCAACGGCACCGACAAGAACCAACTAGGCACTCCAGAAAATGAAGGCAAGTTCGGGAAGTGGCCTCTGTTTCTGATGTTTTCTTATTTGATCATAGGTTTCCATCTGCTGGATACATTGTGTAAAGCCTATTTATTTATGTATTTATATTTCCCAGCCATTCATTTAACCACCTCTACAGTGTGTTTTCATAATGACTCTAGTCAATTATGTCAAGTGCTTATTGTCAATTAGCGATGTTTACCGAGCCTAATGACTAAATGCATGGCTTGGGGATGGTGGAAGACAAGTGGATGTCACACTATCCTACCCACTGTCATAACTATATCTACGTTTCATGAAGCTCAGGTGTCATGATGCCTCTCCTCCATCTCTAGTTTCAATTTGTAACAATGAGTCCAAGGTCAAGTTAGGCTGTAAGCCTGGCAGCTGTTACTCTGATACAGTATGAGGGCCAGGGGGTCATTTCCATGGTGCGTGATGGCTCATTTAACACGTTTAACTCAGGCTGTCTTAGTAAAACCCTTATACTTCAATAAGAGACACACGGCAGTCGATAAGACCCATATGAAAGTGAAGAAATGTTTCCTGACCTGGTTTGGTTCTGCTGAGTCCAGGTTTAGTGATGCAGTATTGTTAAATAATCTAAGTAATCTTTAGTGACAGGAGGAGTACACACTTTTCTGTGCAACTGCAGGAATATGCCTGCAGGTACAAGTTCAAGGTGATTTTTTTTAACATGATAACAGTTTGTAACTCCTTCATGCTGCTCAAACATATAACACATGTAACATTATTTATATACAGTACATGTATACAGAACATTTTTTTTTCAATTTGCGTCTGAGTGAATGTAAACAGCGTTAGACAGCAGGCATCTTCACAATAGATGTTCGACATCAGGGAAACTCCAACTCTGACTGTATGTGAGTGCCAAGCATCAATAATGTAAACACACAGTCAGCCTCTCCTTGTCCCGATGTGGTCCTGCACTCTTTCAGCACCGGTAAGGTCCGTCTATCAAGTGCAATATTTTTGTGAGGAAGATGTGGACACAACAGTCTCTAATTTTCAGTTGTCCCATTAGGTCCATTTCATGTTCCTGGGACTGGACATTAGCAGGGGCAGCCTTAAATTCAAAAGGGATTAGCATGATTGTTTGCCTCTCCTTCCTGGGGCAATCAGTGTGGTCAGGGTGGCTAGTCAAAACACGCCCTGGGCAGTTATCATCTCAAAGTCCGCTGCTCTAAATCCAAAACCCACATTTTCTTCTGCAATGCTGATGAATATATTTCTGCCGTAGGCGCTATGTGTTCCAGCAACAAAGATGAAAATATAACAGTTCAAATAACCACAGATGTAGGGATGATTGTCCGCTACATATTTATGCATTGCACGATCTGTGGCGCAGGGTTCATTCAGGGCTGATCAAATAAAGAACTATTGAAATCTAAAACTTAATTTTAAAAGCTGATCCTCCACATCTCTTTGTCGTTTTTAGCTGGTAAAACACAAGTGATGGGGGAGATCAAGGTCGCTCTCAAGAAGGAGGTGAAGACAGAAGGGGACCAACTGGTCTTGGAGATTCTTCAATGCAGAAACATCACTTACAAGTTCAAGAGTCCAGATCACCTACCAGGTCTGGAAGTAGCATGTGTTTGTGCACATTCATGAGTGCGAGTATGTAAGCTTAGGTAAGGTTAACTAATCCATATTCATCATTTTTCTTCTTTGCCTTCAGACCTGTATGTGAAGCTGTATGTGGTAAACGTAGCCACTCAGAAGAGAATCATTAAGAAGAAGACCAGAGTTTGTCGACATGACAGGGAGCCCTCTTTCAACGAGACTTTCAGATTCCCCCTCAACCCGACTGGACACTCCATACAGGTATAACAATCACCCAAATAACACAGTTACAGACTGGCTTATCTTGTGTTGTTTTGGTCATAGATGGCCCTCTCAGAATCCTGAATTTCTTGGTTATGCAAGGCAGCGTAATGCGCATGATTATGCTTCATGACCACGTTGCATCCTCGTGCCTGTGCTCGTGCATGAGCAACCATATCGTGCCAAAGCACACCTCTCCCAACAACACTACCTAGCGCTGCAGTATAAAGAAAATTCTAAGTGCTGTACCGTAAGCAACTGGCCGTGTTTCAGTTTCTTGAAGACGTTTCACCTCTCATCCAAGAGACGTCTTCAGCTCTAACAAACTGGAGGGAAGTTTCAGGCTTTTAAAATCTGTGTGGGAGTGTCCTTGCAGAGTTGTTAGGGCCACTTGTGGGTCGTCAACTTCAAGAAACTGAAACACATGCAGCACTTAGAATTGGCCAGAGACCCAAAAAGATAAAAATTGTGTTAATGGCATCCAACCTACTCCTTGTCATTTAGCTGGCTTCAAATGATGCTTAAAGTTCACACAGTTAGGCATTTTGGGATGGATTTTAGTCTTGTAACTTTGCAGATGTTTCACATACATAAAACAGCTGTGTAAAACACTAAATAAGATAACAGAATAAACGATGACAAATCTGTGTCTTTCTCCAATGTACTTTTTAGCTGTTCTTGGTGTCCAACGGAGGCAAGTTCATGAAGAAGACCCTGATAGGAGAAGCCTACATCTGGCTGGATAAGGTGGACATGAGGAAGAGAGTGGTCAGCTGGCACAAGCTGTTCGTCAGCTCCACTCAGACCAACCCCTGAGCACCACACCAAAAAAAAAAAAAAAAAGACAGACGCGTCAGATCAACGAAAGGTGAAGCCAGAATGTTTCTAGGTTCAGAGCTCCGGTTTGACAAAAAGATGAATGAGAGAAAAAAGAAATCAAGAAGAGGAAAATAAAAGATCCATTTAATTCCTCCATTCTTCCTTTACTTCCTCAGTTCATGGGTTATAAGAAGGAGGGAATCATGTGCTAATATCACGACAACTGTATCAGTCCAAAACTGCCAGCACACATGTCCACCTCCTCCCATGTCGAGTCTCTGCCGGCTGTAGACTTTGCTCGTAGGATGCAAAACATGCAGGCACTTAAACAGACTTAGCAGCAATATGGCTTTGAGAGCAGTGATGTCTTTCTCACCATAGTTACGATTCCATCATCACACATAAGACTTTTTTTGGTGCTGTGCAACTGAGCTAACATATCCGTCAGAGGGAAAGATGATTAAAAAAAAAACAATGAATTTGACTTTTGATCACAGAATCATCTCCAGAATTATCATTGTGTTTTCTTCATATGGGAGTCTTTGTTGTAAATGCCCAGATGATGGTTGTGACGTGTGTGGACATAAGTGGTCTTGAAATATGTTATGATGAAGGGAATGCAAAATGTTTGTTTTTTTGTATGATAGTCTTTCAGTTTCATGTAAAAATGGAGAAAAAAAACATATTTAAAAATAACAGAAGCCTATTTAAAAACAGAGTCGGCGGGTTGACTTTTGCTATGAGATGAAGATTACATGTACAGCACTTCAGATTGTAGATAACACACATGCAGATTATAGAGCATATCAGAGAATCACATTGTACAGTGTGATGTTTATATAATATACAAAGATATCAGATGCAGAATATATCTAACTATACAGTATAAGAGTTCTCTTGTCACAATATATGATAAAAATATAGACATATGATCTCTAGATCGAGGCTGTGGGTGGCGCACTGACAATCCAGTAGGCTACTTTAGTCTATGGTGTAGGCTGTTATGTGAATGTGGACCTATGTGAGCTAACGGGAAGCAGCTCCATTCGGTCCTCTGATCACACCGACGCACCACTAGATACTCAACAGGGCTGTGACAAATTACAATTCGGTCGAGGTCATCATCCAGTGGCATGCCATCGCGTATTTACAATAAAAACGAAACAGCATTTCATGTTTTGGAAGTCCAGCACACATGCTGTATTTGAATGTTACAAGCCAACAGTGGAGGATGACAAGATTCCATATCCGTGTCACTTGTGCAACATTTTACTACAAGGCTGCTGTAGTCGGTCAGAGTAAACGCTGATATTTATTTCTGTGTAGTCCATCATGTCGGAATGAACGTGTAATTCACACAAGTTGTGTCAAAAAACCATACCTAGATCTGCAACTGTCATTGTATTAGTATGGCAGCTCTGCTTTCTGTGTATTAGTGAAAGCCCTCCCCCCCGGTCTGCGTTTTACCTGAAAATAATTTCAAAATGAAGAGAAAAAAAAACAAAAAAACATTCTTACCAAATGTCGAGGTTCCCTGTGTCTGTCTGGCTGTGCTGTAAAAAACTCACTATGCTGTTTTGTGTCAGTGACTCCCGTTGCAACACAGTGAACCAGCCTCTTTCACTGCCCGTGACCAAAACTCTCACTCAGGCCCACCGAGGTTCAGTCAAATTTACAGTAAGTCAGAAGAGCTAATGTGGAGCAGGAAACTCGTCTATTCATCCTGTCATGTTTTGCCACAACGTCTATGGAATAATAAAAGAAAAAAGAAAACAACACTATCATGTGACCCTCAGACTTACTGTCAGTGTGTTGAGGCATATCACAGGGCTGATGCAATTTTTGTAAGAATGAAACAGAACTGAGGAGAGACAACAAACACACTTAGAACAAGATGTCACTTAAATCTTCTAGCAAAGGATAACAAAAGAGAGAATATAATAAGAGAGAACATGGTTGATTTTTCAGATAATTATTTTGCTGTGCCAATTTTGTTTGTTTTGTTGTTTTTTTTTAAATTCCAGACCCATTGGTTCTTAATTCTATGCAACATAGATGTGTTTGATAAATGTTATATCTGTGAACACATTGTCTAAAAAAAGTAAATAATATGTCTTGTAGAAAAAATAACTTTAATTTGTACATCATTGAAAAGGAACTATTAACTATATTGATTTTTTTACTGATTTTAATATAAATTGATGTTAACAGCTGTTGGCATCCACATAGAGCTTGTGCACTTTATTATCACATCGTTGATTTCCTCGTCCCATTTTGACTGTCATGACTTGCAAGATTATGTGTTTTGTGTTTCTGCACTGAAATGAATTGAATCATGGTGTACGTGGTGGCAGAAAAAAAAATATTGTGGTGTGCATTTTGTATCTATGTGGCAAAAGAAAAAAAAACACGCAGACACGATGGAGTTCCTGAACACAATGCACAATCTGGGGAGAGATTACCTTACTTCGTCCTGCTCATAGTCTACTTAACAGTCTGTGTACAAAGTACAGTAAACAAGACATATTCCCTCCCATTGCTCAGTCATGACTGTTTAACCCCCTCGTGTTTCATTAGACTTTCCCCCAAGCTACTGTTTGTTCAGATCAGCTGTTGCCTGTAATTGTGAAAAAAAAAAAACATCCATTTGTTGTCGTTTCTGAGGGGTGTGAATGTGAATCGAGTCCTTTGACATGTGTACATAAGGTGTTTATTTTCTACAAAAGACTGAATGTTTTTATTGTCTGAAGTTTGAGCATGTGAGTGTTGGAAAAAAGAAAAATCACACAAAAGACTTACTGTACAGCAATGCGTGTCTATAGTTGTATAAGGGGAGTTGACTGTGTAATCAAAACTTGTGCTGTCAACCGATGACTATCTGTGCAACCACGTCCCGTATACGGCAGAAACAACACAAAGGGGAAAAAAAATCTATTCAACTTCGATAGTTGTCTGAGACTTTATGTTCTGGATGTTGCATGTTCTGTTGATGGTCCGTCAGTATATTTTGCCTACAGATTATGTTTAAAAAAAAAACAGAATATGTATAGATTTATCTGTATGCTGACTGTAAAGAAATATGCTTGTAAAATTGTCTTGTTTTTCACTCAGTGTAAAAACAACAAATCTAATGTTATGGTTTTGTGGTTGTACACAGGATGTGTTGAGATATTATGCAAATTGTGCTGTAAAAAAAATCAGCTGTTTCCTCCCCTCCCACCCCGAGTCTAAAGAATAAATATTAAGAAGAGCTATATTACACATGCAGAGGTTGGCGTGCTTTTGTTTTGGATCGTAGAATAGAAAGTTTGAAGAATGTAAACGACTGTTGTTTTTGTACATTAGGATTAAACTTGTTTTTTTCAGTAATACGTGAACAGACTTGAAAACAAGCAGTCTCGTACGGTGTCATATTTGATAAAATCACCAGGTGGTGCCAAAGTGACGCCTAGCTTGGCTTTAATTATTAAGGATAAATCTATAGTAAACAAGTAACCCCTCTGCAACACTTGAGCTCTTTTTTTTTTTTAGTAGTTTTATCATAATTTATGAATAATGCTTGTCAAGGGAAAGTGCAGTTCATATATATATGTATATATTAACAGAGTGACAGACAGACATCTGCTGGTTTGCAGTACCCCTGTGCTAAATATCAATATTTCTGACATTAACATTTATAAGTTAACAACATGGTTTACTGTCAGCAATATAGTACAAGATTTGTTTGTCCTGGTCCAGTCTTATCTCTGAACCTTTTTGGAGTGAAAGTACCCTCCATGTCAGCCTTAAAGACTAAACATTCTGCGTCCAGCATTGCGCTTCGTCACAGACGTCACTCCTCCAACAACAGCTCCGTGCTCAGTCATGCCTTTGATGCTTTATTTAGCCGTGATGTGAAGTCACGGTCAGACTGAGACTGGGCTGTTTGACTGCTGTAGGAAAAAAATAAATAAAAAATTCTGGTTCACAATGACGCGGGTTGATAAGAGCACAAGAACAACACTCCTAATAATGATGATAAATCTTTGTTTTGTTTTTATTGGGAAATACCAACACAACCCTCAGATTACTTATACCACTGACTTGAGAAAAATAAGCTTGATAAGAGAAATAAAGAATGGATCGATATAAATTACGGATCAGCCAAACACTAACAAATATGTGTGGGTGTGAGTCCTTGAAACCTCGGTTAGAGCTGAATCAACTTAAATATGACCAAACGAATGTAAGTGTTAAAATACGATTGCTTGCTGGAAGGATGCCAAAGGAAATAGGAACTTGCATGAACAACAGCGCTCTGAAAAGAATCATATATTGCAGACATGTGAATGAGAGGCAGGACATGATCCCCCCATTTAGAATCTAGATGCTGCTGTTGGTAAAAATATTGCACGTTCATGCACAATGATAATGACAGAATTACAATATTAGGGTAATATCATCCTCCACACACCGGTTCTTGGATGCAAAGTGACTCCCAGGCCAATGCACACAATAAATGAAATTCCGACATGTTTATATACACATTATGTGTAGTCACATGATTATGTACCACATGTATTACTTCAACATATGGGACATATTTTATCAATATAATTTAGTGATGGTACAATGCCGTTATTGTACCTGCACACGATCTTTTTAAATGTTAAATAGACAAACAAATGAAACTAGTTTAAAAAAGTTATAGTGTCAGTGTGTGTATCTGGTTTAAAGCAGCATTCTTCACAGCAACCGCTTGTTGTGATTTTTATGAATGACCTCCAGATGGCAGTATCCTCTCTCATATAAACTCCACCCACACTGTACAGTATGACTGATCTGTAACTGGCAGTGTTAACATTACCATCAGTGTAAGGGACTGCTGTCTACAGGTGGTTGTTTCTTTTGAGGTCAGGATTATACTATTAGGATCATATTTACAAAAACGTATTGTGTAGCCATGAATATGTCTAAAAACAGTTTTGTTTGGATTTTTTACATTTTACTGTTGATCATGCAGAACTATAGGACAGACCATGTCATCAGTCTTACGCAGTATGTAAAGTCAAACTGTTTTCTTTTTTTCCAAGTGAAATGAATAATGAGATAGATGGTAACTTGAGTCATGTAACCGTACAGATTATGAATAATATTTGTGTTGTCTGGTGTCTCAGGCTGCAGACGGAGATACACTGTTTGCCCGGGTCTGTCTGACAGATGCTGTTAGTTTTTATTCAGGGTCTTTCACTAATATCCAGAGATGCAGCAGTCTGGCCATTAGTCTGACACCTCCTCCTATTTGAAATGTAGTAATGCGAGATGTTCGTGATTAATAAAAAAAAAAAAAAAGGAAAAAAAAGTACTGAATGGGGATCCTCTCTGCTCTGCTCTTGGCTGTTATACTATTATGTTCCTCCACCCCAAACAACACCTCCAGCTCTCACCATTCACTTTACTTCTCTCCATCCCGTCCGCATGTTGCATTTGCTTCCTCTGCTGGGGGAGATGAGTGTGAGAGAGGTGTAGCGGGGGGGGGACTAGTGCGGAGGGTGATTGGACGGTGGTGGTGGTGAAGGGGCTGAGAGCGGAGAGTGGAGGAACCGATGGGGGAAGAGGAGCAACAGTGCAGCAGAGTGAGAGTGGGGGGGTTGGGGGGGTGGTGGATGGGAGAGACAAAGAGAGGAAGGGTGAGGGGATGGAGGAGGGGAGGGTGAGAGGACACGAGAGATGGTGTGTGGTTGCCAGGCAACGATTGATAACCAAATCCCCAAGCATCCTGCCTGTGCTGCCCTGCCCTCCCTGCAGGCCTGAATCACACACACACACACACACACACACACACACACACACACACACACACACAAACAAGCATGCACAGACATGCACACACACACACACACACACACACACACACACACACACACAGACGGACAGAGTAGGTTTATGTCCTGGCTGTGTTATTCAATTATTCAATAAATTAAAAGTGTTGATGCTCATTGAATTCAAACTGATGACAAAAACTGATTGTTAGATACCGCAGTGGTGCAGCAGCCCGTACATATTCTCTGTATCATATCATGTATACGTTCCTGTTAGGATGCGCAGCACATAGCCACAGATTCAATCTTATAAAACAGGTATGTGATTGATGGCAGCGAGATTTATTGGGCTTTTTACCCTACTTTGCTCATAAGATTTTACACCATATGTGTGGAATCAATACATCTGTCACACTGATTCCCATGTGGGACAGCCTTACCCCTCCGCTCGCTTGCCACTCAATGCAACCAGTGTGACTGATAGCAGAGTGGCAAAGATTGTGCTATCAAAGCTTGTAAATTCTCCCATCCATCCCTCCAGGTTGTAGGGATTGAAGGGTTGCAGGGCATTTTAAAGAGGCCAACCCCTCGCATCTGTATTCAGTGTGCGTGCGCTCTTGTGTGTGTGTGTGTGTGTGTGTGGTACCTGTGGTCAGACCCTCCTTTGAGCAGGTGTTTCTTTATAGAGATACTAAAAAAAAAAAAGAAACCAATTTGGAATTCCAATATGGAAGGCTGTATACCTAAATGGAAGGGGATAAATGTGCGTTTTTGGACCCCAAAATATGACAGCTTCTGTTGAAATATCTCATTTTTTTTAAATGTTCTGCTAGAATTGATAACAATGAAACTGTCACATCTTCGAGAAAATGGGGATGGATTGTAAACCGCCTCAGATGAAGTCACGCAGAGTATCTGATTACAAGATGAAACTGAGCATATGTGGTTTTTCTCTCCCTAGATTGAAAAAGGTGGGGGGACATCTGGGAGAGAGAGAGACAGAGAGAGAGAGAGAGAGAGAGAGGGAGTGTGTGTGTGTGTGTGTGTGTGAGAGAGAGAGAGAGATAGAGAGAGAGAGAGAGAGAGAGAGAGAGAGAGAGAGAGAGACTGAAATCTCCAGCTCCAGTACCTGTTACAGAGCTGGACGGCCGGGTGATCAGATTAGAGGCGTCAGGGTTCGTTAATCTGCGGGGGAGCGACAGACTGCCACTCACGCCGCTCCCGCACACCGCTCCCATTCAGCGGCGGCGAACGGGGGAAGCAGGAGCGCATTTGGTGGTTTGACGCGCGTCGGGGAGTTTCCCCCCCCCCCCTCTTGTGTTTCCTTTTTTTTTTTTTTTTTTTGGTTTCTTCTTTTTTACAATGGATACCTGCAGGGTACGAGGCTGGGTGTTTCTGCTCCTCCTGGCATGGCAGGACTGGTCTTTGGCATCGCAGTTCCCGACACAGCTCATGTAAGTAGAAACCCTTCTCTAATCCAATCTGCGGCGCTAAATGTGCAGGCGCCCCTTCGTTTCAGGAACAATTAAGGTGTGCGCGGCTGGTACAGTAGTAGTGTACGTGCGCGTCCAGGGGTGTGAGAGGGGGAGCGGGGCGGGCAGGTTGGTTCATTCATGCGCCAGTGGTCATCTTGAGGAAGACGTGCTTGGGGAGGAGGGTGGTGGACAATAGTTGAGCCTCTTCTTCTGGCTGCTCGCCTCCTCCAGGCGGTGATTAATGTTGCCTCCCAGAATCATCAGTTTGTCGCCGGTGGACGTTCGTGCGCCGCGACAGCTCCTGTATGAAGTTGTGGAGGAGTTACAACCTCTTCCTCTCCCTCTATGCGAGATGACAAAAGTTGCACCTCGTCTGTGGCTCTCATGAGTTTGGAGTTTAGTCATCCCTCCTGTAATCACAGATGATAATGTCGAGGCTACCCTGTTGTTATTCTGCACGATCACCACTCGCTCTCCGAGCATTTGCATGGCGTGCACTGAAAAGCCACCCTGCAGCATTAAACGCCCGACCAGACGTGTTGTGACTACATACATGTGATGTGCATTCAAGTCACAGATTGAAAACCAGCAATAAACAGCAATAGACAAAACATGAACAGCGTTAGAGGAGATTTATCTACTCATCCATCACCCCTTTGTGATCACTGACAGGTTGTAGTCATGTTTAGACTTTCTGTTGTTTGCACCCTAATACAGCTGGCTACAAATCAATTCCTTTTTCTTTTTTTTAAATCAATTTGGAGAAGGACAGCTCTTGAAGTCAGTTATCTCTTAAACAAGAGAGACAAAGTGGCAGCCTAGAGTAATATATATATATATATATATATATATATATATATATATATATATATATATATATATATATATATAGATAGATATATATATATATATAGAGAGAGAGAGACAGAGAGAGAGAGAGAGAGATAGTTGTTGAGTTTCTAGTGGCTGCCCCTGTTCAACTCTATTTACCTGTATGCCACTTTTATTTGACTTTTACTTGAACTGGAAGTTGGTATTCTTATTCAAAGGTAAATACACCGATTGTTCTGTTTCTGCTGTAGGCTGGACCACTGTAGCAGACTACATTTTTTTCCAGCTACCCTTCAGTGTACACAAAAATAGCGACCGAGGGAATATCTGTATTTTTGCAGCCTTGAGCTGAAAGCAAAGAAGAACCACTCGTCAGCCAACATCCCTTTGTGCTGAATCTATCGCAGCGGTTTTCAAACATTTTGTGCCCGAGGCTCACCGAAGGGCGAGGCAAAGTCTCAAGACACACCTGTCTTTTTTTTTTTTTTTTTCATCTATTAAAGCCGAATAAGATTTGACAGACAGTTGTATGACTCATGAAATATGTATTAACAAAATGATTCAGTGATTCATTCGGAACTTGGAGCAGACAAAATTAAAAATGAGGTGAACTGCTATGCCATCCATTTCTCCCCTTGTTATCCTCCTTCACGCCTGCTGTCAATCATGGCCTTTTGACGTGTCACACTCTAATAATTCCCACCATCTGACAGTTGTGTGAACGGTGAAACACTGGGGTTCCCTGGAAGGTTTCCAAAGGTGCTTTTTGCTGGGTATAGAATTTGCCTCTGTGTTTGGAAGCGATGGTGACAAAGTAGTAAAATAAAATCTCATTCACTCTTCATTGTGTAGCCGCGCATTGCAAAAATTACGTGTGTCGTTGTAACAGGCACAGATCTGTTGGATTCTCAGGGTGAATCCGTGAATGAGTGATTGATTTAGTGCATGAATAGTCTTTCTCTTCTCTGCTGTTTGTGCAGGTGGAAAGGATCCACACTGTACATACAATTAAACACAAAAGAATACTTGACAACTATGCCTTTTAACCACATTGCTCGTGTGCTGTTTAGGTAATGAGGATTTCAGATCCTGCTAGAACTTACGGGCGTCCACCATCTATGTCTCAGGTTAACATAAGTTATAGCCAGAAACATGGCGGACGAGCAGCATGTGCAAAAAAAAAAAAAAAAAACTATCTTTGATGCAATGTTGTGTTTAATGGTGCAAATGGAAAAACTCATAAATTATTCCAAGTCTTTTGACCAGATCGCCCATCTCTAGTACAGCTTCATATTTTCTTTAGGCTGCAGCATGGAGACCTCAAATGTTTCTTCTGGATTCAACTGCTAAAAATAAAATAAATAAATAAATAAATAAATGAATAAATAAATAAAAACGCTCACAGGCCGCAGCGTTCAATCTAATTTCAGATTGCGCCTGAAGCTGACTGACAGGCAGCCTTAAGTCTGCTATATTAATGTTCACCACTCAGTAGCACCATCTTTATATTTGCATGGCCTCTCTTCTTTTATAGGGTGGTTGCTGAATTCAGTTTCCATTAGAAGCAGGAGGGGTGGCGGAGGGCTCCTCTTTTGAAATTCTCTGCCGGAAAAAAAAAACATTTGCAGCCTGGATCACCAAATAATCCATCGTGTACTTCTCTGTTGCAGTGCGAGCGAACAAATATACCTGATCTTACAAAATGTGGAATAGCAAGCATAAAAATAGATGTACATGATTTAATCCAGATTCATTGCCACGTGTCTGTCTGCATGAGTTGGAGCTGCTTTAGGGACACGAGAGGAAAACATCTCATCATGGCTCCTTTTGGTGAGTGCAGAATGATGAGATGCAATTGAGTGTTTGAACACAGACATAAACTGAATAAAATTCAATTAACTCCAGTCATCGAGTGCTTTTTCTCCTGTGTAACACTAATCAAATGGGTAGAGAGAAAAACTACTGATAATCTAAAGGTGGTTTTACAAACTGTAATCAGCTGCTTTCATGAGGCTTTTTCTAACTAATGAGCTCTGTGGTTTCACGTAAATGTCCTATAGATTTAACATTGTGTACCACCTTATTGTAGCATTTCAAGTAACAATTACTGACAAAGAAAAGCAACAAATCCTTACATTTAAGAATCCTGAACCAGCAGTTGTTTGCCACTTTTGCTTGAAAAATGACTCACCCAATGAGTCATATATCAAAAATACTTGCCAATTAATTGTTATTCTTTCAATTAAATGATTGATCAACTAATCATTGCAGCTCTAGCTGGTAGTTGTTTTGATCAAGACTGAGGGTGCTGGGATGGTCAGCGCTTGATCTCAAAAGAAAAAAAACCCTCAGCTTTATATAAAAGGACTTTCTAGTATCTGGGCCAGGATGAAGAAGGCAGGATTGGCCACTTGGGTGTCAGTGTATAGGCTACGGAGTGTGAGCAGAGCACCGCGGGTTGTTTTTGGTGCACTACAGTTGGTGTTCCCATGCCTCATTCCGCTTTGCTGTCTGGACTGGACCGCTTCTGTCTTTGCCTCCGTAATGATGTGTAATTAGACTGTAGTTTAACACAGTCGCCAACCGAGATACACACTACGGGCCAGCTCATTACTCTCGCTAGTTCCAAAGTGGTGGTACCACAACATCTGTCTTTCTCTTTCTTGTGTTGTCTCCCCGCCTCTCTTTCTGTTTTGCTCTCATTTGCTCTTCCTGTGTCTGAAAAACAATGTAGGGCAGTGTCTGACCCAGTTGCCATTTGTATGTGCATTTGTGTGTGTGTGTGTGTGTGTGTGTTTAATTATCCAGCGTTGTACCAGCGGCTGCAGTAATCAAAGCCCAGCAACCAGAGCAGAAACATTTTGCTACCTCAGCTCCACAACAATGACTCCATTACTGTTTAACCAGCTCTGAATTGCCATGTTATTCCAGCCACTGGGAAGAGCTCGCATTAAACTCTACTCGTGATGACAGTGTGATGGTGATACGATTATAAGTGTCTGCGGCATTACCCACTTTGTATCCGTATGGACGGAGCTGAATCCAGATACATTACTTACAATTGCGGGAGGAGAACCTGACATCACACATCAACCATGATGGGTTGAGTGCGGGGCTTCACCTAATGGCATTCAAGAAGCGCTGCCATTAAAGCTAGGTTGGGACCTCAAGGGGATGGTTGGAAAATGCATGATTTAAGGACGAGGAATTAATGTGCGGAGATTTTCCAGGCCTATGGATAATACAACTGGCCGTTAAAAGCCAATTTAACAGAGGGATCTGACTGCAAATATTCATATAAAGCAACAGGCGGACGACTTCAGGGACTGGTAGCATAACTTTGTGTTTTATGGCCCTTTACTGTGTATAATGAGCCGAGTGAGCACTTTGCAGTCACGACTTTCTTTGTGCGCGGATTGCAGTGTTTACACACACACACACACACACACACACGCACACACACAAAGCAAATACGAAATCAAGGGGTTCAGTTTTGTGATAATTAGGCTGAGTTATTCTGCAGATGAGACGATTTTATGAAGCCTTCCAGAACGACAAAATATTCTAAATAGGCTTTCGGAAAAAAAGTCATCCATATTGGACTTGCAGACGAACAACTACCCACATACTGCACCACAGCCTAGGTTGTCTCATCCATTTGTCAGCACCTGGGAGTTTTTTTGTGATATAGATTTACACTGGTAGCAGTAGACTGCACAGAAGTTAAACGCAGCAGAGAGACGGCCCTCTGCTTCTCTGAATGTCAAGGCCCTAGAAGTACAAACACACATACAGACGCAGACACACACTCACACACATAAACTCTAATTCACAATTGACTTGTCAGCGCTTCAGGCTTTTGAGAGCTTAGGGGTCCAAGGTCCGCTAAAATACCTCACGATCAGTTTGCTGTTGGTAGATCTGGGGACAAAGGAAAGGGTGGAGGGTGGGAGGAGAGGCGAGGATCAAGAAGAAGAGAATTTGAGAGGAGAGAAGGGAGTGAGAATGAGGCGAGGAGAGGATCATAGAGAATTTGGTGCTTGTATGCCCACATAAAAAGGTATCTGTCTGGCTGTGTTGCATCAAATGCAAACATATAGTATAAGAAAGAATAAGAGAAAGGTAACACACTAAGCATTAGTATGATATACCGTATACAACGATAAGAAAAGAAAAGACATCGCAAAATAGATGCAAGTGCAAGTACGAGCAGTATTAGAGCGTGCAAAGATGAAGCGACACGTAAGGCCCAATTAGTCACAAGTGGAAAATAGCGGCAATTAAAATTTCACCACAAAGTCCTTTTTAATAGCTGTTCTGAAGCTTTTGATCGTATCACATAATCCTTAAGTCAACATACATGAGAAGTCCTCAGAAGAAGAGGGAACCTGAACATCATAGCAACTGAGCACGATCCACCTGCTGATGAAGACAGAATGATCAAGAGCTCCAGAGCGTGTGTTGTTACGGATAGAGAGAAAAAGAGAGATTGAGCGGTTACGTTATATTAGGTTATTCACCACGAATGCCATGACTCGCCGATTAAAGTGAAGAGGGTCCGCCCTGGAGTCAGCGACAACTTCAATGCATGCTCTCTTGCAGTAGACGGACCTTTAAAGTGGAATAGCTATGCTCAATTGAGTGACAAACTCTCTCCAACTCTCCCCTAAAAAACGGCTGCCAGGCCTGGGAACTGTCACGGTTGAATCTCAGCATCGCCACATTAAAAGTACACGGCAGTGATTTCGTACTACATTTCCATAAAGTGGGGGAGTTGTCGTGACTTTTAGTTGCTGGTTTGGGTCAGGCTCCAGAAACACTCCCAATCCAGCACTTCTCATTATCCAACTCATTAGTCCCTCCACGTTTGGTTAACACCCACATCTCCCAAACTCCACGCTTCAGTTTGAAACACATGGCGACTATGTCCGAGCCATCCCAGCTAGTCCAGGCTGGTATTAAGTTTATCACTGGTCTGTCATTATCGGTGGCAGCAAGTAGATAACTGAAGTATAGGAACACAAAAGATACATTTGAGTTGATTAGGGAAATGTCTCCATTATGTATGTTTGTCTGCCAGAGATATATGACATGTTTGTTTTTTATTTTGCAGTTAGGGATCACTGTCAATAGTATTATCAGACAATTCTGCACTCCTGTTTCTCCAGTGTCTAAAAACTGGATTAACAGAATGAAAAACAGCTCTCATGCTGCTTTTATGGCTGTGGATCACCTGTTTGCCAGCACCTGGTCATCCAGCAGCTCATCTGGTTCTTTTGCATCCGCTGCCAGCTGAAAGATGAGTGGCGAACCAACACCATTTGGTGGGTCCAACTCACTGTAACATACAAGCAGTAGACATCAATGTTAGCTTTCATCCTCATACTCATGAAGCGCTGCCAAGCGTCAGTCCGCAGTGTCGTCCACAACCCCCTAAACCATCTGGCTTTGGGAATTAAGAGCTAGCGGCTGAATCATGGCTGACCCTGCTCTAATACCTCCACCTACCCTCTCTTTTCCTAAAAAAATTCACACTGTGCTGGCCCCTCTGGTATTCCCCGCTCTTGCAAAGCATATCATCTTTCTCCACAACAGTTCTTTCTCAGAATTTTCCTCATCACTTTTGAGTTTTTGCCTCCCTGATGCATTGTTCCCACTTCTTTTTTGGCTTCTTGATCATCCGTACCTTCGCTTTCCTGCCCCCCTCAGCTCTAGATCGTTTGCACACGTACTGTAGCTTGCATCACACTTGCTGTAATGACAATCTTTTAGGAATATTTTGCGGGTGTTGCGTATCGGTTTTGCCTCTGTTTATTCTAGTTTGCTAGATGTGAGTATAATACGTCTCTTTGCCACTGGGGAGGATCGCAGCTGAGTCTGTGTGAGTGTGAATGCATGTCAATGAGTATCTGTCTGTATCCCATGCCAATCTGTTATCATTCTCATGCAGTATTAATGGCTCTGTCTGGGGGCGCATGTGTGTGCGCGCACATGTGTGGCGGCATATATGTGGAATTAATGCACAGTGCACGCACCAGGCGCCAGGTACGCCTCAAGACAAGTCCGATTTTTCACATCACCGTGTAACTTAATGCATAATGTCTCGGCTCTTTGTCATGCTTTTCTCGTCTGTCTCTGTCCATGGTGTTCGAGAGGCACACAGTGAAATACTGTGTCAGTACATCATAATGCATGTAGGCTTATTGTGGCCTGACAAGATGATTGGAGGAGGATGAGAGGAAGGTATAATCCAGTGTGTGGCACCAGCAGGCTGGACCTGATGTCCCCAGGACCCTTTGATATCCAGAGAAGCCCGTCGGCCTCGGACACCTCCCACCTCTCGCCTTGTCCACTCACATCACTGTCACCGGTATTCGCAACACCGCTGACACTTATCTGATTGGTTGACTTCATGTTTGAACCCGCCAGATGCTAATCGCATTGGTCGGCACCCGATGACACGTGTTTGATTGGGCGACATTGTATTCGTTCACAGCGAATCCGCCAATGATTGGTTGACATTTTGCCTCGCCCCATCGGGTTGATTCTCTTTGGCTTTTCTTTGTGTTTACGCTGTGTGTCAGGGACGGTCTCGTCAGATGATAGATGAAAGATAACTTCATTGACAGATTAATTGCACTGTGAAATGTCTGTGATGTGTCCTCTATAATGGTTGCATCTGAGTTACAAGATCGGCTGTGAGCATTGCTTTTTGTCCCGTAGGATTAAAGAATGGGTTGATCAAATGCAGAAAGAGCTCGTCACCCTGGCAGACACGGCCACTGCTGGGAAGGGGCTCACTCAGGTACAAACAACCACGCACTACACACATAAAAGAAGAAAAGAAAAAGAAAGTCTGACACTGCTGTGGACCACCCACACATAATTGTGTTAAAATTGTGAAATTGTTGTATGGCTCTGAAACTATGTAGTTTTCATTTTTGGCTGAACTCTTTAAAATTGAATAAAACAAATGCATGTCTGACATAATATGTGTGCTTTTACACATTCACCACTCTCTGCTTCTGTCTAGATTTTTGAGAGAAACCAACACCTTTTCACTGTGGAGCAAAATGACGCAGAGGAGCTGGTGGACAGGGCAGCCACAAAAATTGAACAGCTGCTGCTGAAGAGGGCTGCTGCCTTAGAGGTAAGACAGCTGTACAGGACGGTTATTAACCACAGGAGAAGAACATTTCCATCCTTGTCTTGTTAAGACATCGCAGACTTGAATCTCTCTCTCTCTCTCTGTCTCTCTCTCACACACACACTCACTCCACCTACCTACCTACCTACCTCATAGTGAACCATGTGTTAGATCCACTTTTTGGATCAGTATTGGAGATAATCAACATGTCTCAGAGTGCATCGAAAAGCACATTGATGAGACACGTTTTTTAAGTAAAACAAATTAAGTAATAGTTTTCCATGGAAAAAAGCCTGCATGCTGATTTTAATGGACCGGCATTGCGACTACTAGTCTCCTGGAGAGAAAGGACAGGGAGAACTAAGAAGAAAAAAGACGTTCAAACTTTCCACTGAGAAATGTGACTATTGTTCTCCACAGTGCGACTTCAACAGAGTTGGACTGAGCCCACAATACTGAGCCTGAGGGCTTTAGCTGCTAGAGCTGCAGTGTCAGTGAGCCTGAAACCCAGTCAAAGAACTGAATTTGAATGCATCATTTGAACCTTATACCGCCGTTTTTTATTTTGTCTTTTCTTATTTTTCTTATTTATTTTTTTACCTTTGGAGTAACCATTGCTATATTCAGATACAGTAAATTAATTTGAGTTGAACATCCTTTGGACATCTAATGATCTTTGAAGCACCTGCATTGACAGATTTCATAAGAAATAGCTAAATTACAATTTGGGACTAAATTAAACACTATTCAATATGGTGAATCATAGTTGTAACTAAGTAGTTATACAATCAAGATTACATATCCTAACATAACATAATCAGGCATCATCACATAAACAGAATACAAATGTCGATAATCAACTTTGAGGTATGCCTTTCTTTTACAGTCCCCTAATTACCAGGCATTTACCTGGTAAATTCATGGTAACACAAAAGTGTTACTAGGTAATTACCAATGGTAATAAGAAAGTAAATACAATACCTAGTAACACATTTTTGTTACCATATATTTACTGGGTAAATAGCTATAACTGTAGCTACCTGCTTATTATCCACAGTAATTACCCAATCACACACTATATTTACCATATAGTTACCAGGTTAATGCCCAGCATTTTGGGTTTTGGGAATAGTTTCATTGTACTTACCTCCTTAGTAATTACCCAATAAGACACTATTATTTACCATATAGTTACCAGGTAAATACCTGGTAATTAGGGGACTGTAAAAGAGAGGCTTACCAACTTTGATTTTATATCAGCTGGTTCACATATAATCGCCCAAATCATTAAAGCGCGACGTTGCCGCCACACCGCCATCTGTCTGTTTTTAAATGATTCATCTGACCGAGGTTTCACCCCAATTCTCCAAGCGTGATTGCTGTGAGATTGGTTGAAAAGAGCCTTCAAATGTAGAAAAAAGTCACATTAAAAACATTTTAATGATCTTCTGGCAGCGAGATGCGTGGACCTCCACCAAATCAAAAAGGCTTCCTTGGAGGAAACAAATGTTCGAAAATTAGTTGAAATCAGTCAACAACCTCCACAATCCTGGAGGCTTTCACACTGTCGAAGTGTCCACTGGTGAGTCAGTGGCGAAGCTGTGGGGATCTAAGTGATCACTTAATTGTGTGACAGTACCAACAGTGAAGCATGCTTGGAAAAGATTGGAGGACTGAGACCTTTCTTCTGCAGGATCCGATGTGATAATAAGTGCTTTGACCCTGGGGATATTCTCCCCCCCGCTTTTCTTCTATTCCCTTTTTTTCCAGAAGTGGGTCAGAGAAGCTCATCTAGTATATCAGGAGTTTGAACTGTTTTTATATATTCAGAGGGAGGTCACCGCAACCCCCTTTGTTCTGCCTTTATAAGGCATCGCCATTGTTTTCTTATTAGTAATGGAGAGGGGAGTAGTTATGAATGTTCATAAACACATACCCTGCCAAGTGTCTGCCTTGTGTATGTTAAGTAAACATCCTGGTGTTTCTTATTGTTTTTCCGAGTACTGGTGCCGTAAGCAGCAAGGAGAAAATTGGCATCAGTGTATTATCCACATGATGGAAGAGAGAGACGGTTGCTGGCGTCTGGCGTGTTCGTCTGTATGTGCGTTCATGTCTTATGGCGGGAGGTGGGGTCAGCTACCCCAATGCCGACAGTCCATCCGACCCCCGGACATCGATCACTCCTCACCCTTTATTGCATCTTTTTGTCTACGAGTAACCTCGAGGCACAACGATATTGAGTTCCCTGTCCAGAGATGCATGGATGGGGGAGATAAATGGGTGAATAGATGATGTGAAAGAGGGGCAAACGCATGAACATGATTGAGTGATAGGAAAGATGAGCAAGGAGGGTGGGTGCGATGAAAAGTCGGAGACCATTAACGACGAGAGAGGGGGAGAGAGAGTGAGACAGTGAGCTCAGATTGTGAGAGGGATTTTTTTCTTAATTCTGGAGTCTTTCTCGGACTTCTGAAGAACACCACACAGCGGTGCTGATAAACACCAGCAGACTTAAATCAGAACTTATATGTACGGCGTCCCGGTAGAGTTTAAAGTTGTGCTTTGAGCGGATTTTTGCTGACCAATCTTCTCAGGTATAAATAAAGAGATCTGGCTATAAAGTTTATCAGACGGAATACAGGAAGAGAATCTTCATTGCAGCTGGGGGATTCTCTCTTTCAGCGGCTTTGATATATGGACGGGGGTGACTCTCAATTTCAACATAATTGGAGATAGCCCCAGGCACTTGAGCCACTTCCACTTAGTTGTCAACTACTTCCAAACTTTCATCCTTTCCTTTTCCCTCTCAGTCTTTCCCTCTCCCTCGTTCTTCCTTGCAGTCTTTCCGTCTCTGATCTCTTACTCTGCATGATGGATGACCTTTGAAAGGCCACCGTTTACCCAGCCACAGGTGTGCTGAGCAAGTGTGTGTCTATGTGTGCTTCCATAAATAAGTGTGTGGCAGAGTGTTACATGCATTATTAATGAGAAGTCGGCTGCGCGCTGTTGGAAGAGATCACTTTATCAAAGGTTTTACAATGTATTCTGGGGTTTGATCTCGACAGGAAAGACGCACAATTAACACACATTGGTGCGGGGAAGGAGGGTCCTGTGGGGGCTGCAGCCTCGCCTTCGGGGAGGAATGAAACACATAGGAAGTATTGCTCGGGCGTTTTAAGTAGCCTTTGATAAAAATAGATTTAACGATGTCTATTTTTGATGTGCTGAACATGTCCAGTGTCTGGTTTTCTTTAATTAAGTATCCCGACGTGACCTCAGCTATAAGTCCTGGTCCTGCTGAACATGACTGACCATATTAATGGCACAGAGGAAATAGCATGATGTTAAATAGCATTAATATTATTATTGTTTATTGCAATATTACTGTCATTAAAAAAAGGAATTCTGAATCGATATGTTTTTACTTTGGATTTTCTATGTAGTGAGAGTGGAGCTACATGGTATCTTGTTACAGCCAGAGGAAAATTCATGCACAATTTACATTGGTTGTTATTCTGCTTTCATCCTGTAAATTGTGTTTTTATTTCGGTTAATGTCGGTGTCCTCTCGTATGCACAGAGCGGAACGTAGCCCGCTGCCAACCTGTAGAGGTTTGGAAGTTAAAATGAACAGTGCGTGCAGAGAATGGGCTGACAGCTGTTGTTGGACGTTTACATCATTTTATTATTGCATTATTGATGGTGGATAAAGCACCACACAGTCAACATTAAACTGCCTGAAGCGGTAAAGCCATTATGCTTAGGTTCTTGCAGCAGCAGCTGACTTTGTCGCAGGCTTAGATATTCTTAATCATACACAGTAGGCGATGAGGATGCAGGATGAGGGGGTCCTCCCCTTGTTAACCTGCTTTCCCCTATTGCTATTTTTTGACAATCTCTCAGGATTTGTCAGATGGACGACTGTGTCACTCCAAACTATTTTTACTACATGAATCCAGACTCTGTGACCTTTCGTTATGTAGAGGTATATGGAACATTGCTAAACATGAAATAAAAAAACAATTGTGTAGGCAAGTCAGGAGTTTTAAATAATAAACTAAATTTGTCCGACGAGTGCTCTGAAGGGGAATAGTTTAATTTATGTTGTGCACAAATGAGCCAATGACTAATGGTAAATCTAAATACAGCCTTGTGCCTTACTTTGCGCTTTAGACTGACTTGTTGATAAAAGTTCTCCGGCATAGAGCGGTTTTACATCCATATAACATTATAATTCGATACATTGCAAACATTTTCTACTGAGCAACTGTTTAGGCTCACAATTTTTACCGGCTTTAGTCCTTGTGCTGTATAATAATCACTTAACTGTTGCCTGTGGTAAACTAAGGTTAAATAAGGCTTCAATGCGTAGGAGACATTATTAATAAATAAAGTGGCCGGAAAAATGGTATAATGGTTGGCTCTATTGCTCCACCTATCAGCTGATTTACATATTCACACTACTTTACATTCCTGTTATGGAGTCCATTGACCCGGGTGTCCTCTTCCCTTACATTTCTATCCGTCAACTCAGAGCACTTACTGTGACTTTCCTGATGCCCTCATCTTTTTCATTAGACGATTAAGTTGCCATTGTTATTGACAGTGTTGTGTTTGAGTCGACACCTACTTCTACTGCTCAGAGAGAGACAGAGAGAGAGAGGGAGACTGAAAACGCCTGTCAAATGTAGTTGACCACATAATGAAAGTGCGTGATGTGCCCGAGGCTAGATCCAATTACTTCAGTCCACCTCTCCATCGCCCCCCCCTCCGCAGCCTGTTCTCTCTTTGTGTTGCTGTCTGTGTGCGCTGTAATTAAAAACGTATTTATTGATGGTGCAGAACTGGTAAGGCAAAAGGCTAACTTACAAAACACTGCAGAGAGACATCCCCGTACACTCAACACATCCAGGCATTGTTCACAGTCCACACCTCTGTCTTTCCCTCTCGCTAACAACCAGCAGCCACGCGTCTGCAGCCGGTTATTTGCTTTTGTTTGAGCAATCTGCATGAGGTGAGTGCGTGTAGCTGCGTGCATGTGTGCGCGCAATTCCTCTCTCTTTTTCCTGGGGTGAAAGACTCTGCTCAGTGACTAATGAGCGAGCCCACAACATTACTTAGTGTCGCGCCTCAACCGCCACTTCTAAAAAAACTCTCCACTGTCTGTGGGTCCCTACAGCGTACTTATGTGTGTTTATGTTAAAGTGTGTGTTTTCAAAAAGACATATCACCCCTTTGCCGACGTTGGCATCTTGTCTGGAAGCAAATTATGTTCATTATTGAAATGCAATGAAGGGCTTATGAACTAGGAACGCTTTACTAGATGCAGTAATCTGTTATAAAAAATGGATGTGAGGTAATTACCACATTTAATAATGCCAGACTTTACCAGTAGGTTCTTCGGCAATTGTTCCTACTTGATTTGTAAATTACCAGCCTGCATTTTGGTTACCTTGAATTCAGTCTGTGAAAGTCGCCCCGAATGATAATCCACTTTCACAGTAGGATAGATATACATCAAAATGTCCAAAGAAACTCTCAAACCTGACTTGCAGCAGGATCCGCTCCATTGCGGGAAATCAGTATATTCGAAACACTCTTTGTCAACCAGAGAGCGATGTCACACTCCTGACCTCTTTCTAAAATTAATTTTAACTATTACTTTGAAATCCTGACAAGTATATCTACCCTCATTGTCCTCTCATGTATTTAAATGAAGCAGGGAGCATATTTTAACTGTGCACTTGGAACATTTTTTAAGGCCGAGCATGGCCCCATGCCTCGCTGGTCCAGTCTCAAGTCACCAAAAGCTTTAGCTGCAGTGTCGAGTTCAGTTATAGCTTTAATAATATACGCTTCAGATTCTACATTTATAAAAGGCTTTAGTCGCCACTATAAAATATTCCACCAAAAATGTCAAGGAATCAATATATTGTATTGTAGGCTTTACTAATGTACGGTATGTGAAACTGTTTACAGGCAAAATTTCATTGGACAGGCTAAGATCATGAGCTAATATCATTATCGCTTTAAAATTGCTCGTTCTGCAATATCTATATTGAAATCTCCCATTCAATTACATATATTTTTGTCATTATTTTTAATGAATGAGTCAATAAAAGCAAGCCTGTAGAATTTTGTAAGCCTTGCAGCCTTCCACACATTCTCTGCCAGATAGTCAATGTTGCTTTGTGCTGCGCTTTCTAGCCTCTGAACGCTGCAACCTGTGTCTTGTCCCCTGCTTGCTGGGTCTTGAAACCTGGACCTTGTATCTACTCCACTCCTATTAACCCTGAACTCCAAGTGCCTTTTTACCCATGCCAGTTAGCATGTACCTTGATTTTATCAATGAATCAGAAGCAATCCAGTCAGCCAGATTTTTTCCATTTGGGTCCTATTCCTCGCTGCCTTGTCCTCACATGCCTGACTGAACAATCTGTCTAAAAATGGATGCACAAGATTTAGTGGATGAACTAAATAAAGTGAGTCACGCCATTGAGTGGCTTCTAATCTACTGCCAAAATGCCAGTATAGAACAGAAGGACGCTTCTTTGTCACCGGCAAGATGGCTCTTCTCTTTCAAGCCTTGGCTTGTTAAGTTGCTTCCTGGGTCGGAAGAGCGTTTAACCATCAATCCAGGTTCCCCTGCATCCCTGCCAGCTAGTACCAAATATTATTCTCCTGCCTGCAAGCCCCCAAGCTGTACCCGGCCCGTTTCCGAAATGGCTAGCCTTGAGATCATTAGCCTCCGGCCTGGCTGCCCTGACCTGGCATTTGTGGATAAAGCCTCTATCATTCTTTACTGAACACCCCGCAGCCAGCCTAGTATATCTCTTTATAATCCCATGGTTCATTCTCATAAACTAAGTTTTAATGAGAACTATAAACACCGTGATAAGAGTTTTGGCTTTTCTCTCTTCTCACTGTCCTTTCCTTTCATGCATCTGCTCACAATTTATGTCTTTTCCTCCTCCCAGACTCCACTCTTTTCAGCCTTTCATATTGACCCATCACATCACCCACATTTCAACTTTGAGCCATCCCTTTGAGTTCGGACTCATTATGGATAAATTGGTAACCAGGATATGAATGTGGACACATTGTTAGAAACAAGCAAGAGAGAGATACAACTGGATTTGGGTGTTAATAATCTAACAGTTACTACTCCTGTGAGTATTGCTTTGTTGTCTGCCTGCCCTGAGCCTGCATATCGTGAACACTATGACTGTTCAATCGACCAGTTTAGGAGCCACCCCGATGTCCGGAGGCAATCTTTCATTGTGTCCCCATGGCTCTCCTTTCATGTTTGTTCGCTGCCCAGCTTCTTGCCCTCTCAGTTCCTTGGCCTCACAAGAGCCAAGCGCCATGACAAACCACCATCCATATCTCTTTTAAGTCAAGACAGCTGTCAGTATATCTCCTTGATCGCCAGTCTGCTAGCTCCACTGACGCCCAGCCATATCTCCAGTCGGCTGTCACCACCGAAGCCTATGAAAGCATATGGAAACTCTTCCATCTCAAGTGGAATAATTATCAGACACAGATAACCATTCAGAGTTGCCTCCCAGAACATCAGCAATATTTTTTTTCTCAAATCTTAACTATATGTAGATCTATACACCGATCAGCCACAACATTAAAACCACTGACAGGTGACATAAATAGCATCAATCATCTCATCACTGGTAAAGCTTGGGTGCTGGCATTCATGTGAATGCCACTTGACATGTACCACCAATCCAAAGACTGTTGTAGACCCCCTCATCCTAACAACACTACCCGGTGGCCCCCCAGCAGGACAAACACTGCTGAGGAACAGCTTGAGGAACACAATTAAGGGCCCAAGGTGTTGATTGTGCCTCCAAATTCCCCAGATCCCAATCTGATATAGCATCTGTAAGACGTGCTGGAGCAGGTCTGGAGCCATGGAGGCCCCCAACATACAGGACCAAGGGGATCCACTATAAAACACCATGGTGCCAGACACCAAAGGACTTCCGCAAAGGCTTTAAGTCTATGTCTTGACAGGTCAGAGCTGTTTTGGCTGCACAAGAGGAACCTTCACAATATTAAGCAGGTGGTCATAATGTAATGCCTGTGTTTGACGTTACATTTAGAATGTTCTCATTTTCAAGATGCCACAAGAAGTGCCAAGCAGCTCAATTAACCAGTTCCACTCATTCAGGAGACTGTGCCGTTTGGTGTGTTAGTTGTGCATGTGTTAATTAGAGTCTGCGTGCCCCAGGTGCCGGACCATATTTTTATTAATCTGTTGCCTGCTGTCACAATGTTATAATCATGAACACACTATTTGACATTATGACTTTTCGGCATGTTTGTGTTTATGCATGTGCTCGTGTGTGTGCGCCAATGCAACGCAGCAATGAACAGAGGCTACGATATGATCAGAGACATGCCAGTCTCCGGAGCAGATGTTACTCAACCTCCCATCTCTGCTCTGCACTGATCATATTAAGCAGACAAGTGGTGTGTGCATGCGTCTCTTTCTGTGGGCTTGCAATCCTGTTTGTGTGTGTGTGTGTGTGTGTGTGTGTGTGTGTGTGTGTGTGTGTGTGTGTGTGTGTGTGTGTGAGAGAGAGAGAGAGCAAGGCAGAAAAAGAGATGGAGGGAGCACCGCAGATGGGGATTTCTAACTAGACTTATGGTAGACCAGGGACAAGTGTCTAACACATTCATCGAGAAGAAATTCACACTGGCGGATCAAAACACGCCTGCGGTTATATTTTAAATCTTCATTTAGAGACGGACGAACTCTCAGAGTCCACAGAAGCAGTTTTTTCAGATCCTATAATAATAATAGTAAGTTGATTAGATGTGACAGGTAGTATTTTTCCTTGAATCAATATCGCGAAACTTTGGTATAATTACAGTAATCGCGATGAGACGAGATAATTAGCAGCCTCTCTTTCACAACAGCACTCGTGTTTCTCAACCACAATTCACATAAAATACATGAAGGTCCAGGGGCATTCTGACTTCATGAGACAGGATGTCATACGTACCCTGTACAAATGTTAAGGTATGGATAAGAGCATAGTCACGTCTGCTCTATGGGTTTACACCTCTCATGATATTTGCAAACTTAGCAGGTCGAAGCTGTGCAGATATGTTCACTGTGCAAGATCCCCGACAAAACAAGGCTGACTGTTTGTGAAAATTTGTAGTGTTTGTGTAAACCTTCGATCTATCTATGATAGGGTTAGGATTTTCTTTCCATTCCTCACTTAGCCAGAGTTGAGACATTCTGCAGTAGCTTGTCCCGTCCTTGTTGTTAAGGACAGATAACCATCTATGGGAGGAACGCTTCCTGAGCTGCAGATATAATCTGAACATTGAAGAGAATCGTGAGGATTAACATTGCCTCACTGTGCAGGCAGATGTGCCGTTATTTTATACCTCCATGATCATGTTTTATAAACTATTTCAACGGAAGTCATCTGTGTCAAATTTTTAGATATTTCAATCTATCAAGAACAATGTGAAATTAATATGATACGGGTCGCCCATAGGGATGAATCCACAGAGAATTATCTCATGAATCAGCAGCTCCCCTTTAGATGGCTTTATAGTTAGGATCAGGTCATGGATAGGCCAAACAGTCTTCATCTTTACTATTTTTGCTCACTCTGACAGCTTTCGTAGCCTTTACAGACACAGCAGTAGGGCTGGGTACTGAACTTCGATACTTTTATGGCACCGACTAAATTGCCTCGATCTAGTATCTAGAATGTCTTGTGATTAGATACCATATTGCAACACCGAAGGAGTTAATCTCCTCAGAGTCAGTGAGCCAATAAGCATGTAGCTTGCTTGTTGTGCCAAGATCTAATAGTGCTGGTGACTGGCTGTCTTGAGGCATGCAGGAAAAAGACTAGTTTTTGCCCAGAGATGGGGCTCACCATGTGTGTATCATTAAGGAACTGGAATCAAAGTCACAAACATTTACATTTTAGGGCAATTAGCAGACGCTTTGGTCCAAAGGAACTTACAGTAATTCATACATGCATTCATACACTGGTGGCATGCAAGGTGCCGACCAGCACATCATGAGTAGTTTGAGGTTCAGTATCTCGGCCAAGGACACTTCGACATGCAGACCAGGGGCACTGAAGCAGCAACCTTTTGATAACAAGACGCTGGCTCTACCCCTGAGCCACAGCCGCCCCAGCCTGGTGTAGCTACACTACCGGTTCAACACCAAATGGTAGACAGACAAAGTTAGCAGGGGATTATATTGAAGCATTCAGTAACCAATGAGCCAGAATCCTCCCTACAGAAGTTGGTAGAGACCAAAAACAGAGCTGAAAGAGTGAGTAACATTCGCCTTGGGACCAGAAACATGAGTCCAAATGAATGATATTGTTGTCCTGCAACTGCTGGACTAGCACCTACATCATGTTATTGTCGTATCAAGTCAAACGCTGATTATGTGTTAAAGTTGTGTTCACATCTTGTTACACTGAAAAGTGGCCAAAAAAGATCTGTTATTGCAGGTTCAAGGATTTATTAATATTATAAATGCATTATTACCAAGTAGAAAAGGATGATAAATGCTAGCCAACAGGATTTTTTACAACTTGGCAACATTTTCCTTTTCATGTCTTTCAATTGACCGATAAAGCGTAAACCAGTTACTCGCTAAGAATTTGTAAATCCATCACTTCCGACTTATAAACTCTTTTATATCGAATGCCTTTCAGTAAGTTGTCCCTTTATCATTTAACCCTTTTCATAGAAGAAGACCGTGACAGCACATCCGGCAGACTCCCTGTGAAATCTGATCAGGTGACTAACATTATAAATCCTCCGCGGCCGACGGCGGAGATACACACATCTCTGAGCTGTCACGCATGAGAGCAGAAGATCCAAAGAGAGCGAACGAGACAAGGAGCAGCTGTAGATTTACCGCTCCCAACGGAGGGTTTGGCCTCTGAGAGGAGCCATGTGGAGCGGCCCGGCTCTCCCCTGGGCTCTCACAGCTGCACACACCTCTGCTCTTTCCCTCCGTCTCATGCGCTCTCTTTTCTGCCTTCGCTCTCAGCTCCAGCTCCATCTCCCCTTTCGATCGCTGCATTCCACGCTTTTTTTCCCGTCGCCTTCCTTCTCCGCACTAACAGTCCGTATCTCTCCCCTCTCTCTCCTCTGTGTCCAGCCCCTGACCTTTTGCCACAGTTTTCTGTCCAATTGGAATTTGAAATAAACCCAATATCTTCTGACCCCTCGACTCGTCTCGCTCTTATCGCGCTCCCTTTCTCTCTCCTCCTGCAAATCTGTTCCCACCACCTCCAAATCCTCTCTTTGCTCTTTTGTATTACCTCTCTCTTACACTCCCATCTGCCCCCTCTTGCTCCATTTTACTCTGTCTGTCCATCTCTACTATTCATTTCTTCTTTTGACTCAAGTCTATTCTTGTGTCTCACTCATCTCCTTCTCATTACACCTTGCAGACACACACATTAACGCAATGTATTCATTAGACATTTACACAAGAGGTTGCATTTCTTTGTCCTTTTCCCCGAGGAGGCAATCTAATGTATTTCTGGAAAAAGCCTCCATCATTCTCTATTGATAAAAAACCTCACCCGCCCTTGTGTCTTTCCTCTTCATCATGCCACCGTTCATTCTCATGAGCTCAAGTTTTAATGAGAAGTATGAACGCCGTGATCGTGCTGAGTCAGAGTGTTGTTTTCTGCCTTTTCACTGTCCTTTCTGTTAATGCGTCTGCAATTATTGTCTTTACCCATTACCTTTTCAGATTCCTCTCACATTGACCCTCCCGCCCCCCCATTTTTTACTTCCTCTCCATCGCCTTTGATTTGGGACTCATTATGGCGAGGAGGTAGCCAGCGTTCATGAATGTAGACACGTTGTCAGAAACGAATGAGGGAGAGATAAGACTGGGTGTGGGTGTTAATGATCTTTCAGACCGTTACTACCCTTGTGTGTATTGCTTTGTTGTCTGGGGGAGAAGGCAATGTGCTCTGAATGGCCCATTGATTTTGGGCGTGTGGAGCCTTTAGAAACGCACGCGTGCACTCACACACACACACACACACACACATATTAACACACACGCGCGCACCCAGGGAGTCTGGGAGGCTCTGTGAGGTTTAGCAGAGCCTGTCTCATCTTCCCTGTCTATCCTTTAAGCTGTGCTCTGCTTTCTCACTAAATGCATGGTGGGCTGCTGGGCTGCCCTGGCAGAATGACAACTAAGACTGGTGGGAGCAGGGCAGAAATATCTCTCCGCGGGGCGAGCAGGTGAGATTCCACTGCCATCCAACACTCGGGCCGAGCGCTCCTGTGCTCTCTATGGCTGCTCGTGTAATGATCTCATGCATCAGCATGCGTGGAGGGTGCATGGAACGAGGAATAATATATTATTTGCCCTATTTGGCTGCAAGATTATTGATGAGCACAATAGCTGTTGTGGTCATCATTAGGCCGTTTCTCTGCTCATATGGGGATTAAGATATAGCCGGCCTATATGTATCAGCAACGCTGCCCGCAGACAGTACCGGTCATTTTTTTCCCCTCCCCCATATTAGATTTTATGAATTGCTTCTCCTCTTCTCTCCTCTTCCTCACTAAAGCACTCCGTTCCTTAAAAGACAACATTTCGCTACATTCATAGATCCAATTCCCGGCCTCCTCACACCATGCATTCCTCTTCCCCCATTAGGGCTGCAGGGGGACGGTGGCTCTCCTCAGGTCTCCAGTGGTCAGTCTAGTGACAGAGTGGACTCATTATGGCGTGGAGGTGGGGTGTCCACACTACAATAAGCGAGAGGGAGACTAATGAGCAGTTAGGTCTACGGGGAGTGTGTTATGCACTCCCCATGAAGCACTAAATTTGTGTGTTTCGACAGAGCGACGCCGGGGCTTCTAATCAATTGTCAGAAAACGGCAACTTGCAGCAGCCCCGTAATGAACTGTTATGCCAGTTTAGAGAGGTTAGCTGTCACTCAGGGAGCGGCCGCATCAAACCGAAGCTCTGTAGCGTTTGATTGTAGCGTTGCTTTATTTGGGTAGCCTGATAACCCCGGTGCGCGTACGTGTTTGACAAAGAGAGATACGGCGGAAAAGGGGAGGGAAAAAAAAGGGGAAGGGTAATTAGGTGTATTTCCTCACACCGACCCTCCACCACCCTCCCCCCCCCCCACACACACACATCTCCCAGAGGGGAGAGGAGCCTCGTCAAAGTGCTGTCATGAATTTTTTAACAACCCCGTCGTCTGCTCTCTTCGGAGGTGCGCGTGCGTTTGCATGTGCGCTCATATACAGGAAGTGCACGAGGCAAAAAGGGGTATATTGACGCTAAATACCGCAGTGGAATATTCTGCATTAATGTCACCCAAATTGACAGAGTATGATGCATGACGCGACATGTACCATTTCGCATGCAACATCAGGCCACAGGAGAATATCCATATGTTCATGCACCGCTGCTGTACTGTCATGCTATACATATGCATTTAAGCAAATTGGACATGTTTTCAGAGATGGTCTGGAATTATGCAAAAGTGGTAAACTCAGTTAGCTCAGTGGTGCGACATTAACATGATGTGATGTTCCGGTGACATTAGCTGACATTAACCTAATGATGAGACCTTCTGCACTTGGCCTTTTCCGCATTGATATGAACTGCTGCTCCTGCTTTCCCTCAGGTGGCACATTATTGCATGGCTTATATCTTTTCTTTTTTTTTCTCCGTGAATTGCTTCTGGAATGAAATATGAAGTACCATGATTTCGTTTTTGGTGAGACCATTGTCAAACTATTGGTGGAGATGAGGTCACTGACTTTAAGTATTAATTAGAAAAGAACAGGACAGCTCAACCTGGGTTTGCACATTTTGTTTAAACCCTTGAATGCAAATAAATAATTTTCATAATGATAGTTGTTTTCGCAGGGTTAGATTGGTGGTGCAGAAGGTACCAGTGGCACAGGGTTAGGGTTAGAGCTATGGACTGCATGCATTAGAATCAAGCTCTTGATGGAAATGATTTATAAATTAAACCACATGATTCAGCTCCTGACGTAGTGACTGAGCTTGTTATTTTTATACATGGTGCACAATATGATCATGATCAGTGTTTTGTGTTGGGTGTGTGTGTGTGTGTGTGTGTGTGTGTGTGTGTGTGTGTGTGTGTGTGTGTGTGTGTGTGTGTGTTTGGTTTATGGCTCAGATGGCGTGTATATTTAGCTGCTGACAGCCAGTGCAGAGGAGGTGGAGACAGGTCTGGAACAGAGCCCGGGACTGGAGGCCAAAAGGAATGGGGCTGTTGATCAAGAATGGAACCATTGCCGACAGCAGACACATGGTCACCCAAATACACATTCGGACCCGCACCAATAAAAGCACAGAATGACATATACTATCAACATCTCATCCAGCCATTGCTCATGCACAGATCTGACATGCCCGATGCTACATTCTTCAACAGATGGACATCAGAGAGCGATTCAGCTATAAATACACTTGACCATCAACTCTAATTGCACCAATTAATTTCAAATACCTCCATGAGTAGAGTTTCTCTAAGGCTGTGGTAACCCTCGCTGTTGTGGAGGAAGTTGGTGTGTCAGACAGGCAAGTTTATTTAAGGGCAGTTCTTTCCTCCATGGGGTTGTCATTAGCCAGTACAGTCAGAGCAGGGCGGCCGGGGCCAGGCTGAGGTTTGATCTCTGTGGATCTACCTGGGTGAACATACACACAGTCTTGTGGACTAATGTCAGTATGTGTTTGTTTATTTTGCCTCCTGTCTGCCTTGGGATCTCACTGTTCTTTTTGTTCTAGCCTCCTACCTTCTCTACACAGCAGAAACGATTTCAAATAAGTGAGATGGTCTTAATAATCTAATGATTAAGTGTCCGTTGTTAATGAAATAGTGTACAGCCATACAAGTGGACTGATGGGGCTGCAAGTGCAGTCTAATTAGTTAGTCAGTACAAATGTCAGCATGCTTAACTGTTAATAAGCACCAAACACAAAGTACAAGAAACACTGGTGGGAATTTATTTTATTGCAGGTATCTAGTCAAGTATTGGACAAATTGAAATTTTGACTTGATAATAGTGAGGATAGTGTTTGGAATTCATCTTTTGAGAACTAAGGATTGCTGGAACAAATTGTCCCATTTCATCTAGAAGCATTTTAATTGTAGGCAAATGTATATATTTTTTTTAACTTTGATCTGCAGGCAACACCAGGGCAGAAGTCAGGGAATAACTTAAGTCTTTGGGATTCATCCTCTGGGGACAATGAATGTCTGTACCATACCGTGCCCGAATTCATACAGTAGATGTTGAGATATATTTCAATGCTAGAAGAAAATTCAGGGTCACCAAAGTCGTTGAGTTCCATCCTCTGGGGACCATGAATTTCTGTACTGAATTTTGTCTCATTCCATCTAAAGTGATTTGACTAGATAAGTGACTTAATTTGGTCAGCTGTTAACACTAGAGGAAATGTGAGGGGATCACTAAAGTATTTGTGGTTCATCCACGTGGGACCATGAATGTTCCAGGTTGTGTCCCAATCCATACAGTGGATGTTGAGAGAAATGTGAAACCTTTGATCTAATGATGGGGCTACAACAAAAGCCAGAGGGTAAAAAAAAAAAGTCATTCCGAGTCATTTTCTTGGGACCATTCATTTTGTTACCAAATTTCATCGCAAATAATACATACATATGGTTGGTAAAACTTTTCTGTCGAAAATCAAGATGGTCATTCAAAGGTCCCATATTATACTGTTTTTCATCAATTTCACACAGCTGTCAGAGGTCCAACAACACTGTATTCAATATGCATTGCCCCAAACCCATCCAGGGTCCTGAATTTCAGCTGTCTAAAAGTCGCTCAAGTGAGCTCTGCTGAGCTCTACGGAGAGCAGGTTGTTTCTGTGCCTGCGCCTTTAAATGCTAATGACTCCGTCTGTCAACGCCTGCCTTGCCTGCTACACGCCCCTCTCAGGAAGACGATGCCTTTATGCCAGCAGTAGCATGGGCTAATGTTTTACGGTGGATGTGTCGCTATGGCTCTCCGAGATGGTTCAACCATAGCAGTTTGACCCAGAATCAGACCCAGAATGAGAGGCTCCTGAAGAAGTACAGGCTCTGTGACTGCAACACGACATTTCAGAATGGTTAGTTGGTCTGAATAATGTTAGTTTGTTCTATATGCTGTTACAGTTACTACCATGTAGCTAATGGCTAATGGCTAATGGCTAACAGCTAGCGAAAGCTGTGTTTGTCTCCAACACAGTCTCCAAACTCTTGGACACTGTTCGCATCATCTCTGTCTCCAGTCTGCGCATGTTTCCAGACTTTTTACTTTGACAACCAAGCTCCCTCATAATATTATTAACATTAAACTCGCTTCAAACGCCATTGCATAGCGGACCGAAGCGGAGCAAACTAGTTAGCCAATTTCCAGCTGACTTCACCATACTAGTAGGCAACTGTTAATACTATCAAAACGTGGCGACACTTACCTGTGGCTGGGTGCAGTTGCTGGGTCCATATGGTTGGAACTGATCCTTTCACGAGGGTCAGTGTCGAGGAAAAGCCAGCTTTGTACTGACCCTCGTTAGTGAAGCAGTCCGATGTGAAGTGGTTAGCACACACATACAAGCAAACACGAACAGCAGCTGGCACGCTGTCATTAAAAATGAAACGCTGTCTCTTCTGTTCTTCTGTAGCATGGGACAGAGTACAGGTCCTTTGCGTGTCTAACTCTGAGCGAGGAGTGCGAAAACACTGCTATCTCATGCTCAACTTCACCTCTGGAATGAATGCCCCCCTCTCGGATATCTCCTATCACCGTGCAGAGGAGGCCGGCCTATGAAAATAGCCCCATTCACACTGGCCTTTATGTGCTGCTTTAGTTCGCCGTTTGACTGGAGAGCCGAACCAGTGTGAACAGATAAGCGGCTTCGCGTATCGAGGCCATGTCGATTGGACGGTCAGTTAACTACAGGGGTCCTTCACTCAACTTAATACTGAGAAATGTCCCTATAAGCAACGTTGTAACTGTCTTTGACAACTTATATGAGGAAAAAAATACCGCAGATATGTTCGGAGAAGCTTCTGTCCTACCGACTGTCCGTCACATTTCTGCCCGAAAAACAGCGTCTGTCACAGGCAAAAAAATTTAACTCACGGAGTGTTAAAAAAAAAAATCACCGCGACGGTCAGTCCTCCCGACCGAGACTTCAGTGGACTTTCCGCCAGAAAACAGCCTCCGTCCCTCGAGTGAGAGTCAGATTGACGGGGGAGACACCGGGGAACACCTTGAACGTCATCATAATGACGTGTACCGTCACGCTGTCACTCTCTTTCTGTGTGAATTCACGGCGGAGAATTGGCGAACCGCGACTGCGGCTTTTATGCGTCTTCTCCTGTGTGAATGGGGCCAGTGACCCCTTTCGTCACGTAACGAAATAAGCTGAATCTGAACAGTGTGTAGGAGCGCCATTTTACCAGTGAGTGGGCTGCAGAGATCATGCAGGAATCATTTGCTTTCCTCATTCTGGGAGTTGGCAGGCTCAGGGAGGACCAGCTTTTATATGTAGAGACCAGAGAAAACGTGTTTTTCATAATATGGGACCTTTTTAAAGGTTGTTGAATCACAACCCTGTTAGACAAGGCTTACATTTATTCCTGTGTGAACTTGTGTTATCTAGATACAAGAATAGCCCTTAGATTTTATGTGATTGTGTGTTGCATGCAATGAAAATCACTTGCAGCTGCACTGACACCCAACTCTGCCAAATTACAAATTACAGCAAAAGAAAAGCTCATATAAAGCAAAAATACCTAAATGGAAAAAAAAACAACGAGAAGAATCTTTAAAATGGCATGAAACAGTTTAATAAGTTCACACGTAAACTGTGACATGTAGAGCTCAGATGTCTGACTGTCTCCCTGCTCTTTATGTGTTGTTAGTGTTCCCAGCATGACCTCATTTTCCTACAAAGGAAAAGAATACAGATGAAATCAAAGTGAAGGATTATCAAGGAGGCCCGTTAAATCATCGAAAGACACTGGTTGCCATAGTGATAAATATGTGCTGTTTAGTTTTTGTGCTTGAACTTTTTGTTGCTCGTGCTTTGTGGGAGATGTTCTCGTCCCAAAAAATGAACGGCTGCTTAAAATATTCTCGTTTCCTCTGTGGCTTAGCGGTGTGAGTGCGATGCATAGAGCGAAGGCGAGGTTAATTACATTTATATCCCCCCCTTATAATTTAGTAGCATCCGGCTTGATTGGCAGCCTCTCCGTTTGTAATCCATTTGCACTTGACTTTATTCAGTGATCTGCTATTTCTTACACCGACGACCCCCCTTTTTTACCCCCCCCCCGTGTCTCTCTCTCTCACACACACACACACACACACACACACACACAGTACTCGCCAACCAATAGTACAACCTTTTCATTCTGGCAGTGTGTCACTCTGTGCTGTGGCCTTTAGTGGACGGTGCTGTAAGACAGCGATAGCCCCGTGGTTTGAGCTCTGGGTCGTTCTCCATCGTGCCTTTAAACCGTTCTCTCTTTTTTGCTCTGAATATCTATAATTGGACTGACGCTGTGAAGCAGGAATACCTTGTACAGCTTCCAATCTAAATCCCTGTCATATTTCACTCCCCAGAAACTGGCCACAGCTGCTGAGGACTTCCAGATGGCGTATCAGTGGAAAGACGAGTTTGAGGTAAACGGAGCGACACACACAAAAAAAATACAGACGCTCATGCTTAGAGGAGTACCTGGATATTATAAATCTGCGCGTTATATGTGTTTATAACACTCAGGGTAAACGACTGGGAGATTGCACTGACACACAAAACATTAATGTTCATGCACGTAGTCTAGTTTACTGCCCATAAATTCATTTCATTGTTTGAATAGGTGTAATCTGTTTGTGCCCGCGTGTCGTTAGCAGTGATTACAGCTCCATTAGTAAACAGGTTTATTGCACATTATACACTATTATGACACATTATGCAGCTCATTTCAGATGACAGATACTCTGCTTTCCAGGAACCACAGTGGCAGATAGTTAGGATGCGGAAGTAAAGTGGCGGTCAGGAAAAACATGTGCCACAGACACAGTTATGTGATGTGTGAAAAGCACTGAATTACAATATTGCTTCCTCAACGGCACGGCAATGCCACCCCGGGGCATTGCACAGGCACACAGACACAGATGTAAAAAAAAGAGGAACACACTCAGCTTAACTCATACAGTATTCATTCGATTGGTAGCAAAGGGGCCAGCGTCTTTATTAGCATAAAACTAGAGAATTCCCGCTAATAGAGTTGTCTGCCAACGAAATAAAGAAAGTGTTTAGAAAATGTAGCCAACGTTTCATGCCTGCATGAATGTTATGCTTCCCTGTGCGACAACCCCAAAGCAGCAGCCAAAATGATATTTGTGTTTCCGTGCGACTTGTTTACAGGATGATGAAATCGCCTACTACAACGCGAAGGACAATGTGAGTGTGCTTTTTATTCCCCCGCCGCCTATTTGCCCTCCTTCCATTTAAGCCCCCCCCCCCCCCCAACGCACACAACGGGTCACACTCAGACATGGGCCGCTAATACGCTTTTTGCCACACGGCACCCTTCTCTCCCTCTCTTGTCCTCCTGTTCACCTCCCCGTCTTCTTCGCCTCCTCTCCTTCATCCCCCCCCCCATTCACCACATTCATGTCTTTTTCTCTGCAACCTGGTTTTTCTTTTTCTATTATTGCCTCAGCCTCTTTAACTGCAATCCCTCCCCGTTTCGCCTCTTCTCCGGGCTTTTTTTTCTTCTTTCCGGAGTAGCTTCCTCTCCGTCATCCCCTCCTCCCACCCTTTTCTCAGGTGAAGAGGTTTCTGCCATGTTTCTCCTCTAATTGACAGATGAGATGTATGAGCTGGCTACACTGTTGCTTTATTAGGAAGCAACTGTTCACACTCTCTCTCTTCCTCCCTCCCTCCCTTCCCCTCTCCTGCTTTTTTTCCGTCTCCCTCTCCACCTCACTACCTCAGTTCCCTTCTCCACCCTGCATTTCCTCCATATATCTCATCATGCTTCTTTCTTCATACATCTTCCTGACCGTGCCGCTCTCATTGATGTAAATTGGCGAATGCACGAGGCAGGAGTTATAAATCTCCAACGAGGGGGCACAGACAATATGGCTGTCACCTGCCACTCCTCCTCCCAAGTGAAAATGATAAGGAATGAAAAAAAAAAGCAGGATATCATTAAGCATATCTTCAGCAATGCTGCGTTTTCTGTTTTTTTTTTTTTCTCAAATGAGCTGGGAGGGTGTGAAAATTTGCAGCGATGACATTATCGCACCAGACAGAAGTTGATGAGGATGTACAGTCAGACTGTGCCTTCAAATAAACCCACAGACTGTTTCATGCAACGCGGTGATGCTTCAGCAAAAAAAGAATAAAGAGGCTTTGTATGAGGTTATAAACCTTCCGGTCAGCATTCTTGTCTGCATCTTGATTTTTATTTTTTCCTCCTCAGCTGGATGCAAATGAAACGGAGGGACGGAAATACAGGATTCGACCGGACTTTAAAGAGGACCTGTCATTTAAACGTTTGACTGATCACAACCACACGGCCGTCCACATCCCCACGGACATCTACGATGGCTGTGAGTGCACACCACACACCAAACACACACACACACACCAACACGCAGACCCAAATGGTAACCATGGCTACAACTGACACACCAACCCATCATGAAATGTTGTTTACAGATTGTGCCTCTAGCAAATTTGCCCCTGGCTAAGTAATGCTTAAAAAAAAAGTGATACAGCAATACAACATAATGAGATCTTCTCCTGTACTGTGTTCTCTGTCTGTTGGGTGAGCTGCGTGTCTTTGGGATATAAATGAACCGAGGGTCCTCCAACTGAAATGAATTCATGTGTGCTTTGTCTGAATGGAGCTCCAAACATTTTTCAATATTAGGGAGTTTTTTTAATACAACCTTTTCCTGTAGTCCTGAGGCTTTGAATTAATAGCGTTTAAGCAGAATCATGAATAAAAAGAAAGTTTGATAAATATAAATTCAAGCCAGTGATCCAGCTTACTATGTACTTGACAGGACGGTGTTTTGAATGGAAAGACAGCTTAAGTAGCAGTTAGCATAAGATGTGTCCGTTGGGTAAATATCCTAGAGGCTAGAAAAGCAGCACAGATACCTGGAATACTCACAGCAGAAACGTCAGATAGGTCGGACCACCGTGTTTTACTATGCATCTTTAAATGTTACCGCTACAGCTGAATAATGACAACAAAAGAAAAAAGAAAGTTTGCCACTTTCCAAAGCGCGACATCATTGAGATTCGGTCTACACTTGCTGCCTTCGATTGTACTCAGAACTTGTAAAAAAAAAAATGTAATGGAACAGTTATTCAAGTCAGAATTCCAAATCGGGAAAAACAGTGAACAATTTCCTTTTCATTGATTTCTAATTTGGCACTTGTGTCCTGAAACGTCCGGTCCAGCTGATGTGTGCTTCATAGAAGTCTTTGCAAGAATGCAGTGTGAGCCGCTTCCTCCTCTCTCTTCTTGTGTGTGTTACTTTGTTAAATCAGTTCCCTGTGAAGTTCTGAGACTTGACGCACAAACAGCCGTTTGCTGCGGGTGTCCGGGTTGTGACAAGCTGGGACACATTTAGATTGGAAGTTGAGAAATACCCACTTTGAACTATCGATCATCGTGCAATGTAATGCAGCATTAAGAGAGCAACAAATAATGACAGTAATGGAATGACATAAAAGTTAGTTTACAAAGGCTGAAAAAGGTATAAAGAAAGGGAGGGAAAGGGGAAAAAAAAGAAATGACTATACGTTTCAGACAAGGTGGCGAAATGTTTTACGTCATTGTTTGGAGTTTGTTCCATCCATCCAGCCATTTTTTCAACCAAGTATAGATCGATAAAGTGTAAAATAAAATCCAGGCCAGTTTGTGTTTGATGGCTCTGTGAGTGCTTCATGTTGTGTCATGAAACATGTATGTGCATCTGTTAAAGAGCGTATTTGCCCTGTTTGTCAAAAAAAAAAGTACATTTCTGATCATTTCCTCATCAAGCGCTGACATTTACCTTGAGTGCTTCAGAATAATTTGATTCTCTAGAGTCCCTCTGACATTAGCACAGCTCTAGCTGAATGTCAATGACTTAAGGATCGTCTGTTGAATATCTTAACTACGGTCTGAATTATGAATTATAACAGTTTTTTTTCCTTCTACTTTTTTTACATTTTAAGCTCTTGGGTGATGCTCTGATCGCGGATGTGGAATGAGTGCCAGTAAAGCGTTCGTTGCCTCACTCAAAGTTACTTCACCGGGACACATGGTTCATAATGGGTCTGAACATGAGTCCAATTACGGGATAGGTTCTGAAACCAGCAGGCTGCACTGTTGCTGCTTGGCTTGCGCTTGCAGAATTTCTATCTGTGGCTGTGTGAGCCCGGGTATCTGCGTGTATGTGTGCATGTTTTTGGATATTTGCTAATTAACGTGCAGTGGGATGTGGTGCGTCAGCAGTGACTCGGAGCGACAGCAGAGTGGAGTGACTTCCTCAGCATGGCCCTCAGCCTGCTGGGGAACCGTCTGGCCGCAAGGTTACACACTTCACCTCTCCGCTGACCCCGAACACAGGGCCAGAGATGAGGCATGGGGACGGGCACACGCTGTCGTCGGGGTCCGTTATCTGCGAAAGTGCAAGGCGGGGTTATTAGCAAGCCTCTGCACTCGTTGTGACTTTGTCATTTTTATCCCAAGACACCTCTCTGGCCATAATCTGGGCTCGGTGCCACGACTCCGCACGCTCCGTTTCTGTCAAGGATGCTGTTTATTGGTAGCCTCTAATAAGTATGCATGGATACACTGAGCTGCTGGGACCTATCCAGAACTGACGTCTGATCAGAGTGAGATGAAAGAAAACTATAGGTGTGTTTGGAATATGTTAGGACCCAAAGCTGGTAGCACAAAAGCTCGTCCATGCAAGTTTATTTTGAGGTTAAGACAGCGTTTGAGGATTTAGGTTCAATTAGTTTGGCTAAGATTAAAAGGGGGCCTGCAGTGCTGAAAAAAAAGGGGCTAGGCATGTATTATTTAAAGAGGGGTCCCTATGTGAACAGCAAGAAGCAGTGATGTCAAGTTTGCACAGATGCAATTCTTTTTCAGTCGGCTCTTTTCGGGGGGATGAAGGAAACTGACTCATGTTGTGCCCAAACTTCACTGACTGTGAGTGAGAACAGTGAGAATATTAAGTGCTTTACGAATATTATTCAAGGCCAGGCAACTTTATTTACATAACACATTTTAATCCAGGGCAAATTTGAAGATGTAAATTCACTGACACAGCAGAGGCATCACCTCCTGTAATGTTTTGTAATGCAGATCATTGACTTTAGGCACGGCGATATGAATAATGTAAGCGCAGCTAAACTTGCTCCACACACAAATGCAAAATGAAATGGCTTTTATGAAGAACAAAAAGCCACTGACTACAGTGGCCCTGAAGGTCAAAACGCAACAGCATTTCTGTGTTACTGTGTTTCCTGAAATGTTGTTGTGTTTTATGTAATCTTGTGTTTTGACCTTCAGGGCCACCATAAGTGACCCATCGCCCACTTAAAGGCCCAGCATACACTGTAGCTATTAGACCGGGCTCCCTTCAAAGAGCTGTAAATCTCCTCATTGATGAGAAACATTTGTGTGTCATTGAGTGTGCATGCTCATGCACCGTGTCGGATATGGGCACATGCTGAGGAGTATGTATTTTGTGTGCCTGGGGGGGTTAAAAAAAAAAAAAAGAGAGATAGAGACAGAGGATTCATACGTTATTGAGGCTTCAACTCTCCAATTTGATCTCCACCCTATAAATGTTCCAGGAATAGCCTTTGCTCAGCTGGAGAAAATTGGATTTTCTGGGTAAAGTGGGAGGCAAGTTTATGAAATCACCTTCTATAGGCAGCATCACATCACGTATGTGAGACAAGTGTAGAATAGGGAAAGCAGACGGCCAGGTGACGGTCGGATCAGAACAGCTGCGTCTGTTGGGCCGGTGAAGGACGGAGGGAGTGGGAGACACACAGAGACAGACGAGAAAACGTTTGTATTCTGTGGCGTTGCTTTTGGATACAGACACTGAAAATGTGTGTACGCAATATATATGTCACCTCAGGGGCAGGACACATTTAAATACATTTAGTTTTACTCTTCCAAAAGAACACCAGCTGTAAGCCAAAAAAGTGCATTTCACTGCACATTGTAGTCTGTGCTCCATGTGTGTGATGAAGAAAAAAGCTTGAACCTCGAACAAAAGAGTGGACAGGAGAGACAGTACAGCACTCAGAGAGGGAAAGAGGAAAGACAGAGAGGATTCTGTTACGTTTGGGCCGAGCCAGGTTTCTCTCTGTTTACAGTTTTTGTGCTTCGCTAAGCTAACTGGCGTGCTGGCTCTGGTTATTGTTTAGACATACAAGTGGTGTTCTCATCTCACTGTAGACAAAAAGTCGTTCCAGAATGACCCAGTGGTGGAATGTAACAAAATGCAGTTTAGCGAACAGTACTGCAAAAGGACAAATGTGAGGAACTTACTGCTTTAATTTCACTTTTTGGTATCTCAGAGGCAAATATTGTACCTTTTACTTCCCTACATTTGTCTGACAGCTTGAGTTAGTGCTCACTTTTTATATTACAATTGTTCTCTTCCTGTCATATGAAGACCATGTTCCCTCAAACTCCAAAATTTGGAATTTCTTGTGGTGAACCAAAGAATTGAGTGTTCATTTATGATTTCAGTGTATTCTCACGTCTTCAGCCAAAAAAGCATTTTCATTTCTTGCATGTTACTACTTGCATGAGTCGACAATCAATCCACTTTAAATTTGCCAATTTTGACCCTGAATGTCCGCTGCTGAGGAATAATAAAAGTCTGATTGTATCTACCTGTGCAGGCTGCCCAAGTGAAACCTATATACGGGAAACACTGGGAGTATTTTCACAGTGTGGTATTAATACTTTAATATCAGTTAAGGATCTGAAAACTATCCTTTTGAAATTGCTGTCACTTCTGGCTTGAACGTCACTGTATCAGATTGAGTTTTCGGCAGCGGTGCTGGCGTTCTTTTGAAAAAGTACATGATTGTCTGGGTGTATTGGGGGGGGGGGGTGGACTCCTTATCCTTACTTAAAACTGTGAAAAAAATAACACACTCTTTAATGCTTTAAAAAGCCAATCCATGTTGTATTTGTTCCTTAATTACAGTATATTGCAACCCTGATATCCCCCTGAGATGAAGTCATCACAGGGTGTAGATTCAGTGTGGCATCAAAGCCGTGCCGGAGTGCAGCCGGGGAATTCATTAGTGTCAGCGGCAATATGGGCGACTAGAGGAAACTGTATCCCTTATGAAGCAGCTTATTAAATATTATGACTAACTCAGGAGTGCTCAAAACTAATGGAAACATTCAAAAAACTACACATTACAACTGGAGGCAGATTTTTGTTTATCACTGCACTTCAGCTAAATCGCCTGTGCGCGTATATCTTTTTCAGTGTGTGTTCTTTGACTGTCGAGCTATCTTGCTGTCTAAATAGCGGTGAGTGGGCCTGTGAGTGGATAGCCGTCCACCTACTTGTCTGTCTTCATCACTCTTCGCTGGAAAAAAATCACACATACAGTTAGTAATTTTCTCATTATCTAACGAGGGGCTGTGTGCTGTTATTTTCTCTTCCTTTGCCTTTAAAGTTCTGTGCTTAATGAGGGAAACACATTACTGTGCACACACACTGCATGCTCTCCCCCTCTCTCTCCCCCCCCTCTCTCTCCCTCTCTCTATAATAAAAAAACATGCACTCCTGGCAACCGAGGCTTCATTAACTCTCCCTCTCCAGAGGCATGCATGCAAATGAACAGTGTTTGCTTTGCACATCAATGGACCATGTCACACTCAATACGCGATACCAATATATCTCACACACATGCACACATGCACATATAGAGTCACCGAGAAGCATATATACAGTACTGCAGTAGTATTAAAAACGAAAGAAGGGAGGAGGGAAGGAAGGGAGGAAGACGAGTGGCAGAGAGACAGAACAAAGATAGAGTTGGGGCAGCATGTGCTGCGTCTCCATCCATCATAGTGAGTGTTATGTGGCTCTGAGCTGTCTGGGTGCTGTGTCATTACATCCATAATGCCTGTTGCCTCCCACAACACACACTATCAATCACACCCATGCACACATACGAACGCATGCACTTGCTCACGCGTGCGTTGGGTGTCACGGGTCAAATTAAAAGCAGTTACTCGCCAGAAAACTGTTCCTCGGCATTTCTTACTGAACACCGCCATCCGGCCGGATGAGGTGGCCCAATATTTGCTCATGTGTCCCGCTGGGTGAGTGGGCTGACACTGAGCAGGCCTGTGTGTGTGAATCCTAATGAATGTGATATTCTGGTATGTCCACACGTCTGTGACAGTCTACAATGGCCTTTCTTACACGTGTGCTTTATCCCGCGATCATTACTGCAGTATACGCTCACAGACAAGCACACATTCGCAGATGGAACATCAAGATCCGACTGCAATATCAGACTGAATACAAGACATGACTGATTTGTTATCTTCTGACTTGTGTGTGTGTGTGTGTGTGTGTGTGTGTGTGTGTGTGTGTATTTCCAGCCACGATCGTGCTGAATGAGTTAAACTGGACAGAGGCACTGGAGGAGGTGTTTAAAAAGAACAGGGAGGATGACCCGACCCTTCTCTGGCAGGTGTTTGGCAGCGCCACAGGCCTGGCCCGCTACTACCCAGGTAAAAAAAAAAAATGAGATGGAGTAAAAAACAAACACTGTATTTGTCTTCGCCTGTCATTTATCAAGGCGGAAAAAGCCCCTTGTCCAGACTTGTTTGTCATCCGTCCCTATCACACATCACACTGAAGCCTTGTGTGCTCCCTCTCTTATCAAATCGAAGGCGCCCTCATCAGCCGATTATAATTTGGTTGACCTAAGATGCAGCTTGTGGCTTTTTTAATCACAACGACAAACAGCCAGGGAGGATACTCACACCTCTGCTTCATTAACACATCGCTGAGCAAATAAATCAGCTCAATAAATAATCCCTCGACTTGCACTGATTTTTATATGTGGTGCCACTGACGGTGTCATACTATCTTAAAGTGCATTAGTCTGGCGTGGCTCACCAGCGCAAGTGTTTTTCTCTGCCAAGCCATTTCTATTCATGAGATTCCCTGTCATCATAGACTCCGTATCGCTTCATGGGAAAAGTTTATGTCTAATATTCATGAATTTTCATTGGCCTTGAATCTATTCCTCTTTGTTCCTTTTTTCTTCTTTTTTTTTTTTTTACCTCTTAGCATGCATGATAGGCAGTCACACATTCTCATACTGGCTTGTTTTCACGTTGCCCCTCACTAATAGCACACAGATAGAAAGCAGCCGATGACTGTCAAAGCAAGTGAATCCTGCGCTACGTGCCGTGCATCCAAGATGAATATTTTACCCCATTTACTTGCTGTTTACCCCCTCGTGAAATATTTTTCAGTAAATTAAACATGTTTCAATGTAGATGGTGTCGGATTCCATCCCATAAGCTAGCTGTCATTGTGACACAAGTGACAGATTTCTTTTTTTTTTTTTTAGAACCTCCCAAAATGCGTCCTCTTTTATCTTCACAATGTGACTGACAGTGGCCAGACACTGCAGGGCTGAATATGACACCGCATATTGCCAGATAGATGACAGATTAACACTTCAGTCAGACAGTCAGAGGTGTCAAGAAACAAACTAAAATAGGAACTATTGTCTCATTCTTGTTTTATAATGAAAAGAGAATTAACACGTATTTGATCTCCTCCTGAAGCCTCTCCCTGGATGGATGCGCGGAAGACCCCGAGTAAAATCGACCTGTACGACGTCCGCAGGAGGCCGTGGTAAGAAAACTGCAAGAAAATATAATCATTGTGTATGTGTCTGTGTGTATGCGTTAACTGCTTTCTTATTGGCCACGTGTGAGCGGGTTGCAATGTGGCATGAAAAATGAGACCTTCCTCACCTCTTAAAGTCACCCAAACAACCCAGTGAATGATTTGCTTGAGTTGTTTAATGCCGCTGGACTGTGGAATTTTCTTGTGAAGGACTTGGGAGGATTGTCTGGGACAGTGCAACGGAAGTGACTTAATGCACTCTCTGGCCTGCCTTGTCTCAGTGCCTCCCTGCGCTGACAGAGAGCAACAGCAGCTAACGTTAGTTTAGAAAAAGGAGCCCGTTAACATAAGCAAACGTCCGGCTTCCAGCGCGAGTTCCACAGAGCCCCTTTAAAGCTCCTGAAAAAGTTAGCAAGTAGACTTTGATCTGAAGGGTTTTCGTGATGTAGTGCATGTGTAATATTGTGATTAGAGTGAATAATCGTGTTAATGATTGGTCAGAGTATGCGTGTGACTTAGATAAGCTTCTCTACCCATCCAGGTACATCCAAGGAGCCGCCTCGCCCAAAGACATGCTAATCCTTGTGGATGCGTAAGTTACTTTCCTACCCCCATTGATCCGTAACCTCCTCGCATCAGCCATGATTTCCCCTGATTATGATACATGCCCTCCTCCCGCCACGTAATGTAATGCATCTCCCAAAGCAGACACATTTCTAATTACATTGAGTAAAATCTCGCAGGACGTGAACCGAGCTGACAGATTGCAGTGAGAAACTCTCAGGTACTGTGTTGTTGTTGTCGTTTGCTGCTGCAGGAGCGGCAGCGTGTCGGGCCTGACTCTCAAACTGATCAGGACCTCCGTCAGCGAGATGCTGGAGACTCTGTCTGATGACGACTACGTCAATGTAGTTTATGTGAGTATTAAACCCTCCACTTGCCGAGCGCCGGGCGGTCTTTTTGTGCGAGGCGACGGGGGGGCCATGATGCACGCTGAGCGAAGGGACAGAGTGACAGGCGGATTCAGAATGTGCGCCTGAATGGGCTCATTTGTTTACACGCCCATTCATGCGCCCCTGTAGATGGATTTAAATGGAGATACACTCATAAATACAATGTACAGTGAACACCCACACACACACACACACACACACACACAAGAGAGACAGAGAGATGGATGACAGGTAATGAAATATGGATTTCTCTCAGGCCTGGCCACCCTGAAAAAGACCTTTAATGAAATACCCACTGCTCTATTTGGTGTACAGGATTAAAACTCTGCACTACATGCCCCCCAACCCACCTCCTTACCCATGTGTGTGTGTGTGTGTGTATGTGTGCACATTCCCACTGCACCTAAAGGGATTACAGCTGCACCTCCAACTGGGGCCGAACCCTGGGAAACACTCATTCATCACCCCCTCGATTTCTCAATCACCCTTTCCCTCCATCATTGAGTCCCAGCATTCCCCCCATACACCTTGATTCATCTATTTGTGTCACAGCATGATCTCCCTGCACACTGTACGCCTCTCCACTCCTCTATACACAACACCGCAACTTTGCTCCTTCCACCGGCCCCACTCTCTCTCTCCCCTTCTTCATTTCTGCTTTTCACGCCCACCAATCACTTCCATCGCTCTCTCCCCCTACACCGTTTCATTCTCTGACCATCTATTCCGGGGCCCATCCGCGCTTGTGATTACACTCAGGAAAAAGAGCCAATCAGGAGGCTGCGTGATGCATAGATGGGCGCCTGTGGAGGTGTTTATTGAGATGGGTCTTTATCGAGATTGGAGCCGTCTTCGTTTTCCTTGCACAAAGACAGCCATTCAGAGTCTGTTTCCTCTCTCCAGGGACCCTTTGTCTTGGGCACAATGTATTCTGTTTCACGGTGGACTTGTGATCCTGCAAAGACGTGCAATTATCGGAATCTGTCGGGGCGCTCCGTGTGTGTGTGTGTGTCTGTATGTGTGTGTGTGTGTTTCTGTGTGTGTGTGCGTCTTAGGAAGTGAGACGGAGTTAGAGCGATTAGTTCAAAAAGTTCAACTGCAGTTTTGACTCAGAACTTCTTCTGTTCGTCTGGTTGAATTGTTTCCCTCCTCGCCTGCTACAGCGATGTGGGAGTGATGCATTTGTGGTCCAAGGACGATGCGAAAATGGGCTAAGAGGATAATTCATTACCTAAAATTAATTACATTTTCTAGATTGTCATGTTTGTTATATTTGGCTTGTATTTCTGTTGGTTGCAATAACACCACCCTTACCACATCTTGAAACACAGAGACATTGCTGGTCTGGTGATGGTTCCGTTTCCCCGCCTCCACACACCTGGTTCAAATGAAGGGGCTTCACGACGAGCTGATCATTTGAAATCAGGTGTGTTGTAGGTTTGAACAACACTGTTCTAAATAAGCCACTTGTTCGGTTTTGCATCATGGCAGTTTATTGCAGCAAAACAATATGATGGCGATAAGACAAGTGCTATGTGCAGTTTAACACAGACCATGCCAAAACTTACCTCGCCCCCGATAATCTATGTTTTCAATGTTCAGGGTTGTTATGTGGGCTTATAGTAAAGATTGGAATGTAAATGATATAGTAAATATCTTGAAATGGTGAATCTACATAGTTATGAGAGTCAATCGTGTTGAATGCAGGCATCTAGTTTATTTTACGCGCTGATGGCGATTGAGCTTTCGCGTGCAGCCACTGTGTGAGTGTGCTGAAAGACCTGGTCCATTTTCTGACAATTTGCCTGCCAATCACAGATTATACAAACCTCCTGCCTTGAAGGTTTATTTGAGCTAGTTGAACCTATGCAAATATTAGTGTAAAGGTCCAAGGTAAACGCATGACCATGATTACTTCAGAAAGCCTGTAGACCCCCCGATAATGACGGTGTCGTTGGGTGAGTTGTATGTATCCTTATGCGTGGTGGGTGTCTGGAGACCATAGTTGCGTGTTGGTGGCCTACCGATCCGTACAACATAGGCTGGTCTGTTGGGCTGGTTGCTCTGTTTATTATCTCATGTGCATAAAATGTTGAAACATGGAAACTAAATCTATACTGTGCGTAAGAATGAATGAAGCGGTATCTCATGGATGTTTGCAACAAACAGTTTGGGTCGTCACGTTCACTAATCTCTCTGTCGATCTCTTACAAGTTTGGTCGATCTGGTTTGTCTGTAACCTGTATGATCATGCGACCCCTCGAATGTCTCGCTCCATCTTGACTTTTTCTTTGCAACGTTGCCTCGTTTTCAGATCTTAACAGTGTGACTCTGTGTCCATTAATTGCCCGACAAAACTCATTAGTCATTTCTCTGTCACCGTCTCTCTCTACCTATTTCTTTCTGACACTGACTCGCTTACTCATACACATCCACGGTGCCCTATGTCTGGCCCTGAGGGTGTTGTAACCTGACACTAAATCATTAATCTCTGATATTACCCATAAATCCCTCCTCATTAACAGTAGCCAAGGGACTAAGTTGGCATTTGGTCATGGAAGATGCCCGCACACTTCCTTGGCAGCCGCGGCAGGTCAGGGGAATGCTGATGGCTGTTCCTTCCCACTCGTTCTTCCCCCTCTCTGTACTCACCCTCCCTATTTTTTTTCTCTTTTCTCCTGTATTCTCGCCTCTCCTCACCCTCCCACCTCAATGAGCCTCTGTCGCTTTTATCCGGCCTGCTCAGCCAGTGTGTTAGCCGGCGTCAGTGCTGTTAGCTACCGTCACGTCCAGTGGGCAAGCCAGAGCACCAAACCGGGGCAGGAGAGTGTCCGGCGGGATTAGAGCTTGACGATTAGCCTTCTCTCTTGTGTCATCGCTAATCCATTCCCAAAGCCTGGACCATCTCGCACACACACACACACACACACACACACACACACACACACACACACACACACACATACACATACACACACACACAGACTCACACAACAGAGCTGTTGTAATAGGATCACAAGGGAACAGTAGAATTTGTAGTAGATTGTATTCGCATTTGTGTTCAAGGCCAGTAACACAACATTACAAAGAAGACTCTCACAATAGTTTTTTTTCTTCTTTCATTTACATCACACAGGGCTTATCTACAAAAATTGCATCTCTCTAATCAGAACATGATCGATGTGTCACATACACTACGTGAGCTCATTATTTTCAGTATATCACACATGTCTCGCTTTTACCGCTTTTAAGTCCTGCGTTCACACCCTCCCCCTCCTCCTTTTTCCGTCCTCTTCCCGTCACTTTCCGCTCCTCACCCTCCCACATTCCCGTCTCACCTTCCTCACTTCTCCTTTTAATAGATTAGGTGATAAAAGATCCCCGACTGCTCCACGGAGGGCAAATCACGTGAACCCGCGCTTGTGTGTGCGTGAATGCGAGTTTGTGCGTGTTTATGTCCCGTCGTCTTGATCCGGTCCTTTTTGTCGAACCGCAGCTGTCGTCACTTCTCCTCTCAGTCCACCACAGATGTGTGTGTCTGTTATTGTCAATCTGAAGGGAACTTCAAGGCTATCAGGCTCATTGGAAATACGCCCACTCACATGCAGCCAGGTCTCTTTTTTTGCCTCCTTTCTTGTCGGTGTAGATCAGTGTTTCCAGCCTCCCCTATTGGCCGTCTCACAGAGACACATTGATTAGTCCAGATCGATGAGGTGTGGTATTGTTTTAGAAGAGTTCTGCAACACAATAGCTGTGCTGGTTTACTATACTGCTGTCCCATGTCCTAGATGATTTTCTGTCGTTTTTTTTCCTACTTATTGCCATTCGAGGCTCTTTGAATCTGTCCTCTCTGTTCACTCCCGGACAATCCGAAAGCTTCCGTTCATTTAACAGTGAAAATAAGGACCATCTGTTCGACCTGGAGCACAGCGCGGTGTAGAAGGGAAGCAGGCTTTTTTGCTGTATGCTGGGCAGAGTGTGTGCATATGTGTGCTGAGGTGTGGAAATGAGGAGGTCTCACCTTTTAAAAAAAGATGGTGTTGCTGCCTAACCTTGTTCTTATATAGCAGAATCTTGTTTCCATGGGTACCGAATCGTTGAGCTCGTGGAGGATGTGAAGCAATTAGTGGGGCTTGATGAATGTGTCTGTTTACCGCTGCTTGATAACAGCCAAGGCCAGGTGGGAGTGTTTGTGTGCGTGTCTGCGCCGTGTTCGTCCCAATTGTTTCAGACGCACACGTGTACGTATGAATAATTTGTGGGCCCTGACTCCTTTTTTTGCATCTGTTGCCTCCCAGTTCAACACCAGGGTGAAGGAGACGGCGTGTTTCAACCACCTGGTCCAAGCCAACGTGAGGAACAAGAAGCTGCTGAAGGACGCCGTGCAGAACATCACGGCCAAAGGGATCACAAACTACACAAAAGGCTTTGAGTTTGCTTTTAGGCAGCTCTCTGCGGTGAGATAAAAGTTTTCTCTTTCGGTTAACGAAAAAATGTGTAATTTCTTTCTCTTCCGAGCGTAAAAGAGGCTCAGAGCAAGTTTTGAATGAGTGTTGCCTTTGATGCCTCCATATTTCCACTAGCAGCAGCAGCAGCAGCAGAGCTTTGTCTTTCACTGCCATCTGCTGGTTGAATGTGTTACCTCGTCTCAACTGTCCAGACAGTAGAGCAAATATTAGACTGTTACAAACGAATGACTGGACTGAAATGAAAAGCATCATCCTCCAGCTGGGTTGTTGTGCAGCGACACTTAACGTGATATATGTGATGAACTCTGAACTTTGTCATCCACAGAGTTATAATGATACAGTAGATTAAGATATGTGGCAGACTTAGGTATAAAAAGACCAGAACTGGTCGACACTTTTGTTAGCAGTAATTTGAAGCTGATTGGACGAACGAGGATATCACTAGAGGCAGCTGTCTCATCCAAATCAAAAGTTTGTTTTCCTCTGGAGTTGAATTTGTCTGAGATGGAAATAAAAAGGAAAGTTCTGCAGGTCAACCAAGATAATTGGGTTCATTATCCTGGGATCGTGCATACAGCCGAATATTGCTTTCCATCACCTGGGTGTAAAAAAAAAAAATAATTTCACATAAGATGATCCTGATGTTTTGTTTTCCCTTTGACTAGACTAATGTGAGCAGAGCAAACTGCAACAAGATCATCATGCTGTTTACTGATGGAGGAGAGGAAAGAGCTCAAGCTATACTGGAGAAGTACAATGCTGACAAAAAGGTTTGTTGGTCTCACACACACACACACACACACACACACACACACACAGTGTTTGCTTTTATCTATTTGGATGTGCTCCCGTTGTAGTTTATATTAGACTCAGCTTTTTGGAGCTCCCTTTGGGTCGGAGCTTCCGTGTGCATTTCCTCACTATCCAAAAGTTTATGCAGATGAGGTTTTTTTTTGCATAATGTGTGAAACAAAGACCTATTCACATACACACATAAACACACACACTCATACACACCCACAGATCATAAATGTGCACATGCATGAGGTTGAGGATGGGAGCAGACTGCACACACACTTCATCATGATGTCACAACCCGGCTCAGACGGGAGTCAAAGATTTTAAATAACATTTTGTTGAACCACATTAGACCAAATCTAAATGAATGAGTAAGCATATTGAAAGCCTGCTGGCTGAGAGCAAAGCAGACCAAGGGGGAAAGAGGGAGGTATCCAGTCCTCTTATATCAGGAACAGCAATCAGAGGAAGTAACTTGAGGTGTGACTCATTCTCCAGAAACTCTGCCTCAAATCAGGAGCAGGTGAAAACACAGTAATCATAATAAAATTCAGAGCACATAAGAAAATCATTGATTGACTCAAAATTAATGTTGAATGAAATTATTCAAATACATCACATGCTTCCACAATATATGCTGGTCTTGCTGGTGACCAGTCGCCAGCAAGACCAGCATATGTTGTGTTTTGGTGCTGTTTCATGCTGTTTTTTTCCAGCAGGGTATTTTGGTTATGTGTCGATAAATGTTGCTAAATTGAATCTCATGCTGCAGGTGAGGATCTTCACTTTCTCAGTAGGACAGCACAACTATGATAAAGGACCCATTCAGTGGATGGCCTGTTCCAACAAAGGTACAGCACGGATTAGAACACAAATCACCAAAACTGTTATCATTGTGTTACAATCCTTGTGTGTGAGATAAAGTTGTGCTTGTTCGATATTTGTAGTGATTTGAAATACATTTGACATTTTGTTTCAACCTACTCAGCTGGGCTCCGGGTTGTATAAAACTTAAAGTACAGGAAAGTGTTGAAAGAAGACAGGGTGGTGGTGTGATAATGAACATCGTTTTAGAAACAGCGCAGCCACCATCAAGCCTCTTTGTCTTCTTCCCCGCTGAAAGGTCCTTGGCCGGAAACATTAGCAGCTCAAACAGTGATGACTGCACTTTAATCTCCCTGAGGAAGAATGGGGAGAAAACGTTTAAGTGGTTAATGATAGATGAATCAGTAGAGAATCCCTTCACACATCCACAAGTAAAAAGTCTGGACATTATGACACAGTAGGCTAAGCTTAAGACGCTGTGTGCTTCTTGCTGTTGTTATGTCAGCATTGAGTGACTGCAGCATTTGGTTTTCGTTACATTTATCCAGGTTACTTCTATGAGATTCCTTCTATCGGAGCCATCAGAATAAACACACAGGTTAGAGCATGATTTATTGTTTTTCCACAACATTCATGGAGAGCATTCATTCATCTGCCAGCATGGAAGCATTAACATGGAAAAAATGCGGTTTGTCCAATTTTAGGAGTACCTGGATGTCCTGGGAAGACCAATGGTTCTGGCTGACAAGCAGGCCAAACAAGTCCAGTGGACTAACGTATACCTTGATGCGCTGGTATGGCAATTTAATGTAATTTATTTTATTCTATAAGAATTGGCCATCTGTTGAATTTATACTCAAAGCAAACATGTCACTTACTGTTAACTACTGCTAACTGTAGCGTCCATTAGCAACTTAGCTCAGTAAGCAATGCAGCTAGTAATCCAGACTGGGAGCTCATAGAACGGGGGACATGTTGGTGTTTACACCTATAGAGCAGGAGCTTTGCACCAGGACGGGCCAGAGCTAGCTGGTTAGCATGCTAATTGCAACAGATACCTCTGCAGCACAAAACACAGACGTTAGTACTGTTTTATAAGTGAACTATTTCTGTAATTAAAGTTTTAATTCTTACATATGTTAAAGAAAGTTCTCTGTCATCAAGTTCATCATAAATCTAGGTGCTGTATTGTAGGGGACTGGACTTGTTTCAGTTTCGTAAAGATGTTTCACCTTTCATCCAAGAGGCCTGTTCAGGGCTAACTAAATGGAGGGGGGTTGCAGGCTTTTAAACCCTGTGTGGGAGTGTCCTTACAGAGTCGTTTAGGACATGCGTGAGCTCTTGAGTTTCATAGTCGTTAGTGCTACTTGTGGGTCGTTGATCAAACCGGCCTGTGGGTTGCTAAGGCTAGGTGAGCCCAGGTGTGAATGGTTGTTAAGCTGTCTGGGGAGAGAACTCAGTACAGCATTGTAGGTGTGTGATAAGTAATGTCTTAGGTCACGTCCTCAGTTCAAAGACGGTCGTTCCATCTTACATAATTCACCTTTAAATAACACGGACAAATTGTTCCTGCCATGTTAATTTCAACTTGACAAGATTACTGAGATGAATGGTGCTTTCTCTTGACTCTCCATCAGGAACTGGGTCTGGTCATCACCGGGACGCTTCCCGTCTTCAATAAAACAAAGACCAAAGACGACAGGAACGGCGAGGTGCGGCACATAAAGGCTTAAACAACACAACGATTGGGAGTCAGCAGAAGCTGGACCTGATGAAAATACATTTCACCTAATCTTTTTTATTCTCACACTTTCCCCCTCAGCACCAGAATCAGTTGATTTTGGGCGTGATGGGGATCGACGTGTCTCTGGATGACATCAAGAAGCTCACACCACGCTTCACAGTGAGTTCAACACCCATTTGGGATCACATAAACACGGACTGATACATTTCTCAAACCCAGGTTTTTGTGACATGCCCAGCTGTAAAGACGGGAGTTTTCCATCTGGTGCAATTAGTGAGTGATGTGATCCCATCAGGTAAATAATGTCTATATAAAAATAAAGCCTTTAATTAATTACAGCCCCTGTGTGTTTTTGGGGGACCACTGAGACCCGTATTTGACACACTTTCTGACAGCCATTAACAGCTGTCTGTCCATTACACTGTGTTTACTGGCACCATGTCTGGACAGACAATTAAATGTCCTCCTCCTCTGTTGATCTCCAGATTGGTCCAAACGGATACTATTTTGCCATCGACCCCAACGGATATGTCCTGCTGCATCCAAATCTCCAGCCGAAGGTATGACGTCCAACCCCTCTGCATCACCTCACCTGGCTCCTGTCTTGAAGCGTTTTTTTTTTCATTATATTCTGACTTATTCCACAGGGTTGCACAATAACTGCATGCACTCGGTGAATAATATGCAGTCTAGCAGATGGCGGAGGCTCTTTTCAAACTTTTCCATGCGTCGTCACCTTATCAATCTTCATAAAGAGAAATCATTCCCCAGTTAGAGAAGGGCTTGATATCATCAACACCTCGGATGTCAGCTAGAAGGTCACTCATTACCATGTGAGATAAAATAGATATGTAGGGCTTGGCAGTGAGCTGGCATATATGTTTAAGAATGAAGGATAAAAAGAGGCACAGCGGCATATGGAAGAGAAAATGTGTTTAGTAGCAGAGTACCTCAGAATATGATTTAATTTGTTCCACCATGGGGATAAATCACGCTACTGTGGTTTGTATTTTCTTGCATATGTTATGTATAAGATAAAAATTGATATGGTCCTTTTCAGGGTCGCTTTTATTGTCATTTAAACTCAATTAATAGAACACTTTTGATTTGATGACAATTTGTCTTTCACAGCAAGGCTTGAAGTTGAATTTAGAATGAAATATCTGAAATATCCACCAACTCCACCGAAGCCTCAAGTGGTAAAATATCACTAATCATATGCCGCCCGTCCCGATGAGCTAAAGGCCCAGAGCAGTCTTACTTTTCCTCAAATAAATTCAGCAGGATTCATAGCCGCCGGCAGGTATTATGCAAGATGCGAAGAGAATTAGCCGTGACCCCACAAGAGGTTCCAACCCGCTGCCTTCAGCCCGAGGCGAACAGGCTCTGACAGGCGGTGACCATTAGCTTAGCCCAGGACAGAGTTCTGTGTTCGGTGTCGAGATGTTCAGAGTGAAACCACCTCCCCGGATCCCTTTGGGACACACACTTACATCCAACACATCAAGCCAACAACTCTCCACAGTCTAATACATCCAGACAAACGACTCCTATTATTTTTAATTTTCAGTTTAATGGGTTTTATTCTTTTGGTAATTCACACGTCAAAGCATGATAAATCAAGGGTTGGTTAATAACTGTGACTCAAGACTACTGGAAGTTACATAAAAAGACTTGTTACTCATACACAAACTGCGGGGACATCTGGTCTACAGACATGACAGGGCATGGTGTTGTTACTGTAAGAAGATAATGATGTATAATATTAATTAATGTTTATATGTTTATGTCCTGCTTGTTTAACATTTTAAAGCAGTGGTAAGAGATATTGCAAAGCTGCATACTCTTCCTCTCCCTGGACTAAAGGGAACGTCCCTCTTGTTTTCGCTCTCTCTCAAACTTTTCACCCAGACTGGATCACTTAACTCTGGTCAAGCTCTGTGTGTGTGTGTGTGCGTGTATGTATATATATATATATATATTTGTGTGTGTTTAGATATACTTGTCAATGTGGTCGCTGTGTTTCAGCTGGAAGTGACACTTGTATGTTTTGAAAACCATGTTTTTTCATCGTTGGTCTTTGACGACCACGCCACCACCATCACACACACAAACACAAACACACACAGTGACATAAGTGCATGACTGTGCATCTCTTCACTGCTTTCCTAGAAAAGGATTCGTAACAGGAAGCTCAGGCTCAGTAATAAGTACGCTGTCACTTTTCACGAGGTGAGACAAAGAAGCAGTGCTGTAGAATGCAGAAGTAGTTACTAAAGGTAGTAATATGGAGTTGTCTGTATTGTAGTTGCATAGATATCATTTTCCACAGATGTAGATGCAGTCGATGTCTTTTTGTTGGGGATATCATGCATCTGTTTTTGGACCTACAACCCTCCTGTATGTCTGAGTTCCCCCAAACTAAAGTCACAGTATAATCTTAGGTTGCTTGTAGTGATCTAGTAGTCTGGTCATGGAAAATACAATCTAAATATGTGATGTTTATGTTTTAAACATGCATTTGTTTGAGGATATTTTGTGACAGGGTTGATGCTGAGAGAAATTTTGATAATCAGCGTCATCTGATGATTCGCTATTAAAGGTGCAATATGTAAGATTTTTTTTTGAAAACATTCCAAACTTCCAAAAAGTCTTCAAAGAAGTAGAAACATCATGACATCATCTATGTATTGCGTGGCAAAGCATGTTTAGCATGCTAACCAGCTAGCTTAGCATGCTAACCAGCTAGCCCCAGCCCATCTCGATGCAAAGGTCCAACGCTTCCCCTGTGCTTCATGCTCCCAGTCTGGACCGCTCACTGCGCGGCTAACTGAGTTAACATCAGTTACAGCTGCTGGCAGTTAGTGGTGATTTTGATATGTTGCCCTCCATCTTTTTTCTGCGTATGAATTCAACAGGTTTAATTCTTGCAAATTGCACCTTCAAGTATTTAAAATAGTAATATACAAAGGGTTGACTTTGTACAGATTGTTAGTCTAACTGTGTTTTGGGTTGTAGTTTTGTAGAGTAACTATTTTGTGCAAATCAACATGTATGTTGTGTCCAGAAAAGTTGTCTAATAGTTCTACAGATGTTGCTTTCACCTCCTTTTTTCCATGCACATTTAGCAAAAACTCTCACATTTTTAGAAGCTCAGATAGCGTATGGGGGGTAATAGCGAAAATACAGGCAGGTGAGAGGGTCCGCCTATTGTATTGTACTTCAGATTTCCTTTCTAAAGCATACAAAGCAATGTCGGCTGAGAGCAACCTTCATGTTTTCACACAAACACACACACACACATAAAAGCAATGTCAGAATTATCTCATTGTGCTGAAGCATTCAAGACAGACGGCTTCGCTATTATTATTTTTCTCCCATCACCCTCTGTGCTGTGTGTGTGTGTGTGTGTGTGTTTGAGGCTTAGAGGGCTGCCTGTCAATCACTCATTGTCTCATTGAATCAGCCGAATGGGAGATTGTGTGAATACTGATGGTGGCCTTGGGCCCTTTGAAACATCTCCCGTGGCTCACCTCTCTCCGTTTCGGCAGCGCTTCTTTTCTCTATCTGATTATGTTTGTACAAGTTCCACAGTCATCACACGAATCTCCCCTGTTGCGGGGTGGCGTTTTTTATTTTTTATTTTGATCTCACAACCTCGGCACACCTCGACAAATCTCAGCTGACATACAGTGTCCTCTCACTCTTGTCCCTTTTCTTTTTAGTCTTGTTGCTCCTCTTTTTTTTTTTCCTCATTCCCCGTACCTCATTTGATCTTTTTTTCACTCACGCCATCCAGAGTTCCCGTTTTTTCTTTTCCTTTCTTTCCTTTCGGCTCGTATCCTCTCCTGTCTCTCTTGTGTTTGTTGTTTGATGTTTCATTCTGTATCACCCAGTGTTGTACCTCTTGATCTTTTATTCTTTCTTTTCTCATTTTCATGTCGAGATGCTTCATCTTAATCATCCTCCTTTTGCTGCTTCGTTTCATTTCACTCACCATCAAATGTAAGGAACTCAACTCTGGCTCTTTTTAATTGATAGAGTATTTCATTAATTGAGTCTCTTGTCCCTGTGATTCAGCCTTTATCTACAAGTGGTGTATTTGTCTTTTTTTTCGTTTACTCATTCTCTTCTCTGCGTATTTATTTTCGGAGTCGCCGCTCGCACACGTCGGCGCAAAAAAAAAAAACTGTGTAGAGAACACAGTATCAAAAACGAGCATGCCCTCACCGCATCACCCCACGTTTTGGAGTCACAGAGTGAACAAACGCTGCAGAGGACAGACCGGTATCAGATTGCATGTACTGCTGTTTTATAGAGAAGCACTAGATTACTACTACCATTTTATGCCACTATAAAGCCACTCAGACGTATAGGGTTTTTAAGAGGGGACATTAATAGGGTCCAGTGTCACTTTGTATCAAACCTGATTCGGCTGCATCTCGTGTCACAGATATGTTGTCAGAGCGCCGCCATATGGTGCCCTCTATTTTTAATACCGTGGGATGTGATTAGATGCATGTGTTTAGAAAAGGGCTTGGCATCGCTCCTGAATTGAATGCAAAAGGAACAATTATTAAAGTCCACTATATGCTATTCAATTGTAGTAAGATGCGGAGGGCCCTTTTTTCCCCACTCTGTGGCTGATTGCCATGGTAAGAACCCATCTCTGAATAACAACTGTAAAATGGTCCGCTGCACTTTATAACTCTTTACTTACTCCTTACTTCCAAGCCTAACGAGTAGGCCTAGAGTAAATGGTCCTTCTTTGTTTTGTTCACATCGATCCTTCTACGTTTGATTTTTGTGTCCAGTGTTCTTATAGCGATGTCACAGCTCGGACTGAAATATCATCCTTTTTTCGCAGAATCCCAAATTCCAGGAACCCGTCACGCTGGACTTCCTGGATGCCGAGCTGGAGAATGACATCAAAGTGGAGGTAAAGTGTGCAGATACATGGAAATCCGCCTGTCACACGCACAAAAGACACGGACGCAAAAACCACACTCAGACACACGTTCAGCCAGGTATTCAGGTGCCAGATGTCTCGACTCGCCTCATAAAGCTATCATGATCAGTCCCCCGCAGGTGATTTACTCAGTGTTCCCAACTTGTTTAGCATGAGGTTACGAGACAGAATGTTTTTCGAATCAGCTGAAACACAGTGAATCCGTCTGTTTCTCTCCCTGCAGATCAGGAGAATGATGATTGATGGAGAGACAGGCGAGCGTACCATTCACACCCTGGTGAAAACGCAGGATGAGGTAAGAGGAAACACTGGAAGCAGCCCCACATGTTATTCTAGGGTATGTTGGGGAACTTATATTTGATGGTCTCCTATCATGCTTCTGATCTACAGCTGCGTATTCTTCAGTAACGCTGCAGAGAAGTTCTCAGGCATTGCAGAGTAGACAAACGGGCTGAAGTAATGTTTTCAACGCAACATTTCATCCACCACAATAAGAACAAAGTGAGCGTTATCATGATATTAATATAATGTTGTCGCTAAAGTCATTTGGCTAATTCCTGAACAAATGAATAAAGCAGTTACTTTGAATATTTATCATCCAACGTTTGTCTTTCTCATTGTTTTTTGTTCTTTTTAGAGAATTTATTAAAGGATCTGTAAAACCTCTTACTTTTCGCTTGCTTTTCATGTTCCTACATATGTAAGTTGTCAAACTCCTGCTACAAGAAAACTTTGTTCCCTGCTGTTTGCAGTAATTAAGGTCATCGTGCAGCGAGGATAGCTAATAATATCCATCTAATATGAAGTAGAGAACCCAGCGATGCTGACTTCGTGCCAGACTTCCATTTTCATTGCCTCGATTTTATACAAATGTTTTTGAAAGGGGCACCGTGTAGCTCTGGAAACTCACAATTGTAATGTTTATAATATTAATGAGGCAGTAATACAAACTCAGGAATATTTATCTTTTCCATAACTGAATAAACAAGCTGTTCTCAGAGGAAAATAATGTCCCCGGGACACAGTTTAAAGCTAGAAAGGTGGCAGGGTCCGCCACATATAAAGGGTCAGTTTGTATATTCAATGGAAAAAGAGTTTGTTTAGACATAAAAAGAACAGTCAATGAAGATCTTTCTCTTCTAAGCTACGCAGTATTTTTATTTTGTTTTACTATTGAAAGTAAACTGACACTAAACAATACATTGGAGCTATTGTATTAACATCACAAAGCAAATTCCTAATGCCATTTCCTGTGTGTGGTCTTTGGCAGAGGTATATAGACAGAGGAATCCGGACCTACACGTGGGCACCAGTTAATGGAACAGACTACAGGTGAGCCCTTCTCAGCAATTTTGTAATATCCCTCTATGGTTTATTAAACTGCCTCTGTGTCACTGCCAACGACTCACTAACTGCTGAGAGCACTCCAGCTGATGGAGGACACTACTTAAGCCAACAGGGGTCACTCTCCTGTTTCTCACACCAGGCTCTGCTTGATTAATGTGAAATACGTTTAAGGGACGTTTTCTGGATTTCACTGAGAATGCAGAGGGATGATGGAAAAACCTCGTTCAGTTGTGTATTCTGCTTTTTTGTTGATTATTAATTGAATCGCATGCAACAAAAGGAATATTGAAATGACCTCCATTTTTTAAATTAACAACGAAAATCTCAAAATTCTTTCACCTGTTTGACTGTGATTGTCTGTTTCTTCTGCAGCCTGGCTCTCGTTCTGCCTAAATACAGTGAACACTTCATTCAAGCTAAGCTGGGGGACGACATGAAACAAGCTATGTGTGAGTTTAGCATCCACCCTCATGATAAACAGTGTGCAAACACATCAATCAGACCTGATTCCGCCGGTGCCTCGCAGCCAACTCCCATGCATACTTTCTTGCGGGTCGTACTCTGGAGTATCTCCACTTGTTTTGTATTACTTGTTCCCTAGCTGGAGCCACAACCACTCCTTTGTATTTGCTGCTCAGATCAGCGGATCCCCACTGTGCTTTTCTTCTGTAGTGTAACCCACTGGTCAGTCGCCCCTGCACTCCCACACACACTCCATCCAACATGCTTCGCCTTCTCCCAGGCCCAGCCCGAGCGCTCGCTCTTTTGATCTTGTCTCGCATTTTGCTCTCCTCTCGCCTTCCTCGCTCCCCTCTTCTTACCCTCCCTCTGGCTGGGAAGACGACTAAACCTCCTACACCTCCTCTCCCCGCTCATTATCGCCTCTCCTATGAAATGTTTTCTTCTCCTTCTTCTTCTTTTTCTTCTTCTGCACTCCGCCCTTTTGTTACAATTCCGTCTCTCTATACCTCTTCATCCTTCAGTTCATCTCCCCCCCCTTCATTTCGCGCGAGGTAACACGCTACCCAGAGTCGGCAGACATTACTTTGTTTTCTCTGTCTGCCTCCCTGTTTTTCCTCTGTCTCTCTATCTAATCTGTAAACCTGTCCTCACCTCGTTCACTTTATTCCTCCTAAATTTCCTCTCCCCCTCCCCCTCCTCCCCTGTTCCTTTGGCTTATTTCTCCCTCGCTCTTGTTTGTGCTCTCAAGGCTGTCTCTCTGCGTGACACACTCTGGCTGCCTCTCCTAACAGCTCAGAACGCAGCTAATAATCGCAAGGACAAAAACCCGTCCGCATACGCACATCCTGTCACTCTTCATAGAGTTCTTTGCATTTGATTCTGATGCAACTTATTTCTCCCCTGTCTCCTTCCTCCACACTGGGATTTTACAGCTTCTTCTTGGGGCAAGTACTCACTGTTCCGTGTCCCCTGTCTCCCTCTTGAAGTAGGATGCTCGTACAGTGCACAAGCATGTTTGTCCTTTATGTGTTTGCATGATTACATTTGAATGGATGTAATGGATGGATGTATAGGAATGCTTACCCATGACTTTACAGATGCGAGAGTGGATATCTGCTTTGATCGGGATATAATTAGACGGAAAACACCGGATTCAGCACATAACCATCTGGCTTTAGCGGATTCTTCTCAACTTTGATGCGCCGCCACAAAGCATAAACGGCTAATGGTGCAGTTATTCCAACAGATGAGATTTTGACTGAGCGTCCCAGCCCCTGTATCACTCCCTCTCTGCCATAACGAGTCTGTCACCGCGCCATAAAGACTGTCAGAACGTTTACAGGCCTGTTAAAGAAAGTAACACACCATGCCTAGCTGCCGCAGACTGCTCCGATAGGGAGCTTGGGACTCTAAAGTTCTCCGTACAGCCGTATAGAGTTTCACAGTGGAGCCAGACCACCAATACCTCGATCCATCTTACCGCTCCCCTGCAGTAGGTGCTTCCCGCAGCCGCTTGTCCTCCTAATGCATTCGAGTGTCCCCGGCCGAGGTTGTTATGAATGAACGCAGGTTTCGTTCATCTACAAGGTGAGAATGCTGCACACGTTGAATAAATGAGCTAATGCCGGCATTGAGGAGAGTGTGACGAGCAAGAAAGAAAAAAAAAAACGAGAAAGAATGTACGTGTGAAAAACAATTGGACGTATAGACACCCTGCCCAGTCTATAGAGACGGAGGGACAATGAATCTGCCCGTTACGTTTTTATGTGAAGGACGTTGTTTCATCCCGCACCAGATTTCCATGACCCCGAGGAAACTCGGCGCTCGGGTAATTTTTTTCGCAGACGGCACCACACGACTCAATATATTTTAAAGGCGATGTCCAAGATGTCTTCATTTTAAGAGAGCAGTTGAATGATGGCCGTTGATGCCTGTCATGTCATTTATGAGATAAGAATTACCAGACAGGACTTAAAATGAAATCCAGAGCCAGGAGCAGAAGACTGGAAGGAATTTTTCTGTATTATTTTCTGTGTGTTTACGTGTTGTTTCCTTGCATGACCGTGCTGTAGAGCCCCTGTGATCATTTCCCCGTTCTGCATTTCTTAAAAAGTGCACTCGATCTTTTTATTTTCATACTGAAAGTTTGTCCGTGAGATCTAATAATCTCTCACTGCGGTTGCACTGGAGTATTTTATTACCTACTGTGGGAAATATTTACAATTCTTCAAGGTATGACATCATTTGTGGGATGATGAATGAAGTTTTATCACCCTTTGTCCTCCCTACTTTTCTCCTCTCCTCATCTCTCTTTCTCTCTGGGGTCACAACAGGGCAAGAAGGCAAGTATCTCTCGCTCAGTTACTCTTTTTCGCCCCCCCTATTGCGCCTTCATTCACATTTTTCCCCCTTAATCCATCACCTCAAATCTGTCCAGTATGTGCAGGTTCTATTCTGTGTCCTGTATCCTACATTTTTAATATGATCATCCTCTTGTCAAGTGTGTCTGGATTCGTCGTAATCATCTCACAGCACAAATACCAGGGATTTGACATCATTTTCATAGAGATCACACTTATCCACAGTCTTATGAGCCTAAACCAGGTGTTTTCCACGTTTTTCAAAAAAGCCATGGAAACCATACAGCTGGAGAGGTTCGATGAGTACGGCTACACCTACATCGCTCCGAGGTGAGTGATCCCGACACAATGGTCCATCACCGCTGTCACAACACAGGAACGAAACAAGTGTCCGGGATTGAAATTGATCAATACTGTTTCTTCAGGGAGTACTGCAAAGAGCTGAAGTTGTCACTCAACAACACCGAGTTTCTCCTCGACTTCAGCCAGTACATTGATAGAAATACTCCAAACGCATGTGAGTCATGCCTCTTTTCTTCACTGTTTTTCATTTGCACTGCTAGTGATGTCAGTTTGCGGCACTGTTTTGCACTCATGTGAGTATTTTAATACCACAGTGACCCGCACAATGTCACCTAAATCAATATACATTGTTTTTGCATTGCATTGCTTACAGTAATGAGAGTGGAAGTTTGTGTGTTTGTATACCTGCATGGTACAGTATGTCTTACTGTTATTAGTCATGGTGGAACTTCCCACTCGCGGCGGTCTGCAATCGGAAGGTCAGAGCTTGACTTTGGTCAGCACGATCTGAGCAGAGTGATGTCAGCCTGATCCACTGAGTTTCCTAGAAGCCTGATGCTGTCATGCTACACAATGACGCATGATGCTTGATTTGTCATCATCTAATGGATCCTTCTTCCTAATATGGCTGACTACCATCATCCAGCTAATGGATCTAGGTATCCTTGATCCATTTTAACCTGAGGGGCAAGCCGCACACTCAGGCATTAATGCCTTTCTTAATGCTGTTTGTGCAATATGTCGTGGCAGTTAGTTTGTTGAGTGTTTATGAAAAGGTTTGGACGCTCATGTTATTTTAAGAAGCTCTACTTTGTTTATCTTTACACAATCTTTTTAATCACAAACGCGGTCCCTAATCTAAACTGCAATCTTGTTTCCTTAATGTTAAAAATGCTCATGAATTTCTCCATTTAAAAAGTATTGTACTAGTTTGTATGTGGCGCAAGCTCCTCGTCCACCACTGACTTCTACTGTCTAACATGTTTGATTTATTTATGATTAGAACCTGGATGTTACATGGTTCTGTCTGAACCGGAACAATGAGAAAGGAATCCTGAAGTAGATCGGATGAACGGTTCTCGTGATACAGTATGCGAATAACATTATATTGAGAAATTTGGCCTGACTGAGTGACCGGTAACACGTATGCATCCGCAGTTTGGAGTTTTGGAGAAAACAACCAATTGCATATTACGGCACAAAACTAGATCATGTGGTCCAAGGATGGCCACTGTGTTATCAGGGGTTTGCTGCCGTACAATATGCATATGACAAAGCATTTACAATCACAATGGGATATCCAGTCACCATTTACCGCCATCACAAAATCACTGAGCTGGTTGATCAAGGTAAATTTGTATTGACTCTGCCAAGATGTCTGCAGTACACCTCTTTGTCGTATCCAGACATCACGGTAAAGAAATGTCAAACAATGAATCCTGCAGACTCAATTCCTTTCAGTTGAGTGTGTGAGTGTGTAGCAGAGGCAACAAGGTACACTAAACTAAGACCAGACTTGGAGTCGACTCCATTACTAAACGCGTACATATATAACTTATTTTGTAGATGGTTCCTGTTTCAGGGATCATTTAGAAAATCATGCAGGATATGCTGTTGTAGTACAAGAGAGAGAAGAGTTCAAAACAGTAAAAGCAGAAAGTTGGATACCAAAGACAGTTAGATGATTTGTCCAGTCAGCATTGCCATTTAGTTGCAGATCCGGCAGTCAGTAAGGTGTGGACACCTTCAAGGTCCCGCCCCTGCTTGGCGTTATTAGCTCCCAACGCGTCAACAGCCAATCCTTCACACAATACTTCCTGCTATCCGCCTGTCCGTTGCTACTTAGAGAAGATCTATAAAAACATATCTTCCTGATGGATGATCTCCTGATTAGTGACCTCCACCTCATTTATCTGAAGAGAAGCTTTTGGCTCAACACACCTGCTTTTTTTTCAGACAGACTTCCCTCCCACATACATTAAATCACCAGTCTTCAGTCAGATGTACTGAAAAACAAATGCTGTGTTAAGCACAGTGTTTAGTGGCGCATCAGTCGTCGCTCTCGATGTGAGTCAAAAGCATAACATATTCACCTTCTCCACCCAGGTTTGTATGTAAACCCCTCTAAGCACTGTAACTGTGGTGTTTTAATGTCACTTGCCTGTAACCCGTAGGTAACGTGTCCCTGGTGAATCGACTGATCCTGGATGCAGGTCTGACAGCTGAACTGGTCAAAATTTGGAGCGAGCAGACAGTGTGAGTGCTCAACCTTCTGAAGCGATGCTAAGATATATTTCTTCTTCTATGGAAATCTGTGTTGCATGTGTACCCTGCTTCTTTCTACCCCCATAGCTGACACTCACTTCATGTACAATTTTACTTACTAACCGAGCCAGAGTTTTTTTTTTTTCTTTCTTTCTTTTCCACTCTTGGCGAATCGATCACGACTAACTGGCAAAATGTGATGAAAGCAGAGCGCAAAATGCATATCACACCCAGCCACCCAGGGCTCTGCCAAGACATGCTGTTTTGAGAGGAAAAATAAATTAATTACAGCAGTGTGTCTCCTTTCATGGTATGTCCACTTGTCTGAAATAATCTGAGTGCACACTTACACATAGGCCGCAGGGTGTCTGTTTAACATTAGGACATATAGAGACAAGGGACTGTGGGCATAAAACCATTTGCGTCACATCTGCAGCTCGGTGTCACAGTTCACAAGCGCTTTTCTTCCAATGTGTGCGATTGACTTTAATGTTTGATTGGCCGTTGTGTTTTTTTTTTTTTCCATGTTCTCAGGGATGGGATTGTAGCCAGGTTTGTGGCAACAGATGGAGGAATCACAAGAATCTACCCAAGAAGGTACTCTCCCCTCCGTCTTCCTCAGTTTCCTCTTCTTCTCCTCGGCGTTTGCGCTTGGCGTCCTAAAGTAGCACGGAAAGCCTTGTCCAAATAACTGGCGGTGTGAACGTGTGAGATGAAAATGGATACAGACAGTAATACTCTTAGGTCGATCGCTTTTGGCTGCTTTGCTCACCTGCTCCACTGGGTTATTTCCCCCCCCCATCCCCCGGAACATAGAGGATTAGACACTTGCCAGGGCAGAACGGGACACGGGTCGAAGCCCCAGATTCAGCAGCCAAACGCAGCTCGTTTTCCCTCAATTTCCCCGCTGCTGCTGCTTTTGTCTGAACTACACTTGGGGGTTCCGCTCAGTCATAATATAGCATTCCAACTGAAGATGGATGCTTATTCCTCCGGACGATAAAACATGAAATACAATCGGTTATTGCTTTTACTGGATCATGCCCTCGACATATATCAACCGGACTGGGCGTGACTCTTACTCCGATGACTAATATTTGGCTGGAGACGCAAATATAAATTGTTCAAATAGATCAAACACACTTGCTTTGGTGTTTTATGCCTATAACGGTCCGTATATAATGTTGCATGACCGCATTAATGTCTTTCAGTGCCGGGGAAGAGTGGACCGAGAACCCTGAGACATACGAGTCCAGCTTCTACAAAAGGACCCTGGACAATGAAATTTATATTTTCACAGCTCCATCTTTCAACAGTAAGTTTTCTGATAGGTCCCAATGTGTGTGTGTGTATGTGTGCATTAGTGTTTGTGCGTGACGCTCTTCAGTGTGGCCTGGCACCGGGCCTATCCTGCTCTCTGCCGTTGGACGTCATCCCAACCCCACTGGCAAAGATCACACTCTCAGGCCTCTGATATCACTCTCTTTATCCTTCGCCTTTTTCCCCGCTGCGTCTTTCAGCGATCATCCCCTCCCTCCCTCCCTCCCTCCCTCCCGCCCGCCCCGTACACTTCCTGTTATCTGCACTGATCTCTCTAGCAGACACCAGGACAGGCAAACGTCAGTGTAATGGAGCCGTACGTGCTCACAGCTACACTTGACTGGATTAACACATGTACTGGCTACACAAGACTCCACTCCACGCACATAAATTACAAGCAGCTAAAAATGTATGGAATTCCCCACAACGGATGGCGATTGCTTACGTTTAACTGCGATCCACATTCTCTTCCATGTACTTTTAAACATGATTTCGGTTTAAATTGCCACGATTATTGGTTCCCCCGTGTAATCCCTTTTTCTCAATTGCAGCGGAGAGCAGGGAGCCTGTTTCTGAATCAGGTATTCTGGTGAGCAAAGCGGTCGACCTCACAATTGGCGAAGTCACGCTCAAACCAGCAGGTCGGTCTTCCTAATACCAGAATGATTGCCTCTTGTGCTGCAGGAGAAATGAAAAAGACTCAATAGCTATTCATAAAAGTTGTACCCCTGCCTGTTTTGTGGTTTTGTTCCGCAGTGGTGGGAGTGAAGCTCAATATCTCATACTGGATGAACATTTTCATGAATGCTACACTGAAAGCGAACGTAAGTCATGTTAATAGTTCTTATTTGTGTCGTGTACTCTAACGTTGACACCTTTTCTCTGTTGGTGTCAAGTGCTAATTTCTTACGTGGCTGACTTTTTACCTTTCAGTGCAAAGATGAGATCTGTGGCTGTCTGAGGAATGACAAGGTACAGCGCCGCGGTTTACTGAATGTAATCTGAGAACTAAAAGAAAATACAATCAAAAATGCATATTGTCATGGTGTGAGTTTAGAGTTTGGCTGATGTCGCTGGTAGAAATGTCTGCCTCCTCTGAATCTAATGACTGAATGAGTGCCACAAGCCAAGTGCCTTCTGGTTCCATTATATCTGAGAGAAGGCAGACAGACTCTGTCTGATATTGCCAAATCTGGGCTCCTCACACCAAAACAGTCCAGGGCTGAACTGTTCCTTTACACATATCATTTCTCATCTTTTCTAAAAACCACCATGACTATACCTTTGCTTCCTTTGCATGTATGTATTTAAGCCTGATTAGCATCTCTTGTAGAAGTCCTGATAGTTGATGTATGATTTCTACAAAAGTCATCATTTTCATGTATTGCATTTTTTAATCTGTTCTTCGTCCGACACTGCAGCAAGTAGACTGTGTGATCCTGGATGACGGGGGATTTCTTCTCATGTCCAATCAAGACGAGTACATAAACCTGGTGAGTAACCAATAACCATTCATTCACCTTTACGTGACCATGAACGCCTCGCCTATCCGCCTGTCGTTCTTCAAATAATCAGCAAGCGATCATAAACCATCACTCAATAAAACTTCTGCAGTGACATAGTCAGAAAAGTTCAAATCACAGACTCCGGCAGAGTTCATAATTCTTACTTCTCTCTACCTTTCAACGTACCAAGCTCCCCTTTCGGATGTCAGAAGCATCCATCAGCGTCATATAAAGGTCAAATAAAGGGCTCATGACTCGGTTAAGTTATGAGAATGGCCTGTTAGCTCCGAGATGCTTGAAGCAGCTCATCCAAATCTCCAGTAAAGTGAAGCACTAGCCACTGGAGGAGGATCAAAGGGAAAGTTCTGAGGGGTTTGAGTCAGTCGTGGAGGCTGTAGTGAAGTCAGTCCCCCGTGTACGAGAGAAGTCAGCTCTGCCGTGTTAACTCCACTCTTTCAGGCTTCTTTAGGCCCCTGTGTGTCAGTGGTAGGATATACAGTGGGTTCGGAAACATTTCATGTCAGTCACGATGGGACATCTGCTGTCTTTGATCCGTTCTACCATAACAATGTCTGGCAGAAAGTATACAGTCCTCAAGCATTTGCGATATGAGCACTCTCATATGTCATTTTTACGTATTGTTATACATTTGGTGTCCGTTGGGAGTGTGGCATTATCTTTTCCAGTTGTCCGTCTGGCCGTACGTGTGTCCCATTCTCGTGAATGTGATTACTCAGGAACGCTTTAAAGGAATTTCTTCAAATTTGGCGAAAACATCCACTTCTACTCAAGGATGAAGTGATTTGATTTTGGTGGTCAACAGTCAAAGTCACTGCGACCTCACAAAACACATTTTTGGCCTTTACTCAACAATGATCAGATAAAAAATGTCAAAATATGATATACATGTCTGATAAGATAAAATTATGGAATTGTGCCATTTTATATCCAAGAGGGCAAAGGTCAACTTCACTGTGCCAACGTAATACTCTGCAAAATAAGTTGTGATCATTGTTCAATGCCATAGCTCAGGAATAGCAACTCGACTGGTGTGCAGAGGCATACAAATGCAAGGCAGTCATTTGTGGCAGTCTTTGAACCATTGTGTGTAAGTTTTGTATTTTATCCACAGCTCTATGAGCCGTGCCAGAGCCCTGAATCAGTGGTATGCCACTCCTCTTTACATACCATCTTTACATTCCAGTAGAACTGTGACGATTAATTAATTAGTTGTCAACTATTTTCATAATTGATTAATTGGTTTTGGTCATTTGTGTTTTGGCTGTGGACAAAACAAGACATTTGAGGACAACATCTTAGGCTTGGGATACACTGATCGACGTATTTCACCACTTTACAGGGCCAACATATCATCTTATAAAACATTTTCATGCACTTTAAATCCTCTGCCACTTAGAATAAGCCTTATTCATCCCTGTGAAGGCTGCCCCATAAAAAATTAAACCAATCAGCCGATTGCTCATCAATAGGTTTTCTTAGTTGACTGTAACCTTGGGCCTATCAATATATAAACTTCATTCTATATTAGACTGGCTTCACCTTTAAACTTATCTATGGTTATAACATAAGCCTGACTGTCTGTAGAGGCAAAGTGTGACTCCCTTCCCCTTCACATGGACTGCCACAAAACAGTTGAATAGGCTCATCTAAATTGACCATGCATGTAAGTTCAAATTTTCAGCCGGTGATGCGCAACGGTGAACAACTTAAGCCTCTAAAGCCCTGTCAGAGGAAATAACACGCAGCAATATGGTTTGTTTGTACAAGCTGAGTCTGACACTGCTTTTATTGTTTGTTTGTATTGCCCGTGTGTGTTCGTGCATGAACTCGTCTAGATAGGTCAGTTCTTTGGAGAGGTGGATCCTGTGCTGATGATTAACCTGGTCAACACCTCCCTGTACGCCTTCAACAAGACCTATGACTACCAGTCTGTGTGCGACCCGGAGAGAGACAGCAAGGCTGCAGCAGGACCCCGCTCCGTCTACGTGGTGAGAAACTGATTCACGCAAGCTCTCAAACAGCTGTCACTCTCTCGCGGATAATTATTGACATGTTTATGCCTGTGCAGTTACTCAGCCCTACTCTCCATCTTCAGAAGCGCTTTAAGAGTTTACCTACATTTACTGAAGAAGCTTATCGTTAAATACAGTGTGTAGCCCAAAACCAACGACATTGCAACAATCAGGCGTGCATTAAATAGGAGACATCACCACATCACAATCGGTGCTTTTACCAGATCTCTCTCTCCCTGCAGAGCATGCGCGATTGACAGTAGACAACACTAGTAGAGCAACTAGTTAATCAATCACGGATGGGGCTGTTCTGTGGAATGGATGAAAAAAAAAGTATAAAATGCTAAAATGGGTTGCACAACACATCTGGGCCACCATTAACATACCTGGGGGGACTGCCCAAGTAAAATGTATGTGTGGGAAACACTGCTACAATTACGATAAGATGACCAATAATTTTACATTTCTTGTTGTTGTTGTTGTTGCTGTTGGTCTTCTTCTTCTTCTCCTTCTTTTCCTTCTTCTTCTTCTTCTTCTCCTTCTTCCTGACCTCAAACTAACCTCACAGGTGGATACTGCGACCTACTGCAGTGGAGTGTGCATTGTTACGTCTAGGAAAGCAATTTGGCTGAATGTTATATTCTCTATTTATTGTATATAAATTTCACCGATACAAATAAATGGCCTAGAACATAGAATCCCCAATATCGGGCTAAAAGTGTATCAGTCTGATGTAAAGTATTTTGTGCATCCCTACTGTATTGTTTATGCTGATGGGTCGGGACGTTGAAACAAACCAATATTGAATCTTGATTATTCTGTTTTCTAATATTGTAATTGTATTTCCCTTTTTGTATTATTTCTAGATTCATAATAGTATTTGAAAAACAGCCTAATAAAAGAAAAAAATGAATTGTTATAATTTTCTGCTTGATCTTGAAATGTTGCTTCCTGTCCGTCTCCAGCCTACCATTGCAGACTTGCTCAGTATCGGCTGGTGGGCCTCCAGTGCTGCCTGGTGAGTGTTCAGGTTATCTGTTTTGCTTTCTTGCACTTTTTTTGTGTTTGTTTCTGTATGCGTTTTGGAGTGGGAGTACATTTATACTTTAGGGTAGGAGTTTGTTTGGGAGTGGGCTTGTGTATGTTGTTTGAGGGTCAGTGCAGTACAAGGGCAGTTACACAACATTACACTCCGCCGCTATCGTTCGACTGTCCAACTGCCATATAACCAGATTTTTTAAAATAGAAAGACTGATGTGTCCCTCGACACTTATATCAGCAGCAACTCGACCCCCAAACAGATGTGTGGTTGTTATTACACACTGTTTGGCTGTTCAATGTAAATAAGTTAAAGATGGTCCGTTGACTCATCCGTGTGACTCATGTTTTTTTCTTTTCATTCGCTGTGTCTAGGTCGATACTCCAGCAGCTTTTCTTCGGCCTCATGTTCCCCAACCTTCTTGAGGCAGGTGAGGAAACTGAAGCTGCGATTGTGTTAAAATGCAACCATCAGGTTTTTCTTTTGTATGTGGTTGATTTTAATCCAATCACGTTCTCAGTAATCCCTCACTGTTTCTTTATTAAACCCGTCCCTTGTTTCCAGCGGAGTCAGCAGATGATGACATACCAGATGCCATGTTTAAGGAAAGCTGCATTACAGAGCAAACTCAGTACTTCTTTGACATTGAGGAGAGATCCTACTCAGGTAACCTGGACTGTGGAAACTGTTCCAGGTATGTGAGCGTTTTTTTCTTCATGTGAAGTTCATGTGTTTGTGTAGAAAACGCTGCATGTGCTCCTATTTTAGTCCACTCTCTCTGTAAATGGGAAGTGTTGTTAAAGACATTCCACCTCTTACTGTATCTTCTTCCTGGACAGCCTTCTGTTTAATGGTCTGCAGGGATGGGCCTATTTCTGTTTTCCAGCCTGATTTCAGGCAGCTGTGTTCTGATGAGTTCTGATTAGACACAGATTACCTTGATCTGTCAGTGACCGGAATTGCAGAGGAAGGCACAAAAGCTCTTTTATCTGTTTTTCTTCCTTCGCTCTCTGGCTTCACTTCAAACTCGCCAAAACACACAGTCACAGACCACTTTGCTCCAACCTCCTTCTTTTGTCAATCTGGGCTGTCGGAGGGGGTTAAATATGGCTGTAATTACTGGGTGTTATGAGTCCCACGTGTCTGGTGCTTTACTCCCCAATGTTAACGACTGTAGACACAGAAACTTTCATGACTACCATAAAAAGCTAATCCCAAGAGGAGAGAGGAGGTATTACTGTGTACACATGTTGACTACTGCACACGTACCTGCGTGGGTCTGCATACACACACTCTTTATGCAAATGTAATCCATTGTGGATTATTTGCATAATTTGCATTTGCATTATACCCCTGTACCAAAGGTGTACCGTACTGACTGTGTCTGTGTGGCCACGTGTGCTTTCCAGGATGTATCGTGCCGAGAAGCTGCCAAACACTAACCTAGTGTTCCTGATCACCGATGCCAAGGCGACGTGTTTGTCGTGTGACCCCAGACCGCTACGACAGGCCGAACAACCCTGTATCCTTTCACTCAACCCCCGTGAAAAAAAAAAATCGAATGTACATTTCCTTTTTACTTTCTGGCCCTCCATCCATCACCCTTATGACAGCAGGGCTTTAAACTCTCAATACAAGGACACACACCTAAGGAGCTTGCAGTAGGTCCCTGCTGAATGTCCACGGGTGAACAGTAAACCAGATGCACAGCATATGAAAGTCTGTCTCACATTACCCCCAGATTAGATTTCTCTGTTTAAATTCATCCGGGCTGCGTGATGCCATCAGGTTGAATTAAGGTTAAGAGGGTTAAGGTGTGTTCATGTGTATGTACAATATGAGTGTGTGTGTGTGTGTGTGTGTGTGCGTGTATAGATAGATAGACAGACAGCAATGAGTTACGGTCCACAGGTGGTTCAGATCTGGTAGCCAGAATCGAGGCCTGTGTCACGGGCTTGTGTTCCGGCGGCCCGATCTGGACCGCCCCTTGACCGTAATTCCTTTGCTTTATTTGGGCCGAGGTGAACTGCAAGCGGGCTGTACGGCTCGTCGCTGGGCCGGACCAGTTTGACGATATGGATATCTGTTTGACAGATGTGCCTCGAATGCAGCTTCCTGTTGTTTTTACAGCACAGGTGTCATCATCAGAGGTCACCATGGGGTCATAATGGGGCCTCCAGCTGCTAACAAGGACACCGCTGAACACACAAACACCGACACACATAATGCACACATGCTGCTCTACCACACTACGTTTATATACAGATACACACATATATGGAACGGCTTCATTATGAGGATTGATTTAAATGGGTTCATCAGAATACAGTGTTTATTTTATGAGGGACACGATGGCAAGATGCAATCACCAGCTCCATAATACATAAAGTAGCATGGACAGTGATTTCTGAGGACTGCCTTTGTTAATTCTTCTATTTCCATCTCCTGGCAGTCGTAGATGTTAAGAAAAGATCAGCAAATATCTGGAAGAAAATAAATCAGGGGATGTCTAGCCAAGGCTGATGAGTTGGAACTACATGAGGATTTTTCATTGGCAGGGAAATTAAGAGTCAGCACATCATTTAATGGTTGTTTTTGAAGTGCTAAGTGTACGCCGCTGATGGTTATCCACATTATTTTCCTGAGATTTTTCTGTTCAGCCGAAGGTCCAGATCCATGCGAGCTCGCTCAGAACCCCAGATACCGCAAAGGGCCGGACGTGTGTTTTGACAACAATGAAAATGTAAGACGCAGCCACACATGTGCAGAGATTATTGCTGGAAGCAGCTCTATTAGTCAGACTTCACAGTTGGCCTCCGTCTATTTCTGTCTGGTTTCCATCAGCGTTCACACTGTTGGCTGCCTGCTCCTGCACTCTGATCCATACTTGATTTATTCATTCACTTCATTCTGTACTTATCAGTTTGTTATCGTCTTTATTTCATTACCTTTGCATGCACTCATCACTCAGTTGTTTTTCTGTTCTCTTGCCTCCTGTCGTCTCTCCACTCATCATCTGCCATTCTTGTGGTTCTGCATCCCCGCCGGCTGCTGCTGTCGTCGGGCAGGATGAGCCCTTGTGCCCAATCAGCAGAGGTTCTTCACTGAGCCCCGCACCTCTTTTGTTGTTACTGATGCTAAGTTCAGGGTCAGTGTCCTCACATGGCTCCACACAGCTTCATTACTGAATTATTAACTTCTATGAGCTTTACTGTTCCTTGGACATCGCAGTGCGCTTGGCAAAAGACAAATCAGGCTCTACTATGACATGCCAATCCTACCTTGTTTAATTTTTAATATCTGAGTCATCGCTCACCAATTTTGCAACCCGTCAAGCTCCTTTCACGCACATTTACATGATTTGAAAATAACAGACTAATAACAGTGGGGATTTATTTCTTTGTTACATGCCTGTCTCTCCTCCACGACGCCATGACCTTCTTTGGCATCTTGTTCTTCTGTTTTGTTTCTGTATTTTTACAGCTTTTTACCCCAACAGACGGAGACCTTGGAAGTTAAAAGTGTGAAATCAATTTGATAAAATAGCACCACAAAACTATGTGCAAATAAATCTGCAGCCACAGTCTTTTTATTTGGCGTGACTGAAAAGCTTTGTCAACCACATTTACTTCAGATCTGTGTTTGTAAACATATAAAACAAATTATTCGGGTTTTAGGATTGAGGGTTTCAAGGACTGCCGTGCAATATTCAGACCAGATTCAGACGGCATTAACTGTCCACACAAGAGATTCCCTTGAAAGGATCTGATGGAAGTTCATGTATTGTACCATTTGGGCTAAATCAGTAAAACAAAGGAGTGAGGGGGCATAAATCGTGTGTGATCATTGCATCACCACCCAACTTTGAACAGTTTATACGACGTCTAAATATTTGGAGAAATTATTTCCCATATCTTTGTGAACTCAGTCTTTCATTGTGTTGTAAAGGCGTAGATCACACACATAACAGGCTACTAATTCATGTGCCTGCGTGTTTATATTGTGGCGAGTCTGTGGCTGAGGAAGTAGATGAACAGAGTAAAAGTAGGCCGCGTCCCTTTTCCTCTTCTGTCCCATTACTTTTGGCTCAGCTCCTCGTAGGAAGACAGTTTGTGTCCAGGCCAGTCCATTTTGTCACTGGTGTAAACAGAGGAAGCTCCACGTAGCTTTCCTGCCCTTTGAATACGGAGGACTCCCACCTCTTTCTCCCGAGACTCTGGCATGCACGGATATCCTGAATACTCCCATCAAGCACAAAAAAGCCACAGAGTGTGTGGGCAGGTGCGTGTGCATAGACAGCGAGGTTGGGAACACCTCTAGAACTGCAACTACTGTTCAGTGTGGGAAATACGCTCGCTCGCTTTCTAGGCAAATTTGAGTTAGATGAGAAGACTGATACTACAGTCACTGTATGGTAGATATCTGTTTGCTTAAAGATCCTGTTAGTAAGATAGTAATACTGATGCCTCAGGTCTCCCAACTCATCAGATACTGACGCTTTCGGATTGTAGGTCAGGGTAGCAGCCATTCGAAAGCATCAGTATTTAACAAGTTCATCAAAAATCAGGAGCTTTAAAGCGCAAAACTGGAAAACAGGGAAACAGATCTGATCAAGACATGGACTCAAAACCATTTCCAAATTTTACCCATACTAATTGTTTTTACCTCTGTTGTTTTTATCAAGAGTTTTAAGGGTTAGTGTGAACTGTAGCAACATGGCTGTTGGACTAAGGCCACTGCAACATTGAAATACATCAAAATGAGGGACTGTCATGTGTAATTACAATGTCACACTAGCTAGCAAGCTAGTGAGCTACCAAGACATCAGCAGACTAGTAGCAATTATTTCTATTATTATAAAGAAAAGGACCATAATTCATTGATATGACAGGGAGTTCTTATATTCCTTGGTCTGAAAAAACTCCTACCGCCCTACCCCTCTGTCCAAACAAGAATGGGGACATCTTACCCCATGGTGTGAACATGGGAAACTGAGCTGTAGGGTTAAGTATTGGGGACAAGGGTTGTAGTTTTCAATTGTTTTAAATGTATTCCTAAATACAGATGTTTTGTGCTAGTGTTTAAGGCAGAATACAAACCCAAAGTGACCTGGGAATGAGACTCAATAATCAGCTATCTTCCTCAAGAATCGCTTTTCCTTCCCTTTAAGAGAAGATACAATATGATCATGAACTGCTAATTACTGATAGCAGCAGAAGTCTGTTGAAAGTAGAGCTAGAGACTGTTTATTGAACGTCTTCATGACTGATTCGTCCAACAGGAAGATGATTCTGACTGCGGAGGAGGGACCTGCCTAAGCCCGTGTCTTTGGCCGATGCTCGGGCTCCAACTACTGCTGCTGTGGCTCCTCACATCTTTACAACACTCATGACCCCTGCACACACACATACACACACACACACACACACACAAACGCTCACGTCATCATCATCATCATCATCATCTCATCTCACAAGAGGCCAGAAGACACTTCAGTTAAGCCATCCGGGACGTATGCAGAACATTTGCAACGAGACACTTTTATCAGCATCTCCATTTTCCAATGCCAAAGGGTGCTCATTCATTTCCTCCTTGTCATTTTTCCAAAATAGAGACACATTTACTGTGCTCAGCTGCACTCATTACCACGATATACTCCTTAATACTGGTGCAAGAGTAAGAGCTAACCAAACCCTTTAATTCTGCCTAATTTGTTTCTCTGATTTTATTTAGCGGAGGGTGAAGAGTTGTCCCACTATGCCAACTAAATATCATTCAAAGACTGTATGTTCACTGACAGCGTTGATTTGTGTGGTCGTCGATATTGTTTGTTGCTTATTATATTATTGCGTATGAATCATTATGCTGTAATGAGCGTTTATTTTAAGGCAACCAGTGCAACTATGAAGAATATCCCTTTTTGTTTGGCGTGTTTTTTAAATGTACTGTACCTATCTATTTATCGACCATTTCTTTTTGTAACTCCGGATCAACTTAGCATTCCGTGACTAGCTAGGTGTTGTATTGTAGCAGCATGTGCTCAGTACAGAGCTAAACACAACACCGGTACTCTGACACCAAAGCTCCACACTACCGAGGACCACAGACATGCACAAACCTACCACAGAGGATCTGCAGGCTAGTTTATTTTCAGATTTCCTCCGACGCGGGTGCACATCAGTATTCGGGTTACAGCGTTAGCTAGGTAGATAGACACCTTAGACACCTCGCTGAGAGGTAAGAGAGCACCCCGTGTGAATTTAACCTATTAGGATATTACTATTTCAAATACGTTTGTACTTGGTCTGACAGCTTTGGTTGTCTTCAATTTGATGCATCGAATTCCCAGTGCCTACTCAGTAGCTCAAACAGTCTGTTATCTGGATAAAACGATGCAGCAGAGTTGTGTTCCTCACAGGTATGCTCCGACGCCCGCTGCAGTATAAGCACAGAGGTTTAGCCCGTGCAGTGACATGTTGCAAAATGGGTCAAATCTGCTGCAGTCTACTCTTAATTCATAAGGCCCACACACCTGTAGGAACAACCGGTGATTTTGATTGCGCAAGAGGAAGATCATTTTCCTCCACGGTCAAAAACAAACTGAAACCAGACTTGAGCTTTGCGTTCCAACACCTCTCTTTATTAGTCCTGGTTCTGTTACCTTTTTTTCTGGATCTCCAGACTCAGGAGCCAAGATGACTTGTGAATGAGATCAGCATAATAAAAAACGACTGTTTTCTTTGTTTTCCTCCTCCCCGCCGCTCTCCTTCCTTATGCTTGTTTCCTCTTTGTGTTGCTCTTTAAGTGCTGTCAAGCAGACGCTGAAGGCTCAGTGTCGAAATGCTGCAATGTCATGGGATGAGCTTGTTATGTGTTTTGAACGCTGTCTATGCCCAACGGTCAGCATCAGGGCCTGTTGGAGAGAACTTTGAGAATACGCTGGGGGTAATCATGCATTGCCTTACTTTACCATAAATCATAAAAATCACACAGAAATGTTTTAGTTTTTCCTTTTTTTTTTTAGCCATCATAACAATTAAAGTTGAGTTCTCTCCACCACGCCGTCATGGTGAACTGCTGGTGTTGAGTGTTCAGGTTATGCCTGTTTATCAAAAGTCGCGTGTTGACTCGTGTTTTAACCTGGGGGTCCCGTGTCTATGTGCAGGCATGTGCGTGTCCCTCCGATATCTGATTGTGCTTTAATACTGTACATGAATTTACTCTTTTGTGGAACTTGACTAGCCTGAATAAATTTTTGTATACATTTGTACACTAATACTATTTACTGTATAAAAGAGAAAATGGAAGGAAATGAAAAATGTTTATAACATGGTGTTGATTATTGTGCAAATATAATATATTCACAATAAAAGTGTTGTATTGTTATGACCCGAGGTGCTTTTTTTCCTCTTTAATTCCGTCACATCTGGCTGTTTTGCTTTGGCTCCAGTGGGAGAAGACCAAACATGTCATCCTTCCTGCAAAGAGAGACAGCTGCTGAAAAAGGGAAGTGCACTCACATCTGGGGTTTCCCTCTGTTTGTGTTTGTGTACCAAGTAAGTGCGGATGATTGCTACTGCGTCAAATAGTCCTGCACTTTAAAACATCAAGCCAACACGTAATCACTTCAAGCTTTCTTTCGTGGTAGGGTGTGGTCATAAGTGTGCTATGATGCACATGTAACCAAGCTCAAAAGTGATGTCGCAGTGCAGTGACTCACCCCGGGGTACAATCCAAAGCGACTGCAGGAAGGTGAGACGATTTTCCAATGAGGGTCAGAAAACAAAGATTTTCAGGGGTTGTCAAGCTACCCTGTAGTCAGGTATTCATAAATATAATGGTCTGACCACTGAGGGGTAATTAAATGAAATGAGAGGGGTTGTAGTCTCAAAGTGGCATTTTTAATGTCTACCTTCATTTCCTTACCGGTAACAATTCTGACGTCGTACAAATCTTGTCAAAACACGGTAATTTCCAGTAAAAAAAAAAATATATATATATTTTTACATGAGATATTTTGCAGACTTCTGATGATTGATTAAGTATATTTATGCTTATAAAAAAAATTCCAAAGAAATTTAAATTTGATGAGTAACTCAGTTACAGATTTTCCCTGTTATTTTACATTGGACATGTACATTCACAACATATTTTCGTAATATTATGGATTTTTCCTGTACTTTAAAAAAAACAGGAAACTATGTAAATTAGAATGTATTGATACAAATAACAGATTTTTTAGTATTGGACAGAAATAATAATGCTACCACTGCATTACAAAAATCTTTGTACGACTAACCCCTTGTGGATGTTACGTTATGGACTTGCTTGAAGTTAGCTACTTGCAGGAAGCTACTTGGGCGGAAGTAGCAGGGTCCTGTTTCTAATGAATAAATAATGTTGCATTGGATCAGAGCATAGGCTTTCCAGCCTCAGGTAATATAATGTATATCCGTACTATGTATCCATCATATGCATAAATGAGACCAACATTTTTGCATCTCAAGTAATGAGGTTATTTTAAATGATTTATATATTTATTTGATCATGAAAACACACTTGGCTGAACATGAGAGGCTATAGTCATCCGCATATTAATGTACACGAGCAGTACCCACCCAGGAGAATGCCTAATTGCTCCTTTAAAAAGCCCATTACCTAGTTGTTTCCTGTTTGCTGAGTTCTTCTTTCTTCATCCTGGAGTACAAACCAATACACACACACACAAACATGTGCATTTTTCACATGAATACCCAAGTGAGAAGGACGACAGAAGCTCCTCCAGATGAAAAGCTCGCCTGTATGTGTGATGACACAGCATGGCAGGGAGTTCTGAAGAGGGTCCTCTCCCTGTGTTTCTAATTTAGTGATGCCTCTGGCAGCATTATTGACACAGGCAGCTCTGGAGAAGTAGAAAGCCAGATGCTGACATCAGAGTTGCAGGGTATTTGTACACTACTCGCGCTTTTGCCTGATGGTATTTGTGTTTGTCTGATGGTAATCTAAGAATCAATACCACCGATAGTTTTTAAGTGGAGAGCATAAAGACGTTTGTTTTTCTTGGAGATGTGTCAGACTGGGAGGTCTTCGTATGTGTACCATAGAGTGATATCTAGGGGGGAGGTTGTAACGGGATACTCTTGTAAATGGGGACGAGGTCGTAGCCTTTAACATGCCTGGCTTAAGAAGTTACAGACACAGAAAGCGCCGGGACAAGTTCTACATCTCTTTTTACTTTGTAATTTGGTCAACAACAAAAAAAAACCACAAGAAGAAAATGAAACACTCCACTTAAAAAGGAAAGTTCCATTATAAAATGACAATTCAGTTGTTTTTTTGTTTTGGCTTTCATACAATGTGTGTTTGATTAGTTTCATTCTGAGCATCGGTGCTTTTACACATGACAACTTACCGTTTTCATTGCTGACATATGGAGCTACAGTTTGCTGAGCTAATCACGGCTTAACTGAGTCAGTTCAACGCATGCAACAGCTTCCCTTTTTCTTTTTCCCCTCTTCTATTATACCCTTTATATAACTTTTTTTTTTTCCTTAATCGGATAGTTGACAGTCAAAAAGTGACAGGAGGCACGGTTGGAGAGCTAGAGGGAATGAAATGCAATAAAAGCTGCAGGCCAGGATCGAACCGTGGGATTGGGTTTATGGCGTTTGTCTCAGACCTCTGGCCAAACACAAAACAAGTCCATATTTTCGCCATGTCATTTAAACCATTTGTTTGGAAAAGAAAATGAAGTCAACCATTAAAATCATTACCTAATCTGTCAGCAAAACATTCTCCGTTCTTTTTTTTTTCGCTCTAATTTTGGCCAATACTTGTACTGTAGCAGATGTGAGCACGCGTGTAGAATTAGAACTCAAAGGGCGATAATAATGGAAAGTTTTGGTTCACCTGTCAAGATGAGTGGGTTAGATAAATGGGATAAATTTGGGATTTGTTAAAAACACTTGTCTAATCGGAAAAGTCCATTCTGACTCAATCACGCTGTTGATGCAATTGTTCTGGTATTGTTGTGATGTCAGACAGCACAGAGACTTACACAATAACGGCATTCAATGTGAGTGATGGCACTTCGTTGTTTTTTTTAAACTTCATTACCAAATACCACTTGCGAAACACAGTTCTGGTGTTTTTCCTTTGGTCATTTTATTATTGCCTCCTGGTGCAAAACACATATTTCTGCGGAACACCATTACTGTTGGGTTTCCCAAAAATGCACATTTCACCCGATGTAAAGCCTTAAAATCTGGAACTGCGTGACTCATTGGTGGCTCAGTTGAAGCCTGAGCATGATTTTTTTGGGTTTTTTCCACTAATTGCAGGATGTGACACATGAGATTGATGCTGCATCAACAACATGACCCGTGACTCGATCGGCAAGGATCAGCATGCCGTTTGTAAAACCCCCTCTCAAGTTCATTAACATTACTTTGACAGTAACACAACATCCATTTACGTAGGTTTTTACAAGCAAGTGCTATTTGCAGAACTCAGTGACACTTTGATCGTACCATTAGTGCTTAATTTAGCCCCAGCATCATCAGCGGCCTCCGGGTACTCACCCCAGGGGCGATCAACCCAAGTCTGAATAAACTTCCCTCAATCTGGTAAATATAATGTGGTTTACATTAGCGGAAAGATTTTTAATTGGCAACATTTGTTTTTGTTCTTCTTATTATTATGAAAAAGAGAGTGCATTTCCTGGAAGCAGCAGCAGAGAGGTCACTGTTTTTCCATCACCATAAAACACAGCAGGGCAGGTTCATCGGGTCACTAAGGTTCCGACATCCTGTAAAAAAAGTTACACCGATCCCTTACTGTGCATTAAAGTCTAGTAGAGTGTTGTTAGTGACTGCTGCCTGATTGAGTGCAAAGGCAAGTCTACAGGGTGTTGGCCCAGACTTGGATCGAACAGTATTTCTAGATTAATCTTTTTTTTGTTTTTTTTCTAACCATTTTGGACCTCCTAATGTGTTTTGGTTGCAGTAAAAGGGAAAAACACAGAGAGCGTCAAATAAGTTCTTAATCACAGAAAAGAATCCTAAATAGGCTTCAGATATTTTCCTGTGATTGTTGCAACTTTTTGGCACCTGTTCTTACAAACCCCCACCCAACCTGGCAACGACGCGAGCCAAAGAAAACCTTAAAATATATTTGCAAAAAAACGGAGAGGAGAAAAGACGGCGTTAGACAAACTGCGGGTTGGAAAAGAACACCAAACACAGACTTGGCGTGGACAATCAGGAAATGCCGTTGGCTTTTTCAAACCCATAAACACAACCACACACTTGTCTGTTCTCACTACCTTGTTTTTTCTCTCTGCTCTCCTCTCTTTCTAAGATTGTAAGCCTGCTGTGCGTGCGCCCGGGTGTGTGCTCAGTGTGATTGGCAGGCGTTACACTGGAAAACTTTGTCCAGGTGAACCGTCTCAACGGGACACATTCCATTCCAGCCCAGATTGGGGATTGATTTGTGGATTTTCTCTGTGTTTAGAGTGAGGCCTAACATACATTAACTGGTAACATGAGGTGTTAGATTTGTGGGGGGCACGAGCACTTGGCAAGGTTAAGGAGTATGTGTCCTTCTCTTCGTGAGATCAGGTGTTTTGTTAAGTCTCTTTCATAATATGTTTTTGGGAATATGACATTTAAACCCTTAAGGTGTTTTACAGAATCTCTGCGAGTTTTTTGGCTACGAATAATGCTTAGGAGTAATGTTCAAACAGGTGAGTGCACCATATGTTTGTGTCGTGCACACACATGAAAATACACCTCGTTGGCGATGTAGTGTACAATCCCGCTGCTGGTTTTCAGCTTTTCCGCTGACTGACAGTCGCCGCGATATGGATCAAAGATGGACATAGATTTACCAACAAAGGCAAAGAAGAAGAACACTGCAACCTAGAAACCTGTCACATTCCACAGACAACATCAGTGCATCAAATGATGTACATCACATTGAGTACAGAATAAACCTATAGTCGCAGAATAACCATTAGAAGTAGCACCAATCTCTGATGATAAAAATATGTACATTACACATGTGCCATATACAGACTAAATGATGTAGAGGCATTCATAACCCCCAGAGGATGAATCCAAATCACTTGTGATCTACTGACTTCTCCGCTAGCACCACCAGCTGGCCAAAGTTTTCTAGTGTAGAAGATACATTCAGGATCCTCAGAGGATGATTTTTAAAGGTAACATATTTAACATGATGACTTTTGTTGAACGGCACTTAACACAAAAATGCGGTGGACTGCTGGAAATGCTGTTATTTTAGCAGGCATTTTGGTGATCATGTTTGTGATAATTTTAGATCTTTAAAAAAAACCTTGATATTCATCCTCTGGCAACCATGAATGCCTTTATCAGATTATTCCCCCAATTCATAATGAATTGGGGAAATTTGACGCTGAGATATTTCACTAGATTTGCGATAACTTTGACCTGCTGTTGGCGCCAGAGGAAGAGTCAGAAAGTCATTGAAATTCATCTTCATTAAGTGTGTCCTATAAAAGTTGTATCCAGGCCTAAATCAAACAAAATATGCTCTCAATATGGACAAAATAACTGATGACGACTGTGAATAAATGGAAACAGGATAGATCAACAGAGAGCAAGGGAGTAAAGAAGGTCACCTGATTGTGGTTGTACACACTTCTGGTGAGTGTTGTCCCGCTGGAAACTTTGTTTTGCAGGAGGGGTGGAGTAGTAAAACTTTAGCAGCTGGCTCCTGAGGACACCACGGAGTGATGTTTATGTGTTTCTTTGTGTTTTCATGCCTCGAGTTACCTGTGTGCGTGTCTGGCAAATCACTCAGGTGGGTTCTGAACACCCAGGCTGCATGTTGTGCCACTTGGCCCACGCCATGTTCAACGTCAACATGTTAATTACACGTATGAGGTCTGACACAGACGCATGTGGGACGAAATGTACCTGCTGCCCCAGAGCAGCTTTTTTTCTCCCCTCTGCTCTTTAATTGTGCCGACTAGCCTCCCTCTCCTGTGTGTCTCCAGTTCTGCGTGAGTCATGCGGGGGTAAATTAGCAGTAAGCATCAGACAAGACAAGCTGACTGTTAGCAGATGTGTAAGAAATGAGGAAACACAGGTCTAGGCGCTATTTTAAGAGCCACTCTCCCCTTTCCCCTTGTCCTCAGGCTGTGTTTTGCTTCCTTCCTTGGTTTTATTTTATGTGCATGTTGAGCATATTGGACTTGTGTGGTTCACTTGAAGCCAAATTCTAGATATGATGAAATGAAATGTGAAAAGATCCCCGTCACACGTGCGCTCTCTGAGGCGCGTCCGACACGGTTGTTTGCGGGCAAAACGCGAACATTCCAGAACATGTGAATATGCAAATAGTTTTCAAATTACAAGTTTAACTGCTTGACACAAGATGTCTTCCTGAAAAATCTCAGCGTCTGTGCAATGGAGGCTTGAGGTTTTCAACATCGCTGCAGGCTGAATGTTGGTGGATTAGCTTCCAAACGATTTGTGATGTCACAATGGTGTTTATAGGCTCGCCCATTAAAATCTGATTTTCAGTGAGCACAAAGAAACTTCCCACTTTCAGGGAAAATAATGTGAAAAGAGCTTTTTAAGTGTCAGATTCTGCACATACATCATTCCACACAGTGAAGCTTCAACACTCAACCGTATAAGAAAAGGAGAAACACACTTTTGGCTGAAGGGCGACTTCAAACGCTGGACTTTATGGATTTAAATTGTGTATGGGTGGTGACAAATTTTGTTTTACATTTTATTACATGTCATTTTCTACTGATTAATAAGTCCAAAAGGGAAGGATCGATACTACTATAGACCACTGTGGTCAGGAGGGTCGCTTCAAAAATCAACACTTGTATCCGAAAGCGAGACAATAGTACGAAATGGTTCTTCCTTTACAATACATCGCATAAATATATAACAAATATAGGTTGTGTATGTAAACATGGGCTATTCGTGTGTGTTTTCCAGTTTGCCTCAGTTTTTGTGCACTTTCGAGTGACTGACATCTAGTGTCAGAGGGCCGACACAATAGGCTGCGTGTGGGATGTTGATGTGTTTGTGCGACACACTTCATGTGTACCGTGCTAGAGGATGTGTCGTTTAAACAGTTATGGTTTGCGTGGATATACAAACTCACAAGGCCATTTTGTTGATCAATTGTTCCAAGGCTCGGTCGCAAACGTTCACATCAACACCCATAAACACAGGCAGGGGGCACAGACAAAAGGCTGAATGAGGACTGTGAACTGAATGTTGAACTGAAGCGGTCGGCGTTGTTCTGAGACTTTCGACATGAGAAATACCTTAATACAGAGTGTCGGCTCGAAAGGCCGCCGGGAAACTGAACGCCATTTCAGAAAGTGTCTTGTAAGTTTTACTCAGAAAAGTGAAAAAAAAAAAAGAAAGAAAGTAAAGTGAAAGAAGTCATGCAGTTTGCGAGACACATCTGCAGACACGACAGCTTAGATTTGGAATGATTCAGCACATCAAAGATGAGTCATCGGTGAAGCCCTGCTCTCCACTTTCTGTGATCGATGGTGTAAGTTTCAGTGTGTCAGTGACAATGGGGGAAGCAGTTGTTTTGCTGTTAGAGAGTGAATTATCTGAAAGTAAAATCAATGCCATATTGAGTGGTTTCTGGTTATGGTCCTCTGATCCTCTTTAAAGCTATTTCTAGGGATGTGTCAGCGACTCAGTCCGCTAATGTGCATGATAATGAAGATATGTTCAAACTCTAGCTTTGCATTTGCATCTGCTGCCCACTCTTAGACCTTTTTTCTCCTTTTTTTTTTTTTATTCACTGTCGCAATCGGAAAAAATCAAACAGAAATGTGAACGCGGGGCTGCGATGAAAAGTCTGGTTTAGCACACATTTTTTTTTCCGATGCGGCCGTATTTCCAAACTGTTTGTGTGGACAGATTGTGTGCGCGCGTAGTTTATTTGTGTTACCAGTAACTGTCAGCAGATCTCAATTACGAGCAGTGACTACATCACAGGCACTGACAACAGGAAGTGTGTGTTTGTTTAAAAGGGTGATCTCTTGACACAGTATCTGTGTTTACAGCATCCAGGGCCACCGCTGTCATCACTAACCTCAAGACACACACACAAACACACACACACACACAAACACACAAGCCTTACATGTCTTCCTTTACTCATTAGGGTGAAATACCTAAGCCACCAATTCTCCTCGCTCCCATATTTCCTCGATCCTTCCCCCTTATCTCTCCCTGTCTCCAATCAAACTACGTCTCCTATTCCTGTCATCCTATCGCTCAATTTTCCATTCCACTCGATCTCTTGTACGTAAGGTCACATGGCTGAAGTCTGGAAAGGAGGCTGCAACGATTAGAGGTCGCAACGAGCTCCAACTAATTTGCCGCAGATGAAAAATGATCGTCCGCATGGACACATGCACACACATGCACGGAGGATTTAATAGCGCACGATGCACACAAAACTTCCAAACAAAGTCTGCAGGAAGTCTATTAATACTCCACGCACCCCGCAAGTATGCACTCAAGACGGGAGCAGGCTCGGGGACACTGCTCTGCATTGTACCTTCCTCGCCACAGTCGTTCCCATTTTTCCCCACATCGCTCTTCATCTAGCATCGACCGCTTCATTTCGCCATATCATCTCCATCTCCCACTGAACTTCCTCCCTCCATTAACCAGCTGCCCGAAGATATGAAGTTTCTGGCAGTAACCAGCCGCAGATGTGAGGAGTCTTGAATGGTGACGGCACTCCTATGCGCTAGCAGTGGGCTACTGGGTCTCTCTAATTTCCATCTCCTCGCAGAAGCCGTGGCTCTCTCGCGGACGCAGTGAAAAACACCCACTGGATTCTTGCGAGGAGAGTCAGTAATGAGATTGCGGTGATGAGGGCTTTTTTTTTTTTTTTTTTTTGCTGCGAGAGCTCAAACTGGTGAAGGTTATCCAGTCATCTGCTGCTCGTTATAGTGCGAGCAGGCCTGTTTTTGCGAGTGGAAAAGACAGAGGGGGAGAAAAAAAAAGAGTGTTCAAATGCGTGTTTGTCTGCACATGTGGTCGTGTTTCATGTGTTTGCACTGTAAGGGAAGGTTGGAGGAAAAGGGGAGATAAAGAGAAAACAAGGAGACTGGTGCTCCGCTCCAGTGAAAGTATCTGACTCATGGCTGATTGTTTATTATTGCGAATGACTCTGTGGTCCTCTCAGGAAGCCGCAGGAGCATTAGTCATTGAACCAGAGAGGAGATAGAGATGGAGTCCGTCTCCTCCTGCGTATTTATCCATCTATTCCTCTGTTTTGTTTGGTGCACATGGTGTTAGTTTAAAGGAAATACCGAGGGGGGGGGGGATCCCCACAATAAAGCAACTCTCAATCTAAACTGCCATGATTTCTATTTACCGGCTGTCACCAGACCGCAAGAGCCCATCAGAAATGTTTAGAGTAAATGCGAAAGGCCGGCTAAGTGTCCCCGTCTCCTATCTCGCGCTGTCATCGCTCGAAGTACAGATGGCACCCAGGAGATGGATTGGGATGTCTTGTCCTCATCCAACCCCCCCCCCCCCCCCACCGAAGAGTAACATCACTTCTTATCTAACACGGGGGGAGGTAGCATAGACAAGCACACACACACTCCCCTCACCCTCCCACTCCCTATTTTACATCCCCGCTGAGTGTCCCATCGCTGACAAGTGCCTGCCGATATCTGTCTCATTGAGTCTGAATATCAGCTGTCTAGCTCAGCCGCTGTGAGACCTATGTTACATTCTGAGGAGAATGTATAAGTTGTCTGTGTATTGGATGCTATTTAATAGGTTCTCTATAGGTTTTGAATGGTATAGATGGAAAAAAACAAACAATGGTGTAAGGGACTGATCAAAAAAGCGCTGCGAAAGTGCCCTGTTGGATGCACCTATGGGAGATAAAACATGATAAAGTGCTCCTTAAGGTGCTCTTACAGTGGGGAAAACATGATGAAGTGTCCTTTAGGTTGGTCTTCATTTGAAGAAACATGGATCAGTTCATTCTAGGGTGCCTTTTCAGTGCCTCTTTGTCATATTGGTGCCCCACAGCATACAGCTGGTGCCCTTTTCATTTCTTTGCCCCTGCCCCTCAAACATCCTGAGTCTGTCACTGGTGGCAGAATAAAGTTAGACAAAGAAACATAAAGAGAAGAAAACGAATCGGTTATTCAGTGTTTTCTTATGCTCTGTAGTCTGTCAGTAGTAGCCTTCTGTCCGATACACAAGCACACAGTTACTACAGATCATGGGCTGATAAGGATACTCATTGTTGTTGTTTTTTGCCACACGCACACACGCACAGACTCTTTTAGCAATATCGCATGTGACTCTCAGACCAATAAAAAAAAACGCTTAATTGAAAAGTGGACGGGGGCGCAGATGGATAGAGAGACACGGCGAAAGAAAGCGAGAGAGTGAGAGAGAGAGAGAGAGAGAGAGATAAAGTCATCCACACGCACGGAGAGCGAGGGAGGGAGGTAACGAGGGAGGCGAGGAGGTACTTTAGAGAGGAGACGCATCATCTGTGCAGTGGTGGAAGCAACATCTCCCGGTTACAGTCCGGCAGGCAGCGCGGCAGACACGCATTTTTTGGAAACAGAATTCTGGGTCTGAGGCTGTTGTTCTGTGACGCGGCGATGTGGATTTACAAGATCGTTCTCGGACTCGTCATCATCTCTTGTTCTGGTAAGTTTGGCGACAATCCCTCCGCAAACTGCTCGGCTCGCTCCCTGATGGTGCTGGAGAGATGGTGCCGAACGGGTTTGGTTCGGCGCACCGTGACTGTCAAACACGAGTTAGGACGAGCTTTAGTAGAACTTTTTTTTTTTTTTCTGCTGAAGTATCTCTGCAATATCAAGTCAATCCCTGCACAGCACGAGTCTTTACAGTGTATGTGAGGATGTTTGATTTCTCTTTTTAAAAATGTGATTTTTGCGCATTTAATTTCTAGGAAGTCAGTGTTCTCCAAGTGGCAGTCAGGACAGCATTTCATAAGTTTGCCAGTCAAAGAAGAAAATAATCAGCTTGTGGGCTGAAATGGAAACGATGCTTTTGCCAGCACTGATGATCCAGCAGAGGATTTCTTTATTTATTATTTAATCTCAACTCTTGCTGTAGTGCGCATTCCACCGCATAGGGACGCGTTATTACATACATTATCTGACCGGAGCGCCAGATTAAAATCCTTATCCATAATAAAGTGGATTGCTGCAACCCGCAAAATCACCCGTGTTCAAATCAAATTAGCGGCTCATTCATCCTGTAGTCCCCTAACAGAGTGCGATTTTGCGCCCCATTGCGCGTAGGCACTCAGGCAGAGAGAGAGAGAGAGAGAAACTGCCGAGCCGGTGAACTCAAGTTGTGGATCGGACAAAACACGATGCCTCCCGGTGCTGGTGCGATCCTCAGGTTGTTCTTCATCCCCCCCCAAAAAAACACCCAAATACTGAATGTGAAAACACACACCGGCTCTGCGTTCTGCTGACGTCCTTTTGTTTTGAGTGATTTGTTTATTCCAGGAATGAACAGCTCTGTGGGCACCTTTCCAACAGAAACAAAAGAACAGTTGTTTCTCTGTGTTGATAAAAAAAAAAAAAAGCTCCCGAATCGACTGAAGTGCATATAGGCAGAGAGTTGAAACAGGTGGGTGGAGGGGAAAGAAGTAGGTGGAGAGTTTTCTGTCTAAATGTAAATGTCTAAGTGGCTCTTTGATTTTTACAGAGAACCTGCAATCATCTGAGACACAACACTCCCAGAGCTGAGTCCCCTCAAAGTGTGTGTGTGTGTGTGTGTGTGTGTGTGTGTGTGTGTGTGTGTGTGTGTGTGTGTGTGTGTGTGTGAGTTTGTATTGCTATACTTATGTTGACATCCCACTTTTCTTGTGTGGACATTTTTACTTGTGTGGACATTTTGCCAAGTCTGCAGGCTGATATAGTGTGTAATTTCATGTGGTTCCCTGAGGTAAGTTATGGTGTGTGCTGTTCTGTGTGTGTGTGTGTGTGTGTGTGTGTGTGTGTGTGTGTGTGTGTGTGTGTGTGTGTGTGTTACAGCCTGGCAGTGACAAATGACTGTGCATCCTATTAGCTGCTGTAGATTAATAACAGTTAAAGCAGACTAATTCACACATTGTTATGCAGTCGCCCAGTGTTCTCAGTCCGGCCCGACTCATTAGCAGAATATCACATTGCCTCCCCACGGAGGAGGGTTCGCCTGTGTGTTTGTGTGCATGTGTCATTATAACAATAATAATACTTTAACTTGTGTGGCACCTTGTACACAAAATTAAGCTCACCATTCTTTATGTCAGGAGAACACAGGACGGATAAAGGCGAACCTAGACGGAACAAACCGCAAAGTAGACGGGCATAAACTGTCTACCTATTTCTGATCAATGCCAGACAAACTTGTGTAAATGCCCCCAGAGTGGTCACGAACATGTTCTGTGATTATGTATCAGAGGGCAGAAGAAATGCGCTCCAGGACTACCAGAAGACTGACGGCACGCGACTGGTTGTGACGTCTCCCGATGCCTCCCAACTGACCAAAAGCAAGAAGCTGAGCATGGCCAAGTGTGCTAAAGCCTGCAGCCGCAACCGAAGGCTCCCCTTCACCTGCAGGTATGCCTGTACTTACCAGCATTCCCCCCTTGAGGTGCAGATAAGGTTGCTCTCCCACAGTGTTAATTGCTGTAAATACAGAGAGTTAAATAGTGGCTCCTCAAGGTCTTTAATTAAGCTTTTCACACGTATAATTGTCTCTTGTTTGTCTGGTTCGACAGGACTCCTGACTGCATCACATGCTCATATAGCAGGGTTGTAAATTATCCTGGGTCACTTTTATGTGTCAAGAAGTTATATGAAACTGACCATTATTTACTTCGCCTCTTCCTCCTTTTCCTGTCCTTTCCTCCTTATTCTCCAGAGCGTTCCTCTATGATCATAAAAACAGGAAATGCCAGTGGCTGTCGTTCGACAAGAACTCACCAGGAGCTCAGAGCCAGCAGGACTTCAACTACCAACTCTATCAGAAGAAAGGTGCCCTCTGCTGTTTCTACTCTCCCGCTCCCCTTCTGTCCCCTCCTGTCAACATATATTTCCATCGGAAAGAAAAAAAAGAGAGAAAAACTCTGCATAGGTCACTTCAAATCAGAGACATGTTTTAGTTGGTTTAGGATTTTATGACTCTGTAATTGGCCATTTTCAGAGCGAGTCGTGCTTCGCAATCCCTCAGGAGAAAGTCAAGGAAGGGCAAGGACCATTGTCTTGTTTATTGTGTCGCAGCACATTATGGTCCATTTTCTGTCATTAAGCAGTGTTTGTGTAAACGGTGGAAACCCCCACCCCACTTGATTGCGACGGCCACAACAGTGAACATGCGAGCCGTGTAGCCCAATTCGCCTGGATCCAAATGTTTTGCAGAAGATTAGAAAAACAGACTCGGCTTTTTGGCATTGTTGTGGCCTTGTTAAGCTCCGCATTATAGCCGAACATCTCCCTCTGTCTGTTTTCTTCATCATCCGCACTGGCTCCGTGTACACAGGCGGTCAGGTTGTTGGCTCTTTCACGTCCTCGCTCTGTTTTGCTCTCATTTGGTCCCTTTTTTTCTCTCTGTCTCTCTTTCAGACTATGTTAGGGAGTGCATTGTGGGTACGGGTCAGAGCTACAGGGGGCGGAGGTCGGTGACAGTGAGCGGGATCCTGTGCCAGGCTTGGGCCTCTCCCATCCCTCATGAACACAAGTAAGCATCCGATGTACTTTTAACCACAGTGTCAAAGTCGTTCTAAAGGTGAGTCTTACTGTTAGCCTGTTTTGTGCTTAAATTAGCAAGTAGCTAGGGGCTATTCTGTACGCGTGTGTATGTGTATATGAGTGTGATATATTAGGGGTTGATTAGGCTCCTGGGAGCAGCCATTCATCAGAACTGACCTCATTGTAATGCTTTACAGAGTCACAGATCATTTCCTGCTGTGCCCCTCCTGTTTATCTAGGTGCTAGGGGTGTGTGTGTCTGTGTGTGTGTGTGTGCGTGTGTGTGTCCTGGGATTAGGATCATATCTAATGTGCAGCTTTTGGTTAAGCTGCAGGTACATCCCCCAGCTACATTCCTAGTTAAAGCTCGTTTTTTCCCCCAATATGCTGGCATACTTTCTGATACAGTGCAGCTCCCAAAAAGAAAAATGAGCCAATTAAGTGGAGTTTAGAAAGAAAAGATGCGAGTGAAGCAATGCCGTCTCAAAGATTGTGAACGTTAAATTGGCGCTGATCTTCAGTAATTGCCTGGTAAGTAACGAGATAACAGCATTAATCCTTTGCAAACATGTCTAACAAAAGGATTCAGTTTCAGGCTACAAAAACAAGCAGCAATACCACAGTGTAGAAGTACTGCACCATTTAACCTGCTTTACTGTTTTGTTGCTTAATATATCATGATAATATATCATATCATATTGGCTGATAATAGTTTCTAATAATAATTTGAATCTGAAAGAAAGTAACTGGTAACTAAGTTTATCAAATATATGTAGCTTATTAAAAACTTCAATATTTCCCTCTGAAATGTAGCTGAGATAAAGTATGAAGTAACATTAAATGGAATTATTCATGAATTACAAGTACTGTACAGTACTAGATTGAGTATAGTACTTGAGTAAATGTCCTTAGTTACTTTTGCAGTCTACTATAGATGTAGTTTATCTTAGCGGTATTATGCTTTTTTCTCCTTTCCCCTTTTCCACTGCTCCTTAAACGTCTCCTCAGTAGTCACGCCCTTAGTTCCATGACTTTGTGACATCACACCACGACACCATGTGACACATTTGAAACATGTATGCCTGGTAGCTAGTTTGGCCCTTAAGAATTGATTTAGCACAACGACTCTGTTGATGTTCGCAGGCATGTGTGAGCTGACCAATTAGAGGAGACTGGGTATTTGGGAGGGGGTGGGGCCTTAAAGAGACAGGAGCTAAAACAGAGCGTTTCTGACAGTGGTGGAATACAGTGCTGAGAAAACTGATGTGTTTTTGAAGCACTAAAGCATGTAGACCTATTTCACAGTACAACTTATACAGTAATAACCCAAAATACATGAAAACAATGCCATCATACGCATTGAATGAAATGCAGTTAAAGTTTTACAAAGGTTTACTTTCAAAATATATTAACAGTACATTATCTTATCCGGGCATCTTCATTAGAATGAAAAGACCACGCAGTGCAATATTTTGTGTCAGGGGAGGACACTGAGGAGAACTGAGGAGAAAATACCAGTGAAATAAGGATCAAATGTAATCTTGTTTCACATATTAATAAACATCATGGAACATTACCCATGACACTTCATCTAAGACCTTTTTCTTATCTTTGAACCTTATTCTACATCCTTGGCTCTCCCTCCCCTTCCACTCAGCGGTATTAAATGACTTTGAAAGGCTTTGTAGTGAGCAGACGAATCAAAGAGGGCAGTGTACGTTTGTACCTCCCTTGAACCTGCTCTATCAGACTGCTATTAACGTCTCTGTAGATCAGGTAATTAAACCCAGGCGCTTTGTATGTTTTATCAGTCGACTTACAGGCATGGGAAACTCTGACTGACTCAGACACACACACACACACACACACACACTAACAAGAACAAATTGCGTTTTTATCAGTGAAAGGTTTCTCCTCTTTTTTTTTTGATTGCGCGGCAAAAGGCCTTCTCATGTCTGTCGCTGTCATTACCCACTCCAGTCAAACAAACTTTATCTTTTCATCATCATGTGGAAAAACACGGCTTGACTCAAAGAGCACGCCAGGTCCGTCATCGTAAGCGGTGACCGCAGCCATGTGCTCGCCTGATGTAGAAGATATGAGTCATTTGTCAGTGTGTTTACACTACGTTCAGAACCAGCCTCATGGAAAACTAACATTGCTTCTACATGTTTTTGCTCATTAATAACATCGTGTCATCGACGGCTTCGACCCTTGAGCGCTCCCATCAGTTACTTTTTACGCTTGTTAATTTTCACTCGTCATGTTGAGAGGCAGGTTTCAGCCGTCAGAACTAAGCAGCATGAGTGGAGGATTTGTCATTCTGCCAGAGATGAAAGGACACAAGAGAAAGTGTGGCCTTGGCTTTTTTCAAAAAGGAGCTTGCTCTGCGTGCTAGCTGCAACGTTTGGCAACGGGTCTTTGTACCTGCGTCTCTTTGTGTAACTGCGACTCTGCTTCTGACAGATTCATGTCGAAGAGGTTCAGGAAGAAGGACCTCAGAGAAAACTACTGTCGCAACCCGGACAACTCCACCGTCGGCCCGTGGTGCTTCACCACTGACCCCCGGCCGCACCTCAGACACCAGGAGTGCGGCATACCACAGTGCTCACAAGGTAGGCCACACACACACACACAACACACACACACACACACACACACACAAATTACTCTTCTGAGCAGGCATTAATCTTAAAATAATGCCCATTTCACATTGCAAATTGCTTCACCATTTGAAGCTTGATATTCTGAAATGAGCTGCAGAAAATTAGGCAATCACACAGCGCCTTGGACTAAGCAATGCTGGCTCTGCTCTACATCTGTGTGCATATATATATGTGTGTGTGTGTGTGTTGGGGGGGAGGGGGGCACTGAGCCCAGCTGCAGCTGTTTCCAGGTGTGTGGTTCAGTTTATGCTGTCCTCTCTCATTCCATCAGGTTAAGCTTTTATGTTTTTATATATATCATCGTTTGAACCTAAAGAGGCTGGTGTGCTGGAATGTTAGAGGATATTAATCCCCTGTCGTCTCCTAAAGAATTTTTGAGATATTCTGTCGAGCCGTGTGGCAGAAATAGAAGGAAACTGTTAAGTTTGAGTACAAAATTTGACATTATCTGGCTGCGATGAAAGAAAAATACTTTCCCACCAGCGTTTCAGCATGCATGTTATATCACACGATGTTACTGTCAGGCACCGACCTACTCCTGGAGAAGGGGATGATAATGACCTCTGTTATCTAATCCCTGGGGAGTGATGCTGTCAGAGGGCTTGTTCCCTCCGCATGTATGACACCAGCTCACAGTAATGAGGAACCAGGCTGTGGGTTGATAAGACAGGATGGGAATCCTTCTTGCTCTCCAGCTCACATGTGGCGTCCCACCGGGTTATCACGAGTTGTACAACCAAGATAATGAGTTTTGTATTTTTGATGGAAAGCCTGCGTTCATTCAGAAGAAAATCTCTGGAAGGGTCTCTCCAAAAAAATTAGCTGCTCGTAATGGGAAACATACACAGTGAGACACACACGCACACACACACATGCGCGTTCACAGCCAGTGGTATTAAATGTGCTCTGACATGACAGCGGCCGGCTCATAAACATCTGTTTTTAATCTGCGCGCTGTCTTTTGTTTACGCTAGACAGTGTGTGCTACTCGCCATGCAACAGCGCGGTGCCTCTTCTGCGTCAAAGAGAGCCTCGCCTTCATCAGCGTGACACATGATGTGCGCTTCCATGCAGTCAGTGTGTTTATACATAATGTCTGAACTTTAGGCAGACCTAACAGGTCTTTATGAAAGGTTTTATTGCAAAATGTTGCGTAACCACTTTGGGGAATAAAATTACGACCTGAAATGTATTAAAGTGGATGATCCAAGTTTATTGCCCTGTCAGCCCGTAACTATACTACTAAAAGTGTAATGATTTAGATTCATTCTGTGCTCATGAGGATTCTCTTGGAGGTCTTTTCTTTTTTGTTCTTCGAGTCCTCTTGTAACAGAAATAAGCCACTGATTCGGTGAAGAGAGGATACTAATTTTTGATAGATTGATTCCATGTTTCTCTAAGCTCTTGCTCGGTGTGTCTGTGTGTGTGTGTGTGTGTGTGTGTGTGTGTGTGTGTGTGTGTGTGTCGCTGCTGCACAGTCGAGTGTATGAACTGTAATGGGGAAGATTACAGAGGGCCAATGGACCACACAGAAAGTGGAAAGGAATGCCAGCGCTGGGACCTGGATGGACCACACAAACACCTGTATCACCCAAAGAGGTAACACACACACACACACACACACACACAAATACTGTACCTACACGTCTAACTGCATCACTCAGCATTCGCACTAAACTGAGCATGCTGAATCACACTTAAGCCCACACACAGATGCATAATTTAATAGCAGTGAGTATGAGAATAGTTTATGCAGTAATAACCTAATAAACTAATTTCTTGTGACTAACTCCGGAGATGAAGTGATCTGGAGTCCAGTGTGCCTTCCCTTAAGGAATGCTATCAGAATCCAGTGCGTAATTGCATGTGTTTAGCAGCACTATGCTTGGAAAACTCCCCGGCCTGACTTAATTGGCCAAAATTCCTTTTAAGGTCTCGGTAGATTATAAAGCAGACCGAGATAAGCTTTTACCTATGGTAAAGAGGCGGTATGTGTTAGTCTGCATTAGTATTCTTTGCATGCTCTTTCTTTGCTGCGTGCGCGTGTGTGCGTGAGTGCTCCAAATACTCGGACGGCAGGTGGTCTGGATTAGTGGGGACTCGTTAACACATCCTTAATCATCTCAGTGTTTGTGTAAACGAGGTCCCAGACTGCTCATAGCACTAATGTAATGAGAAGGGGGGGGAGGGGAGGGTCCCACGGACCAATACTGCGCGCCTGGAAGCTGGAGGCCTGGAGGGATGCGGGAGTTTGGGATGACTTACTGTCGAACACCTGTAGTGGCGCGGCCCATTATCTCCCTCGCTCCCCTGAGCTCTGAGTAGATTCGCAGATGGAGTCCTCGCGCCGTTCCAGTTATTAATGCCTCTGTTGCGTGCGATGGTGGATTGTCTCTCCGCTCCTGTCGTGTTCTCCCAAGGATTCAGAGGGAAAGTGAAAACACGATTCTGCCTCCGGGCTTTGAGAATGATGTGACAATTAGTGTTTTTCTGCCGCAATTACTTACCTCCGAGTTAGAGAGTTGTGCTATGGGTCCTTTAAAAGTATATACTTTTGTCTATGCACTAAGGTTGTTGCACTGCTTTGTGCTTTGTATTAGGTTTCCTGACCAAGGCCTGGACGATAACTACTGTAGGAACCCAGACGGGCGCCACAGACCCTGGTGCTTTACGACGGACCCAAACACACCCTGGGAGTACTGCGACATCAAAGTTTGTGGTAAGCATGCGCTCGTGTTTGTTTGTGTTGTGGTCGAATGCATTAGCGACTCTCATGCGTGTTCATTGGGCGTGTTTGTATTCGGCACAGGCCCGTGAAGTGTGACTGACTTAACCAGAATTTATAACTTCCCGTTCCCTTTAATTTTACCACTCCTCTACTTTTCATTGGCTGATAGTAAAGAAACACACACATACAAACCCCTCACACACACACACACACACACACACACACACACACACCCTTCTTGGGCTTGGCTCTCTGTTATGTCTCCTCTAATAGCCAGAATGTTTATTTTCCCCCCCTTGCGCCGCTGGCCTGCTGTTTATTGTTCTATGCCAGCTCTTATGTGTGGCGGTCAAACTGCTCAGGGATCAGTTACTGCTCGGCATTAACCTCCCGTTACACACACAGACGCAACACGAGGGGTCACGCACACACGCTACAAGCAGATCGCTTTCATCACACCTCACACACTCGGCGCAAGCAGCGCGATTGATGTGTAAGAGCGAGGCGCACATGTCATGCCTGGCTTTGTGTTTCCGTGTGTCTTTGCACCTAAAGCAGCAGATACTCTGTGCTCTTAGCTGACCTATAATCAGTGAGGAGTCAGTGATTCAGCCACTGTGGTCCTGGAGAACATAAAACAGAGAGAGCTCTGGTGTTATTGTTGGGCCCGGCCTCGCTCTCCTGAGTCTGCGACTGGCCTGTTTGCCTGCTAAAATCATCAGCAGCCCTGGCACCATGTTTACTAGATGGCACTCCTCCATGTGGACCCAGTGATTCACTGCTCCCCCCTCCTGCTCTTTCCCCTCTAAAAATTGCCCCCTTGCTCTCTCTCACTCTCTGTCTCTCCTGCTCTCTCTGCCTCTCAGTCTCTCTCTCTGGGTCTCTGATATGGGAGTTTGTTGGGAACAGACCAAGTTTACGACCCAGTTAGTTTTAATCAAAACAAGGCAGAGAGGAGAGAGCAAGAGACGGAGAGACAAAGTGTTCTTTTGTCGAGGCCTGCTCTTTTGTTTACTGTCACAACTAGTGCACGTCTATTTTTAGACGTATTGTATGGGGCAGAAAATGTCTGTTTTAGAGTCTTGGAAGATCTGCAGCTCCGCACATTGCCGGGTACAATCATGCACAATGTTCGGGCTAATGAACTTGTGTGACTCGTGTGTAATGAGCAGCCGTTCTAGAGAGAAACAGAGCAGATGGGATTTCCTGCCTTGTTTTTTTTTTTTTTCTCCACTTTTGGCTATGTCATTATACTGTAGGTCTTCATAACCCACAAAAGGAGGCTATTCTGTGGAGAGCAGGCGGCTAAAAACATCGAGACTGTAAGCCATTCGTCTCATCAAAGACTCTCACACCGAACATTTCCTCTGGGACGAATCATTGTCTGAGGGAATGTTATTAGCAACGTTCATGAGACCTGAGAGTGTGGAGACACCGTCATTTCTGGGACCAACTGATGTCTCAAGTTTGTTCCAGTCCGAACTATTCTTTGCCGACAGTTCGGCGACAAAATCCAGTGGACCTCTACATCACATTTGTGTGGGCGAGAAATAATAAAAGAATGGCATGCACGGTGGCACAGGGCCAAGTTTACGGTGTGCCATGCATGTCCGAGTATCATTATGTAACCTACAGTCGGGTTCATCGAGGTCTCACTGCAGTGCCACAGGTCATGTGAAGTTCGCCTCACTCTCACAAAGTTCACTTCACTCCAGCTCTCCCTGCAGTTCAGTCTTTGCTTCCCACATCTCTCCATCCACCATTTCAACCACCACGTCTCCTCTTTCGTGCAAAAATAGCAGGACGAGTTAGCAAACCAGATTAGTTTTGATAAATATCCTTATTTAATTTTGGTACTAGCACACATGATGACGTGGTGTTAATCCATCTCGATTGTTTTGGTGACAGTCGCCGGGTTTTGGAGATATCTGCCGAATTCTCTTGAAGTTTTTGCCAAACTTCACCCATCAGCTGCGTGCCCTGGCAGAAAGAATAAGACAGAAAATATTGCAGGATGTAAACAACGACTGAGCTGCCGCTAGCCTCTTGCCCATGACTAAATGCACGCTTCCGTTCGCGCGATGATAGGCGGGTGCAGTTCTGCGGAAACAACACAGAAAATACGTCCTACGTGGGGCTGCTCCCAACGAGGTCTGTGAAATATTTTGAGTAATTGAGAGCTTGCTGGTGAGCATTTCAAATTTATTTTCATGGCATTTTGAGCACCACAGGCTGAGTGCCATCGTGTTCCATTATGTTTGAGAGGAGGCAGACATCTTAACGGCCAGTATCTCCGAAATCTCTGCAAATCACTGCAAAACAATCGCTATGGACAAAAAGCACTACAGGTGAGAGTATAAAATATGTATTTTTGGTTTGGGGCTGAACTCTCACTTTAAAATGCTTTCTCAGATAGTGAAAGCAAACATTGTCTTTTGAATGTTCCTTTCTGTTTATGGCATATTATGTCCAGCTCCGCCTTCCTGCAGGATGCTGGCATTACCTTCTCTAATGATATGCAAACCAAGCTCTACTTGCCCCTCCCCTCAGGCCCCTCCCTCTCGACGCCAAAACAGTGACAGAAAGTTGAAACTGAAAATCAGTGACACTGTAAAAAAACTGACATTGTAAAAAAATCTGTCACTGAAAAAAAGTGACATGAAGAAAAAATCTGAAGATTGTCATTGAAAAATACAAAAAAAGATTTTCAGATTTTACTTATTTTGATTAGTTTCTTTTTTCAGTGCCAATACTTGTTTCAATGCCAATGCAACTGTTTTCAATACAAATGTTTCAATGCCAATGTTTCCTTTTTCAGCACTGGTTTTGTTTTCAATGCCAAATTTTTTTTTGGATGCCAAATATTCAATAGTCACCGTTCTGGCTCCATAGCATTGGCTTTCATCTGATTTTTTATCAGTGATTTTATTGTGTACTTGTGCCTTAAAGGCCACTGAGCGGATGTTTTTGAGAAAAGAGCAGCATGGCCAGCAAATGTGGAAATATAAAAGCTCGCTTTCTGGGATGTTGACACGATCTCGACTCTTAAGTGCCATGTTTTGTTTAGTGTTTTTGTTTTTGTTGCCCTGTTAAACATGCATAAGCTCTGGTTGTTGGAAAAGGCTGGAGAACTATGTTACAACCTTAATCAAACCTTTTTCCTTACTGTGGATATTCACATGCGATATATAAGTGAACATGATTGTTACCTTGACCGATGTCAGCCGCCCCTTAAAATTTTGTTTAACTCTTTTCCAGAAACGCCTCCTAAAAGTAATGTGGTGGAAACGACCGAGTGTTACCAGGGCAGAGGAGAGGGTTACAGAGGGACAGTGGATCTGGTGCCCACTGGACTCAGCTGCCAACGCTGGGACTCTCAGTATCCCCACAACCACACATTCATACCTCAGGCCTACCCCTGCAAGTGAGTCAGACTCTCACATAAGACACGCGTCCACTCGCACACCCACCTGCATGCACTTATAGCAGATTACTGGATGACTTTCTCTGTGTTTTCCAGAGACCTGAGTGAAAACTACTGTCGGAATCCAGATGGCCAAGAATCCCCCTGGTGCTTCACGATGGACCCAAGAGTCCGCACGATGTTCTGCACCAACATCCCTCAGTGTGGCACCCAAAACAAGCCCAGCGGTGAGAGACTCAACAGCTTTATCTGACACATTCAAAGTGGCAAAAAAGGAAAAGCAGATTTACTCTACATCTGACGCATAGTAATATTCTGCATTTTCATATTCTGTGGACCGTGGAGTTCACACGAGACCCTGTAACCGCACGTGTTGGCTCGTAACCACTTTGCCTCCGTCCCTGCGGAAGAACTGAAGCCATATAGGGTTGTGGGAAGGACTGACCACCGCGCCTAACATAAACAAACTTTGACAGCCGCTCAGGATCGTCAGGTCTCACTGGACAGTGAAAGATGGAGTGGAAGGATTAGTTCTGGATGGGATTCTTTCTGGGGTAGCGAGAGATTTGGAGGCAAAAGATGTAGATCTATGGCTGAGTACACAAATGCAAATTTCCCAAGGGATCTCAGGGATATGTCTTTTGAGACTATATGGCCTTGCCGTTGGGATTATAAACCCTTTCTGAGGTTGCGTTGTGGTCTAACCTCGAGGACTGAATATGTTCCCATATAGAAATGAGATGCGGGGTGACAGACAGCCTCAAAACGTAATTTATGACCAGGGTTTTTTCTATGGCATCACTGTGGACAACTTTCTTTGTGTTCCCAGCTAGATGCTAGATCCCATGTCAACCACAATAGCTCGGAAAGTTGTTTTTATCTTTTTGCATCTAATTGAATATCCCTCAGTGTTGTTAGTCTGTAGCACAACAATGCTGTATGTCAAAATATTCACAAAACCTATTGTCGTGGCGATGTAGGGGACTGAGGCTGCCTATTGTGCACGTTTTTGTGCAAAACTGCTTATTCGTAAAGACATGACGTATGTGTCTGGAACGCCTGTCTCACTTTATTTTACTCTTTGTGTCCAAATACAGACTGCTACGAGGGCTTTGGAGAAAATTACCAAGGAGAGCAGTCGAGGACTAGATCAAACCTGCCCTGTGCTCCCTGGAGAGACCACAGCAACAGGTCAGCCCACTGGATCCCCACTACTTTCTGACCTAATAACTTTCCCAAACTCCACAGTGATGTACAAAACAGACCTGTGCCGTCAATAAACCGCAGACGAGTGCCCCTGCCTAACATAGAGATCAAGATGTCACACAGCTCTAATAACCCATCAGAGAGCTGAAAGAGGTTTTCTTTTTAAAGCACAATTGGATTAAAGACAAGCCGCTGATGATGAGCGGAAAATATGCAGATTTCATGGGTTTCAACAGGAGAGAGAATGTTACAAAAATGTGCTCTTCGTGATACAAGCTTGTGCACGACAGCCTCACAGTGCGGGCGAATGTGCCTGTGTTTTTCCAGAACCATGTGTGCGAACCTGAGACGTGCCAGTTAGTGCGGGGAGGCGCCCTGTTATTGACCTCTAGTTAAGTCTCATTGTTGTTAGCGGATCAAGTCAGGCCTCTTGTTTCTCAGAGGAGAAAACGGCTCCTGCGGGTGCCGTGACTCGCCTCTCCGACGTCTCCTAAACGGCTAGAGAAGTGTCTCCCTGAAGATGACCTAACTCGGCAGGAATGGCTCCCAGTGATAACTTGGCTGGGGGATATACACTTCACTCCTCACCTTTGACCCCAAGCCCCTCCTCTGCAGGAACACTTCAAAGCCAATCAGCTCCGGCGCTTGGCTCCTGCCCAGGGGTCAAAAGTCGGGGTTAGGGAGTCACAGCGAGAGCTAGCTGCTGGAAATACAACACACACAACACAGATTTAGAACCGCGGATTGTTGTGATTTGGTACCCAGCATCCCCTCTGCCTCTCCCTTTTTACCTCACAACTGTACTCCTTATCGGTCATGGAATTCAGTGTGGGAAAGAACTCCGTGGTTTTAAAATTCTTATGAAAACACTGTCATGTGTGGGATCTGTCTGCGTGAGCATGTATTAAATATGTGAGAGTAGGTGGATGCGTATTGTCTCAGTGAGTAATTCCTTCACAGATCCCCTTCTTATCCTGGTCCAGAGAGACGGAGCCTACACAGCTGCATAGCCCCACTGTCCAGATCCTATCTGGCTAAATTCGTTCAGCTTTTTTACTAATAGTTAAAAATCACATAGTCTCATCGACGTGCAAATTATCTGGCTTCAATTGTTTGGAAAATCGTCTGAAGTTATTGAATCTTTTTGTGCTTGCGTGTGTGTCCAGTGGCGAGAGGGGCGTGCAGATCGCCAGCTTGGAGGGAAGCTACTGCCGAAACCCTGACAAAGACAAACACGGTCCCTGGTGTTACACCAACAACTCTGCCATTCCCTGGGACTACTGCCACGTAAAACCATGTGAGTGAATGGAAACGTGTCTGTGATGTACCTTCACAGACGCACACAACCACACACGGGGACACACAGCGAGGGGAAAACAATCTGTGGGACTGTGAAATTGAAAGTTTGTTGTACTTCCTGATCCAAGATGGGACTTGTGTGCAGAAGTGTTTGCGCTCCGTCTGGTGGTCCGTCTCGCTTGCACACACACGCGCGCGCACGCACTTCGCACTATCGCAGTGTGTAGATCTGTCTACACCCGCAGGTCAGTGTGTGTCAGAGGAGATTCACAACTCATCCGGAAGACAAGGGAGGGCTCCTTCCTTCTAACTATTCCCACATGAACCGAGAGCCAGAGGCATTGTGACTGAGTGTGTGCATGTGTGTGTGTGTGTGTGTGTGTGTGTGTGTGTGTGTGTGTGTGTGTGTCTGTGTCTTCGATCATGTCTCTGTGTCGGTGTCATTAAATCAAATCTACACAGATATCCACAGTTCTTCTTGGCCAATAAAAAACTTTTTTTTGTAGAATATTATTATCAGCTGTTGATGACCAAACCAGTGCCTTTGCAAGATTTAGGCCATTTGCTGCACAATGCTTACACTTTACAACACATCTCATAATTTAGCAAACAATGCCGCTGTCTAGAAAGTTTTATTATGATTGCCTGTTAGGCATCTTCGCAAAGCCTCGTTAATTTTGTGAGGAAATGCCGCACAGTCACGTAAAGTGCAATGGGGACAACAAATTAAACGTGATGTTCACAATATCATAAAAGGGGTTATGAGAGTGGGCTAATTTATTTTCCTACTGTACAGGAATGAATGGAAGCCAGTTGCTGACTTGAAGCTGTAGGAAAAGTATATTGAGACATCTAAATGTAGAAATATTCAAAGAGGTCATATTATGCTAATTTCCAGGTTCATACTTTTATTTGGGGGTACTAGTTGAATAGGTTTACATGTTTAAATTTTCTTATATAGTGCAACATCCCTTTACACACTGTGTCTTAGGTGCAGAGTGAGACATCTCGCTCTGTTCAATCTTTGATGAGAGTTGCACATGCGTATTACTTCACGCGCAGGATGTAGCCAATCAGAGGCATAGTAGGGCGGGTCATGCCAAGCGTGATGTTACATAGTGACTCACATAAGTTCTGGAAGTAAAGGCTCGATTCCAAACCAGGTTTTTCAGGCAGTGCAGCTGTGTTTTCTGTGGGAGAGAGTGACTTCCTTTGGTGTGGACTTTTTCACTTTGCAGACATTTTACATGCACACAAATGCTACATAACACAATAAAGGAAAGGCAAAAATCCTAAAAGCATAATATGACGTCTTGTGTTGCATTCAATTAAAGCCCTCCAGATGTTTGGTTTGTTACACAGAACCATCTGGAGAGGCGCCACTGGAAACCGAAAAAGCGAAGGCGTTTTTGAATAAATCTCGGCAGGTAATTGGACTAACCATCCATCTTTTGCTGTGCATCAAGAGCTAATTTCAACCAATCAGATCAATAGTAGAAAAGACCTTCCACCAGTGGAGCCAGTTTATAAATCCATCCCTTAAAGTAAATTCTCCAGTTGTGATGAAACAGTCTGTTGTTTCCAACCACTGTGTGTTGAGCCGCAAGCGCATAAGCCTGAAGCCTGACAAGACGGATTTGCTCGATCACGTGATCCCGCAAATCCAGCTGCCTCGTGAAGTGAGGTGGCCGAGGCTGTATGAAAATTACCCCCCTGTGTGAGGTCGCCTCTTATCTTGTAGCACTTAATACTCCCTGATCCCGTTTGTCTCCTCTCCTCCGCGCAGGTGATGCTTCACAGAACTCCATTCCGCTGGGTGAGTGTCTCCGTCGGCTTTGTCTGTCCGTATTTTGAGTGCGGCTCAGCTGCTGATCTGTGTTTGATAGCCTCCGAGGCAAGTAGTGGTGTTGGCAGAGTCTCTGATTGAGTCCCTTTTATGTCCAGTCATTATGGTGCATGATGCAGGGTATTATTTGCCATGGTGACATCTGTTCACACATCATAGGAGTGTGTGTCGGTCTGTCTGCGTTATTCACTCTTCTGTGCATAATAGCTCAAGGAGAGATGAAGAACCCATTAATCTCTTGACATATAGAGTCACAATCACACTCGTGATGTATGAACTTATTCAATAATTACTTTAATGACTGGCCTCGTCACTTGGACTGCTTATGGTTTTTAAATGATGATATTGTGTTGGATCATTAGCAGCTCAAGTGCCTCTTGTACTGTGACTGTGTAAACAATATGTCACCACTAATCACAGTATTAAATGCATATTCATGTCACGAAACAAATGTATATTACATGAGGTGAGGTATATTGAAATATGTATGCGTGTGTGTGGTTTTGTGTGTGTGTGTGTCCACTTTCCAGGTGAGCTGTCATCCGTTGGATGTTTTGTCCATAAGAGAACCAGGATAGTGGGAGGAGGTCCAGTGGGCATATCAGACGGCAGCTGGATGGTCAGCATACAGAAAGGGTGCGGCGGTGCTTTTTAATATTCTACACATTTTCCACTACCACTGAAGAAGAACAATAGGACATCTCGCCAGACCGACCTTGAATTCATAAAAACTGCAGTGGAAGTGCTCGGATGCTGCTCCACTCTGCTCACCGCACGCCAAACATTTGAAAGAATTTGAGATTTATTTCTGTTTGCTTTAAATCATTACTGTAGCGGCATTGATGCTCGACACTCGTTATCAGCTGTGTCATAAATAAAACAGTACGAGAAGCCAATCAGAAGGGGAATTTCGAGTCGTGCAAAGCTCACATTTACATCAGTTTCAGTTAGTTTGGATCAGGCACTCTCATAGTTTTCACGATTTGAGTGCCAGTTGAGGGAGCCAGCAAATGATTAAAGGCCACAAAGGAAAACCCGTAAACTTGTTGTAGGATTTGTGATTGCTCTCATGGAGTTTAACATTAGATCCCTTGACTGCAAAATTCACCTGTTTGCAGATAAGGCCAGATCACGGTCCCTCCCCCCGAGGTCCAACGAAGCAAGAGTTGATCCTTTTTTCCTGGACCCTCCTCATCAACCATAGAGCGTTTTTTACTTTTACATTAAACTGCCGAAATAGCTATCCAAACTAGCACTGATGATGGAGCATAAACCCTGCGACACTCAATGGTGCCTCTGTAAGTTGCCAGCAACCAGTAGCTTTCTACAAGTTATAATCCAAAACGTGACAGACGGTTGATAGCGGGGCACCACTCGACACAGCAGCAGAATAATCATGTATTATATGTAAGCTTTTGGAAGTTATGTTACATTTGATGGCTGCTCTAAATGCTTCTGAAGGTCGACAATGGCCCTTCGGCAAAATTTATGAAAATCTTATGCAATAAAAGAATTTTAAAAAATCCAGTTATTTTATATTTAGCATGGCTGTCGACTCTGATAGTGACATATGCTACAATATGCACTCAGTCCTGCACCACTGAATCTGCAAAGTTAGAGATGTGATTACATTTGTGAGTCTGGACCAACACTGTATTGTATCATAGCACTTCTCACATACTGTGTTTTATAGATTTTAACATGCTAATTGTGCCATTTGTGCTTTGTGCTCTCTTCAGGTCCATGCACTGGTGTGGGGGTTCACTAATACGAGAGGAGTGGGTGCTTACTGACAGACAGTGCTTCTCTTCCTGGTACAGAAACTTCAGCACTCATTGCCGTTAATGTAATATTGCTTGAACCTTGAACTCTCCCTTTATTCACGGTGCGTTAGATGTAAGAGTTATTCGTTCCGTTCATATGTGTTTCTGTATCCAAGAAGAAGCACCTCACCAAGTCTCTTCAGTTCAGTTGCTACCGTCTGTCCTGATCAGCAGGAGCTCGCACATCCTGATAAATGTGGAATATTTTATGAAGTAGTAAAACTGTCTCGTGCCTCTCCAGCGTGCCGGACCTCAGCGAGTATCGGGTGTGGCTGGGAGTCTCTGATATTCGAGAGGGCGCTCCCGACTGGTCCAACAGACAGGAAGTCAGCATAGCTCATGTGATATGTGGTCCTGAGGGCTCCAGTTTAGCCCTCATAAGGCTGTCTAAGTGAGTGCCTGGAAAAACGATCTCAAAGATATATTGATGTATATGTGTGTGTGTGTGTGCGATGTTGATCATGCTTTGTACCCTCCAGGCCCGCGCTCCCTGCAGACAATGTCCATACAATTCAGCTACCTGTGGCTGGGTGCTCCATCCCAGAAGGACGATTTTGTAAAATGTATGGATGGGGAGAGACCAAAGGTATTGATATTCTATATTCCACTTTCACTACAGCTGTTGTATCCAAATCTACTCTCCAGGTCTCCCAGGTCGCCAATATATCACATGTATTTGCATTTCCCTTGCAACAGGCCTCGATTATTCTCGTTTCTTTTTTTTTTCAAGATGATAAAAGGTGGAGGTGCAAAAGTATATTATAACACAGTCCTCTCTTAAATATTGGTTGCTGTATAGCTTAGGCCATATGCTTCTCAGCTCTGGGTCAGTAATGCTTTTTGGATGGCTTGATATACAGATGGAATCACGGAAGATTTATATTTTTAATAAAAGTTAAGAATTTCCATGATTGCCATGAGGTTCCTCCTTGCTCTTTAGAATAGAAATGTGCCCGAATATGATACTGCACTATACTATGTTTATGTTACATTACAAAACTAATATGGCACTCAGTAGAGCTCATAACTCCGCCAAGGCCCAGCAGTCCCCTCCTAATCTAATATCAAACTCGATAGCCAAGAAATTGAGAAAGAGTTCCTCGATTGTTCCCTAACTGTATCTGAAGCAAACGTCAACCGGGTTCTATTCTTGGCCCAGACCCATCCTCCATCTAGGTTTTGTGGAAATCTGTTCTGTAGATTTTGTTCAATCCTGCTGACAAAACCACCAACCAACCGACAATCGGACGGACGAGGTTGAAAACATGAAGGAGTTCTAACAGTACAAAAGTAGCATTTGCATTACATGTGCTACACCAGAACAGATGCCATGAAGTCCAATCTGGATCTCTTTCAGGCACCGGCCACGATGATGTCCTGAAGGCGGTCGACCTGCCCATCGTCAGTAATGAGAGGTGCAGAGAGATGCACAGAGGGAACCTCCACATCACCAGCACCAAGATCTGTGCAGGAGGCAAGAGGAACGAGGGAGTGTGTGAGGTAAACTGTTACTCGTTTAATGTTATTTTTCCGAGTGTGGCGTTTTCATCGACCAGAAAGAAACCTCCACACTAGAGTTTGGATCATGTGTTCAGCCCTTGTTGGTAGGCCTTTAAAGCTCTTGGCTAAAGTAACTGTTCTCAGTGTGAGTTTCTGTGAGTATTTGCGCCTTGGTTCAACGCAGCGCTTTCAAAGCTCAGCTTGATCCAAAGATCCAAATCTCAAACAAATGTTCACTGAATCCACGGGCTTAGTATCCAGTCCGTCGTAAATAGAGCAGCTGGAGACTGTTGCACAAAATTTCATCAGCCATCAAAGCTTCGGTTTTGTGGTTTTCTGGCTTTGGAAGAGAGCTGTCTATGTTCACATAACGTCTGGTGCGGTGACAATGTATCTTGCTTTCTTTTAACGCCGCCGCAAATGCAAACGGTGTTGATCGCCATTTCTCAACCTGTGACGGTGAAAAATGTGCCATCTCTTTTTTTCTCCTGCAGAGGGATTACGGCGGCCCTCTCGTGTGTCAGGACGGTGACATCAAGGTTATTGTGGGAGTGAGCGTCCATGGCAGAGGCTGTGCTCGGGCCAACCAGCCTGGCATCTTCATAAACGTGCCCTTCTATACACAGTGGATCTACAAGGTCTTCAAATATTACCCCAACCCTGAAATCATCTAAAGACTCAGTAGAGAATAAAACAGAACCCGGGGACTAAACCAAACCCACAGCCTCTACTTCTGTAAAATCCAACAGTGCACTCAGGACACCTGGTATCTATGTTGTTCATACCTACATAGTCCCACAGATCAATAAGAATCTGATCTGAGGATGCACCATTAACAGATAAATGGATGGGGGTAACACTGTGAACAAACCATTAATCAGACATCGTACTGATTCTGAGAGTCATTATGAAGAGTTAAAAAAAAAAACGTAAACTCTTCAAATCTTAGACATAGGAAATGAACTGCTGAAGCAGCTACTAGCAGAAAGAAGGGACCCAGTAACAAAGAAAGATGTCTTGGGAGCAGACCGGGCAAACAAACATTTGGTCTTAATCCATTTTTCATGGTTTTTAGTTTGGCAGCAAACCACCAGAGTGGTATGTGTGCATGTGAATAATCTTGATTCCTGGCATTACTTGAATGTTTTTGAACACCAAAGTGCAGTGGTTCAGCAGCCCCCTCGGCGGAGTACATCAATGGGCCACTTAGAGAACCATCCAGTGGGAGGGCGATGTTAAGGGCACTCTTACCAAGCATCTCCAGGGGCTTAAATAAAGTGGTCCTTACTGTACATAGTATTTTAATGAGTGTATTTGTGACACTCTAAAGGTGATTTGGGTCTTATAGATCTGTGACGAGAGGAATGAATGTCGTGGAAGGCAGATAAATGATGTACAGTGTGTTATTTACATTTCAGCTTTCTGTCTCATAATGATGTCAGCTGTACGGAAACACTCAAATAAACTCTTTTCTTTTTTTTTTTTTAGTATTTTAATGTTATAACGAAGCCACTGACTGTATATAATGATCTTTGCATTCTGTGTTAATAAAAAGGAATGTTTGTCTGGGCAGCCCAGTTAGGATTTGACAAAAAGCAGAACATGTAACAACAATGTGTATACACAAACTCATTCTATACAAAATCTAACATTTCCTTAAAAGTGCAATATGTAAGAATTGGAAACCTGTTGAATTCATAATAAAAACAAACAGGGGGCAGCATATCACCAGGCTAACTGTTAAATTGCAGCTGCTGTTAGCTCAGTTAGCCCTACAGCTAGCATTCCGCACTTGGAGCTCGGGGCACCGTGGGGGAGTTTGTGTTTGCGCTGCTAGCACGGGCGCTTTGGATTGGGGCCGGCTGGGGCTAAATGGTTAGCATGCTGACTTGAGTCGAGCACAAAAACATTACAACTTCAAACCTGCCATTTGTTCACATTCTGGTGATAATCTCGGTTAAGTTTCTTAACTACGTACATATTGCACCTTTAAACCTACGTGCTAATTCGTCATGCGTGTCTGTGTACATGTGTTTTTCTGCAGCAGTGTCAGTATGCAAAACAACAACTGCAGAGGGAGAGAGTGTGCGTCTGTGCGTGTGTGTGTGTTTGAGCCCGAGCTGAATGAATTATCCTCTCCCCACACTCAGACCTTGGCAGACCTCCAATTCTAATCCACTCTCGATGTTAGCGTCACAAAGTCTGTCACTTCAAACTTCGTCACGGGGGGAAAGAAGAGATGGTCTCTGTGACTGCATTGTCTGTGATGGATGCTGCACCGAGATGACTGAACGGCCCTGGAAGCAAATTAACACATCTCCTCTTTTAAACGGTGTAAATGATCGAGCCGACTTTATACTGTGGCTCCTTGATGTTGGTGAGTGCGAGAAAACGTGTGCACTCGAATATGCATATACAAGCTGCTATACTCTACAGGTTGTACAGTACCGTGTCATTTTCTGTGTATGATGTGCATTCACTATACAATTCCATGTCATCTTATCCAATATGATAACTGTTAAACTCAATTTCAGCAATTAATTGAAATGTTTTTAATGATGTCTGTCACTATATTAAATGTTTTTTTTGTTTTTTTTTCAATCTATGAATTGCATTTCTCCTTCACTTTCTTTGAAGGCCTCTTCGGAGTGCCCTGAATGCTAATGTGTTAAATCCTGGCCAGTCTCTCCTGCTCCTGCTGTATGATGAAGTCAAGGCTGTTGTGCTTCCCCGCCAGGAGATGGCACCACAGTAGCACAGAGACTGTAAAAAAAAAAAAAAAAAAAGATGCCTCTGTAATCTGACTAATCTCTTTCTCCCCCTCTCTCTCTCGCACACACACAGACACACACACACACAGGCGCATGCATGTACCCACAATCTGGTCACACTCTCATCCATTAACATGCACACACACATGCACATACCTACAGGCGCCATCCCCGTTCCATCCTTGTCGCTGTTCTTGATCAAACGCTTACAGAGAGTGGCAGAAACTCTGGAGTTTGAAAGATACGGAGAGAGGGAGAGAGAGAGAGAGCGAAGGATAGATTGGAGGGACATGAGGGTGATGAAGAGGAGTGAGTGAAGGTGAAAGAGCGGCTGGGGGGGGGGGGAGCGGCGACCGAGACCTGCAGATTACTGTAATTGTGAATCCATTGATGCTGTAAAAGGGGGGGAACTTATGGAGCAAGCAGAAAAATACACGGGGATCGACATTTTTTTGCTGTTGCCATGCACACTGTGAACGCTGTGCACTGATGCTGACACAACACGCGTGTATACAGTACACACACACACACACACACACACACACACACACACACACACACACACACACACACAGACGAACAGAGCCCTCTGTGATAACAGCCACTGTAGAGGCATCAAAGGGAGATGAAGTGTAAGAAGTTTTGCTTTCATCTGCAGCTCAGATGGATGGATGGACGGGCGGAGAGACTGAAACTGTGGACATTAACAAAAAGACGTGCAGGAGGACAACTGCAACAACACAAACACGCACTGACACGAACCCTTCTCACTCACACACACACACACACTTTCCCGTAGACTGAGTGAGTGGCTGACTTGACCCTCGCTCGGTGCACCGTGAGATCTACAGCATACAGGAGGCTAATGATCCATAGAACATGGCTTATGTCAGGGCTGCTCATGCCGGCGTGAAAGCATTTGTGTGTGTGTGTGTGTGTGTGTGTGTGTGGCAGTGAGTGTTAGAAGACTGTCAAATGCTCGTGAGCCAAAAGGCGGCATGTCTTTCAGTGTGCAGCCTTATTTGCCAAAGTGGCTTGAATATGTTAAAAGTCATGCATGTGAGTGACTCATATGGTAAACAGCAGAATGTATTATCTCGGCCCCTTTAGATGCATCATCCTTTATTCAAAAGGGTCCTGAAAGTAAAGCCTTGAAGCAATACATTTCCATCAGTTTCCAAACAACAATTAATTATTTTTAGCCTTTTTTGTTTATCAAAGCAGTGAACAGCACATTAGGAAAAAAGATGAATTTTGCTGCAGTGAGAATTAAAGGGAGACAGGTACGGATGTCCTCTGTAGCATCACAGCTGATACATTTCCAGTGTGCCAAAAGATTCTCCTTTTCTATCCCTCTTTAAACCTCAGAAGGGACGGATACAGCTTGTACCCCAGGACTCGCAAATCGTGCCGTTCATGTTGGGTCTGCGCGAACCTGATTCAGACTCGGTCGGTGGATAAATGGATAAATGTGGCATTTCCTGATAAATTCCAAAGCTTTAAAATCTCCGGCTGGCCTACTGGCTGGCCATTGAAATTCAAACAAAGTGGCAGGGCACTCTCACATGCTGCCACAGTCGGCTGATGATTGCATGCAGAGATCTAAGTGCGACCGGTGGCGTCTCGGTCTCCCCACCGCGCGCGTGTGTGTGTGTGTGTGTTACTTGTGTGTGAGCGAATGAAAGGAGAGAAAGACTCGGAGACTGATTATTCCAAGGAAGGGCTTTTATAAGCCACAGGACTCCCATTACAGATCATTGAGTTTCAGACTTAGTTAAGAATATCTTTCATAATCTAATTGAGTTGTCTCGTAATGCCATTTAACCTCTTTTAAGGCACTTTCTCCCCTCTCTGTGGAGTCTTCAATTTTAGGGCTCTGTCTGTGTGTGTGTGTGCGTGTATGTGCATATTTTCCAAGTGTCACGTGTAAGCTTGCTACAGCCGAGGAGAAGGGAGTGTATGCGGGATGATCGTCGAGCTTTTAAAATGATGCTTCCCGTATCAGTAATTCACCCTGTAACTCGACACACCTCTCGACCCTCACACTCGGTTTACCATCAGCACGACTCTCACCTGTCAGAGTGCAGCGCTTGAGTTTTGAAAACCACTAGACAGTTGAACGCGACACAGAAGGCAGAAATGTCCTTTCATAGATCTCAAAAAAAGGAGGACTTTTGCTGTTCGACTCGACCGCATCACGTTTATTCGAAGCCTTTCTCTGGGGACGAGTGTGAATGGTATTTTCTCCCTGCTTCGAAATGTGTTTGCAAACCGCAGCGCCCGGTTATTAAGATTTCTAGCAGCTCACGACATAAGATTTTATTGAGCTTGCTCGAATTAACTCGAGAGGTGGCGAGCAATCTGTGCAGCATACAAATATATAAACTGCGGCGCTCGTGAAATTAATTGTCCAAACCAAACCGAGTGTTCACTAAACTTCTGGACCGACTGACTGACTGACTGACGTCTCATTGGTAAAAACGCTCATGTGTGAGATGAGGCGTGGAGCAAGCAAACTCCAGAAATAAAATGCCCAGAACATAGTCATTAATCAGTTATGCCGAAATGAATTCTTTTAGGTTGTTTTCTTCAGCCTTTTTTTTCCTTTGGAGTGATGCATGATATCGCCAATATAGGCCTCTGTATCATATTTCAATTCTGATGTGGATCACCAGCGACACCCATGAACAGGGTGCCTGTTATATAAGGTGAAGCGGGCCACTCCTGGTGCAGAACCCAAAGAATTCTCACCTGATGGGGCGTTTTAGTGTGATTCAGCTCCTTGTTTTTGTTCACTCTCATCACTCTCATTATATTTAGTTTCTCAGATGCAGCGGCAGGCTGTTTTCTGTGAAAAATAAAAAAGCTCCAGTCTAATCCTACCTGTCGGGCACTGAAGGGATAGAAGGAAAAGAAATGGTGGTGCATTCAGTAGCTTAAGAGGCAGGTGTTACCTTCAGGAATTTGTGGAGGCCAAGAGTTACGTGTCGCCCGAATACATGATGGCAATGTCTACACAATCTCTACATTTCCTTGGGTTCAATTTTCAGTTTTATCTCGTGACACATTGCTTCTGATCCGGTTAGCTTCGGGCACAAATGTCACTTGGTAAGGGTTGGAAGAAGATCATAGTTTGGTTTACGATACCTGCTCTGGTCGCCACAAACACGGCTGAACATGTGCCCAAGTTCCTGTCAAGAATCCAAAGGTCTGGGTGCCCACTAGCTCAGCCGGTAGAGCGGGAGTCCCACGTGCAGAGGCCTTGTCCTCGCTGCAGCGGCCCGGGTTCAAGTCCTGGCCTGGGGCCCTTTGCTGCATATCACCCCTCCTCTCTTTCACTCTGTTTCCTGTCACCTCTCTGTAGCTGTCCTATCAATAAAACCATACAAAGGCCAACACAAAGATACCTGTGGTCACCTGGAAACTATTCAATGGTTCCTCGCTTACGAATGCGTGAAACGCAGCTACAGCTTTCTCACCTATAACTCTGCCACCATCCCCTCCACCTATTGACATGCCAGTCTAGTCATAAACTACATACAGCATACAGCACGTGGCCCGTGACACGTGCAAATCTGAATGCATCTGTGTTCTGCAAAAACTGCCAACATTTTTATCCTGCCGACTGGGCTGTGAATATCAGAGCTGACGACATGGATAGAGATATTCGCTGTTGACCAAATTCTATTTTTTGCTTCGTACAACAGTGCACAAACTACTTGATAAGGTGACTCAGGGAAGAGCTGGAAAGGACAAGAAAGAATCAATTATACCTCCTGAGATGCAAGATGAGTCATAATTTGTTTATCACAATCAGGATGTGTAGTCACAAACATGGAGCTCCCGTCTCACTTGCGGGTGCACATGTTTTCGGAGGCCGCAGCAGCTTGCTTCTTCTAACCATACAGATGGACTGAATCAGCTTCTTATCTATATTCATTTTGGAAATCCAACTTTTTAATTTTACCCAAACTACAACCAACAGCCCCTCCTCTCCCAGCTTTGCCTCAGTGTGGTCCCGATGTTTGGAAACCTGTATCCAAAAAGTCTCTGCTTTGTATTTTTGGAATTAGACAAATCTGGCAGAGAGAAGTTTGAGTAAAGGGGTTCTATCTTTGCTCAGCAACTGCTCTGCACACACCCTGGAGAAAAGCAGTTAATCCCCAACTGTTCAAATGAAGCTGCTCATGGGCCAATAAATTGTCATTACTAGGTAGAAACCAGGTGTGGATACATATAAAACCCTAGGCTTTATTTTTCACAACACACCTGGTTAAATAACGGGTTTAGATTTCCAATTTTGAGAACGGGGAGTGCGATGCTGTCTGCGGCAGTATATTTCACCGATGCGCCCTGAATTTTGGGTGTCAGGCTCAGATAATTTAGTCTCACAAAACCTTGCCTGCGGTTCAATCTGCACCTTTTTTTCATGACATCTCAAGGTCTGGATCAATGAATGTGGTAAATCAGTCGCCGTGGCAGTGGCTGTGTTGATATTAATCATTAGTTATTCAATCAGGGCCCCGGGAGGCAGCGCGACAGACTGAGAAGACAGACAGGCGGGCATGCAGACACACAGCAGGGTGAATCATCAGAGGAGGGAAAGGCTGGGGGACATTAAACAGCGTAGTCTGGGAGATCACTTAGTCTCAAAGTGACAACCAACTTCCAAGTTCAGGCCCAGAAGTCTTTTTCATATCCAAAATGACTTTCCATATGGAAAACATGACGCATTTTTGACTTGGTGATGATGCAATTTACCGAGTGATGCACACTGGTGACAAACTGGTCCGCAGTTTGATGTGTTGGGGGAAGGCACGCAAACAAAAATACACAGTATACAGTGTCTACGCGCGTTACACTTTAAAACATGCAGCCACAACAGTTCTGCGTTTGATTTCAGCTGGGATACCTCGCATGCCTGCACCATCTGTCGCGCGGTGTAACTTTTGATGCGAGGATTTGCTAAATCATGTATTTTGCATAATCCCGTCCATTATGCCGTAGCATGTATTTTTAAAAAAGGAGGTGATCAGCTATTCTACCAATCTTTTGTCTGTCAATCTGTCTGACAGCCTCTCTGCCTCTTTCCCTTTCACCTTGCCACTATCTGTCTGAGTCTTTCTATCAGAGACGCTGGGATGTTTTATCTGGGTAAAGTACACCACGGTGCAGTAATATCTCCCGAGACAGCCAGCGAGCTGATAGGTATCACTCTACAAACAGGCTGTTCCTCCCAGGACTCTACACAGAGATAATGTGCTGCTTTCTCTTCCTCCTATTTTACTTTCTGTCTGTCTCTGTCTGTGACTCTGTATCAGGCCGTCTTTCCCCTTTTTTTTTCTCTCTGTCTGTCTACGTCTCTCTCCGCCTCCCCCTCTGTGTATCTCTCTCTCCGTCTCCCTCTTTCTATCTATCTCCCTCTGTCAGGATGATCCCATGGGGATGGAGGTGTGTTACCTCTCCCAGTTGGAGATTCTGCAGATATTAGCCCCTCTGTGTTCTCTCTTACCCAGGATGGAATTAGAAACACCGCCCCCAGTGTGAGGGCCGCATTCAGGTAAAGTGGAATTGCACTGGCGACGGTATAGGTGTGTTTTAGCGTGCGTTTGCGTCGGGTGCCAGCTGTCCTACAGTGTGTGTGTGTGTCTAGTGCGTCACCCTGCTCTCTCCGGCCCGGGTTCCCAGCTGTGTTCGGCATATGGTAACCATGGGATACAGGCTACAGATAAGGCTATGTAAGCCACCAACTACCCTTTTGACGTCATAGACCTCCTCTCCTCTCCTCTCCTTTCCTTGCTTCTTCTTCGAAACCAAAATCTTATGGGTGAAATTGTCCCACACTATTAACCATATTTTCATATATTTTGTAAATGTACAGTTCAGTACAGAGACTGGACCTGAGAGTCAAGCACCAAGATTAGTTGTTGCAAAGTCTAAAGCCATTGTAGCAACTGCATGAGGCTTCGAGCACAGGGGTGCAAGGATTAAGCTAGATGCTAATATCAGCATGCTAATATGCTTGCAATGACACTGCCCATGGAGGCATCATACTGAGCATGTTCGCTATCTTAGTTTAGCATGCTAGGATTTACTAATTAGCACTAGCTCAGGCTGATGGGAATGTTTTACAACACCCGATCACAGTGGAGGGTTAGCCTTATTCACATTTTTTGATTATACAGACACAAATCAATATGTATGTCATGAATCAAATCTCATTTGAAGCTGAGTTTTATATATATATATATATATATATATATATATATATATATATATATATATATATATATATATATATATATATATATATGTGTGTGTGTGTGTGTAAATGTGTGCGCTTACATATATCCATGTACGTGTTTCGTGCCGGACACGTTTAGAACTCGACTCGCTAATCGTTCCTTTTAGATAAGGTCAAAGAGTGCTGGCCCAGCACTGCCCTTTGAATTGGCTCAAGGCAACACACTTAAAGTAATTTGTGTTCTGCTCATTTATCGAACGGTGGCACAGAAACCACCTCCTCTTCTTCTCCCTTTCTATCTATCCTCTCTCTGTCCCCCTCTCTCTCCCTCCCTGTAGCTCTGACTGAACCCTCAGCCCGTATGAATAATGTGGTTTGATGACCTTTGAACTTGAGTGAAGAGGAAGGTTCCCTGCGATGATCGTGTCTCCTCCATACCATTATGTACAGCATAGGTGCCACCCCTCTAGCATGGACCAACTGCACTAGCATGAGGCTTTGGAATAAACTGACGAGAGACGAGCGACAAGAACAGCACTGACGGTTCTCGCGGTCACATGGCTTCATCTCCAAGTATAGCGAAAAGAGACATGCTTTGCCAAAAATGGCCCTGGCGTTATTCTGCAGGCAACAGAGACGCCAGTCTGCTGTTTTTTTGGTGTTATGTGACCATTTGGCTGTTCCAGAAGCTATTTGTCAGACGATTGGGGTGTATCGTGTGCAGTATCTGTATGAGTGACAAAAATTGGATATTTTCTGCTCTTGGACTGTTTTCGTGGCAGTAGTGACACGGTGACAACTACCACGTCATAAAATGGACAGCCTGGCCATAAAGTACAAACCAGAGTTGCTTCTGTCTGGCCGCAATCACCTACAGGGGTCCCTCATGGAAAACCTGCCCAGGGAGATAAAATCATCATGGCGACAGAGCGAGAGTAAACGAGGCCAGAGAGAAGGCAGGGGACTGCGAAGGAGAGGAAACAGGCCTCCACTACCATCAACGATCCAGTGAAATGCAAAATCACTAGGGACTAAGATGGATGGACTCCGACTGCTGTAGAAAGCCTGGTTTGAATACGGTGAATCCTCTGTAATGCTCTTCACTGAGACATGGTTTAGACCAGAAATCCCCAGTCCAGTGGTAGAAATCAAAGGTTTTACCTACAGCCGCACCAACAGAACTGAAGGCCCGGCGTGTATGTCAATGACAGTAGGTGTGGGCAGTGTAAAGTTGGGCAGACAGTCTGCAATGACTGAACTTTTGGGTTTTAGACTGAGGCCGTTCTACCTGCCTCGGGAGTCTGTAAATCTTCTAATACTATAGTTTCTGTTTCCCCTCAACAGAAGCTGTCCAGAGCTGCTTTCCAAGTGGCAGACTATGTACAAGAATAGTGGTAAAGTGACCTGAGGAAAGAAGACTTCTCCGTAGTCTGGTGGTATGGCAGCCGATACTTTTGTATCTTTTGCCAGATGGCAGCAAGGTGCACAGACTGTAGCTACATCCAGTCTGAGCATCTGACTGTCAGTACCTAAGCGACCCAGGGGTGATTTTTTTTCTAGGCTTATGCTATCTTACTCTGTAGGTTAACCAACCAGAACTTTGTGTTACTTACAGAGATGACTGTATACGGTTGTGTCACAATCGTCATCTCGGCCTCAACACAAAATACAGCAAATATTCTGTTTAAAACCTTTGGTGGGAACTGGGAATGAAGCTTATATTCTATCCTGTGGTGCTAGAGACCCTTCTTCCTCATGGTGTCTTCCCACGTTTTGGTAACCTGAAAAAGGCCCAACATGTACATACCACCATTGAGATCATAGGCATCAATGAACATCCAGATCCTCAGGCTGTTTCTTAACAAACCACAATCAAACAGGCCCCCAAAAAAGATCAGACCCAGCTCATGTTCCCCACCCTGAGTATCAACTCTCCACGTCAGGCAGACAGTTCATGGTTCCCCACCTTCTCAACATGCCCATAAAAGTCTTAACAACACCTTTGCTGAAATGCTGCATGTGCATTCCGTAGCTGTCCTTGTTGTTGATCCCTGTTCTATATTCTTCGCTTGTGCTTTTTTTGTTGTTGTTCTTTTTTACTTTTGTTTTGCTGTGATTTTATGCCGCACACTCTGTGGCGTCCAACGGGAAATTCCCAGCCGGACTATAAAGTCTGTCGTATCTCAGCTATGGATCCAACTGCTCGAAGCCATTATGTACCTTGTCTATCCCGATGGCCTCAGCAAAAATGAGCAGAATGATTTCAGCTGTTAATATGATAATCAATTATACATGTGTCAGAACTAATGGCCTCAGCCAACACAAAAGGACATCAATGTTGAACTGAAAGACCCAAGGAATTATTAGCGGAAGCATTATTTCCCTAGGATACTAGAGAGGATTAAACTCCAGGGCTTGTGGGAGACTGGAATTGTTTTTCCTCTCCCTGGGGTTATCTCAGGTAACAACTATTCAAGTATTATTAAAGAGCTAAAAATGGCCCATACAGTTATAGCAACCTGAATTCAGGTGCCAAGGGGTATTTGCCTGTGTGTGGGGGCGGTGAGTGTGTGTGTGTGTGTGTGTGTGTGTGTGTGCACATATGCCATGATTGTGCATGCGCCTTCGTATGCATGTGTGAGAATGCCCTTGGAGACTTGTATGTGTGTGTGTGTGTGTGTGTGTGTGTGTGTGCGTGCCGCTGTGTGTGCTGACAGAGGCAGTTGGTAGCCGGGATATGTGTCTAAGAAGGAATCAGGGTGAGAAGACCTCCTTAAATGTGCACTGCTCCGCAGAAAGCAACTTTGGCATTTGTGCTGGAGCACAGCAAATAAGCACGCGATAAGTAGGTCTATTTTGTCACTGCAAACACCGCATATATTCCACTGTGTTGAGCAGTATTTTCTGAACGATGTTTTTTGTTTGTTGTGCATTCGGAATGCGCAATGTGCTCCAAATATGGTTTGTGTCTGTCACAACACATGTTGTCAAATCACGTCTTTTATCGTTCCCTCTGCAGTTTTTTTTTTTTTCTTCACGAGTCTGACTAATTTCATTACTGTGGCATATTTTTTAAAAGGAGGTTTTCGACAGACGTGACACTCACTCACACACGGACCACATGCACTAAGTGACAGTACTCCACTATGGGGCATTTATATCTAGAATGCCTCCCTTCATGTGGATTGACCTCTTTCTCTCCCTCTGTGCTCTGCTCCCTCTTTTATCAGCCCCCACTTTCATCCCGCCATTCAGTCTGTTATTATGGCATTGACTGTGCTCTCTTAAATGTAAACAAGATTTAATGTCTTTTTATGTATGTTCATGTGTGGCTGGTACCGAGAGGCCTGAGAGTACTCTGGACTGGGGGGAAATCAGGTCAATCACCAATACTGCTCATTATCCTGCACTATAATGGCAGACATCCACATGGATGACATTTATTGCTACTCCGATGATAGTTAGGGAGCACAGCAGCTGTGTCTTTGTGACTGTTGAAGCTTGCATGATCTATTAAGTGTCTCTCCGTGTCGATGGCTGCGTCCTCGTAGACGTACAGTAAATACAGCTGTACAATAGAGTGCGCGTGCGAGCATGTTCCCCCCTGCGCGTCCTCGATGAGTTTATAGCCTTCTTGAATGCGTGCATATGTATGCGCTTGTAAGTATGTGTTCCCCTTCAGGCCAGATTCTCTGTAATCTCGTCCTCCCTGATCTGATGCGGGTTGAGTGCTGGTGACCTTGCGGAGTCTCACTGGTGCCTGATGCCAAACGTGCTGCTGGCTTGACTCAGATCTCGGCCACATTCACACTGCTGGCCGCTAACTTACCAGATCTGCTTCATGTCTTCCATCCAGCGCATCAGCATATGTCCCCTGCCAGTGATTCTCCCACCACTGGCTGCGAGAGCTTTGCATCTTGTTAAAAATATGTCTTTTTTTTTTTTTTTTTTTTTTTACTGGTTTTTAAAAGATTCCCCTCATTTTCATCAGACATAATGATCAGCTAAATATATCATGCACTAAATTCTGTCGCACCTCAGTCTGTGAGTCTGTTCGCTGGCAGGCGGTAGACATGTGCCCCACTGAGTGCTGCCTGTGTGTGACTAAAGTTGATGTGAGTATTACTAGACAGCTCCGCAGCTACCTGTTTTCCTGTCCCTCTTCTCTCGTCTGTTCCCCGGTGAGAGCCACTGAGGTTCACCTGAAGTTCGCTGCACTCTGTGAAATCTTGTCTGTTGGCGTTTGTGTTGCGATTAGCCTGCCAGGCTGCTGAAAGCCGCGGGCCCTTGAGTACTTGACTGCATTCCAAATTAGCCCTCCTCTGTGTAACTTTTCTACGCGCCATCCCTCCAGTTCCTCTTCTAATGTTAGTTATGCTGCCATTTTTTTTTTCACGATGTGTTTGTTTCCAAGATGGTCTTTTTCGCCCCCCAGTGAGACTGTCAGTTCAGTTCGTACCAGTGATGGATTGGAGAAATGCCCAGTTATTTATCCGTCTCAGGGAATGGGTGGGGAGAACAGAGGAGAGAGAACAAAACATCGCTTGGACCTGCTCATTCTCATGCAGATCAGATCTGCGGAGATGTTATCTCTGAAAAGGAAATAAACAGCTGCATCTTTATTTACTTGAGGCATCATTTATTCGGCATCATTCATGCTGGTTAGTTTTGAGTGCCAGGGCTGTTTTGTATGTATTAGGTGGGAAATGTCTGTAAATTCTGGTATCATGACATTTGTAATTGCATCACTTGGAACACGATCTGCTAACGTTTGTCTTTCCGATCTAATCTTAAGTGAGATTGTAAGGCAGCACCTTTGAGACCAAACAGGATATTTACTGTAACCAACAGGCCGACCAATGCCTCCTGTTTTCAGCTATATGGATATATTCCTTAATGGGGCCAAATGCAAGGCATGCACTGCTTTAGCACCTTTCCACAGTTGGGCTAGCCACAGGCGGATAGGAAAGTGCTTATGTAATAGGCCACTGTGTAGACATATCACACCCATAGGAGACCTAGAAATACTACCATCTGGCAGATGAGCAATCCCAAGAAAGGGAGCAGTCGCCTACTCCACCAGTGATACGGATAAGCAGAGCAGTGGAGACGTTTTGGTGCATTATATCATATAATTGCGTAATCTTTTTGGACTATATTATACTGTAAGATCCCCTACACCATACTGTGAGATTGTTTACCTTTTTAAAAACCACAATGTGCATTTTTCAAAGTGTAAAAACAAGAGACTCTTCACCTGGACATATGAAAAGTGAGTCTCTGTTTTCCCGACAGAGGCCGGCCATGTTTTCTGTCACTGAAACAAATGAACAGCTCCTCTGAGCATCTCCAAGAGGCTGACTGCTCCACATAGCATGTTCTACATTGCTTATCTGTCGTTTTAAGGTCAAGTGCGGATATACAGAGATGTGATCTCATAAAATCCAATTTTAGAAAAGGCGATTTTACAAACATCACAGGAACCTTATCACAGCCTCTCAGAGCACTGTAGATTTTAAAATAAATTGCCCAGTACGGCCATGCCAAACATTATTCTCTCCTTTTAAACTGTACACAAGAGATAAAGCTAAACTGTTTACTGTAACAGATGTGACCGGCTTCATTTGCAAGTCGTGTTCTGACTCACACCTGTAATGGACAGATTAGATTGAATAGATTGGATGTGGATCCGAAGGCGGCCATGCCTTCTACGCGTCCACTGAGTCACTTTTTCACAAGGATTTCCTTTATCCGCAAATGTGAATGTGTGAGTATGTTTTTTGTACTCGTCTGTGTATGTATGTCTCTGCCTTTATAGTCTATTGATTCATCACGGAGTACTCGCAGTGGCCCACGTCTCTCCTTTAACCAGTCTGCGCCCCGTTGACCATTTGCCTCAGATCTTTCATGTTGCGACTGTCTCTGCCTGTCAAAGTGAGGCAGCGCAGTGTCCTCACAAGTTATAATGCGACGTGTTACACAATTTCTGCTATACAAAAAAATACTCTCTAATGTGTCTGACCTTCAAAGGCAGGAAAACTAAGAGGGAGGTAGTTATGGAGAAAGAGAAAAGGCCGACGTCAATTCCACACTCTTTAAAGCTAAGTCAAATGTAAATATATAGAGAGCTGTGCTATTCTTAAAAATAAAAAGAAGACACGGCAGCCTCCTCATCCGTTCAGTCTGTTGATCCAGTGACTTACCCTGTTGGACCTAGTCAACTTTTGGCAGACCACGACGCTGCAGCAGCCAGCGAGGCGTTGTGCCGGCCAATCAGATATGACCTGGCACACATTACTGCTAGATCACTTTGTAACAATAAAACAGTATTTCTTGTATTTACCTTGCCGTTATCTCAACAGAAGATTTCCACCACAATAACTTTTCCAGAGTAGTAAAATCTTGTCCCGCAGTGTTATTAATTTGCAGTGTCTCGTCGTTCGATAATCCTTCAGATTCGCTACTCGATCTGTTACTATAACTGGACTGTCTGGATCAGATTTCATCTCGTCTCCCTTTTAGCTGAAGCAAAACACCCCCACCTGTTCAACCTCTTGTCAAGTTGTTTTTGTTCTTTGCTTACTAAAGGGTAACTCCACCCATTTTGTACAGTAAAGTGTGCTTACAGGTCTTGGGGAGTTTTGCTCCATTGATGTCATTTAGTGGCTAAATTGCGGGCATAGCCGGTCTTAACAAAGAGGCATAGGTAGGCGGTTGCTTGGGGCCCCTCCACCAGCAGTGGTGGGGGGGGGGCACCAACCTCCAAAAAAAAAAAAAAAAAGGAAAATAAGAAATTTATCACCATGAACACTTCAAAAACGTGCTAAATTTTATTAATATGTAATTCATTCTTTAGAAAAACGTTTAAGTGTTAGTTAAAATGTCAAATTCATGGGTATTTGTCTCACATACACCCCCTACTTTCAAAATGAAATGGACTAGTCCGTGACGGACCGCAAAAGATGAACACAAACGACACTCCAGTCCAGTTGGTGGCGATAATGCACCGTTTGCTAACCGCCAATAAACCACACAGAAGAAGAAGAAGAAGAAGAAGAAGAAGAAGAAGTAAACAAACAGACACGGAGTAAAAGCTAAAATGAAACGAAACTACCCGAGCGGTTCGAATAAACGGAAAAAGAAAAAAAGACGCGGAGAAATATATAGCAAAGCTGCCAAAGCTGACAAACTATTTTACCACTGCTGTTACCGGGGATACAGTCAACAACGTCCAAAGTGTTGGATAAGCCGGCGGCAGCAGGAGCAGCAGCAGCAGCAGCTAACGTTAGCTGTGAAGTGTCTGACGTTGATACAGACGAGGTGGAGGAGTTGTCCAGTGACGGCCATTTTGACAGCGATGATGACGATTGTGGGGTTCTGGTGAGTCAACCCAGTTCTGCCAGTTATAACCCTGCACTGCATGAAAAGTGGGATTTTCGTCAGTATGCGGCTTTGTAGATTGTCGTGGAATTTCAGGTTTGCGACCATTCACGGCAATTTGCAGGCAACACCGAAAACTGCCGTAAATTGTCAGAAATTGACGTGGGCCTTGCTTGACAGCTGTCCCCCCATGACCCCCCTCCCCCTGATTCTAGGGGAGGCTTTATGTAAATGAAAATGCTGTGAGCTATACAAATGCACATCAGGGTAGCAGGGGGAGTTTTACCCCAGGTGACCTTTTTCTAAAAGGTATTAACTTCATTTTAAGAAAATCTCTGGTATAAATAGATGAGGCTCAGTATAGCCTAATTATAGACTCTTAAATTTTAGCATGAATTGATTTATTTAATTAAAGTATGCTAGATTAATTACTGTGTATGTCATTAGCAATGGCCAATGTTGTGTAAAAAAGATTTTTTTTTTTTCTCTCTCCTGAGAACGAATAAAGATAAAACGCCAGTTGTTAAGAAGTTAAAATTTGCATGACATATTTTGAGATAAATAAGATACTGAAATGTATAAATCATTTCTGTTTAAAATGTGTGACATTACAATATAATTTCATGGGTTTTGAATGTTTTAAAAGAAGTTGAAAAGTTATTCTTATTACGCGTGAGAGTTCATGACCTGTAAGAGTTTTTACACTTCCGGGTTGACCGGAGCGTGAGTGACAAGGAAGAAGGAGCGGAGAGTTAATGGCGTCGAGCAGCTAGCACCAGCACCTTATATATCTATATCTATATCTATATATCTCTATATATCTATATATCTATATATATATATGTATATATATGTATATATAAACACACACACACACACACACACACACACACACACAGAGTGACCAATAGTGACAGATCTGCCAACCAATCACGAGTGATTTTCCTTCTTTAAAAGTAGTGGTTTCATCCAATACTTAATAGCCAGGCGTGGCTTCACTGCTATTCATATGCTAATTAAAACCGTTCGCACCTCCGTGAGCTCCACATACGACATGATTCGTTTCCGTCAGTATGTGGCACAGACAAACGCAAACTTTGCAGGCTGTAAATTGACGTTAACTGCCGAAAGGACAGTTGTTTTCTTATTCTACATCATGGGAGACTATTAGCTTGTGTATTACACTTTGTGTGTTCTTCGTTCTCTGTCTTCATTTTGGAGTAAAGAAGTGTATGCAGGGTTTAGGGCCCAAATACATACCTTCGCCTTGGGCCCCCAAATTGCTAAATCCGGCACTGATTGTGGGTAACGTCAGAGCCAGGTTTGAGAGCCAGCAGATGATCACATTTCATGCAGTTCTCTCTGGAGCCACGAAAAGCTTTGTACTACTTTTTCACATATGCAGCAGTACTCCCCAAGACCTGTGAACACACTTTAATGTGTTAATTGATGGATTTACCCTTTAAAGTGTGAATTGAAAATACAAGACCAAAATGTTTGATGCAACAACTTGAGAAATTAGGGGAGAGAAGGCATCAACACACACACACACACACACACACACACACACACACACACACACACACACTGTCATCTGTGTCAGCCCTTTGGGCAGTGTGATTGGGATGGATGCGGGGGTTGGCTGCAGCAGTTGCCTAGTAACAGTGTGGTTGATCGGGGGTACGTGTATGTGCCGGCGGGGCGTGGTCTGAGCATGCTTGGGGTCAGGTCATTGAGATAATGAGTGTGCTCAATAGTCTTTACTGCATCGGTCAGTTCTTGTCAATTACCTCTTATCTGGGCCTCAGCACTGCGTAGAGGAACGTTTCTATTGAATCACAGAGATGTGATTGAAATTTCTGGGAAATGAAATTGAATTTTCCTACGTTTTGCCTGCAACAACCAAGAGAATGAAATCTTTCTTACGGAACATCAAAAACGTCCCTGTCTTCACCTTTAATAATATCTTTTCATCATTTAATACACTATATTGGATTCTCCTCAGAGCACAGTGGTGACATTGATTCAGAACAAAGAGAAATTGATGTATTGTATTGATGCTTTTTTATTTTCAATCAGCCTGAACAAAAGTCAATACATTTTTTTTTTTCTTCTTCATGTTCTCAGATATTCTAGCCTTAGGATCCATGGTTATCCATGGCCAATAAACACCCATTCCAATAAAACTATTCAAATGTATTCTGTAAAAATTAAATATGCACAAGCAAACTGAATGAACATGAGCTCCAAATCTAATAAAATATTTAGCCATGGCGACTTTGATGATCCGAAAATGCCAAAGCAACAGTGTATCTCAAAAGCCTACCGTATCGACAACAGGTAATCAATCGGGCCATCACTTCAATCAGCGGCTGTATTTTCCTGGCTTGCTTAAAAATAAAAGGTCAGTGTCATTCAAAATCCTTTGAGGAAGCAACGTGACTCGCATGCCAGCGATTTATCATGTTGGTCTGAATTCTCAGCTATTGTACCACAGGCGTGCTCAGTCATGTATTTGTTTATGTCCTACTTGTGCTCGCCTGAGAGCCGACGCCGGAGCTGAGAGGTGTTTTTTCAGCGCAGGATTATAAAACCAGATAACTGCAAAAACAATTATGCCGCAGATAGTGCTGTATATCCTCGTGCTCCTGATTTGCATCTGTAACACAAAATGTGAATATTAGCTTTAGGAGTACGATTCAGTCATGCATATTGATGGATGATAATAATAATCTTTCTAATTCTGCTTTGTGAAATACACCCTTGGGGATGCTTTTTTTTTTTTTTGGGTTGAGTGTGGTTTTCTCTGGATGGGCTCAATGTTTTGTTTTTGTACGCTGCTTTAGCTTTGATAGCTCTGTGCTTTTATGAGTCTCCTTGAAAATGCAATGCAAAAATAAGCACTGTTTCTGTCAGAACAAAGGCAGTTTTGTTCTATTTTCACATGCTTCACTCTTCAGCAGACTCTACATAAGGCTTGATCTCGCACATACTTGTACTGTCCGGCTGATCAGAATAAGCCTGGCAAGCGCTACCCCTGTAAAAGTGCAGCCGTGACCTCAATTCCTAATTCACTCATCTCCAGCAACTCCGACATAATGGACAACCGGCCCTAAAATGTCAGGATTGGAGGGATCTGGTGGATGCCCTGTGCTCCCTGAATGGATCCTTTGGTGCCTTCATTTTGGACACTATTCAATGGTGCCAGAGGCTGGAGCTGGATTCAACACAGCTGTGGCATCATCTTTTTCCCTCAGTAAAGCCCTCCAGCTCCTCCCTGGATACTCGTACAATGAAATCATATGGCAGCAATGAAGAGCAGAGAGTGGCAAAGGATCGTGTGTTTGGCTGGGCCTCCCTCTATGGCTTTCAATCAGCATCTTGCTGGAAAAAAAAAAAGTCAGCCCCAGCAGCTCATCCTGATGGTGATGAGGGTGGCAAGGACGGTGACCATGACAACTGGGAGGACCTGGAGAGCTCACCTCCCAACCAGCCAAGCACAAAACACGATTAGTTGTCGGATGGCCTGCCCCTGTGGTGAAGCCCCTTCAACATCCCCAACAAAGCCATGCCTCTTCCACCTCATGACTAACACATCCTGTCGAAAAAAAAAAAGAATGTCGGAAGGCAGCGCTCGAGAAAAACAAGTCAGCCAGCTGCTGGGAGAATCTGTTTTTATGTGGGTACCACGGTTGACTTATGGCTCATTAAAGCTATGACGGCTACGCCGCATTGAAAAAGTGTTCCAAAATAAAAGCACTTAAAGTTAAACCTTGAGCAACTAACAGGCTGGCCACTCTCACTTCGCAGCAGTCACCATTATACCTATATAGACTTCTTTCTCCTTTCACCTGAGCAACTCCGAGCAACTAGCCAAGGAGATTTTTAAATCCAACAATATATTGCACATGTTTTAAAGCCCTGAACCCTGCAACTGTGAACCTATGAATAACATTTGTGTTTTGCCTGTATAGCCCCCCCCTTCTTTAAGATGGTTCAAGCATCCTCTAAACGGCCTGCGTTATCATAATCACTCAGATTTGCTCTCACCTTCTGTTTGTTTGTGAAAAGTGAAGACGCGTGACACGTTTTCTGTGATCAAACAGATTACCCTTTAAAACAAGTAACAGCGACAAAGCGTCTTCAGATATTGCGAGCGTTAAGGCTGTCGACACCGGTGATTTAAACTGATGCGCGCAGCCGGTGTTTGTTTCTAAAGCCGGCTGTGAGATGCTGAACCAGGAACAGAGGGAGTACTTTGGGCCTGTCTGTCTGTGTTTGGAAACCTGCTCCGAGGCTGAATCTATACGTCCTTCACTCTGTCTCCTGTGTGTTTATCCTAAAAGAATGTGTCCCACTCGAATGCCTATTGACTCGACACCACTGTCTACAACCTTTAGTGTTTGTGTACGAGAGCGTGCGGTGTGTTTGTGTGTGTGTGTATTTGTGCGTGTCATTGGCAGAGGTCATGTCAGAGAGGTGATCTCTATCTACTCGGTGCGTCTGCCCGATCATGTCCGCTATCTCCGTCTCTGTGTCACAATTCGAGATAGCGCCTGTCTGAGCGGAGGGGGGGGGGGACAACATTTATAGATCAGAGAACAGAAGGCACGCAAGATTTATCAAGACTTATACATTTTCCTTAATCTGATGTTTAACCTCGTTACGTTTGGCATGACAGAACTGGGGGGCCTGTGGGCAGGAGGAAAACATCCGCGAGTTACCGGTTCAGACAGTACATCACAACAACAGTGCCGCGGCTGCTCCGAGATTGAAGAGCTGTCCCGACCAACACACACACACACACACACACACAACCCCGCAATCTCTCTCTTTTTTTTTTTTTGGGAGGTGTGCCTGCATGTGTGTCTCTGTGGCAGGAGGTCTTTGTTAGCGGTAATGAAGAGTTATGAATGCGTGAGTGACAGTAATGACTAGCCTACAAACATGGATGTGCTATTAGGCCACGATCAAGTGTAATATGAACACAAACACAGCCGTCAGCCCCTTGTTGCTACAGTGTTATGATCGTAATCACATTACTACCACATTAAAGAGACAGCGAGCGGCCCTGTCTTCATCTAGCGGCCAGCTCGCTGGATCTTAATGACCAATGTGCGGGGATGAATGCTCATTATTATTCACAAGAGGGGAGGTCAGCCGGGGCCACGAAACACTACTGATAGATAAAATAGATAGCGAGAGTGGGTGGAGGGACTCGGAGAGAGAGAGAGAGAGAGAGGGCGAATGTTTTGAATGAGACAGAGAAGCTAAATTGCAGCTCCACCTTGGAGTCTGGTGAGTCATATATCTAGACAAATACGGCAGAAGACAAATGAACAGGGGAGTGAGATGAAGCGAGTAAAAAGGGAGAGAGAGATGGGCTGGTAGGAGGGCGGGGGTGGTTTTTGTTGGAGGAGAGCACCCTGTGGACTTTTGAGGAACACGGGTACAGGTTTTTCTCGCGGGCAGCTCACTGTAGCGCTGTTCTCTCTTTTTTTTTTTACACGTCCACATGGAGAAAGGGGAGTAAGCAGAAAATAACAATCTAACAAAAGCACTTTTTGTGTGTATTTTTAGATTAATACAAACTATGACCTTTTTTTGTTCCGTACATATTTGGATCTTGTATTTTCAGACTACAAAAAACTATAACAATTAATGCAAGAAAATGAAAATTAGTTTTCTTCCTCTTTGATAGATAGATATCTAACAGCCAAAATACACTCGTTGACCCCTGGCACAGACAGAAGGATCAGGCACGAAGCTCGGTCAAGTCAGTTCCAACTGTTTCCCTTAGAGGTATAATATACATTTACATTACATTTAGCAGATACGTTTGTCCAAAGCAACTTACAGTAATTCATACATACATGGATTCATACATTGATGGTGGTGGCTGCCATGCAAGGTGCCGACCAGCACATCAGGAGCATTTTCTTGCCCAAGGACACTACGACATGCTTCGACAACCAATAACAAGACGCTGGCTCTATCCCTGAGCCACCGCCACCCCATAATATATATTACTTCTGCATTAAAATGTCTAAAAACAACGAGACCGTTGTTATGTAATTTGTTGAGTTGCGTACTAACTCAGGGTAACCGTACGTTTTGTCAAGATGGGGAAGTCAGCAAACGAGACTAAATTTAAGGTGAATAAAACTTTCAGACGTGACCTCATCTGTGAACATTTGTGCCTGAGTCACATTAGAATTTTCATCAGCAGTGGTGGCTGTTTTAATGGTGCATACATCAACACTGAAGTGAGTTTGACGGCAGGAACATTTGTGTTCATTGGCGTTGCTCAGGCAATGTTTATCTGCCACAAACTACCGTGCACTAGCTATGAGCTGTCTTCACGTATTGTATGTTCAGTAAATGATAAAATAAAATGATTAACAAAGACAACAACAGGACAAATTACTTGACTCATGTTAATTAATTTCAGATCATCAAACGTGCTACCTCGACCGTATCGATAATAAAACTTGTGAAATTCAGAGTGACGAGACAGGTGTTACTATTGTCTCTGTGTGCTGTTTCCTTATTTCTCTATAAAGTTCACACAAAAGTAGCTGAGAGCATTTCCTGGTTTGATGGCACTCAGTGTCACTGCATGCACATGGTAGTTCTGCTGTCATCACTGTGAATAATGCTGACTGTCTTTCGAGTGTACTCAGCACTCAGTAATGGCATATTTTTTCTTTTTCAAACTGAGTTCAGATCGTCTACAGCGCTTCCTGCAATAACCAGCAGACGCTGCAAGATCAAATTTGGCTGACAGATGACTAGATAAAGGTTCTGTAATAACAGTGTTCGGTTTCTTCAACATCCACCCTCTAATCTCGGGCAAATTGTCTAAATGCCATTTCTCAACAAACGCAGCGGGGTTCCTAAAACTCTAGTTCCTGTTCTCGCAGTTTTTTTTCTTCTTTTATTTCTTTTTCAAGATCCTGTTCAAAGTTTAAAGCCACGCGGCGGCACAGACGGATGCAGCGTGGCTCATACCGGCTGGGATATCCTTTTTATGGACCCGGGCTGAAATATTACCTTGATAGTTTTATCCCGCGAGATAAACTTGACATCCGGTTTAATGTGGAGGCGAGAAGAGCAGCAGACAGCAGAATGTCCTGGTAAAAACTTGGTGCATCTGTGCGTGTGTGTGTGACAGAGAGAGAGTGTGTGTGGGAGAGAGGACGAGACAGATACCATGCTACTATAACTTAGGACGGTTTGACCACTTGGTCGGACAAATAGCAATTTATGCCTCAGCGAGATATATAAGTGATATATGGGCGAGAGTTACTTCGTGCTCCCCCATCTCTCTCCGTCTCCCTCTCTTTTCCTCTCTCCTCTCCCTCTCCCTCTCTTTCCCAGTGATCGTGACTGTACTGACAAAAGCTCTCATCTGGGGAAGTTGGTTGCTCTCCATGTGCAGACACCCTGGTTGCCGGGGAAACCGGTCTAAAGTTGTGAGCGAGAGGCGGCGCAGGCCTCTGCAGTGCAGCAGAAAAACAGCAGCACAAGCCTGTAGTTGGAGTGACGGCATACACAGCAACACTCATCACGATACACACAGTCGCAACGGTCCTTCCGAACTCTGCGTCAGTGTCTCTCCGCTCTCTCCACGCTCAACAGCTCCTAGTTTGGTGTGTAGGAGGATTTCTCGCTCCGGCTGGAGATGTTTTGCGGATGAACATCAACAAGCCACTTGGAAAAATGGGAGAGTGAGGGGAACTCCTCAAGTAAACACTTGATGTTCCCTGTCGGCGTGTCGCCGGAGCCGGAAAAAAAAAAGACGTGGTATCACAGAGGAGCTAAAGCCAAACAAATATATACGGGAGGGAGATAAACGTATTTATCCCGAGGGAAAATCGAGCCGCACACGAGAGCAATTATGAGTTGCATGCTTTGTCAAAGGGCACCTTGACGGGAGCTGCCCCCCCCCACCCCGAATTGGTTTTCCTCACACTTTCCAGGGTTTCAGATCAGCAGCACTCACGTAACGACCTGCCTAATGTCCCGGTTACAGTTACACCAGCTGTCTGCCGTCACGTAACGCATCGTTTTCAGAAAGATGCGTCACGACAGGTGTCTGTTTGCTGAGGCAATGTGAAGAGGCCGAGAGTGCAGATTTCTCCGCTCATCATCCCGAATATGCAAATCACAGCGTTGTCACCAGCTGGATTTCCATCAACCGGTTTTTGTTCACATTTTCCAATTTGTACAAAAAAAAAAAATCATGAAAATATCACAAAATCGAAGCACAGGCTCCACTGACAACAAAATATTGGCAGATGAAAACATCAGATGTGTGCGGAGCGATTAGCAGACTGTAGCGCTCATTTAATTACATCATGTCCTTGCGCCCCTCTTCTTGTGTCTTCTTACATATTCTGGTTTTCCCCTCTCGTGTCCTCTGGCTGCTCTGCCTGAACCCTCAGTGATTTACAGAGTTTCCTGATGAACACATGGTTTCTCTTGCTGCTAAAGTAATCGCCTAGCCACTAACCTCTAACTGCTGCTGTTTCCCCTAACAGGGTCAGCCCTATGTTTCTAAAGCCCTATGGTCTGGCATTTCTAGGACATTTTCAAAATTAGGTTTTGTGTTCCTACATTTCCCTTTAATTTAAGCCCTATCCTCCCACAACATTTTTTGGAAGCACTTTACAGTAAATGAATGAATGAATGAATGAATGAATGAGCAATTTGTTAGGGTTAGGGTAAATGCATGATAAAGGAAACGTGGGAACATAGGGACTAATTTGGAAAAAAAACGTAGAAATGTGGGAACTGTGGGAACATTGGGCCTAATTTTGAAAAAAAATCTTAGAAATGTGGGAACACAGGGCTGTGGGAACCTAAGGCTGTGGGAACACAGGGCTGTGGGAACCTAAGGCTGTGGGAACGCAGGGCTGTGGGAACATAGGGCTGTGGGAACACAGGGCTGTGGGAACATAGGCACGCTCCCCCTCTATCTGCTAACTGTGTCAGGATTCAAGTGAATGCAGCCAGAGCCGGGACTGAACACAAACTCTGAGACCTGCAGCTAACGTTGGCAGTCCTTATAAGTGCATAACAGTAGTGAATTGTGACGAACTAAATGTGCATTATTTTTGCAGATTTTCGTATCATTTTTTGATCCGATTTATATCGTGTGTCCCTAATGTGTAGATGTGTGCACGGAGCTAATATTTGGTGTGTCTGATCTCTACACTGCCTGCCTCACGACGCTCAGCACGGTGGATGCTTGGGAGAACCAGAAGCTACAGGTGGATGCTGGGATGGAGGAGGGATTAATGAATTTAAGCGTTGTGTATCATGACTGCAGTGGTGTGTACACACCGAGCGCTGAGGCAGCAGCAGAGGCAGGCAGGCAGATTAAAGGAGTGAGCAGCGGATGTGTGCTTTAACCGACCGCCTTTTTCTGACAGTTATTGTTTGTCACCTGTGAGCGCAGCAGAGCAATACAAGCCGTCCGCCTGCCTGCACTGGCCTCACAGGCTCTCGGTAAGTGTCCTGTTGTCCGACTGGGCAAACTGAAAAACACACATAACACTTAACAGTCTCTGTGAAAGTTGGCGTATCCCCTAACACATTTCGATCGCAGCGATCGCTTCAGCGTATTTCTCCCCATGCCGTAAACAGACTGATGTGTGCAAAGTGAATGGCGTTGAGTGTGTAACTTCCGAAATTCAGTCAGACGAGCTGTGAGATCTTGAGCAGTCATGAAGAATCTAAATGTCCTACTTAGCATTTCTCAGGTTTCCAGGTTAATTTTAGCTACTGGGGAGGTAATGTGCTCCAACCAACTGATGCAAAGACTATATCTGTGCGGGGAAGCGCTGTGAGAGAGAGGAATCCGTGTGCCGCGTACCCTCTGCGGCTCACACGTTAAGAAATCACAGGATTGCATTACGTTCAGTGATTCATCCCGTCTCAATCTACAACTTGTCCGCCTAGCCCGTCTCCACGACGGCCTTCTGATAGTTTCATATGTAACTGTTGTCAAACATTTGCAGTCTGCTATCTGCCGTGGGAAGAGAGAAAAAAAAAATAGCTCAATGGTGGAGTCATCTGTCCCGTCAGCTATGCATCCACGATGATGCTCACAACCCTATTATGAACCATAAAATCTAAAAAAAAAACAAAAAAAAACAACACACACACACACACACATTTCAGTTACAGTAGTGTGAAAACATGGTGTCAGCTAAGGCTCAAGGCCTCCTCTCCTCTCCCCTGCTCTCCTCCTTAATTTCTCCTCCTTCCCTCCCTCTGTGTGTGTGTGTGTGTGTGTGTGTGTGTACATGGTATTGGGCTTTATAATGCTGACAGGCAGAATGAGAGCAGAGGGAAGCTCAGAAAATGAGAGAGAAGGAGAGACAGAAAGGAAGAGAGAGGGGGGAGAGGGAGAGGAGGCAGGGAGGCTGGGTCGCCTGTCAGTCAGAGCCCGAACCTTATCATTTACAAAAAGACAAAAAAAAAAGACAGGCAGGTTGTGCGTGTCAGTGTGTGTGTGTGTGTGTGTGTGTGAGTGTGTAAAAAGGTAAGAGGGAAAATATTAAGAAGAAAAACAGTTGCATCTAAATTAAATCCATTCGTCAGTAAAAAAAAAAAAAAAAAAGCCAGTGTGAGCGTGGCCTTGCATATTTTAGCCCAGATTGATATTGTTTGCTGCGATTGAGACACATGAGCCCGGTTAGCAAAGGTTGTCTACACGTGACCCAGACAAGGTTCGCCTCCCTCTCTCCTCCACATCATCATCCAGCTCGACGACGAGGAACGAAAAAGAAAACCCGGAGAGAAAAAAAGAGAAAAACTACAGGCGTGAGGAGATAAGAGCTGCTCTAATCTTGGCTTTAATAAGTTGGGTGTTTGCTTTGATTAAGGGATCAAGAAACTCAGACATGTATAAGTAAATGTTCATTCCAGAAGCAAAGCTATAAGCGCTCGCTTTCACGGTGCTGTTCGCCGCAAGATGAGACGTGCTCGAATCTCGTTCTGGGACGACCAACCCGTCACGTACCTGCCGAGCTTTCCCTTGTTTTTCGGTGTCTCGGCCCTGTTAGCGGATGTCGTTCTCCCCGCTGAAGGTGGCTCGTGGCCTAAACAGGACACGAGTGGATGTCCTTGACCTTTTCTCGCCTATTAACATCCTCTCCTCCTCCCATTAAGGGCAGGGGGAACGAGATGGAAGAAAGGGCAGCTTGGGGAGGGGGGAGAGAGAGAGGTTGAGGTGTGAGCGGGTGTGAAATGGGAGAGAGAATCAGTGTGTGAGTGCGAGAATGTGTGTGTGTGTGTGTGTGTCCTGCTGATCAGCAGTGTTCACTCCGTAGGAGTCCAAAAGCGAACAGCATCGCCTTCAGGAGCAGGAGTAATATATTCAGCTGATGAGCTCTGCTGTGCACTGTAAAGTGTTCCCTCCAACGTGCTCCTGCGAGCTCTCCCAGGGTGCTACATGAATAAACACTCTCAGGGCTCCCATGACTCTTCCCTTCCAGAAGCTGCATATTTTATACTGTGTTTTTAGGGGATGAAATGCTAATACGATCCGCGGGTTTTTTAGAACAATAAATACTGAGCATAGTAACTCATTCAGGAGGAGGTGGGTGGATTGTGCGTCGGCCGGCCGGTTGTTGTGTGTGTGTGTGTGTGTGTGTGTGTGTGTGTGTGTGTGTGTGCTCGCAGTTTCGAGAGATGGAGAGATGGACAGATGGACAGAGGCAGGTACAAAGGGCTGGCTGCGTTTCATGAGTTTGTCCTTATTTCCCGAACGTGGCAAGCGACGTGTGTGTGTGGCTGCAGTTGTGCGTGTATGTGTGTGTGTGTATGCTGTATATTATTCGGCTGTAGCCTGCAGTCTCTCTGCCCGGCTGCAGCCATAGGCCAAACACCAGTTTTACAGTTTATAAACAAAATTACACACACATGCACGCTCACGCACACACACTCTTGCTTGCGGCGAGCTCTTAAATTGGATTGAGACTACAAACTGATCAAAGCAGTTTGTTGCAGGATTGATGCTACTGGGAGTCCTAACCTGCTTATAAGAAAGCATCCTAAATGTAGCAGCCCCATCCACCCCTTCTCACCGGATTCACACACACACACACACACACACACACACACACACACACACACACATAGTTTGCAAGAATGTTCTTTTCAGGACTGTGTTGCTGTGTGATTCATACGCAGTCTGAGGAACAAAAAAAAAAAAAAATGCCGATAAACAAACGGAGGGCGAATCTGGCTCTGTATGAGTGCGTGCGCGACCAGGGTAGTGATTAATACTCAAATCAGGCGAGCTGATGTCTGACGCCTCGGGTGTGTGGGCCTTCTTTTGGCTCCCTGTATCGGTACGCATGTTCCTGATGGATTGTGTTTACGTTCATGTGGCTAACGCTCGTCTAACGAGGTCGTTCGCTCGGTTAAAAAGTTCAAGAGTGTTTGTCAAAACGTCGCTGCTGCATCGTTGCGTAACTGCGGGATAGAATAAGAGCAGCCTCTAGTGTGAACGTGGTCCGTATTTTTAACCTGCCTGCAGATTCACACAGGTACGTACATCACACACACACACACACACATAATCTCTCTTTTGTTCATTAAAAATAAACCAGCACCTCAGAAATATTGCCATGGAGATGGCAAGTCTTATCTGAGCCTGCCCACCCAGACAGCTGTTTACTTCTCGGCGGTCCTAACTTGCTTTGAGGACTATTCTGATAAAAACTCCTCGAGCCCACATACAGTATATGTAATGATGACACAGAATGGTGGGTATACTGTATAATTTTATAACAGTCTCTGAAGTGATGCCATTGGCCTGGTTTCCAGTCTAATTCGAACAGGCTCAAGCCAGCGTTTCCCCCAGAGGAACCTGGCCAGATCAACCGTGAGAGCATGAGCAACAGAGTTAGCCTCTGTGGCATACTGTGTGATTCACTGCTAAAGACTTCAGCTCAGCTCCACGGGCGGAGGAATTGTGTCAGTGCGCAAATAGTGACACTTGAAGCCTTTTCTTTTTTTTGGACTTGATGATCAAAAATATCCTTTTCGAGGGGCGAAACGAGCGGCATTCCCTCTGAGCAGTGCTTCAGTGCAGCAGGGTGACAGAGACCGAGGAAATCCACGAGAGAAAGAGAGAGAGCCGAGATACTAAAGGAGGAGCGGGCAGGCGTTCACCCATTTACAGTCGAGATCATTCATCGTGAGCAGTTTGCATTTCGCTGTCAAAGGAACGGACAGAACGAAACAGTCTTGTGCTTCATATGGTGCCATTTATCCTAAACATCTCCCAGCGGCTTGCATGCAGAACAAAAATGTGCACATTGGCTTGAAACATGTTCTAGGTAGCTTTTACCTTTTTCGGGAAAGCAAATTCAATTACGTATTATATGAACATCATTTCCAGAAGATAGGGCTAGTCATGATTTTGTACATCTTTGGCCAAAATCACAAAGATATCTCAGACGGTTCTGTCATGTTGGACCGGTCTTAATTTAGCTCTGAGTCTAATACAGGCACATTGCGAGTGCGTCTCGTGTGTGTTAGATTAGTCAAATACGAGCAAAAATACAGTGGTCAAAAGTTAGCTTCGTTAATCTGCAGGGTAACCTAGCCTGTGAACCAGATGAGTCTGCCAAGAGCTGGCAGATGCATCTGTCTCCCCCCCTCCTGTTCGGACAGATTTCCACTTGACCCGGCTCATGGCCTTGGGGCAGATTTGATACAAAGACGGACAGTGACGCGTCACCAGTCCAGGTTTGAAAAGTCCCACCTTGCAGGTTTTCGCTGCTCTTGGTTGCAGGCATGCGCGGATACTAGGAAGGACAGGGGGGTCCAGATCTCCCCTTCATTTACCTCACAGTGGTTTGGTCCACTGCACCTCCACATACATCGGCACTGGGTGTAAAGATTGAAAAGCCCACTGAGGCGATGTGATTGTGATTTTTTGGGCTATGTATTGAAATTCTTTGATTTGATTTGATCTGATTTGGGTGTTTGTGAGGCAATCTCAGTGAGCGTGTTGGTGGCGGAGGCTCCAGTAAGTTAATCTAACGCAAAACAATGTATTTGACAATTGCATTTAATTCTGCCACTAAATAGAATAAAACACATTTACAGTGATAACCAGACTGTCTGCATTCTGTCGACTGTTGTGCGTCAGTGCAGCCACAGTACCGGTGCTAAACCATCTACAGTAACAGTAATTACTGTTACAACCCTTCAGTTATTTACCTTTCAATTATACAGCAGTCATAAACATTTTCTCTACACTTAATGCAACAGTACTCCTTGGCAGCACCTTCGGGCTTTAGAGAGCTAAGAAACCTGTTAGAAATACAAAGTAGTGAACACATTGTCTGCCGTCGATGTTTGACCAAGGAATTTGTCCAAAGTTGCTCATTTTCACTGAGATTTAGATTGTTAAAGTAAACATTGTTATCTCGACTCTGACTCTGTAATCTTGTTTTTTGTAGCCCAATCTCTCCTTGCCGATACAAGACTGATGATCCCCGATTGAGCAAGGAGGTAAATATGCGAAAACGACGAGAGACATTCGCGCCACACACTCTCACACGAGGCATCGCCGCCGGAAAAGTAAAGTGTGACATCTAGCTAGCAGTGATGTGTATGGTTAATGTGATTTACTCAGCACTCGCCACCCGGAGATATTTTATCGGATTCTGCAACTGAGAGCACCGCATAGTAGCACATTAGCGCACAGTGCACCCCATTGCCTCCATTTAAAGACTTGATCTAACGCCATTTAATATCCAGGTGACATGCTATGGAAAATTCCAAGAAGTTACCCTTTTCATTTTTTATTTTATTTTTTTTACAAAGTTTCTTATCTGGACTGTCAGAGAAAACTCAAGAGACTGTTCTGTCAGTTAAAGCAGTGGCCAGCCACCCACCCACACACACACACACAAGCGCGCACACACACACACACACCCTTAATTCTCCCTCTCTGCCTGCTCTGTGTTAGACAGATGCGTCAGTGGGACAATAATGGAGCGCAGAGGCATATGAGTGAGTCCTGAGATGACAGAGAGCCTGGCGTCCCCAAATCCCCCCTCCACTGCACCATGGCTCTTTGTCACGGTATAATCCTCCCTCACTCGCTGAGAGGCCGAGGAGGAGACTCAGCGAGAGGCAAGGAGCCAGAAGAAAATGAGAAAAAAAAAAAAATACATATTTAACAGACATGTTGTTATAACCGATCAACTAATGGCAGAGGTAGTTAAAACGAGGAGCACAGTACGGGTTTAAAAGGAGGCGAGCTGTGCTGAGAGGGAGTCACTTAAAGAAAACAGCTTGAGGGGAAGGGTATGACTCAGCTGCATAGGCAATTAGGACAAGGTGCAATTCTTAGACAGAATCCAAATTAAAGAAAGGCATTTAGAAACTGCGTGTGAGACCGAGAGAGAGCGAGAGAGAGCCGGTGGCCGATGTGTGTGTGTGTGTGTGTGCGTGTGTGTGTGGGTAGGAGAAGAGCGAACGGAGGGAAGGGGAGGGAGCCAAAATGAAAATAAGAATGAGTGGAACACTAAGGCAATTAGCTCGTTTGAGTTGACGGAGCCGAACCAGAGTGTTCGGAAGTGATAAGGTGGCGGATGCGCGGCACAGGCGGAAGGGGACGAAACAACTGCATCTTCTCATCCACCTATTAATACCACTGACACGCCATTGAACACTCTTGTTTTCAACTTAGTCATTTTCTAAGCACAGAGAGACACACACGCGCACACACACACACACACACACGCTGGCCTAGAGCACATTTGCTGGTGCTAATGGCCTGCGTAATTCAAACACAACAGAATTAGTGTTGGAATAAAAACACATTTATGCCCCCCCCCCACCATGTTTGCCGGCAGTTTATTTCCGAGCTGATAGTTTCAGTTTGCGATAGGGATTTGTTGGGTAATTTTACTGTGTATTAAGATAAATACTTTGCCTAAAACAACACACTGTTCTCCCGCATACAGAGTAAAAACCTGTGCCAAGACCTATCACCTCTCATTCTTACTTTTTTCTATGTTCACTGCCTGTGGGCTTGAGTCTCTTTGTAACTCACATAAAACATACAGAGAACAGCGTATAGAAACATACAAAAAAAAACATGCGTCTCCTCCAGCACAATGCTTTGTTGCCATGCCTACTGGACAATGTTGCCGTCAGCGGTGTTTACATGACGAATATGTTGTGGCGACATAACAGACAACAAACAGATGGCACTGACCTGTGCTGAACAGTCGCTGCCCCGACTCTTCGTTCAGATTTAGCGCATTGCGTCATATTTATGCACGCCGAAGTCGCTCATGCTATGCACACACGATCTGTCGTCAGATCCTGCTAACTTGTTTCTTTAAAATATTTTGTTGAAGGTCAGAGATGTACAACTTCTCCGCAGCCGCATTTCACAGAAAGTCACTTAAAAGAACAAAAAACATCCCCAACAAGGCGTGAGAGTAAATTTTTTTAACTGCCTTCCTGCTTTATGCAAGCTACCAGCATTCGACTGCAGACACAATTATACAAGTTCTTTTTCGTCATGAAAAGAGGCCGAAAACCAAAAGTAAAACATTAACAGTTTATGTTTTTTGGTTTTTACAGCCAGACAGCAGCAAACTACAAGAGCCACAGACAGTATGTTGACCAGCTAACGTACTGCTCACGTCAATCATTGTTTCACCAGCAGCACTGCTAACTGGGCTAGTCAACAGTGGTGGGGAGGAGTGATACTTTAACTTTAAGCATTTTATCAATAGATGTCATGTAGCCATAGATTCTATTTAAAGAGGAAAAGTTATTCACCGATGTCTAAAACATTAGTCTTACACAAGAGCCCATCAGCTACAATATGGCTTCTTAGTAAAACTATTCAAATGTAAAGGTGCATCTGGGTGAAACCTTTGGCCACATACGATATCACATGCAGCCAAAGGAAGGTAATGAGCATTGCATTCGATGATTGTTATTCAGTAGTTTTTGCCCGCATCAGCTGGAGAGAGGCGCTGATTTAAGAAAGGTTAGTATTGTAGACGAGGCTTGTATTTAGTATTTAAAACAGTTTTAAGTATATGTGATTATGTTCTTGCGTCTGCTCCCCTTGTGCAAATTTGTTGTTGCTTATAATTGTCGCTCAAGCCTAATCACTTGCCATCACTTCTGCTGAACATTAAAAATCCATCCAGTGGTTTAAGGAGATATAATCCCCTTCTCCGAGAGACTTTTATTGGGGAAAATGTCTGCAGGGAGTTTTCGTTTTTATTAACAGCAAGTTCACACAGAAGGCAGAAAGCAAAGTAAAATCGTTTTACAGTGTATTGCATGACAGTTTCGTCGCACTGATAAAACTAATGCAATGAAAATCAGTGTGTGTGAAATTAACCATTCAGCCATTATAGTGCAGACAAGAAACAGAAGTCGATATTTTCTATCCAAAAGCTTTAGGCTGTCCTCCTCGGAGATCGGCTGCGTCGTTGACAATAGGGTCGTATTTCAATCACAGGAGATTTGATAAAGGTGACATTTGCGAATGGTCTTTGGCCATTGGACCCCATGATGACGTCATCGTATTTTAAGAGGGCGATGAAGCCATGCATGGCGCAGGACTCCCCCTGATGGAGTTTTCACACTGGTGGTGATGACTGGATGAGGAGAATGGCTGAGATCAAGGGTTGCGACGATTTGCACCAAAATGACAACTGGCGGTTTTAAAGTTTGGCAGCACCACTTCAAAGGGATTGGCACTAGCCTTCATTCGTGCTATTCGGTCGCATCTTTTGTTTTGTTCTGGTCTCAGAGCGACGGTACAAAGTGTTTGTATTTTGTATCATATTTTTCTTTGTGCCTTTTTTTAATTTGACGGGGGCAGGAGAGGAAAATTAGCCCCTTTTGAAGGGTAGCTCTGACTCACTTCAGAACAACAGTATTTATTTTCGGTTGAGCCTGTGCAAAATAACACAATTACACTTTAGAGGCTTTGCTTTTTTGTGTTTATCCGTTCTGATGTCACAGTGAAGACTAGGGTGTGTGAAATTCCCTAAAAAGATAGTAAATGTTGCAGGTAAATTCAGGCTCTGTAAGACATTACGTATTATATTCTGTATTATAAAGTACTTAATGTCTGTGACATATTCTACAGACATCAAAACAGCAGGGAAACGCTGGCATGATGTCGGCATGAATGTCCGCAGGTGGTTTTTTAGGGCTATTTTTGCCGAGAACCGAAAATATAGGCGAGAGTCCAAATCTCTAGACGACACCGCGCTGTAGCCTCGCTTGACACGCGTGGCTGCCCGAACCTGTTAACATGGACGCCGAAATGAAAAGCACGATGTTCCGCTCACGCAGCCAGTGTGTCCGGCCTGTTCGTGTCGGGGCAGATGTCTCACCTGCTACTGACTGCTCGCTGTTGGCCGTAATGATGCATGACCAATTAATCTCTTTCGGGTTAGTTTTTTTTTTTTTTTACTAGAAATTCGCTCATGATCTCGACTTTAATTATATTTTCTTTGTTGCACTCCATAATGGGTTATCTCCGATTCAGAGGTGACAAACGTGCTGTGCCTAATTGCTGCAGTGATTGGCCAGAAGCAGGCATCAGGGAGTAGGAGAGCGTTTTCATCCAACTGCCAAAGTTTTCGTAGCGGATAGAGGACGAGGACTGTGTTTAGCATGCATCTCAGGTAAAACCATCCGTCCCCCTAATGTAGCTCTGCAGATGTTCAAGCCGAAAGACTGTCCTCATGTTTACTTATTCACATTCTCTCACTCTATATTCCTTATCCCGCTTTCAACTTAATCAGATGACTGTCAGCATTCACCGTCTCAGTTAAACCAATCAGATCTCGCCACGACCTCTGCGAGTCCCTCATCTTGTGTTGTCAAACTTTGAAACTGTCTCTGCTGTCAACTGTCAGGTCCAGTGTGACCCTCCTCTACCCTGTTCACCTCCGATTTTCATCACATCCTGCACCCGTGGGTCCTTCCACTGAGCTCATCACATGTCCGACTCCTCGTCACATCATGATGCCACAGTGGGGTTGAATCACCAAGCCTCCTCTCATTTTTCTTCAACTTTCCTATTATGAAACATGTCAAATAAATGGATTTAATGACTGTTTAAGGCTCCCTTTTAACTGAAGGCTTAGCACCTGGATCCACTTGTTAACGCTAAAGCCAACACTAAAGGATTACAGCTTTTATTTTCATTGTTACCTGAGTGAAAAAAAAAAAAAAAATCCCTGCATTCTTACTTGCAGTAGGGCCTGCGGGTGCTTGAGCTTTTTCCTGCATTCATTGAGCGACGGCACTGAAACCCCTTTAAGGGGCTGCCAATCGAAGGGCTAACTCACACCTCACAAACACAATCTCACTCGCATTCACACCTACAAATCATTTGGAGTCTGCGGCTTACATGGTCTGCTTGTGTTTGGACTGTTAAAGAAAACTGAAGCAGCACAAGGAAACACAACCTCGAGAAGGCCACGAAAACTTCACATGGAAAAAAGAGATTTAAACTGAGGACTGTTCTGCTGTGAGAAGACTGCAACTGTGTATTAGTAATAAATATACAGTATTAATCACACAACTGAAAGAAAATACATAAGCGCTTGTGGGAACAGCATATGTAAGACTATGCTAACCACGGTTGTTCGCATCATCTGCCCCCTCAAGTGGCTGCCAGTCTGTTACGCTACCTAACATTGTGAACGCTAGCTGTGCTAATGATGCTAATGCTAGATAGCTAACATTTGGGCAGTACAGTATGCTGGCTGCATGCTGTAGAAATATGCCGTTTTTACGTTATTTATCCACAAACGTGACCAACAACGTCACGCTATTGGCTCACAAACATGTTAGAAGCTGGAACCAACTGTCAGAATTCTTACACAGCTGTAAACAAAAACGCCATTTTGAACCGCAAACATTTTTAAAAATTGTAAATTCAGAATAATGTTTATAAGGACAGGAGATATTTTTATTCATGCTCCTTTCTACAGGCTCTGTGGTTGCAATATTTAAAAAAATGTTATCAATATGACCTTTAAGATCTGTAGCACAGTAAACATTAAACATATGAAGCAACACACCTCGTGATCACATTGTGGCTGTTAGGGTAGAACCAACAGTAACTCATAATTCCTTCACAAAATCAAGGTCACATGTATTAAGACTTACACGTTTCTCATTTGAAATATGATGAAGAAATAAAGCTGCTTTCATTCGTTTCAGCTTCACTTGAGTGACAAGTCCACATGACTGTAAGGCACTACTCCTGTACAGGATTTGATGCCATGCAATTCAGCACAGGTGTTCCCTCGTTTAATCATATCAGACAGAACAATTGCGAATATATATATATTTTTTTGGAAGTTGAAATTTTAAACTAGTAGCAGTGCATGTCAGTCCGTGTACCCAGTTTCCCCTGATGTGGCTTAACTGACCTGCAATATTTAAAATTTCTGAGAAAGCCTTTTTATGTTTTGGAAGAAATTGCTACATTTAACTTTTAGTTGTGTTAATAGTCTCTTTTTTATATCCTCTTCATCCCGAAGTCTACAAGGAGATATTCATGATTTGACAAACAAAAATCCCCACGTATTAATGTTTGTGTTTTTCTTATAGATTCTTTGAAAATATCGATTATGTCACACAGCTGTAAACAAACTTGACTACCATCAGATAAAATAACCAGAGGTTGCTGCATTTATACCGCATATTGTCTGGTGGAATCTCCCTTTAAGACTTTATAAGTTGTGAGACCTGATCAACTTGCATAACTGCTTTATTAAACGTGATCCATGCATTGTCATTACAGCTCTGCTTTGTGTGATTTGCTGAACTGTATAAATGATTGCTTTTTCCTCTTCCACATTTCTCTCGTCTATCTGCCATAGCATGATCTCAACTCACACTAACCAGTGAATAGGCCCATTGAGCTCTATTTGGAGTGGCTGTCTAACCAAGGTCCTCAAAGTAAATATGAATACAGTACATTCTGCCAGGGTCACAGTAAGCTCCCTATTCACATAGCCCCGCGTCTACCACGATTTCCTCAACAGCCAATCACCATTGCACTGGAATCCAGGGAAACCATAGCAACCGTGAGGCTTTGAATGTTATTGGCAGGGTCAATCGAGTGAAAAAGAAAGGAGACGGAAGTCAAGTTTAAAGAAAAAAAAAAAGCCAACTGACTCCATGCCACTGCCAAGATGCCACAGAGCTGTGGAGATCTGACACTGAGTCTGTTGATGAACCTACCATGAGCTCTAATAGACACTATTTTAATGGCTCATTGGCTTGACGCAGCTCACAAAGTCCCTATCTACTGTTAAAAATCGCACTGAATTGTCTGTGTCTTGCTCACACATGCACACACACACACACACACACACACACACACACACACACACACACTCTCAATATGTCTGGGTTGGTTAGTGTGAGTCACCCATCTTGCTCACTCTAAGAGAGGGAGATTGTTGCCAGGTACGTGAATGATAGAGTGTGATGTGTTTGCGATGTTTGGAGAGCTGCTGTGTTTGTATTTACAGTAGCTTTGTTTCCTCTACAGAGAGAGATGAAGTCTGTGACACACTTGTGTAAAGTGAGAATTTGGGGTTTGAATTTGCTAAAGCAATAACAGGAACTACAGGGAACATAGTAAACGTAACATTAATGTTGTAGAAGGACCCAAAAGTCATTCTTGAGTAAAAGTAAAGATGTAGTTTAAAGGAGACCTATTATTGTTTTTTTTTCTCCTCCTTCATTGTTCTTTTGCACGTAAAAAATCTTGACAGTTAAAAGTCAGCATCTACAGAAGCTCCTCCCTCCCAAAGGAAACACTGCTTCTGAAGAGCCTGAAACGCCTCATCAGTAGCCCCGCCTTTAATTATGTGACTTTGTGACATCACACTGCCTCATCACGGCACACATTTTTCTATAATTTTTAACTAGTGGCTCGTTTGGCATGTAAGTTTTAATTTAGCACAGGTACAGCGCACCTGTTAGAGCTGCTGGCTCAGGTGTGTGTGAGCTGACCAATCAGAGGAGACCGGGTATTGAAGAGGGGGGACCTTAAAGAGACAGGAGCTGAAACAGAGCATTTCAGACAGAGGGGGAACACGGGTGTGCAGAACTGGACAGTTTGAGAAACTGATGGGTTTTTGAGCATTAAAGCATGTAAACCTAAAATACAATTGTGATCCTGGAAATGTGCATATTATATCTTTTTTAAAATATTACTTTTGTAAAAGTGAAAGTCATCTCTATGAATAATACTCGAGTAAAAGTCTTAAAGCATCTGATATTAAATGTACATAATATCAAAAGATATTTTCTGTCTACAAATGTAAAAATGTTAGCAAAAGAGAAAAAGTAAATTATACTGTAGCAGTCCATTGTGTAAGAATTGCTATCTTTTTTTGTATTGGGCTGAATTTCAATCCCTCTGGACTGATTGCAGTGGATTCAGATCACCTGTGCACAGGATGGGGAGACTGACTCCTAATTAAAGAGTGGAAGCAGCTTGGGGCATTCCCCTCCCAGCCAATCAGGATGTGACGAAGCCTCTTTCGTGTAGTTGTGTGCACCCAGTTTGGAGTCACTCTCATTCAGAATCTGTCCCTGACACACTGCAGACCTCATCCGATCAGATTAGGCTCGTTTCGAGATTTCTTTGCAGTCCCATATCATTCTAGTGAGGGAAATTGTGTTTATTCTGCAGCCAAGTTGAGGGACAACAAAAAGTCACCAGTCAACCAGGCTACCTGCATCAGGGACGTCCTTATCTGTACAAGTGTTGCTTGCCTTACAAATAGCCGGACACTTGCAGGTTTTCTTTCATTTGTCTGAATCCGGTGTATCTTTAAATGAACCCCTTGTAAAAGCACATTTCAATTTGATTATCCCCTGAAGAGGCAATTGTTTATTGTCCAAGTAGTTTACAGTTGGCATTCCCTGTAGAAATACCCGTACATTTTTTTGTTTATATTTTTATATAGGTCCAGCTGATTTGTAAGCATTTTACTGCCAGTACCACCACAATACAGTACTGTTATTGGATCAGATTTTCCATTTATTATGATTATCGAACTTTTTCTGAATTTTTTCAGATTATTAGAAAAAGAAATCTGATTAATTGGTTTAAAAATGCATTACTTTGGCAATCTGAGAAAGTAACTAGTAACTAAATTTATCAAATCATCATCATTTATCAAATAAATGTACATGTAGATGCAATGTATTACCTCCAAACTGTGGTGGAGTATAAAGCTGCAGAAAATAGAAATAGTCAAGTAGCACAAGTAACTAAAAATTGTACTTGAATACTGTACTTGAGTTAATGTACCGTAATTTCCGGACTATAAGGCGCACCTGAATATAAGCCGCACCAGCCAATTTTAGGGAAAAACACAAATGTGTACATATACAAGCCGCACCCGATTATAAGCCGCAGGTGTTTTAACGTTTAATTACCATATGTAAGGGTTCGTGCACGGAGGGGATTGTTGGGAAAGAGATTGCTGTTTGGGGAAGCTTCCATTTTATTAACATTTCAACAAACAAGTTGCATATTTGCATAACCTATTCAAGTGTTACCATTTAGTGCAATAGTCTCTGTCTCTGCAACTGTCTCGCTCTCGTAATGTCTGTCTGTTCCACTTTTGCTTTCATTGTTCGCGCGAACTGCCTGTCTCACTCTTTTCCGGTCTCCAGCATTTTCTGCTGGAGCCCGCCACTTAAAGGCAAATATCCCTTAAAGGTGAGGGACGTAACCTGTACAATCCATAAATTGAGGAGGTCCCCTAGTGGCCGTTAGCTGTAAAAATCCATAAATTAGCCGCACCGTTGTATAGGCCGCAGGGTTCAAAGCATGGGAAAAAAGTAGCGGCTTATAGTCCGGAAATTACGGTACTTGCATTCAATCACTGCGTAACAACATATATAGACATTTTGTTCTAATGCAAAATACTCCTTACTGCAAACTTAAAACTAAAATTTACTGAATGTGTGAGTCCCAGAAAATGATCAAACATTAAGAACACCTGAGAACTCACTGTCAGACCTTGAGCGTACCTGTCAGACATTAAATATTTGTGAATTTGCAAGAACCAAAGCTAAAGTTACCTGAAAGTGCTGTAGTGAGAGTTTAACACTGGGCTAATCCGTTACATCAGGAATGTAAGGGTGTGGTCTAATCAGGCTTGATTGACAGTGGTGTGTCCTCAGTATCATTAAAAAAAAAAACAGTGGTCAGGTTCAGATACCAGAATAAGAATAAGAATACTCTCTGAAAATTCTGACGGGTCCATGAAAAGGCATGACATCAGCCACTTCAATTAGAAAAGCACAGACGGAAACGGAAAGCCTGCGTCTGAAATCATTCCCTACTTTCCGCACACTGTAGCGCACTATATTACTGTCTGCTTTTTTAATTTAATGTTGTTTTATTGCCACATTTTATGGATGCCAAAATTACCATTGTGCACCTCTGCTGCTTACAACAGGGTAAATCATGGAGTCGGCAGTATTGAATGAGTGAATGAAGGAGTTATTTCGGATACGGACAGATACAGAAAGCGTCCTGAAAAATGAAACGACCGGATTGATTCCAAGTTTGTCAGATAATGGTCGGAGTACATCACTTTTATTCAGCGGGTGATAAAGCAAATAGGTTTTCAGGGTTTTTTAAACCCCAGAAAGAAAAAATGTATCACCGGGCCTTAGCACTGGATTGATAAGGCCTCTGTCTGTTCCTGTGTGATGTAAAGGGAAATGATAATCACTGCAAATGAAAGAGAGAATATATTTAATGAAAGCTAAATAGCTCATCCACTGTCGTGTCTGGGAGAACCAGTTCTTCTCTGCACGTTCGTGTTTCTTTTTGCCTTATTTCTCCAGGTTTTCGTTGTTGTTGTTTTTGTTTGCCTCTCAGCGTGTGTTCATGCGTGCGTTCTGCTTTAACCTCCCCAGCAGTGAGTGGGAGAGGTTAAAATAACTGAACAGTGGCTGTCACTGCTGCTATGGAGAGCACTCTCTTAAAAACACACACACAAACACACACAGCACACAAGATGGAGAGAGACAGACAGACAGACAGACCGACTGAGAGTGAAAGAGACCTCCAGGAACAACTTCCAGTTGCCACCCCTTATTCAGAGCTGCACCGGTCCAGAGAGAGCACACTGGCCTACATTACAATGACAGTGACACATACTGTACTGTCGTATAGTCTGCGCGTCTGCTCGAAGGCAGTGTCGTACTTTGCAACACCACCATGGTATTTATCATTGTTATTACTATTATTCTTTGTAATGCGTCATGTTATATGGACAGCCGTATGTGCGAGGGCTCTGCCTGTTTATGTTTTCACCTGCGCTGAATCAGGACAGAGGTGAGCGGTTTGGACCGACTGTCCTCCATTATTAAAGCGAAGCGAGGTCAGTTTCATACCCTCTCTCCAGTGTGTGACAGAAACTAGGCGTCAGCCATAATTTGTTCGTACTCTCAAAGGAATAATAATCTGACAGCATCATATTCTTTTTAGAAGAAGGTCACTCACCTGGTGCACACAGCCTTGTCGGGGAATAAGGAACAAGCGAGAGTCCCGTTTATGTATCTGAGCTGCGATTCACAGAATAGAAAAGTCTGTTTTTCTTCGTTCTACACTCGCTCAAAGAACTGTTTTGCGGTATAATTAGACAAAATGTCGTCGTTTGTTCTCCAACTTGATATGCACACAATGTTTTCTTTTGTTAATTATGTCAAGGAAGTGTTTGGAAAATGGTATCACAGTGCAGAAAAAAACAGCTACGAAACACTCACGACTAAAAATCAAACCAGTTGAGATTGGTAATTATTTCTCTCGACTATGTGTGTGTTTATGAGCATGTGTTGCAGCAGAGAAGCTGCCTCTTCTCTCACATTGAATCCCCGTCTTTGTTGCCTTGTTTTGCCTTGACCTGAAACCGAGGGCCAGCATAATTGATAAACACGCAGTGCAAAAAAACCCAAAAACTGCCTGAGGCTTTGACTCAAGCTTATAAACGTCTTAAAATTTTTAAACAAATCTTGGTTTTCAGGCCCATTTTGTAACCAAACAGAAGGAGTCCTTCCAAATCCTGTTATAAAAGATTGCATTCGCCATTTGTTGTAGCTGAGACATTTACTTAAACAGGTAGACATTTAAAAGTGGCTAGCGTAGGCTCAGGTCAAGCAAAAGTATAGAGCTATGGTGAGAGTGCAGTCAGGTGTAGGCTGTCTAATCAAGCGTTGAGAGAGGGATGAGAATTTAGTCTAGGCCATTTCTCACTTCTAAGAGGACTATGGATCATTTCTTACAATCCCTTTGTGGGCACAAAAAGGCATCAGTCAGTGCAGAAACTGTGATAGAATTGCTGCGGCCTGCCAGCTGACCAACACTTCTTACTGCTGGGGACTTCATTAACAGATATGGATCTTGAGGCTCAAGGACTTGTTCCCAACAAACCCATAACCTCATAGAATGCCGTCTGTCGAGCCTTATCCCAAACCCCTTTCCTGTTGTCTCTCTGCAGATCCAATCTAGCTCGAGTGAGACAAACTATACGGCGGCTGTTTAGCCATTCTTTTCACCTCTCGCATCTCCTGCCAATACGCATAGCTCGAGCCTAACTTCAAAAAGATGCATCGCATCTTTGGCGAAAGCTTTATCAGGAAGCCAATGGCTTTAAATCAATGGGGGGGGGGGGGCATTAGTGAGCATGATCCAAAAGCGAGAAAGAGACAGAGAACGAGGGAAATGAGAGAGTGCAGTGTCCACACTATATCCAGGGGGTTTCAGTCAATAATTTTACGTCAATTAAGCAAGTGATAAAAAGGAGGGGACAGAAAAGGGGAGACGGCAGCAGTTATGACAAGACATCTTCACAGCTCATTTGCAACGAAGCAACGTGGAGCCAAACTCAAAGCATATGACTGACTCAGCTGCTGAAGATAAGTAAGCAGTCAGCCCGGAGAAGAGGTTCATATTAACCCTATTAATGTTGTGAGGGAGGGACTTTTTGTCTGGACCCTTGTTTTCAGCCGACGGAACAATGGCCAGTCCACTCCAACCCTTAGCTTCTTAACCTTCGACACTGGCGCAGCTAACTTGATTTGACTGAATGGTTGGCAGTGTTATGTTAATTCCGGACCTGCCTCCCCCTTTGCTGTTCGCACTAAAGAGAAGGAGGAGGAGGAGGGAAAAAGGAGAAAAAAAGGAAGTGGCTGTCAGTGCTCCGATATGTGGCTGGTTATCAGGCACATTAAAAGGCTTTACAAACAGCCAACAGCCCCTTATGAAGCCACTAGCATGGCCGGAGCCACACTGCGCCGAGAAAATAATAAGAGTCTGCTCTTTCTTCAACCCACACATACTGTAACCACCAAGAACATTCTGTTTTGTCAAAGCGAAGAGCAGCCATCGCATTCTGGCACTGATTGAATATTCAGCACTGTGTTGCGCTCGCATTTTTTTTTTGAGGGGAAAATGAAGAAACACTCGACACAGTCACAGGAGTTCCATCTGCTTGTTGAGGCCCACCTGTACTTGCATACTGCCAGGTGTGCTGGCAGGAAACTCTAGCACCTCTCCATCCATCCATTCAGAACTGAGGAAACCTCCCCGAATGAAAATATAATTTGGGGGTGTTTCCCTTATGCCAGCAATATGTTTTATGCCGTAATTTGTTTTCTGTCCTATTTAACCAATACCTACAGTTCAAACATTAAAACAAACTCTTGAGAAAACTGACTCCCACTCAACCTGTATTCCAGACTGTGTTACATAATGGCTGTCCTTGTTTTGTTTTACTGCACCAGGAGAGTGCCTACTGTAATGCAGTCATCTGATTGTAAATGTCAGAGGAAATATGCATACATATACATATAGTAACATTGTGCCAGTCAGTGCCTTGGAGCACACAGTTAACCATCTCTTGACGCTACAGTAAGTCCAGCCTGGAGGTATAAAAATGAAGCTGTGGGAATCCTAACGTCTCACTATGCTCCGTAATTATCGCAGGGGTCACACTGTCATTTCCTCTTTATCCCCAAATAGCCTCAGCAGGAGCATTTTTTTTAAACTGAAGCATAAACCTTTGACGTCACCATTAACCTGCAGGGTTGAGTGGAATTTGTTAAAATCGGTACCAAATGAGGAGTGGTTGCATGAAGGGCAGCGGTATACAGTGAGGTCATAGGTAAAGCTTCTCAGTCCCCACAGACGATAGGCACGCTTATTTATGGTAGCTGACCTTTTTAACGGCGTGACGTCAAGATAATTCAGAAATGCAACGACACATCTGCAGAGAAACAGATAATAAAAATCAGTCTGCTTGCTCATTGGAAGGAGATATATTTAGATTGCATTCTCGGAGTACTTGCTTTGCCGAAGTAGGTTGTGTTGTACCTCATATCACGATGAACCAGCCGCAACTGGTTTTTCTTATTTCAAAAACTCTTCTTTTTTTTTCACTCGATAAATGTCAGATTCAGATGGAAACTAGAAACCTGCAGATGAGCATGTAAGGAAAAGAAACCCACAAACTGTAGAACTGCGGGATACATGTATTTTTCCCCTTCACAGTCACTGAGAAATCAATGTTAAAAACTAAGCTGAGGCATCAAAGACCAACAGCCTATCTGACCTGCATAGAGCCCCACTGTGGGGTATAATGCAGCATTGTACACCAGTTACTTAAAGACCCATTCATGCAGACACTAAGTAAATGCATAGGACCGTAAGATGGAGCGTTCGGGGTAGGATACGATTTACAACACTGCCTCCAGCCTTTACAATTAAACAACGTACACACAAATGTAAATATATTCAGAGAGAAGAAAAAACATCAGATGAAAGTGTTTCTGATTAGAGAAATACAAACCAAAGGTTTTTATTTTTCATAGCCTCCTTTGTCTCTCCATAAAAATAGTGTTGCTCAAAATAAACTGTTAAAAGAAAAAAGAAAGTCATGTTTCAGTGTAGTCCATGGAAAAGCCCCAGTATCAGACATTCATTTTGTTTCACTTCAATCCTCTGTGTTTTTTTTTTTCTCCTCCAAAAGCAGAACGGTCAGCAAAACCCTGTATCACTGCACCACATGTCGGTTCCTTTGAAAAATTAGCATCGGAATGAGCCCTTGCAGAGACAAGTCAGGCAACTGCTGTAATGCATTATTAAATTAGCCCTAAACACTACACAAGCCATTAAGAAGCATGTAAAACCTAAGGGAAAAGAAATAATACAAAATGCAACCAATAACAGAACAAAGTATTTTGCAACAACTGTTATTAGCCTGCACTTCATCTTTGCCAGTTAAACCAGTGGGGAATCATGTGCACACTAAATAAACATGTGTAGATACGCTACAACTAAGAAGCACTGGCACTGTCAAATAAACGCAGCATAGCTCCAGCAAACAGAGGGTTAAACCTTAGCTGCAGAAATGCACTGCAGTCCAAAAGCATTTGGCTGATAGCTACTGAACAGCACATTCTATCAGTGCCATTACGCTGCTATCATTGGACAAATTTTTCTATCTATCTAGATTTTGCTTGTGTGTCGTTTTTGTGTTCCTATGTGTGGAATTACCATTTTATTGCATATAATATTTGGCACAGTAGAAACTGGAGCTTACATTTGGGGCTGTTTTTAGAAACTGGTGCCTGTATAAAGTTGTTTTTTTTTTTCTTTTTTTTTTCACTGCATCCTAAATATGATCAAAAAACAAACTAAATGCCTCTTTTTTCCTACAGTAGACAGTACCACCTTCTATTATCAATCACAAAAGCAAGTCAGTATCTTGTCTTTTTCTTTTTTTTTAAATAGAAGTCACCAGTTATTAGAAAATAGTTTCAAATTACTTTCTTTTCTAATATAATCTGCATGTCTCACCACTGCCTGACGGTAGTTTCATTTTATATATATTTGTATTTTTTCATATTTATATACTTATGTATAGGCATGTACAAGAAACAAAAAACTGTCTCTGTTTTGCACTTCTGTACAAAAGAAAGTTACCGTTTTGTTCTTTGTGCATTCTATTGCATGGACTGGTGAGCAGATGGGTGGAGAGGAGAGGTTGGGGCAGAGTCAGAGATAGATCCAAAGGGAGCGTTACTCAGATTTGGGTCTCTTGAACCTTCTCCTTGCCATGAGTAGTCTTAATGACGTAGGGATCAGCAATGGTGCTGATGTGGCTGTGATGCTGTCTGACTGAGCGATGAAGAGAGTTGTTCTGGGTCCAGTGGGCTCCGTAGCCCCCTTGGCGGGATGAGGAGGACACGTACCCAGGCTTAAAGGTGTTGCTGTTGTGTTCCACTAATGTAGGCAGTACCAACCCTGTGTCGTCAGAGCCACTAGATCCGGAGGTGGGTGGTGGAACAGGAGGAACCTCTTCCTCCATCTGAATGATTTCTATGGTCCTGGCTGCTGCCACCGTGCTCCTCTGTTGATGCCGCTTACGCAACTTATAGAATGCTATCAACATGGCAGCTGCCAGCAAGGTAACAGCAACAAAACAGCCAATGATGATTTTGGTGGTTTTCATTACCTCATCCAGGCTGGCGGCTGGCCCACTAGGGACTCTGGCAGTGGGGATTGACACCTGCCTTGGAGTCTGAGTGTTTTGAAACAGCACAGTAGGTGTGGATATGAAGACAGGCTGAAAGACAGAGGGCGAGGCAGGGACAGTAGGCTTGGGTTTAGGGGTCTCTTCCACTGTGGGCTCCAAAACTTCCACAGTCACGGTGGTAAAGTAGGACAGATTAGACGTGTTGAGTTCGGCGTTGCTGACGTTTAGGTAGGCCGAGGCATTGGAATTTCCTGCCATGTTGCTCACCATGCAAGTGTAGACCCCTGTGTCTGAGGGGAGAACATTGGAGAAGTTGAGTGTCCCGTCGTTAAGGACCGATATCCGAGGGTGAGCCGAGCCATGGGTCAATACAGTCCCATTGGGGAGAAGCCATCGGACTGAGCTCATGGCAGCTGTGCGACACTTCAGTTCTGCCACCCTCGCTCCTGAGATGTTCAGATCTCTCGGAGCATCAAGTATGAACGGTGCCGAACACTGAAAGGTGGTCTGATCAACTTCCACCAAGTATCGTCCTCTCATGTGGAGCGGGGTGTGGCATCGTCCACAGCAGGTGGAATTTGTGGGAATGTATTCTCTGAGCCACCAGGAAAGCCACACGACATCACAGTCACATCGCCATGGGTTGTGATGCAGGTGTAGCTCCACCAGATACTGTAGAGGGGTGAAGAGGTTATGGGGGAGGGACGAAAGGTTATTATGGGCTAAATTCAGCTCCACCAAGTCTGTGATGTCATCAAATGCATTCCTCTCAATAGTAGTGATGGCAGAGTTCATAATCCATAGTTTACGTAATTTCTTGAGCCCACGGAAGGCCCCGGGCTTCAGTTCTGGGAAAACATTCTCGGATATTTCTAACTCCTCCAGTCCCACCAGTTGTGAAAGATGGGGAAACTCCCTCAGGTTGCACATCCCTAAGTTGAGGTACTTAAGGTTCTGAAGGCCCTCGAATGCCCCATCAGAGATGTACTCCAACTTCCTCAGTTCTCCCAGGTCCAGTCTCATGAGGGAGGGGACACGGTTGAAGGCATAAGAGGGGATGCTCTCAATGGGATTGTTTCTTAGCCACAGCTCTCTCAACTTTGACAGGTACTCAAAAGCTCCACTGGGTATGACCGTCAGTCTGTTGTCGAACAGCTCCAGAGTATTGAGGCTGGTCAGTCCATTGAAGGCCCCCACTTCAATCTGTCTGATAGCATTTCTGCCCAGCTGCAGTACCTCCAGGTGATGCAGGTGCCTGAAGGTATCTGCCTGTATGGTCTCTATGCTGTTTTCCATCAGGTTCAGGTACCTGGTGTTGGCTGGGATGTTCGGGGGAACTCTAATCAGGCCCCGGCGGGTACACACCACCTTGCTGAGCTGATTAGTGCAGGAGCACACACCTGGACAGTTCTGTGGGTTAGCCGAGCCCGACGCAGGGCCTGTGGACTGGCACATACTGAGAGCAGGCACCATGAGAGAGAGCACGGCAAGCAGGGCTGCGTTCCAGGTAGGCTGCACACTAACCTGGCCCAGAGGACTCATGGTGTGGAGGGCTCATTATTCTGCATGGTGGGGGGAGACGGCACACACCAGAGGACAGACCACCCTAGCCTGGCTGGAGCAACTCAAGGCTCCCAAGTTCCATCGACAGTGCAGGGAGATGCTACATCAAAATTGATATGAGAGAGTGAGAGAGAGAGAGAGAGAGAGAGAGAGAGAGAGAAGGGAAAAGAGAGGGACCGAGAGGGAGACAGAGTGAGAGAGATTAATACAGGAGAAGTAGCAGAGGAAAAGCAGTGCAGCAATGTAAGAATAAGGTTGAATAACAGCATCAGTGACGTACCTCATTAGTTTGGAAGTGGTCCTTTTTGCCTCTTTCCAAATATTAAAAGCAACAGTCGTGCATCACGTTCATTTATAATTCCCTTCCATGGAGAGACAAGAGATTGATGTTTTCTTGTTTTCCCTCTCTGAAAAAGTGAGGTGGCCCTCTATTAGCCAAGGGTACAAAATGGCTCCTGGTATTAAAGACTGAGAGCAGCATGAAAAGCACTCACAGGCAGAGGTAAGGCCATGAAGGCTTGGCAGGTGCCTGGATCCCTTCTGCCCCCACTAACTGCCCCCCTGCCAGGCTGCAGACTCCAAAATGCAGCTCCACTGTGGATAAATCACAATGATCCATAACGCAGTTAAACACGACAGAGGAGGAGAGAAGAAGTGACCAACTGAAATAAATAAAAATCCCCAGTTCTGTCGGCTCCTGATACATGTGTTTGCCCGTCGGTTGGTCGCCTGTTTGGTGGAGAGACCTCCCTCACTGTGACTTTGCCAACGGCTAGTCAGTCGCTGATTAGCCCCGTTGTGACAGAGACTGAGAGACAGAAAAAGGCTAAAGAACTCCCGGCACAGTCATCCCCCTCTCCTCTCCTCCTCTGTGTTCCTCTTGCTTCCTCCCAACGTTGGGCTGGCCCTGGTCAGAGCAGCTGCAGGCTGCCGTGTGCACAGTTAGCAGTAATCCGTCTATTCCTCCTGGGGGGGGAGGGGGGAGGGGGGGGAGAGTTGGGGGTGGTGGGAGAGATGGTGGCGCTGGGTGGGGGGTGGAGAAGGGGATGCGCTGCACTGTTGGAGCTTCGCAAAAGGCTGTCGGAAGAGAGGGAGAGAGAGAGAGCGCTCTTGTCCTCTTCTGCAATGAGAGAAAAGAAAAGAGGATGACGCTGAGAGGATGTGTGTGGAAGTGGGCTCCGTATCCGTATCCAAAAACAGAGAAAGGTATTGAGGATTCTTCTCTCCACTCGCGGTCTGTCCCCCCGGGCTGTCTCCTGCAGTGTTCTCCTGCTTGCTTATTTGTTAGTTTTTTCTCCAGGGCTGAGGTAGTAAGTTGTGGCAGTTAGCCATGTGTGTGGCTGTCAGACTTGCGGCTGGCTGGTGGACTACTGCAGTAGCCAGAGTAGAACAGAGAGAGGGAGAGAGAGGGAAAGAGAGGCAGAAAGAGAGAGAGAGAGAGAAGCACTGACAGATCAAGAGCAAGAGAAAGACGGAGTGCGCGAAGGAGAGTGTGTGTGTGTGAGAGAGAGAGAGAGAGAGAGAGAGAGATGGAGAGGAGGAGGCACGCGAGCACTCAAACAGGCAGCCCACCGTCACAGAAGCAGCAGGAGCAGCATTCTAATCCACATCTCCTCTTCTTGTTTATTCTCCAATCTCCCTCTTTTCTCTATTCCCCCCCTCCGTGTCGGTGTTGCAGGCAGCTAAGATGCTCGCTCTGCCCCCTCCCTTTGTCCTTCAGTGGGAACGTGAATGTACTGCTGACGCACTCCTCTCAGCTGCTCAGCCAGCCTCAGAGCAGTGCATTGGTTTGATGCAGTGTTCCTGTGTATTAACACATTCAACCTCCCCTCCTCCCGTATCCCTCCTTCTCCCTCCCCTCACTGTAACTATCTTCTCCTCTCCTTTCTTTCCTTCTCTCCCCGTCTCCGTTTCTCACGTGTTCGGCTTCTCACCTTCCCTCTTTTCTACTCTCAGCCTCCGGATCACTTTACCTGTGGCGATCGTCCCCCTCTCCGTTGCCGTCCGTCTCCACGACACACACCTCCCCCCCTCTCTCAACCTATCGTTAAAATTGAATGCCTCCCATTCCAATGTATCATACAGAGACGAGAGGTCAGACTTTTCTACTCCAACTCTGGAGTGGTTTAGTGTTCTCTGCCGCGCTCTCTCTCTGTTTCATGAGCGCAGCAGTGCGCCAGTGTTTTCCAGTGGCGATGCGGCGTGCTGCTATCCCCTCACCTCTTTGTAGCGCACAGTTTGGTGAGTGTTTCTGACATGCGTTATTAATGTAAAGGACAAGCACAGCTGATTGTTGCATCTGCTTTTCTCATTTTGTTCAGTTGTAGATGGATTTGTGGATGTGTGTGTGTGTGTGAATGTTTTGGAGGTGGGGTTGGGTCGAGGGTCCGTGACATCATAGAGGACTGAAATGCTGACTCTGCTTCTCTGTGTCTGCTGGGCAGTCTTCTCTTCAGGGAGGAGAAAGATGAAAGCGCTTGCACACAGTTATCTCTTAGAAAGATGAGAGAGAAAGACGGAGAGATACAGGGAAAAAGAGACTTACCGAGAGAGTGGAGGAGGGGATGGGGGGGTGGGGGGGAGAAGATGGGGCCGGGTAGGAGGAGATATGTCCACGTCCTTGGTGAAATGGGGGGAAAGGAGCCTATAGACGGAGGAGAAAAATTAGATAAATAGGGATAGAGGAGAAGGATGAGGGAGACGGATAGGGAACATACTGCATAGTAGCCTTCTCATAGAAGTAGCAGGGAAAAGGAAGGGCGATGAGGAGGAGGTGGGACGAGAGGAGTGTTGATAGTGTTGGATTAAGCATCATTTGAATGCAGGAGAAGGAGTCTCCCTCTCTGCCTTTGGTTAATGACCACATTCTCTCCTTCTCCTCCTCCTCCTCCTCCTCTTCCTCCTCCTCCTCTCCCCTGTCACATATATATTTGCTATTAGGGTAGAGGTCTGTAGAAAGAGAAAAGGAAAAAAAAAAAACACAATACACGCAGACACTAATAAATGTGCTACTGTCAACTCCAATTTTAATTCCAATTTGTGAAATAAATTGGACATGACTGGAATTTTTGCATTCCAGAGACGATGTTATTGAAAGATTCATGTTCACATCGGACCATAAAGAGGATGAAGCGATGCTGAAGCTAATACGAATGGATGTAAGGGACAGTCCTACAGAAGCACAGCATGAGGTCCTAATGCATTGTGTCAGTGATTCTTGTTTGTGTAAACCTACAAATATGAATAAGATATTCTACTAAATAAATGATCGTGCTCGGTATTATCTTCTGGACCCTTTTGAAATAAAAGTAGTAAAGAATGCTCTCTATGCATTTCACTCACAATGCGTTCATTTTAATCCAGTTGCATTCATGTCACCAGTCAGAAACAAATGTCTCCCGTGAGAAGACTGAGGCAACGTGGAAACAGAGAAACATTTATTGTCTTTTAGCCTTCAGCAGTCCAGACAGACTAAGACAATGCTCTCTAGCACTAATATGTTTATTATTGTATCGTTTAAAGTTAAGCTTAATGCACTTCTGTGCATACGTGAAGGTCAGCGGTGTGCATATATTTATTCAATATTGCACCTGGTTAATATCGTGTGTCTGTCAGCAGCAAGGTTGTTGTGTTTACCTGAGGGAACCGAAGACGAAGAAGGAGAAATGGATGATGATGATGGTGATGATGATGATTTGAAATGTAATTACTTGAAACTTTATATATATTTTTAATCGATACAAAATAATGTCTGTCTGAAAAATCATCGACCCTGTGTGTGAAATGAAGGACGAGGGCTTTGAAACGAAGAATCTCCTTCATTGACCGACAACATGTCAGAGATAAATCATTGTGTATGCAACAAAGGGAATGAATGAAACTTCTACATCACAGATAAAGACGGCTGAAATAGCAGATAAAAAACAACTGTAGTGTGAATGGGAAAAAAAAAAAAAAAACTCAATAGCATCTGTGCTTTCAGAGGCAGTGAAAAGCTTTCTTAAAAAATGTGCCATGTGCAGCTCCTGTACCTCTACTCTTCCAATTAGATATGGGGGGGAGATAACCATTAGTTAAGGTGGTCCAGACAGGTTTGGTCAGCCTAATTGATGGCCATGGTGGTTGCTGCTGTGTTAATGCTATTACAGGGGCCATGTGCATGGAAAGGTCAGTCAGCAAACTGGTGTTTTCTTTCGCTCTCTCTCTCTCTCTCTCTCTCTCTCTGTCTGTCTGTCTGTCTGTCTGTCTGTCTGTCTGTCTGCATCATTTTTCTGTTTTAAGACCCCTGTAGCCGAGTTCTCCCTATTTATTGCCATCTGAAAATTAATTTATAGTGTGCGGTAAATTACGAGCGGTTTTAATGAATTACTCTGTAGTATGATTATAGCATCTTGTGCTTCTACAGCAACTCATCTTAGAAATTTGAATTTTCCTTTTAAAGCGTCACATATTTTGAGTGTCGGGTTCTAGATACTTTTTTTCTTTTTCCTTTTCATTGATCATCAAAGTAGTCCAAGATTGCATAAAATTCTGCTTCCATTAACAAGAATATGAAAATATCACAGTTATTACTGTATCAATGGACACCCTCTGTTGCTTGACAAGCATATGGAGCAGTCAGCTGCCTTTTTTTCGTACAAAATGCAGAGTGTATATCGTTTGACAATTTTTTCACTTAAGCATGAGTCAGTTATAGAACCATTTAGGATAAAAGCCAACCAATTATTCTACTTAGTTTTCCCCTTTGACACGTAATCTGTTGAACACCACATTCTATTTGTCAACCAGGATAACAGTTAGACTTCCCTTGCTGCTTTTATTAACTTTAAAATGACACAACTGTAATTCTTAGCAAATTGAGCAGGACGTAGCACAGGCAATCGCATCTAAACCATCTGAGCCACTCACCTCTGTTCCCTCAAGTACATGGCTGACTAGACATAATCAGATCAAATGTGGAACCATGCGCTGACCTGTTCAATCGCAGCTGGGCATATCTGATGCAGTTCCTCCCTGTGGACCTGTTATGATGAAGTATGAATATTTGGATCCAAGGGATGAAGCCCCTGATACGGCTCACTAAAGGTTTGCCAAAACCCTCAGCTCAGTTGCAGCAGCTGTCAAACTTCAGATTCACTTTGTTCCTCTGTCATGGCCATGTGGCAGGCAATGTCTACCTCCCTGGAAGAGGAGGACTCAAATTGCCACTTTCCAGGGAAGGTCCCTGTTCCTGGTGTCTTGTGCACTTTCGGAGCTGTTCCCGGAAATGTCCCAGTTGTTTAAATGTGCATTAAAAACAGACAGGGCCGAAAAGGGAGATAGGGAGAAGTTTGAAGGAGATAGTGGAGAATAGTATAACTTGGAATAGCTGGAAAATGCGTTGTCACAAGCGGAAAACAGGGCTGTTCTTCTGAGCTCATGAAAGACATTTGAAATTTGAGAGATACGTGGCCCTGACAGCACAGCCACGTTACAAACATGTGATGATCTTACAGAGTGTCAATCTGGTAGTGTCGAGGCCTGCTCGGAGTCAAGATTGACAAGGACACACGTTGAAACTGGTAACTACTCGAAATGCGAACATTCCTGAAACCTTCAAACCGGTGCAACTAGACGAGATGGTGTATGATCTCATCGCGATGATTCCCTGTACATCCGTTCTAACTGCCAGCGTTTGTGGCTTATTCATAGCTAGATATAACTACTAGCATCTTAGTCTATGAATGGACAATAGTGATGGTGACTTACTTGCAAAAGTCGCATAATTCAAATGGAAGGTGTGTCTGGGTCTCAAAATTAGTGTGACTAAGCAGGGGAGAGAAACAGTGAGTTGCAGAGGGTGAAGGTGAATGTTAGCGGGGGGGAGGTAAAGCAGTGAAGTTATCAGAATTTAGCAGGAGGCTAAATTTAAACCGTAGGGCTTCTGTCATACAGTAACTAAAACAAACTGACGAGGTGACTCTCTCTTTCCTGCGTCCAAAACTGTCAGTCGACAGTTGACGAGCTGGATTTGGTGCGAGGGGCTGATTGGTTGGCGAAACGGGTGACATGCATCGTGTTCTAAAACTAGCCAATGGCGACTTGACAAGCTGAGTCACAGCCAACACCATCAGCCTGCCTGAGTCGAGCTGTGCCGGACGAGTTCACACCGCTGCAACTTTCCCCTGAAATGTTCTAAAATTGTTTGACAGTATTGGGCTCCTCTCTGTCTTGTACATGGACCCAGATAATTAAATGGACCGTATTGAACCACTGTACATTGACCTTTTTTTTTTTTTTTTAAATTGAGTGTACCACAGTTCACTACAGTCGTTTACAAAGTTATTAGCACCCGACTGAATCTATCGGGTTGCATAATTGTTGATTTTAGTGGTCAAAAGAACTGTCCTCCTTTTTTTTGGAATTCATAGATAAGATATTTTTAGGATATGCTGACCACCAACATCTCAGAAATCTGGTCTTGTTATCCAAAGAGACAAAAAAACTAAGAGGCTCACTGCTGCTGAGGGGTTGAGAATGGTGCTACACTATTGGAGGGTCTGGGTCAATACCACACTGGGATGGATGGGGGGCTGGTGCAAAACATCTGCAGGCTAAAAGCAGCGTGGTCTAGGAGAGAGTGGGTCAGGTCAATACCGAGCGAGTCAACGCTGCGTCAGGGTAAGAGGGGGAAATTGAATGCTGCAGGACGTTGAATCTACATGCTGGTGTGTGTGTGTGTGTGTGTGGGTGTGTGTGTGTGTGTGTGTGTGTGTGTGTGTATGATCCAATTAGGCTTTGTGGGCTCTTACATCTCTGAAGGTCTAAGCTACGACACTAGATGGCTCTGGGACTACTTCTTGTCATCTGCAGTGATGGTGTGGCTTCGTAGGTCCGCTGCTAATAATAACTCATTCTGCCGCTTTACCTTTTTCTGACACTGCTCACTCACACTGCTGACTTCTGAAACCACACGATGACTGATAGCAGCTGTTCCTGCTGAGGTGATGGAGGGTAAAAAGCTGGATGCAGGCATTGCTGACTGACCCCCTGGTCACGGGCCAAACACATGCTCTATTGAGTCGCAAGGGTCAAGACTCCCATAGGCTGTGACTCACAGTGCTACTGCCGCCGTAGTCTCTTTACGATCACGCTCTCCTGCTAACGCTAATAGCGCTCTTGGAGCTACTCAGCTGTAGGGCAGGTAAAACAACATACGGCGCTTAGTTACCGTTAGTGACTGTTTCAGCGACGCCACTTCAGCACGTTCCGTAGTTAGAACTGACGGATCTAATTAGCTGCTAGCGTTAGCCATTACCTCGCCTTAGCTACTGCTCGATGTCTCCTGGCCCCTGTGGATCCCTCGCCACTCAGCCCGTGCTTAGTGTGGCAGGTCAGCAAAGTGCTGGAGCAGCATTTGGCCTGAGAATAGAGAAGTGGATGCTGGGGAGAGAGAGAGAGAGAGAGAGAGAGGAGACCGGTGGAAGCAGATCGATGTGGCCTGTATTCATTAACCCTCGCTCACGGCTCCCTTCCCTCCCCATTCACATCCCCGCCATTTTAGGACGGCAGGAGGTGATTTATTAGCTGTCCTGGCTCAGTCAGCACCATATCGACCCACAGTCTGAGGAGAGTTGACTCACACCAGGATATACCGATTCCCTCACTGTGGGCTGAACTCACTCAGTGATCTGACACCGTTCAAAGAGGAACGGTGCTGGAGGAAGCAGGATGATCAACATAAATTTGTTTTCTGTTCTGTGAAGTTTGTCAAAAGAGCTGTAGATGAAGCTTCGGGGTCACGCACAGGTGTTATATTCATTACAACTGTGTCATCACAGGGGCAGGTTTAAAAAGCAGAACATTCGTCCTGAGGTGAGTGTGAAGCAGACACAACTGGAAATAAATGTAGATCATGTTTCTGTCGGAGCCATGAAATAATAAGAGATGCATCACCGAGACAGAGGAGGACAGAGGAGTGTTTATCTCACCCTTGCCTGTCCGATGCCATGTTGCTTATTTGTGCCAAAGCTCTTTTTTTTTTGTTAGAAATGAGAACACTGTGGAGTTAAGTAATACTGTGGAATTAAACTTGTATCTGAATCAAAGAAAATACTCTGCGTTTGTTTTTAAACGTGGTTTTAAGATTTAAGCATCAGTGTTAAGGCAGTTTTATCCATATTTTATGACCTGTAAACACGCTGGTACAGCATGAGACCCAGTTTGCTCGCCTCTCTCTCTTTATTTAAGGTCATGATGATCAGACGGTAAATAAGCTCAGGTTTTGTTTCTATAAGTCTTGCATATTTCACTAAAGGGCCAGATCATTTGGGCTATGGGGGGCAAAATTGTTCCACAGGTGGCTAAAATGTGAACTTTATGTATTATATGTAGATTATACACAGTGTTTTGCATAAAAGCATTGTCTCATTGTCAAAGATTATCGCACAATACTGTGATGTTCATGCAAACTTATTCAGAGCGTTTGTTTTTTTTTACATCCTCAGACTGAGACTGGTTTCATATTTGCATAAATAACACTTTGTATTTTAAATTCCTGTAAATGCAATTAACTGATTCCTTATTTAACATCAAAACACACTTATTATTTTTTTTTTTATATGACCTCATCTTAGATTGGCAGGTTGGAAAATCTCAGTGAGCCACAGATGGCTGTTACAGTTTGAGCTTATAAATAGTGATAATAAGATTGTGCTCACATGAATCTTGGAACATTGTCCTTTGCTTCTACCTCTGCTGCAGATGTCTAGATTTTGTTGCTTAATCTCGTTATGATTTAAGGACGAAACAGTTGTTTCTCTAATATCCACGTCTGCATCATTAAACTGTTTAAATCGATGCATATTTTGCTGAAGAATTCTGAATTAAAATGTTATATCTTGATACGTGGGACAGATCTTATGCAGAAAGTGTGTGCGAGTCAGACATAATGGAGTTTTGGCAAGGCGAATGGGTGCAATCTGTCAATTAAAGCCTGTGTTGGTTGTTTTTTTTTCCATGTTGTTCCGCTAATCTTTCCACTGCACTCACACAGCTGACCGCTTGGTTTTGCAAATCCATCAGCCACGAGTCACATCTTGTCTGACAAACAGCTCTTACTAGAAACAATGCAGCTCAATGGATTTTATTGATTTCCCACAACTGAGAACACAGTAGGTAGCTGGTAGTTGGGACACAAACGGCCGGCGAACAGGGTCAGATTCTAATCCCACGCTGCTGCTCACACAAGGGGGAGTCTGCACGTTAGGTGAAAATCATTGACATAGCTGAGCAGGAGTGGGTGTGAAAAGAAAAATCAGAAAACGCTTGTCTGTCGCCGAGCAGTCGCTTGCCATTAGCGATTCTGTTTGCTTTGCTCAAATTCCCCATCAATACACAACTGCTTCATTGCTTTCGAACAAATACCCACAATACAGGCTGTATTGCTATTGTATGATCCCTTTGTTTAAAAAAAGTATTAGGTAATGTTCGGGACATGAGGAGCGCTGATAACAGCGATTATGACAGTAAACACTATTAATCAGAGCCGCACGCTCGTGTGGGGAAATAAATAAATAAAAGCCCTCAGGAAATTAGCCTTCAACAGGTTGTGGTATTTATCTATTTTTGTTTTCACGTCTGGATGCTCAAACCCAATTAATTATATTTGTGTATCCCATTAGTGCCGTGATTGATTTTGCGAGGTTGAAAAAAAAACGTGCCAGTCTTTACTTCCCAGTGCGCGCAGAGTACGTTTCTGGACAGAGCGCTCATTGTTTGCAGAGAGATGACCTTCGTCACACACTCGTTTGTATGTGTGTGTGTGTGTGTGTGTGTGGGCGGGGGGGTCGGTTGAGTATGTTGCTGTCTTTTAAAAAACTGCCACTTGATAGTAGTTACAAACAGATGGTCTAACATGCCAGGCATTTTGCTGAGCGCAGGGGAAGAGAAAAGTTCTTTTTTTTTTTTTAGATTTTACACTTGTGGGGAGCCACATTTGGTTTAAAATGCTCAAATAGTGAGAAGTAAAGTCGTGTACTCTGGGCCACAACCCCGGACCCAAAGCTGTTGCTCACCATGCAGAACAGGGGAATTACATTTATTTCCAATAAAAGATTTAGCAGCCCTGTGTACTCCACGGGAAATATTTGTACTGATTTGAGGAAAGCGAAGCTGGTCCTCTCTACAAATGAGTTACAGAGCACTTTTTTTTTTTTTTCTGTCACAAACGTACTCTCAAGTGTGCACACATATACACATCCCACTTTGGTGGAGATGTATGAAGGCAGTGTGTTGGATGGACTCCCTCACCTCTCATATGCAAATAACTCTCCCCCATGCAGCTCTGTGATTGGCTTGCTGTTATTAATATTCTGCCAGCGTGTGACTCCCTTAGCCCGGAGTTACTGTGCCAACAGGCAGCACTAAAAAGGGACTTTGTCAATGTTTGATGTCTCGTGAAGTGATGCAGTGTGTGTGTGTGTGTCTGTGTGTGTGTGTCTGTTTTCTAAGGAGATTCAGATTTGGACAGTGGGAGACACTATTCCCCGCTGACATCAGATTGAGGAGGAAGTGGCTATCTGCTGCTGAATAGGACTGTAATAAAATTCTCTGTATGAACACCCATCCTGTGCGCTCTGTGCAGACTGTCCGGCCGCACGGCGGGCTGCTCTCCGTCTCCCGGATCACGAGGTCTAAGCACAGGGCTTTGCCTTGTGGACTTGGTCAAGGCAAAATCTCAACCTATTCCTTTCCCTCCATTTAACTCTGGGCCGTTGCCAGGCACGACCGGCGCTCGTAAACAACAAACAATCTTTTGGCTGAATCATACGAGCCAAACCAAAGCATGTATAGAGAGATGTGATGCGAAGCCTAAACCAGCTGTGACATATTTGCCTGTGGCCAACCTTCAGTCACCCGTCGCCACACTAAGTCGCTCTGTCACTGCCGTATTTCAACAATGACAGCATGAGCAGTGTGTTCTCGACACAGATCATAGGCTTTGTCATGACAAGTGTGGAAGGGGCCTCTCCGCTGCGTGTGCGCAGGTGTGAAGTAGGCGTATCCTTGTTATGTATGTGTATGTTTCAGTAAATCCCCTAAACTGGAGCCTGTGACCCTCAGCAATACATTTCCTCTGGCAGAGCAGTTCTGGATATCCCCCCAGGTGCCCCACAGTTTCGTTGGGGAGAAAAGTGTAGGGCAGCATTTTCTAAATTGAAGTCAATACCAATCGGCCATTTATCTACAAGTGCCCTGACGCTAAGGGCATCTAAAGGCGCATGTGTGCTCAAACGCACTTCGACACACACACACAGGCGGCGCGGCTTTAGTTTTCATTCCAGAAGAAGCCGGATAAATGATTTACAGCCAACAATAATCTTAAAATGAAACTAATTTTCTTAATCCCAACACATTCAAATATTGCCCATTCTCTGAAATGCTCCCATTGTATGTGGGCTTGTTTGTATCAAGCTCGCAGGGCCAAGTTTCTTAGGAAACAAGAGGATTTAACAATACAGAAACTAATTACTCCTCTTCACCCTTGAATTGCACAGACTACTGGAACTACAGCAATATAAAGGGGCATTATGCATACGGCAGCAGTCAGCTTTCATACATCTTTGTACTCCATACATCCTGAAGATGTTGAGTCATCATGATGGAGCTCTCTCTCTCTCTCTCTCTCTCTCCGTCTCTCTCTCTCTCTGTGTCTCATTGGATTTATGACAACACATAATGTCTGAGTGTATTACAAGACACAATAACATCAATGATATGCCTCCTTTGTCTTGAGCAAAGGTTTGCAATCAGTCAAAAATGCGAGTGACCCGACAGAACGACCGGTCAGGTAGCTTCTTCTTTTGTAGTTTATGAGAACAATAAGCCCGTCTTCCTCGGCTTGTCATTCACTGAAGGTTCAGAGCGAATACAAAAAAGGTTTCAACACAGTAATTAATTCATATAACACAAATCAGAATCCTTTTTCAAGATGTGTCATTAATTTTTTAATCTTCTTTTTTTTTTTTTGACTGAAAGCGTCATCTGTACCACATACTGCTACACACCACTGTGGATGCGATTCTGGAGAAACATAACCATACTGTACACATTCATAGATACCGGCCACCTTACTACACCTATTTTTTTTTCTTCATCATGATCAATATAGAAACGTCCCGTCTTGCAACATTTAAAGAAAGTGAGAGAAAATTCTTGAATCTGTCTCTTTATCCGGATCTGCGCTTAAAGCGAATGGGTCCGGTCTATTCTGGGCCAAGATCCATCCGCCATTTAAGTTTAGTGGAAATCCATTCAGTAGTTTTTGTGTAATCCTGCTAACAAACCAACAAACCAACCATCCAAGAAATGGACACTGGCAAAAATCAAAATGGCAAAAAACCCACAATTAAAGATAACAGCTGTTAGACTACCTATCTTTGTAACGTTAATGAGTGTTAGTGATAATTTGCCAGTTTCAGCATGTAGCTTAGAGTTGTTGTTGTTGCAATAGGTGCGGTGTGACAGGCTTTACACCAAAGGTCTACATCTTGATAAAGTCCGACTGCAGACACAGCTACACATGTTGAGTGGTGCATTAGTGGTGGATTATTTTGAATGAATCTATACTTTGTTCTGTCAAGAGAAATCCTGTGTAGAATTTTTTTCTTTTTTTAATTATTCATCTAAATCCATGTCATTGCATTGGATTTAGAGAAGATTTGAGTGATTTTCAGAGTTTGTGATGATTAAAGGGGTAGATTTAGTTTTTTTTTTTTTTTTTTACTGGCTTTTCAAATAAAGGTATTATAAGTCACAGAAGGTTTAGTCAATTAAATGCCAAAAACTCTCTCTGAAACCCACACTGTGGGCACCCATACCAAAATAGGCATGGTGTTATAAGTTTTTGATAAATGTGAGGAAATGAAAAAAGCGGCCTGGATGACGGATGGAAGGAGGAAACAAGGACACTGCATTCTGTGTCTGTTCACATTACACACTGATCCGATTTTGTGGTCTTGCACTCGCACTGACGGTTGCAGCACTTGTACTTTGGCAACATATGGTGTCATGGTGCTATGTAACAATTAGCACCACGCTGCAATGGAAGAGGTAGACTGTTATCATGGAGCTTAAACGCACACTAAAGACCATAGACCTCCTACTCAGTGGAAAGCGTTCGTCACCACATCTCCCTGCAGCAATCTGTTTTTTTTATTTTTTTTATTGCATGCATCATTTAAAATATTGTGCACTGCTTACCTCATTTCACCATGGCTTTAAAACGTCCCTAAAATGTGTGCGAGTGTAGGTGATTACCTGCTTTTCTCTCCCCAGAGGCTGTTCAGCTCAATTTCTGCAGGATGCTGCTCAACCCGTTGAATAACACAGCTGTCATGCCACAAGGCTATTGGATACTGACGGGGAAAAACTATGCAGGTGACAAATAACCTAATAAAACAAACAAAAATAGATAATAATCTTCGGCACATTTAGATAAAAACTGATGCTCAGAGTCAAAATGTCCTCTCTCGAAACTCTCGCCACCCACATGCTAAATCTGTCTCTCTGACCATGCTGCGCTTGACAGACCGCTGTAAAATGAACCATTTTTGCACAGGAATGACTATTAACCCCTATATAGATTTGTGCCCCATGTTTCTGCAGAGCGCAGCTACATTTGTTGTGTGATTTCTCCATGAGCTCCTTCATTATGAAAGGCACTCTGCATGTTCGACGCTGATCTATATTCCGGGCCTCACCCTGCTCTTTGTGATGGGGATTACGCGCTCTAGAGGCAGGGTAATTTGATATTCATTGATTGAGTCAAGAGCCAATATGAAATTGAGGAATTGTAGTTATTGCTATTGATTTTAATAACTAGGCTGTTACAGTTCATTCAGCGCGGCCGCGGTCGATAGAGAAAGTGAACTGTTCCCTCTCTTCTGAGAAAACGGACGGCGCTCGATCGCGTGGCGTTGTTGAGTTATTGTGAAATGTGCCGTGATGTAGTTATAAAAGTGCTGTTGTTCATGACGGCGTCCGCGATAACCAGTGATGAAAACAGCATTTAAACATTTACGGGGCATCGTTAAAAACAATTTAAAAGCCGCAGTATATGAAACGAGCCACTGTGTGTAATATTGACGGGTTTGGTGCGTATGTGGGCCGCTACCACTCCCTCTGCATGCATACTTTACGGCGCCGCACATATTCTGTTTAAGCCCTTTCAATAACCCCCACAAAGCCTGTTAATTTAGTTTAGTCCGTGGAGACGCTCACTCAAAGTTTCTACTGATCCATATTTAACTAGTTATTGGTTGCAGCCCTCCCTCAGGAGGTTTTGTTCATTACAGGTTTCAGTCTAGAACTTACAGACTGTAGGTACCTTATGAAACTGTCTGTGAAGAATATTACAGGACAGCTGAACCCACGATGTCTCCATTTAATAGAAATGATAATGGTGTTTAAACTACCTGGTGTCACAAAATGTACTAGTTTGTACCAAGTTATGACCTAATTCGGTTGTAGTGGCTCATTTAAAAGGATATCTAATTTTTTCAGGTCTCATTAGGTATGGACGGTGAGCGATTGATGTGCACTCACAAACATCAACCTTCTGTCACATTTGTCACCTGGCCAGTATTTCACGATTTGCTTGTTTTCATTCACTTCTAATCAAGAATCAAACGATAATTGAAACTAGCTTAAAGAGCCCATAGGAACACAAGTACTTTGAGCTAACTGATGACGTCACCATGCTCATATGATCTCAATTACGATATCATGCTCTGATGTTTTGTAGCTGTAACGTTAACTACCTCACCCCTTGATTCCACCGGGCATGTCTCTGTTACCTGGCATGAGTGACGTTGTTGTGTTCCGTCGTCCAGGCTGCTTCACTTCCCACTGGGAGAGTTTCCAGAAGCAAAGAAAATAAAAACGTAATTTAGCAAATTTCATTTAAAAGACCATATAATAAACTTATACAAAGCCACGGTAACATTTTAAGCCCCGATTTAAACTAGCTGGCAGTCTCATTCAGGAAACTAGTTCCTCAGGTGATGGAGCATAGAAACTAAACGCTACTCCACCTCGCTCGCTGGCTTCACAGTGTCTTCTGCTTTTTTTGTTCATCGGTGGCTGGAAAACAGTCACGTCTCGCCCATCGGCACATGCTCTCATTGTATGACTGCAGGCCCTGGACCATGACAATGAATACATGTACAGTTACACCCCTAGTGTGTCAGCATAATATTTGCTAATTGGCACTAAACACTAGGAGCACAGCTGAGGCAGATAGTAGAAGTCTTTTAGTTTTTCATGCATTTGCATTGACTGTATATAAAGTCGGACGACGTGACAGCTCGTCAACAGTGAAGCCAGAACATCTCGATCACTCTCTGCTGGCTGGCTGCAGTACTGCTCATAAATCCCAGTCTGTCCGTCTTCGTAGACGGGACATGAGCCAAACTAATAACTCAAATTCAACATAAAATACATTTTTCCCAATTATGGTTTTATGTCATTTAAGATAATTCTTGTTTTGTATACAAAAAAGGTTGATCCATCATGATCAAGAGCTGAGCGCTGCAAGTGATTGAGTCAGGCTACCCGCTCTCCGCTGCCTGATCACTTCTGCGCAGACTCCAAGTGGCATCAGTGGCGTAAGATGGCAGCATTTGAATGCAGGACTTGTTTGCTAATTTCTGTACAGTAGGAGATATGTTGTCCATTTTTATGTCACAAGGTATTGGCTCAAGAGCCAGAGTGAGCTGTCCACTAATCAAACAGATGCCAGTTTGGTACCAGAAGGATTAAATGATTTATTTCCAACACAGCTGAAGGACTGCATTTTCTACATTCACACCATGTCTAGTAGCACAGATGAAGGAAAGATGTGGATCAAAGGTTCTAGCTTTGCCAAAAAAAAAAAAAAAGAAAAAAGAAAATTCCCCATAGTTTCAGTTTGTGGTCTGGGTTGGATCAAGCAATCCTTGTCCAATACGTGCCTTTTAACATAATGGTAAATACGTAGCAGCAAAAGAGTTGGTTCTAACATGAATTTCTGGACAGGGAAGAATATTTCATGATTATAATGAAAGCCGAAGCCCATAATTACTGTTTTTCCATTATGGCGATGTTTAATGAAGACACAAACGATGATTACTACGGCGCTGACGACGGCTGGCGCAGGGGCGATAATGATGTTAAGGGTAATTGTGCCAGTGGTTGTATTCATTGTGGCCGTAACAGCAAAAGATGATGAATTATACAGAGTCCCATATGTAAATCACTATCTGTACATAATACGTGTCTAATATTGAATGCGTGACATTTTTCCAACGACGTATCCATCCTTTAGCGATGCGAACACAGCCGCTGCTGGCTGTTCTGCGCGGAGCGGTGCAGAGCCTGCGGTCGTGGAGTGAGAGGCAATCCTCGCTGAGGAGACGAAGCGTGGCTATTGCAGCTCTAAGTGGGAATGAATGGAGGGCTAATTTGATGGGAGCCACTTTTCTCCCCGCCACATTTAAAACTCCATTACACTAGCATCCGATGTGGATACCCCACAGGTCCTTTTGGAGAGGCCTGAGCTGCACAGGTCACGCGCCCATACAAATTCGTACACGTGTGTGTCTGCGTACAGCTTACATCAACAAGCAGCAACGAAAGAAGGGTGGTATGGAAACGACTGGCTTAAGTGAATGCGCCGCTGCATTACGGTTAGCAGACCATGAACAATCCGAGCCTTTCAAAGGTTATAGCACACACGTAGTCTCTCTATCTCTCTCCATGTCTATTCTCTTTCATGCACACACACATTCACACCCACATACACCTGCCACTGAGGCCCATTAGCACCCATGCTGAGGTTCTACTTGGCTTTTCGACTCAGGCACAGAAGACCCCCCGCGAGGAGAGGGACTGGCACTGTCTCCCGCTGCCTCCCCTCCTCAACTGTAAACAGCGAGCGGAACGACGGTTTTCTGAGAGACGCGACTGCGCCACAGATACAGTAACAACACAAACACGGCACAGAAGAACCTGAGCAGCACTGACTGAGCGACCTGATAGATGATAAATCCTCAGTTACTTGATGTTGATGCGTCACCAGAGGACAGACAGGGAGATGCTGTAGTAATGAATCACTTAGTAACGATTAGTTCACACATATCTCTGGATTAAATCAAAGGTGGCAGGATTTTAAAAATTAAACGTATTATTCAGAGAGCGTACGTTCACGTCCTCATCCGTGTCATACAGCAGTGCAGTTGGACGATCTACGAAGCTCACTTATTGGTTGATGTTGTAACGCGTGCTGTTTATTACCTGTTTTTGACTGGTTTCAGATCCACACTCACGCTTATTCTCCGTCTGAGGGCACGTGGGGAGCTGTTTGTTCCTCAGTCAGCCCTGCCATTCATCCCTTTAATTTGTTGAGCGGTTAGTCAATGCGGAAGCAACGGCGGCTCGCAACGGGAAATTAATCTTATACTTAAGCTATTTCTTAGTGTTTCTTAACCTCTACACCACCTCTCAACAGCAACAGTTCCCCCCAGCAATCCATTTCCCGCTTATGCTGTTGCATAGGGCCCCCGAAGCCACCATGGAGCCCCCATGAAGAAAGGAAATTGTGATGTGAATTGAACTGACAACAGGTGTGTCTGTTAGCAGTAAGGCTCAGCTCAAGGGTGACCGGATTGGAAAAAATGGGAAAATCCTGAATAACGAGCAGTTGTCCCAAAACCTGCATCCTGTCCTGTTTGTCCCAACAACGAGCAGTAATAGAGACTCAGAACAAGCTACGAGACTTTTCTTGGTGACACAGTAATATTGAAAATCACTCCCAATTACCGAACCCAAGGTCGTCTATAAGGTCAAGACTCTCCTATTATGTTATGCTCCTCATAATAATATTAATGTTATGGCTTTGTCAGTGTATCACACAGTGCCCATCATCTATTTCAGATTCTTCACTTACTTTAAGTGGACAACATGGCCTTCCTGCAAAATAATTTTTTAAATTGGCAAATATAGTATGTGTAACTCATGGACAGCTGCAGTTATGTAAGGGGGAGTTTGTTCCGTGAGCTTCAGTGTACACCAGCTCTACGCAGCTCCAGTTATGGTTTTGATGAATAAACGAGGCGACGTCACCGACGCGACTGTTGGCTGTGTAGTCTCTCTGATTACATAAACAGTCTTGTATTTCATTAGTTTTGTGCCAAAAATCATCTTTTAAACACACCACAAGGATTGTGACGGCAACGGCAACATTTCTGAAAAAATGCGTTGGCTTTCGGCGTGTTCTCTTTCTTTAGCTCACATGAGTAGCTCTCCTTGCACAGAATGACTCATCCATAATCAATAATCATCTTTACAACAGCGCAGGAACTTAAAGTGACAAGAGGTGTGATGCAGTGCTGGAGTGAAAAGCTTTATGTTTTTCATTTCCTTCATTTTCTTGAACAGCTGCTTGGAGAAAAAAATACAAGTAAATGACGCTGAACTCTGCTCGTTTAGCCCGAACAGCTCTGACCGACTCCCGCGAACCTCCGGAGAAACAACAGGAAAGGTGAAGTGATATTTGCTTGACCAGTTCAGCAGACGAGCGTGCATGACCTGAGGCGCTAAATTAAATCAATTTTTGTCTTCCAGTCTCTCCTTTCTGCAGTGTTGTCCCCACACGTGGTATATCTCTTAAAATTAATTATGTTATCGGGTTGATTAAGGTAAAACCCAATTAAACTTAGAGGGTTTTTTTTTATGATTTGCTTTCCATGCAGCTTCAAAGTCAAATCTTTAAACTTACAAACTAAAATGCAGAGTATTTACAGGTGAATGTAAGGTGTTTGACTCCATTGTGAGTATGAATAAACCGGCCTGTGTGGTCTAAATGATGCATTCTCTGTCTTTGCGCGAGGAACTAATTCTGAATTCTGGTCCGCTCTTCACTCGTTCCTTAGTAACTGCTCGCATTGTTGTGAACTGTATTGTCAAGTGTTGCCACAAATACAGTACGACGCGGGCATGCATGTGCACACCGACAGAGCGGCCGCCAGCAGCCCTGCAGTGTGGGATCACCTTCACAGGATTAGAAACTGAATTTTCATTTCGTCGCGCACAGACCGCCCGGCGATCGATTCCACGACGTGGAGAGTGGCAGAGGTGTGGACGCACGAACGGCTCGCTGGCACATGCCTGTGTTTTCTGGACACGCGTGTTGGAAAGTCAATACTTCTGTGTAGTTTTTGTCTGTGTGCGTGTGCGCGCCGCGTGGGTCTGCTGTCTTGTCTGCGTGAGATCTATTGTGTAGGTGTGTGTGTGTGTGGAGCGGGAAAAAAAAAATATCAATATGTTACAGGATTGTCTTTTCTCACTGCTGTTATCTTTGCTTTCCCACCTCCATTACACCCCCATCAGCCTTGGATGGATTAAATCAGCAATAAAGACCTCCATCCATGTCTCTGTAAAAGACATGAGACACATTAACAGCAGACACACACAATGAGCGGTCTCCTATCCAAAAGGGATGATTTTACAGCATCCATATTTGTTCTGCCTGCCGTTTTTTTCTGTTGTTTACATCTTAAGGTGCGCGTGTTTGCGCTCTCGCACATGCATGCGTGTGTTTTTTTTTTTGCGAGAGCCGAGATGTGGCGGGAAAGACAAGGGAAACGTGTTAGTCACAGCACCTTGAGCAGTGCACATTCAGATGCCTGGCAAATGATTAGAAATGGTTTTTATTGACATTGTAAATGCGTTTTACACAGGCAATAGGCTGCCAAGGGGATAAAAGACTCATGCTATCAGAGCCACGTGTGGCAGGCCTCCCACAACGCGGGGCTGCGTGTGTGCCTGCGATTGAGTGTTTTTCAGAGCTTTTCTTTTAATTACCCCCCTTGTGAATTAGCCGAGGAAAAATGGGAGACCGGCTATGCGATGTTGAGTATCGTTGGCTGGGAATTATCTGTTTAGTCTGTCCCGTTTGATCTTCAGGAATAAGTCATTAGTTTGCAAGCAATCCGCTCCCTCTCCATCCCTCCCTTTTACTCCCTTTCTCCCCCACTTGTTTTTTTTTTTTTTTACTCCTGCCCAGCGTAGCGTCTTTATTTAGGCAGCTTCTTTGGAGCCGAGTGACTCAAATTTGCCCGCTTACGTAACAAAAAAAAAAAGGGGGGGGGGGGTAATGAGATGAAAGACGGGAAGAAGGGTTTGGTGAGGACGTGGTTAACGGACGAGAGGAAGAGAGAGAACAAGTGACAGATAGCGGATGTGAATCTCTACTTCGGTCTGATCGGGGAAATGAAGGGGGTTCATTGTACAGTACATTGCACATGGCGAGAGGAGGCCGCTCATTCTAGCTGGAAGGCAGGAGCAAAGATTCAAAGTGTGTGTGTGTGTGTGTGTGTGTGTGTGTGTGTGTGGTGCAGAAGATTGTTAACACTGGATGAAGAGCAACCATTAGACTGTAATTGGCTGACCAGATGCTCTTCTCGCTGCATACAAATTACAGTCTTTAACTTCACCATGCCTCTGGCTCACTACGTGCCATTACTGGTTGCCGTGTACATACAATTGGAGCCTTCAATCTCAAGAAGAAGAAGAAATAAGAATATCTAACTATTCTGAGAGACTCATAATGCACAAATCTTCTCCAATATTTGATTGTATTTTTTGTTTGTTTGTGTGCCGTTCCAGTGAAGTGTTGTTGCCTCCGTCTCTGAGATAAGATTTCATTATCCAGCACTTAAAGAAATGTTTTTTTTTTTTTAAAAAAAACACTAAAAGTGAAAGTCTGCGTCTATCCCTCTCACTCTGTGCTGTTCGCCTGGTGTTTCAGGGTTACTCAGCGCACTTTTCTAAGTCTTTTTCGGACGGGGTGCCAAACTGTGTCAATGCCAAGAGAAGCATTAGCGGACCCTGTGCAGTCCTCCATCCCCCGCCCCCCTCTCCCCTCTCCCCTCCCCAAATGGATATTAATAAACCCCGCTCCGTCTAGCTTCCACCAGTCCCACTTCTTCTCCCTCTCCATTCCTTCTAATCCCCTCCTATCTTGCACTTCATCCTCCTTTTCGTTTTCTGTCTCCAGTCCTTTTCCCCTTAAGTGTCAATAACTCTTGCTTGCAACACACACACACACACACACACACAGGCAGTAGTTGCAGTGTCAGGCTTTCCACGGGGGCTGGTATAGTTATATAGTAGACTCTGTGGATTTAGTAAAATCCTCATTAGGACTCGGTGTAGGTGTGAGCATCCCTGCTGCTGTCTCACAACAAACTGCTTACCTCGGCAGAATCCTCACAAACACACACAGCTGCACATGGACCAGACAAAGGGGGGAGTCAGACGCCGAATCCGAGGCCGGACCCCGTTCCTGTCTGCGCACGTGCAACCCTCCGCCGACAAAGTCTGTTGATTATACTAATGTAAGCCCCCCCCCCCAACCCAACTTCCCTAACACACACTTACAAACACAAAGCGTTAGTGTTGTTGTGCGCTGACATTTTAATGGAGGATGACGTCTCCCCCTAATTAATGTCAGTCAGGATGGGAAAGGGATTCAAAAATAACTCTTTGAATGAGGCCTGGTACACTGCGGTGCCATCACCCTGGTAAACCAATTATAATATTCACAGACTATCAAAATATCCTGCATCGTTTTTTTTTTTGTTTTTTTTTTTAATCTGACAGCTATTTGACCTGGATGTTGCCAAGGAAGGTATTGCTCGTGTCTTCGAGTATTATATCCAGCGATGAGGGAGTCTGTCACTCCAGTTTAAATGGCAAAATGAATCAAAATGTTACACAGTCGCTCTGTTCGCCTGCCTTCTTCCAAAAAAAAACACAGGATTGTGTGGCACGGCATCACTTGCTAGGGGGAGTACACTGCTCAGTATGTACAAAGTGAGTGGTGGTGGTGGGGGAGTAAAGCGAGTACAGTATGTTACTGGCATTAATCAGCGGGCATCTTTCATCACCATTTGTACAATTAGAAAGACTTGATAGAGGCAGAGCGCAGCGAGCCGCGGACGGAGCCAAGTGACTCTAGGTTCATCGTCTCATTGAACGGGGAGATGAGACATGTTCGGACTTCTTAAAACAGCTCCTCTGCCGATCACCAGACAGCGAGGGCCCGTCTTTGGCAGCACAGCCAGCGATCTAAAAACCTTGGCCCGGATAATAATCTTGAAAAGAAGCGCACTGATAAGATCCAACAGTCGAAATGTCATCCTTTTGTAACATGACCAATAGGAAACATGTAAGTATTTGACATATTCCATGTATAATGATTTCTAAAGCTTCTTCTGTCTGCGGTGCTTCCAGGTAAGGATTTTTCTTCTGCCCTGGTCAGCATGCTATTGTGTCACTGAGCGCCACGCTGCTCCTGAAATGTGTGAAAGGTCCAGCTATTTACATTAACAGCCAGTCTTTAAACAGTCAGTCATACACTTAGAAAGAAAAAGCTTCTTTTTGAAAGTTGCTCTCTTCAGTTCATGCTCAAGTAAAAAAAATATGTTTTAGTTTCACTGCCTGTGCTTTTATATGACGAAAGCCACAGCTCCAGATTGCACACTCTGTTTCCTTTTTGTCAGTAGAAATAGAAGAACTGCTCTGGGATTTAGCTCTTAAGTTCAACCTAAAGGATAAGTTCACCCCAAAATAAAAATTCAGTCACCATCTACTCACCGCTGTGCGGACGGAAAGTCAGGTGCCGTTTTGGGAGACAACAAAACGTTTCTGGAGCTTCACAGCAAAACGGTCATAGCGGCATTCTCCTAAACAATTGAAGTACATGGGGACTCGATGACAACGTTAAGAAAAGACAAAAAACTATTAGAATAATAAAATAAAAACAACAGCAAAGAACATAAAAAGCTCATCTGGCAAAATCAATGGACTTGGGCAATCCAAGTCTCCAGACGAGCTGTTTGGAGTCGAGTTTGGTTGTTTTTCTGATGCTGCAACACTGTTGGGGTGGACTATGTAACTTTCCAACAGCATGAGGTTAAGTAGTGATAATGACTGAATTTACATTGTGTTTCAATGGCATCTTGCGGTGAGGTTGCAGATTGCACTCAACTGAACAGCCCTCATCCCAACCTCCAAAATGTTGGCAAAGAAACAAAACAACAAGGACAAAAGTCCTAGAGCCAGTGTTTGGTTTGTCCATCCTGGGCTACTGTAGAAAGACGGCAGAGCAACACGGCTGATTCCCCAGAGGAAGTACTGCAGGTAACATAAACATCAATTCTTTGTTTGAGGTGATTATTCAATAAATCCTAAAATTGAAAGTCCTAAAATTCTTCACACTGGACCTTTTATTCTGAAATAACAGGTTTTATTTTCTTGTCATTTTCTTTCTTTCCCTTCACATAACTTGGTAATGAAAAACACTTTTAATACAACTGCATGCGCACGACATAGTATCATTAAGACTGTCAGTTGTGCCAGTTGGTGCATAAATTATAACCACAAACACAGGATCCAGCCCGCAGCAGGACACTAGCTCTACCTCCCACAAACCTCCCACAGGTCTACAGTCTTCACGACGCAAACATCAAAGCTGCAGAAATGGTTGTGTTGACATGTGAATTCTTGCAAAAATAAATGGCCATCTTAGCTTTGAATCATGTCTTAACTGCATCCACCTGATTACGGCTGATGGCTCCACGCGAGAGCACGCATCCGGCATGTCAGCAGAGTGTTGTGACTAATGATGTCTCCGTTTATTCCAGAGAATTGCTGCGTACGTTTGGTTACACCTGACAAGTAAAACATGTACTGTGTATAGGTGTAACATATGTAAGGCTGACTGCTCTCCACGAGTGTTTGTGAAGAACACCTGTGCAGGGCCGCATGTTGCGAAACACTCAGACACGATGAGTGCACGCCGCTGAAAAATTAGCATGTACTCAAATGCACTTGTGTGAGCTCTTCTCTCTGTCTCTCTCTCACACTTTCACACACGCACACACACACGCACTCACACTCCAAGGGCTGCTCATTTGGCTAACAGACCTCATTACACGGGTGGATGGACCATCGACCCCTTGGTGAAGGAATTAAAGAAATCTCCCTTTTCTTCTCCTCCATCCAGAATATGTGACACGATGTCCTGGAGTTATTTACCTGCTCTCTGTAGCATAAAAGCTAATCTCACCTGCAGCCCAAAGACCTTTCACATGACAGCTGAAATGTCTGCAGCACGATGTGGAAGGTGGACAGCGATATTTTTCAAGTGTAATTTCAGATTGTGAGAATTTAAACATTTTGGATGACAATGAGCCTCCTAATGATACTTGCTATAGCAAGATAATGACACAATCCTCGGTTAATACAATGTCTAGTTATGAAAGCATACAGCATTTTTAGTGAGTTAAATATCACCCAGCTCTCTGAATTGTGATTAAAGGGACACTCCACCAATTGTATATGCTAAAGTAGCTTTTGTCGTCACGGGATGTACGCTGCATATTCTTTGAAAACATAAGCACAATACCTTATGTGTCTCTAGACAGAGCTTGGTCAAGCTGAAGAAAATTCATCGATCCATATATCCACGATCTGTAACCGCTTGCCCAGCACAGGGTACTAGAGCCGATCCCAGCTGACAGTTTTAAGAAAGTTGCATCACTTAAATAATCACATGCAGGAAGAAATGTTGACTTCCCAGGTTTGAGATTGAGCATGCACACTAAAAACTTTCACGCATGGAGCATGCACAAAGGTGGTGATGTCAACTGAAGGTTTTGATGTCAAAAGAAAAATATCTGCGATACAGACAGTATTTTGCGACTGAGATCATGGGGGAAAGTCTTCATCATGACAATGACATTAAACGGTTTGGTCACTGTGTTTTATTGAGTTTGTTTTGTTGATAAGTTTCAGGGATATCTTGGTGGCCTCTGCTTCAACTACATGTCTGTCATAAATGTTCTAATATGTGTATGTGTATATATATATATATATGTATATATGTATATATGTATATATATATGTATATGTATATATGTATATATATATAAAATCTTCCTCTGTCCTCAGCCTGTAGCCATCAAATTCATGTAATAAGAATAAAACCTGCCACAAAACTCAGGGGATGTGGAGGCTTGTATGCACAAAAGTGCCGCTATGTGTTTGCCGGGCATCATGTCTAATAAATGTTCAGAGCCCTTTCCCAGTACACCAGCTAGGAGCATGTACTGTTCGCTACACACACAAATCAACGCACAGATGTGCACACCCCATATCTCAAAGGGCCAGTATAGATGTTATTTATAATGGGGCGGTTCAAGTCTGATGACAGTGTTACTTCTATTTATTCTAATTGTAAGGCAATCAGGGGTTCCAGATGTGTCCTGAAGACTGCGGGCCTGTTATGCAAACTGTGGCCGCAGCCATGGAGACTCGAATTATCATGACAACACTAATTAACGTGATGACAACCAGTTAAATCCCTACCACAGCTGGGCTCTGGTCAACATAGTAACACATCACAGCCAAGTGTTCTTGACATCCTTTCCAGAACATTGGGCAAAGTGTCCCACTAAAACGCTCCGTCTCACACACACCCACAGCCACGCGCGCGACACTGCTCACTGCGCTGCGCACACAAATGAATAAGCACAGCGATATACTGTAGACAAACACACACATTCGCGCACACACTTACAAGCCTTAGGAGGCGTATATGTGTGACTGGATTTTGGAACAGCTTGGAGCCATGTCTCATCTTTTGTGACCTCCCAGCTGCAGGCCAGTGGAGAGAAAACTATCAAATCAATGAAGCTTGGTGAGGCGAGTGTGTGTGTGTGTGTGTTTGTGTGTGTGTGTGTGTGTGTGTGTGTGTGTGTGTGTGTGTGTGTGTGTGTGTGTGTGTGTGTGTGTGTGTGTGTGTGTGTGTGTGTGTGTGTGTGACTATCACAGCTGCACATGTGACCGTCACACGCCTTGAGGGTAAAATACATCAGGTTAGATTGGGCCTTATTACTTACTGTTCCTCCCTTCAGTCATACTTTCCAGATTCCCTCCTTCATTGAGAAATCTCCCAGTGAGTTTGGGGTCACTTTTGGTCAGCGCCATCTCTCATATCTTCTCCCTTCCTTCTCTCTCATCTCCTCCTGCTCATATATTGCATCCCTCAACCTCCCACCCCGGAGCCCCCATCTCCACTAAAGATGTCAGACAATGGTTTCACACTGATCAAATGAGACAGTGTGTCAGTTCCATCACAGGCCACAGGGAACAGTGGGAGCGAGTGAAATTGTTTGTGTGTTAGAGAGTGAGAGCTCGCACATGCATGTGTGCTAATACGCCTGTGTGAGTGTGTGTGGGTGTATATTAAATTGCAGCGGTCCAGATGTGTGTGCACGTGTGTCTGTCTGCGATGTTGTGACGTCAAGTTGCTGCCTCAGAGAGCATTGCAGGGGGAAAGAGAGAGGAGGGATGTGTTAGGAGACGGATGAGAAGCAGATCATGCAGAATGAAAACTGTCTGTGCCACAGAAAAACTGTTACGGCATCACGGAGCATGATTCACTCACTGTCTCTCTTTCCAAAAAAGAAAATAGTTGAACTTGAGGAGTCGCCAAAAATCAAATTCCCTGCACGTCGGGGCTTTAAAGGATTTAGCAGTTATTACAACCTCGCGTTATTATTCTCACAGTAAAGTCCGACCACTGATCGTATGATAACCAATACAAACAATCTTTTCTGCGAGCTGATTGTTTCTCTGCGGCTCACATTGGACCCCAGTAGGAGGGATGTGTGCTTCCTCAGTTTTTTCTTCCTTTCCCAGAGAGCGTGGAAGAACTGCTGATGTCGGCCTGTGAACTCCGCTGAGACACTGTATGTGATATGCAAAGAAAACCTGACGTGTGAGCTAGATTTCTATAGTTGCATTAAAGGCAGATACATGCAACCACCCTGTCACAACATGTTTTTTTAAGCAAACAGCTTCTGTGTTGGCCTGCTACCTGTTTGTGATCATGCCTCGTCCACCTCGATTCTTCAAGGTGAGGATTATTTACTGTTGGTCAGGGAGGAAAAAAAAAAATCTTGACTGAGTGGGCCGCACAATTTCCACACATTTTAACACTTAATACTGTGTGTTTTCACAAACCGTTTTGAACATGGTTGAACCGACGCAAGTTAACGCTGGCCTTGTCCTAAAAGCTTTTTGATTTAGGATTTAAAAGGACTTTTCATGTGAATAAAGCTTTTCCAGTTCCTGGAGCCGCCAATTTCCAAAACAAAGAGACCGAGGTTAGGACTTCAGTTCTACATGTGACCATGGCACTGAGTCCAATAGAGTAAGATTAGACTACGGTTTCAATAGCTGCTAAATTTTACATAGCGAATGATGTACGTCTTTAGAAATCCCAAAACCTGGTAAAGCTCGGTGCTATATCATATTTGTCTTCAAGAAACTGAAACGACAAAAGTCCAACAAGTCTATTTCATGAGAACTAGGTTAGAACTGAAGAAGCCTCTTGGATGAGAGGTGAAACGTCTTCAAGAAACTGAAACACGTCCACTTGCCTACGATACAGCACTTCATTCAGTCGGATGACTGTCATCAATGAAACCTGGTAAATTGCTCTACTTTGCTGAAAGAGCTTAAAACAGGACAACTGCTTGTGGTTGCTGATTGAGGTTGTGTTGTTTTAAAGGAGACCTTTTATGCTTTGTGGTCATTTTCTTTTCATTCAGTGTGTTTTGTTCTCATTCAAACGGTATTGATTGTTAAAAGTCCAAAGCCTGCAACCAACGGGAGCTCCTCCCCACCCACAGAACACACTGCTCCTGACGAGCCCGAAACACCTCGTCAGCAGTCTCGCCTTTAATTCTGTGACTTTGTGGCATCACACTACAACCAGCATGTCACAACATGTGCATAATTAATGAATAATGTAGTAGTGTGACACATAAGAATTAATCCCGCACAGCTGCTCCTGGCTGGGTTGTTAGCGGTGCTAGCTCAGGCGTGTGTGAGCTGATCAATCAGAGTAGAGTGGGTATTCAGGAGGGGGGGGTCGCCTTAAAGAGACAGGAGCTGAAACAGAGAGTTCCAGACAGACGGAGAAAACAGAGCTGCAGCACTGGACAGAATGAGAAAACATGTTATTAAGCATTAAAACATGTAAACTGATTCTGGTAGAAACCCAAATAAAAACCTGTAAATGAGCATCATACAGTATGTGTCCTTTAAGTCAATGTGTATCTTCAGTTTGTATATGAACAATAAGTGAATTAAATGGCTCCGTCTCACACAGCAGAGCAGCCTGCTGTTACTCCTGTCGTCTAATGTCTTCTTCACATGTAACTGCTCATTCATTTGCATATTGTTCATACGTCTGACAGGCTTCCAGCTGCTGGTGTCATTCCTGCCGCATGTGGTCATCATTTACATTCTTACTAAACAAGAATGGCTCTTTAATTATTCTGTCTTTCACACCGTTATCAGACTGTAATTGTGTGATTTGTATCCTTTGCACACAGTCACAGTTATTCTTGCTTTTGCTGATGAAGTCTCTCTACAGAATCACTGTTATCTCGCCGTTTCAACCTATATGATAAGACCCTCTTGTGAAAGCACACAGAAAAGGAAAAACTGAATTAGGCATTTAACCTGCAGTAACTTCCCCTTTTCTTTCACATATAGTGGTTTTAAATATTGCAGAGCAGCGATAACGGTCTCCGTTTGCTTCAGCCACTTTAATGAGACCCTTTTCATCTGAACCCGACCCCCATTTCGGAACACTTTTCAGCTGCCTGCCAGAGTTTTGACTTGGGTTAAAAATGTAATATTATGTAAAATCTCGGAGTGCATTAAGCCCAGCACCGTGTGCCTCTATTCGGTTTACCCAGCTTTTAACTCAGTATTTAGATATTCATACTGTCACTCCTTTTAAAAGTACAGTCCATCGCTTCTCAAACTTTGACACAACCATCAGAGAAACCTGCACACATGCAGCTTCAGCTTTTTCCGCCGCGTATTGCTGATGTGACAGAGAAAAAACCTGGTCTGATGTAGCAGGGTGAGGATTACAATTGCAAGCTTTTACATATGCACACACACATGCGTGCACACACACACACACCACGCAGGCCTTGAGCAGATGGATAAAGTAGGGAGGATGTGACCAGAGGAATGATGCATGACAGGGACAGCTGTGCTAAGCTCACTTCACTCAAGATATACAAGCTCAGTCACCGTACACAAGCAGCGGGGCAAAGTGTCAAAGCGAGACACAAGTGCAAACACAACGGATGCCTGCGACGCAGACACTCAGAGGAGAGGAAAACCCATTGCATATTTCAGAGGAACAAATGGGGACGCATCACAACTGGTGAGGCCAATATATGTATCGCCTATGTATCGTCCAATATAACGTCACGGAGGCTTCAGAGTGTCACTTTTACACCCCGCAGTAAGGGAATTATCACAATGCATATTACGCGGTGCGGTCAAACTCGGGGAAACATTTGGAAAAACTGATCCGACTTAACTAAAAATCTCTACCTCAGTCTGGTCTTCGTCTGTTACACTTTGGCGACAGGACAGTTCCTCTGACAGCCGCGCAAGACGCGTCTGCACTGGTTGAAAGTGTGTTTTTCATCATCACGTTCATGGTCTTGCTTTTCCTTGTGTCTTTGTTGCGTGTCATCTGTGTTGTCAGCGCCACCAAACTTCACGTGGTCGTAGTCAATGCTGTGTTTTGCATCTTAAGAGAATGGGAAAACATAGGCTCCAGAAACAATGTGAAATTACCCCACATTCAAAGCCATTTAATGCCTTTTGTGAGTGTGCTGTGTTTTCCTCATAATCCTTTTTTTTTTTTCATTTCATGTAATGACTTTGCACACATGTTGTCAATTATACAGTCGACACACATGTTAGTAATCAGCACAAAACCTGCCTATTTGTTTCGTATAAACGAGCTAAATTACATTAATTATCACAGTTCTTTACTTTGTTCCAAGCAAAAATTTAATTCGATTCATTTCTGGTCAGATCAAATGAAGGCCACTGCAAACATACCGACTTGTTTGCTTATTTTAACACTATGTATTATGCATGGAATCCTGAATACTTGGTGAGGTTTATATCAAAGCAGTGGTAGCGCGGATTCACAGCTACAGTAAATCCACACAATCACTGCCTCGTGGAAAGCCAGTGCAACATCCTCCTTATCTTAATATTTCATACAAACCAGCGGAAGAACAGAAGAGCCCTCCATTTTTAATGACCTGAGAGGACTTTACAACCAAACCTGGACTGGGTACAGTAACAAAAACAAAGTTTTGCATTTCATGACTATTAATGATGTTGTCTTTGAGTCGGTTTAGGGCATTGTGTATTCTTTAAGAAATGAGGTTAGAGAAAAAGAGAGAAGATGAAACCAAAATAGAGATAGCCTGTTAGTAATGTTTTTGAGTCGTCTCTGCATGAAAGCCTGTCAAGCAACTCTCACTGGTTGCAAAATGCTTTTAATATTTATCTGTGGAGTGTCTGTAATGCGAGTTCACCAAAGTTTGAGATAAAAGTTAAAGACACACAGGCAGTTTGAAAGATGGTTTGTTTCCTATTTTGAGGACACTTATCATCATATAATACGTACAGTAACATCTATTTTATCAGAGGCTGACTATTTATTTATTTATTTCTGTTTCAATCCATGCCAAACAAAAAAATAACATATCTATGGCTTCCGCTTTTCTACTACATTTCGCCCATTGATTGATTGAGTGCGATCATTTTTCACCTCGGCGAAATTGGCCAAAGACCCGACTGAACCCATGATATCATCTTTGAGATATAACAACGGGCCATCACAGCGTGAGCCCTGTTACTGTAGCTCACAGATGACATCGGTTCAGTGAAGGTCTGCGGGACATCGTAGGCTGAGACTGGAAATGATCTCACTCGGTCAATCATCGGGCGCAACGCGTCGGAAAACTGAAGTTGATCATGGAAACTAGACGTCTAATAAACTGCCACTTTAACTGCAAATCTGGGCAGAATTGATGTTTTAGACGTTCAAATCACCAAGTGAATGCTTGCTGACATTTATGTTTATGAATGTGTTGCACTGTTATTGTTGGAGAGTCATCTTCTGTTTGTGTATCCATTTTCTAAACCACAGGAAAAGTTCTTTACAACGTGGTAAAAGTCCAACAGGACTCAAAGGTACAGGACACTCTGCTGCTACCGAATGAATAAATAAATGGCTTCATAAATAAATAAATCAATGCAGCGTAAGCAAAAGGATATATTGCCTTTTGGCAGTGTGTTTGCTTGACAAAAAAATCAACCCATGAAGACTGAAAAATTATGTGATGTTGGAATATTCAGAAAAAGAGTTTCATGACTGGGAAATGGAAAGAGTCCCCCTGATTCGGAACAAAAACTCAGAAAGTCTGCGAAGATTTTGGTAAATGACCTGCCGAAATTTTAGGTCATATGCAGAAACAAGGCAGAAAAAAAAAAAATTTTAGTTGACCATAAGGAACTATAGTGTATATCAGTTCATGGCTGCTTACATGGTAGCAGGTTCCACCTGTTAACTGTCCATAGAGGAACCTAGTGCTAAAATAAACTCTGATAACAGGTCAGGTAGAGCTTTATTTTAGCGGGTTTGGGAAGTGTGCTGGTGCAACAAAAATCTTTGTAATCTCCTTCGTCTCCACTTAGTTTCCACATTACAATCCACGACTTCTCAGGTAAACACAGAATTCTAAAGAAAGTCGTCCCAACTGGGGAAACGGGACCAGCCGATGAGTATGTGAATGCACTAAGATTAGTTCGCGTCACGTATTACTGCAACGACTGCTTTAAATTGAACAAATGGTAAAATGTGAATGTGAACGCCTCATAGCCGGAGCGGGGACGACCTCTGTCACTGTGGGGAGGGGGACCTCGCTGGTTTCATTCCATCTTTGTAATCACATTTAAACAGATGGGGATTCGTCTGTTTTAGAGAGCACTATACGGCACTTCATGATTCATTCTACGTAGATTTTAAGTGGTCATAGTTTTTTGGATTACCTGTGTCAAATGGAGTATTGATATTGCTCCATGAGTAATACAGGCATATCCAAATAAACACAGAAGCTTTCCTGCTTTGTTGGATAATGTATAGAGTGTTATTTTTGCTTGTGTTGTATTTCTCAGTGAGTGTTTCTTAGGACGCTGTGGTGAGTGTAGATTATAAACACGGGCTTGCAAATCAATACCTTAAAAAAAGCCTAATATGTTGTTATGTCAGGCACAAAGCCTCTTCCCCGGGGAACCTAAAGAGCAATAGAGGACCGTTCAGTGTTGCGTTGTCATCGCCTCAGAGCTATTGAGCCGAACCCCGGAGTCAATACAGGGCAAATGGCTTTCATTGTGTTTCAATGGTTCCCAAAAGAATAAGGAAGAGTGCGCAAACAATCCACTTTAAGGTGATTGCTGGTGTTCCACAGTGAGGCAAATTCACACCGTTTTTTTTTAGAAAAGGCCAGCGATCTTCAATCAACAGTGTGTAGACTCGCAGCATCACAGCTCATAGCGAGGGGCGATATATATTCTAAAAGGAGGAAAAAAGATAGCAGAGGGAAAAAAAAAATGCTGGCTAACAGATAAGTAGCTCTTCATCCAAGGCCATTAAATAGATTCTAAGATTTTATACTGTAATGTTGTCAACTTCGGTGACAGAGAGGAAAAAACAAGAAAACAGGGCTGTAATCGCGAGCAATAGCCTCATCATCCAGTAAATTGAATTGTGCTCGATTCATTATACACCACATTTACTCACATCACATTTGTGCGTATTTTGTACATGAGTAGACATGATAAGATTGATTTGAGGGAATCCTGTATACCTGTTTGGATGCCACAATAACATTGAGTTACTCACCTTCTTAGCGGCTAAATGATTAATTCATAATTCAGCTAAACAGCTGTCAACATCGTCCCCTCGCTCTTAGTCTGTTCGCTCGTCTTGCGTTTTGTTGTTTGTCTTTTGCAGGCGAGGAGATGCTCTTAGCTTCTTCTCAAGGTCAATTAGACAACGCGTGGGGCAAAAATTAGTACAGATGAATTATCCAACCCTTTGAATTACAACGGCACAACCACTACTCGTGTAAAAACTCACTGATAACACGTCGCGTTCATTACGAGATTCCAAACTACGCGACACAGGGATTTCGTCCCAGACTTTGGGTCTCTGTTCATGCCTCCAGCAATTTGTTCTCTTCTCCAGTGAGAATGAAAACGATCCCACTAATTCATTCACGGTTATAGGTTGAAGCTCTGGTTGGAAGCGTAGCTGAGGTTTTAAAATAAGGTTGAAACCAGAAGGAGTAAAGGGGCCAATTTTTCCAGTCGCTCAGTTCTGAACACAAACTGAATTTTCAACATCATTCTTGTGTTCTCACGCCTGCAGTGAAGTCTCTATACTGGTTACACTCAATTTATATAAAAGTTCAATTGGGTGTGCACATTTAACATAGCCCCTGATTGATGGTAATTGATAATAAGTAATCTATTTATGCACTTATAAATGATTCTATGGAGCATTATGGTGTCTACTGTATCTCATGCATAACAATAAAAGGAGATGACAGGAAATAAAACTACAACTGAGTGTTTCGTACTCGAACGCTCGCTTGAATTTCTAATAAACATTGAATTAACAAAAGACGTGTTGATGTGCCAAAACAAAATTTGAACCAAACTTTTTGAAATGTTGCAAATAAACAAAGAGGAATCAAATTAGACGTGTTACATATCAACTGTTCTGGGGTGAAATAACTAGGCTACGCGAATAGTTTTGTCAGAAGTCGGCAGTGAAGGCTGGGTTACACATGGCTGTAATAAAGAGAGTAGGAGTTGACGGTATGAACGGGGGGAAAAAAATCAGTTGGCAACTACCAAAAAACACCAGGAGAAGAAGAAGAAGAGAAACAAACACCTGTGCCCTCGACAAGACAAAAGCTGAGAGAGATCTTCAGGATTGTTGTAATTATTCTTTTGTCTCGGCTAGTATCGGTATTAATTTGGAGGTAGATGCTGAGAATAAACACCCCTTTTGACTTATTCTTCTTCAAACGAGCACAAAAACCTGTTTTCTAATTTAATCTAATTTCATGCCTTATTGGGACACTCGAGAAGAACATAGCCAATGTTATTTCTGTAAAACCTGTTTTTTCCTCCCATGTTGAGTGTCTGCTGCGAATAAGGCCTATTGTTAGTCTAGAATATGTAACCTTCTCTCACTTACTGTGAAGAATAGTATCTTGCCGGCTTGCAATTACGCACAGAGATTGCAGTGTAATTTCAGGTAGCCTGGTCAGCGCGAAGTTGCGAGCGAGCCTATGGTTTTCGATATGAAACCATGAGCAGTCATTAAGAATTCACCTCACTTATGTGGCGAATGCCAACCGGAGTCAAATTCTTAAACCGGTGTTGAGAGGAAAGGCACATTAGCTTCCTCTGGACAGGGTGAGCAGGCTTCAGCCTATGTGGGTGTCAGTTTGTACAAGTGCGAGTTCCCTGGCCATTACGGAAATATCTCTTGATCATCCGTTCCCTATAAAGCTGTAAGACCTGCTCTGACTCCATGATGAGCGGAGGCCCCTCCTGCATCTGCTAACGTTGTAAAGCCACTCTCTGTTCCTCTCTCCTGCCATCCTCTCATCTCGGGCCGTTTACCCTCCCCCCCTCTCAGCTTCTCGTAGCCTTGGGCTAAACTGTGAGTATTGTGGTGATTTAAAGGCACACATAAAACTCTGTCATGCGCAGACAAGCCAAGACAGACACAGAAAGATGGAGACAGTGGCGTAGGCAGAGGAGTGCTTGTGTAAGTAAGAAATTGAAAGTGTGTGTGTGTGTGTGTGTGTGTGTTTGTGTGGTACCTATACATTATCACAGATCCCTTAACCACCAACAGAGCCTAATTTCCATTTCATTTCAACATGTCAATCTGCTCAACCATAGAACACTCGTCATTATCACCCTCTAAATTGGAAAAGGTAAAAAAAAAAAAATTTCCTGAATGCTTTATGAATCCATAGCAGAGGGTTTTTTTTGTTTGTTTGTTTTTTTTTTTTTACAGCTCTGCCACATTCTGATGCAGCCACCAGTAAGCTGCACTTAGTTCCCCATGGGGAGACATGAAGGAGAAGGGAGGAGGAGGCAAGAACCAGGGAAGGGAACATACATGTGAGCTGTGCTGTAACTGGGTGAGGTTGATTACTTGTCATGGGCGACAGGCGGGCAGGAAAGGGTCAAGTGCGGAGAATAGAAGTAGATGAGGGATGGAGACGTTGAAAGGGTGTTGAAGCAAGTGAAGAAAGTGGAGGAGGTGGAGATGCGAGAGTGTGGGACGCAGAGGAACGGGACCGGAGAATGAGGACGGGGAAGGATTTTTTAGTGTAAGCCAGTCGTCGGTCTAAAAATAGTCTTGATGATATACGTCTGAGAGCATTCAAATGAGTGTTTGTGTGTGTGTGTGTGTGTGTGTGTGTGTGTGTGTGCAGAGGGAGAGTAAGTGAGTGACTGACTTTGCCCAGCGGTAGACAGAGTGAATTTATTACATTTTATTTGCAAAAGTGCAGAATCTCCAGTTGGCCAGATTAATGACTCAAGGCCTGAGTGAGTGAGGGAGGGAGTGAAGGAGTGAGGGAGGAAGTGAGGGAGGAAGTGAGGGAGTGACCGTGGTTCAGGTAAAACGGACCCAGGCATGTTTTTTTCCCCCCTGTTGGTGCTCTTCCTGTGATAGCTGTCAATCGCACCATTGTTTTTGTGGACCAAACAACATTTTAACTACCAATCAATCCATCTGTTGACAACGCAATCTGTTCAGGAAGCGATCGTATCATTGATATGTATAACTGAACATTTCTTTAGGTTGCCACTTCATATTTGTGCGCAATAGCATGAAAACTAGCCGCTTTTGACGTCACCAAAAATAGCTTGAAGGTGTCCTTAAAAATATCCAGCGGTGTGATTTAAGCTACAGTCGGCTGTTTGGCAGCCTCGTTGGCACCACCGTCCCCTCCACCTCCTGATGTGAAAGGTGGCCAGCAGGCAATGTGAATGTGTTATGCCAATTATGGTTGGTACATAAGTCAACCTTCGTCGTATCTGTGGTTTGCAGGGGCGCCAACAGAAATCTTTTATAGGGGGGGACCCAGCGGGGAAAATCAAGTGAGGAGTAGCAGTTGGGTGGCCAACAACTGCATCGGCGCTTTGGGGGCACGACTGGTAGTTCGTGGCAAAAATGTTAGCTGCTAACTTAATATCTCGTCAACCAGGCTGACTCAACAACGGTAACCCAGGCCAAAAACTGCTGCAACTTTTACCCTACCCTGTGTACTTCATTGTGTGCATTAAATAAGTGTGTTATCCCACAAAACTGAGAACGGAATCTTTACTATACGCTGTTTTTTCATCCCTCACGGTCATTTTTCACAGCATGCCGTTGATTTGCAGTTTAATAGTACTAGTTGTGATCATCAGTTATTTCTCCGTGAGCTCTTTCTGACTCCAAAGAGCATTAGGAACATTAAAGCGCTGCCTGGACTTCTGTTACCGGAACTTGATTTCCTCAAGTTGGTCCTGAAGGTCTTGATGACATGACAGCGATCTTCTAAACTGTCCGATTGGTGAGTTACCCGTATGTGTGCATGACTTCAAGTCTGCTCCTCTTGGTTGGTTTGTGAAAGATGAGTACGAACTGGAATCGGTTTCACAACTAAAATGCAACAATGCATCATTTGCCAAAAAAACGAGAAGCATCCATCGCAATACCACAAGACTATGGAGCAGCTTCTTCAGCTTCGATGGATCATTCTCAACCTTCCATTTTTCTAAAATATATTTAGTTACATTTTTTTTTTCTGTGAATGTAAACTACAAGGACTCAAACTTAGTTTGGCTTGTGAAATCCGAGTGTTGTAAAAAATTACTTTAGAAAGAAAGTTTAAACTCTCGTGCAGAGGCCAGTCTTCACGGTATATCTCTCTATTTTTGTGCTCTCGTCGGCACAAAAGTCGCCATCGCCGCATTAAAACCCGTTTTTCTGCCCGTTCGCCTCCTTCCATATGTCCGCGAGCATGTGTGTGTGTTGGCTATCTAAGAGTAGCATCTCTCGGCCCAACACTCACAGCAGAGCAAGTAAATGAGCAGGGCGACACGCAGAGCCGCTATCTTCGCCGGCAGCCCGCGTGTGTGAGTGACGTGATAAGGCTTTTCTCAGGTGGCACTCTAAATACAGGTTACACACATTATACACTGAGAGGAGGATGATAGGAGAGGAGAGAGTGAAAAAAAGATATGAGGGGGCAGCAGGTCTACAGGAAGAGAGAGCCGAGTGTGTGTGTGGGGGGAAAGACAGGAGTGAAAGGCGCCTGTGCTTCTTTTTTCGGCAATGTACAGAAACGACTTCCAAGAAGGTACGCATCATGTTTTTATATTTTTTGAAACGTCAATAATGATTCGTTAAAATAGTTGCCACTAAAATAGATCAATATTGACGGTTTATTTTTGGTGAAGACATTCAAATATCTGTTTTCCTTTTCGTCCTGATCCTGGGGTTCATCTTGTTTTCTGTCTCCTGCATTATTTTGATAGTTTACTCTTTTAGTTTTACTTCCTGTCCTTGTGCTTCTCACCAGTTTGGTTGTATTCACCTGTTTCTTGCCATCCTCTTTCTGCACGTATACTCTTCATGTTTTTCTCAGTCTGTGTCGGATTGTACCTTGTGTGTCAAGCGTCTAACCTTTTTTCCTCCCAGTGCTTGCTGCATCGTTGCCTTTTGTGTACCTGGATCTCACCTGTTTTGTAGATGTCTGCATTTTTTTCTGCTCCCTTTGGAAGTTGTTTGCCTTTTGACTGCCTGCACCATTTTTAACCCTTGCCCGCCTGGACGCTCTGGAGACACAAATGACAACATTGCTTTCTATAAATGACAATATTACTTTCGGTGAAGGCGGCTGTCTCATTCTGCGACAAAATGATTCAAATACTCGACTATCATATTCATATTATGGCGAGCAATCGTTCCTTTTGTAATAATTGGTCCCACAATGCCTGAAAGGAAGCAAACAAGTAAGATTTGAGATTTAAAATTTGCCTAGAAGAAAGAGATATGATAAGTAATAATAAGTGCTGTCTCACTGAATGACAACAACACAGTGGTGAGACAATTTTTCACTCACAGAACAAACTGAAAACTAGTGCTGAGGGGTCCTGAGTGGTGTGTTTGTGTGTTTTTGTGTCTGTGTGGGTGTGTGTGCGGGCAATAGAGACACTGCCTGCAGTCCAGTTGTATGTTGGCCCTATAGTAAGCAAATGGGACACACATGTCCTCTCCTCCGCCAGCACTCATTAACACCGCGTGGCCCTTTGGACGGCAGTGTTTAGCATTCTATAATGAGTTTCCCTCCGGAGCAGCGGGCTTGAATGTCACTCACAGTCAACTGCAGTTTGAGTTGGGAGGTGGTGATGTGCGTGTGTGTGGGTGGAGAACCGTGAGCACTATGTTCGTATCTGTCGTTCTGATGACTGACGACAAAGTAAACACACACACACGCGCACACACGCCAGACATGTCTTATGAAAATGAGCGAAGACAAACAGAGAAGAGGAGACGGCGGGAAACAGACGACTGCGGCCGTGTGTTTGGGGACATGTTGTCAGTATGCTCTCAGGACAGACAAAATGCCAGAATAAATGCCACAGTGTGCGTTCTTTCTGGGCATGGCCTTTTAGGCTAGACGGAGTCTATTATTCAATTAAGAGCCATCGAACCCCTCTGGCCTTAAATAAAAACGCTCAAAATGGAAACCGAAATTTGCAAGCCAGGCATCACACAACAAGGAGTGACATTTTTCGTGTGTAACCTTAAGATGACGAGGCTGTGCAACACAGCCGCCCCGTCTAAATACTTTGAAAGCCGGCCAATGTCACTGCCGTAGACTAATTAGATAAAAGATGCCAGACAGCAACTATGTGAATGCATTAACGTTTTATTTAAAAGGCTTACTGGTAGCATTTTGCTTTTAAAGACGGCAGGGTCATATCAATAAAATGATGTTATTCCACAAAATGTTTGGGGCAGGAATATATCAACAGGCACATTACCGCCCTACGCCAGCTAAAACCTGAGATGGCATCTTGATTGACGGCTCATTTGAGCAAACAGGAGCTTCTTTGCCCGCCCTAAAGCCTGCGACAGTGACCTTGTGGGCAAGCGACCCGCTCTCTTCTCTCTCCTCTCTCCTGAGCCGCTTACAGGGCAGCCTGCAGGTGATTAATGCATCTTGTAGCCAATGATATTTAAAATCCAGCAAAATACAGTTTGTATCAGTTTTTAAAGCCCTAAACTGTGAAATGCATGTCGGGTTTTTTTTTTATATATGCTGTTCACCTAAGCACTTGTTTTTGAGCATTGTATATGCAAAAAGTTAGGGTAAAAAAAAGAATTATAATACGTTTTTGCACCTGTTTCTCTGAAGCATGGGTATCTTTAGGTCAGAAATCATTTTTTCTCTCCAGTAGGACCTTTACAGGAAGATCACAGTCTTTTAACACAGACTAAGTCGGCAGTGACTTGAGGCACAAGAATTTTTATTAACATTTAACAAAATTCATGAACTTTTCTGACGGACTGACAGACAACCTGCCAGCATGGTGCCTTTTATTCACTCAAAGCAACATTGTTTGTGAACATAATCTAGGCAGCAATTACATTGTTCAGCACATGGTAATCTTTTTAACAACTTTGTAAAAATGCACACACAATTGTTGTCGTTTTCAGAAGGGAAGCCATGAGCACAGTAGTGTGACACTGTTTTAACACCACAAAAAGCTGTGAGGAAGGAGGTGTGGGCCGTTTGGATGCGTGAGAGGCCCACAAAGTGTCTGACTTTGACACCACAGCTCGTACTCATTTATGATGGAACCGACAATCAACATTTTTTTTTTCTTTTAAGAGAAAAACACCTTTCACCTCGGGAATCACAGTTTCTGTGACACTCATATTGGGTTGCTATGGAGGAGCGATACGGAGCTACAGATCTCAAAACACAATGGCAAACAGTCTATCTTGTCAGGTCAGGTGTCCGGTCTCTTGTTCATCACTTAGGGAGAGTGGCGGGTTTACTGCGATGGCTTCCGGGGTCAGATCTGATGTTCACACCCGGGTTTGCAGAGTTCATCTCTAAGACTCACAGTTTTTCTGGTGTCCATCAAACTGTCCATGTCATGATGTCTTCACCAGAGCCTTTCGCTTGAAGTCTGAATTCCTCATCTCAGAAGATTATGCCCATGCGTGTGCTTACGTTAGGTATGCTTGCTGACCTGATTCAGAAAAGCATAAAAAACGCCTTATTGTAGCCCCTAATTGCCTTCGAGATCTCCCTGGGATGGCAGGATCAAGGCTGAAGGAGATAAAAGAAACAGTTTTATGAGTGAACTGCTGTGTATGCATGTTTCTGTGTATCTAATCTGATTCACTGTACGTGTGATCACACGCTCGTGTGCTGCACGTGTGAGTCTGTGCGCTACGTGTGTGTGTGTGTGCGCGTGCCTGTGCTTTACCTGCAAGTGTAGTCGAGAGTGTGTATCCGTATTCTCGTTAGTGAATGTGGTCAAGCGTGGATTAATTAGCAGTAATGTAATTCACACTGTCACCTCTCATTACGTTCACATCCCCGCCACACTCTCTGTATCCCTCTTGCCCTCTCTCCCCTCGTTTTCTCCCTCCGTCACCTTACCTTTCCCTCTACTGCCCCTTTTCATGTCGCCGCCATCTTGCTCCTCCACACTTTGTGCACCACATCAGAAAAAAAAAAAGAAAACCTGCCTCTTGTTGTCTCGGCCCCCTCGATACCTGCCTCCCCTCCTTCGCTCGCCTTCCTTGCTCTCCTCATCTTGGGTTCTCTCTGCTCCCTCTCTCTCTGTTTCTCTCTCTCTCTCTCTCTCACCCTCACACCACCTTTCATCGCATCAGCACATCCAGCGTAATTATACCTTCCCCACGGTGGACATTCTCAGTTCTCTTGTTTTTTACCTCGAGGGCCTGGTCACACCGGCGAGAAGAATTTTAAGATTTGTATCAGAACGTCTTAGAATTTCAACCGAACAGCCTTCATCATTGGATTCACTCGTAAATGCAAAGTAAACCGGCTTCGGCCCGTTGCAGAGAGCCCGTTAACCCTTCAATTTACAGTCATCAGTTACATTGTAATGTGAATGACAAGTTGAAGAAGTAGAATTAATGGGAACTAGATAATTTAGGTAAAATGAATGCAGGATAAAATTGGTTTGTTTGTTTAATAATTACATGGGAATATTATACTTTTTACTGAATATTTAGTATATGTATCGCTCATTGCATCATAAAGACGAGCTGTGAGCAGGTTGAGACCAACTTGTATTGTCTCATATTTCCACTGTCACCATGGTTAATCCAATATTTACCTTTCCACTGCCTGCAATGTGTCGTGTGCATTGTTTTCTTTGCAACATATGGGCAGTTTCAAAATAAATGAAGAGCATATTAATATGAATTTTAGACGTAATTACCTCCCCTTGGCCTTTTCTACCCATTCAGATTGAATATGTGAATATTTTTCAGTCACTAAATGAAGACAAGATAGGTGCCATGAATACTCAAAATGTAATTTAGTATCTGAAAAATTCGCCAAGAATAACTGTGTCTAATAACTGCTTTTGCAACGTCCAATTTTATATAACTCTGCTTTGCTGGAGTATGAGCTGCAGCACAAACGAGGCATGGTGTGCTGCAATCATGAGGCAGGCATCAGTGGTACAAATAGACACAGCCAGACAAGAATCTAGTACCAAAAATAATAACATGTAATTCAAAATCAAAATGACCTTTCGAACAACTAAAATGACTAAAGAAAATTCAGTCTCGGAACATTTGTTTGCTCAACGGACAGACGCGCGGCTCACCCCGACAGGAATGAGCCTTTTTTAATCAAATGATGATATATCGTTTAATCAATATTTCTGTTTTTAGCAATCTGAAACAAAATCCCACAAGCCCGAGAGTCTAGCAGCTAAAATGTCACCAGCCTGAAAGAGTTCACGCAAGCAGTCCCAAGTCCAGACACACTGTGTTGCAGTACCAATAACAGGACAGGGAAGAACAGCAAAAACCACCTGAAAAAAAAAGGTGAAAAGATGACAAGATAACATGGGAATAAGATGAAAGGGATTAAAAAGAAAGAACAGTGAAACCACCAGTGATGCAAGTACATGTGCTGGGAGCTGTGGTTTAATGCAGTGGTTGTGGAACCTTCTGTGCCCAAGGCACACCAAAGGGCAAGCCAAAATCTCAAGGCTCTATAACATGTTATGTCATCACTCAGCACACACTCTTTTTTTTGGTTCCCTGGAAGATTTTTAAGGATTTTATTTTTTGAGGGTGTAGACTTTGTCTCTATTAGTAATCGAATGTGTACAAAGGACAGATTGTACATTGTGTTAATAATCTATCCTTGTAACGGAATCCCACAGCACACCTCGACTATTGAATGACAGCAAGTCAATCCATGTTGAATGTTTTCAAAGTCACATAATGGTGAGCGGCGAGAATACATTTCTCTTTCTGAGATAGACGGATGAAACATACTCTCGATGATCGCTTCCACTGAGTTACAGACGCTAGTTAGAAGTTATGTGGCAGTTAGCAAGCCAGCTGGCCAGCACTAGCATCCGTCCGGCCAGTTAGCAATTTATTGTTAACCTTGCCAGCTACAGTAACTGGCCAACTTTTTCCCACAAGTGATATGCTTCCAGCACCACCTACTCCATGAGGACATGCACATAAAAAATTGATTGGAGCTTTCAGGTGTGGACCTGCGCTGAGGTCAGCTGAAGCCCTGCTCCTCCAGCTCTGGTTCAGCTCGGCTGCAGCCTTTTTCTCTCCCTCTTTCTCTCCGTCATTCTCACTGTTTCAAGCATGTACTTACTCATCCCATACATGTCGTCTGAAAGAGCAGTTGTGTGCTGTTGTGTTTCAGAGAAAAGGCGAGAGGGTGAAAGGCATGTCAAGGTTGAGTGACGGCAATCTGTTCCTATTAGCTGTTATTCATCAGTAGGTCATAATAGATGCATAAAAGATGCCGATAAATAATGTGATGTTTCATAATGAATTCATGCATTAAAGTGCAGACGTCGAACGGTTAGCGGAATGCGAGGTGCCTGTTTTGCTTTGCGGATTAAATATGCAGCCTTTGTTCTGGACCTTGGCTACATCCTGTTGTCTGGTCTGATCCGATCCAAGTGCTGCGTCGCATTCAAGGGAACTGTAATTGGCCCATGTGAAAACCTCCTGTCAGTTACAAGGACATCAATGAAATGAGAGTGATACACAGAGAAAAAAAAAATCTCCCTTCACGCTTCTTGTCTCTTAATATTGTATAATAAGACATGGAGAGGATGCCCCCCTCTACCAGCCTCATACATTATTTCACCTTCATTAGGACGTTAGTTGAAGAGCGGTATCAGGCTGAGGAGAGGTATCGGAGGGAGCAAGGGTAAATTAGTGGATAAGAAAGAGAGATCTCGAGGATTGACACAAATTAGGAGTGACACACTGTGCTTTTTTTTTTTTCTTGTCAATGTCTCATAAGATTTTTAGAACAAAGGGAAGTCATTCAAATGAGTGGTGCATTCAAAAGACAAACAATGGCGTTCAAAATGTTCCGCTAGACTGATCGATGGTCTGCCAAACATCAGTCACTGCTCCCTTTTTTTTTTTCTTTTTTTTTTTGGCGCGGCGTCACCGTGTGTGTTCGCCCTTTCCCGATGGCCGAGGTAGGCTGAGGACATGTACGTGAGAGACACTGTAAAGGCGAGTCCAACAATAAGTCATGATTGATTTTGTCCCCTGCCAGTTGGAGGGAGAGACAAACACATTCCCCACGGGGCCCTTGTGAGACAGATTGTGTACCGAGAATGCCATTGTTACTGAAAAGCACATTTTCCCTGACAAGGCAGCGCTACTTCTCCTCCCCCTCTCCTCCTTTTCTCGCAGTGACAAATACTCTTAGCCTGATAGATGGTATTGTTTCCAATCACACATCTCTCTCTCTCTCTCTCTCTCTCTCTCTCTCTCTCTCTCTCTCTCTCTCTCTCTCTCTCTCTCTCTCTCTCTCGAGCCGTTTCTCTTTACCCCCATGCCAAACACACATATACAGTACAAGCAGGAGAGAGTGCGAGCGGCAAGTCCAAAATATCTTCCTGTATTGTTTTTTATCAAAGTAGGCAGGGAAGAAATTTTAAACACAGCTGGACAGAACCTGATACGCCTACAGAAGCTTTATATTAAAATTAAGAGGGACGTTAAAGCCTTTGTTTTTAAAACAGGGGTTTGTTTGAAGTACATGACAGTCTTGACGCAAGGAAAAATAGAAGGATGGAGAATAATGGGCTCTTTGTTGCAAAGAGTCCTGTTAGATGCAAGGGAGATTTTCTTATTCGAGGGAGGCAAAGTTGCAAGTGAAAGCTTGCGAGACGGAACGTTACTAACACGAAGACATAACTCAAAGAAACTTAAAGAACAAAAAAGTGAATCACTCAAAACAACTGTAAGGTATTCAGTTCTGGAGCTCTTCAGGCTGGTGCGGTTTGGAACAAAAGCTGTGCGGGCCTAGGGAGCCACATTGTCACATGCAGGACGCTCGCTGTGTTTTCTCATCTGCCAGTCAGCTCCTGTTGATTACAGCTGGCTGCTGGGAAGAGGAGAATTAATCAGTGCTGTCAGATCGCTATGCAGATCATCTGATCAGGCGCGGGAACACAATTTATGCACAAAATGCACAGAATATCTATTAGATTGCTGGATTTTCTTCGGAGAGTTGCTTAACCTTCACAAAGTTGCCGTCTGTCGCCAAACGGTGCGCCGAGTGAAGCTAAGGCTTTAGCCGAGTATGTGGGGAGCTTTCTTTGTGTTGAAAAGCACAAAAGAACGCTTGCAACAAAGAGTCCTTCTGGGAAACAGTTTATTGTGATGAAGTAATTTAACTGATTTGTTTTTAACTGGAGCATTTGTTTTGTGTGGAAATTGTTTTGTTTTTTTGTGGGAATCCTCAAAAATTGTGATGTTATTATCTCAACCACAAGGCTGGGTAACTGACGAGGTGGAGACCAAGAGCCGTCAGGGGATCTCTGGAGGTCCAGAGCTGTAGAGAAGTGTTGTACTGATCTCAGATTAAAGATGATTACTGGCATGACTGATTTTGTTGAATACACTTTAAGAGAAGCACAGCCAAGCAATTGTTTATGTTGTGGGCTTTTTTAATGTTAATACAGAAAACACACTGTTTCTTGTGCTTCAAGTCATTCTTTTTCTTGGACATTGCCACCTCGCGAGCCATGCCGCTAGCATGGTTAAATACATTAATGTTGTAGCTATGAATACATTGTATTGTAAGAGTGGTCACTGCATGGTAAGTAAATACATTTTGTCCTCAGTGTACATTTTCAGATATATTCTGTATCACCGTGTTGTTATTTGTTTTTCCTATTCAAGTCAGTTACATAAGTATATGCTATGCTGCAGTCGTTTTTGTAGTTCATGACTATAAGTCATGGTGTGTATGCAGACGCAGCAGCCGGCAGCTAAAGCAACTTTCGCTACATTTTTGTTTTTTAACTGTTATGTTGTATTTCCACTTTATTGCTGAAACTGTTATTTCCTACGGCAAATATCTACTCGTCAGCAGTGGAGAAGAAGGCGCAGGTTTTGGATCGATGGGCTGACCGTGTTCTGAGCCGACAGGGAGAGGTGGACTCAAACAAAGTCAAAAGTGGATGGACAGGGATTTAAAAATGAAAATACCAACCATGTCTTCACCGCCTTGCTGCTGATGTTAACATTAAGCTACTGCATGTTTAAAAAATGTACCGAGCGTTGATGTATATATGTATATGAAAAATGTTATGCATTTTCTGTTTGTGAAGCATAAAGGAGTAGACAAACTCTCACTTTGTCATGCAGCCCTGCGTATAAGGACAAATAAATCACTTTAAACCATGAAAGGTTTGACAGCAAGAGTTTTCAAAGGAACCTGAACTGTCTACGCATCATTTTGTCTTTTTCCCCTTCAGATGAAAGGGGGACTCGTGCAGCCACAGTTCAAATCTCTGATTATGTCTTTTGTTGTGCACATGTAATTAATTTTACATAATAACTATACCCCTTTAAAAATATAACTCAGTAGCTATGGTCTGTTAAAAAAAAAAAAAACAACTGACGTAATGTTTGCAGAGCTTCTAAGAACGAACTTGTGTCGAGAGAATGAAACTGTTGATGGACGTGTTGCTCCTTTAATGAAATCATTTTAATGCATGCTGGCAATCCCATTATGATCGAGCTATACAATGTCACAGTATTTAGTTAGATTAATATCGTTGCAGTACCCCACTGTGATCTCAAAGACGGTTTCTCTTAATGGGTTGTATTGGTCAAACAAAATAAAGAGCTGTATTTATCAGAGGATGCTAACACAAGGACCTCTGGCCCTCCAAACCACCAAATCCATTATCCTGACACATTTTCTCCAAACCCCATCTAAATATGGAATATCATTTTTCTTGTTGAAGAAATGTCATGGGAGCATGCCTTTCCCATTCTCTGCCACTCCTGGCTTAATTAGAGTTCTGTAATTACTGGGACTGTAATTTCTGGGTTGAGGAGTCCGGGTGTATAGTGTGGGCTGAGGAGGAAATCCTCCGAGCTTTCATGCAAAGCAACGCTAGATACTTTCTCTCTCCGATGCAATCACGTAGAAAAGGCTCCCAACAGTCTAATCTCTAAGTGAAGATAAATTGGGGTTGGTTTGTCCCATTATCTAGGCTTATTTTGCAATTTTTAATCCATTTTAATCAATGAGGTTGCTAACATTTATAATAACTCAACAGTTTGACCCTGCAGTGCGCCTCCCGATCATGGAGTCAGGCCGTTATCTGCCAGGAACACTGGCACTTGGCCGGAATCCAGCCACACAGATGGGAACAGGTAGAACTATTTTTGATGCTTTATTTTTAAGTGCCTGGAGAGGAGTAGGCCAACTCGGGGAAGATAAGCCGATTGTGTATTATGCTGTCGGGCTGACGATGATGCAATCTCAGGCAGAGAACTCTCCCTCTGTTTCTTTTTTGTTTTGTTTTGTTTTGCTTTGCTTTTTTTTCCCCCCCTTAAATTCCCCTCAAGCATCTGTTTCTAAATGGGGGGTTTATCCTTTAAAGCTGAAGCACGTTGTAACCTTCAGCAGTTTTTATTCTTTGTAAAGTGCTAAGCAGGATAGCTGTAGGGGAGAGACTGCTGCCAGGACAGCGTACACTCTTCAGTACGGGTAATTACCGCTACAATCAGTTCGAGCCATTACTAACTCTGCACTTAAAATGAAGAGGGAGGAACATGCATGTGGATTTAAAAATCTGTGCCAACATATAGTGCATGCGTATGATAATTACAGCTGGCACCCTATGTACTAGACTCCATTTCAATTTAAATTATTCAAATCCATTTTTTTTATTTATTTTTTTTCATGGTGTGCTTGTGAATGTCTTCCACTAAGCTCTTTTCCCACATCCCTTTTGCTGATTTAGATTTGAAAGCCGTCACAGAAGTTGTCAATTTATAGTCAGATGCTTGAGTCCACTCTCTCTTTTCCATCCCTCCCTCACGCACCCTAAAGTGTATTATGTGTTGACAGCTCTTTGAACTATAGGGTTTCATATCTGCTGGCTATTCAAGCAAGCAGAAAAAGTGATGTGGATCGACTTCACACAGAGCAACAGAAAATGTACTGTAAATTGACAAGAGTTTTCCAATCCCCGTCGTTAACTTGTTGTTTTCTGTTCTCGTCTATTGATGTGGGCATTTCGAGTCCTGTAGGGCTTACACATCACACATGAATGAAAATGTTCCTCATGTGAAATGTACATTTTCTTATGTGAATTACAAGTGTTTCAAACGTGACTGGCTTTTTATTACATGTGGATTAAAATTGCGCGAATGGGGAAACATTTCAGATTTAGAAGGTGTAATGTTGATTTTCACTTTTTGCGCATAGACTTCACTTTATTTGCTTTAAAAAAGAAAGATGTAATTACTTTATAGATACATTCAGTAAAAAAAAAAAAATGGGATTACTAACAAGATGACAATTTTAAAATCAAGAATGATATACCAGCCTTTAACCGCATACCTGTGCACACATGACAACACTTACCGAATCTCACACAACATCTCTCTGGTGTTGAGTGGAGAACACACTTGTTATTAAGATGAAATAAAAGTCATCTTTGATATCTATATTTCCTGTATGTAGTCTCTATTTGCGCATGTTTGTTGGTGATGTTATCCAGAGAGTAATCAAGTAGCATCACTTTGATTATGCGCTACTTGGATTATGTTGCTGACTTGTCAGGTAATTAGTAATTGTATGGGAATGCTGATAAGCTAAATTCAATTTTGCTACATTTTTGATTTTTAACTGTACTTCTTTTATTTCTGCTTTATTGCTGAAGCAATTATTACCTTCCGACAAAAATCTATTCATCAGAATTGGAGAAGAAGTTGCAGGTTTTGGATCGACGGGCTGACTGCATTATGAGCTCAAACACAGTCAAAAGTGGATGGACAGTAATGTTACCCAATGTCACACTCTTTAATATGAAAATACCGACAATATCACCATCACCATGTTGTTGCTGATGTTTACATTAAAGCTACCACACATTTAAATGTACCCCATGTTTATGTAAATAAATACCTGTATGTATTTTCTGTTTGTGAGCATAAAGGAGTTTACAGACTGACTTTATATTACTTTAATAATGTGATACTTGGATTATGTTACTAAGTAATTAGTAACTGTGTCAGAATACAGTATTAAAGTAACCCTCCCAGTTCTGGTCCAGATCCAGTTGAAACAAATCACACTTCACACCTGGCATGAGAATGTGTCTCTGATGCTTTCTTTTTTTGAAGATAGCGCAATTACTTTTAAACACATTTGCACTCAGCCCCACATTTAGAAAGCAAATTGCTGAAGCTATTTGTCCATTTGGCAACTTCTCCTCTGGCCCGAGCCTTAAAAGCTTCTCTGAGGTATCTGATATAGGTGATCATACTGCCTCCACTTGGCCTCACTATACTTAAAGACGTGTTGCGCAATATACTGCAAAGTCTACGTGGCTCATATCACCGAGATGCATATAAAAAATGTAACCAGAGCTGCTGAATTTATGAGCAGTGGGATGCTGTATACTACACTGTATACGAGACGTGTCACCAACTCAGCTGAGTAATGAAAAAATGCATATAACATAACGTATAACATGTGTTATGTTATCTATCTTAGATATCTTGGATGAGAAGAAGAGGCAATGAGCAGAGAAGTGGCAATGAAGGCATCAAGGCGAGGCGTGAAAGTGCTGAGAACACGGCTGTAGTCCACCACCACATACATATTCATGTGAAATGGTTGTTCCTGTAAACGTTAAGCATATGGAGCTTTTTTTTTTCATAAAGTCAGTTCCTCCAAGTTTTGCCCACACTATCTGACTACTACACAGTTGATATCAGCAGTCCTCCCCCCATGCTGAGGACAAACTGGGCAAGGCCCTTCCTTCCTGAGTCATCTGACAGCTTGTCAAAATGTTCTTCGAGGCGATCCGAAAGTCAACCTCCTTTCAACTTCTTGAATTTTTTGTCTTTCATGTCCACAGAAATAACATTCCTCGTCTGCTGATTCAGGTATTTCCCCGGGTTCACCGAAACGCCTCCATCTTCATCTTGGCATTTTCCCTCCACTAACTGGTGTCCACCAGCAGGTTCTCCGTTTGTCGCCATGACAACGCTCTGGCAGCCATTCAGATTTAGCTGCCCCTTACCTGCCCCGGGATCCAGAGACGTTTCTCCGGATGAAGACGGTGAAATTCTTGCAGACAGAAGCCCAGAGACGAGGCATTTCTGGCTTATTCTTGCTTTATAATTGATTTTTTTTTTTTCTTCCCCCGTGTTAATGTTGGCACCTGAGATTTGCGGATGACCCCATTTTCCTGGCTGTCTCTCATTGGTTAATTATCGCCTTGCACAGACACAGCAATCTCAGCATTGGCTTTTCTCTTCATGTTTTAAAGAATACCATTAATATCAGTACCGCTTTCTTAATGTATTGTGATCCTTTTGGGGGATAGAAAAAAAAACAACAACATTCATCACGCTGAGTTTTTTTTTTTACTGACTTCTCTGAATTGTTTACGGCAACTGATGACGGAAAGCCGCCTGAATTTGCTGCAGACTCCACTCCGCTCAATCCACAGTCACTTCATGAGTCAGAGGATGGCGCACATTAATAAATGAGCGGCGGGTCAACGAGCCATTAAAAAGTGCTTTGAAGCTCCATTTAAGAAAAGATAGTCCTATAACCTGGTCTATGTAATTTAAAAGAGAAATAGGCTGTGTCAGGGGACATTTACACAAATTAATATAAATGTGGTTTCGGAAAATATTTGTCAGAGTGAGTCAGTGGTTGTTGTAATCACCATCACAAGCCATAAATTCACTGTAACACATGCCATATGCCTCTATCTATCTATCTATCTATCTATCTATCTATCTATCTATCTATCTATCTTAGATGAGAAGAAGAGGCAATGAGCAGAGAAGTGGCAATGAAGGCATCAAGGCGAGGCGTGAAAGTGCTGCAAAGTTTGCAGGAATCAAAGGGAGCCATAAGCTGCGGGAGCTGACGGCACTGTTTTTTCTTGATGGTGTTCATCTTTTCATTTACTTATTTATTTATTTCTTCCCCTCACAGAGCACCGACAGATCTGAGGCACCGAGACAACACTCGGGAGAGGGATGGATGCTGACAGGGATGCAGTTAATACGTGCTGCACAGGGGAAGTCGGAAAAAGAAAAGGGACACTTTGGCGTCTAATCACACAGAAGTCGACACAAAGGCCGCTTCAGGGCGCAGCTCAAAGGGAAAATAAGGGAGCCTCAGGTGGACGCAGAGAGGAGGAGCGAAAAAGGAAAAGAAAGGAGTGGCAGGACGTTGGAGAGAGGAGATAAGGGGAGAAGGGAGATGAAGTGATGTTTAATCTTTCAGGTCTTTGTCTTTAGTGACTTCAATGTGCACCGCTTGGCTCCGGGCTTTGCATATTTACAATATAACGAAATCTGTACCCGACCCAACGCTCCGTGGTATCTGAACCTGCAATGAACCCGTAGTTTGTGAGCAGGCATATGCATGTTTACATACATTATCCTCACTCTTTACCGCTCTCTCTTGCCCCTCTTGCGCATCATCTGTTATCTTGTTGTTTTGTCTTCTTTTTGTCCTCTCTCTGCCCCTGTGCACACCTTACCTCCCACCGCACCAGCATGAAAGGTGCAGGATGTATTATCAAGTGTGTGTGTGTGTGTGTGTGTGTGTGTGTGTGAGTGTGTGTATGACCTACTGTGCCCCTGCTGAAAGCCCCACACACCATAAGGACCTCTCTATCTGATCTGCCCCATCTGCTATCAAGACAGGTAGTGTCTACACCTGGGGAAGAACTCTCTTTTTCCCTTTGTCTTTCTGTCACTCTCAATTTGTCTCCCCTTCGTCTGTTTCACACACACACACACACACATATATAACTCACACGCATGTGCTCACACACCAGTGTGCTAGGATTCAGGGTGCTTGTTATTGAGACATCTGCCAGAGTGTAGACTGAGTGACATCAGTCATCCAGGCTGTAACAGATGATGATGAGGAGCAAGGTCAATGATGTCTGTCCTGTCCTCTCGAACCCGGAGGGCCTTTGGCTTGACTTTGCTCCGATGTCTGAATCCACTCCAGAAAAGCAAGTTCATGCTCACGGGGTACAGTAGCCTCTATTTTCTGCTCCAGGTCCGGCTCCTGCATTTTATTCCTGGCCCCGGAGGTTAAATCAAGTGCATGTTTTCGAAATCGGTTACAGCCTGACTTGGAATTTTTTTTCCTTTGTGACATTTCTGCAGAGACATTTCAGCAACTGACATAATAGCAGGGCACATGCTGACACATATGGCACAGGGACTGCCTCAGAACAACAGTGCAGCACTTCAAATAAGCTGTGGTCACTCTGCTAAAAAGCAGTGTGGGCTGTCGGTGAAGGTCTAAGAAGAACTACAGTACTGAAAGTCAAAGAAAATGGCTTTTGAAAATGTTCCAAATACACAGAAACGAGCGGTTTTCGCTGAAGAGTCAGAAATAATACGAGTGCAGTCAAAGCAGCTTTTATATCACTTGTTGATGGAGCCATCATGACTCCATTGAAGCATTTTCACAGAGCTGTGTTGCCTGGTGAGCACAAGAGTGACATTACTCTCTGAGAAATGTGCCTCAAAGGGCATTTCTGAGAAATTAAGTTTATACAGTGTTGAAATGTCATGTATATCGAGACGATTTCTTTGCGGGTATCAAAAAAATTCACTTAAAACGCAGCCTCGCAGCTTAGATTTAAAAAGAAAAGACTCTGCCTCTGGGAATGGCGAGTAGAGCTTTTTGATTATTAACGACATTCTGCTGTTAGTTAGTGTGAGAGCTCAGTTCCATTTAGATATTCTACCTGCAGGGCATGATGACATTTGGCCATAATCTTATCTGTCAAAGCAAAGCAAAGCCTAACAGTGAAGCCCTTTGTAAGCGCAGCTGTTAGCACGGGGCCAGCACATGATGTAAATTTTTGATGTGCATATACACTGCAGGCTAACTCCGCGGACACTCGGAGGTACATATTGCTATGCACTGTTTGCGCTGAGGAATATAAACAAAGCATTTTTCAGCGTACACTGTAGTGTCAGCAAGTGCAGACATTGTCCTCGCTGTTGAAACTACTCGTTAAAGAAAAGTAATTGAACTGAAGTGAAAATGTCAAGGTATCCCTTAAGAAGAAAAAAAAAAGTGTTGCGTCACCGGTTCTCATCTCAAATGCACTGAGGGGGAAACAAGAAAAGAGCCTGCGGAACAATGAGCACAGGAAGGGAGAGACATAATATATACAACAGATTAAAATTCAGAATGTCAAGGCATCCTTTTAACTGTTCAACAAGTGTCTGCACCTCCACTCTCTCTCCCGTTCTATCTCTCTGCCCCCCTCTCTCTCACTTTGCATCCCTCCATCTCTGCCAAGGACACCATCCCTGCTGTTGTTACCATGGAGACAAGCCCAGAAGGGCTGTGGGCGAGACATGTGAGGGACTGTGGGTGACTGTGCGTGCGTGTGTGTGTGTGTGTGTGTGTGTGTCTGTGTGTCTGTGTGTGTGTACGTGAGCATGTTTGTGTGCAAATCTTTGTCCTTGTTTGTTTTCTCATGATTTTCAAGTTTTCTTCATATCTGTTTCCTTGTTGGCTTTATTCACACCTGCCAAAATAGTTTTGCGGCTGAAATATCATCCATAGGACTCGTGTGCATGGACAAGAAAAAATCTTCCGCACCTGCATCGCGTTTCTTTGACTGAGTGAAACGATGAGCTTATGAACTGCGCTGAAGTCAGGGTGAGGTGGTCAAGGTCAACCGAGTCGCCAGAATAAATGTTAGCGAAGTACGGTGCTGCAAAACCACAGATAAGTTGAAACTGAACGTTTCTTTAGGTTCATTTTTAAAATGTTTTCTTGTGTCACAAGGCTGTGCTCGGGCTCTGGTTAGGTTTAGGCAGAAAAGACACTTGGCTAGGGTTAGAAAAACATCAGGATTTGGCTTAAAATACCTGTTTTGGTCGCCAGGATGGTTGGATGGACATGGTCTGATGTGAGAAATAGCTGGTTGACATGATAAAAACTGATGGAAGTGTCCCAAGGTGTCCTCCTAGACAATCCAAAATCCTTGTTGACTGTGGCAATGCCACCTCCATCCCCTCCGCCTCTCGATGTGAAAGTCAACCTTGGACATATCTGTGGTTTGCAGAAGGGACTGGGCTGCCATGGTTGATGGAAGGCGTACAAAGGCCAGGACTGTCACATGCCAAAGGCACTTTATGACTGACTCTGGCTAAAGTTAGGGAAAGATGGTAATTTCAGTTATATGTCAATAAAGAATCAGTTTGTGAAATACGGATGAAATTAAATCATTGTCCATGAATTTTCCATTTCAAACTTCAGACAATTTGTGCCCTTGTACAGAAATCCTTTGTATTTCATCACTATTTCATATTACCCATAGATGCTTGGTTGTTATTGCAGTACCCAGAGCACATGAGTGAGTGGGGGGTCATGGCTAATACTTTCATCGGCATCATATCATTAGCGTTAATATGGATGGTCATATTTTGTTGATGATGGCTGATAAGCTAAAGGCAGTTGGAATAATGTGAAACATTCTTAGTTTAGTTATGGCTCATATCCTCCGTGCTGCTGCATCCTGACGCACACAGTTGGGGATCAGCATCATATTGTGCCCCTAAGACTTCGCGTGATTTTGATTTATTCCCTTACAAACAGTACGAGCCTCCAAGGGTATACGCCTGCTTCCCCGTGTCCGCGTGTGTGTTCCCGCGCGTGTGTGTGTTGCGATGTGGGCTGGGAGGTAATGCATGTGTTGACAGCAATAATTCACCCCATTTAGTGAATGAGAGATGAGACGAAAGTGTCATTTTCTTGCTCCAGCCACTCTCCCCACTAAGACATGGTAATGTCTCACTTTTAACATTCTTGTCTAAAAAGCCTAATGGCTCCACATCAAAGCTCTCTTTTTTTCCCCCCTGCCAGCCAACAGAGGTTTGCGGCAGTGATACATGTCTTATGTGAGAGTTTATGCGCAGCATATTATCAGTTTGGGCAGAATGTTGGATGAGTCCTAATTAATTCAATGACAGATTTATGCAGCTGCCTGCGATACATCATTTATTAATTTCTATTAGATCTCCAGATTTTATTTAAGGTGCCGTGAATGCAGGCAATCTGAAACTTGAGCACATCAGTCAAGGGGAAACACAAAGGCGATCGCACCGATATATCCTAACATCACAGAGCAACACACACTTCTCCTCTCTTTGCCTCATTAGAGAAAGTTCATACGCGAAACAAGGGGCCCTCCTCCTCGCCGGTGAAGTGAGTGACGGTTAAAAGCTTAGAGCGCCGTCTCTTTGGGAAATTAATTTAGTAACGTGTCACTCAGACGTCGAGCTAAACGTGCACACTAACACACAAATGCACGTAAAAACATGAAGAAAAGGCAGCAAATTAAAAACAGTATGACGTCACTCTCGTAGTGGGTGTAAGCTGAAAGGTCTTCACGGACATCATACTACAACAACGTACTACACGAGAGGGCACAGATTGTTGAGTTTGCTTGTAAATCTTACTATAAAGAACCTGCCTTCTGTCACTCACATCGAGCCAAAAAACCTGTTTATTCTTGCGTATTTAACACCGCTGACGTTTTCAGTCCGGGTCTTTGTGAAGGATGATTCACGAAAAACCTGCATGTACAAACATCTCGTAACCTGCGGTACAAACTAGCAGTGTCCCGGGCGATCAGCCATGCTGACTGATGTCTCTCCATCCCACTCGGCTTTATAAGCTTTGAAACGCCTTGTTATCTCCCTCTCATTTGCTCCCTCCCTCCGCCATGCGATGAATGAACTTTTCAAGGCCCCCACGTTTACACTCTCGGCGTTATAATAGCTACTGTAGCTACGTTTTTTAGGTTGCAGAATGTGCCAAAGACAGCAGGGGGTAGTCAGAAGGAGAGGGAGCAAGGGGCTAATAAGAGAGAAATAAAGACTAATATACAGTAGGTTATTACCCTCATTAAACAGCCATATATTCAGCAAAGACAGGAGATCATTCTTATCATGTGTGTGTGTGCGTATGTGTGTGTGTGTCTTTCTCTGTACGTGTATGCTTCATATTGCCTCGGCTCCAGCCCACTGGCATTGATGGAGCATCATCATTATCACCTGGGCTGATGGTAAAGTGGCTCCTTGGCCAGACCCCGTCGACAGGCACCGCTTGGTGTCACACTTTGTGTGCGTGTGAAAGTGTTTGTGTGTGTGTGTGTGTGTGTGTGTGTGTGTGTGTGTGTGTGTGTGTGTGTGTGTGTGTGTGCCTGCCTGCGCCAGTGAATGCATTTTTCCGTCGCGGCTCCAGCGATTCCGCAGCCACACTAACACGGCTTTACTGGCAGGTCCCTTATGCAAACAAATGGCCTCGGCCGGCGGGTTCAGTGAAGGGTGACGTTGTATCTGGTTGCATCAGGCCCGGGAGTGATGGGCAGAGCAGATTCAGGGGAGAAAACCTGCTTCATTTCACTTGCGCTCAGACCCTCCACATGCTCCGGTACATATACAGCACACGGGTTCGGCCTCAGACATGGCGCCGAGGATTAGCTTGTGCAATCTTTAAGTTATTTGGTATAAACCGTCTGTGTGCACTGACACTGGCGCAGAAACACGTTGTCAACTTTTTTTTTTTTTTTCTTTCCTGAAGGTCAGTTAAATAACAGGCAAGTCCGCCTGTATCCAGGCAACAGTTTCTCATTAATAAAACTATTACAGTCAGGTTAACATGAGGACAGATGGAATAAATGCCATTATTCATCCGGTTAAATCTATGACATTAAGTGAAAAACCAGGCTTTTATCAGTGAAAGAGTGGGCAATATTCACTAATGATCGTTAAACAGACAGAAAGGAAAATCGATTAAAGTACATTTCTTTGCCTCACTTCAATCATCCCTCTCAAATGAGTAGAAAATCAGTATTTTCAGCTTAATGACGGAGACATTCTGACATTATCAAACAGGATTTGGAGGCTGGATGGAGACTTAACTCAACTCATTGAAGAGTAAAAAAAATCTGTCATGTAAAGTAAAAGCCCCCCCCCCCCAAAAAAAAAAACTCACCAAAGTCGGAAGCTGTTTCCGCTCTGATGTACAACTTCTTTTCTAACAGAAAAATGAACACATACATTTATAATGTGGAGTCGGCCGTCTTTCTCTGGGTTACATCAGACCAGAAACTCATCAGGATAGGTAATAGCGTGGTAATCCTCGCCTTGTTTTGTTCCGAGCCAGAATTCATAACTCCAGACCCAAAAACACCCACGCGCAAACAACAAACGCACGCAGAAAAATTAAAAAAAAAAACTATTCGACACACACATTGTTGCACACACACGCGCGTGCAGTTTGTTCCATATTCACCGTGAGCAACAGGTGTGATAACAGCCTGTGTGAACTCCGTGAATCTCAGCGTGGAGAGTGAGTAGGTGTTTGTGTTTTGATGATTAGTTAAGGATGAATACATGCCAACACATTAGGCCTCATTCAGCCAAAACATACACACAGTTTTGCCAATGTCCCGAGAGGGGTTTAGCAACTTCTCACCTACGCCCACCGCCTGTAAAGTAATTGCCTGAATAACATTTATCCACTACCTCCTTTTTTACTCCATGAGGCGAGGCTGATGCCCTTTGATGAAGACGTGTGTAAATAAAAAAAGAAACAACCTTGCTTTTTTGTAAAGCATTTCCCTGCGGCTTTTGGAAAGTTTTGCGGCTATCGTGCTCGCGCCGATGAGCGTCCATGACAGCTGCAGAGCTTCATGTTAAGTAGCCAGTACAAAAAGATTTTCTCATACCGATGGTTAGTGGCAATTTTCCGGAATTGCACAATGGCTTCTGTCAATTGAGTAGAAATGGGAGAGGAAATAGGCCCCAGACAAAGAGAGGGCCTCTGAATAACAAAAGAAGGCCTTCTGTGACAAAAAAAAAAAATAAACAACCCTCGGGCTGTGGTTAAAAGAACGTTCAAGTCTTCCTTTCATGGAAATTTGACGCTTGCAACGCAGGGAAAGCTGTGGGACTTTGAGCGTCTCATACTGAGAGTCCGTGAATGAAACGACATCTGCAAAAGAAATCTGTTAAATATGAAATAAAGTGTAAAAACCCAAACACTGACTTAAGCAAAGAGCAAAAAACTTTCTTCCCGTCTGATCAAACTTTACAACTCATCCACTTCATGCTGAGAGACAGACGGCGAAGGCACGCCGAGGAGGCCAGCCACTTTCACACAGCATTGTTTAAGGCGGGAACGTTGCGCCATTTTCCGACCTCGCCGTTCTGTATGAAACGTACAGGAACGTGGAATGAGGGGCGGTGTTGTTCATCATCAGCCGAATTAAAGAAGGAGGTGAAATGTCATGACAGGGTCCGAGCTGTTACATGCACTGCTGTGTTTCACATCTCTCTAAATCCACACACACTGCCAGGATTACTATATTACATTCTTATATTATTAGGATGCTTGAGTTGTTTGGTTCAGTGCTAAAAAAAAAAAAAAAAGAAAAGCAAAGAAGATGTAATAACTTTCTCTGTGAATAAATCTCTTCACGGATTGGAATCAATACAGCTCTGATTTATGAGACAAAGAGAAACATAATGTGCAAGAGCGGGACGCTATGTAAAATACCTGAACTTAGGAATTGATATGAGCTGTATGCCTCCTCTCATACACATCTACATTCACACCACCAAAAATGATCCTTCCCGTTCAGCTGTTTATCCCCACAGCTCATTGAAGTTTCATGTTTGCACTCTTTCCTCTTGCAAAATGCTGTATAACAGTTCCCTCTGGATAAATAGTTGTATCTTATCTCACATAACGTATGGACATGGTATGCATCAACAGTCGTGTGCTTTGGTACAGATTAGTGTTAATGTTATTCTTACATATTTCTTTTATCCTGATTGGGTTTTTCTTTATCTCGCAGTGCACATGTGAAAAATGTGAGTAAAAGAAAATGAAACTACTGAATAAATAATGTCATTATATAATCACACCAAACCCATACTTTGAATTATAGATGCCACGAGCAAATCGTAAGCAAAAAAAACTAAGAAAGTGCAAATGTTGGATTTATTCAATAAATCCACTCGCAAAACAGACTTGTTTCACCGTCAAGCGGCCAAAAATGGAGCGCTGCTCTTGAAATAACCTCACAGACCGTTCCAGTCGGCGTCTTGCGTCGTCCCGTGTGTGTGTGGGTGCTGTTGGTCAGCATTAGCTGTCCCTCCAGCACCCACAGCCTGCCACTGTTCAGCACCAGGGACAGCGATCCTTAGTGCCAAGCGAAATGCAAAGTGAGCTGCGCAGTGTTTGTGAGCTGCTGAGTTTAATTTCAAATTGACTCAGCGTCACCGCTTCACAAAAATAAGCTCTGTAACACAGCATGTATAATGCATGTTGCCTGCTGAGGAAAAAGAACTGACACAGACAGACCTGACAGCCCCAGGGAGTCAAATGAGTGAAGGGGAAAAGTTGATTATAAGGCTCTTAACGACTCCGCTAATTACCATTGATGCTAATTAGCTGGAGCTCCAAGTTAACTGCACGGAGGGTAATCAGTGTCTGGAACGAGACAGAAGTTAGAGTCAAACTATCATCTCTCAACCCTTCATGGGGCACAGTTAGAGGTTATACACTGCGCTGTTGTGGCCTAGAAATGTGAGAACGCTTTTCACGCTGACATCTGACAGGCCCTGAAGACGACAGTGAAAGTTTTTATTGTGAGCCAGTCGAAGCACTGCAATGGAGTCGCTCTGATACTTGGAGGAAAAAAAACAAGTCATCTCTGTTATCTAAGATGTATGCGTGAAAATTTAATTTTCAGCATTTGACCTTCATGGTAAAGGTCGCGTTGGTTTCTTTCCCGGTGCGCGGTGATCAATGCACCGTTTCTCATAACACACAGCAACCCGCGCAAACACACACAGACACACGTCCATTTAGCTTGACTTATGTCTTCTGTGACTGTTATTCTGCACAGTAAATCCAGGTTTCTCCCCATGCCGAGATACCGGCTTTAATCTTCTCCCAGGCTGTCAACACAACAACCGCCGGGGCTGATTTACTGTGGTCAGCTTCAATTACCAACCCTGAGCGCCAAAGGTATTCCTCAGGGTCCGGATGGCCATACGTTTCAAGGACAATTATTTTTAATGAGACTGCCTCCAATCCATCTGCATGTGGGTCGAGGGACGCTTGACAAATCCGTCCTTCAGAGGGCCTCCTCCTCACTCTGATCTATAGTTCCGCTTCATTTCCCCTGCCTGTCATGCTGTGTGTAGAGCCGCTATCAGTATGTTTCACCTGGCGCTACGTCTCACCAGTGGATGGAAAGGCCGTATGACTGATATGGCAGTGTGATGTTTGTAGCTCTAAAAAATGAAGTCCCTCTAATACACTGTATGATGATGAAAAGGACCGAGAGAAGCAGGCATGTGGGGGGAAAGTGAAGGATAAACTTTTATCCTGGAGATCTCACAGCACGCGCGGTAAAATACGGCCATGCGTTACCAGGCTCAGATTTTAACAGCTCAAAGATATTCTCAAGAAAGCACTCAGCGCGTTATGTTGCAGAGTGACAGATCATGTTTTAACTTAAAAATACAATATTTGTATTATTGAAAGTCCCATATTAAGTTCATTTCCAGGTCCAGGTCACAGAAGTTCCGACAGCTCATCTAAAGGCAGAGGTTCCATGTGTGCATTAATTCCATCGATTTAGCATTTTGATACTGTCACAGTGTTTATAGAGCATCGAGCCCTTCATTCTAATTATAACAAAGACATGGAAATCTGTTTTTTCTACAGCATGGGACCTTAAGTAGAGACCCGAGTTGAATAAACCATAGACATAGACATTTCCAGTCCAAAAACCACTGACACTTCCGATTTTAAATGACTGATTTCAATTCTGTGATTCTTTTTGTTAACAGCATTCAGCACCAAGTAAAACTGTGTAATGTTGCTGCAGGTTTATCCATGCTGGTCACCATCCATGTCTCTGAGCTGGAGAAACAGCTTGGCTTCATTAATCTGATCTATTTTCTCCACCAGACTTTGATCTTCTGCTGCTGCTGAGTGTACATCTCCAAAGGGGCTCCAGCCCAAGGGGAGCAACTCCTGCCGTGGTTCCCAGCAGAAGTCCTAGTTGTTGGGTTGTGGGAGCACTATGGGATCAGCTGCGTGCTGCTTGTCCAGGCCTTTCATGTCCCGAAGGGGAACTGGTATCTACTAGAATAGGCTGTTCGATTTCGACCAGCTTGACCTTATGACTGTAGGCAGTAATCACAGCATGATGTTCTCATGGTGTTTGTGTGCTCATGTGCACGAGTGTTTGGGAGTGAGAGCTGATATACCTGAGCAAGAGGAGCAAGAGGCAAGACGCCGGACAAGATGTGTGTGTGTGTGTGTGTGTGTGTCAGACATGTGTTTGTGCTGAGTGTCAATCCTGGAGTCTCTCTTTTGTTCTGAAGCAAGCTCACTGTTCTGTCGGATAGACCGTTGAATACCACATTCTTATTACTTTTTCTGTGATTCCAGCCTCGGGCTGTTGTGTTGCATTTGTTCCCTACCTCCACCTGTGTTTCCTGTGGTAATTAGATGCATTGCATGTGTCACACTGAGTTTTGTCTCCTGTTAAACTCTGTGACCAGATAGTGATTGAGTCGTAGCACTCTTTTATCTTCTCCTTGGTCCTCTGATGAAGAGTTCTCCCTGTGGGCCTGGCACTCTGGCTTAATTCGTTGTGGTAAGTGAGCCTGTAATGTTGCTCTACACGGTAATCACTCAGAGCTGCTTCACGAACACACCATCGGCACGCATCCACACAGCATCAATAGGAGACTAGAGGCACTGGAAAAAATTCAACTTTGCCGACATCCAAAGAACACGGCGTCCATGAGATGAAAACCTCAATCTAAATAACAAATCAGCACTCATGTTGCCAGTGGCAATGACACCGTTCGCCTTCTGCTGCCCTTTAAATTGCAGAGATGGATAGAATATTGGAGTGAGTGAACTCGGTTACACAGAGTTAGTCTCCTTTTTTTTTCACCTCCAGCCCCGCGCTGTGACTAACACTGGCAAACTGGCAGACAGGCACAAGCAGAGTGTTTGATGCCTGTAGGAAGCAGCGATGACTGCGAGGACTGTGGGCAGCTGTGTCTCACAAACTGTTCATCTGACCTTCCAGCTCCATGGGTGCTGAGCCGAACCTGCACTGTGACCTCCTGTGGTTTTCCGTCAAGAGAGAATTTTCTCGACAGGCCTCAGCAGAGTCACCGAAAATTAACCTCAAATTAACCCGATTTACATCTTTACAGAGGAAGTCAATGCATGTCTGATAAAAGCTATAAAGTGTTAGTGAGATAATGGAAACCCACTGTAACGTCACCCACTGGTTTATGCACAAATGTTTGAGGCTTGGAATTATTGCTGTGACCATATTTGGAAGAGAGGGTGGAGCTGTGGGGGGATACAAGCTGCTACGCCTCTGTCCTGTTCGGTTCTAAACGAGAACATGAGGACAAAAACTGGAAACTGTTAGAAACTTGCCAATCACTAGCCAGCAATGCCCTAAAGCAAAGCTGTCTCATTTTTATTTCTTTTACAGAATTTACAATGTGAACATCATGCTGTATTCGAAAAAGACTTCAAACTATTGATTGAGATCAGAAACTCATCAGAAACATGTTTACTAAGTTAAACAATCAAGTAGGGGTAATTAAAGGGCCATAAAGAGTTATTTTCTCATAAGCTTCCACACATTTTGCAACCAGTGGAGGTGCCCCCTGCTGGCTATGAGAAACACTGCAGGTTTAAGGCACGCACTGGCTTCCATTTTCAGACTCTGAAGCTCCGACCATATTGTGCACAGTCTATGACTTCCCCACATGCATTTTTAATGCTCCAAGTCAAAAGCTGTGTGCATTCTTCTTCGTTTGTTTACTGAAATTAAAGTGCTCTGCTCTTGCATCCTATCTGCTAAACGCATGCAAACAAACAACAGATCATATTTGAGAAAAATAAACACACATTTTCACACGTTTCCCTTATAAACACTGGAGACGTCCCCTCTAATCCAAATATAGTATTCGGCAAAGTGAAAATAATGTTTTTCAGTGAAACGTTGTGCCTAGTGTGCCAGTAATCAGCAGAAAACACATAGAGCTTTAATATGAAGGGAATGAAAGAATTGCCTCCTAATTGTGTTAATTACTCATTTATCATTAGTGAGGCCAATTTTTTTTGCTTTTTCTGTCCCGGCGGGTCTGCCGCTCTGCTTTGTTAATACATAGCAGCTTGTTTGCCTGCTAGTGGATGAAAAATCCCTGTCCTCTGAGCATCTGCTCAGTACAGCGGGGATGTTGTATCTCCCCAATGCCCCAGACTACTTGTCTTCGCAAAATACAACTTAGAGAGATGTGAGCAAAGCTACCGGCTAAAACCTCAGACTCACAAACCCAGTATGATGAACACAAAAATGTAAATTGTATTCTCTATACAGAGTATAAAAGACACTTTCCGAGTTAATATAAGGGTACTTTAGCTGAGGGAGAGGATTAGGTCTTTATTCTACAAAAATTACATAAATTAATGTAAATTTCATTTTTGATAAAAAAAAAATCCCCCTCGTGTCTTAAGTCATTATGCACTCAAAATTAAAAGGGAAATCTCTATGATAAAATCAATTTTGCTCATCATGTTGTTAAATAAAAAAAAAAAAGGCATGGGGAGGAGGATGCCCACTATCCTTTTATCGATGCAGGACCAACCGGCAAACTCAGGGGCTGAAAAATGCAAAGTGCCATTAAAACTGTAGTTCCTCGAACAGCCACTTGAGGCTGGCTCCAAATGCGAATCATTCCCCAAAGACCTCCCAGAGTAAAATGCCCAACTTTAGACTTTATTTTTGGTCTCTGTAGCTTATTTCCCCAGTCATAACTCACTCATTTAAATTAAAGGCTTAAAGTTCTGCATAATTGAGGGTATGACCGCTTTGAGTGACAGCTAGCTGGTAGTTGTTTGGATAGCTGTCAGCAACCAGGCTTCTGCCTCAGCTCCAGCAGCGCTCCACTTCTTTCACAAAGATAGCTGGAGTCAGGCACTGCCGAGATGGCAAAATGTCCCCAAAAAGCAAGTATGTACAAGACCAGAGCCCTGGAAAAAGCTCCCCTAATAGCCTGCTACGAAAAGGGGTCTATTGACGAATCACACACTGGTTAAGTGGTTTCGCCTGCAGGTCGCCGTCGTGAAACTTTGCTTTAAGCACCAAAGAGTCCTGCTTCTGAAACTCTTTATTCTTTCCTTCTCATTCCACTTTTTTTTTCTTGTGTGTCTGTTTTGTCTGTCTGTCGGAGTGTTTGAACGATCTCAACACAAATAGCACCCTCACACTTCCCCAGTGCAAAGACACACGCTTTGTGACACAGCCACGGCTCAGATGTGAACCACAGTTATGCGTGTCAATTATATAATGACACTGTTACATAATTGCGAGCCAGTTTAATAGCGGGACGTCTTCCCTCCATGCATCCCTAACCACCGCGGGGGAAATCCCTTGCAGCTGCAAGCCTGTCTGCTCCACTCTACTACACTCCACTTGCCTGCATACTGACAGCCTTACATGCTGACCTCACATTACACAGTACAGCACACAGAAGCATCACTCCATTGAACTTGCCTGTTCAGGTTAGCAGCAGCTATCAAATTGTGTGTCCTCCTGTTGGTGCAAAGCGGAGCCACTTTTGCTCCTGCTGCTCTGTTAGTGTGAGAAACCATTAGTGCTGCACTAATAGAGGAAGAAAGTGTAGACCGTGCTCCTCCATGCTGACAACAAGTTTATAGGCTGTTAAGTCCTGTGGTGCCGGGATACATAGGTGTGCAGCATCAACATGGCGCCACATGGCAGAATCTGAAAACCCACAATATTAGGCAGTCCAGTGTCTGAAATTACACAGCCAGTCCACTGCTGCCAAATTTTCCGAATAGTCAAATGCAGTGACAGTTAACACACCTGCCTTGTTAATAATATTTCACTACTGTATGTCTATCTGTGGTGGACATGTCCAGCATTTGACTGAACAACCATCGTTTCACATAGAAAGAGAGCAGGTTGGTGTCAGTGTACCAGCCTATGTAGCCATTAAAAACTTTTTAGACTCGTGATCAGTCACATTTTAGTCAAACTGTTTGGTTTTTTTTTGTCAGTCCAACAATCAACTGGACCAACGCTTTGGTTGCACTGTCATCAGATTTTGTACAGACAATTATAGTTCCCAGATAATGAAAACCACAGTTTGGCGATGCTCTGACTTTTCCAAAAATACATGTGGATTTTTTATTTTTTTGTTTTTTGTGAAATGTTGACAACTATTGGATGGATTGTCATGGAATTTGTAGCATTTGCAGGATATTCATTGTTTGTTTAGTTTGTGCGCAACTTTAGAAACATGGTGGTGGAACATGGCAGATGGAAAAGGACCTACACCCTCCATACATATAGAGAAAGAATAGAACAATTCTTATTTTCAAGTAAGTACACACCAGAGATCACATTGATCAAAAAATGTTTCATCATTAACTGAATTTTAAAACTGTTTTTAAGGTTTTTGGGTTAATTTTTGCTTGTTAAGCCACAATGGCGGCTGAGGTTTGCTGCCCTCCGCTGTCATCGTGAAAAAAAAAAAGCATCCGTCTGCTTCCTGTGGCGTTGACATAATGAAAAGACAGCGCACAGTTGGTGTCTCTGTTCATCTTTTTTAGTTCGTGCCCTCCATTTGTCGTGTAAATGAAATGTGATTGTGATCGAGATGTTTTTAAACTTGAAATGTTATTAAACAGACTGCGTCTCATCATCATAAAAAAAAGGAAAATTAAAACGATGGGTAACAACAGATAATAGCAATTTTTTTTTCTTTTACCGTGTCCATCAAAATGACTAGCTCTGTTATACACTAATTAAAACATAATGAAGAATATCTTATGCATGTCTGCCAGTAGATGCTCCTTAATTCCTCCACACTGGATCTTTAATGACCGCCATGTGTCTGCTGACTGATGACTGTGGCTGTTGATGCCCACACTTAAACAAACAAAAAAAATGATATTTCTTTACATACAGCACTTTACTAAAGAAGATGAATAACTGACTGTCCAAACAGCCAACGCAATTCTTCAAGCTAAACTGACAAACGTTCACATTTGTACAGTTGAAAGACAAATTCATCCAGTGTGTCATTTTCCAGAGAAAATTGTTGACACGTGTCCCCTCATGAAGCGGCCGTTGAGCGTCCCTCGCTGTCATTGTGTTGTATTGATAAGAGGCTGCAGGTCCTGACTGTCAGTCATTCAATCAGTTAGGGGCAGGCCGGTTGCGTCAGGCTATAATTTAGCTGTGAGTTCATCAACTGAAGTGATATCACATCATTTCATCACATCCTTTCATCAGCCAGACAGCCTCTCAGATATACCGCCACCAGGGGACACACCTAAGAAACCACAGTTACACGGAAGGTCACCTGCTGAACGCCACTGGATCGAAGTCCAAAAATCCGCATAAAGCAGATGGAGAGGTTCTTTTTAAAATCCCATAAAGAAGCTAATCACGTTTCAAAGGTAATTCCAAGCAACCTTTTACATCATCTACTCAAGATAAGCGATATTAAGGTATTCTGGTTGGAAATATTCAAAAATGAAGTACAATTATCAACGGAATGTGAGAAAATAATAGTTTTGACATTATGTTATATTGTGTTGCCAAGAATCTGCTAAAGTTAGTATGCTAACCCGCTAGCCCTGCCCATCCCTTTCCAAAGCTCCTGTGCTAGCCGGGCCTTGAGCTCACAGTCTGGACCGCTAGCTGCGTGGCTAATTGAGCTAACCAGCTATTAGAAGTTAGCGCATACTCTGGTGATATCCTGACCTCTTTTTTGTTATGATGAATTTCGAAAAGTTCCCAATTCTAACATATTGCACCTTTTAAATTGTTCTTCTTTCATATGATTATAAAGTTAAAAAAAACATTCTAACCTGAGTAATTTGTGACTTACAGGACAGATGGAACATTGATGCAGGTTAAAGGTTATATTTATTCTTCCTTGCCCACACACAGACACACTCACAAGCCTGTAAATCAAGACACTGAGCTCTCTCGCAGATAAGTATGTAAGTCATTGTTCGTCTGGAGGTTAGGGAGCGCTGGAGTCATATCAAGAACTGTCACCAGCTGCCATAACACTGCATTGAAATTCATGGAGACCGAGTCAGTCATGAATATGACAATTTTGGCGCCAACAAACACGCCTAACACAGACACACACTGGCGAACACACACACACACACACACCAGAGCAAACACCTACTTGCCTCCCAGCGGTCGCGATGTAAATGCATTAAGAGCTCAGTGTGTGAAGTGAGGCAGAAGAGGGGAGACTGCCAGCTGACACAGGTGGCACGGAGCACAGACACAACTTATTACAGCCAATACAAAAAACCCCGCCGAGGAGGGCTGCTAAGACAACAAATAGGAGCAGCACGCTGGCAGAGGAAGGCACAGACAGGAGGGCGGAGATGGGTTTGAGGAAAGAAAGGAAGAAAGGAAAAAGAGCATGGGGGGGGGAGATGGGAGCTAAAGCAAGGAGGGCAGAATAAAGGGCTGGAGGAACGCACGTGTGTTTGTGTGTGAGCGCGAAGAGAAAGAGAAGCGAGCGATGAGAGGAAAACTGCTCGGCTGATTCTAAAGGGGGGCGTGTTGGACTGTCTACAGGCCCAATTTAAAAGGTTTCCCAGGATCACCATTTATCTCACCTGCATCCAAATGATGGCACAGGCTCAAATACACATAATTAAAACCCCGCCACACACACACTCACACACACCTCGGATAGCACCCCTACTGCAGCAAGCGAAAGCATATGTATTCCTAAGAGAAAGACTTATTGTGCTCCACTGCACCTGTGGCAGGTTTCCAGTATTCGGAGGTAGATAAATGGTCTGCTCTTTTAGGGCTGGCCTGCAATCTGACCACTCGGCTGTTTATGGGGAAGAGAGAGGGAGAAAGAGGGAGAGCTGGTGAGTGTGAGAGAGAGAGGAGGAGATAAGAGAGGTAAGGGAGGTGAGGGGGTAGAGGATGAATAGGGAAATGCACAGCGGATGATTTGTAACACGACTACCTCGTATTAATCTCCCCTAATGCACTGCTCCACCGCGGGGGGAGGGAGGGGCGGAGAGCGGAGGGGAAAAGATGACAGAAGAGAAGAAAATTAGACACAAGTCAGACGTGAATTTACAAACAAACACATGTGCAGATTATTATAAATTACACGCAGACGGGATTTGAAGCCTCCCAGTTACTAAACAAGTGTACTATGGCGCTTTCAAAGTGCCTTTTCGCTCGTCAGGCGTCACCCAAATCTCACGGAAGAGATGAACTGGTTTGATCAATTCAGCTCAACGTCTCCTGTGTTGACACGGCGTTAGATTTAGCTCAAATGAGACTCATCAGTCGGATTGCAATGTTTAGAATGCTCTCGATAGATTTGTTAAAGTCACTGATGACGTTAACGGCAAAGTACGTTTAGTTAGTTTGCTATTAAAGGTAAAAATCTGACATCTGAAGAGCGGCAGAGTGAAGGGTGAGAGTATCACTAACCCGCTGGCGAGAATTAAAGGAAAGCCTGGTGGTAGTCTATATTGCTGTCAGCAAAATCCAAACCAACCAAATTGACGAATGAACTGCGCTGTCTGTGTAGGTTCTTCCTCTGAGCGACAAACATCTGTTGTTGTCTTTGTCAAGGTTTGGCTTTCTGGTTCATTGTTTTATTTTGTAGATTATATCCTTGTGTGTCATGTTTTACCTCCAACTTCCTGTCTTTGTGTTGTTCCCACCCGTTTTCTGTGTACACCTGCACTCCATTAGTGAATCATTGCTGTGTATTTCAGTCTGTGTTTTCTTCTCACTCTTTGTTGCTTTGTCTGTGTCCTCGCTTTGTTCTCTGTGGCTTCTGGTTTGTCTTCAGCTTTATATTTCTCTTCAGTTATTTCCTCGGACTTTCGTTTGCCTGCCTGCCTGTTGTTTGCAGTTTGGATTTCGGATTCTGGACTTTGGAAATCAGCTCCATCATTAAAGCTCGCTTTTTGTTATTTTACCTGCCTGTCTCTGTGTGTCTTGCGTTTGAGGCCCATTTTGCAAAACGAAAAAAAAAAAAAAGATGAAAGAAAAACAGAACATTACAAACCAACCCGACACCAGCTTCCAACTGGAGGAGGTGAGAAATGCCATGGACTACCTCTCCTTTCGTATGAACTGTAACATGAACATTAAGTATAAGCTGAAGGCCACGGCTTATTTTTGAAGTAACTTTGAACTCTAAGCCCTGATTTTATACGAGCTCCAGTTGCTGTTGTCTGGGATAGCAAACCCTGAAAAGACAAAAGACAGAAGGTGAAGAGTAAATCCTGAGACGCAAAAGGAAAAACCTCACCACAGCTACATGGTCGCAGTGACAATTCCATCATAATCAACTTGGGCAGTTTATTTAAAATGGATCCCGCACACACCATCCTGCTGCTCTAACAACTCATTACACACCAAATACACTGCTAAACATAGCGCTCCTGTTTGAGTAGCATTTCCCATAAAGTGCCCTGCTGAGCCTTTTTTGAAAATGGTAGTATATATCTGTGATTTTATAGATTCTCATCTGCAGCGAGAGCCTAGGGCTTGCGGCTAGAAGCCCGAGAAAGGGTAGGGAAGTCATAAAGTATTACAGAGAACTAGGCTACTAAAACATTCCCTGTTTTGTTGTTTTCACTAGGATTTTTCTTTTTGGACAGAAATCTAAAATATTGCAAGTCTTATCCTTAATTAAGGGGAAAAAGTGATGATCAGAAACTTCTTGGTTTTCTCTCCTCTTCATCCGTCATATTACAGTCTACTATATCTCTTGAAAAACCACAGCTCTCATTTTGCTCCCTTTTCCAGCTTTTGATCTTCAGCGCTTCGCCATGTAAGGCAGCCCCTTAATGTGCTCATGAAACTCTGACGAGCTGAGTTAACTGACAAGCCTGCCAACAAGCCTGTACGAGCAAAACACCGCACTGAAGACGAGATTATTAATTTATCACGAATGGTTCCGATAATCTGTGAAGTTACAACGTGTAGACAGCATTTCTGAGGAGCAAATAATCAGCTGTCGTTAGCCCGAACAGAGATGCAGCCTGTAGTTGCCTCACTGTATACAAATGTAACATTGAGCCTGCCTACGTCAAAGCTGTGAAGGTGCTCCGAGGCGGCATCTCCCCGGAGACTCTGTTTCCAGGCCAGATACACATTGCTGATTAAGACACTCATCCTGGTATTGATGCAGCTATAAAATACAAGATACTTCTACACATATCGATCCAGGTCTTAACCTAACACAAGACACTCACACACACACACACACACACACACACACACAGAGTAATATGTACTCTCCATCATATGTTTACACTTATATAACAAATACTCTTATGCATGCATAAATACAAACACTCTGATAAAAAAGATTTACTAAAAAAAGACAAAAAAAAAAGGACATGCAAGATCAAGATGACCAACCGCTCACACACGAAAACACACAACCTATGAGATCGACCTGAGCTGTACCCAGCGTGGGTCACCAGCTGTAGATCGATGAGAGACGAGGCTGGAAGTGACAGATGTGAGTGAGAGGCCTGGAGGCAAGCTGCACTATGGGGGCATCTCCTGTCACTACGTGTAGCCTCTGCTGTCCATGCTCTTATCAGGTGTATGAGAGCCTGACATGTACATGCGTACGTATATATATGAGAGGGAGTGTATGTCTGCTCACATGCCCGAGAGCGTGTGCGTTTCGTAATTCAGCCCAAGCGTAGGTCAGGTGCTGGGCAGTACGTATGTGGGCTTAAAGAGATGATGTGTGATGTTCAGGTTTTAATCATGGCTGTGAGGTCTCTGACTGACTGGTCCTCTGTTCCTCCCTCCTTTCATCCTGTGATTCCGTAATTAGTTGATTGACCTCTGCTGTCAGGGCCTAATTACACATGGTAATTAAGGATTAGATGGGTCAGGAGGGAGGTGTGTGTCTGTGTGTGTGTGTGTGTGTCTGGGGTTGGAAGGGGAAGGGGGGTTAGTATGTGTGCATGAAGTGGCCTGATAAAGGATGTGAAGGTCGATACATTGCTTTTAGTTTTAGGGGACAGGGAACTGTCCACTCTCCTTGGCGAGCGGCTGCCTTGTTTGCAAGATCAATGCAAGATGGATGCGAGATGAATGTAAACAATGTTAATTAAAAAGTATCACTGTACTAAAGCTCCTCCGCTGACATCAATGAGCTGACTAGTGCAATACAGTAAAGAACTGCACTGTATTTCTGGAGTGGTAACAACCACTGTTTGGGAAGTGCTCAGCTGGCAAAATAAGTACGGATGGGTGATGTCCCTCTCAGGAAATGTTACTAAAACCCATTACGCTTGTCACCGGCACATTTTGGGACGCGTAAATAGAAAACAGACTGCGTGCATGTGATTGCTAAGCGCTGTTAAATTAGGACTTGAAAGCAGCACTCAGCTATACTCTTGTACTATTCAAGTCAAATTAATTAAACTACATTTTTACACTAAAGAAGTGGGTCACGCAGGCATTGTGGGGGAAAAAACAGCACAATAGAGCGGTGAAGTGATTCAAGTAACAGCAATTACAAAACCACAATAGATTCCACAAAAAGAGCCACCCGGTGCACAATACAAAAAAAAAAAAAAAAAAAAAAACGGGAAATGAGGAGGTAATAGGAATAGCATTGTCCAAATAAAACACCTGACAATAGTGCAGCGTGACAATTTAAATAAATCTATGGACACACATTGTGCTAAGTGATGTATTTTTCGCCAAATTAAGTAAGGTGCCGCTCTCACATTTAATGGAGGGAATCAAAGGATGGGACGGAGATACAAACAGGGCCCTAGAGGAAATTCTGCTATTGACACTAAGGCTGTCACGGGCACAGACAGTTTTGCAGCTTATGGAGTGCAAAGAGGGAGTGTGTTGGCAGGAGATAGGGTACAGTGACAGACAACCCCAGAACCTCACTCAGAGGGGGTGCCCATCGCTCACTGCTGCCCTGTGGGGGGTTGATACACTTTCTTCTCTTCCTCCCTTTCTCTCTCTCTCGCTCTCTCTCTTTACCTATCTCTCACTCGCTCGCAATGATTTGCTTTTCTTTTTTTTTCTACAGAGAAGTGTGTTCTGTTGTCATTCGACACATGGCAGGAGGCTGGAAAAAAAGTGATGCATGATGAACAAAGATGTAAAGACGGCAGCAGAGAGAGGGAAGAGAGATGCGAAGGTGTTTATAGTTTTGAGCATATCATGATGATACGATCATACAATGTATGGCGGGAAGGAAGGGTGAATGGTGATGGGGGAGCAAGAGGGAAGGGAAGCATGAAAGAAAAGGAAAGGTGAGGACTTTGCAGATTTAACTAGTACAGCAGAAATATAGCAGTGGTGCATGCAGGGCACCCTACAGAGCATTGTGGTACGTTTTCTCCATTTTAAGGGCACCCATTTGTGCACTGTATCACATCTTCTTAACTGGAGGGGCATCCCAGAGGGCACTTCTTCACATGTTCTTCACTGGAAGGGCACTATAAAGGGAAAGTCATTGCATTTTCTCTACTTGAAGGTCAACTAAGAGGGCACTTCATGATGTTTTCTCCACTGGATGGACACCCAAGAGGTCAATTCATTAAATTTTCTCTACTTGAAATCTGAAGGGCAAGTTAAAGGGCACTCCAACACGTTCTCTTAATTGGAAGGGCATCCCTATGGGGAATTCACTGCATTTTCTCCACTGGAAGGGCACACTGGAGGGGAATTCAGTACATTTTTTCTACTTAAAGGGCACACTATAAGGCACTTTATCAAATTTTCTCCACTAGAAAAAACACCCTCGATAGAAATTCACTACATTTTCTCTATTTGAGGGGCACCACAAATTGCACATCATCACATTTTTGTCTCATTGGCTGGGCACCATTGGAGGCACTGCAATCCATTTTCTTGCACAATGAGCCACCAAACTATGTTTTATCTACCACAGGGTTATGAAAGAGGGCACTTTTGCAGCATTTTTTAAGAACATGGGGGCACCAGCGGGGCAATCGCCCGGTGCATCATAGCATGAATGTGGAAAATATACTTGAAAAATTAAGTATGAGGGTGGAGTGGGCCGTGTAGATAAAAGGAGAGAGAGGTGGTGGGTGGTTAGTATGCTGGTAAACCGCTACATCTGTCAGTGCTCCTCACAGAGCTGCTCACCACTACAGTTTTTTCTCTCGGATAAGCCACAAGGCAGGCCGGAGCTCCAGGAAACGCCAAGTTGGAAAAATACGAGCGCTGAGTGTGAACCATGAAATACAGAGGCACAGCTCTCGACATGAAACAGAAGATATGGAGCTAGCTGGTGATATGGCTTTGGTGGAGTGAGGTGAGGATGGGATGACCTAGTTAGAAAAGAGTGAGGGATACACATAGAGTGAGGTAGAGGACAGAGGCAAACAAAAGGAATGATGGGTAGTGAAGGAAAGTTGTGTAGTTGTTACATGAAAAGGAGAAGTTAGGGACTCACCTAAGTTACTGCCGTTCAAAAGGGGAACCATAATATATGTATGAAATGTATTTGCCAATCAAGCCAAGAAATGTCCAGACATTTTAATCTTGCCCGAAAATGTTACCCCTCTGGTGGTGCAGAGGAAAAGTCAGGGGATCATTAAAATCTTCGCGTGTACATGTTTTCGTGACAAGACATAGTTTGGAGACCAGACACACTCTTCCTGGCGAAAGATCTTGTAATGCGAGACCTCCTGTCGCTGTTCAGTCATGTAGTCTGCAGATGAGAAAGGCTTCAACATTCTCGATACAAGGCGGGAGGTCGTGTAGTGTGAACAGTACAGCGATCTGAAGACTCTGAATGTCATGTAGTTTGACGATTGCATAAGAGAGCTGGTTGTGCTTCAGATGTGGGACCTATTCTTTCAAATGAACCACTGCCCACACTCCACGGCATGAGAAAAATGGACGGTATGGCTCTGCAAGACCTTTCAGTTCTGATTGGATCCTTTGTTGTGGCAAATTATGATTACACAAAGAGTTATCTCTATTATTACCTGTGTTTTCATCCTGGTCAGTCACCACTTTCTCTTTCTCTTTCTCTCTCTCTCTCTCCCTCTCCTTCTTTTGTTCTGACACTCCTATTGTTTTCAGTGCACCTACATTTCTCTGTGTGAATAGGGCCTTAATGATGGAAATCAAACACAATATTGTCATCCACCATCTGGAGCTTCACTGCATCGAGACTGAAAAGCATGTGGCGTTGCGGAAAGTACTAAGCAGAGTGCATCATTGTTAACCCTCACGATGTAAAGTTTGCTCACCGCAGAAGTGATGAAGTTTTCACTTCACAGTTAAGACCCGAACAAGAAGTTCAAGGAAGGTGAAGGAGAGACGCACTTGTCAACAAAATCAGAGAGGGAAAGAAGACAAACTTTTGTTAAACTAAGATAGATGAAGACAGTGTGTCCTTGTGTCGGCAACAGTGTGTGGACTGAATTTTCCTCTTGTGACAACTCTGTCATCCTTGGCCTTCCTGACACTGACTCTAAAAGACAACCTAACTCAAGAGACTAGGTCTGATAGCATGCTGTATTGCACAGAGCGGTCAGGCCTGTCTCTAAACTGAGCATATTTGATTCCTCTGTGAGTTTCTTGAGACTAGCTGCCATGAAAAGTCCCTTGACCTTATTTTTTTCTTTTTTTTCTCTTTACATATTTGTCAATTCATCTATTTCGGCTTGAACACGCCGTTCACCGGAGGAAGAAAAAAAACAAGTCTTCCATGAGCTGGACTGAACTCATACATGTAAAAATATAGTAAATCAAATTCAGTTTTGAGAGTGGTGCGCTGTACACACGGTTCCTCTGTTCTATCTTAGGAGATAAGCACTGAAGCCCCGTTTGTTTGCGGGTGCACAGAGGATCCTAATGCATGCAAATAGAGATAGCTGTTTGAGCGCCGGTTCACTAGGGGGAGAAGAAAGAAAAAAAACAACATTTCAACCCACACATAAACACACATGCACAGCAATGCACTCACAAGCACTGCAAAGCAAGAGGAGGAAGGCTTATAGTGGAGAGGAGAATAGTAATGAGGTAAAGCTTTTGTAATATTCTAAACTTGGCTGCGGGTCTCCCGACGCAGGTAAATGTTCGCATCGCACCCTCTTTCCCCCGCGTTTCCTGCTGCGCATAGATGAGTGGAGCTGTCTTATGTTAGATATTCCCCCCTTAAGGCTGCTTCCATTTGGGGGTGCCGGGAATAATGTTACACACTCCATTATTTTTATAGGCCTTAGGCATCTCACTCAAATCCATTCATGAATATATTGACTTTCATTTTGCTGCATGATTGAGGCTTGTTTGCCTGGCTGCCGCTAGACTGCTCGGACAAACCAGACTGTAAAGGATGAGTAAAAGGAAAAAGGTCCACCGCATACAAACACACTTTTTCCGAGGCGATGCAGCTGCAGTGGTGATGCTGTTGGAACCGCTGCGATTATCTCAATCCCCCTGCAGGATATTTTAAGCATTAGCTCCGCTCTCTCCCTCTCTGTAAAGAAATGGAGACTGATGCTCCACATATGATTAGATTAAGATGGAGAAAGTGACAAACGTTTGTCAGCAAATATTGCCTGGCTCTCAGAGAAAGCACCGCCGAGTGCAGAGATGGACACTGTGTGTTTTGAATTGAACTTATTTGAGTTTATGGATGTCTGTCAGCGTGCAGGGAGAGAGGTGATACTGTCCGTGGTGCTTGTTTTCATATGATTACTTCATCTTGAATATTGACTGAGGGGGCCAATGATTTTCGGCCCGTATACCCAGCTGTGTCGAAATGGGCTTCTTTCGCTCTGTTTGTTTCTGCAAGTCTCCTGCAATATTACATCATTTCTGCATCTCTACACGGGTTGTGTGTGTACATGTGAATAAATGTGGAGGCAGGAGGAAGAGTTCCCTTAATGTGAGTTGCCACTCAGCATGCACTTTGTGTGGATTCATCCAACTACCACCAGAAAAATGCCAAAGAGAAAGAGACAGATCACCCACACACTCATATTATCCTTCCACATTTTTCTGCTTATCTGGTTAAACTAGGCAGAGCAGTCTTCTCCCCAGCCACATTTTCCAGCCCCTCCTGGGGTATCCCGAGGTATTCCCATGCCAGATGGATATGTAATCCCACCAGCATGGTCAGGGTCTAGCTAGTGTCGCCTCCCAGTTGTGTGTACTCGCGTGGGTGCCACGCGGGTGTGTATGTGAGGCGCTCAGATTGGATGTATGGGCTACCCACCTCCAGTGCAAAAGACCAGCATTATAACATCAAGCTCCTTCCAGGTTTACTGTGCAAGCTGTCTGTCCCTAAGAAGCTTATTTCAGCTGCTGCTATCATATATAATGCTTTTGGTCGCCACCCAAAGCGTGCGAGTCTAGGCTTGAGCTTCCTCTGGATGCAGATATGTGTTTACGTGCACACACAACATGCTTCTGCACGTGTTTGTCTATGCTGCAGTCTGCTTTCGTTGGAGCGCACGCCTTTAATTATGATGATGTTAACAAGTACGCTGCCCCTGCTGGTGTCTGAATTGTCCCTGGACACTAATTTCCTTGTGGGGAGCCAAACGCAAATATGTCTCTGCTCGTGTACTGTGACACTGTCATCATTAGTCACATTTATTCAATGTGACACCGAAACCTCTGTTACATCAACTACTGTGTCCTTTATACCCTTGGGTAATGAGTAATTCTGCTAATGATGAGCGAAAGACACAGACACAGTTTAGTGAATGCATCTGAAAGTGACACCTTGAATGCAAACTAAGCAACCGAGAGGTATGCTGCTGTTAGACATCTGTAAGATGATACATACACATGCAATTAACTGGTTCTCATGATATCAGCCCTTTTCTCTGCAACAGGATGGATCGAAATATTAAAAAATTGATGTTGCCAGAGCATGCACGAGCACTACGTAAACTTTTGGTTGCTGGGTTCTGCGATGCACAAAATGTACACTTGCATGTTAAGTGGTGTTCCAGCATGCAAGCACACACGCTTTAAATATGTAATATTAATTTCTAGATGGTTTTCCAGGTCAGAGTGATAGAGAATCAGCAGCATGAGCTCTCAGGCCACCTGACGATGCATCCCTCCCGTAGACCTGGGTCAGTCGCATGGCCTCTCCTCAGATGATCAGTCACCCGAACTTCCAAATCACCTTCAACCAGCTTCTTCTAAACTGAAGTAGCAGCAGCTCAACACCAAAATACCTCGTGAATCTGGGCTGAGAGATTCCAACCTCAATGCTGCCTACCTTACTAATTGGGCCTGATAACTGTAATTAAACAGATTTTTTTAAGCTAGATCCAACATTGTTATAGGACACGTAATTAAACAAAATATCAATGAAAGCTCATTAAAGAAAGGAAATTGCTACTCAGTATTTGTAACTTATCTTGATTCACTCAAAGGTGTCTTTTCACTTCTCTCTCTGCTTATCCCTGCTCTTTCCTTTGCACTCCCACTTGTTGGTGCTTTTATAGTAGCTAATTTAAACCGGTGACATAGATAAATGGTGGGAATGTCTGTGATTCTGTGGCTCAAAATCATTTCATAACCACATTAAATACTCCGACACTGCTCCTGAACAAATACAAAAGGGAGAAATGCGTGGCATCGGAGCCAATTCGCACTTACAGCGGGTTCATTTTCTTGACTGACATGATCTCATTCGAACATCTCTGTAGACTCCGGCTTCCTCTTAAAATTTGGGTTACGTTCTTGAGCTAGGAAGGTCAAGCGAAAGGAGAATTAACTTAATGGGAATCAGAAGCTGGAATAATGAGAGTCCAACTTTTAACTGAATCTCATCAATACTTAAGAACATTTCACACTGCTAAGATACCGAGTGCCTTCCACTACTGTACTCTGAGAAATAGAGCGCAGATATATCAGTTTTATCACGGCCAATTTCCATCGCTGCTGCCTTCAGCTTACTCGAGATTGTCACGAGGCAGCTGGTACAAGCAAGGCAACTGGCTACATGCCAGACACACATACTGCATACTGTAAGTGCATCCTATTAAACTATTTGAAAGGTTGTTGTTACACTCTTGAAGATCTAATTGAAGTGAGGTATCAGGTAACGCTGGCAGGGCAATGCTGATGTGAAGGGATGGAGTGATGGGAGATGATATCCTTGGTGGTATAAGAGCTCTATTTTTATGCTTTCAAATAGGTAAGGAAGTACAGCTTCCACCAGGAACACACAGTTTGTTTTCAACGGATGGTTGATACGAAGATGCTCCTTTCTTTGGATATTGCGTGGAAGTTTGTAATTTATCTATTAGTTTAATTTTATCTGAATAGTCTTGGAAGTCTTCCCAAAATGTTCTCGCTCTAGATCAGTGGGTCATCATGGTACATTATTACAATGAATACTTTAATGTTAAAATCATAGGCTGCAGTGGTGCAGCCACCATGATGTCACCGCTTGGTTTGTGGATTGCTGTTACCTGAAGCTTCAAGTTTGGCATTATTGCATCGCCATCTTGTTTTGAGTGGAGCCAGAAGTGACCATTTTTGGATGAGATGTTGAAGCCGAGGAGGATTTCATGATTGAATTCGATTGAGAAGCCGAGGGCACACTGTGGCAGTGACGTATCAATCACAAGGTTGCCAGACCCTGAAGAATGCCCTGTTTCTTTTTCACCTGGAGGCCCTGAGGGGCAGTGAGAGTTGTTTTTTCTGGTGATGCAGAAGTTCTGAAAAGAATATTTTCCTGAGTGAAAAAACTTTTTTTATAGGAATTTTTCAAAGGAAGAAAGAAATCAAGAAAAAAAATCTTTTTCTCAACAACAACAAAAAAAACTTTTCTCAAAAGAGAAAAAAAACTTTTTCTTAACAAGGCAAAAAAAAAAATTCTCACGAGGGAAAAAAAAAACATGACATGCATCGTGCTACATTCAAAAAGATGAAACTAGTGACTTGACACTGTTGAGACTATAAACATATTAGGAAACTCTTTGTTGACATAATAAATCCAGTGGAAAGTGTTGTGATTTTCTCATAGACTTCTATTCAATCTGACTTTTTTGCAACCAATGAAGTCACCCCTCTACAGATTATTAGAAAGAATGCATGTTTAATCACATCCACAAAGGCCTCACTTTTCGAGTCCAGCAACTGTGCAGCCTTAGAGATGCTCAAGCACCATTTTTCAAAGTTATATCATATTATAAATTGATTGCTTCTGTGATAACCTACATTATATGAAAACAAATCATCTCCCTATTAACACAGCTCACCTTGAGACCAGGGGCTGGGATGAGTTGATGTGTGTAACTGCTGTAATGTAATACAGCCTCCCTCCACACTGCAGGGCCTCTTATTCAGAGCAGCCGCCTCCTGAGAATAACAGGCAAACGGAGCATGAAGGGAAGGCGAGGTCTGGACCAGGGGAAGATAGCATGACTGTCTGACAGGATGTGCTTAGTTACACACTCTCTGTTCCTACTAGAGCCCAGACAGCCCACCAAGGCCACACATGGGAGAAGAGAGGAGGGAGGAGGTGGCTGCAGGATGAGTGTGTGTGTGTGTCGGTGTGTGTGTGTTTGTGTGCATGCCCGCGTGCGTCTGACGCAAGAAGAGATATATCGTCTCCTTCTTTTGCCTGGAGAGACTCTGGTACGCATCCAAGATGCCAACAGCAGTGACAGCATCATCAACAAAATGTAGCTGTGGCAAACACACACACACACACATACGCACGCATGCACACAGATTGCTGCTGAGCCACTTGAGAAAAACACTCCAAATGTGTTTAGGAAACTGCTCTGCCCCGGGAGGGAAAATCTTTTTCTTTTTTTTTTTTGTTTTGTCCCAAACAAACAAACAGCAGCACATTTTCCTTCCCCCCTCAACAAAGTGAAGATTCCCCACTCTGTAGAACAGCAGGCCTGGCGTGAACAAGTCTGTTTCGGGAGGAAACTTTTCCCCTTCGTCATGTCTGCTGGCCATTAAGCCAATTACAGCCAAATGAAACTAAGTGGGGCAGGCTTAACAGAGTGTCAGATTGCTCCTGAAGGTCAAACAACACTCAGAGTGAATGGCTTCTGTCTATAAATCCCCCCTAGGTCGGTTGTGTTGCTTATTGGCATTCAACATCAGCACACCTGTTTATCTGATGAAGCTATTTCCCTATAAAGGAAGACTTTAAATGTCTGGCCAATTGCCCAGTTTACCTTTATGGGCCATCTCTTGCTCCCATCTTTCTCTCTCTCTCTCATCTCTTTTTCATTTCCCAAGTGGGTGATTCAGTACCTCGAAGCAGCAGACATTTTTCACTCTTGGAACCACCTGAAAATAACAAGCTAGCATGGATAAGGACCTAATAAGAAGACCGAAAGATGTGAGGACGCGAGGACACGGATGCTGACGAGAGGGAAACGATGAGAGTTGCACAGGCGCTTTTAAAAAAAAAAAAAAAAAACTAGGGTCTGTTTGATTCTGCTTCTGGCAATCAGGGTCCCAATTTGTATATGTGCTTATGGGCATTAAAAAAATTTAAGCTATCCAATGCATTACATCAAAAAAACATCTGTTTGATTTATTGCATGAATACAAAGTAATTAGCAGCAGAGAATACATGCACAATCATGTATATGCCAATGTGTGGGTGTTTTTGCTGAGAAGGCCAAATGCTTAATGGTGCTAAATAGGTCTCAGGTGATAGGCCGCTCATTCATAAAAACACTAAAAGGCATAGAGGGTTTTTTTTTTTTTTTTTTTTAAGGTGAGTGACCTATTTTTGATCCTCCTGCTGAATGAATGAGTGAATATATGAATGGCTGTCTGAGAGGAGCCTGAATGAGTATGGAAAGAACTCTGACACCACGAGTGGGAGGAATAGTAACACAAAGAGGAAGCAGCTGAAGTAGGGAAAAGAAAGAGTGAACCAGAGATGAGAGCAACATATGCTGATGATGAGGACTTCCCAAGAAGGATTTTAATATTTCATGTGTCCTAGATTCCCCCCCCACCTACCCATCCTCCACCCCCACATTCCCCCCCAGGACCAAAAAAAAAAAAAAAAAAAAGAAATGACTGAGAAGCCAGGGACGGAGAGATGAAGGGAAGGAGAGAAAGAACGAGTGAGCGATTTAAAAAATGGGAACATGGACCCACACTTTGTGTGTGTTAGACCATGTACCCTCGGAGGATCAAAGTAATACTACACCAGGTCATTTGTTTTGTAACACCTATGGGAACGTATGTGCCACTGAGCGCCGGGCTGAAACTCACACATTGTGTGGTGATCGAGACGATAAAATGAGTTTTTACTGCGATGTTTGCAGTTTACACTAGCGTTGCAAGTGGCCTTGGAGGTTGTTTACAGAGCAAAAAAGAACTCTTTACTCAGTTTAATCATTGTATGCCTTTTTGCACCATACGACAAACAGAACTCGCCTCCGCCTGACTACTACTCAAAAGATAAGCTCCAACATTTTTTTGGAAAACAAGCTTGTTTGCTGTCTTGCCAAGTGTTAGATGAGAAGATCAATACCACTCTTACATCTGTACGGTAAATATGAGGCTTCTATCGATGGATGTTTAGCTAAGCTGAGCACAAAAACTGAAAAAACGGAGGGAGACGGCTGTACAAAAGTGTAAAAGGGGACTTATTCTGCCTTTTATTTGTTTGTTTTTCCCTCAGTGTTTTCTATATGTTCTTGAGTAAGTAAAAATTAAGTTGAAAGTTATAAAGATCAAAGTCTGCATCAACCGAAGCCCCTCTTTCCCACAGAAAACTCAGCTCCTGAAACGCCTCACCAGTAGTCCCGCCTCTAATTTTGTGAGTTCTATGACATCGCACTACGTCACCATGTCACACATATGAATGATTTTTTGAAAATAAGAATTGATTTAGCACAGCTCAGGCATGTGTGAGCTGACCAATTAGAGGAGACAAGTTACTCAGGAGGGGGGTGGGGGGGCCTTAAAGAGACAGGAGCTAAAACAGAGGGGGTGTACGGAGCTGCAGTACTGGACAGTATGAGAAAAACGGATTTGTCTTTTTGAACACTAAAGCATGCAAATCTATTCCAGTAGTTACCCGAAATAACATTTTTGCTTGAAAATGAACATAATATGTGTCATTGAAAATATACATACCAGCACCTATAAAGGTCACACACTAACTCATTAGGTTATGTAACATTTGTTTAATCCGCACAAAGAACGTGCTGCCTAGCAGGGAACCTCCAGGAAGTCACTGCGCCTGACCAAAATACAATCCATGTCCAAACAGCACATAACACACAAGCTGTTGATTTCATGCTGTTGGTTACTGAGTCAACAAATTAAATATAACGTGCTAATTAATGAGTTTTAGATGAGCTGGGATGCAGACGATGTTGCCTGTTTCCAGTCTTTACGCTAAAGCAGAGCCAACCGGTTTATCCTTCAAGTCGTGCAGTATCAATCTTCCCCTTCAACTCTCAGCAAGAAGCGGAAAAAAAGTGTATTTACTCCCAAATTCGAAACTTTTTCCTCCAGCTGTAATAAAAGAAAAACGATAGAGGAAGATGAATGGGTGCCATCAAACCTGAAGATGAAGTGGGAGGGAAAAATATAAAAGAGCAAAATACAATCGAGAAAAAAAAAGTCTATTCCTGACTGACCTTGACTTTGTTGTTCAAAGATGTCGTTGAAGCTTCGCTGTGAGCGGGAAAAACATCAGCGTTTCCCGCCGCACACCAAACACCATCAGTTGTTTAAAGCAGCATTATTCTCTGTGCGGCTGGTGCACTGCATATTGTGATTCATCAAGAAGGAGCCACCACCAGTCTGCCACCTATATTTGTCTCCGCCACTAGATCAGACAGCCAATTAGCATGAAAAGTAATGTTTCTGCCACTCTCTCACTGTATTTATGTGTCTGTCAGCCGGCCCTGTCCACACACTTGTCCATTTGTGTTTGTGTCTGTCTCTGTTTGCGGTGTGTGTGTGTGTGTGTGTGTGTGCGTGTCTTGCTGGTCTGCTGCTTCGCTAACAGTGTCTCATTCAGCAGAGCAGGGGCGCCCGGAGCCTGTGACCCTGCTAATCAGCTCGACCCACAATAACCCTCCGACTGGCATCTTAATTAATCACGTTACAGCGGTGGGATGTAGCCTCGCCGCTCGATGTTCTTTGCGCGACAATAACACGGAAATATTAAGATAATCATAATTGCCTCGAACCGTTGTCTCGTTATTGGACGTCAGTTGTTCTCTTTGCTGGGCGTGATTCAGCAGCGTGTGCATGTGTTAGTGCAGATGCAGCACTTGTGCTCACCTGCAGCGTCGGGGCAACGTGGCCATAAAAAATGATTTAAAGGTGACGAGGAGCCAGCTTCTTCTCTGCTGGCTGCCACTCGGTGTTATCTTCAGGATTGCCCCGCAACTCACTTCACCCTTTCATTTATTTTAGAGATAACGTTTCGCCGCCAGAACTGACACACTCACACATGGAGGCGAGCGCACGTGCACACACACATACACACACAGTGACTCGTGTTCATTACCTTAAAGCTAACCACGAGCTTCCTGTAACTGGAACAATGACAGAAACTATTTTAGCTCATGCTGGATGCCATAACAGCGCAACCAAATGAGGAACATTAATTTTGCCTCCAGTGAGACAAGCTGTCCCCTGTCACTGTGTGTGTGTGTGTGTGTGTGTGTGTGTGTGTGTGTGTGTGAAACCCAACTGAGATGAGAACACACACACATTTTTCGACCGTACAGTAGATTCTGTGTTTGTCACAGAAGGATTTTTAGATTAAATATGGCGCGAGCCGACACAGAATTATTATTCCCCTCGTGGAGCTCTGTCGACCAAATCTGCATGTTTAAGACTGCGCTGTCATCCCTTTATGGGCCGGCATAATGATGAAGATACTGTTTAGATATTCGCTTATTATCTCCCAGGCTCAGCTTGCAGACAAGTTAAGGCTCCCCGTGCTAACCAGAAAAACTGGAAATATCTCCGGATGCCTTTTTCCTCTTTCCATCGCTGGACAATTACAATATTTATGAGAGAGACCCTGTAGTGGAAAAACACAGTTTTATTCTCCAGCTATTTCTTTTCCCCCTCTTGTACTGTCGATTCTTTTCCTTTTTTTTTTTTTTTTAATGAAACACCGCCAAGAAAATCACTCAAGCATTTGTCAGTGTAATTGTACAACACAATGCCATGAATGGATATGAGCCTGCCGTTTCAAACTGCTGACAGGCACAGAATAAAACACCTCGCGCTGAACAGGGGATTAGGGCAGAGAAATAGAGTGAGTTAGTAAGACAGCAAAGGGGAGATGATGAGAGTGTGTGAATGTGTGTACTTATTTTTCACTTCTATTATTTCCTTGGAGCGTTTAAAAAATATAATTCCATTTTAATTGAGTGGGAATAAAACATTGATTACGCTAACCTTTCATACACGTCATGAAACATTTAAAGGAAGAGTAACAGTTGCGCTGGAGGCTTATTCGCGTCTCCAGTCTGTAATAGATGTTCACCCGTACGGGACACTTGAAAGTGTAAACTTACCCTCCGAGTTAGAACTGTTTATGTAATGTTTTGTGTAATGTAATATTATGATAATTTTGACGTAATTGAATCAGATTATGAATGTTTGTCTGGGAGTGATAATATGTGCTCATTGAAGTTTAGTGTCACCTCAGATGGTTATTGGCTGACTGGTGATGGCTGTAGCTCACACTGTCTTGATGAGCGACATTGTGACAGTTTTATTGGTGGTAACGCTACATGCAGGGGTTAGTGAAACATCAATCAAGCAGGTGGTTCAAATCCTCGCTCAACAGTTCTTTGCTATTGTGCTGTTCAACATTAACAGCAGGGGGGTAGCCAAAGTAAAGCTACTGTGAGCCCAGGTGCCAGGCTGAAATGTTGGCAATTAAAGTTTCTGCAGACCGCTGACATGTTCGGATTGTGTCACAGACTATGTGTGTGTCATACCAGGTCATGTTCACATTACATGTTAATGACTTGAATTTCATTCTGGCGCCTGCGGGGGGAGGTGATGGAGTTACAGACGAAAAAGGTTGCCAAGCCAGCGTCTGGAAATTGTCCTTAAAAATATCCAGTGGTGTCACACTCACAGCGTCAAACTGCAGCCGTGTTTGTGGCAACATTAAAACAGATATCTTTGATGTGACGCCGGGACTTCTCCAGCAGTATTTGTGGTGACCAAAACAGGGATTTTAAGACAAAATATGGTCCTTTTCCTGACCCCAACCGAGTGGTGGTGTAATCTTAAGGATCACAAAGTTGCAACATAAAGGAATGTAAAGTGTCATCAAATACACATACATGGTTTGCAGAAATGCACATTGTCTGTTCTTCTGTTGCTACGGCACATAGCACAATAGAAACAGCCACAACTGCAACTGAAGATCAAGCAATAACCGTATCCACAGCCACAGGCTCCACCATAGCTCAACCAACCAGCCGGGCAGAGCAGCTACAGCTGTGGCCACAGCCACAGTGGCTGTACGCTGTCAGAGCTTGGCCTTTAGAAAGAAGTAATCAGCAATAAATGTATAATGTATAATAGTGTTTGGTTGTTTTCCCTTTCTGTGTTATGTGCAGAGCGGTGCCCTGCACTGGCAGTGTCTCAAGCACCAACACACTAGCTGTTCCTGTGTATCAGAGGTAATGAAAAAAGACAGCATCATTGTCTGTTACAGCAAATAGTGTTAAGGAATTGGATGAATTTTGGATCCTTTCAGGACCAGAATCGCATCAGTTCATGCAGTGGACTGGTGATGTCTCGGTGATGTAATTTAAATCCTAGTTCTAGCATCTAGCTTTGTCTTTCTTTCTCTGTAGCTTTACAGGCAGTGGTGGAAAGTAGCAAATATCATTAACTCAAGTTTAGTATGTCTCACATCCATGAGTGGTTATGCACCAAAGCGTAATTTCTCCTCTAACCTTCAAAGACGCTCCCATCTGAAATAAGAGCCCAAGGAGGTAAAATTACCCGATACTTCAGGAAAGATTAGTCCAAAAAATGACAAAAAACAATTGTAGCAGAACTTCTTCTATTCTTTCCCGCTAGTTATCTCACGACCCCTCAGATTTATCTTGTGACCCAGTATGAGCAATCTAATACTGACAGAATAAGTCAGTTTCTTCAGATAACAATTTTTAAGGCTGGACTTTTTTCTTGCGTGTTTCATAAAGGCTGTTCCTCCACCCATGCCCTCCGATGACACCTCTCAAATTCTGTATTCTCATCTACGATGCATATTTCCCTCCCTTCATGTACCTCCCAAACACTAACTAGTTATTCCCTGGGAAATTATGTTTCAGTCGACTCTGTCCGTGCTCGCAGATGTGCCGGCTCCTTGGGGATCTGCCGGGCTGTAGAGCCAGAGGCCATCTACAGGAAACTGTAACATGAAGTAAATCAGACCTCAAATGGCAGCTTCACAACAACGCAGGTCTCACTGAAGCCTCCCCTTTTAACTCAGGGGACATTTTGCAACCCTGCGCTACAATTTTCTGTACAGCTCCTGGCTCCAGTTTTGGCTTATCACCGGCAAATAAGCAGGCTCACTGTGTAATTTGTGTGTTAAGTCCATTTCACTCTGCACATGGAGTCTTATGTGGGAAGACAGAGGATTCAGCATCACCTGCCCGGGAGCTTATTGCTCCTGATTCATATTTGCATTGGAAAATGTGAGGGATCACAACACATTAGCAAACACTGAGATGGGAAAGCATTCTCTGGGAGAGTTGTGTATGTGCAGAGTAACTGAATATAAATGTGCCCTTTTTATGAAAGCATGTTTCACAGGCAGACCGGGGCTTGAATTTAATCAAGCGAGACTTCTCCCTCCACCCGGCTCGATAACTGTGGGATTGAATAGACCGTAACCTGCGCTACATGCTACACATCACATGTTCTATTCTATCTCGGCCCACCAGCTTCTTCATATATTCCTGCGGTGATGAGTTTTAAACTCTGTGCACGTGTGAGTAATAGCCATTTACTTTGTGTAAATGGATGTGTCGCATTGAATTAAGCACCTTCTTTAATTTTATCCCCGACCCATCAGGGTTCCCAAAGCACACCGCAATTTCCTTTTGATCACTTCCCTGTGACACCGCAGATCACGAGCGCGTGCACATGTATATTGGGAGCTTTGTATGTGTGTTTGCATACTGTATGCGCATATTTCTTGTTGTGTGTGTGTTTTCATACATTAATTGTGCACAGACTTCCTTGTCAGCGACCAATTATGACAGCATCCCGCAGTCTGTCTCCATCGTTCTCCCACAGAAAAAGAGGCACATCGCACACAATTCACATTCTCTCATCTGTACCTGAGCAAGTGATGGATTGCACTCTTGTTTAAGTCAGTAGTGTAAAGCGAACGCAGAGCCTGTTCCCCGTGACCTCTCCTACCGCTTGTTGTACAAGCACAAGCACCACTTACCTCAACCTGCCACCGGGAAAATCTAATTTTGCATCTGTCAACAGCAGCGAGAAGCACAGGGATTCATTGCCTGGGAGACATTTGTATTTTAATGTATACATAAATATTTCAGTGACATATCCTTGAATTACGAATCGGCAATGATTTTCCAGTCGTTAAATAAGTTATCCGCTCACCTCTCTCCCCAAGTTGCTGACCTCTTGCCAGACTGTCCTTGTAAATATGTTTTTTTTTCTTTTGTGACCTGCCTGGAAAAGTGAGATCTTAATTTCAGCGGCTGTAATGTCCTCCTTATAGTTTGCAACGGGGCGAGGGGCTGATGCAGACAGTTTTTTAACCTTGGAATCAATCATCCCTCCATAAAGTAGTCATCCTTAGCTATACTTTTTTTATGACATAAGATACATTTTATTAGCCTCACAAAGCCAGACCACTTGCTTCAATCATCGTGGTCTGTCAACACTCAACAGGCATTTCCTTAGGAGTCACAGTCGCCGTATCGGAAAAGGTTTTTTTATTGAGGTAGCAGATATGACGGAGACCCTCAACAGTTCCAAAACATTTTGAGTGATATGTTCGGCTATAGAATTATTATATTATAAATCTGACAGCAGTTGTTGAAGTTTAGTCTGGTAAGAACATGGAAGACAAAGACAACTTCACGTAGGCCGAATAAAAAGATGACTGACAGTACCCTCCTTCGCTCAAACATCAAACTCTTCTTTATTTCGTAAAATTTCTTTGGCCTTTTAGCTTCGATGAACAATCGGTAAACAATGGTATGGATGACAACATCAGCGCACCAGGCGCACGCTATTCCAGGTGAGCCACCCTATTCCAGGTGAGCCACCCCTCTTACTGCTGGTTATACAAACGAAACACTCACAGTTTGTACAATCAAAAAACGTAGCAGCTTAAGCCAAATAATCCTGTACCCTACAAATGTTGTTGAATGCACTTACATACCTTTAAGGCTTTGCAAGTTTCCAACATGTCAGCCTATGTGGGCCAAACTTCCCCTTAATCCTCGTCTTAAAAAATATAGTCATGTACACTGGGCTGTGCAACGTTCAGGCCTCACTTCATATTTATGGCCCCTATCTTGAAATGTTGTTCACGAGGTTCAAAAGTGTCGAGAAACAATGTGTCGCATCATTCTCTAAATACTAACTAATTACTAATCACTAATTGGATTCCAGCTTCTGGACCCAACAAGGGACTGCCTATTGTTCTGACAGCCCATAATTCCAAAGCCCCGATAGTCCAAAAAATGTCCCATTGGGCCGAAAGCCCATTTGTCCGACAGACCGTTATCCCAAAGACAAAAGCCCACTGCTCCGAAGGCCTGTTGTTCCAAAAATACACACTCGCTGGAGGTTTTTGCCCTTCATATGTTGGTGTAGTTGGGCGTGCAGCACAAAGTCAGGTGACCTCAGTCTTCATGGTTACGATAGTCAAGCGACCTTAGCTGTGATACTCAGAAAGCTGCCGTGGGCATAATTTTCTTGTTAAAATGAGTGTTAAATAGCCATTTTCCAACAGTAATCACTGTTAAAGAGTGTTTGGGCAGTAACCCATGTCTCTCCTCCTCTTTTTCATGCAGTAAAAGAGAAAATACATTGCATCTGGTACCCCTGCCTACTTTATCCAATCAGGACAGAAAACTCCATAAAGACGCCATCCTATTTACCTGCTTTGGCGGAGATATGAAAGCTGCTAACTCCCGGTGACAGCTTACACTATCAAACATGGCAAGTGAAGAACACCGCTAGAAGAAAATGAAAAGGCAAAGAGAGCTGCCTAGAAAAATAAGAAAGAGTGTGCTGACGTGGGGAGGAGGAAGGGGATGGCTAACTGCAAAACAGACAGAAAGTTTTAACCTCTGTCAAAACGCACTGCATTGATACAGTTACCATTGCCCTGGTTCGACAAAACCGTCTGAGATTTTTGAATGGGATTTTGGATTATCCCTGATAATACACACAAGTTTATATGTTCACGTTTTGTTCAGCAAGAATCTTCACAGATGAACACCACCTGAGTAGATTGCTAGAAGTAAAAAGCTAATGTTAGGCTATAAACAGTCTACACTTTGGTTGCGTGACTTAAAAAGTCACCACTATTCCATGTTGTACTGCACAATTACTATTGGTAGACAACTACTTTTCTGTAGCCACTTGTAAACAACACGTTAGCGCTTTATGGGACATCTAATAAAGTATTTCATGTTGTAGAAAAAAACGTGTAAATACCTTAAACCACAAACATTTTTTTCAAGGTATTTCATTGCACATTCCTTTGAAAGAACCCATTTGAGATGATGGAAAATGTTAAAAATCAATAACAATAACAAAATAACAAAGTCAAAAGTGCTAATTGATTTCTGGGTTTCGCAGCAATGACTGTTTGTTAGCGGTATATGAGTTCTCGGTCCAACTGAACATTTTATGGACTATTGAGACCTCCCAAGAATGAACTGAACTAGCAAGATGTTTTCTGTCTTAACAGAATTGATGCTGTACCATTTATTTATCTACCATCTGTAGTACAGCGATCCCTGTTTTAACCACTGCAGCATTCTGGCAGTTTAGCTAAAAGGTCTTTTTTTTAAGATGAAACGGTGCATTTCTCACAGACACACAACATTTAAATGATGCTCTCCGTGTATGACTCATGACGCTTAATGTCGCTGCACATGTGTGTGCAAAATGGGGGTTAAAGCTGTGAAAATGAGAATGCCATGGTGAATTAATATATGTGTTTCAAGGGCTCAGGCACCCATTGAACATTTGACACAGCCTTCTTCAATCAAAGCCGTTATCTCCAGCTTGGCAAAAGTAGGAATCATGTTAATTATATTTGATGAAGATGCTATCCCTTCGGAGTGTTCTTCGTAGTAATCCCTCACAGCTAAGTCTCTTGCTGTCTACAATAATGGGATGCCATCTTGAATCCAAAGGTTCTAAGCGAAAGTTAGACTGCTGATGACAGAGGCTGGGCTTTCATGGGATTTTAAGGAGAAGCTGGTAAGCCACTTAACATCCCACAAGTCAGAACATGAGGCGGGCTGCCAGTGGCTCACCATTTAGATTTCAAAGAGCTGATTGCTGAGCTCTGTGAAGTGTGGTGTCACAGATTTCAGTTTGAAAGTGCTATACACATGTGAGACACACACAAACAGATACAAACCGTCTGGCAAACCTCCACTTGCACAAATGTAATTGCGCAGTTATGTGACTTCTGCATCACCTGAACCAACAGGATGATTCCTTTTTTTCCCCCTTTTCTGTTTTAGGACTGTCACAGTGGTAAGTAAAGGTTTCACTGGGAGTTAAATGTGTAGTGACAGAGCAGCCCGTTGAAATCCAATGTAATCCTGTTTACGTTTACTTCAGGACTCCAGTCAGCGTTGCAGCCAGTTGCTTCATCTGAAGGGCGAACAACAAAAGGAAAAGGAGCTTCATACAGTTTTAATGTAGTGTTCTTGGACGTTTTTCGCATAAGACGTGCCGATATGTAATAGCAGAAGGCACAGGTGTAAATAATACAATTTCATGATGACTGAAAGTCCACACAGCAGCTTCAGTTTCGGGGGTCCTGGCACTGTGCATGATCCTTAACTGTCGGACTGCCATGGCTCTCTGGGAAATGATGACGAATCAGAACGACTACCATTTTACAAAGAACTATAGGTTGTGTGTTAAAGCCGCCGGGGTTAATAGAGGTGATGAAACGGGTAGTAAGGAAAACATGGCAGAGAATGTGCAATGATAGGTGTGTGTTGGCTGGGTCGAGCCCTTGTATTAAGCCATAGGACAACAAGATGCCCTCTGAGCGCTGTAGTCATTAATCAGCCACTCGTTATTGAGCTGCGTTTGAGATTTGCACACAGTCACACGGGCATTCGAGCCGCGCACGTACGCTAGCACAAACACAGCATGGTTCAGTTTCTATTTCAGCCTCACTCCTCTGACCTCCCCTCCCTAAATCCTGCAAACACATAAACCATTAGTCAGCAACTCAGGGACACAGAGCTAAATCTTTTTTTTAAAAATTGCAGATTTACATGTATGTGCATTGTTTGATGATCACTAAAAGTAGGTCTCATTATTTTCCACCAGAGTGGAGCACTTAATGTTGCCTCATGAATCTATTAATGAGAAAACCAAGCCAGCAACTCGAAGCCGATGAAGCCGATGAAACATTTGCCACTTCCGGTTCAGGTAATTAGCATGCGCCGCCTGTTTAGCATATCCAAATGACCATTTAATATTTATCATTTCAGTGTCAGCTGTCAAGGCCGCAGGTGTTCTTGATTATATGCCCTCGGTTTGTGTGTACGCACGCGTGTGTGGCCAAAGCACATCATTATGCAACACCTGTTGGGGCAAAGAAGTAGTAATGTGCGGCCTGTCACTCATGATGGGGCCGTTTGGCTGAAAAAGAATGGCTGTGGGATGAAGTGAAAATGTCTCGACAGTCAATCATTCTCTGATAAGCGCTTGAAGAATTACCAAGAGTATGACTGATTTCACAGAGCGGCTTCCAATCACCCCATTACATGAGGACACTGTCATACTCTGCGGCTCTCTCCCTTTCCCCTCCTCAAGGACAGACTCATATTTATCCTTTAAGTGTGGTTTCAGGAAGAAGAGTGTTTCATGCCCACTTTGTCTTGACTCAATCCATTCCCGACCCTATTTCGAATTCTTCAAGCAAAATATTGCCATCAATCAAGTGCACACACGTCGGTCCCCGCTGTCTCACAGTGGTGTCACAAACAGCCTTTGCCTGTTGGTGTGGGATGAAATTTCTTTGTTCCATACAAGACAAAGATTTATAACAATTCCCAGTCCGTCACCACCTACTCCTCCTCCCCGTCCGCATACTTTACACACCATCGCCATCCGTGTCGGTCTGGGATGAAGTGACTTGACTGGCCGGTGATCTACCGCGTCCCGTCTAAATCTCTGTCCACCGCGTTGACCCCAGCGAGCGCTCTCAGTGTGTGCACATGCGAGGGTGTGCGCATGATTCTATGTGTGTCAGTGCTGCGGCAGTGCCAGTCATCACCGTGCTATCGTGGAGGAACAGAGGGCTGTATCTCTGCCGCCTCACGCAGGACAAAGGTTGCAACTGCAGCAAAGACTCCATGTCCTCCATCACATCTAACACATGTAGAATGAATCTTACACGAGCCGTTCTCCAGTGTCCTCCCCCCCGTCCCTCAGGAGGGCCGATAACAGTGGTCGGACTCCAGCTGCTTCCTCACTTACGCATGAACACTCGAGTGTGCCCATGTGTGCACACACACATGCACACACAAATCCCTCGACTCCCTGCTGAGAAGGTGGAGAATGAGTGGATCACACTGACATTTTCTCTCCAAGCGGTCCTAGCCAGGTGACTGCTGTATTGTTGTGTGTGTGCGTCTGTGTGTGCGTTTGTGCGTGTGGTGTGTGTTGTGTGTGTGTGTAGCCAGAGAAAAAGAGCTAAAGAAGGAAAGTTACATAAAATGGAGCAAGAGAGCGGTTTAAAAAGGTGTTAGAGCTTTTTTCAACACTTGGATCGGACATTGAACGCTCTCGAATCACCAGTACAAAGAATGAAGAGCTGTGTTAAAGATAAATAAAAGATATATGGTATATTGATGAAACGTCAAAAGTGAAAGTGCCCTGTACATAAAATCTTTAGCAGAGAAGACAAGTACGCATCCCAAGAAGCGCTGCGGTAAGAACCATCCAATCGTCAGGCTTTAAAAATCTTGTGCTGCCGATGATGATCTGACAGTGGAGGTTTAGCTTTGTAGACCTTGGTCAATACATTCTGCAGCTTGAATCAATTTGGGATTCGGAATCAATTCTGGATCAATTCAGCAACTATGGGGCTGTTGTTTTGCTCCCCAGTGCAATGGTGAAGTGTCCTGAATACACTACAATACACTCCTTCTGGCTGATCTCCGCTCCAGCTCAAAGACAGGTAAGGATCACAGGTGGAGTCGTGTTTGGGAGCCGATCAAAGAATTAAACGGCCAGGAGGGAAAAAAAAACATACATTATCTCTCTGGAGCTAAGTTGACATGTTTCTATATAACAGGCCTTGTTTTCACAGCAGAGATTGTGTCATATATAACGACAACATTACGACTGGCCGCCCTCCCATGACAGCGATGCATCATGCTGGGACATAAAAAATATCCTCCATAAAAAAGGAGCGTAACAGAATCCTACAGAGGACCATACCACTGTTTTTTGCATACTTTAAGTCTATTACTTCTTGTAGTTGTAGTCTATGAGTCATGTTTACATCACATGATTATGGTGTCAGAGTTATCATATAAAAAAGGTCTGCTGAAACCAAATGTACTTTTTCTATTGACCCTAGAAATGACATGTATGAAAATAATTTGCTTCAAGAAGTCCATTTGGGGGAAACGTATGTCGACCAAATTGCATTTTCCGTTGACATAATGCAGAAATGTTGTTAATTAATGTACCTGACAGCTCGCCAAAATGCTTGTTACGGAGAGATTCGGTTAAATGTTCAGTGACAGTGTGTTTCATTTGTTTTCCGTCAAACAGAGCAATCTTGCAAAACACTATCCACTCACAGTGACTACACCATTTTTAACTTAACTCTTTTATGGTCATATTGAGGCACTGGCAGCTCTTGGTAAGGCTGAGGTGAAGATTATGGTTGGTTTTAATGCAAAAAAAGTCTGCAGTATCTTGAGTCGTAGGATGATTAAACTAAAAATTTTGATCTCATCCTTATCTGTTGTTGCCTAAACTCACATTTTACATTTGTCTCTGAACATAATCGGGGCAGAGCTCATGCTGTTCAGCACAATGTCATTATTAAAACAATTTAGTAATATTAAAACTTAAATTCTAGCAGACAGGGTTGTTAATACTTGCACCCAATCTTTTCTATTTATTCCAATAATTAGTTGGCATACTCCTGAATCATGCAGAAACTTTCTGGAATTATGTATTTCATCATGCTTTTTCTGTCAATGTTACTTTTAGCATTGTTAAACTAGGATGGTACTAGAGCGCATACCTCCGCCAAGGCCCAACAGTCTCCTTTAAATTCATCAAGCCTTGTTCAGTATCAAACTCGATAAGAAGCCCTGTATAACTCAAATATATATTTTTTTAAACCACCCGTAACTGCTTAACTATAATTTAAGATCAGCAGATATAAGATCCACATCGAATTGTACTCGCTCATAGATACCAGCCACCTAAATGTGCCAGATTTTTAATTACTGGGAATGATTCCTTGAGAAATTATAGAAAATGTCTCCCAATGTTAAATACATTTTAATCCATCCCTTTATCCTGATTCATACCAAAAGTTAATGGGGTCTATTTTGGGTGGAGACTCATCATCCATCCAAGTTTTGTGAAAATCTGTTGAGTAGTTTTTGTGTAATCCTGTTGACAAACAAACAAACGAATGGAAATGTGTGAAACAATGACCTCCCAGCGGAAGTAACAACACAATCACATAGATATGCACTTAAAGTGTGTCTGCTAAGAAAAAATAAAGCCGATTTGACGTTGTCTGTGATAGACTCGAGCAAGTTAAACTTGACTGTTTTCGTCTTCTCGAAAACAACACACAAAGCTGTATTTACTCAAAATAGTAAAAAAAAAAAAAAAAAGTTAAATAGCATTCACTTGATAAGAGCTAAATCTGGCTTATGCACTGATGCAGTCTAGACGAGTGTTCCCAAGTTTTAGAAACACTCATTAAAACTATACATCCAAACATAAATTTACATTTGGGAAAAGTAACTTGCGAGCCCTGAAGCTCTGCCAGCGCTGCATCTCTGTGTGGGACGTATCCCTCACGGACTTCAGTGGTGTATATGATGTTATCACTCTGGCGTATTCATAAGTAATATTACATATACCAAAGCAAGGACAAAATGAGTACAAATATTTGATCTTCACATAAATAAAACACAAGGGAATGGTTTTCTGAGGAGCGATACTGCTGACAGATGTCTTCATGAAAAGAAATAGCTCATATAGAGTTTTCCTTCTATTAATATGTGTGGGCATATTCTCAATAGATTTACAGCACAACAAACAAACACTGTTGATAGAATATCAATCTCCCTTTTCCTTCTCCACTGACTGTCCTTTGGGTATTCCAGCCGAGTTCGCTGTTTTGTTTTGTTTGTTCACTTTTGTTTTTTAGGCCAGCAATTCATCACGCTACAAGAGCGGAGAGTAAAAATCATTCCATCCGCTGCTTGACAAAGAGCTTCATTCTTTTCCCTCTGAGTGATGCAACTTTATCAATATTTGCCAAACAGTGGGACACTGAATGCTTACACGAGCGATGATGTATGATATTGCTTTAATATTGCTGAGAAGTGAGTTACGCTCCCTCGGCGGGTCCCTTTTTCTCGTCCTACTCAGCAGGTAAGCAGCGCAGATGATTCAGGTAAAGCTCAGAAGGTTAAAGACGAAAGAGTGACTGTAGCTGTTGGTTTAACCTTCCTGTACCTCGTGCGTAGTAATTACTGGAGCGATGTCCACGTTCGGCACAAGTCAATAGCTTTGCTGCTAATTCACTCCTGGAACAATCAACTCATTTAGACTCCTCTCTCAGGGTAATTAATGGAACTTGGCGCTGATGGATTCTCCGGGCTGACCTGCTCGTCGCTGCTTCGTAGATGTGGTGCTGTTGCATCAAAACAAAAAGCAAAAGTGTGTCGTAGCAGACTCTGAACATGTGTTGTCGTAAGATGTTTTATAATTTTTTGACAGATGATAATGTGAATACTTTAACTGCACACTCAAGTTACGCGATAGCGAGACAAAGAGTTTACGGCTGTGCTATATGTGATGTCGCAACGATAGGCACAATGTTGGCTCGAGCTAAATGCTAATGTCTCTATGCTAATATGCTCACAGTTACAATGCTAAAATACTGGTGTTGAGTAGAGTAAATGTTCACCAAGGTCACCACCTTTGTTTATTGTGTTTGGTGGTGGAAAGCACTAAGTACATTTTTACAAGTCCTGTACAGGGTCCGTTGTTGAGGATCGAGGGGGATTTATTGGCAGAAAAGGCACATAATATTACGATTATTTTAAGTACTGTATATATATATATCATTCTCTATCCATGACTTTCCTGATACTTCCGATAGCATAAGTAACATAGTATCATAATAACTGAAGCTGCATCTTCAAGACTGTAGAAGCGTTCACTAAGTGGGCTAAGCAATATTAATAATGTGAGAAATAATCTAGCCAACCTAGATCTTCATGAATGAACTGATTGCTCTAAGAACAAGGATTAGCCTCATGATACCATGGAAAACACCTGTTCAAGCCAAGTGACTGGACGTGCAAGAAGTCACGGGTCCCTTTACCGTGGAGCCCAACATGTTGCACTGCCATGTTTCTACAGTAGACCTAGACCGGCAACACCAAACACCATCTCTAGAGAGGGCATTTCACATTTTTACGTTACGTGAGCAACTGTAACTTCAGTTGGTTGTTATCTGCAACCTTGTCGCCACATCCCTTTACATCCTACACACTAGTTCTTTAAGTGCAATTTCGAGGTGCCTGTACTTTACTTGAGTGATTTAATTTTATGGTACATTATGTACGTAGGTACGTACATACTGGTGCTGATACGAAGACTAAAACAGCAAGAACTTTGACCTGCTGGAGGCGCTGCAGAAAAAGTCAGGGGATAATCGAAGTCATTAGATTCATCTTTTTGGCACCATGAATGTCAGTACAGTTAATCACAATCGATCTAATAGTTGTAGGATTCAGTCCGGATTGAAGAGATGAAGCACCCGACCAATAGACCCTCCACAAAGCCAGGTCCAGTATTTCTCCTGACATTCAGGGGCCACCAGGTTGAGTGCTACAGCGGCTCCATCCTTGTTTATAGCCACGAAGAACAAGGAATAAAACTACATCGCCGTCTCGTTGAGTGTCTGTTTCTCTACCTTACCTGCCCACAGGGACATTCAATTCTTTATAGGGCTCAGTGGCATTCCCATCCCGAAGAGCATGGAAGAACAACAGTGGTTACACATGCACAAGGATGACACATGAAACAAGATACCACCAGGAATTATTAAGAGTCGTATATATAATTTAAAACAGATGAATTATACATTAAAGATGTATGAATTATATACAGTGCATGCTGGTCATGTGCAGCAAAGAGTGCCTCTGAATGTTTGAACACTCTCGGTGTAGCTCGCGGCTCATGTGGGTGATATCAGGCACATTCTGACATTTCAACAAGGTGTCTCATTTTAAACCGCCATCCTCCCGGTGTCCCCTGCAGCTCCTCCTGTACCTCCGACACGGCGACTGCTGTTTCTCATCCACTATCCAGAATCTAGAATCATGTGAATCTGTCGGGCACTCTTCTATGTGCGTTGCAGGGATATGATGGTTCTCCCAGTGGAATCTACAGCACGCCGCCTGGTGAATCTGCAGGGAAGCAGCCCGTCGAGCGGAACACGTACCATCGTAAACGGCTTTGACTGCATGAAAAGTGTGTCCCTTAACTGAACATACATTGTCGGAATGGCGCTCGGAGTTTCAAACTAGGCGAGTGTGCATGTGCGCTGGTGTCTTTTAGCCTCCGCGCGTTGCGTGTACACAATGCCGGCTCAGCAGATTCGAGCCTTCACAGACTATTGGCTTATACAACAGCACTACACTCCTCTTTAATATCTTCAGTTAATGCGAGTCTCTGGCTAATTGAAAATGAACTAGTCTATGTCTCCCCACAGTGCCTTTATAAAGCCGTTAAAGAGACACACACACACACCCTTTCAGATGCAGGACAAACATCAGAACCCTCCTACTGTATGCAAAGAATAGCATGCGCTTGTGATAAATCAATAAATCCTTTAGTGCAGAGGCACTATATCGGGCGGAGCTCTGGTACTTTCATTCCTTGCCGAAAAAAGGGAACAGCTGATAAATCAGGAATATGTGGAGATAAAACCACACATAAAGCCAGTGCAGGGCGCACGTCTCCAGTGGCAGTGATTTACAGCAGGCTGAGCTAAACTGCTTACCGTCAGGAGCTGTAATGGATGCCAGCGTCTGCTCTTAATTTCTGTGGCTGGGGATACATATTGCCGCTGCTATTTTCTCCCAAGGCGATTTCACTGATGTCTCCCAAGGTACCCCACTGTGCCGTATTTGAACCATATGGGCGCAAAATGGTGCAATTAAAAAAACACGCTGAAAGCCTCTGAAATTGATCACTAAGACAGGCAATTTCAGTTTCAATAAGCACCGTAATAGAGAAGATCTCTACTGCTTTCTCCTACCGCGGGTCTCGTGATGCGTCTCGGGAGCTGAGACGAGCGAGGAGACAAACATTAGTGAGAGATGAGCGGGAAAATCTCCAGTAAGGAAAAAAAATAGCTTTGGTATTAATGATGGAAGTTGTAATGAGTGCGTTGGGACAGGAGGACATACAAATGAGCACACGAGGAGAGCAAGGAACCCCCCTCTGTTACTCACGCACTTAATCAGCATTGTCTCTGCCACGCTGGAAGCAAACCGCCTTTTTGTCTTTCCCTGTTCTCTGGTATCGGTGCTACAGTGAGCACACATATTCACAAACTGTTATTTACAACTTGCAGAGGCTCGTGTTTTGGCAGCTCATCAGAAAGACGGAAAAAAAAAAGCTTACATAAGCTCGCACTATACTTTATGGATGTGCTGCAACAGGTTTGCTTCCAGAAAAAAAAAAGTGCTCCCTCCTGCCACCTGCTGTTTTTGGAGGCCTTTGCATCCGCCCATCCTAAACTGGTTCAGCCTCTCCCTGCCCTCATTGTCTGCAGATCTTTGCTTGTCAGACGAGATCCAACATTCATCCGTCTGCGGCAGAGGATAAAACATGTGAGCTGAAAAACAAAAAGTGACTGTGTCCATTAATCAGAGCCCCAAGTTAGAGTGGGAAAAGGAGCGAGAACGTCTCCACCCTTACCATCTCTTATACCAGGACACCAGCGTAGTACCAACCACCTCCACCAGGTTAGGGAGGTCTTCTACCTGTGCTGCTTCGAGGATGATGCAACCCAGTTCTCCATCATGTGCAGGTCTCTTAAATAACCAGTAGATGGCATCAGCAGTTTAAGATTAACACTTGTGGCCACAGAGCTCACTATCAACACAGAGCATAATAATGGCTGTTAGATCAGACATGGCCATTGTGAACACTGCTCTTTTTTTATTATTTGAGCCACACGCTGCAGCAACAGGCCTAAAAAGAAAAAAAAAAAACACCAACATGCTGACGGGAGCGTTATGAATGTTTCTGAATTTGTCCAGGTTTAACTGGATGAAAAAAAAATGGATTGAGTCTGATGGAAATGATCAAATCTCAGCATCTCACTTCTGCATGTAAGCCTGAGAAAGAAAAAAAAAGAAAAAGTGGTGGTGACATCATCTGCCTGGATGCACAAAAAAAAAAAAAAAAGAATGTCATGATCAATGTGGTGAACGGAAGCAGGGTGTCAGAGCTCACCTCTGCTCCGTGGCTGAATAATCTGTGGCTTCAAAGGGGCACAAACAGGATGATGCCGCTGCCCCAGTGGCCAGCTGGCACATTTCAACCTCAACATGACCGAAAGGAGAAGCTCCTGGTGTTGTACATCATCCAACAGTGAAAGGTTCCCTTCTTGATTCCAATGAATGGATGGATGAATGAATGAATGAATGGAGTGTCTTCCTCTACAGTGAATGAATGGATGGCTATACAGAGGTCACCTTTCAGGGTGACAGGCTGCTCCACTGTGGCCCCCCCATGTTTGATGGCCGTTAACTAGGTTTAGGGTTCTGGCCCTCTCCTCCCCGCAGCCCCACCGCTGTGCTGGCTGGCTGGTTGGCTGTGCTAGATGACCGCTCTTTTATTTATTTATTTATTTTTTTTGCTATTTTTATCCCCGTGGTGCTGTTTCTGTTTCTCAGCCAGCCAGCAGAGAGGAGAGAGAAGAGAGCAGAGGTGCGGGCGTCTCTCATCACACCCACCTCTCTCTCTCTCTCTCTCTCTCTCTCTCTCTCTCTCTCTCTCTCTCTCTCTCTCTCTCTCTCTCTCTCTCTCTCTCTTTCCAAAAATAGCCGTGAGTCGTGATCAGCTCGTCCTTGAGAGAGGGGGGGGGGAGAGAGAGAGAGAGAGAGAGGACTGTATTATTGCTTAGAATCAGAGGAGGGGTTATGGATTGATACAAATAGTCACCCCCGCCAAGCCAACCCCAGCGCAGGCTGAATTAATGTGTTGCTATTTTTGGGAGCCCCGTGTTTCCAGGGGAGACCTAATGACGCAATGACGTCAATGCGGGTCAATCGCAGACTGGAGGAATTGAGTGGCTTCCATTTGGGGCTTTTGCAGTATTTCCTACAGAAAGGATTGGAAACGAGTGCAAAATGGAAGTGTGTTTTCCTCCCCCCCCCCAAAAAAAACAATGCATCGAAAAAACAAGAAGGTGAATCAAAATGCAGAAGCGAAAATGATCACGGCGGCACTACGTCGCCCCAACCCTTCGAGCATCAGCGATAGTAAGGGAGGTGTGTATGTAAGGATGCTTCTTTTTTCTTTTTCTTTTTTCTCTCTCTCCCTCTCTCTCTTCCCTCTCTCTCCCTCTCTCTCTCTCTCTCTCTCTCTTTCCTCCTCATCCACAGCGCATCTGTGGGGTGATATACCTGCCAGGGACTAGCCTTGTGGAATAACAATTTTCGAGAACATTTTTTTTTTTCTTGTGCGCGTTGATGTGATGTGATGTGCACAGCCGCGGCTGTTTGTTCTCCGTGTGATCTTTGTGTGTGCGTGTGTGTGTGTGTGTGTGTGTGTGTGAGAGAGAGAGCGTATTGTGTTGTGTTTTTTTTCCCAGCGTAACGCGATCTGTGTGCTGTCCGTCTCTCTGCCATGAGCTACATGTGATTGTTGTACTCTGTTTTATTTGCCTCTTTTCTGTTTCTTTCTCTGTTTCTTTCTCTGTTTCGTTCTTTCTTTCTTTCTCTCTCTCTTTCTTTCTCCCAGGGGCTTTACACAATCCCGACCTATTCCAAGCGCTCGCATCTAGACGCACAGAGGTAACGAGCACCTTCCTCCCTCATCTCGCATCTCATCAAGTAACGCGGCTGCCGGCCGTTTTATTCTTGCATTTTGACGTGATTGTGTCCGTGTGCCGGATTGTGTCTTTTTTTTAAAAAAAAAAAAAAGGTGCCGATCATGATTTGTGTGCGCTAGTGAGAGGAATAGCAGTTATTGTGGCTCGGGATTTGTGCGCGTCATGGTCGCTCGCAGCTCGGCGACCTGCCGACGCGCACATCCAAAAAAAAAAAAACCGCTGGTGATGCGTGGAGATTTCGCCTTTTCCCCAAACTTTGAATTTGCCTGTGGATCGTCTCGAAGTGTCCTGCCAAAGTGTCGACGGTGTTATATATATATTTTTTTTCTTCCTGTGTTTGATTGTTTGCCGAGTGTGAGCACATCCATCACCAGAGGAGGGATATTTTCCAGTGGGTAGTAAGTAGGCTGCTGGCTAGGTGACGTGGGTAAAGGCAGGATGAATTGACAGTGCAACCCCTGTGCTACAAGAAAAACCCCAAGAGAGATGCATGTTGCATGCAGCAAGAAGATGTTCCTGCTTTGACACACACACACACACACACACACTCACATTTTCGGACACGTTCAGACAGACAGACAGACAGACGCACAAACACACACACACACACACACACACACACTTGCACACATGCACAGTGTCGTGAGAGGAGGGGGGGTGAGGGTGGGTGGGGGGGTTAGGGCGTTTACCGGCAGGGCTGGTGTGAGGCTTTCAGAACCATGGACAGCTCACATGAAGCTCATCCAGTGAGGTCTCCTCTCTCCTTCTGTCCGCAACCGGCTGCAGCATCTTTGTTTGACAATGGGAGTTCATTAAAGAGCCCACAGAACTCTGTCTCCTCACTGTGACACCAGCCTCATTTCACTGTAACAGGCCTCAATCGTGACTTTGTTTCACCTTTTTTTTTTTTTTTTTGGTGGAAGTTTCCTGCCGCCCGGCGCCTCTCGCCTCATGCGTTGAGACGGCGTCAGCTCCCTCTTCAGCTGGGTGAAAAGTGTATTTTGTGTGAGATGTGATGATGATGTTGCTTTTATAAAAAAATGTAGTGTGTCCACGCAGCATCGTGCCTTTACACCAACTTGTGCTCCACAGAAAGAGCAGGTTCCACATTTGACACCCGGGCACCTGAAATCCAGATTTTCCCCTCTATGGCTTTGGTCCCAACCCTAATTTGATACACAGCTTCACGATGTACTCATATTTCCATCCTTTTCTTTTTTCCTTCTTTTTTTTTTTTTTACTTTTGTCCCCCCTCCTCTTCTTCTAAGTCACACACACTACGTCATTCCTCGTTCTTCTAGTAGGAACTCCTGAAAGGCTCCAGCAGGCTGTGGGACATTTTCAGTGTCATCCAGATGTGCTCCAGATTCATTGAGTTTCCCTTTGTTGGTAGAGAAGTCAAATATGTCAGTCAAGGTGTTTTTTCTTGACTTGTTATTGCTTTAATTGACGTTACACCACGTTGTCAGTCACTGGCTGTCTGTAGTATGAGCTCACACAGAGATGAATTGAAGAAGCTGCATAGAAACAAATATTTCACAAATGTTGCAGCTGTAATTCCCCGCATCTGTCGGTTTTTATTGATGGAAATGCTTATTGGTTCGGGTTTGTGGGGTTTCTTCCAGTACAATCTTTGGTATTTACTTTTCCCGCTCAGTTTTTGCTTCATTTCTGGTGAATCAGTGGTCACCAATACTGACAGAGCGAGCCCAAAAAAATGATCAGCGACCTCAACATCTGCGCGTTCTCTCCTTCAACGCAGGATCAGCCAGCATTTTTTTTTTCTTAAACCAAGCTGAGATCAGAGACATGATCGGATGTGTGTAATTGTTCATTTCAAATCAAATGCATTGATTAGTTTATTTCATTTCATTTGAGCATGTTAAAAATGATCTTTAAATTGAGGAATCCTAACTTGAAAGGAAGAAGAATAAGCATTCAGATGACGTCAGAACATAGAGGCGTGAGCTGACCTGTTAATGACACTTTACTTTTAAAAGCGGCGTTATTAGTGTTTTCACATCCGACTGGACATGTTTACACAAAAACCTCTGCCTGCAAAAAAAACCTCATGTTAGCTTTTTTCCCCTGGTGAAATCCATAATAAATGTTTATAGGTTTACAGCCGGCAGAAACAGGTTACACTGTCAATGTCTGCACTTTTGATGCTGCAACAAAATGTTATAGTGTTTTTTTTTCTGTCATTTTAATCAGTTCTCAGTCGTACAAACTAAACCAGCCAAGGCAGCAGCAGAAAATAAAATGAGGGTGATCACTACGTCATCACTGTTCTTCTTCAAAGCTCAACGTCTGGGTGTCAGATTTAAAAGTCCTTAGTCCAACAGAAGAAGCAAGAAAAAAAATACATTACATGAAAAAGGCGATTGTCTCTTATGTGTCTCATTTTGTTTCTCTAATTTACGTTCGGTCTCATGGATCTGTAACTGTGTGTTTCAGGTGCTGGAACCCACCTGTGCGTGATCGTGGCCACGATTTCAGCAGAGCGCTCTCGTTCTTTTCAGGTCTTTTTGCGGTCTGGGCTTGCTGTCAAATGGCTATCCAGGAAGCCCTTACCCCAAAAAGCATCTGCGGGGAACCTTTACAGCCAGGAGGATTTTCATCAAATTCAGACACGTGGATTCAATTGATATATTGTGAGGCCCTATTTTCTCTCTCTCTCTTTTTTTTTTTCATTAGAGTGCATATACTTGTTGAAACAGTTTGACTTTCCAATTCAACACAAAGGCTTGCGTGGATTAAATAGATATTTTTGTAATAAATGAATAATGATTATAAAAATCCTACCTGCTGTTTACCTACAGTGCTGCGGTGCTGCGTTGTCCTTCCAAACGAAGCACCTGTTTTAAACTTTTATCCAAGATGTAAATCATTCCCTGATAATTTGGTTTGCCTGGAAACCATCAGTCCAAATCTGCATGTGTGCGCCTGAAGCACCACATGATTTCTCCAGAAGGTGGCAGCATTGCAAAAAAATGTTCATGTGTCACACAATATGCTTACATTCGCTTTTATACATGTGTCTGGCTGCAGGGTGGGTCATACAAGTGAGATTCCAAAGAAAAGTTGGGACGCTTTGTTAAACACAAATAAACAAAATGTGATCACCTGTTAATCATTTTTGTCAACACTTAATGCACTCTAAGTACCTATAGATGTAGACTATATTTACTGTTTCACCTCGTCAACTTCAGTGATTTTTGCATGTTGTTTATTCTAAATTTGATGCCAGCAACACGTCTCAAACAAAAAAGGGACGGAAGCAACAAAACACTAGGAAACTTATAAAAATGCTCCAAAAACACCTGTTTGGAACTTTCCGCAGGCCAACGGGTTAGTTTGTAACAGGTGGCAGTATCTGGTATGAAAGGGGCATCCGGTCATTCACGAGGAAGGATGATCACGTTTGTATAAAAGATATTACCACGTAGGCTCAGAGTCACTACGGAACACTGTTGTCTGTAAACACAGCATCCAAACTTCTTTGGAATTGGGGGGTTGCACATTTAAAAAACATGGTGGTTGTGGCATGTTTGTAAAGAAGCTGTCCCAAGTTCTTAGGCATTGATGAAGCGAATGTAAGATCTCCTGTGAGCACGGCTCGATTCAATAAAAACACTGAACGCAGAAATTTGTCATTTCCTATTTATTAGTCATTCGGGCAACAACAGGTTTTTCCTCTGCCAAGAGGTTCTTTGGTATCATGCAAAGCCGGATAAATGCGAGACCAATAAACATGTGTGGACCACTTGTTTCACCCTTTCTGCCCAGCAGTTGTGCGATTTTCTTTCCAGTAAAACACACGCACGTACGCACGCACGCACACTCACACACACACAGACATGATTAAAACTTTCTTCATCCATTCTCTCGAAACCAATTTTGACTCTTGCTCTGGTTTGTCTGATCCACTCGCTTACTTTTTATCTTGATGATGGCGGTGACTTTGTCTTTTAATCTCCTTCCAGCAGATGTTTTTCCACTTGCACTCAGATGTGTTTTCCCTAACTGTTTTTTTTCTTCATCTGGATGTTTGACCTTCACTGTTCAGAATGATGTATGTGTGGAGAATGGAAAGGGGAAAGTTTCTCTGCTCACCTTAAATAATAGTATGTTTGCGACATAACTACGTCGATCCAGTATGACTCTTAAAGAGGCAATTTTTAAGACACGGCCAGAATTCTAGTCTAACACATTAGATTGAACTAACTTTATCAACAGAGTGTGAAGAAACAACAGTGTTGACGTTATGTTGGTGATGTCTGCGTAGGGTAGGCTACTGTATTGCAAAGATATCGATTGAAGCCGGCATGACTCTTAAAGAGGCAATTTGTAAGACACGGCCAGAATTCTAGTCTAACACATTAGATTGAACTAACTTTATCAACAGAGTGTGAAGAAACAACAGTGTTGACGTTATGTTGGTGATGTCTGCGTAGCGTAGGCTACTGTATTGCAAAGATATCGATTGAAGCCGGCATGCTAACCAGCTAGCCCCAGCTAGTTTCTTGGCCAAGACAAACTCTCAGGCAACTGGCTCCAAAGCTAACTAGGATAAGAGCTAATTAGCTACAACATATGTTGTGTTTTGGTGCTGGACTAAGCTGGTTTTCCCAGCAGGGCTGGTATCCAACTAGCAAAGAGTTTGAATTCTGGCCATATCTTACAAATGAAACATTGCAACAATTGGGGAGATTTGGTAGACTTTTTGAAATTGAACTTAAGTTGTATGAGGTATTTATTCCTGATCAGAAATCCACATGTTTTAAACATTTTGGGCACTTCACGTTGCCGTTAAACAGCCTTTTCCTTTGGTACATTTCCTCAACCGTACAACGTCCGTGCTCCTACGCACAAGAGGAAAGGAATTTGGATTTTCCCTTTCAGTGAAATTCCCTCCACCGCAGGAGCTTTCATCACATCCTTGGTATCATGATGCTGGAAAGTAAAAAATGAGTCTGTGCGGAAGCTGTTTGTTTGATTCCAACAGGGCCATTAAAAAAACAAACAGCTGACAAAAACCTGGATTCAATTACCAGTGGAAAACATTCCAAAATATTTAGTTTACCACATATTTTTTTTAAAAAACTGTATCTGTCTTTAATTGTTATTAGTATTAAAAGAGAGGTTCATGTTTCTATTCAAGTCAATCTCATAACAAAGCCGACATGCCCATATGTGAATTGAAAGGGCTATTGTTCGCTGTAATCACTTTTTGCACTTTCAGTGTAAGTTACAGGGTCCAGCCAATACTAACTCTTACTCTACTCTTACTTTTTCACAACTCTGCAGGACAGATTTGACTCATCGTATTTATCTCTGTGCATTGTGAGGATTAGCCATGTGCTAATCCTTATCAAATGATGCTACAGCCGAGGATAGCAAGCAGAGAGCAGCAGTTGTTGGTTACTCTGGTGATATGCTGCCCCCCATATTTCAGAGCTATGTTTATAATCTGGCTATCTTTCACAAATCACATCTTTAAGAGGACCAAACAGGGCTGAGCAGTCACAACGAAGTAAACTAAAGCAAAGAATACAAATCGGACTTGACTTTGACCAGGGTTTTCAATATAATTTAAAACATAATTCCGATAATCTCCCACTTTTATTGATTTTTTTTCAATGTCCCCACGGTCGCCTCCCACACATCTACCCACCCTCATAACAGCTGGATCAATGTTGACAGTCCTACTCCTCGCAGCACATTCACAGTTGTAGGACTGTGTTGGTGAACTTAAGTTACAGAACAACACATCTGTTCACCTGTCATGTAATTAATTAATAGTACCAATAAGTGTATGGTATCCTATAAGGTCTGCACATTAACGCATTTATTGTATGCCTTTGAAATGGATTTGTATAAACGGTCACATGAATGCAACGAATCTCCAGTGATGTTCGTTTCCAACAAAGATCTCTGCAGAGGATTTTATTACAGTAAGTTTCAGTCTCTTGGCTAAAACGTTTCCACTGCAGGGATCTGTCGGGCTGAAATGGGGATTGCTGTAAGTCTCCTTCGCATGTTTTATTGAACATTCACAGGAATATGAAGCCTCTTGATAATATGCTGGTGGGAAAGGGCAGCAGCCAGCCAAACTCTAAAATATTTGGGACCTTGCATAACATGTCACCAGTTACAGTTCTCATGAATTCACTCATGTGTTTCAACACTTTTAGTCCCTTAATCCTTTGTACAATTGGTCAGCTTTGTTGTCTACAAATCGTGTGCAGCCGGTATTGATTAACACTCCGTTAAAGTTATTATTTTCTGTGACTAGACTTCTAACAGAACTGCGACTCACTCTGATGCACTCTCCAAAGAAAAGCTGATTCAGGTCTTTGCAGTCCGGTTTTATGGTGCTCACGTCACTCGAGCGTCTGGGGATGAAAGCAACACATCGTCCTGAACGGCAGCACATGAAGGATCACTAACTACGAATTCCCGTCATTCTTGTGACTCATCCAGGCAGGTCCTGCTGAGTGGAATTCCTGGTTTCCATGCTGCATCTGGACAAGTAATATGATACTGTGTAAGGCCTATTAACATGGCTGAGCCAGTGCTGGTAGGGGAAGAGGTCAGTAACCTTTTGGTCTCTGTATAGTTCTGCATCACATGGCAACTGTTAAAATAATTACAAAGCTTGCCCGAACCGTGAAGGGTTAATGGATCCTGCACTACTGTGCGTGCAAGTGTAGTTTGATAAAAGAGGCGCACGTGCTTCTTCTGAGGTTGTGACTCATATGCTCCCATAAGTCATGTGACACAAAACCCTCATGAATTATTAATGAAGCCTTGCAGCGTCCTTCTGTCATACACCAGGAGGAGACTTCTTGTGCTGCAGGAATGCAGTCTTGATTGATCCTCCATGATCACAGGGACATTAGACTCTGGACCCACACAGATGCATATCACACATTTGGTTTCTAATGTAGCCACAAAGTGCAAATGTGTGTCTTTTGCCGTTTGGAAATAATTAGTGCATGCAGACAACCGTAGGCTAAACAACCCATTCATAAATTAACGACTCTGTCTGGCAAAGAGGAAATACTGTTGACTCATCCTTTCTACGTGCAGCGTTTTGCTGAACCAAGTGAAAACAGGCTTAAAGATTGCGATAAGGTCAAAGTGGTAGCACCACAGATCCCACTGATGCATCTGAAATATAAATATAAAGCATGACAGCCCTGTTTATTCACAGATTAGCACCAAGACATAATTAGTGGGAAAATGATTAACCTGCTCTAAAATGACGCTGTACAATATCTAATAATGTTTCCCGTGTACTGAGACGTCACATACTGGCAGCCAAATCCCTGATTTAAAAATAGTTGCTGCGACAGGCTGCTGTTATTCATCCCAGATGTCTGCAACTTATTTTCTGCGTGCGATGAAACCTGCTCTGTCACTGCCAAGAGAGCTGACTACACCTACAGAGAACAGCTCCGATCAAATTTCGAACATTATTTGGAAACGATCCATCCTATTGTGTCACTAACATATTTCCTTCAAGCTGAACACTCACCCGTTTACGTTTCTTCCCAGAAATATGACCTATCGGTTGTCTTTTCCCTAGCAATCTTCAGATCCAATCACACTTCTGTTTACTTTGCCTGAAGTGTTGCAATGGCTGTTTTCATAGTTTCATGAGATCTCATACATGTGTGGAGCACGTGCATGAATTATTTTGCAGCCTTGACTGCAAGTTACTGTAAGGGGAGAAAAGTGAAATGACCATAATGGTCCTGTTTTTTTTTTCCCCTGTGGATGCAGTTCTGCCTCTTCGACACAGAATATTGGACTCTCTGACCTCTTTCTGTTTCTGAGAAACAGAAACTTGCTCAGCACAGTCACTCGACTCCCTGTGCAGCAAAAACAGACGTGTGCTTCTCCCTCTGGAAAAGTACATAGATTTCAAAACGCTCTTCCAAGAAGAATGAATTACCAATGAATTACAGCAAATGAGACCATTTGGCAAGAATGAATAGGGAAGCAAAAGGGAAGTGTGTGCTTGTGTGCAATGTGTAAGAATTGGCCACCGGTAGAATACATACTTACAGCAAATAGGGGGGCAGCGTATGTCACTGCCAACTGCTGCTAACTGTAGCTCCTGTTAGCTAGTTAGCACAGTTAGCCATGCAGCTGGCGATCACGAATGGGAGCTCAGAGCAGCAGAGGAGTGTTGGCGTCTCCGCCACTAACACAAGGTTTTTGGATCGGGACAGCTAGCCGGTTAGCGTGCTAACTGCAGAACAATATAAAGACATTAAACAACAGAACTTATAATTTTTCGCATCATGTTGGTGATTTTATCATAGTATTTTTTTTTTTCAAAAATCTTGCATATCGCACCTTTATGCCTTAAATCAGAACTTCACTCAGGACATCAAAAGGACGTTTTGGGTGGTGTACGTTCACATTGTGTCACTGCTTTGTGTGAGAAGAAGAAATGATAATTAGCACCCACGTGAGGTCAAAATCTCTCATCAAGAATCCCACTTCAAATCTATTAAACTGAACTTCTGAAAAGATTAAGCAGGATCATTTTCCGAGATGCTCGTTTGAACAGCATTTTTCCTGATGCACTGGAGACCCGTTATACTCAAGTAGTACGTGTGTGAAGCATGTGTGTAGATGTTTGCCCTGTGAGTCAGATGCTGTACGTTTGGCTGGTAGTCAACAAAAAAAAAAATTGATTATTTCAACTATTCTTTTCCCTGATAATTGATACCCAGTGACACAAACGTATCTTAAAGAAATGCTGCTCGTCTGTCAAGAGGAAAAAAACTGTGCCATGCATTGCAACGTCTCTGTCACGTCACTGCTCTCCTGTGTTTTCTGTTGTACTTTTACTATTGTATTTGTATCGTTTCATTTCTCTCTTTCCTGCTACTGTACAGTATTTGCTAAAACACTGTGTGATGGTACATCCAAAATAAATACTGACATAACTGATCTTGGCACGTAGCTGCATTAGGCAATGTTTAGAACAAGCAGTGAAAGTAAGTCAGTGTCAGGACAGGATACGACATATATGGTATACTAACCGGTCGAGCTGCAAACACACTCATGGAAGTCAAAAAAATTTGAAACATTGATGTGATTATTGCCCATCAGTGTTCTGATTACATGGGGGATATTGAGATGTTGTGCAATTTTGGATGCACTATGTCAAAAAGCAGCACTTTACCCACTTTTTAAAAAAATGAGCAATAATCAACCCACCCAAGCAGCTGCCGTGAGAGTTCAGGGGTGTCTAGACGGGGGAGATGCTTTCTCACTGCGATCAACTTGTTTTGTGTGCCTTATGACTCAAACATGTCAAAAAGCAGTTACCATAAATGTGCTTCAAATTCAACTGGTGTCCCATCCCCTGAGGTACCACCAGGGGATTAAGGGGGTATGAGATGGAGAGAGGTAATTGAGGGGGTGGACGGTGGGGGGGAACAGGGGGTCGGAGAGAGAGAGAGGTGAGTAAGAGATGAGTCAACAGTGCTCCACTATAAGATATCCTGATGGAGCCCAACAGTGGCATTCAGTCAGACACCAGCGAAGGTAAGGTCAACTCGCCTCTCCGTCTTGTTCTCTTGAGCTTCAGTTCTTCTTCTGCATTTGTTGCACCGTCTGTGTTTGTTTTCACTTTCTCCGTTCATCGGTGCATCCGTCTGTAGAGAATGTTTGAGAGCTGGATTTATCTGTTGGATGTATCCGTGGGAAGCAGTGGAGGTGTTGGTTTTAAAGAAATTTCAAGGGGTGTTTAATGAGCTTCAGCTTCAGTTCATTTGTGGCAGAGATTTGAGGGAAAAAAGACGGGGGTTGAGAACAATCACGTAAGCCAAAGTCAGTGATCTTTGTACCTGTGGCACAGCCGGAAATTCACAGGTGTCTCTATCACAAATATTTGTTTCCGTAACCAAACATGTTAAGTAATTTACTGGAAGAAAGCTTGTGTGTGTATATATAAAATGATGAGTTGGAGATATGAGCTCATTCATGCTCTCTAGTTAAGATGACACAAGTGAGAGAAGGGTAATTGCAACACCTAAGGGGAGAATAACCTGTAAAATCTCTGATCATGTTTGATAACTCTCTTCTCCTAGGGTTACCAGTGTTATTCTAAATCCTGTAAGGAAATACTACAAATATGGACTACACTCTGGCCCTCCTCCTTTCTTTGCTGCAACTTTTAAGCGTATGTACAGCTGCGCCTGTGCCGGTGGAAGTTGTGAAGATGAAATCCAAAGTGAAATGGATGGCTGAACAGCTGTTGGTCAGGCTGAACAGGGACTTCCAGGTAACATTTCTGCTTTACGCTGGCAATCTGAAGTGTTTACAAAAGTTGGATGTGTTTTTGACCGGGTCATGATCGCTCTCTTGATCTCGTGCTGCAGGCTCCACTGGGCTTTCAAGTTAGTCCTCAGGCTGATGTTCTTGATGGACCCTACTCCATAGTGATGGTCTTGGAGGGCTACAACAGCCTGATCTCAGACGACCTCGAGGGGGTCACGCAGGTCAAGTTCGACATCTCTTCGCTGACTGGATACCTGGATAGGTGGTGGCAGGGGCACTGCGCCGGGCAGCAGTCAAAGCCTTCAGTGCCGGGCACGCTGCAAGAGCTACAGAGCAGGAAGGAGTTCATCCACACTGTGAGCATCAATGTTCTTATGAGGGTGAAGGAGTTCCTCAATCTGCTGCTGAAAAATCTGGATCATCTTGAGACTTGCTGAAAAATTGACAGTACAACCAATACTTGTAAGTTGTTGGCCTGGTTTTTAGACAGGATTTGTCAAGTAGCACTTTTGCAATGTGTTGTGAAGGAAATGTATTCTTGAAAATGCACTTATTTATACAGACATGTATTTATTTATATATATTGTATTCAGGAATATGTATTTTGGAAACTTGTTACAAAACACTTGATCAGGATGTTTGCAGGAAAAGTGATGTTAATGCAAACTGTCCATGCTTTAAGATAAATCGCCTGCTTAAAGGTACATATTTTTACACACCACTGTTGAAGAACTGAAGAATGTTGATCTAAATCCTATTTCTGTCATGAATCAACTGTGTCGGGATCAATGCAGCTGGAGGGAATTCCAGAAAATCAGATAGAAACTTGCCAAGAGTAACAGTTGTGTTTGTATGGCAACGAGCACCGGAAGAGCAAAGGGCAAAATTTATTTCACTACAATGTCATCAGCTCTTCCAATACGGCTATTTATGTCTGAAGATGATGTTTTGTATATTTTTGTACAGTTGATGCTATTCTTTTTTTATAACTACTGGGTTCAAACTTCGAACAAATATTTAATAAAAATATTTCTTTGTAATATACAAGTGTGTCAGTGTTGTGTAATGACATGAAAAAGGCACGTTGACCAGGATAAACTGCTACACTTGTACATTCAGGGTTCATGAGTGGGAAGTGTTTATCAAATCAGTTTGAGTAACTCCTGTTAAAGAAAAAAAGAAACAGGAGCTGTCATAATGAACAGACTCATCTGTGAATCCAACAAACAGGGATTTATTATAATAATGTAAAGATTTACAAGAAGACAAAAATTCAAGGAGATTTAATATTGTTTCATAAAAAGCCATGTACAGTACATGAAAAATAAAACTATCCTTACATCAGTCCGTTTTTTTTTTTAATAGTAAAAAACAAACATGAACATGGATTACAGAAACGCATGGACAGGATGAATGAAGTGAAGAGGGCATCATATACTGTACAAACACATTTATGACGACCACTGTACTTACTCTAAACCTCTCAACGACAACTCAACTCAATTTTCTCACTCACACATACACAACCACACACACACACACAGACACACAGACACACACAGCTTTAACTATCAAACCACTTGTTTCTCCTCATGTTGGTGTTGCAGTTACTCGTCAGTTTCTTCTTGTACTGCTCCACCAGGCTGTCAAAGCGGTCCCGATCCCTGTTCTTGGAAGGCTTCTTTGCCATTTTAACATTCTAAAAGACAACAAAATAAAATACAGTCATGAGATTTAAGAAAATGGGCGTCCAACTCACAGGCTCTTGATTCAAAAAACGAGAGTTGTGTGTGGTTTAGTTCAAAATACACTCAACACTTGATCCAAATTCTGCTCAGGTTCTCAGATTAATAACTCCTTATTCCCCAACCTCACATCTTGTTCCATTGTAACTACATGTATCATACTGGTGAACTCCAATGCATTACCTACACTGTAAGAAGTTTTTCAGGTGTATTGAATCTGTGCTGTACATCTACTGCCACCAGACAACTTCTTTGCTAAATGTTTCCTCCTGCTCCGGTCGCCAACACCGAAAGCACCACTAGAGCTATCTCTCTTTCTCTTGCTCGACCACTCATACACTACACACTGCCATGTTTCTTAAAGGAGCCACGCTCCTTTGTAACCCCTCTTGGAGGATGACGTGTAACAGATTCTACTGTACTCATTATCCATAATAGCAGCAGCATAAATTTAGTGATTTTGAGTACAAAATTAAGTTATTTGGCTAAAGACTATTTAGCAAACAGTGTTGTTCATCAACATTGGCAGGGAAGAAATAGAGATATTTGAAATATCTTAAAAATACCAAAATACACTGGGAGGTGGCATTGAAGAGATCTAAAAATTAAATTAAAAAACATTTCATTTTTTCATTGTACAAACTGTTCACCGCACCTTATATTTTATCTTGCAATACAGTCGCTCTGCTCATTTATACACTTGTATACATTTTGTACATGTTGTGTATTACTTTTTTCTATTGCTATTTAATATGTCTAGGTTGTTCCTCTTATTTCATTGTGATGTTATTTTCTCTGTTTATAATGCACCTGCTACACCATAATTTCCCAGCTTGGGATCGATAAAGTATATCTATCTATCTATCTATCTATAACAATATACAGAGTACGCCCATGTGGTTATTCTTAACATTCAGGGACAGAGCTTTGATTTGAAGGATCTTTTTTGTCTGACTGAGATGCTGGACATTTTACAGTTAAAAAATAAACTAGGTTGTGCTCTCTGGCTGACAAGCTTTTTGATGGATACACTGTCTCTTATATTGTCTCATAAACATATTTGGTATTTCTGCACTACAAATTCTTATCAGTCCAAATATGGGCAAAAAACAGTAAACAAACAAGTTAATGGCTGAGAAAATCTGCCTCTGCTAAAAATATTTCTAAAGAGAATAGACGAGCCAGGGAGAAGTAACATCTATCATACGAATTTTTTTTAATGCCTGGCTGAAAGGCATTTTTTTTGGGCCTTTTTTTATGGCTTTATTTATAGAACAGCTGAAGATATGACAGGAAACAGGAAGAGAGAGAGGGGGAGTGACACGCAGCAAAGGGACCCAGGCTGGGAGTCGAACCTGGGTCCGCTGCAGAGCCTCAGCACACGGGGCACGCGCTCTACCCACTGAGCTAAACGGCACCCCGCTGAAAGGCAATTTTGAAAAGAAAAATTCAAACTAACTAATTCTGTGGGTGGCGCCAAAGCACTGCCAATCTGCTGAAAAACACAAACATGTCTTTACAGTGTTGAATACTTTGAACCTCTGCAGGTGTGAGATCAGACTGCCGGCAGCAGGCAGTTTTAATACTGTTTCTTTTAAAGAGGTTATATTATGCTATTTTTCAGGTTCATACTTTTATTTAGGGGTCCTAGTAGAATACGTTTACATACTTTAATAATAAGTCATTTAGTTCATTGCTGCAGCACCCTTCAGCCACTGTCTTGAATGCTCCATCTTAGTTTCGGAGAGAGACATTGCGCCTCTGTTCAGTCTTTGTGGAGAATTGCACATGCACATAGAGCTCAACAGTCACCGCCCACTTCTTTAACGGCTCCGGTTCCGGAAGTGAATTTCCCATTCATTAACTACATAGACGTTCCAATGCCATGGAAATGTTTACCGAACCCGTGAATTTGATGTATGCTAGTTACTGCTGCCACTGAACTCTACAATCGTTTACCACAGAGCTACCATGATTTCATTTTCTGACCTACTGTGTTTTTTAGAGATGAGGAGAGTGTAGAAAGGGGTGAAAATAACTATATACATTATATATATATATATATATATATATATATATATATATATATATATATATATATATATATATATATATATACACACATTATATATATATATATATATATATATATATATATATATATATTATATATATATATATATATATATATATATATATATATATAGATATAGATATATCTCTATCTCTATCTCTATCTCTATCTCTATCTATATAGATATATATAGATACATATAGATATAGATATATATAGATATATAATATATATATATTAGGGCTAATATATATATATTAGGGCTGTCAGTTTAACGCGTTAATTAGATTAATTAATTACACTGCAAATTAACGCGTTATAAAAATTAACGCCATTGATTCTGAGATTCTGAGTAGCAATTCAATGCGCGAGCATTTTAAATTTGGCCCATTGAATGACCCGTAGGCTACTTGGCAGTGCCACGTCACGGTAGCACTAGCACCGAGGAACTTGTCTGGACGTGTTCGTCACCAGCGTCGCTACTCACAGCAGGGTGACAACAGACATGGACGCGACTCAGGAGAGCGAGGCGAGCACATTGTTGTTAGGGCCTTTGAACGGCGAGTTCTTCTCTTCTTGGTGTATTCAAGTGATTAGTCATGCAATACAATGTTTTAATGTCATAGAAGCACATGAGGCACGGCTCTACCCGCGCTCTACCCACTGAGCTAAACGGAGATATATATCTATCTATATCAATATATCTATATATCTATATCTATATATCTATCTCTATATCTATCTTTATCTATATCTATCTTTATCTATATCTATCCATCTCTGTATCTCTCTCTCTCTCTATATAGATATATAGACATATAGATATATATAGATATAGATATAGATAGATATACAGTATATATATATATATATAGAGATATATATAGATTAGATATAGATATATATAGATATATATAGATTAGATATAGATATATATAATATATATATTAGGGCTGTCAGTTTAAAGCGTTAATTAGATTAATTACTAGGGATGCACCGATGCATCGGCTGAACATCGCTATCGGCCGATGTTTGCCTCGTTAACTGCCATCGGCCATCGGCAAATAAAAATGACATTCGCCGATGGCCGTGGCCGATGATATATCTTGATTTGCGGCATGAACGCTGTGCTCATGGAGAAACTCTTTTTTCCCTCTTTTTTTTTTTGGAGAAATCCAGAAATGCAGCCCTCCCGTTTTCATGTGGACAGCGAATCCGCATACTTTCCAAAACAATGACACCATCGCCGCATCTCGCAACGTCCCATAACAACAACAATGGCGGACCGCATGCTCGTGTTCGTGCCGCAGAAGATATCGAGCCTTTCTCGCAACTTACCCGCCTTGTAGTTGAGTGTGAGTCTCAGAAGCAGTTCGACCTCATTAACGGTCCACACAAACGATTCTGGTTTCCTTGCACTCGCCATTTTCATCTTCTTCTTCTTGTTGTGTTCGGTTTCTCCGTCTACTGTCTGTTTGTTTACAGCGTGCAAGTTTACTGCGCATGCTCTGTGTCTTCTTCTCCGTGTTTTGTGAATGTCAAGCGCCACCTAGAGGCCTGGAATATGAACTACAGCGTTTTCGCTCATTTTTCAGTGGGTCCGTGTGGACGCAAATATTCTTAAAACAATGACGAGGAAGACGGAGGAAAAAGATTGTTTTTGCCCGTCTGGACGGCCCCTCAGACTTCAATTGACACAGCATTTAAGGAAAGCCAAACAGCTGCCTCCAGACAGCGCCAAAGCAAAACAAATAACAAACAAGGTGATGGAGTTCATTGCTTTAGATGACCAGCCTTTCTCTGTAGTGGAGGACGTGGGGTTTCAGAGTCTAATAAAGTTTAAGGAGCCGCGCTACACGCCGCCGAGTCGACATCACTTTGCCAAGGTTTGTCTCCCCGAAATCTTGTCATGTGAACTAAGGTTATCTTAAATGTCAACCAGAAAGTGACATTAAAGGTTGTTTTTGTTTCATAAATGGTCTCATTGGATTTGTGCTCATTCAAGGATAGTGTTATGAAGAGCTGAAAGACTTGTATGTTTCTGTGGCACAAAAAAAAAGGAATAAATAACAAAAAGAAAGAACATCGGCATCGGCCAAGTTATGTTAAACATCGGTATCGGTATCGGCCCAGAATTTCACAATCGGTGCATCCCTATTATTTACACTGCAAATTAACGCGTTATAAAAATTAAAGCAACTAATTCTGAGATTCTGAGTAGCAATTCAATGCGCGAGCATTTTAAATTTGGCCCATTGAATGACCCGTAGGCTACTTGGCAGCGCCACGTCACGGTAGCACTAGCACCGAGGAACTTGTCCGGACGTGTTCGTCACCAGCGTCGCTACTCACAGCAGGGTGACAACAGACATGGACGCGACTCAGGAGAGCGAGGCGAGCACATCGTTGCTAGGACCTTTGAACGGCAAGTTCTTCTCTTCTTAGTGTATTCAAGTGATTAGTCATGCAATACAATGTTGTAATGTCATAGAATTAGAATTCTTTATTTGGGTACCTTTAGCAGATATGAGATTAAAATGTGATTAATTAGATTATTTAATTACAAATCCCATAATTAATTAGATTACATTTTTTTTAATGGCCTGACACCCCATAATATGACCTCTTTAAGTGAGAACCGTCTACACTGGAGGTTTTTTTGGTGCTGAAATGAGTCTTGAGATTTTTTGTAGTTTCTAAAATCATTCAAATCTGTGCAGCTACTCCTCAGCACACACAATGTTTTGTGAAGCCGACCGAAGCTTATAAATAAGAACAGAGAGTATATTTTAACCTGGTTTCTGGTCTGTGTGGGCTTTTCCATCTGTCGTCTTTGACGCTCTTTCCTGTTGAATCCAGGCTTTGCTTGTTTAGGTGGTGGAGCCTTTTGCTTTCCTTTATCACGCATTCTGCAAAAGACAAAAGTTCAAGTGTATTCAAGTTTTAAAAAGGGCTGGTCATACTTGACAGATCAAAACCTGTTACATGATTTACCCAAGTTGGGAAAGACTACTTTGAAATTCTAGTCACTTGAGTGAAATGGACCTGGAGCTTGAGCTACTATCAGTCAGCTAATTCTGATAACAATTTCAGGTGAGGCAGATCAGCAAACATAGGGCCAGAAGTGTAGCAGAACATTGACCAAGCCCAGTTCATTTATTCAAGATAAAATTTTAAAAAGCGATCCAGCACAGTAGAGCTAAGGGGTTTCTAATGTTTATGTATTAAATTTTCAAACCATTTTCTAAAGTGTTTTTGCAACTCTTACTCTTTTACATGTTCCCATATCCTCAAAATGTTGAAGTAATGAATTTTGCTATCAACATTTATCTGCTTAAGCATTAAGTGATACACAGTGATTTGTAAACAAGAGATCAGTAGACATAATAAAAACTGTACCTGATCTTGGGACCCCTATGGGAGGGAAAAGCTAGAACCTTCCTCCGTTTCTTTCCGTGCTCCAAATCTATGTGTTCGACCTCGGGGTTGGTCATGAAGCCAGAATAGCGTTTGTCTCTCTTCTGCTGTTGAGGAGGAACTGATAAGACAAAGAAATGGAAAGGAGAATATAGTCTTTAAAAAAACTGAAATGGATCTAAATGGTAACATAAACATAATGTGGTGCTATGACAGTGTTATTTTTTTTTCAATGGAATCAGAACAGCACACGCATGGGGACCAGCATGTATCCAGGCAGGTGATTTCCCATCACCTATCATAAGCTGTCCAGGGTAAATGCAACCAATTCAAACCCATTTGCATTAGATCCTCATGTCAACCGCCTAACTTGTTTTCTCAAAAGGACAAAGATGAAAGAACTTAATGACAACAATATTATTTTCACACCTCTCTCCTTTCCTGCCTGCAATGAGGAGGACGGTGCTTCATTTCCACCTTTCCAGGGTGCTTTTCCATCTCTAGCCGCCTGGAACTGAGGTGTCGCTTCTCCTTTATACCGATTTCTTGCAAACTCCTGCAAAAATACGCACATGTGGTTACTTTCCATTCATGAAGAAAGCCTTTCATAATTTGAATGGGAAAGGTGTAACCATCACACAAACTAATACAAACCTTATTTTTTAGTTGTCGTTCTTCTTTCATTTGTAGTTTCTTTAAATCCTCCAGGGAGAACTCAACAATAGGTCTCTGCAGGGTGACATGAAATACAAGGTTATGCTTCAGTGACACAAAACTGATAGTGGACCAGAAAAAAATATGTTAGCGTTTGTTTTAGAATAACGTGTGCCAAACCAAATACACACCACACTTTTATGTCTAAATAATTCAGAGGCAACACAGCAAAAACATGCTGATAATGATTTCAGCACTCCAGTACTCTGTTGCAAAAAATGTACCTTGTGCGGGCCAAAGATGGCGGGGTTGTTGTTAAGGTGACGGAGTGTGCTGAGAGCATGTTCATGGTCCTGGAACTGGACAAAGCCGTAACCTAACGATGTTCCTGTCACCTGACCCTTCACTGGCTTCTTGTCATACATCACCCGGCACTTAAAGGAGAAACAGGAGTCACACACAAACAGCAAGAATAAGAACGACAACAGCACCCCCTGCTGGGCTGACAGGCACTATGTTTTTAATTCTATGTCAAGCTTATATTCATAAATACTACTTGCACAAAACTACTCCCAGGTATGTTTTTTTTTAATTGTCTCATACGAATGATAATGATAATGTTAAAATGACAATGATAAATTAAATAAATGTCGACTACTAGGCCATTTTGTTTCTCACCTCTGTGATGCGGACTCCTTTCTGGTCTTTGACTGCTTCCAGGCACAGTGCTCTGAGTTTTTTATCATCCACTGACTTTGGCAGGTTATGGACACACAGACGGGTCTTTGACACGTACACGTTTATGTCTCGAAGCTTGGCCCTCTTTAGTTCTTCAAACTAATGGAAATGTATGACATCAAATATACATGTCAACATGGTAGTAATTTAAGAGATGATCTCTCTCTTAAATTACAGATAAACTAAAAAATAATCATGGTGGATTAAAAAGGAACTCACTCTGGTTCTTTTGATCATGTCTGCTTCAGGCACGCCCTCTGCAGCCTTGGTTCCAGCACGGACCACTGAGTGTTGAAAGTTGAAAGAGAATAGCATAAGGTGTCAGACCGTATAAAGTTGCAGTCAAAAGTTTACATACACAAAATATGTATCATGGCACTCTTCAGTTCCAATGTTTTCTCATTTTGCTTTGATGGACTGAGTGGACATTCATTAAGTTTGCTTCAAATCTGAATTTATAATGGGTCTTCTGAAAATGTGGCCAAATCTGCTGGCTCAATAACCAGTCCTCGACAGAATCGGCTAAGTTCAACCAAATGCGATGGTTTCCTAACACAGATTCTTAAACACGGTCCACATGTTCTCCAGCACGGTCCACATGTTCTCCCGGGGAACAATTCAGGACTTTGGGATGGCTACTCCAAAACCTCAATTCAAGCCTGATGTAGCCATCCCTTTACCACTTCTGACGCGTGTTTATGATCATTGCCCTATTGGAACACCCATCAGCACCCAAGACCCAATCTTCTGGCTGATGATTATAGGTTTTCCTGATAAATTTGGAGCTAATCCTCCATCTTCATTATTCCATTCACTTTCTTTAGAGCATCCAATTCACTGGCAGCAAAACAGCCCCATAGCATAATACTACCAGCATCACCATGCTTGACAGTAGGTATATTATTCTTGGGGATACAGGGCCCACTTCCTCTCCTCCAAACATATTGCTGCTCATTGTGACCAAACAACTACATTTATGTTTCATCTGATCACAGAATTTTTTTCTCCAGAAGGCTTTTTATTTGTCCACATGATCGCAGCAAACTTTAGTCGCGCTTTAAGGACTTCTTTCTTGCACAGCAGCCTCTCAGCTCATGTTGATGCAAAACACACCTGACTGTGGACACTGTCAGTCTTCTAGCAGCTTTGTGTTCATTGCAGACTTGCTTTTTCATTTTTTTTATTGACTCTTGACCATCCTGATGATTTTTTCTCAGCAGCGGGTGATGGTTTGCATTTTCTTCCTGACGGTGGCAGTTACACAATGTGCCATGCACTTCATACTTGCAATTGATCTTACAACCTGTAACTGCTTTGAAATGGCTCCAAGTGACTTCCCTGATTTGTTAAATCAATAATGTGCTCTTTCAGATCAATGCTGAGCTTTTTAGACTTTCGCATTGTAGTGTTAGTGGGTGCATCAAACAACCCATATAAAATGGATCCAGAAAAGTCATTCATAAAAACTCAGAAGAATAAAAGAGGCTAGGCTACAGAGAAAATTTGATTCACCAAACTTTCTATAATCATTGTTCAGGTTACTGTATTCATATTTTGAGCCAGCAGATTTGGTCAAGTTTTCAGAAGACCCACAATAAATTTAGACTTGAAGCAAACTTCATGAATGTTTTTTTAAGACAAGTAGCATGTGTTCCACTCTTTCCATCGCAGAAAAACGAGAGCTGTAGCAATAATCGGAACTGAAGACTGCCGCGATGTACATTTTCTGACCGTGACTCTCATAATGACATATTTTGGTTCACAGTTTCCATGTGTGATGTCTCGATTTAAGTCAAATCTGTAAAGATCACTGGTAAGAAGTGTGATAAGAAGAGCATGAAATGGGTTTACTCACATCCCTCTCGGGCTAGGTACAAGTTCCTGGTGCCCGATTCTACTTTCGTCTTGTCCACTTTCAGCTTGGCGGCATCTTCTCTGGTCACTGCTGCCACAATAAACAGCTTCCTGCCATCAACACGGATGCCACCACTCTGCACCGACGGACCAAAAGTTAGAAGGAGGCAGTAACATCAGCTCATTGATCAAAAAAAGCAGATACAGGAAATGCATATCGTTAGTTATTCAAAATTGTATGCATGTGAAATTGCGTATTACCTCTGAATCATCCTCTGCTGCAGCCATGCATTTTTCTGCAGCTTCTTTAGTCTTAAACTGAGCAAATGCACAACCTAAAAGTAAACACAAATTGAGTCAATCAGCAGGTTTTATCAATGAGCAGAGGTCAGGATTTTTCAATAAGAGCACCACCGACCTTTTGAATGTTCTGTGTCAGGGTTGACAACGATCTTTACGTAGTTAAGCTCCCCGTACTGTAGAAGAACTTCCTCGAGACCTTCCTCCTCCGTGTCAAAGGACAGGTTCCTAAATCAGACAGGGGTAAGATGAGGAAAAAAATGATGGTACAATAATAAATGAGGATGAATGCAGAGAGAATCTGAGGATTGAGAAATGTGGCACAATCATTTAAATTACGGCAGGTTCAAGATTAAGTAGTGAAAACAATAGCAGACCTGATGAAAAGTGTTCTGCCCTCTTTCACATCTGAAAGGAGGAGTCTCCTCCTGGCTTTCTTTTGAGCTACAGATGAAAGAAACAGATCATCAGTTTCATAGCAACATTTTAAAGGAGGAGAATATTTCCATGACATGCCAAAAGATCAAAAACATACCTGCTTTCTCCGCTTTGTCCTCTTCGTCGTCCTCATCATCCTCATCTTCATCCTCCTCTTCCTCCTCATCCACACTCTCATCTTGATCATCATTTGAACCAAGGCTACTTTTATCCTCTTCTTCCTCCTGGGACACATCATCATCATCATCATCATCATCACCACCACCCTCCTCCTCCTCCTCCTCCTCCTCCTGCTCCTCTTCTTCACTGTCTTGTTCCTCGCTCTCATCTTCATCATCTGATTGGGATTCCTCTACCCGATGCACTGCTGGTTTTGAGATGGCTCTGTCGAAAGATACGACACGAAATAAACAAGTGACGTTACTCTTGATTTTAACACGTTGTGGTATATTGACAGAGGTGTTCACATTTGAGGATCATACTTTTTCTTCTCAGGTGCTGCCTGTGGCTGTTCTTCCTCTTCCTCTTCCTCTTCTTCATCGCTTTCTGTGTCTGGATGTTTTGCAGGTGCCTCCGCAGTATTCTTATTTCCTATTCGGCAAAGAAAACATTGTGAATGACGACTGCCTTTGTTTTGGCAGATGTATTTTCAGTGACCATCAGGAAACAGAAAATAGTTTTATCAAACCTATTGATGTTAATATTACCTGCACTTAAGGGTTGCTGTGTTTCAAGATAGCGGTCCTTAGGCACAGCCCAGTCCACCGCTACCTGTCGACCTGTGAGTCAACAGTATCATAAGAAAGGAAATCATTTACCAATCAATAACGACAATAAACAGTGTCACTTATAAATCAGCAAGGTTGAGCATCTCCTTCACGGACCTTTGATCTCCTTCAGGTTCAATTCTTTAAGTGCCCTCCCTGCTTGATACACAGTTTTAAAGAGGACAAAAGCAAATCCTCGCATCTTCCCATCTGCACAAAGAACGAAAAAGAAAAAAAAACCCATGAGAACCAGTCAACCCACTGAAAGGTTACACGACATTTTGTGGCTTATTTCTACACACGGTAAGAATTAAAGACAGTATATTCTTTACCCGGTTTGAGGGGTATTTTGACCTCAAGAACTTCTCCAAACTTTGCACAAACTTGCTTCAGATCATCTTCGGAGCACTGTAACACAGGACACGTTGTGCGTTATAGCAAAAGCATCACTTCAACAGTGAATCTGTAGGTGAAATTTAGAGAATTGATCACAGCGTGCTTTGTAAACAATCGTGTATCGTGCTGTACCCAAAAACTGAGGTTCCTTATGATGAGTTTCGCTTTGAGGAGGTTTTTCTTGAGGCCTTTCTGCTTCGGAGCTAAATGGAAGACATGAGGGTTATCAAGTTGACATGTCCTATGAGCTGTCCCAGTCAGTTTCTGGTTTTAGGACATGGCTTACGTACCTGGTTTCTTATTGTCTTTTAATTTCTTCTTAGCCACTGACAGAGAAATCTTCTTCCCGTTGTATTCTTTTATTTCTTTCAGAGCTCGCTGTGCATCCTCCACCATGGAAAAGGTGACAAAACCAAATCCCCGACATGTCTCTGTGCCTGGTTAACAAATAGAGAAAAGGCATTCAGGCTAACATACTTTACATGTGCGCTGCGATGACAAAATGACAGCGACATGCTCACCTTTCTCTTTGACCACGAAGCACTGCTTCACCGGACCAATTTCAGAGAATACCTCCTCCAACTGTTTATTTGTGGCTGTAGCTGGTAGAAACTGAACAAACAATGTGTTCGCTGACATGGCTGTCTGCTGCCTGGCTAACGCTAAAGTTAGCTCGCTACTGTTAGCCTCTCCGGCTCGGTAATAACTCACAAACGGAATTCCTACTTTGTTAACAAGCCGGCGCTGAAAGTTACCATCGAACTATTCGGTATCACACGAATCCGTGAGGTGTAGACGCGCCGTGGAAGTGTTTAACGTGAACACCACTAGCACCCAGATTAAGTCGCATGTTTACATGTGTGGGCAGCCATCTTGGAAACATACCGGAAACGGGTTTGAAGTTAGTACTTGGAACTTCTCGCATTCGCTCGCGGGAAGTCGATCAGTGCCGCCCCCTGCCGGCCCGGAGGAAGACCCACATTCATCAGCTGTCACTCTCCCACTAATTTGTTTATTTTAAAAAAAAAATACCTACAGCTCAAATGGCAAATTGCTTTAATAACAGAAAAAACACTAGTCAAATGTGAAAATGTAGAATTTCATAAAATAAAACTGTATCTCGACGTCGGGCTGTGGCGCTGTCGGAGGGCGTGCACGTAAATGTGCACACCTTTCACTGGACGTAATAGAAAGAAGTCAGGAAATAAAACAAAACTGTTCACTCTGGCTTTCAAATAAATACATTCAATCGATGCATTTTTTTTATCTGTAGTTAATTACATTAGCTTTTTTCATTCTCTTCTGTCTTTCAGATGCTGTTTTAATGTCTAAATGTTTTAGTTTTGATTTATTTCTATGTCTCTGAATGGTTCTATATAAATGAACTTGCCTAAGAGTGAAGTCATATTTGACTGAAGATGTTTAGATCTCAAACTTTAGATCACGGAACCTTGTTAAACTGAGTTCTTACTGATATAAAATAGAAATCGGGTCCTGAAATAAGGACCGAGTTAGAAAAATTCCCACGATATTGGCGTACAGTCCTTTGATTTGTTTCCTGATTCAGTTTGAACTTCCTTAGCCTGTCACCATGGCTGAATGCATGGATGCACGTCGTAAACCCCCCAAAAAATCAAGTCCAATCGAAAAGTTTGTAAATACTGCAGATTCTGAACTATAGAACGACGGGGAGATGAGGTTATGACCATTTATTTATTTATGCAGGAAGACATTAGGATATATGATTACTTCTTTAAGACTCCTTGATTGTTTCTCACACAAAAAGTGTGATCTGTGATGCACTGAAAGATTACTAACAAGGTTTGATGGTGAATCACAATGTTGTCGGACTGAATAATTGTTTATTTTTGGATGTTTGAAGTGCAAAATAAAAACACAGGATCTGATCTGGCATTTGCTGAATCAGTAAATAATAAAAGAAAAAAGTGATAAAAGATGCGATTAATAAAATGAAGTCCAGGTGAACAGTCTGTACTCGTTATATGAGGACAGCTCTACTGTCACTTTGCTGTTCTGACAAAGACAAGACTTCTTGATCATATCCTATTTTGTTCTTTTTCATCACCAAGATAAATTACTTTGTACCTACGAAAGAGTATCGCTGCAAAAAAAAAATAGTCAGTGGATTCTTTAGAATCTGTTCTACATTTCTGCAGTTACCAATAATTAACTCTCTGTGTGTGTGTGTGTGTGTGTGTGTGTGTGTGTGTGTGTGTGTGTGTGTGTGTGTGTGTGATTACTTTCAAAGTGGAGACTAATTTCAAATGAAATTTGGAGTCTGAAAAGAAATCACCTCAAACAAGATGCCTTCAAATTTATTCACAAACCATGTAAAGTAAATATTAATAAAAATGTATTTTCTTAATTGCACAAATAAGACACGTATGAAATATTCAAGTTATGAGACACAAAGTTTTACAGTATCAGAGGCACATTTTCATGTTCAACAACCACCTTCAATTGACATTTGTTTCATTTGTAAAGGTTAAACAAAGGACCTTCCTGAGCCACCTGTTCGCTCACGGCAGCAGCTTTCAAGTCTAACTCGTTACTTCATTCTTTGGTGGTTTGTGAAAGCACCGTTCATTAGCACACACTTACAAATGAGGCTCCCTGTGCTGTCTGTCTCAAGATGTGATACGATGTGGATGTGTCGCGGTGCTATCAGACAGTGTTTCGTTCGGCAGCAGAGAAATATTCTATTCTATATTCTAATTATTCTATAAAAAATGAAATATCATTCTGAGCACTGGCAGAACATTCAAAGAAGTGGTCCTGAGAAGTGGTCCCTATTGTCGGTTTTATGTTTTGTTTCATACTCGAAACCTGTGTATGTGCATGCACAGTGTCCGAACACTGCAGCTTTCACTGGCTGGTTTCACAAGTTATTTTCACAGTCACAGTGCCAGTGTGAGAGATTTAAATGTACAACTTTAATGTCTATCTTTATAAAATCTGTAATTTGGTTACTTCATTTCCTCAGACAAGAGTATAATATACCACACAAAAAAAGTTAAAGACACTACACCGAAACAGAATTAACTAACAGTAGTGTGGCTCCTGACAAACACATGAAGAAACCTGAACCCTGTCAGGATATACTTACTTTGCATTGAATAATTCCTTTTACTGCAATAACATGTGCATTTCCTGCAGCACTTGTAAACCAGAGTATGATTCAATAATGAAACTGAAATTAGTCCAGTGTTCTAGTGTTTCGGGCCCAGTCTTGAAGGGCCGCTATACGTCGTACACACCACCAGATGTCACTGTGTTTCCTAAGTTTAAATCCCTGAGGCTTCAAATCTGTTTTCAGGCACAAACAGAAAGGCGGCCACAACGCGTCATTAGTCTTCATCCGTACATGACTAAAACAACGTGACAGTCAACAGGAACACATAAGATCATTCCACTGTCCAAATAAAACTTTGATGTATTCTCAATATGTCCCACCTGAGTCATTTTGTCAAACGCAACTGAACTAAAAGCTGAGTGTAACATTACTCCACCAACATCAAGTACCGTATTTTGTGCAAAAAATTGAATTAATGGATTTTCCCAAAGTTAAATATCACCACTGCAATAACATACTGTATGCTAGCAAACATTGTAGGTAAACAAAAAACAAGCCAAGTCAAGCTAATGTCGTTAAGTTGGAATGAAAACCATCTTACATCTTGGCCTTCAGCGGGGCCAACCGGAGTGAGTGTAGGAACAAGTCAAGGGTTGTCAGATACTCTTGTTGGTGCCTCCTCAGGTGACCTGCGTGTGTTGAATCAGCCCACTTCTTCGCTGTGACGTCCATCCCGCGCTTACGCAAATAGTCAATAATTTCCTCCATAGCTTGTGGGTCGGACATGGGATCGTTCTCGCAGAAGAAGAACAGTGCCGGAGCGGTGAAGGGAGTGTTCCAAAAGGCATCGATGGCTGTGTTGTAGTAATCCACCGTTTGGTGTCTGAACACGCTGAAGTAAAACAGGCTCAATTGTTTCACCGCCGTCTCCCAACGAGGAAATACAGTCTTACCGAGACCTGGGCAGAGAGGAGAAAACCGCACCTTCTTCATTTGCGCTTAAAATGTTTTGCCTCTGTGCATGCTGGATACTAATGAAATGAAATTATAAATTGTGCTGAATCATGTTAACACTGACCTCTGGCCATCGTCTCCAGCGAGCCCACCACCAAGCTATCGTACACCTGGCCCTTGATCCTCTGCGTGAGCGCCTCGTATTTTTGCGCGTCTTGGCAAACGTGCACCAGCAGTTGAGAAAACGTGAAGCCGCCAAGAGAGAAGGCATGGACAAGCAGGGGGCGGGAGTCAAAGGGTTCACTCAGGAGCAATTCCAGCAGTGTCTTTCCACGATCCAGACCCCAGCGAGGCCACAGGAAATCTTGAACCTTGAGTAAGACAAACAGAGACCTCTCATTTTCTTATCAGCCAGAAGGTCACTGGGCTGTAAAAAGGTAATGACATTGCAGAATGCAGACGGACAATATCATAGCCCGACTACCTGCCCCGAATTTTCCCATCCAATCTTGAAATAATCTCTGTCCCATTATCTAGACACTGCACCACTGCCGCCTTTAAAAAAAACAAACAAACCCACAAACACAACGGCAGAGAAGAAAACCTGAGCTGGAAAGCTTCATTTTGTTCAGGGTGGTCCACTCATTCGGAATTGAATAATTGGATGAACGAATGGATGATAAATTACTGGGATCCTACTGTATATTACATTCAACTTCAAAATATAACGTGTGCAGCTGTAATCTGATGAGGGACAAAATGCAAGTGGCAGCAACTGAAGAGGAAATATAGATCAAGCAGATAATGATGATGGTTTACTTACAGACGAGTGTATACATGAGTACACATTTTTATTTCACATTTGACAATCTGGCTCAACAGCACTTCATGACTATCTTTACCAGCCAAAATGGCATCGACTGATAATGTTTTTACTTTGTGAGTCTGTGTGTGTGTGATCAAGACAATATGGGGTCCTGGAGACACCTTTTAACTACCATAGAAGAAGTTTTGAGTGTTTTGCCAGCCGTTTGTTTGTCTGGGCAGACTTTTGTTCAGTAGGATAGCATCACAGCCGTCATGATGCAGTCGTGAAGGTTTACAGGTAAGTAGCGGGCATGGTCCAAGCAATGGAGCTAGAACTGGGGAGGTACAATATAAGGAGAGGGGAAATTGGCCCCCCATTCATGTGAAGCTGCAGATCATTGTAAAGCAGTTCCAATCATTCCTGCCGACTATAGCACAGCTGTTACAGTTTTAACATTCTCTGTTTGTCTGAGGAGAGATTTTGTCAATGTGACGGTGTCACAAGCGTGCAAGAAACAGTCACGAAACTTAAAAGATGTGTAATTGAGATTAAGATGAGAGGTGGGTTTGAAGAAAGGCAGGGTCTGAGCAAACCCTCGACGTCCTGGACACATCTGTTGTATAGGGAACTACCACAGAAGCCGTTTTGAGCACTAAGTGTTTATAGGTCAGTCTGTCTATCTGTGGAAAGATTTTGTAAACACTATAATGTCACCACCATGCAGAATACCGTCGCAAATTTTACAGGTGTGTAGTTGAAATAACAATTTTTACTCCTGCGACTGTGTTGCAATGACAGCCGAGCGGTCATGGGTCGGAACGTGAACATGTTGACAGGTGTAACGGCTGATTTGATCCCGTCACAAGATGGTCTCTAGTTCTACTCGTACTAACATATAACACATACGTGTATTTCTCAGCTCTGCCAAATGTTCTGAAAGCTGAATTTCCTTCTCCATAAAACCTCTGAAACATCTTCGAAGTCAAACTTTCTTAAAGGTTTGAAACCCACACTGTTGACAACCATGTTTTACATACACACACTTTGGCTTGGCGCCGCCATTCGTACATCATTTGGAACCCACAGCTCGGCCAATTTATGACCCGACTTTCCCTCAGGCTTGGGTTCAAGTTACACATAACCTATACAGCAAAAATACTTCAAACCTTTGTACTACTGATGGTGACGCATGCGTTATCTGCTGTTGTAAATAAATGCATGGGGGTCGATTGAGGGCAGAAGTCTGTTGACACTGAGCATGAGTGTGAATGGCCTCCACAGAAAGGTCATAAATCATAGAATGATAAATCTCAAACGTGCTGTATGCAATACAACCAAAATAATATGCACCAATGTATGCATTTTCAAAACTATCATTACAATACGGTCCGTTCAATTCAAACATATTACAGCCCCGTGCGGTTGTGAAGACAAACCACTGACTGTATTCAACATTATGTTAATATCTGGGTCACAGCTTCACATGTTCCTTACCTCAGTCTCCACGACAAGCACATCGAAGCCAGTGCGGAAGTAGATTTCACAATACTTGGCCACAGCTTGGGGACGCGAACCCATCCAAGGCAACATCAGCATCAGGGGTCTGTGTTGCTCAGAGGTTGGGGTCTGAGATCGTGAGAATGGAGGTGCCACTTCGTTGATGTAGAAAGTGACATTCTTACCCAGGCGGTGGGCAGTAACACCCAGGCTCAGGGCCGTCCTGCCCAACATAGCAGCTGCTTTCAGGGCTCTTCAGTGGATTGGCTGGATTTGATGAGAGAGTCTGGAGAGGAAGAGAAAGCAGTGTTGGGCAATGTAGAAAAAAAATAATGACAGTGAGACAACTTGTGTTTGATCAGATGACTTATTCCCCTCACATAACAACCCCAAACCCTGTGTGTGCCTTGTTGTTGTTGTTGTGAGCTAACTTGACTGGTAGAGTCATGTTAAGGTCATGCTAACTCATTATTACCAAACTCACTTGAGAAGCTAACCAAGTTAAAGAATTGGCAACGTGTTAAGAGTACTTTCATTCAACTCAAGCAAGCTTACAGGTATGTTAAGGAAAGCTACTGAACCGCACCTTAAACACGATATATGTCACAGTTAACCGCAGTTTAATAGATTAAAAACTTCAAATTGTAACGTTACTTCTGTTTAAGGAGAGCCGAGCGGCCGTGACAAACACACCGCCGACACATGCTGCCAAATTCACTTCACGTCAAAGTCAGTAAAATGAGGTTAGATGACAAACTTTTCATTCCTGCATCTGGTTTGAGCTACGAACCTGATTTCAATTGTGCGCCAGTGATGGTCTGAGAGACAGGCGGACTCTTCTGCTGCACATTGATGTCGCTTGTGTTAAGTTGAAGATTAATGAGCCATTTCTGTGCCAACTGAGGCGGCGCCGGTCTCGACTCCAGGATATCCATTCATGAAGGCATCTTCCTCTTCCAGTTCTCCATGTTGTGTGTGTCCGCGGTCATGCGCACTGCTGCCCCCTCTGGACATGAACGGTACTGAACGAGTACCAGTCTGACCGGTCCGGTGGGTATGTGTGGGTATGTTCCAGAATCGGAAATACTTGATTGCTTTTCAGCTGTTCCCATTCAAAGTCAAGAATATGCATAATAATAATAATAATAATAATAATAATAATAATAATAATAATAATAAAACGCTATATAAGCAAGAACAACACAAACAAAACCAAAATACAAGAAATGTACTTTCTACTAGAATATATTCATATGTTGCTCTCATGGTAGGGGACACAGGGGCCAATTGTATTATCTCAAATTGCACCAATCAGAAACAAGACAGAACCATGAAACCCTTTATGCACACCTGTGGTGGTAGCTCCTCGCCTGCCACTGAACAAACTCAATGCCTCATATGTGTCCAAGTTTTACGTTTTTATATCTTCTTTATATCTTTAATGAGAACTATACTGTTGTATTTAAACTGAATGAATTGTTCAATGGATATTAAATTGTTTTAACTAAATCTTGATTCTTGTCGGTTCATTGTGGTTCTTGGGATCATGTTGTTTTCGATGGCCCCCATATGTTGTTCACGAACTACTGACCTGCATAAAACCTGACAGTCCAATCTTTTGCATACAGAATCAATGAAGAATTTCTGTGAATAACCCCCTTAACAGGGCGAGGACTCTTGATCTCAGTGTTTCTACAATCCTGGCTGCAGCCCTGTTATCTGAGACGGCGCATGCACCACACAACTTTATCTTATCCCCACCTTTAATCTTATCAGGGCCGTGCCTTGTTATTAACCTCTTTGCTTGTGCAGCTTTGTTTCTGTATCTTGTCCTTACTGACCACGTTCCCAGCTGGAGCCCAGTCCCTGCTGACTTTGTCTTGTTGGAGGATGACTTGTCTAAACAGAAACCAGTTGCCCGGCGAATTAGGACGGCAAGTGTGAGGCGGCAATAATTTGGCCGCGTCCCTCTCTGAGCTCATATGTTTGGCCTGTCATTGTTCCTTTCCAGTCCCTTTAGTTACGGCTGGGTTGGTGCTTTCCTGTGTCCTCATCAGACAGCGGGTTAACCACACCCCTCGGGAAGTTCCTAACTTCAGCACTGACTGATTGTGTAAATGATCAGAAAAAAAGCCCTCACAGTCTTTTTAATCTTTGCTTTTGAGAATCTGAATTTCAATCACTCCAAAAGGCGTCTTTTTTATCCTGCGGGCACAAGTTTGTGTACAGAAAAAAATGAAATTTGGGAGCCATCTAGTCAACTGTTCTCTTTGTTATTGGCTGTGATTTTTGCTGTCACAGCCAAAATCATTCTTGGCATGCAGGACCAGCCTTTATGTCTTTGTGTGTTGTGCTAAATATATGTTTGGCAGATTTGTGTGGGATACATTTGATCCGTATTTATCGAAATTCTCTGGACAGAAGAAGAATCGATGTGCATTTGGCAGAATGCCTACGCGGCAATAATCTCTGTGCCCAGCTAATTCAGCACTGATCAGTGAGAGTTTAAAGCAGATTTTTCACACCCTTACATCAGCCAGACAGAGAGAGCTCATAAGTGTGCTGTTCTTTAAACTTCCTGACTCTAAATGCATCCAAAGGTATGTGGATCAGTGTCTATTTTGGAACCATCCTTGGGAATTGAATTAGGCCACGAGGCTACTGGATTTCCCCCATTGGACAAAAAACAGCACACGTGAACAAGTCTAATAACATCGTAAAGAGGAAAAGAAAGAACGTATCATGGCGCCATCAAAAAAGAGATCATTAAAGTCTCTTGCCACAATAATTTGACATGGCATCAAGGTCACGAGTGGCAATTATGGACTCATGATGGACTTATGGTGAGCAATTCTTTGTCAAAAAGAGCATCAATTTGGTCCAAAGGTATGGTATACACATGCACACAAATAACCACCATCATTCATTATGCATGTGTGCTATTCAAAGAGAATCTTCTGCTTCATTTACTGTTCCTGACATGTTTCAAACTGAGTTGTTCTCGTGATGGTTGCTTTAAGAGGAAGGGCACAGCGTCAGCTGTAAATTACACTCAAAGGCATTTATTGATCTGTAGAACTGGTTAGTTTAATGCAGGGTGCTGCACGCCTGCTGGTTGATGAGCATGCTTTGGTCCTCATGACATATTTATGCTTTTTTTCCTCCTTTTCCGCACAATTTTCTTTTCTTTTTCTTTACTGTAATTCTCTTCTCTTCTCTTCTCTTCTCTTCTCTTCTCTTCTCTTCTCTTCTCTTCTCTTCTCTTCTCTTCTCTTCTCTTCTCTTCTCTCCTACAACCAAACCAAACACTCAATCACATTCAATGCATCACACACACCAGAGGGCTGTGTTGACAGTTACGGCAGTATGGTTCCTATGCAACTACAGCAGAGATGATACTGTGCTGTGTGGATGATGCGTCAGATGTAGCAGAATGGGATTGTGCAAACAGTCAAACTCACTGTCAGGTCAGCGCAGCGGCAGAGTGTGGGACAACGGGGGTTGTCTCGAGGAGGTGGGGTCTGTCCCATGTGTCGACCGTCTGATGGAGAGAAGAGGGGCACAGCACAGTGAGCATGAGAGGACACAGAGTGCTACGCAGAGAGAGACTGCAGGCATGCAGCGACACAGAGCAGCATATATGTTTAAAGAAGCTGCAGCAGAGTGGGCTGTTGACGAGGTAAGAAGCTGAAACGAGACCGGCTGCAAGATGAATGGATCTTTGCACACTGACGTTAGTACTGTGTGTGTGTGTGTGTGTGTGTGTGTGTGTGTGTGTGTGTGTGTGTGTGTGTGTGTGTGTGTGTGTGTGTGTGTGACAGGACTTTATATGAGAAAGGGTGTGGGGTTTTCAAGGTAATGTTTTCATTTACCTCAGTGGTTTACCATATGCTGTATTTGCATTTTAGTACTCACCCCACGTGTGCAGACATCCTAGCGATGCTGATTGCATTTTGAATGTGATTCACCTCCCTTTTGTTTTCTCCAGGTGTGTCGGGCATGAGATCCCCAGAGACCTGAGGTTACAGATCTGTCAAACATGTGATTGGACAACACCTCTCGAAACCTAGAGCATGTGACTTTGCGGCGGAGTTTGTAGACCCTCGCCATGCTCTCTCTGTGGAATCTTTATCTTCTTCTCCCCCTGTCCTTGCCTCTCTCTCTTCACGTCATAGCCTTTGACAGAGAGGCTGTCAGGGAAACACAAGAGTCAGACTCTGACACACAGCCCCTAAAGAGACCTCATGGATCTGTCTTGGCAGTGGGGGGGACTGAGGATGTTGACTTCTTGGGGCTACCTCTAAGTTGGCCTTTATCGTCATATGAGGAATCAGACAGCCGAGGTGTGATTGGGGAATACACTGATTTACAGGAAAGCACAGAGACATCTCCTAGTTATTCTAAGGAGAAGGGACTTATCATATCCAGAACCACAGGTGCAACAGAAGATGCCTCCTCCAAGGCGATTGCACAATCTCAACCTACCCAGGAACAACAAACATTAAGGACTGGATCTTTCTTGCAATCAAAACAAACTGCGGAGAATGTGGCACCCTTCCCAGACTCGCAGGATAATACTACTGATAGCCAGGTACCTTTTCTTCTGTCTGGCTCGATTCCATCAGTCTGGGACTCCACTTCAGCGCTGCCTGCTGGACCTGGGCCCAGTCCTGAGCACACTACTCCACTAGTACCTACTGGCAGTTGGGGATGGACCACAGGCCCTTCTGTTGTCAAACAGGAAAAGATACAGGTGGGGACTGTCCCAGCAGAAGAGACCAAAGGTGTATTGAGTGATATTACAGATCCGATTTTGCATGGAGGAGCTGTCAGCACAGAAGAAAATAAAGGTAAGAGTCCTTCCTAGAATGAAATGAAATGTATAAATCCTTTACTGAACCTGACACCAATTAACAATTAACTCCTGTCACATTGGCCCATTGTGGTTGGCAGGAATTATAGCGTTGCCCTCATTTAATCCTTAAAATAGATTCTATGTGTGACTGCAGTGTTTGTGATATGTATTCTGCTGGCAGATGCAGTTGTTTTACATTCACGGAATGGTTTGCATCACTTCACTCCCCCCCAAGCTTTCACTCTCCTTAAAAAAATCTCTCTTCTGCCACCCGCGCTCCCCTGTCATGCTCTCTCAATCCTTCAAAGAACAGATTCTCCCACTCATTCCTCCAGTATCCTGTTAGACACAACACAACATTTAATTTCCATTACAGCCGATGTTGATTGTCCGCATCCAAAGGTTACTGGATAATATGGCAAACACCTGCACATGCAGTATTGGCTGTAAACACACACACACGCGATGGCACTCACTTGTTAAAGTAAATGATGTGTTGTGTACACAAGAAAAAGGGGGAGGGGGTCTTTGACAGAACTGTGTGAGAAATCTCTCTCTGTTTGTTTGCTGTTTCCGCATTGACAAAATCACTTCACTACTAACGGAGGACCAGAAACAGGACACATCCCATTTTTAACCAGTAGGTTCCCTGATCCTAGTGGCTCCATACAGCACATACTGAACGTAATTTCACTGGAAAATGACATGCTACATTATTTATTGGCTACACAATCACAGGCAAATATGAAAGTTAAATACTTCTGTAGATTCACATTGAATGCATGCAACATTAATGACAGCACAATACCTTTTGACTATGCTTAATAATAGCCACACAAAATGAGAGCAGCAATGAGGTCAATACTGGCTAATCAACACACACACACATCTCTCTCTCTCTCCAACACGTACACATACACACTATGTGCTCATGCTCCCACTCTCTCTGTGACCCAGTTAGACATTCCCAGTTACAAGCCTGCTCTGTTTTATTATGGATTAACTCCACACATGACAGATTCACCCCCCTCTCCCTTTGACTATAAAGACTGTGGATCTAATTCACTTTGGCCTGTGTGCATTAGTTAGACTACTATGCTGGTTCATCTAAATTGATGTCATTATAATCAAAATGACCAAATAATACGTAAGTCAAGACCAAACACACAAAATCAAGAGTACAGAGCCGCAATAGCAGCAAAGTTGGGCTGTATTTTGGGCACAGCTGAGGCTTGAGCAAAATGCTAACCTGTCTTGCTAACATCTGCTCATGAAGACAAGGCTACCATGTCTTGCTTGCTGGTAATGCTTAGCATATTCATCACCGGATTTCAGGGTGTTAGCATGGTCTCTTTAACTTGAGGTTATGTCTGTATTTAATGTTCTACTTTTTGGTTCTCTGTTGACACTACGGATAACTCTGTGATGTTTATTTTTTATTGTACTTGCTTTACAGATGACTCCAAAGATGATGACCGGCAGGTCTCAAAGACCAGTAGCATGTTCTCGCTTGATGGCAACAAAGCTACATCAGCCACAACTTGCAAAACATCAAACAACTCCTGGAGTCCCACCTACCCAGATGATCTTACTCCTGACGAGTCCCTGCAGCCCTCTCTGTCTCTTAGCCCTGCCCTTTTCGTCCCTCTGTATTCAGACTGGAACTCTGCCCTCGCCACCTGGGGATTTGCATGGGAAGCACACATCTATGGCCTGGGGTCTGTCTTCACTGTATTTGGCCTAATCTCTGTGGTCTGCCTGTTAGGCCTACCTCTACGGTGTCCCCCCGGAATCCCCTACCTCACCCTGTTGCACTTGTTCCTCCTAGCATTTGCAGGGATCCAAGCTTTTCGTTTGCTCTACGATGCTTACAATCATCAAGAACGCCTTCCCCCTTTGGGCTCTCTGCTTCTCTCTGAACTTCCCTTCCCCTGTCTGATCTCAGCCTTCTCCCTGGCCATCCTACTCCTGTCCTTACGCCCAAGCATGCGTCTTTCATTCCCACTTGCTAAGTCCACCTCATTCTCAGTCTTGCCTCGGCCTTGCCTGTTATTGTGTCTGTCCCTGTTGTACTCTGGAGTCTCTCTAGGGTGCGTTGGCATGCTCCAACTCTTCCACAACCTGCCAACTGTGATCCTGCTATTCCCTCAGGGTGTGTTTGTATGTCTCACTATCTTACTTTCATGCTCCTACCTCATCTTTTACTGCTTAATTCAAGTCGACACAAAACACATCTACAGGCTGAATGACAATGGAGAGAGTGGAGGATCTCCTGAGGTGATGCGACCCACAAGTTGCCCCTTTGCCAAACTGGAGGACTGGGGTAGGGCAGCAGGAGCTGGAGTAGGGGCCTCTTTGTGTTTGTTAGGGTGTGGAGGCCTCCAGCTTTATGGGATCCTGCATGCTCTTGGTTTGGGTGGGGTTGACGGCTATGGGTTCCAGCCTTGGCCCTGGTGGGGCTATCAGGTAGGCTGCAGGATCTGTGAGATTGGGGTGTGCCTAGGTTTGTCTCTCATTGGTACACATCCTCTATTCTGTCACAACAACTCCTCCATCAAAACGATAAGTCATCCTCGGCCAGGATCTTGGTCGCGCCTCTCCTGCGGCTCCCCTTCACGAGGGTTCACCCTGCCCTCTCAAACAGGTGCCAATTCCCCTGTCCTCTCCTCTCACGATTCCTGGTCCCAGAATAAGCAGGAAAAGCTGGTGGTCTGTGATGTTATCAGTAAGGGACAGTCAGAGGCTCTTCCTCTTTTCTCAATAGTGGATCCTCCTGGAAATGGGCTAGACTTTGTCCCCAAGTCCAGCCAAAGTCGGACCACTTTACTACCTCTACCTTCACCTCCAAGCCCACCTCGCCAGCCTAAAAATGCAGTTGAGTCTCAGCCATCGTCATTGGATAGCTTACGACTAGAGACTGACTCTACTGTGGACCTGCGACCCCCATCTCCAATAAACTTGTCCCGCAGCATTGACCAGGCTCTGTTCAATGAATCCCTGTTCTCTCACAGTATCTTTGGTTTGCCAAGGTTATTCCATGCTTCCTCCAGTCACTCTTTGAGCTCTCCTAGCCATGGTATGTCAAAGCAAGGGCCTAGCTCTGTGCAAAATGCCCTATACCGTACCTCTTCATGTGGTGATGTGGATCAAGACAACACCCTGTCTGGTTCAAGACCTTCCGAGCCACATGTCTCTTTGACATCTCACAACAATCCACCAATATCACCGCAGCAATGGGATTGGAAAGGGAGTGTCTCTGGCTCAACCCAGGGTCTGTGCAGCATTCCCAAGGAGACCGGAAACCTGCGCTCACAGTCCTGGGCCAACAGAGGTCACAACTTTGCCCAGAGTAGCCACCCACGAGCAATACCCCACCTTTCTTACCACAGGCGTTACCGGACCCTGAGCTTGGCTTCCCAGGGCAGTCAAGGATCTGGCCGACTGGCAGGGACTAAACACCTGAGTGAAAGCAAACAGCTGGAATGGGATCTGGCCGTACAGGCAGAGTTTGTCAACGTGTGCAAACAAATTGATGCTCTGAGTGTTTGCAGTGACACAATTGATTTATAGAAAGTTCTAAAAGTCCAGTTGTGATTGGAACATACATCATACTGTTCAGAAATAGCAGACTCTGATTAGGTTAGATGGAGGAATTCAATTGTATATTATTAAAGTTATGCAGTGGAAAATAATTAACTGAACCAATGAAAGGGGAATGGACATCGTTGAGGCAATATGTAGACCAGACCTATTTTGTATAAATGCTATACTGTTGATATTTTATACAACCCTGATTCCAAAAAACCTGGAACTCTGTGTAAGATGTACAACGGGAAACTGTTTATAATGTCTTAATATCGTTTATACAGCAGTGTGTTTCACATAGTGGTGAACATCTGTCAATCATTGCTTCAGAACAACTAAGCCTATTGAGGAAGCCCCTTTTACACCCAATCATGATACTATCACTTATTTTTTTATGAAGCAAAACATTAAATATATTGTCTTTGTACTGTTCTCAATTTTAAGAAAAATGTCACCAAGGCTTAGCAAATAATCGCATACTATTTATTTGTTTTACATGGCATACCAACTTTTCTGGAATCAGGGTTGTCCATGCAACATTTGATTTTGAAGGCTGGTATCATCACACTCTTTTAGCAACTTCAAGAAGCTCTTCTCTTTGCAACAGTATTGTTTAAATATTTTTGAAGTGTTCTAATGTAATTTCTAATTCCAGTTAGACATTCATGAATTTAAAAATCAAATGTCTATTACAGCATGAATGCTATCAAGAAGTTACCTTAACCTCTTAAGACCTGGCGTCCACATACGTGGACATCACATTTTGGGTTTTCTATGCCTTAATACTTAATTCTGCTCAATGGGGGCCCGATGTCCACATTCGTGGACACTTACACTGCCATCTAGTGGTGTCAGAAGAGTACAACACACTACAGATTAATTTCAAGATGGCAGCCAACACACTGGACTTTTCGGACGACCACTCCCAGCGGAAACGTCGACCAGGTAAAAAAACCAATCAATTTTAATGGCTGATTCTTGTTCAGATATGCATAAAGGTGTTGTATGTTTGCCCATGTCATGCAAATTTGACAATAGTAGTAACAGTAACGAATTACTATGCTGCTAAACATGATGTCCACGTATGTGGACATAGGGACTTAGCTTTGTTGAAAATGGTAATGTGTTAGCAAAAAATGTTAGCAAAACAATGTTAGTATGAAAATGGAGTTTTGGAAGATTTGGATAGAAAAAAATAGTTTACAACAACAAACAGATACAGCATGGTTTACAAATAAATCTACATGAATTGTTGTTGATTTTTCTCAGCTGAAAATATTATTATGTTAGCCAAAACCCTAGCAAAAACGTTAGCATAAACGTTAGCATAAATGTTAGCATAAACGTTAGCAACAAAATGTTTGGGAAGATTTGGGTAGAAAACAATAGTTTGAAACAATACAAATAGATGCATCATGTTTTTATACATAAATCTACTTGGATTTCTATTTGATTTTTCTCATGATTTTATTTCCAGAGCGCATTTCTCAAGAGCAGAGCGGATACTGTGGACAATTGTTGGAGACAACTTAGAGGTGGAGGATTTGTCTGAGATCGATGATCATGTGTGGGATGCTGATTACCAACCCCCACCACAGGAGCCAAGCAGCAGTGAGGATGAGGATCCCATTCCACAGCCCACGGAGCCCAGCAGGGGATGTAAACGTCGCAGTGGTGAAATGGTTACTGTTCTGACCGTGAAGTAACCAGATCATGCCCCCCGAGACGTCACCGTTAGACTCAGACTAATTTTTTCGCGAACATTGCCGTCACGTTTGCTTTGTGTCTGGTGTAGAAGAAACGGTACAAACAGGATTTTGTCACGAAAGTGTCCAAGCAGCAAGTTTGGTTGTTGAGGAACGGGAAGTTGTGGGAGGGACGTCGGCGGATGAATGACAGGCAACGACGGTCGGTGTAGAGACAGCGATATTGAGAGTTGAGAGATTTGTGACATTTAGCGTGTTTGGAGTGTATAGTTAGTGTGTTATGTAGTGTTTGGTGTAGTGTGTTTAGTGTGTAGTGGAGTCGGATTTTTGTTTAATGAGTCAAAACAATGAGGAGATGCTGAATGTGGAGCAGGCGGTGCAGCTCTTCATTCAGCTGAGGAGCCCTGACTCTGAGGCATTGCCTGCATTTAAATGTAAATAGTTACATATAACTTTGTAAATTTTTAAAATGCATGCACATATGTAGCAAACAACAATTTGTATTTGCATTATAAGTAATAAAAATGGTTTGTTAAACATTTTTGTGGTTTTCACAGTAAAAAAATCTAACTTTTTCTACTCGGATTTTATGTTGTTTTTTGTGATTTTAGGTCCATTGTGTTAATACAGTATGTCAAAATAAAAAAATAACTATACAGTCACACATGTGAGGTTGTGCTGAAAATAATGACACCAAGTAAATAGTTTTTAAGGTGAAATATAATGGCAAAATCAAATCAGTTATTCCCTGGAATATCGGATTTCGCAACAAACCTAAATATCCCTTATGTCTCACCTTCAAACAGCCTCATTTGGCCATCAATGAAAAAGCTTTAACCTCCTACTTTTCTATAGGAATACATATTTCCTACAGGCAATGTTTCTTGCAAGTTTTGTTTTTTTCGTCGCCATTTTCAAAAATTACAGTTTTAGATGGAACAAATGTTTTTCTACTTTGTTACAGAGGTAATATATAATAATAATTAATGTTTGCACTTGATGTTCAAAAACATGTTCATATGTGTTATGAATAAATGCAATAGCAGCCAGGAAACACACTGCTGTGTTTAGGTTAGAAATAAAGAGAATTGCACTTTATTACACAATGGTGACTTTCTTTAGTTCTATGGAAATTCAGGCCCAGCGTCCACATATGTGGACATCATTTTTCTCAAAAACTACATCATGTCAAAAGATGATGCTTAGTTCTTATACTTATCAGGTCCCAATAAGCCCAAATAGCTAAGAGAAATTAAAAATGCATATCAAAAAAGAGCTCAGGTCTTAAGAGGTTAAGATGGAGTTTTAATATTTATATAGGGGACATGTATTTGAAGCTATCCTGCAGAGATAAATATGAAGAGTATATAAGAGTAATATAAAGGAGAGCCCTCTTCAACAGTAAGTGGGCAACCAATATGTTTCATTTTACATTGTTTATGTAGTGTTGTGGTTTGGACCTCTTCCCTGTTGTAGACGTGATTTATTTACAGTGATAAACAATGTGAGGAATTATTAAAATCAGATTCATCAGAAAGAGCTCAACATTGAAATCTGTGATGGTTAAGCAACATTATGGAAGTATTTCATAATGTAAAAAAACAAAAAGGGCCACAGCTATATGCTGTGGGGCACCAGCGTGCAGAAAGAGCACTAGAAAAGGCAACCTATAGGGCACATTTTCATGTTTTGTCTTAGTTAGGGGCATCCAAGAGGGCACGTTTGCAGCTTCTTTTCAAACATGGGGTGTGTGTGATATATATTACATGTGGACATTCAAGGAAAAGATAGATGCACAGAATGAGTTGATATTGAAGTGGATAAATTCTGAATATACTGCCCTCTAGTGGTAATGAAGAAACTCATTCTCACTTGTGATGAGAAAACTCATCTACACAGAAGTCAAGATGATTGGTGACACATTTCCCCTTCATGTATTTCTAGAGATATGTCAAAAATTTTAAACAGTACCAAAATGTGCTCGTCAAAATTATCTTTATTCAACACTATTTACATTAAATATAATTTTGAATGCCTTTGGGTGGGTGACAGATGAAGACATATATTTTCTGTATTTTCTGTAACCAGCAAGTAAGAACAACTGTCACCCAGCACAAAAGCTCATATAATTGGTTGCAAGTTAAACATAATACCAGAAACCTTGAGTATCTCCCACAAACAATAAGCAATCACATTGAAAACTGGTAAATCAACTTTACCTCAACAATTCTATGAGGAAAGACATCTATCTCGGGCAATTGGTTTGTTGCTACACTACTCCACTGACTCCATAGCTCTATTTCATTGACTCACCATTTAATTTTTTTAATTCTGGGTCTAGAAAAACAACGACTATATATTTAACATGTATTATGTACAAATAATAGCCATGTAATTAATAATGCTTTTTGCAAAATGAGATTATGGAAGATCACAACATGTCAAGCCAATGTGACTCAAACTTATTTGTATTATTAATATAAACACGGGGCTGGAGTATGTATTTATAAAACTCAGATCGGTGTCACTCACGTGTGTTGTTATTCAGTATTTTGAACAGAGGAAAATCCGGAGTGAGATTACAGATGATTGCTCCTTTAAGGCGCTCCTTGCTACAAATGTATGTATGTGATTTAAGGCTAATGCTAAACTTTGGTCCCTTCTGCAGCAGTGTAGCACATTCAGAGAGCTCATTACGTGCAGGGCGATCAGAGCAGATCATCCATTATGTTCAAGCCAAATTTTCACCCGTCAGAGGAATTTAATTTAATTTGCTTAAATATGCACTGTGTAAGAATATGTGTTTAAAACATTCCAAAATTAACTCAAATTACCAACAGAATGTGAAGACACCACAGGTTTGACATTATGTCAAAGATGTGTACGTACTTTGTTGAAGAGATATGTACTGAAAGTAGCATGCTAACCAGACCTGAACACCTCTTTGTCCCAGCAGTCCAAAGCTCCTGTGCTTGCATTGTAAACACTGACACTCCATTGGTCGTCCGGCTAGCTGCACGGAAAAATTGAGCTATCAAGCTAGCAGTAGCTACAGTCATGGATGTTTTAAAAACTGGTTAGCAGCAGTTAGCAGGGACTCTGGTGATATGCTGTCTCTGTTTGTTGGGATGAATTCAAGGTGGCTAATTCATACGTATTGCACCTTTAAACCAAATCCAATCAGTGCAGTACAGTAAGAAGATAATGAGAACATTATTGTACTATTGTACCATGCTGCGTGTTTCCAGTTCCTGGCTCGGTTAGCTTCATACACAAGGTCGCAGGCTAGATGTGACCATACATATAATACAAAGTTATATACGTGTCTGAATTCTGCTTTCATTATCAGCAGAGAGCTAAATTAAAGCTATTTAACTTTCATGTTTCTTTCCTCTTTTTAAGCATTTAAAAAAACATTTTGCCAGAAAGATGCTGCTGTCTTCTTTTGTTACATGTCTTTTACTCTGTCAATAAAGTGATTTCCTGCAAAAATAAATATATAATGATTTGTATGTTATGTACTATTTCGTATCGGGGTGCTTTTTCCAAAAGTAGGCAATGACACGTTTTCTCGTTGAAAGGGATCAGCAGAATGGTTAATTACATTACCCCTGTTACACCCTGGACACAGTTGGAGAAAGACCGAGAGTTCGCGTAAGGGACTCGACTGCGCATGACCTCCTTGGCTCTCCTTTGAACTTCAGGCTCTAATTAAAGTGCCTGATCTTTGAAGGAGTCAGAGAAAGGACAGGCAAGAGCAAGAAGGTGTGGTTGTTGTGCTGCAGCGACAGCTCTCTGTGTGTGGTAAGATCACATGCGGCTGGTGCATCTGCTCATAGCTGCTGGTGCCGGGACGCTAGGTCCTGATCGAGGGTTCCCTCTCCCTCCCGCCTCAGTAAAGCCGCTTTTCGTAACTACAACGTGAAAGAAAAAAGAAGCATGTAAGCGTTTCCTGGGATTTGATTGCGTATCACCACTATAAAAACAAACAATCTTGGATGGAGATGAATGAATGAAAGGAAAAGATGGAGGTGTGATAACAACATGGACGTACTTACATGGCACAAAAGAATATCTATTGTGATAGCATGGGTAAGAAAAGAGGAAGAGAGAAGACAATTTTGATGCTGCTAGCAACAGGTGAAAGTCAATTCTATTCGACAATAAAGTGTTTGCGAACACAAGTGAAGCTTGGAGGCTTTTTATCCGTGTGTCATAAAGTAAACATATTCAGAGAGCAGAGAGGAAAATACAGAAGGGGGTTACAGAAGAGAGGGGCAGATCAGAGACCGAGATTCAGGGGTCAGACTCACGAGTGGAGGCCGTGGACTCCTCCCTCCATCTGAGCAGACATGGTTCTTTTCTCAAACTTCAGCTCTCCAGAGTACATCATCGACCTGGTGCAAAGACACACAGCTCATGCTAGACAAAAGCCTTGAGACAATAAAAAACCTTAACACATAAAACACGCAGTTTCACACTCACCGTAAAATAGACAAACTCTTGGCTCCTATGTCCTGACAGCCATGTTGGATACCAGCGATGAGGTAAGGAACAAACTTATGGATGGAACCTTTGTCTTGTACTGATCCTGAAACACCTTGAGCAACCTTCACCTTGTCCCCCTCACTGGACGCAAATTCACACACAGCAGGAGATGAATGTGTCAGTATGATGTACGACATCTTTTAGAGAGTAAGTGTTTATACAGCCGCTCGCCAAGATATGTTAGTTAAAAGCATTTCTGCAAACCACAGATACGTCTAGTGTGATATGTGTCACTAACGTTGCGTACCACATTTACAACATATCCTTGTTAGCCACCTTTCACATCAGAAAGTTGAGGGGAATGGGTGGGTATATTTTTAAGGACACCTAGGGCTATTTGCATCTTTCATGGCATGCCAAAAGCAGGCGTTATTTAAGGAGACCTGTGGATAATTCCAGTGGTGTATGTGGCGACCAAAACCCGCTATTTTAAAGGAAAGTTATATCATCTTCATCCAACCCAAATAGATGTTAAGCTGCAACACAGAGAAACATTCAGTTTTTACGTTGTTGCTGTAACCCCACTCCCATACCTGAAGTAACGTTTCTGACTGTTATTTTTCTCCATTGCATCCAAGGAGCCCATTCCCCTGTACTTTTTCAGACGCACGCCATCTGAAAAGAAATATTCTCCTGGAGCCTCAGTGGTTGCTGCCAGCAATGACCCCATCATCACTGAGGGCAGAAATACAAGAAAACAAGAAATGTGATGAAGTGATTGCGAACGTAAAACAGGCGAAGGCCAAAAAGCCTAAAACAATTAGGCAAGAAAAGTAACAAAACCCTGCTCTTGTCTTAAAAAACTAGTGCAGAACAGTTAGATGATTAGAATTTTCCATCAGCAGTTATGCACCACTAATTGATACCCAGTCTTCTCTGATTGGTCAGCTCACACATGCCTGAGCCAGCACCACTAACAACAATAGAACAGCTGTGTTAAATCAAGTTTTAGTTTCCAAACTTTTCCAAATAAATGTGCAACTCTACAACATATCATGATGTCACAGAGTCACAGAATTGAAGGTGAGACTACTGACGAGGCGTTTCAGGAGGAGTACCTATAGAACCTATACTAAACACTGAAGTAAAATAGAAAAAAACACATAAAACAGGTCTCCTTTAAAATGAAGACCTGAGAAACAGGAGTCTTTTGTCTTTTTCTACCTGTAGATGCCCCCAGGGCCAGAGCCTTCACCACATGTCCAACGGTCTGAATGCCTCCATCGGCGATTACAGGCACTCCAAAACGTCTAGCATACTCTGCAACCTTGTACACCGATGTACCTTGGGGCCGTCCACATGCCATCACTGAGGAACAAGAGCATTATAAAGTGTGCTGGCAGCAAAATACAGCCAATACCACTGAGATTAACTCGTTGCCTGGTTTAGCTTAATGACATTTCAAATTATTTTCTGTCTATCTTATCTTATCTTTGGCTGGCGTTCACAGCACTGAACTATTTATCGTACCTTCCTGGGTGATACAGATGGAGCCGCAACCCATGCCAACCCTCAGGGCATCCACGCCAGCGTCTATGAGGTTTTTAGCCTGAGCAGCTGTCACCACTAGAGAGAGACAGACGCACAGAAAAAAAGCTCAGTGTGGGAGATGGGTTGCCAGCAGTTCTCACAGCACAAACGCAGGGGAAGGCTCCGAGTCAAGACGCGAGCTTACCATTTCCTCCAACTACCTGTAGTTCAGGGTATTTCTGTTTGATGTAGTGTATCATGTTGATTTGATACACTGAGTTACCCTGAGAGGAATCCTGGGGAAAAAAAGAGAGCAAGAGAAGCAGTTTTAATTACAGATGAAGTTAAATTCTAAAGCAATGTACATCATTCAGAACAGTTCCCATTCAATAGATCCATTAAGAAAGCCCAAATACGCCCTTCCTCTATCAACATGCTGACAATTATCTGACTGACAAGTGCTGTGACATTAGAAACCAAAGTCAACAGTCAAATCCTACCAGGACGACCACGTCCACCCCAGCCTGCATGAGGAGGTCCAGTCTGTATTTGTCATCGTCCCTCGTACCGATAGCAGCTCCGCACAGCAGCTGTTTGCGGGAGTCCTTGGAGGCCAGAGGATAGTCTCTGTTCTTCTTCAGGTCAGTCCTCGCGATGATAGCGACCAGCTCGTCACTGTCGTTCACTATGGGGAGCTTGCCTAAGAGAGTCAGAGTGTCGAATGAGTGTCAAACTGTGTATCTGGGTCCGAGTGCCGCTGACTTTTCTCCACAGCAGCCTGACCTCCTTTGCAGATTTACCTTTTTTGCTACGTTGCAGAATATCATTTGCCTCTTTTAGTGTGACCCCGGCAGGTGCGACGACCAAATCTTCCCTTTTGGTCATTGCCTGAATGAAAAAAGAGGTCACATCGATTCCAACCCTAAAGTATATGCAGTATATATCAATGTATCCCTCTTCTCATATACACACAAAACCCACCTCCTCCAGCGGTCTGTCATGGTCCTTCTCAGACAGGAAGTCTATGTCTCTGGAGGTGACTATGCCCACCAGCTTGCTGTCCATCTTGCCGGTCTCTGTAACAGGGATGCCAGAGAAACCATGGCGTATCTTCGCCTCCAACACGTCCCCCACTGTGTGCCGTGGACTCATTACCACTGGGTCTGTGATGAAGCCCTGCTCAAATTTCTGGCGAGATTAGAAAATGTTGAGTTATTAAACGGGCATTCTGCGTATATTATTCTGAGCAGTGTCGCAGTTGCCTTTCTCAGTCTATTGTAAATTCATGTTACCTTCTTGTCTTCATCTTACCTTGACTTTGCGCACCTCGTTGGCCTGGAACTCAGCTGTACAGTTATGATGAATTATTCCGATCCCACCCATCAACTGAAACCAGCCAATCAGAGAGGAGAAATCACTTAAAACACCCCCAAAAACGAAACTGTTGGAGCTGTTGACATGGTGGAGCAAGGTGACAATTAGCTCAGCTGTTAGATATGGTGGGCATGTACGGGCCTGTGCAGAGCCTGTACTCACTGCCATTGCGATGGCCATGGACGATTCTGTGACTGTATCCATGGGAGATGAAATAAGAGGTGTCTTCAGGGTTATCTTCCTCGTTAGTGCAGAGGTTAGATCCTGAAAGAGGTTGTGCATTGGGGAACAAAAATGTCACCCTATGATCTTAAAACACTCATAAACATGTAAAGCAAAGTACTCTTAAAATATAATCGGGAACCTGGCCTGCACTGGAAAAAAAACAACAAAAATATGTTTTTTTTTTAAATTGATAAAACGGTTTTCTTGCTTGAAGAGTGTATCTTTATTTCATTTGGTACAAGAGATTTTTTGTTTTTTTAACTAGAAATTACACTCAAATACACTTTTGAGCTTTTGCAGTGTAGAACAGACTATAAATTGCTCTCAAGGCGTTTACATTGATGTTGGAGTATAAATCAACATTTTACCACTTTTAAAGCAACACATTTGCAAAAAAAATGTTAGATTTTGTTTTTATTTTGCAGTGTACTGAGCCTATAAATAAAAAAAACACAGTTTGGGAACATTAGAGTCCGACTTGTTGAATTCACCTGCAGAGTGCTGGATGACGCAGGTGTGTGTGTGTCTGTTTTGAACACCTGCTATCAAGCGATAAACCACGTGACCCAGGCATGAAATTAATTTACTGTCCCAGCAGAGCTTGCAGAGACGAAAACAAAGCAAGCCAAATAAACAACCCCGCGCTCCGAGGCACATACGCGTGTGAATAGCCGGTGAATTACTGTCAGCATATGAGAAAAATAACATTTATGGTGTTAACATAAACAGAAAAACAACAACAAAAAACTAAATAGAGAAGACATATATTACATATTATTCCCACCCTCAAACTAATGTTCCGGTTTATGTTCATCCACGGAGAAGATTCTTTGTGCTATCACCTCTATATAAGTGTGTACCGGGGAGCAGTGTGCAGTGTGTGGCCTGCACCCTGTGATGATACTCACCACCTCATCAGAAGTAAAGTCTATGAAACCAGGGAGGATCAAAAAGTCACTGAGAGGAGAAAAACAGAACAGAGATATCTGGTCAGAGAGAGGAACACAAGAAGGTCTTGCACTGGAACTGGAAAAATATTAGGTAAATAAAATCGATATTGCTCGTAATAACCATCGACCTAAATGAGGATCGTGTAGCCTTAGCTTTAGTGTGTGTGTGTGTGTGTGTGTGTGTGTGTGTGTGTGTGTGTGTACATATCCATTTCTACAAAGCAGCAGTTTTTTAACTTTGCTGACAGCGTGCAGACATAATCTGTCAGCCTCAGCCACTGAAACGTTCTGCATTTATCCTCTGCACAATAATAAACCCCTGCATGTAGCCTCCATTAAGGAAACTACACTGACACCCATTAACACACTGATATGTGCGCACACACACTGCTTTTAATGTCTGTGACACCACTCAAAGTCATCCTCGAAAGTAGTATTACTCATTATAATCCTCCATGTAAAACCCAAGCAGATGTGTCATCACTGATATTACTAAACATTTCATGGAAGACATTGCATAACTGTAATGGTTTTTTTTTGTATGTGCCCATGCATACAAGCATACCGCGTGTGCACATGCATTCGCTTCAGTGCACAATGCCATGCAGAGGGCTGTAAAATGAGTCAGTACATGTATCTGTTTTTTTCTTACTTGTATGTCAGTCCATCGCCAATTGAAAAGAGCTGCTGTGCCGTTAACCCGTCTTCAGGAACATAACCTGTGCCTCCACTGATCAGATAGTCGGCCATGCTGAAATGTAGGAAAACGCACACAGGTCCGAATACTTGGTGAAAAATATGGCAACGACTAGTTTACACATTGATATCGTGTACCCTAACTTCACATCTGTGATATGACACTAGAATTTTGGAATATTCTAATAAATATTTTGACTATCTTAACAAAAATTTCCAGGGTGTATAAATCTGTCGTAACTAAAATGAAATGAGTCAGCCATTTATTTCTGGAGGTATTTACCCCCTGTGCAAAACATGCGTGGACTTTTGCTCCTCTCCGTTCTGACCTCTGTTTCTAACACTCTAAGATCCTATTACAAATGTCGGATCGAGACAGGAAACACTAACAAAAGGAGCCCGTCCTCCTGTGCCGTCCGTCTGTGGAGACTGACGGCACAGTAGGTAAGAGGATTTGGTTGGCTGCCCGGTTAACTGATAAATGGGCTTGTAAAAGTGCACAGCCAGTGCTACTAGAAAGTGAAAACATCTCAGTGGCTGCTGGAGATGTTTACACGCTAATTAGGCGTCACACAGTCACTTCTACGTGACTGCACAATATATGCAGTTTCAGACTGAGACTGACCTCTCTGGTTCATATCCGGCTTGGATACGTGTTGCGCTGTACCGCTGGGCTGCAGTCTCGTGTCCATGTCCATGTGGCATTGGGTGGACATAGGCCCCGTAGGGGTGAGGTTGATCCCCATCTCTGTTTGAGATGCGCGGACGTGCTGGTTCCATGTCCCCTACAATCCTGCGGTAGTCGATTTGATAAGTGTCCCTCTCCCCTTCTCCAAACCGGTCATAAGCATGACCCTCCATCTCTAGGAAATCCAGGGCGACGATGTCCACACAGGGCCCCACCACCACTCACTCACACACACATACACACACACACACAATCTTCAAGCACTTCTGATTTGTTTCATACACACAAACAAAAGTCGCAGCAGCAGCAGCTCCCGGCAGACACACTGTTCAATTATAAGCATTCATAAACACCCACAATGCTTTGAGTGCATGCTCACACAAACACCTCTCAGACACACCTGACATGGGAGGAAGCTGTCTTGCCATCTGTTTTGTGGCCGGAGCAGCAGTGAAAGCCAAAATGACCCGAAATACATATATTCAGGTTTTAAAAGAATCAGAAGCAGCAGCGGCAGCAAAAGTCCTTCAAAACAATGTTGTTTGCAAGGATAAAAGTTTGTATTCCACTTTATCAGCTCTCATCCTTGGAGTTTGAGGCCATTAAGGCCCTCAGACAGGAGGCACAGAGTTTCCAGCTAACCTGTTGGTGAAGTTGATTACACCTGTAGGTTCCCTAGCTGGAGGCACGAGCCATCGCTGGGGAAATGGAGAGCCAGGTCTTGCTTAGGTGGCAGAGATTCGTCACCCCTGGAGGCCCAGAGCAGAGCGCTGCTTAGTTAGCTGTGGAGCTTCTCTCTCCCTTCCGTTCTCCCGATGCCTGCTGAGCTTAACTCTGTTTCTGACAGTAGCAGACGTCACTCTCCCACAAAGAGGATTGGAGGCATTAATGCAGGATGGGGTGGGGTGAGATGGGTGTGTGTAGGGTGGAGTGAGGCAGTAGGACTGAGGAAGGGAAGGCTGGGTCAAGATGACACTCGAACACACTTTCCCCCCTCGGAGGATTACCATGGTGTAGAGGTGCGTGTGTGTGTGTGTGTTTTCACAGAGCTCAAGGAGACGGAGCTGTGAATGAGACACAGGTCAAATCCCAGAATACTGTTAGGCTGCGAGCTTGGCTCCAGAGAGAGGAGAGGGAGACGTGTGTCCGTGTGTGTGGAGGAAGAACGTTGAAGAGCAACATGTTGTAAATGATTGTTCATTATAAAAGCTAGGAATGTTTTTTAGACAAAGTCACCTGTGCATGTTCTTTTCTGCCATAGTATTGTAATACAACAGGCTTTTAAGGACTCACATTTGGAGAATACTGTTAGTACAGGCAAAGCAATAACCATGGAGTCGCTATGGGGGGGGATTTGAAAACTGATTTCCTGCCATTCTTAAGTGAAATATATAAACATTCACAAGCTCATGGGATACTTTTTTATTAGTTTTATCATAATGTTTCATAGCGCATTGAATTACATGGCTCTATTTTATTATGTTACATTCAGTTTTAATTATGATAACGTGTCTTTTAATGCAATTTTTTTTTTTTAGTTTGTAAGGTCTTCTCACAAGTCTTTTTACAAATGTGTTCTGTTTTGTTTTTCATAATCAGATCATTGTTTGGAACATGGTTTCAGTGTGACAGTAACAAATGGCAAATCTGTACATTAAACTCAGACAGGAGTGTAATTTGTTGCCTGGGATGCCCTCGACACCATCATCTGCAGGTGACTGACTGACTGCTTGTGACAGTTACTGAGGAATTGAACCAGAAAAGCCTCTTACCCCCGCTCTATCTCTCTCTCTCTCTCTTTCTCACTCTCTCAATCACAGGAGGAGACCAGCAGCAACCCCTCCCCCCCCCTCCCCCTTTCATAATATCAACAATGGTAAACATGCTTGGTGCTGATAATTAAGATTACACACCATGTTACTTTGTACAGACTCTAAAGTAAGACAAGGTTAGGAGGAGATAGCAAAAAAATGTTTTTATTAAAAATATATCAGAAACGTTCATTGACGAATATGTATACAAATGAATAAAATAGAGTAATTTCATCAGACAAGATAAAAGTGTAGTAGGAGAGGCAGGGGAGGTCATGTGATAACATCCAGGGAGGCTACTGTTGCTTCAGAATCCACCTGAGGGAAAAGAAAGAAAGTCAAATTTAAAACTTTATAACTTAAAGGACTCGTAGATTAATCGAACATGTTTATCTTAGATCTTACCGAGTTCCTCCACTAGGAGGTGATGATTTTTTTTGAGAGCGTCGTAGAAGGCTGCTTTAACCTTCTTCCCCTCTGAATCTAATAGTGTGTAAAGCACTCTCATTTGTTCCCGGCTTGTCTTTTCGGCTCTGATATTATCGTAGGTTTCAGGGTTGACCATGTTGCCAAGCTCCTCTGCTATCTTCACGACAAGTTTGACTCGTTGAATTAAGTCTGCCTTCTTGACATTGACAAAATTTTCTATATGAAAAAAACATGTACAGAAAGCATAATGCAATTAATACTGTGACTCTTCATAAGATTCCATATCATGCTCATTTGAGTTTCTTTTGATAACATTACAGGTAAACTTAACAAAACGGAACTTATATTTTAAATCGAAACTATGGAGCATCAGTACGGTGACAAAAAAATACTCACCTTTTTCTTCATCAGTCATGTGATGCATCCTGATGGAAGAAGAAAAAAACTCAGTCCATATTTTGTAGTTTATCATATCGGTGCTATTATACACTTGTTTCAGAAAATTGTAATATAATAAACTACATGAATGTGATGCCCATTCCCTTCAAAATTATATACATTTCAATAAATGATACAAAGAGTCATACAATATAATTAGAATGAAACAATATGTCCCTGATTTCTCTCTTTGCTGGCTGTTTTTTTCTTTTGTTTCTGTGGTTGTATCTCACGTCTGACCATATGCTTTATGACTTTTTAGAACTCATCGTATAATATCAATGAAACTAGCAGATTAAAGAAAGCTGGCTGATTTGTTGCCAGCTTCCTGTGAGGCAAACATGTATTTGGCATACCTGTTTTGGAGGAGTGCGAGTTATTGTTATGTTACAAAACATAAACAGTAGAAGTGTGTTAATAACTGCTGAGCTATCACTTCTTGTACACCACAGGGTGGTTACTGCGTAAGCTGTGGTTTTGTTTGTACACCATCACTAAAAGATTGTGTTAATGCTCACCAAGAGCAAGCTTTAGGTTATAAAAACGCTGACAAACATTTCCCACAACTTTTCCCTGAGAAAGCAGGCTTCCCCTCACCTTATATCCTCGTGTTGTCTCTCGCACAGAGATTCAGGAGTTAGTTAAAACTGAAGCTGTGTCAAACAAGACGTGGAAAGTTGCAGTTTCCTGCTCCAGCCCTCTGGTATGAACTGAGGGGAGGAGTTCAAACACAGGGGAACACGGGGAGGGGCAACGTCTCAACAGATTGTATGAACTGCAGGCGAAGTTGATAGACAGTCTGGATCTCATTTTATGTTGGCGCAGCAGAAAATTAAGGGATGAGGTAAATGTCAGTAAGGTAAAGCTGAATTTAAATGCTTTTACACACAAAGTTAGACTGCAATTTTTATGCCACTGCCAACTGGTTTTTGCGTGCACTGTGAGAGGAAGTTACGAGAGGTAAAAAAAAAAAAAGGTTGGCACTGTTGGGAGAAAAAAAACCTTACATGGCAACCCCCCACTCTATCAGTCAGACCCTGTCAAGACTTGTGTTTCTGTCCGGATGTGGTTTACAGAAAAAAAACATTTGGCTGAGTTTGCTTGACTGGTGAGTTTTTATAAACGTATCTTGAGAGCTCAGCTTTACCAGAGAAGCTACACCTCCCTGTCTTTAGGTGACAGGGATGAACAATTGCTCTGAATGTGATTAAAAAAAAAAAAAACTCGGTTCATGAATAAGAGCAGGCATCTATTTATGAGACAAAAATATTTTTAGCTGTGTCAATTTAATGAAAATGTATTTTGAATTTGGAGTGAGACAAACAAACCTCTGATTATTATAAGATTGCAATTGTTGCGATTTGGAAAATGGTGCAAAATTCCCTGCAATTCAGCATAAAGCGACTAACACTCAGATTCATTTTGTGTTGTAAAATGATAAATAAGTTGAACCTGGAACCTTGAGAGTACATGTACACAAACGAGTTTCAACTAAATCCTAGTCTGCTCAGCTCTCAGATCAGAGAACTGGAAGAAGGAGGGCTGCGACCCCTCCTCCATTCATAATATCATCAATGGTAAACATGCCGGTTGCTGATAATTAAGATTACACACCATGTTACTTTGTACAGACTCTAAAAAGAAAACAAGGTTAAGAGGAGACAGGAAAAGAAATATGTTTATTCAAAATATATCAGAAACATTCATTGACCAATATGTACAAATGAATAAAATGAAGTCATTTCTTCAGATGAGGCAGGGGGAGGTCATGTGATAACATCCAGAGAGGCTACTGTTGCTTCAGAATCCACCTGAGGGAAAATAAAAATGTGAAATTTAAAACTTGATTACTTAAACGACTCGTAGATTAATTGAACATGTTTATCTTAGATCTTACCAAGTTCCTCCACTAGGAGGTGATGATTTCTATTGAGAGCGTCGTAGAAGGCTGCTTTAACCTTCTTCCCCTCTGAATCTAATAGTGTGTAAAGCACTCTCATTTGTTCCCGGCTTGTCTTTTCGGCTCTGATATTATCGTAGGTTTCAGGGTTGACCATGTTGCCAAGCTCCTCTGCTATCTTCACGACAAGTTTGACTCTTTGAATTAAGTCTGCCTTCTTGACATTGACAAAATGTTCTGTTTAAAAAAAATGACAACATGTACACAAAGCATATGCAATTAATACTGTGACTCTTCATAAGATTCCATATCATGCTCATTTGAGTTCCTTTTGATAACATTACAGGTAAACTTAACAAAACGGAACTTATATTTTAAATCTAAACTATGGAGCATCAGTACAGTGACAACAAAATACTCACCTTTCTCTTCATCAGTCATGCGTTTGGCAGAAGAACGGGATGCATCCTGATAGAAGAAGAAAAAAACTCAGTCCATATTTTGTAATTTATCATATCGGTGCTATTATACACTTGTTTCAGAATATTGTAATATAATAAACCACATGAATGTGATGCCCATTCCCTTCAAAATTATATACATTTCAATGAATGATACAAAGAGTCATACAATATAATTAGAATGAAACAATATGTCCCTGATTTCTCTCTTTGCTGGCTGTTTTTTTTATTTCTGTGGTTGTATCTCAAGTCTGACCGTATGCTTTATGACTTTTTAGAACTCATCGTATCATATCAATGAAACTAGCAGATTAAAGAAAGCTTGTTAATTTGTTGCCAGCTTCCTGTGAGGCAAACATGTATTTGGCTCACCTGTGTTGGGGGAGTGCGAGTTACTGGACGTGGCACGTCCACCTCATCGACTGACATTGACCGTTCTGAAAGAGAAGAAAGAAGCATCACGTTTTGTTGTGGAAAGTAGGGAATAATTCAATACGAAAATCAACATGTGAAAATAATCTTAATGTGTCTGTCATTTCCATTCTACGCTCCTAATGCCAGTTCTTGCACTTTGTAACTTGGGTCAGAGATATTATAATACAGAGGATAAACCACTTAAAGTTGTTGACTCACTAGTTTTGATCACAATCATGCGGCTCATATTTACAACAGTGATTGGCAATCCAAAACTGTGGCGGCACCAAACTACAAAAGTACAAATTGTTTGCATTATATTGCATTAAAGTCACCTGACCCACTAACAGGAGGACTGAAGGATCTACCTGGTGCCTGAGGAGGAGGACGACGGTTTGAAACGCTTGTCTCTGAACGTTGATTAGCGCTTGGTGAGTCCTACAGTAACACAGGAAGAAAATGTGAATACATCAGAGAAAAAAAGACAAATCAAGAAGAATGAAATCATGCATAATAATTAGTGAGCATCAAATTTGATTTTCTGAAATTAAATGTGTGAGTTGTACCAGTCTTTTTTTGACTTGATCAACCGCATCATCAATTGCCATCCTGTGCTTTGAGAACACTTCCTCAGTTTCTTTAAAGACCTCTGAAACAGAAGCCAAGTTTTTTTTTTAAAATACACAGTGTAAATGCATAGGGTTTTGCATATCACAATAAACATGAATGAATAGAGGCTTCACAAAGAATGCAGGTATCATAAGTGTCTTGCTCCTACACAAAAGGCTACGATAATCATTTAATTTAAGCCCACGCAACCATTTAAAGGTTTAAAATCATCTGCCATAACAGCTTCATTCAGTACAGCCAGATGGCTGAGAGGACTGCTGTATACATGTGAATGTTTTTTTTCATGCTTTTCGGTTGTAGAAAGCCCTCTTACAAAAAAAATGTATTTAGTCTGTGGGGTTGTGGGTGCGAAGAGCGGAAACAAAACTGTCTTCCAAATTATTTAAAGCCCTGTTGCCCTGTTTGAGTTCAATTATGATCAATTGTAAGTTTGGGTTTTTTCTCCTCTCTATAAAAAATAACGTAACCTGAAATGGACATAAACTATTATTCAGCAGTGTAGTACTAATCAGCTAAATGGAAGTTTTAATCATTTAATCATAATGAATTATTCTACTTTTGGACTCAAAACTTTTTTTTAAATTTAAAAAGTTCATTTGGTGTCTGATTCATTTTGCATTTCATCAGTGTAAAAATATTAGGGCTGTCAAAGTTAACGTGTTAATAACGCGTTACCGCAACATCCTCTTAACGCCGTTAATTTTTTTAACGCGCGATTAACACTCAGTATTTTAAAAAGAGAAATGCGCATTGTTTGATTTACGGCCGTCGATGGCACATGTAGTCTTTATCCAGATGGTGGCATAAGAATAAGAAAGGGAATCAGAAGAAGAAGCAGGGTTGGCGGTTCGGGAAAAACGTGGTGGACTGAAAAGCGAAAGGAAATGGAGAGAGGACTTATGAACGGCAAATTCACTTTCAAAACACTGCCAGATGATCGATGGGACAAATGTTATCTGCACGCACTGTCGACATGAAATGAGTTACCATTGAAGTATGGCGAGTCTCAAATATCATTTGCAAGCCAAACACATGGCAGCAGACATCACCATGTTTTGATCCCATTTAGGGTAAGGGGATATTTTTTGAGCCTTTTATTTTCCTGCATGATTTGAAGTGTTGAATAAACATTTTCATAAAGCAAGCATATTTGCCTGACCTTAACCCATTCTTATGTTGTTACAAGTATTAAGAACATGAAAAAAATACATTAAGGTACATTTAGAACAGAAAAAAATGTGCCAAAAAAATTGCGATTCATTTGCGATTAATCACAAGTTAACTATGGACAAAATGCGATTAATCGCGATTAAAAACAATCGTTTGACAGCCCTAAATAATATTAATTATTGTTGGAAAGAAAAAAAAGTCAACACAACAGGCGATAGCAAACTTTTGAATGACACGTACACCATCGACTAGAAAATATTCCCATATGGCAGCACTGTACATTTACTGTAAATTAATATAACAAATACCTACTGTCAATTTTAGGCCTCTTGTCAGGATCTGCATCCCAGCAGCTCTTCATGAGGTCAACCAGCTCTTTCAACCCCTCCACCTCCAACTTCACCTGGTCAAGGTCTTTACAGGGAGGTCTTTCTTTTTGTCCATCAGAGACCCCACTCCTCACATCAGTGGAACCAGCTGTACGTACATACAGTGATACAGTGATGACAAGCATCAAAACATACACAATATGTGTATGATGTATATACAGAGATCAAACGGACAAAACAAAAAAAATCGATGGTAGGATTGGATATCTGTGAATAGTACATTGGAGTAACAAAAACCTCCATAAGCTGAAGGACGGTGGGATAATAAAATCCACTATACATGCCTGGATAGGGCTCATCACCAGATACAATAGACCAGAGCAGCATACCGTAGCTGATTAAGATAGAGAAAGAGATACAATTTCAAGTAAAATGGTAAGGTTTTATCATACAGTAGTATTCATATCGATAATTATTCTTTTTACAATGTTAACCTGTATACCTGTATATGTCAAAAGCACGGCCAGGTTTATATGAAGCATCAAAAGCCTCAGGAGGCATGTACATGTATGTGCCTCCGGTCTCTCCTGTCTGCTCGCTGCTGCTGGTCAAAGCACTGGTGGAAACCCTGGACAGACCAAAGTCTGCCAGCTACAGTGTAAGAGGGAAAACATCACATTAAGCAAACAATGAGATCAGCTGTGTAAATGAAAACATAAGAGTTACGGTTACCCTGGCGTCAAGGTTTTCAGTCAGCAGCACATTGCTTGGCTTCAGGTCTTGGTGCACAATCCCCTTTAAATGTAGGAAGTTCACGCTGAGAGCCACTTGATGGGCCAGGCGGAAGGCCAGGGGCCACGGTGGAGGGCCCGACAGGTCCCTCATCAGGGCCTGAACAGACCCCCTTCTCATGAACTCCATCACTATTCCGCGTTGCATGGATTCGCCGAATGGCGGACATCCCTTATAGATTCCGTAAACCCTCAGCACAAACTGACAGGACACCGTTTCCATGAGAGTGGCCTCTTTGTAGCTAGAAAGAGGGAGGGGAGTGTTGGAAAGAGTGCAGAGAAAGCAGATGAGATGAGAACTAATATTTAAGTGTGTTTTGATGAGCATGAATTAACCATTTCAGCAGACATGTATATATTTACCCAACATCAGTGCCAAGTATCTTAATGGCCACATCAAACCCCCAGACTTTGTGCCTGGCCCTGTAGACATCACCAAATGCCCCAGAGCCGACAGGCTCCCACTTTATGTCCAAGTTTTCATCACCAACAGGCTCAAACTTGTGGCTCGGCAGTGCCATCTCCTGTTGAAAAGAGAATGAGAAATTGCAGTCTCAATCATGGAGAGAAGAACTACGAGACATAAATAGTAGAAGTGTGTTAATAACTGCTGAGCTATCACTTCCTGTACACCACAGTGTGGTTACTGCGTAAGCTGTGGTTTTGTTTGTACACAATCACTAAAAGATTGTGTTAATGCTCACAAAGAGCAAGCCTTAGGTTATAAAGACACTGACAAACATTTCCCACAACTTTTCCCTGAGAAAGCAGCCTTCCACTCACCTTATATCCTCGCGTTGTCCCTCGTGCAGAGGTTCAGGAGTTAGTTCAAACTGAAGCTGTGTCGAACAAGACTGTGAAAGTTGCAGTTTCCTGCCCGCGCCTCTGGTATGAACTGAGGGGAGGAGTTCAAACACAGGGGGACACGGGGAGGGGCAACGAGGAAGTTACGAGAGATAAAAAAAAAAAAAGGTTGGTAGTGTTGGGAGAAAAAAAACCTTACATGGCAACCCCCCTCTCTATCAGTCAGACCCTGTCAAGACTTGTGTGGATGTCCGGATGTGGTTTACTTGACTGGTGAGTTTTTATAAACGTATCTTGAGAGCTCAGCTTTACCAGGGAAGCTACACCTCCCTCGTCTTTAGGTGACAGGGATGAACAATTGCTCTGAATGTAATAAAAAAAAAAACTTGGTTCATGAATAAGAGATCAGGCACCTATTTATGAGACAAAAATATTTTTGCTGTGTTTCATAATATCATCAATGGTAAACATGCTGGGTGCTGATAATTAAGATTACACACCATGTTACTTTGTACAGACTCTAAAGTAAGACAAGGTTAGGAGGAGATAGCAAAAAAATGTTTTTATTAAAAATATATCAGAAACGTTCATTGACGAATATGTATACAAATGAATAAAATAGAGCAATTTCATCAGACAAGATAAAAGTGTAGTAGGAGAGGCGGGGGAGGTCATGTGATAACATCCAGGGAGGCTACTGTTGCTTCAGAATCCACCTGAGGGAAAAGAAAGAAAGTCAAATTTAAAACTTTATAACTTAAACGACTCGTAGATTAATCGAACATGTTTATCTTAGATCTTACCGAGTTCCTCCACTAGGAGGTGATGATTTTTTTTGAGAGCGTCGTAGAAGGCTGCTTTAACCTTCTTCCCCTCTGAATCTAATAGTGTGTAAAGCACTCTCATTTGTTCCCGGCTTGTCTTTTCGGCTCTGATATTATCGTAGGTTTCAGGGTTGACCATGTTGCCAAGCTCCTCTGCTATCTTCACGACAAGTTTGACTCGTTGAATTAAGTCTGCCTTCTTGACATTGACAAAATTTTCTATTTGAAAAAAACATGTACAGAAAGCATAATGCAATTAATAATGTGACTCTTCATAAGATTCCATATCATGCTCATTTGAGTTTCTTTTGATAAAATTACAGGTAAACTTAACAAAACGGAACTTATATTTTAAATCTAAACTATGGAGCATCAGTACGGTGACAAAAAAATACTCACCTTTTTCTTCATCAGTCATGTGATGCATCCTGATGGAAGAAGAAAAAAACTCAGTCCATATTTTGTAGTTTATCATATCGGTGCTATTATACACTTGTTTCAGAAAATTGTAATATAATAAACTACATGAATGTGATGCCCATTCCCTTCAAAATTATATACATTTCAATAAATGATACAAAGAGTCATACAATATAATTACAATGAAACAATATGTCCCTGATTTCTCTCTTTGCTGGCTGTTTTTTTCTTTTGTTTCTGTGGTTGTATCTCACATCTGACCGTATGCTTTATGACTTTTTAGAACTCATCGTATAATATCAATGAAACTAGCAGATTAAAGAAAGCTGGCTGATTTGTTGCCAGCTTCCTGTGAGGCAAACATATATTTGGCATACCTGTTTTGGAGGAGTGCGAGTTATTGTTATGTTACAAAACATAAATAGTAGAAGTGTGTTAATAACTGCTGAGCTATCACTTCTTGTACACCACAGTGTGGTTACTGCGTAAGCTGTGGTTTTGTTTGTACACCATCACTAAAAGATTGTGTTAATGCTCACCAAGAGCAAGCTTTAGGTTATAAAAACGCTGACAAACATTTCCCACAACTTTTCCCTGAGAAAGCAGGCTTCCCCTCACCTTATATCCTCGCGTTGTCCCTCGCACAGAGATTCAGGAGTTAGTTCATACTGAAGCTGTGTCAAAACAAGACTGTGAAAGTTGCAGTTTCCTGCTCCAGCCCTCTGGTATGAACTGAGGGGAGGAGTTCAAACACAGGGGAACACGGGGAGGGGCAACGTCTCAACAGATTGTATGAACTGCAGGCGATGTTGATAGACAGTCTGGATCTCATTTTATGTTGGCGCAGCAGAAAATTAAGGGATGAGGTAAATGTCAGTAAGGTAAAGCTGAATTTAAATGCTTTTACACACAAAGTTAGACTGCAATTTTTATGCCACTGCCAACTGGTTTTTGCGTGCACTGTTAGAGGAAGTTACAAGAGGTAAAAAAAAAAAAAGGTTGGCAGTGTTGGGAGAAAAAAAACCTTACATGGCAACCCCCCACTCTATCAGTCAGACCCTGTCAAGACTTGTGTTTCTGTCCGGATGTGGTTTACAGAAAAAAAACATTTGGCTGAGTTTGCTTGACTGGTGAGTTTTTATAAACGTATCTTGAGAGCTCAGCTTTACCAGAGAAGCTACACCTCCCTGTCTTTAGGTGACAGGGATGAACAATTGCTCTGAATGTGATAAAAAAAAAAAAAAAAAACTCGGTTCATGAATAAGAGATCAGGCACCTATTTATGAGACCAAAATATTTTTAGCTGTGTCAATTTAATGAAAATGTATTTTGAATTTGGAGTGAGACAAACAAACCTCTGATTATTATAAGATTGCAATTGTTGCGATTTGCAAAATGGTACAAAATTCCCTGCAATTCAGCATAAAGCGACTAACACTCAGATTCATTTTGTGTTGTAAAATGATAAATAAGTTGAACCTGGAACCTTGAGAGTACATGTACACAAACGAGTTTCAACTAAATCCTAGTCTGCTCAGCTCTCAGATCAGAGAACTGGAAGAAGGAGGGCTGCGACCCCTCCTCCATTCATAATATCAACAATGGTAAACATGCCGGGTGCTGATTATTAAGATTACACACCATGTTACTTTGTACAGACTCTAAAAAGAAGACAAGGTTAAGAGGAGACAGGAAAAGAAATATGTTCATTAAAAATATATCAGAAACATTCATTGACCAATGAATAAAATATAATCATTTCTTCAGACGAGGCAGGGGGAGGTCATGTGATAGCATCCAGGGAGGCTACTGTTGCTTCAGAATCCACCTGAGGGAAAATAAAAACGTGAATTTTAAAACTTGATTATTTAAACGACTTGTAGATTAATCGAACATGTTTACCTTAGATCTTACCGAGGTCCTCCACTAGTGGCTGATGATTTGTTTTGAGAGCGTCGTAGAAGGCTACTTTAACCTTCTTCCCCTCTGAATCTAATAGTGTGTAAAGCACTCTCATTTGTTCCCGGCTTGTCTTTTCGGCTCTGATATTATCGTAGGTTTCAGGGTTGACCATGTTGCCAAGCTCCTCTGCTATCTTCACGACAAGTTTGACTCTTTGAATTAAGTCTGCCTTCTTGACATTGACAAAATGTTCTGTTTAAAAAAAATGACAACATGTACACAAAGCATATGCAATTAATACTGTGACTCTTCATAAGATTCCATATCATGCTCATTTGAGTTCCTTTTGATAACATTACAGGTAAACTTAACAAAACGGAACTTATATTTTAAATCTAAACTATGGAGCATCAGTACAGTGACAAAAAAACAATCACCTTTTTCTTCATCAGTCATGTGTTTGGCAGAAGAACGGGATGCATCCTGATAGAAGAAGAAAAAAACTCAGTCCATATTTTGTAATTTATCATATCGATGCTATTATACACTTGTTTCAGAATATTATAATATAATAAACCACATGAATGTGATGCCCATTCCCTTCAAAATTATTTACATTTCAATGAATGATACAAAGAGTCATACAATATAATTAGAATGAAACAATATGTCCCTGATTTCTCTCTTTGCTGGCTGTTTTTTTATTTCTGTGGTTGTATCTCAAGTCTGACCGTATGCTTTATGACTTTTTAGAACTCATCGTATCATATCAATGAAACTAGCAGATTAAAGAAAGCTTGTTAATTTGTTGCCAGCTTCCTGTGAGGCAAACATGTATTTGGCTTACCTGTGTTGGAGGAGTGCGAGTTATTGGACTTGGCATGTCCACCTCATCGACTGACATTGACCGTTCTGAAAGAGAAGAAAGAAGCATCACGTTTTGTTGTGGAAAGTAAGGAATAATTTAATACGAAAATCAACATGTGAAAATAATCTTAATGCGTCTGTCATTTCAATTCTGCGCTCCTAATGCCAGTTCTTGCACTTTGTAACTTGGGTCAGAGATATTATAATACAGAGGATAAACCACTTAAAGTTGATGACTCACTAGTTTTGATCATAATAATGCTGCTCATATTTACAACAGTGATTGGCAATCCAAAACTGTGACAGCACCAAACTACCAAAGTCCAAATGTTATGCATTATATTGCTTTAAAGTCACCTGACCCACTAACAGGAGGACTGAAGGATCTACCTGGTGCCTGAGGAGGAGGACGACGGTTTGAAACGCTTGTCTCTGTTGGTTGATTAGCGTTTGGTACGTCCTACAGTAACACAGGAAGAAAATGTGAATACATCAGAGAAAAAAAGACAAATCAAGAAGAATGAAATCATGCATAATAATTAGTGAGCATTATATTTGATTTTCTTAAATGAAATGTGTGAGTTGTACCAGTCTTTTTTTGACTTGATCGACCGCATCATGAATTGCCCTCCTGTGCTTTGAGAACAATTCCTCAGTTTCTTCAAGGACTCCTGAAACAGAAGCCAAGTATTTTTTAATACATTGTGTAAATGCATATTACAATGAACATGAATGAATGAGGCTTCACAAAGAATGCAGGTATCATAAGTGTCATGCTCCTACACAAAAGGCTACTATAGTCATTTAATTTCAGCACACACAACCATTCAAAGGTTTGAAATCATCTGCCATAACAGCTTGATTCACTACAGCCAGATGGCTGAGAGGACTGCTGAATGTTTTTTCCATGCTTTTAGGTTGTAGAAAGCCTTCTTTACAAACAGATGATTTCTAGCCTGTGGGGTTGGCGGAAAATAATGTTTTATACACGGAGAACAAACACTCTGCAATGGTTTAACCAGGATGACCACTTGAAGGGAAGAAGGTGCAAGATACAAAGTTCATCTATTTATCTTTTTTTGTTTGAGTCGCTTGATGTTACAACACAGGAAGGGACAAAAAATACATAATCAGCAGTCAATGGTGAAGCTTAGCATCAAAATCTGTGCAGAATTAAATGGGAACAGATTTCAGTGTGCATAATAATACCTATAACAGGCGTGTGATAACAGGCAAAACTCTTCTTACTTCAAAATAGAAACAGAAGTTCAGTTGAGGTGCCATTAAAATATCAGCTGGAGATGCCATGGTCTGACAAATCACAGTGCAGAGTGCGAAGAGTGGAAACAAAACTGTCTTACAATTTATTTAAAGCCCCTGTTTAAGTTCAGTTATGATCAATTGCAAGTTTGGGTTTTTTCTCAACTGGCAAAAAAATAACATAATTTAAGATGGACGTAAAACACTATTTTAGATTGTCATTTAAAAAAGTGGGGATATCAGCTAAATGGACTTTTAATCATTTAATCATCATGAATTATTCTACTTTTGGGCTCAAAACTTTTTAAAAATGTAAATACTTCCTTTGGTTTCTGATTTATTTTGTATTTCATCAGTGCAAAAATAACAATTATTGTAGGAAAGAAGAAAAACGTCAACATATCACGTGATAGCAAACTTTTGAATGGTACGCACACCTCCGACTGGAAAATATTCCCATATGGCAGAACTGTATATTTACTGTGAATTACTATAACAAATACTTACTGTTAAATTTAGGCCTCTTGTTGGGATCACTATCCCAGCATCTCTTCATGAGGTCAACCAGCTCTTTCAACCCCTCCACCTCCATCTTCACCTTTTCAAGGTTTTCACAGGGAGGTCTTTGTCCAGCAGAGACCCCCATCTTCACAAGACCGTAATCAGCCGCTACGGTACATACAGTGATACAGTGATGACAAGCATCAAAACATACAAACACAACTGCCTGTGTGTATATATGTGTATAATGTATATGCAGTATCCAATTCACCAGGTAACATTCTTAGCTTAGTTGAAAAATGATCTATAATGAGGAAAATAATAAAGAGGAGATCAAACGAACAAAGCAAAAAAATAGATGTTGATATCTGTGAATAATAAACTAGAGTAACAAAAACTTCCACAAGCTGAAGGACAGTGGGAAGATAAAATCCACTATACATACCTGGATAGGGCTCTTTACCAGTTACAATAGACCACAGCAGGATACCGTAGCTGATTAAGATAGCAAAAGAGATATGATTGAAAGTAAAATGGTAAGGTTTTATCATACAGTCGTAATTTTATCGATAATTATTCTTTTTATACTATTAACCTGTATACCTGTATATGTCAAAATCACGGACAGGTTCATATGAAGCATCAAAAGCCTCAGGAGGCATGTACTTCCATGTGCCTCCGGTCTCTCCTGTCTGCTCGCTGCTGCTGGTCAAAGCACTGGTGGAAACCCTGGACAGACCAAAGTCTGCTATCTACAGTGTAAGAGGGAAAACATCACATTAAGCAAACAATGAGATCAGCTGTATAAATGAAAACACAAGAGTTACGGTTACCCTGGCGTCGAGGTTTTCAGTCAGCAGCACATTGCCTGGCTTCAGGTCTTGGTGCACAATCTCCTCTGCATGGAGGAAGTTCATGCCTAGAGCCACTTGATGGGCCAGGCGGAAGGCCAGGGGCCACGGTGGAGGGCCCGACAGGTGCTCCATCAGGGACTGAACAGACCCCCTTCTCATGTACGGCATCACTATTCCGTGTTTCATGGATCCCTCATAAATTTCATAAACCCTCAGTACAAACTCAGAGGGCACCTTTTCCATGAGAGTGGCCTCTTCGTAGCTAGAAAGAGGGAGGGGAGTGTTGGAAAGAGTGCAGAGAAAGCAGATGAGATAGAACTAATATTTAAGTGTGTATTGGTGAGCATGAATCAATCATTTGAGCAGACATGTATATATTTACCCAACATCATTTTTAAGTATCTTAATGGCCACATCATGTCCACGGACTTTGTGCCTGACCCTGTAGACATCACCAAATCCCCCAGAGCCGACATGCTCCCAATTTATGTCCAAGTTTTCATCACCAACAAGCCTGGTCTCGCGGCTCGGCAGTGCCATCTCCTGTTGAAAAGAGAAAGAGAAACTGCAATCTCAATCATGGAAAAAAAAACAACTACAAAACATGAATAGTAGAAATATATCACTTCTTGTACACCACATTTTGGTTATTGTGTAAGCTGTGGTTTTGTTTGTACACCATCACTAAAAGACTGTGTTAATACTCACCAAGAGCAAGCCTTAGGTTATAAAAACACTGACAAACATTTCCCATAAACTTTTCCCTGAGAAAGCAGGCTTCCACTCACCTTATATCCTCGTGTTGTCTCTCGCACAGAGGTTCAGGAGTTAGTTCATACTGAAGCTGTGTCAAAACAAGACTGTGAAAGTTGCCGTTTCCTGCTCCAGCCCTCTGGTATGAACTTAGGGGAGGAGTTCAAACACAGGGGAACACGGGATGGGGCAACGTCTCAACAGATTGTATAAACTGCAGGCATTGTAGATAGACAGTCTGGATCTCATTTTATGTTGGTGCAGCAGAAAATTAAGAGGTGAGGTAAATGTCAGTGAGGTAAAGCTGAATTAAAATGCTTTTACACAAATAGTTAGACTACAATTCTTATGCCACTGCCAACTGGTTTTTGTGTGCACTGTGAGAGGAAGTTACAAGAGGTAAAAAAGAAAGGTTGGTAGTGTTGGGAGAAAAAAACCTTAAATGGAAACCCCCCACTCTATCAGTCAGACCCTGTCAAGACTTGTGTTTATGTCCGGCTGTGGTTTACAGAAAAAAACGTACACCTCCCTGTCCTTAGGTGACAGGGATGAACAATTGCTCTGAATGTAATAAAAAAAAAAGACTTGGTTCATGAATAAGAGATCAGGCACCTATTAATGAGACAAAAATATTTTTAGCTGTGTCAATTTAATGAAAATGTATTTTGAGTTTGGAGTGAGACAAACAAACCTCTAATTATAAGATTGTAATTGTTGCGATTTGCAAAATGGTGAGGACGGAAATGAAGACACAGAGGCAGGCAGGAAGACAGAACTTAAAGCAAACTTTAATGAAATAAGCATAGCCAAAGTCCAAAAAATGCAAACAACAGAAGGCAAGCAAAAGGAAAGTCAGAGGACAAAACTAAAGAGAAATACAAACTGAGGGCAGACTACAAGCCACGGCGAGCAAAATGGGAACAAAGAGGATACACGAGGAGCGGGGAACAGGTACAGGAACAACAATAGATAGAGGAGACACGAAACTGAGGGTGAAACAGGCTTTAATACACAGAAATGATAAACAAATGCAACACAGGTGCAGCAAGACTCTGTAGCGGGTGATTAAACTGGCCCAGAACAATGGTCCCCATCAACACGAGATCAGTGATATGGGTGAGGTGTCTACATAGAGCCCGGTGGTAGAAGACAGCCCCCGACCCGGCCACTGTTTGTTCAGCCTGCTGCCATCTGGCAAAAGATACAGGAGTACCACCAGACTACTCTTCAATTCCTCCTCCACACTACGCTGTATGAAATGGTTTGTTTTGTTTCTCTGCAATGTAGCATAAAGGGACTAACACTCGGTTTCGTTTTGAAACTCTGGTGTTGTAAAATGATTAATAAGTTAGACTTGAACCTGGAACCTTGAACCTTGAGAGTACATGTACATGAATGAGTTTCTACTAAATCCTAGTCTGCTCTGCTCTCAGATCAGAGAACTGGAAGAAGGAGGGCTGCGACCCCTCCTCCATTCATAATATCAACAATGGTAAACATGCTGGGTGCTGATAATTAAGATTACACACCATGTTACTTTGTACAGACTCTAAAAAGAAGACAAGGTTAAGAGGAGACAGGAAAAGAAATATGTTTATCAAAAATATATCAGAAATGTTCATTGACCAATATGTACAAATGAATAAAATATAGTCATTTCTTCAGACGAGGCAGGGGGAGGTCATGTGATAACATCCAGGGAGGTGACTGTTGCTTCAGAATCCACCTGAGGGAAAATAAAGAAAGTCTAATTTAAAACTTGATAACTTAAATGACTCATAGATGAATCGAACATGTTTATCTTAGATCTTACCGAGGTCCTCCACTAAGAGGTGATGATTTCTATTGAGAGCATCGTAGAAGGCTGCTTTAACCTTCTTCCCCTCTGAATCTAATAGTGTGTAAAGCACTCTCATTTGTTCCCGGCTTGTCTTTTCGGCTCTGATATTATCGTAGGTTTCCTGGTTGACCATGTTGCCAAGGTCCTGTGCTATCTTCACGACAAGTTTGACTCTTTGAATTAAGGTTACCTTATTGTCATCGACAAACTTTTCTGTTTAAAAAAAATGACAACATGTACAGAAAGCATAACGCAATTAATACTGTGACTCTTCATAAGATTCCATATCATGCTCATTTGAGTTCCTTTTGAAAATATTACAGCTAAACTTAAGAAAACGAAACTTATATTTTAAATCTGAACTATGGAGCATCAGTACAATGACAAAAAAACAATCACCTTTTTCTTCATTAGTCATGGGTTTGGCAGAAGAACGGGATGCATCCTGATGGAAGAAGAAAAAAACTCAGTCCATATTTTGTAATTTATCATATCGGTGCTATTATACACTTGTTTCAGAATATTGTAATTAGGGCTGTCAAACGATTAACTTTTTTAATCGCGATTAATCGCATTTTGTCCACAGTTAACTCGCGATTAATCGCAAATTAATCACAACTTTTTGGCACATTTTTTCTGTTCTAAATATTTCTTAATGTATTTTTTTTTATGTTCTTAATACTTTTAAGAAACTTCTATTCTCCCAGAAGTTCACTTATGTACCTGTAATACAGGTGAAAAAGTACTTCAGTTAGGAACCTGATTCTGTCTGTCTCTCTCTCTCTCTCTCTCTCACACACACACACACACACACACACACTCTCTCTCTCTGTGTGTCACACACACACACACACACACACACAATCACCCTCTCTCTCTCCAGGACTGTCGCCAACCTCTTCAGTTTATCTGTTGTTGGCATGGTGACTTTGGTCTCATGTAGGGATGAGCTTGCGTTGGCTTGCAAATGATATTTGCACTGCATGAAAAGTGGGATTTTCGTCAGTATGCGGCACTGTAGATTGTTGTGGAATTTCAGGTTTGCGACAATTCACGGCAATTTGCAGGCAACACTGAAAACTGACGTAAATTGTCGGAAACTGACGTGGGCCTTGCTTGGCAGTTGTCCCCCCATGACCCCCCTCCCCCTGATTCTAGGGGAGGCTTTAACATGTAAATGAAAATGCTGGGAGCTATACAAATGCAAATCAGGGTAGCAGGGGGAGTTTTTCCCCAGGTGACATTTTCCTAAAAGGTATTAACTTCATTTTAAGAAAATCTCTGGTATAAATAGATGAGGCTCAGTATAGCCTAATTATAGACTCTTACATTTTAGCTTGAATTGATTTGTTTAATTAAAATATGCTAGCTTAATTACTGTGTATGTCATTAGCAATGGCCAATGTTATGTAAAAAGATTATTTATTCCTTTTTTTATCTCTCCTGAGACCAAGTTAAAGATAAAGCGCCAGTTGTTAAGTTAAAATGTGCATGACATATGAGATAAATAAGATATTGAAATATATAAATAATTTCTGTTTAAAATGTGTGACATTAAAATATAATTTCATGGTTTCTGAATGTTTAAAAGAAGTTAAAGTAATTCTTATTTCGTGTGAGAGTTCATGATCTCCAAGAGTTTTTACACTTCCGGGTTGACCGGAGCGTCACTGACGAGGAAGAAGGAGCAGAGAGTTAATGGCGTAAGCAGCTAACAGTGGACTGTGTGTGTCCGTCAGTGTCGTGTTTTATCAATAACGGACTGTGAACTATATTCGGACGACGTGCCTTGAGTGTGTGAGCTGGACTCTCCATCGCAGTCGAAGTGTTTGTGTTTTATTGGACATGAAGCAAGTTCGGCTAAGCTAGGCTAGCAGGAGCTAAGCTAGGCTAGCAGGAGCTCGGTTAGCGGCCCGGCCTTGTCGAGAGGAGGCCTGTGTTGACGGGAGGAGCTTTGCCGGGTCGCCGCGGAGAGTGTAGCCGACGGATGTCGTTTCGCTGCCGCAGAGGGACACGGAGGTTTATCGCTACGAGCATGTTGTTTTCACAGACTAACCTTGCATCACACCGAGGCGTATTAGCTCGGAGCTCTGTCTGCAAGTCCAGATCTACATGATGCTGATAATGACGCCATCGTGTGTAAGTAACGTTTACTGTTTTCTCCTTCATGGTTTAATTTTACAGTGACTTACGTTTTCATTATTCATACCACTTTTCATTTAATTGTTTTCCAGCTGCCTGTAAGATAGTAACGTTACGCAGGAGCCTCAGGTACAAACAACCAGATCTTCCATCGCAGGCTGAAGCTGTGAGGAGTTCAGCTCGGAGTCGTTCGAGAACGAAGAGGGTAAGAGTTGTTAGATTAAATCCGTTTTTGGTCAATGTGACTATTATTCGGGTGCATTAATAGATGTCTTGCGTCCATACGCAGTGCATCGCGCAGTACTGATCGTCTTTATTGATTGTTTTTACAGAGAGCTGGATGAGGTGGAGCTTTGAAAGTGCGCCGCCATGGACCTGATGTCTGAGGGGGAAGACGGCACAAGACGGCGGGTGTCTGGATGGAGCCGGGAGCTCACCGAGCTCTGTGCCGCGCTGCAGTCGAGATTATAGAGGCGATTCCGAAGTGCAGAGCGACAACCGACGTCTGCAAAATGGACCAAATTCAGGCAGAAGGCCGGCAGTTACCTCCAGCTCCGAGGCGGCAGACAGACACTTCACGGCGGATTATATTTTGTACATAGTTGTGATGTGTTTGTGTTAATAAAGCTCTTTCTTTGAATAAACAACACCTTCCTGGCATTTTCCTTTCCTCAATAAATTCATTCATGTCTTTGATGAATAATATGTATTGTATGAATACATTTGATAAATAGAAAGTAAGTAAATAAAATAATATATATATATATATATATATATATATATATATATATATATATATATATATATGGGGTGGGGTTTACGTTTATAATGACTCAGGTTGACCAATAGTGACAGAGCTGACAGATCTGCCAGCCAATCACGAATGATTTTTCGTGTTTAAAAGTAGTGGTTTCATCCAATACTGAGGGAGGATATTCAAGCCAGCCCACACATTCTGTGACCAGGCGTGGTTTCGCTGCGATTCATATGCAAATTAGAGCCGTTCGCACCTCCGGGAGCTCCACTGACGTCATGGTTCGTTTCCGACAATTTGTGGCACAGCGAACGCGGCGTTTGCAAGCTGTAAATTGCAGTTAACTGCCGAAAATTAGGGAGATTTTCGGGCGTTTACGGGGACGAAAATCCCACTTTTCATGCAGTGTTGGGACTCGACGTACTTCAATGGTAACTCATGTCGACAGTACGTGCAGACAACTTTCGTCCTATCGACCATCTGGCAGTGTTTTGAAAGTGAATTTGCCGTTCATAAGTCCTTTCTCCATTTCCTTTCATTTTCGCTTTTCAGTCCACCGTGTTTTCCTCGAACCGACAATCCTGCTTCTTCTTCTTCTGATTCCCTTTCCTAATCTTCTGCCACCGTCTGGATCAAGACTACAGGTGCCACCGATGGCCGTAAATCATACAATGCGCATTTCTTTTTCTCTTTTTTTTAATACCGAGTGTTAATCGCGTGTTAAAAAAAATAACGCCGTAAAGAGGAAGTTGTGTTAACCCGCGATTAACGCGTTAACTTTGATAGCCCTAATTGTAATATCATAAATCACATGAATGTGATGCCCATTCCCCTCAAAATTATATACATTTCAATAAATGATACAAAGAGTCATACAGTATAATTAGAATGAAACAATATGTCCCTGATTTCTCTCTTTGCTGGTTGTTTTTTTATTTCTGTGGTTGTATCTCAAGTCTGACCGTATGCTTTATGACTTTTTAGAACTCATCGTATCATATCAATGAAACTAGCAGAGTAAAGAAAGCTAGGTAATTTGTTGCCAGCTTCCTGTGAGGCAAACATATATTTGGCATACCTGTGTTGGAGGAGTGCGAGTTATTGGACTTGGCATGTCCACCTCATCGTTTGACATTGACCGTTCTGAAAGAGAAGAAAGAAGCGTCACGTTTTGTTGTGGAAAGTAAGGAATAATTTAATACGAAAATGAACATGTGAAAATAATCTTATTGCGTCTGTCATTTCCATTCTGCGCTCCTAATGCCAGTTCTTGCACTTTGTAACTTGGGTCAGAGATATTAATATACAGGGGACAAAGCACTTAAAGTTGTTGACTCACTAGTTTTGATCATAATCATGCTGCTCATATTTACAACAGTGATTGGCGATCCAAAACTGTGACGCCACCAAACTACAAAAGTCCAAATGTTATGCATTGTATTGCTTTAAAGTCACCTGACCCACTAACAGGAGGAGTGAAGGATCTACCTGGTGCCTGAGGAGGAGGACGACGGTTTGAAACGCTTGTCTCTGTTGGTTGATTAGCGTTTGGTGAGTCCTACAGTAACACAGGAAGAAAATGTGAATACATCAGAGAAAAAAAGACAAATCAAGAAGAATGAAATCATGCATAATAATTAGTGAGCATTATATTTGATTTTGTGAAATGAAATGTGTGAGTTGTACCAGTCTTTTTAAGACTTGAAAGACCGCATCATGAATATCCTTCTTGTGCTTTGAGAACAATTCCTCAGTTTCTTCAAGGACCTCTGAAACAGAAGCCAAGTATCTTTTTAAATAGGGTTGTGCATATTACAGTGAACATGAATGAATAGAGGCTTCACAAATAATGCAGGTATCATAAGTGTCATGCTCCTACACAAAAGGCTACTATAATCATTTAATTTAAGTGCACACAACCGTTTAAAGGTTTGAAATCATCTGCCATAACAGCTTGATTCAGTACAGCCAGATGGCTGAGAGGACTGCTGTATACATGTGAATGTTTGTTCATGCTTTTAGGTTGTAGAAAGCCTTCTTTACAAATAGATGTTATTTAGTCTGAGAGGTTGGCGGAAAATAATGTTTTATACACGGAGAACAAACACTCTCCAATGGTTTAACCAGGATGACCACTTGAAAGAAAGAAGGTGCAAGATACAGAGTTCATCTATTTATCTTTTTTTGTTTGAGTCACTTGATGTTACATCACAGGAAGGGAAAAAAACATATGATCAGCAGTCAATGGTGAAGCTCAGAATGAAAATCTGTGCAGATTTAAATGGGAACAGATTTCAGTGTGCATAATAATACCTATAACAGGCGTGTGATAACAGCCAAAACTCTTCTTACTTCAAAATAGAAACAGAAGTTCAGTTGAGGTGCCATTAAAATATCAGCTGGAGATGCCATGGTCTGACAAATCACAGTGCAGAGAGCGAAGAGCGGAAACAAAACTGTCTTCCAAATAATTTAAAGCCCAGTTTCTCTGTTTGAGCTCAATTATGATCAATTGTAAGTTTGGGTTTTTTCTCATCTGAAAAAAAAAATAATGTAAAGGAAAATGGACGTAAAATACTATTCAGTAGTGTAGTAGTAATCAGCTAAATGGAAGTTTGAATCATTTAATCATCATGAATTATTCTACTTTTGGGCTCAAAACTTTTTAAAAAGGTAAATAATTCATTTGGTGTGTGTTTTATTTTGCATTTCATAAGTGTAAAAACATCAATTATTGTAGGAAAGAAGAAAAACGTCAACATATCAGGCGATAGCAAACTTTTGAATGGTTCGTACACCTCCGACGAGAAAATATTCCCATATGGCAGCACTGTGCATTTACTGCGAATTACTATAACAAATACTTACTGTTAAATTTAGGCCTCCTGTTGGGATCACTATCCCAGCATCTCTTCATGAGGTCAACCAGCTCTTTCAACCCCTCCACCTTCACCTGGTCAAGGTCTTCACAGGGAGGTCTGTCTCCCAAAGGGATCCTGAGCGCCACAAGCCTGTAATCAGCATCTACAGTACAAAGAGTGATACAATGATGAAAAGCATCAAAATATACAAACACAACTGCCTGTGTGTACGTATGTGTATAATGTATATGCAGTATCCAAATCACCAGGTAAAATTCTTACCTTAATTGAAAAATGATCTTTTATGAGGAAAATAATAAAGAGAAGATCAAACGAACAAAACAAAAAAATAGATATGATATCTGTGAATTATAAAGTAGAGTAACAAAAACCTCCATAAGCTGAATGATGGTGGGATAATAAAATCCACTATACATACCTGGATAGGGCTCTTTACCAGTTACAATAGACCAGAGCAGGATACCGTAGCTGATTAAGATAAAGAAAGAGATATGATTTAAATTAAATTGTTGAGGATTTATCATAGAGTAGTATTTATATCGATAATTATTATCTTTACAATGTTAACCTGTATACCTGTATATGTCAAAAGCACGGCCAAGTTTATATGAAGCATCAAAAGCCTCAGGTGGCATGTACTTGTATGTGCCTCCGGTCTCTCCTGTCTGCTCACTGCTGCTGGTCAAAGCACTGGTGGAAACCCTGGACAGACCAAAGTCTGCCAGCTACAGTGTAAGAGGGAAAATATCACATTAAGCAAACAATGACATCAGCTGTATGAATGAAAACATAAGAGTTATGGTTACCCTGGCGTTGAGGTCGTCAGTCAGCAGCACCTTGCTTGGCTTCAGGTCTTGGTGCACAATCCTCTCTGCATGGAGGAAGTTCATGCCTGCAGCCACTTGATGGGCCAGGCGGAAGGCCAGGGGCCACGACTGAGGAAATGGCGGGACATTCCGCAGGGACTCAACTGATCCCCTTGTCATGAACTCCATCACTATTCCGCGTTGCATGGATCCTCCGCTGGTTGGCATACATCCCTGATAAATTCCATAAACCCTCAGCACAAACTCAGACGACACCTTTTCCATGAGAGTGGCCTCTTTGTAGCTAGAAAGAGGGAGGGGAGCGTTGGAAAGAGTGCAGAGAAAGCAGATGAGATGAAAACTAATATTTAAGTGTGTATGGGTGAGCGTGAATTAATCATTTGAGCAGACATGTATATATTTACCCAACATCAGTTTTAAGTATCTTAATGGCCACATCAAACCCCCAGACTTTGTGGCTGGCCCTGTAGACATCACCAAATGCCCCAGAGCCGACATGCTCCCAGTTCTCCAAGCTTTCATCACCAACAAGGCTAGTCTTGCGGCTCGGCAGTGCCATCTCCTGTTGAAAAGAGAAAGAGAAACTGCAGTCTCAATTATTTATTAAAAAAATACTAAACGTGAAAAGTAGAAGTGTGTTAACCCCTTAAGCAACACTGTTCCAACATAGGAACACCCTTCACTAAACGAATACCCTTTGTAAAAACTAATAGTTATTTGCTATTAGTTTTAAGCATCAGATCTTAACAATATACTCACTGTTGGAAAGCTGAGACTGTCGTGATTATTTTAAAGCCCAAACACAAAGGAAAAAAGTTATTTCCAGATCATGTAATAGCCTTCTAAACTCACCATGACACAACATTAGAAAGAGCCCTCCACCGCAAGAAGCAAGAATGCCTACATACCTTCGGAGTGTTCCCTTTTTCCACAGCTACACGTCATGCCACACATTTTTTTTCATAGTTCGCCAAGAGTCCATAGAATGGGAATATCCATGTCATTTTACCCAAAACTAGCTACAAGTGTCGAACAAACATGAAACCCCAGGGTCTTAGTTTTCATTTGAGACCAAGATTATGTTTCTAGGTAAAGGGGTTCTCAAGTTATAAGCCTTTGAATTTCAGTAGGTGCTCTTGGAAAAAAATGACCCAAGCAAAACACACAGACATGCCTTTAGAAAAAAAAATGTGAAAAATCAATTTTTTAGTCTTTTGACTTCAAATTTTGAGTGTAGCAAGCTGAGGCCTGTGGCTATGGCCTAATTGTGTCTGTGTGTACACCTGAGCATTATATTTGACTTTCTTAAATGAAATGTGTGAGTTGTACCAGTCTTTTTTTGACTTGATCGACCGCATCATGAATTGCCCTCCTGTGCTTTGAGAACAATTCCTCAGTTTCTTCAAGGACCTCTGAAACAGAAGCCAAGTATTTTTTTTAAATACATTGTGTAAATGCATAGGGTTGTGCATATTACAATAAACATAAATGAATAGAGGCTTCACAAAGAATGCAGGTATCATAAGTGTCATGCACCTACACAAAAGGCTACGATAATCAATTAATTTAAGTGCACACAACCGTTTAAAGGTTTGAAATCATCTGCCATAACAGCTTGATTCACTACAGCCAGATGGCTGAGAGGACTGCTGTATACATGTGAATGTTTGTTCATGCTTTTAGGTTGTAGAAAGCCTTCTTTACAAATAGATGTTATTTAGTCTGTGGAGTTGGCGGAAAATAATGTTTTATACACGGAGAACAAACACTCTCCAATGGTTTAACCAGGATGACCACTTGAAAGAAAGAAGGTGCAAGATACAGAGTTCATCTATTTATCTTTTTTTGTTTGAGTCACTTGATGTTACATCACAGGAAGGGAAAAAAAATATATGATCAGCAGTCAATGGTGAAGCTCAGAATCAAAATCTGTGCAGATTTAAATGGGAACAGATTTCAGTGTGCATAATAATACCTATAACAGGCGTGTGATAACAGGCAAAACTCTTCTTACTTCAAAATAGAAACAGAAGTCCAGTTGAGGTGCCATTAAAATATTAGCTGGAGATGCCATGGTCTGACAAATCACAGTGCAGAGTGCGAAGAGTGGAAACAAAACTGTCTTCCAAATTATTTAAAGCCCCTGTTTAAGTTCAATTATGATCAATTGTAAGTTTGGGTTTTTTCTCATTTGGAAAAAAAATAACATAACGGAAAATGGACGTAAAATACTATTCAGTAGTGTAGTAGTAATCAGCTAAATGGAAGTTTGAATCATTTAATCATCATGAATTATTCTACTTTTGGGCTCAAAACTTTTTAAAAGGGTAAATAATTCATTTGGTGTCTGTTTCATTTTGCATTTCATAAGTGTAAAAACATCAATTATTGTAGGAAAGAAGAAAAACGTCAACATATCAGGCGATAGCAAACTTTTGAATGGTACGCACACCTCCGACGAGAAAATATTCCCATATGGCAGCACTGTGCATTTACTGTGAATTACTATAACAAATACTTACTGTTAAATTGAGGCCTCTTGTTGGGATCACCATCCCAGCATCTCTTCATGAGGTCAACCAGCTCTTTCAACCCCTCCACCTCCATCTTCACCTTTTCAAGGTTTTCACAGGGAGGTCTTTGTCCAGCAGAGACCCCCATCTTCACAAGACTGTAATCAGCCGCTACGGTACATACAGTGATACAGTGATGACAAGCATCAAAACATACAAACACAACTGCCTGTGTGTATATATGTGTATAATGTATATGCAGTATCCAATTCACCAGGTAACATTCTTAGCTTAGTTGAAAAATGATCTATAATGAGGAAAATAATAAAGAGGAGATCAAACGAACAAAGCAAAAAAATAGATGTTGATATCTGTGAATAATAAACTAGAGTAACAAAAACTTCCACAAGCTGAAGGACAGTGGGAAGATAAAATCCACTATACATACCTGGATAGGGCTCTTTACCAGTTACAATAGACCACAGCAGGATACCGTAGCTGATTAAGATAGCAAAAGAGATATGATTGAAAGTAAAATGGTAAGGTTTTATCATACAGTCGTAATTTTATCGATAATTATTCTTTTTATACTGTTAACCTGTATACCTGTATATGTCAAAAGCACGGCCAGGTTTATATGAAGCATCAAAAGCCTCAGGAGGCATGTACTTCCATGTGCCTCCGGTCTCTCCTGTCTGCTCACTGCTGCTGGTCAAAGCACTGGTGGAAACCCTGGACAGACCAAAGTCTGCTATCTACAGTGTAAGAGGGAAAACATCACATTAAGCAAACAATGACATCAGCTGTATAAATGAAAACATAAGAGTTACGGTTACCCTGGCGTCGAGGTTTTCAGTCAGCAGCACATTGCCTGGCTTCAGGTCTTGGTGCACAATCCTCTCTGCATGGAGGAAGTTCATGCCTAGAGCCACTTGATGGGCCAGGCGGAAGGCCAGGGGCCACGGTGGAGGGCCCGACAGGTGCTCCATCAGGGACTGAACAGACCCCCTTCTCATGTACGGCATCACTATTCCGTGTTTCATGGATCCCTTATAAATTTCATAAACCCTCAGTACAAACTCAGAGGGCACCTTTTCCATGAGAGTGGCCTCTTCGTAGCTAGAAAGAGGGAGGGGAGTGTTGGAAAGAGTGCAGAGAAAGCAGATGAGATAGAACTAATATTTAAGTGTGTATTGGTGAGCATGAATCAATCATTTGAGCAGACATGTATATATTTACCCAACATCATTTTTAAGTATCTTAATGGCCACATCATGTCCACGGACTTTGTGCCTGACCCTGTAGACATCACCAAATCCCCCAGAGCCGACATGCTCCCAATTTATGTCCAAGTTTTCATCACCAACAAGCCTGGTCTCGCGGCTCGGCAGTGCCATCTCCTGTTGAAAAGAGAAAGAGAAACTGCAATCTCAATCATGGAAAAAAAAACAACTACAAAACATGAATAGTAGAAATATATCACTTCTTGTACACCACATTTTGGTTATTGTGTAAGCTGTGGTTTTGTTTGTACACCATCACTAAAAGACTGTGTTAATACTCACCAAGAGCAAGCCTTAGGTTATAAAAACACTGACAAACATTTCCCATAAACTTTTCCCTGAGAAAGCAGGCTTCCACTCACCTTATATCCTCGTGTTGTCTCTCGCACAGAGGTTCAGGAGTTAGTTCATACTGAAGCTGTGTCAAAACAAGACTGTGAAAGTTGCCGTTTCCTGCTCCAGCCCTCTGGTATGA